>OW121751.1:14520000-15784000 GCA_933228765.1 Miltochrista miniata | reverse complement strand
TCGACTTCATTGTTCAGAGACTTCTCGAAACTACTGATCGCCAAGATGCAGCCCAACATAACTTAAGGTCGGCTGCTTATGAAGCCCTCATGGAAATGGTTAAAAATTCACCAACCGATTGTTATGTGACTGTCCAAAAGACAACCATGGTCATTTTGGAAAGGTTACAGCAAGTTCTACAAATGGAGAATCATATCTCAAGTCAGGCTGATCGTTCGCAGTTTAACGATCTCCAAAGTCTATTGTGCGCGACACTTCAGTCCGTACTCCGTAAGGTGACACCTGAAGATGCGCCTCAAATATCTGATGCTATTATGACTGCCTTATTGACTATGTTCGCCGGAAATGCAGGAAAAGCTGGTGGTGTTCAGGAGGATGCCCTTATGGCTGTTTCAACCCTAGTGGAAGTGTTAGGAGAAGGATTCCTAAAATACATGGATGCCTTCAAAACATATCTTTATGTAGGGCTTAAAAACCATCAGGAACATCAAGTATGCATTGCAGCTGTTGGACTCACAGGTGACATCTGTCGTGCATTGAAAAATAAGGTAATTATTGAGAACAGTCTTATTAAATTCTGTAACAAGGTTTTCGCCCATGACTGTACAGGACAGTGTAATCAATACATATAATAAAATCGTAACGGGTCGCTGTCTGTACATGGAAGATAAATAAGAAAAAATATAGGGGGGCTTTATGAACGCAATAGAACCCAAAACAATGATTTTTAGAATTTTTGTCTGTTTGTCTGTATGTCTGTATATCTGTTTGTCTGTACGGTTGTGCACGCTAATCTCAGTAACCGCTCAACCGATTGCAATGCGGTTTTTTTTATTGTGTTGAGGTTTGCTCCAGTTAACATTTAGCGTTTGTTTTATGTAAATCGGTTTAGAAATAAAAGAGTTATAACACTTTTAAGAATCAGATATTTTGAAAATTTTAATTGTAGGGGTTTCTTTGAATGTGAGTGAACCTAAACTGGCGTGTTGGCTTAATCATAAAAGAGCTTAATGATTAAGACTATTTTTAAACAATTCAGTCCGCGCCGAAGGCGTAGACTGAATTGTTTTAAAATAGACTTAATCATTAAGCTCTTTTATTATTAAGCAAACAGGGCAGTTTCAGACGCTGCTTGATGACTCTGATGAAGAAATACCTTTCCTTTCATACACCTTATGTGACGTAAACGAAGTTGCGGGCTCAGCTAGTGATTAATAAATCAAAAGTCTTTCCTCCTCTCCTATTATTATATTAAGACAAACACACTATTTTTGGAATTATACTAAATCAAAACTTCATTTCAGGTATTGCCATATTGTGACGAGATAATAGTTCTGTTGTTGGAGAATCTTGGTGACCCTTCAATTCATCGCTCTGTAAAACCACAGATTCTGTCGGTGTTCGGTGATATCGCTTTAAGCATTGGTCCCTATTTTGCCAAATATTTTGATATTGTGATGCAAATGTTGCAGCAGGTAATACAGATATTTCAATACACTATATTACCGTATATATTTTCAAAAAATTACTATCTTAATTTCTGTTACAGGCAAGCAATGCTCAAGTAGACCGTAATGACTACGACATGGTTGAATATTTAGGTGAACTACACGAGAGTGTGCTTGAAGCATACACCGGCATTATACAAGGCTTGAAAGGATCTACTGGGGAGGTGAGCTTGAATACACACAATAACCAAATCCAAACTACCACTTTTGCTTCTATCTCTTCATAAAAGCGGGCTTCAGATTCTAAATTCGTTATTATTATGATCCCTATTGATATAGAAGAGAAAGCTTCTATACCATGGTACGACACACAACCCCCCCCCCCCCTCCCCTCCATAAGATTTACCAATTTTAATTACTACTGGTTAAAACAAAAGAAATATCTATGTAACTAGCTGTCTATCGCATCAGGCGCCCATTATCGGCATCGGCAAGGAAAAGGATCCTTCAGCAACACATGCAAGCGCACACTATCGGCAATTATGCTTTGGCATGCTGCAACGTTCTTAGGGATGACGAGGCGTCCTTAAGGATGACGCACCGTCCTGTAGCTTGCCTAAGCGTCTCAATATCGTATTTCTCGTCATAACAGTCTCAGAGTTGTTACAAGCTAGTTGTCTGAATTGTATTTAATATATGGTGGACTGGGGTCTAGTGTTCATAGCAACTCTTGCTGAAGAAGAAGAGAAATCTACCGTACCGCGTACCGAAGGCTGCCGAAGGATGCCGAAGCATCCCGAAGCATTCTCAAGGCTGCCGATACAGCAGTCTCAAGCATACCGAAGCGGTATTTTTGTTATTACGACCACATATCACGGAAATTTCTACTTTATTGCCATTAAATTATAGTACTTGCCATTTGCCACCAAAAAATCCTTTTCCTTGCCGATGCCGATAATGGGCGCCGGCCCTTACTGTCTAAAGCAGTTGGTGTCGAGGATAGATATTGTTGGCGGTGTCGCTGGACATCATGAACGCTTTACACACCATCCCCTGGCACAAACCATCGCCGAAGCCCTGAGATACCAGTACCACAGCGTCACGTGGTATTCGACAGTCGGTGGGGTTGCGTTCAGCACGACTGGGACCCTCGCGCCGAAGTTACTGACTGCTGGCTAGGCTGAGCCCTAAACAGAGGGAGCCAGAAAGTGCGTGTCGCCGCCTCTACGATTCGGTATAATTCGCTCCAAGGCACTCTACGCAGCGTCCATTTGGTTGTCCATTATGAAACTGGTGCTCCAGTTTTGCTCCAAATTGCAACTATCACTTCTTTTTCTATGTCTGGAAAGGTTTGTGAACCAAACATATTCTCAGGTTATCGGAAAAAAATTGGTAATCACTCGACTACGCCCTGCGACGCCCCATGGACAACAAAGTGTTAATTCTAGTTGCATCCGATGCTTCAGGATTTCTTCATAAAATTCATTAACCTCAAGCCAAAAAATATTTCACATCAATATCTTGATTGAATCTCAATGAGACACTTAACTTATATTCCAGGTGCGTTCGGACGTAGCGCTCGTGGAGCCTCACGTGCCCGCGATCGTGACGTTCATGATGCAAGTGGCATGCGAGCCCGAGCGTACGGACGGACACATGTCCGTCATCGCGGGACTCACGGGAGACCTGTGCACCGTGTTCGGGACCCGGGTACTGCCGCTGCTGGAGACCAGGCCACTATTGGACCTGCTGCAGGCGGCTCGGAGATCCCGCACGCCGAGGACTAAGGCGCTGGCAAGCTGGGCTACCAAGGAGATCCGGAAGCTCAAGCAGCAGACGCCTCTTACTAGCTGGTGAGTATCTCTTATTACTAGTTACTAGGGAATGCAATCCCGCAACAACATTGTAATCCCGGTATTTGCGGGACTGAGAGATCTCAGTCCCGCGGGATCCCGGTATTTGCGGGATCCCGCATATTTCTGAAAGTCATTGAGAAAAGAATAGAATTTCTGTATCATACATACATCTAGAACTGAAAAATAGTCACGCCTTAATCCCCGAAGGTTAGGCAGAGGCATAGGTATTATATGCCCACATTTGACCTTTTAAGATTTCATACCACGTAATATGTGGTGAGCCGTATTGCCGTCTTGAAATGGACAGGTGCAGGTGGCGACTACCTGCTGTTGAAATTTTTCAAGCCGGACCTTCAACTTGGCTTAACTGCCATTTTACCGGCAAACGGGACCTACGGCTTAACGTGCCTTCCGAAGCACGGCAATGCTCAAATAAATGTCACAAAGTAGTCACCCATCTAAGGACCGGCCATAGTTAAATGTAACTTACTGCAGTGATCTTTTACAGAACACCGAGTATGCTGGGCCACTAGGAAAAATAAATTATTCAATATTACTTATTATTGAGATTATTAAACGGATATACATATAAGTAATAAAATATCAACTGTAAATTATTAGAAGCAGATAAAATGGGTAGTTTTGGCATTACTTTAAAAGTGCGCAAAAACGTAGCATCTCAAAATTCTTGTCTGCCAAACGACTCCTAACTTTACATGTCAGATAGCCAGCAAACAATGTACGAGATAATTGAATACTTTTCTAACTGTTTATAGTACAAGAAAAGTCAAATCTTCCTGATCACTATCACACCCTGATCACTAAAAGCAAATAAGTACGTTATTAGGTTATATTATTACGTCACAATTACAAAAAACTTTCTCAAACCGAATCAGTTTGCGCGCTTCCGCTTACAGAAAACACATGGCGTTTACCTTTGCACAGTCCCGCAAATCCCGCGGGATCCCGCACGATTTACGTGCGGGACTGGTCCCGCAAAAAATAGGTGATCCCGGTATTTCGGGATCCCGGTATCCCGGTATTGCATTCCCTACTAGTTACCATATAAAGAGACTTTATTGAAGAAGATACTGAAAGAACGGAAATCTGCCTTGTATTAGAGCGGTGTCTCTATCTGCACACGGTCATTTTTTTAATCTAACAGGATATTGCCTGCTTGCTGCTGTATAAAAGGCCAATTATGGCTCATCTCTCGACACTCCTGAACAATATAAACTAAGCATGTTGTTGCCACACGATCACTCCCTGTCGATGTTTTTCTGTATATCCGACTTCTATGTTTATGAATGTATCCCAACTTGAAAGAAAAAAGTTATGTTACATACATATATCCACGCCTTTATTCCTGAAGGTGTAGGTAGTGGCATAGTATACGCCCACATTTCACCTTATAGTTTAATTTCCAACGTAATAGGTGAGTGAGCCTATTGCCGTGTTGAAAAGGACAAGCGCAGGTCGTGACAACCCAGAGTTGAAATTTTTCAAGCCGCTCATAAGGCCTTCAACTTGGAGTCACGATTGTTATTTTACTGATAACCGGGTTTCATTTCGAGTTTTCCTTCTTACGACACCCTCAGGATGAATTAGGGTGGCGATATTTTGTACTTTTTCCCGTCGCCACACGGGGCTCCCGTCGCCACCCTTTGGCTCAAGTGTTTAGTTTGTTGCCCTTGATAGACAAGGGTTGAAATCCTGTCCAAGCCAAGTTGTATGGTATAAAATATTTCAAGTCAGTGAGACATGACAGTTTTTTTTTGTTTTTTTTAAGTGAGGTAAAATCCTCAAAGGACTCTTACCGACTAAAAACCTCACGTAACGCCCAACAGCCTGTGATTGGGAGCCCCGGGTAAGCCCTCGGAAGGATGTCCCGGGACTAACAACAGACCTACGGCCGCCACTGCGGCCTAGCCCAGGGGGTGGTTCGGGTGCTATCCCGCGTCTTTGGGGGGTTTCGGGTGTGGTCCCGCTTCTAAGGGGGGGCGTGCGTGAGTTGCTCACGTCACGCTGCCGTCATGGGCCGGCTTCTGTAAGGTCGGTGAGCGACCCTCTCATCGTCCTCAGATCCCCGGTCATGGAGGCCGATAGTCCTCGGCGAAGACACATCGGCGGCGCCCAGGGCGCCGACTGCGGAACTCGGGTGGGAGAGTTCTCTCCCGCACCCGGCCCGCCGCCTCCTTCACGAGCATGACCTGCTCGCAGAAAGAGGCGGCGCAGTCCCACTTACTCCCGCTGGAGAGCATGGCTTGCACCATGGTCTTGAGCGAGAGAGTGTCCACGTCCAGACCCACTACGAGGACCTGGTGCTGTTGCGCCCACGCCGTGCACTCCACCAGCGTGTGGAGCGCCGTGTCATCGCTGCGGTCCTCGCAGTGCTGTCACTCGGCCGTGGTTTCCCGGTGTTTTCGCCTCAGATACCTACCGAAGCTACCGTGCCCGACAAGCATCTGTATCAACCGGTAGGAGAGAGCACAGTGTCTCCTCTCCAGCCGCTCGTCCATGACCAGTCTTACGGCTGCGATTGTGGCGAGTCCCCCCTTTGGTTGCTCAAGTCGCACCTTCCATGTCTCCACGGTTTCCTGGTGGAGCAGGGACCACTGAGTCTCGATTTCTCGAAACGCAGGCCTTTGGCCCCGCTCCAGCGCCTCCTTGCGCCATCGTAATAGTGACGCAAGGATTCTCGCTTCCAGGTCCCATGGAGGGGTCCCGGCTAGGAGACATGCCGCCCCACCGGAGATCATGCGCTATCCTCTTATCACCCTGACGGCCATCATTCTCTGCGGGCTCAGCAGTCTAGCCACATTGCTGGCCGTCAGGGTCTCCGCCCATACGGGAGCCCCGTATAGGGCCATGCTTAGCACGATCCCCAGGTACAGTCTCCTGTAGGGAGCGTCGGGTCCTCTGATATTGGGAATCAGCCGCGCGAGTGCGGCCGATGCTGCCCTCAGTTTTGGGACCAAACTTCGGAATTGATGTCCGAAGTTCCACCGGCCATCGAGCACGATCCCCAGATACTTCATCGAGGGCTCGATGCCGTGGAAGTAAATGCAACGGAAAACATTATATCACTTTACATATTAATACGACACCTCTCTCCTTCTCACTCTCATGTGATGCAAACGAAGTTGTGCGGGTCAGCTCTAATGAATGTAAGCGACGCGACGGGAGTAAATGCGAAGGGAAACATTATATCACCTTAAATATTAATACTACACCCCTCTCTTTCTTGCTCATGTGACGCAAACGAAGTTGTGCGGGTCAGCTCTAATGTATATAAGCAACGCTACGGCGACGGGACTAGGCGCGACGAGAGTAAATGCGACGGCAAACATTAAATTACTCATAATATACAAATACAAATACAAATTCTTTATTGCATAAATGGAGTACAATGAGTGATATTAATATTATAATACTGTAGTAGGTATTCTCACAATAAGAGCAGGTCCATTTAGCCATTTGAAAATAGCATGCAATGTGTTTGTTACAATACAAGAAATGTCATAAAATAAACATGTAATAAAAGAAAACTCAACAACAATAATACACAAATATGTCACAAAGTTATTCATTGTTCCCTGTAAGTCAAAAATTCATTCACTGTATAGAATGATTTCTGTGTCAGCCAGCAACTTAGGGAGTTAACAAACCTTTTATATATTAGTTGCTTTATGCAGTCTGGTATTTTATTATATATTTTTATACACATAATATAGGAATTTTTTTGTATCCTTCTACTTTTTGGTACCATATTTAAAACCAACCTATTTGGATTTCTGACAGTTCTCCTGCATGACTGTTCTCTAGCGGTCTTGAATAGATTTGGATGCTGTTTAACAAATTTGCCCACCTCTAATATATATAGACATGGCAAAGTCAATATTTTTAATAATTTAAAGTAAGGACGGCAAGACACATCCGGCGCAATATTACATATCGATCTGATACATCTCTTTTGGGATATGAATACCTTGTCAATGTTTGTTCCATTACCCCAAAGGAGCAACCCATACCTTATCACAGACTCGACATAGGAGAAATAAGCAACTATTGCAGTGTGTCTATTTGCAACACTTCTAAGCTTATAGAGAGCAAATGAAAAACCATTAATTTTATTACTAACCTTCTCTATGTGTTCTTTCCAGTCAAATTTATTATTTATAATAATTCCTAGGAATGTCACATTGGTAGCATTCAGAAGAGTTTGTCCGTTATAATTAATATTCATGTCCATAGTTTTAAAATTATTGAAATTCATAATATTTGTTTTTAATAAATTAATTTGTAAGTTATTCTTACTTAACCATTCTGTAATTAATGTCAATGTGTTGCAAATGTCCATTTTATGCTGAATTAATGTCCTATCTTTGTGTGTGGTCACTATAACTGATACATCATCAGCAAAGAGAATGGTCTTATGGGGAGTGATTTCTGGCAGGTCATTAATGTAGACCAAGAACAACAACGGACCCAGAACACTACCCTGGGGTACACCAAATCTATTGTAACTGAAATTTGATCTATGCACCCGTACACAGTTATTGCGGTCTAATTGAGTCACCTCAACACACTGCAGCCTACTGTCCAAGTAAGTTTGTAGCCAATTAAGAGCTGGACCCCTGACACCATACTGTTCCAACTTGTTAAGGAGTTGGCTGTGAGACACAAAATCGAAAGCACGGGTCATATCAAGGAATAGAGCTGTTGTATAATTATTTTTATTGGTGTTCTGCAAAACGTCATTTACCATTAAGAATGCTGCATCTCTTGTAGACTTATTCCTTTGAAAACCATATTGATTTTCACAAATAACATTATGCCTTTCGAAGAATGATGTCAGTTTGTCATGCATGACTTTTTCGAATAGTTTTGCCACAACTGGCAATATAGTGATAGGTCTATAGTTGCGAACGTCTGTCACGTCGCCACGCTTATAGAGAGGTTTTACGACAGAGCATTTTAATTTGTTAGGAAAGGTGCCAGATTCCAAAGAACGGTTAATTAAATATGTTAATACAGGCACTAGTTCATTGGCACAACTTTTAAGTATCTTTGTACAAACTGAATCATAACCCTCACTTGCAGTATTTGCAAGCGACATAATCAGTTTGAACACATATTCCTCATTTACTGGGTTCAAAAATATGGTGTTACATACTCTGTCTTTAGAGTTTGTGTTACAGAGCGCATTATTAAGTCTGTTAGTTGTTGTGATGAAGTGCTCATTGAAGGTAGTGGCTATATTTAAAGGATTTGAAATCGATATGTTATTACTATTGGTTATACTAGCTATGTATTTAAGCTTTTTTTGTGAGTAACCAGTTTCATCCTTAATTACAGACCAAGTAGCTCTACACATATTGTTGCTATTAATTACATAGTTTCTATTATAATTGGCTTTTGCAGAACAAATACATTTTTTAAACAGCTTATTATAAGTCAGATATTTATGCTTATCATTTACAGTCTTGGTCAAATAATATTTAAAGCGCAACTCCCTTTTCCTCTTACAGCTTTGTTTAAGTCCCCTAGTCAACCAGTTGCTTCTTTTTGTAAGGTTGGTTTTTATTCTAACTATAGGTGTAACACTAAGATGATCAGTGTTACTCACCAACTAGCGCGAGGTAGCTATGCAGAGAACTCTATCCCAGGGCGCCTTATTTCTAAGTTTCCAGTCTGTGTGCAAGGGTAGGCTAGGGCTCTCACGAAAACAGACAATAGGGTGTACACACATATATTTACTAAGTACACAGAGATACACAGAGACACACAGAGAGCTTATTCACTGATAGGCACAAATATCACAGGTACACAGAAGTAAAATCAGGGCTCAGGTATTAATACTACTAGGCTACACATAAGTAGTGGATTTACTGGCCTGCAGAGTGAGCTGAGTGAGAGTGACTGCCTGTTGTTACTGCCAGGTGATGACGGCAGATACCTCTCACATGAGAAGCTCGTGTAGTCCGCACTTCCACGTTGTCGTACCACGTGCAGCCCACTAACTTATAGGTGCGGCACCAAATATCTCATCCGGCAACTAGCCCCGTAGTAAAAAACCCTGTCATGAAAGAAACGACAAATTAAGATCTTGGCTGCGCGACAGACGACAATCGACCCGCTTTGCAAAAGAAGAAGTGACTCACCAGTTTTCTGGGTAAAATGTAGCAAGATGCAATGCAGCAACCCAATCACAGCCCGTTAGGCCACGCGAGGTAACAAATAATCGCGCTTGAGCGAAAAACTGATTCGCGGCACAGTCTCAGAGCAAAAGCCAAAGGACCTCCAACTACCCCAAAGCAGGTCTCGGTCAAAAGTCCTGTCTTTCACGAAAAATCTTAACAAAACCCGTTCCTTTAAATGCGAAACGCTTCGTCACCGAACTTATGACATCCTGTCATTCTGACAGCAGAAATGTCACCACTGACAACCGATTAAAAAAAGATAACTCGATAAGGCTGCTTTCACATCCTAAATACTGCATCTATAGAAAATAAATGCTACAACCACCCCCCCTTTAATAGTATTTCCTGCGGATATGACACGCTGGAAATACACAATAAAGAATACAGAAAAGTACTGACTAATAAACAAAGACAACCAGCTAGGTCCTTCAAACACCAGCTGACTACGACCATTACAATACCAAAGAAAGATCCTCCTATGTACCTAACTAGACACTGACTCGTGTACCGGTTAGGCTAAGTAACTAGAGTCTAATGCCCTTCATAGAAAACGAATGCTCCCTTTACTCACTGCCGATACCCTAACACTACCCAAGCTCTCAGGATAATGTAGAGTACTAAGAAGCGAATGAGAGAAAAACGCTCGGTGCGGTGCATAGAAGAAACTACAACGTGACAATTTAAAGTCACGTACACATATAGAAATACAAACAAAAGATTAAAATAGTCTTACATAATGATCACATAGCACTGGTTTAATAAACTAGAGAAACAGTGCTATGTAGTTACGTTAGGTATTGGAGACTGCTCCTCCTGATACTTCAGGATGTCCTTGATATGGTACTCCCCAAGATCCTTACCGTCCAGATCTGACAGCCTATATACTAAAGGGGATCGTTTAGCAGTCACCACACATTTAAGGAACTTAGGAGCTAGCTTAGCAGTAAAATTCTTGGCCTTGTTGGACAGGTAGAACGTGCGTTTGTAAACTATCTGTCCCACTTTCAGCTCTACATGCCTTTTTCTGAGGTTGTAATACTTTTCATTACGCTGGTGGGCAACGTTCAAATGTTTCCTCACCTGGTCGTAAATGCGTTGTATTTCTCTCAGCTTGACACCGAAGGCTGATGGATCGTCTACAGAGACTGAAGTAGGATGGCACGCGATATCTGTCTGCCTGTACAGCACTCCATCCCCAATAAATTCCCTACCATGTACCAAAAAGTAAGGGGTGAAACGAGTTGCTTCGTTAACTGCAGTGTTTAAAGCACACTGTATCTCAACCAAGAACTGATCCCAAGACTTGTGTTGTGACTTCACATAGCATGAGATCGCTTGAACCACATTGCGAATAGCTCGTTCCGCCTGATTAGTTTGGGCATGATACCTAGGGTTATAATATATATTAGGTACATTGTATTTAGCCAACAGATCCTTAAATGGCTCCACGTTGGGCGCCAATTTGTAACACTAAGATGATCAGTGTTACTCACCAACTAGCGCGAGGTAGCTATGCAGAGAACTCTATCCCAGGGCGCCTTATTTCTAAGTTTCCAGTCTGTGTGCAAGGGTAGGCTAGGGCTCTCACGAAAACAGACAATAGGGTGTACACACATATATTTACTAAGTACACAGAGATACACAGAGACACACAGAGAGCTTATTCACTGATAGGCACAAATATCACAGGTACACAGAAGTAAAATCAGGGCTCAGGTATTAATACTACTAGGCTACACATAAGTAGTGGATTTACTGGCCTGCAGAGTGAGCTGAGTGAGAGTGACTGCCTGTTGTTACTGCCAGGTGATGACGGCAGATACCTCTCACATGAGAAGCTCGTGTAGTCCGCACTTCCACGTTGTCGTACCACGTGCAGCCCACTAACTTATAGGTGCGGCACCAAATATCTCATCCGGCAACTAGCCCCGTAGTAAAAAACCCTGTCATGAAAGAAACGACAAATTAAGATCTTGGCTGCGCGACAGACGACAATCGACCCGCTTTGCAAAAGAAGAAGTGACTCACCAGTTTTCTGGGTAAAATGTAGCAAGATGCAATGCAGCAACCCAATCACAGCCCGTTAGGCCACGCGAGGTAACAAATAATCGCGCTTGAGCGAAAAACTGATTCGCGGCACAGTCTCAGAGCAAAAGCCAAAGGACCTCCAACTACCCCAAAGCAGGTCTCGGTCAAAAGTCCTGTCTTTCACGAAAAATCTTAACAAAACCCGTTCCTTTAAATGCGAAACGCTTCGTCACCGAACTTATGACATCCTGTCATTCTGACAGCAGAAATGTCACCACTGACAACCGATTAAAAAAAGATAACTCGATAAGGCTGCTTTCACATCCTAAATACTGCATCTATAGAAAATAAATGCTACATAGGAAAGCACAGTTTATAAAGGGCCCCACTCACTAACAGTCCGCCTGCAGTCTCGGGTCCTATCGGACGGCCTGCCATCCTAGACCAATAGCGCCAACACACTAAAGAGATTTTGGCCTGCCGGCAAGGCCCTGTTGTCAGTCTTGCGACCACACACTAACAGTTGAGAGTCGGCAGTTTCCCACCGTACGATCGCCCGTCGGCCATGGTCTGATATCGGTTTGAGGGTCCATACACTACATTCAGCAAATGATCACAAGTCAACATGTTATTTTTTATAGATGGATATTTAATGAATAAGTAGGTATAAAATAAAAATATGGTACGTACTCACGACTCACTTACCATATTTTTATCCAAAATTCTTGACGAAACTATTATAAACTGGATAATAATAATAAATAAATAAATACCTATATATTAAAATTTATAATAATTTAAAAGTACGTAGGTATGTACTTTTAATCTGTGTAAATTATAGATAGTTATAAGATAATAGGTTTATCCCTCTAGATAACTACCTACCAAAAAGCGTATTTAGCGATTTTCATATTAGAGTGAAATCAATCTTTTCTGAATGTGCTTTTAAGATTATTATTTTTACTATTGACAATGTGGTCAATTGTTGCCGAAGTTATTGTGGTTTGATAATATGCTAACAATTTGTTGTAAGCATCATCCTTCAATCGTTTATTTGGTGATAACAACCATCTTTCACCTTCCATAAACATGGGAAACTTCTATTTAGCTCAATAAACGTAGACTCAAATTGAAGTTTGTTGTCCATTTTGACAGTAAAATTAAACAAGTCGAAAAACTTAAAACTGTCGGCCTGCAACTGATACAAGACTTCGATCGACAGGCCACCGGCCGATTACCTGCTAATGTGTGGTCAATCGCGCGCAAGGCTATAAACTGTCCGGCCGATATCTGCCGGCGCTGAACGGAATCGTCGGGCGGCCACACACTATCAGTTCGTATTAGTCGTCCGTCCAAAACCTTCAACAGAACTGTTAGTGTGTGGGCTATTGCAATTAACTGACCGATTAATATCGTCCGGTAAACTGTTAGTGAGTGGGGCCCTTTAAGGAGGCAAAAGAAGTCATAAAATTCATCAAATGTCAAATTTAGATCATCATTATCAAATATCTCTAAGAATGCTAGGCTCGGTAAGTACTCTTTAAATCTGTCTATGTTTTCCTTGGAGTATGATCTCCTGAATTGGTAAACATACCTAGGTATAGAGGTTTTGTGCTCTGTTGGCCACTGTAATACCTGTGCTGTGTTGTGGTCTGATAACTGCAATGGAATAATGTAACCCAGGCCATTTGAATAATTACTGACAATTAAGTCTAAACAAGACTTTCCTCTTGTTGGGTCAGATATGTAAGAAATCAAATTGTACTTAATTAGAATGTCCCTTAACCTTTGAGCAGCTGCTAGTTTTTTTTTAATCATATTTATATTTAAGTCACCAGTTATAATAATTTTATTTTTTGAATGTCTAGATCGATATTTATGTAACATTAGGTCCAATTTATTAAAAAAATATTCTAGGTGTTGTTTTTTCTTTGAAGGTATTCTATATATACAAACCACCAAGAAACCATTATCCACTTTGACAGCACAGAGTTCAAAGTGAAATATCATTCTAAACTCATCAAAATGGGAGAAGCACCTAAACGGGGTCCCCGTCCTTAGTAGTATGCATGAACCCCCACGACTCTTATTCTTTCTGCTGTAACTAGAAACCAACTCATAGCCCGCAATATTAACATTCCTCTCAGTACCCGACTTTATAAAGGTTTCAGTGAAGCACAAAATATCCGGACTGATCTTTGCTTCAATCTCTGATAATGTAATTTCTAATAATTCTTTTTTACTAATAAGCCCTTGTATATTCTGGTGTAGCAAAGTAAACGAATTAGATGAGTTAGGAACGAAAAAAGTTACAATTTTTGGATACCAGTCCATCAGATGAACCACCAATGGCTGGTTTGCTGGTTGATGCACAATGATCAGGTTTTAGAACCTTAAAGTAATAAGGTATAGTGCCCTTCTTGATTTTACACACTGTGTCACTCCCTAACCGATTCATCTGGAACCCATGGACAGACTTATGGTTCCTAGAAGTTAAGAATCTATACCTATACTCTGCACTATCAATATGTAAATTAATCTTATTACATACAAAATCCACATAACTAACATCCAAATTCGAACAACTAAGATCCCCAATTACTGTGCAGTTGTTTTTTAAATGGCCAGTCCAAAGTTTTATCGATTTATTTAACATGAACTCATTTAAATGGGGGTTGGAACAAATAGGTACAATATAAATAGTTGCAACACTCAACTTATGAAGTATGAGACTAAGGTTATAATGCAATTGTTGAATATTCCTGTCATTACTCCCTATACCTAGTACTACAATATCATTCTTATCTAATTTACTTACAATATTGTCACATTCACATAGCATGTCAGAACTCATGGCTCCTGTTTTAATGATAGCATATGGCATATAATTGTCATTCCATTTATTGACTCTGGTCCTCAGAAAAGCCGCAGACAGTCCTCTTAATTGTTTATTGTCACTTAAAATATAAATTTTATTCCTTTTATTTTTATTTTCAATAGTTTGTTTCTCTTTGGCAGTATTGCCACGATAGACGTCATGAGACACCACAGATGCATTATTCTCTTGGTTTTTGTGCCGCAGTTTGACAGGTGGACTGGGTGTAGAAGTTTGAATTTGTGGACAACTCGCTTGCCTCTCACCTGTTGGCGGCGTTCGGTCTTGAATTTCTAAGTTAGAAAAATTCAATTTCCGTATATTTTGAAGGCTTTTTCGTGTTTTTTTTTAGTTATTTTTCCCGTTGTCGTTTTGCATATGTGGTTTAATTGCTCATTTGTCAACCTGAGTTTATTTATCTCTTGGGCCTGTTGGCTTTTTTCAAGATGCAGGTGCTCAATTTCATTCTCAGCTATTTCCAACTTTTCTTCAAGCATCTCTATTTTTTTCTTCATTTTATTTATATCCTCTATAAGATCTTTTGAAAAATTGGGAAAACTTCGATTCGACTGGTTCTTGTATGAAACCTCAGGTGACGAGCACTCGATTTCCTCAATTTCCGAAGACTCTAACTCGCTAAAAGAATTATTTAATGGGACCTTGTATGTGTTCCTGATGGTCCTAAATGTTACATTTTGACTCTGAGTATCTCCACTTAGATCATTAAATGATACCGGAGTTTGGGCGTTACTTGATTTATCTGCCATTG
This sequence comes from Miltochrista miniata, assembly GCA_933228765.1. Lineage (NCBI taxonomy): Eukaryota > Metazoa > Arthropoda > Insecta > Lepidoptera > Erebidae > Miltochrista > Miltochrista miniata. The sequence continues at coordinate 15,768,821 of OW121751.1, read as the reverse complement.
GGGATACGGTGAATTTATACTTTTTTACTATTCGTCTGGGGTATCACAAGTTGGCACAGTGAGTGACCGCTTTTATATTTGTAGAGGTTTGTCTGTGTCCACCTTTATATTAGTTTTACCATTAGACACCAGGGGCGCTGTTTGACCGCAAAATATGAATTTGTGAAAATTAACTGTCGTTACTTTGCAAATAATGTATTTTCAAGATATTGCAGCCAATTTCCACTATATCATTGAAACTGAATATTCGTATAGGGTTTCAGTACTCACTCGTTCGAATTTTTAACCATTTCATTCACATTTATGAACACTGCCAGTTGCTTGTACCAGATATAAGTCAGTACATAAATCCTTGAATAATAACAGCCGATGTCGGAAATAACATTTGAGGCAGTAATTTAGACACTCCCGATCACTATTTTGCACTTTTGGTTACAATTTTTGCGAAAAATTCTAATTATAATAAATATTTGTAACGATCGACACTACATTCGTGTCCACTTTTTTTTTTATGTATTAATACCATACCTCTCTCTTTCTAACTCTCATGTGCCGCAAACGAAGTTGCGCGGGTCAGCTAGTGTATTATATTTTCCTAAATTCTAAAATATGAACTCTTTATTTCCAGATTTGAATCGTCGCGCTGCCACAGTGACGTAACGCAGTTTCAGACAACTTACTGCTGGTAAATTCGACTGTTTTGGCAGGCATATTGTGTCCATATTATTCAGGCGTTAGGTGCATTCGTTTAATGGCCTTATTTGTTTTTAATTAACTCTAATCCAACGGTTATTATATGGTATTTATGTATTTGTGGGCTGGTACTCAGGCCTATATTAATATGGTATATTATATCTAGTATTGATGATGTTATTCTATCTTTTAGTAATATGTTACCAAACTGTATATAGCAATATTACTGAGTCTGAAGCCATTGCTATGTTTAATTTACCGAGATTGTTCCATGACAAGGCAGAGGTAGCTTATAACTATACTTAGAGTTACAGGAGGGGCAAGAATATTGACACAGCGTTTACAAGCTCACGAATTCGTATTTATTATAGGAGTTATTATTTTAGAATTGTTTAGTCTTTTAAGGCTTGATTTATTTCATTTATAGTTTTGTTAGCAAATCACTAAGTGATACAGGCCACAAACAGTGCACTTAGCGTAGCATTATTGAAACTGTTTATAAGGTATGCCTGACCATAATCTTTCCATAATTATCTTTGAAGTTGAAAGCATTTTTCCTATTTGGTATTATAAATACAGACAGTGGCTGTGGTATCTTTACTTATGTGAGATAAAGTGATAGTTTGAAAGGTGACCGGCGTGACAGATGACGTATGTTACTATAGGCATGCACATGTGCAAGGGATTATGAATTTTATAAATTATTATTATGTTTTGTAAGATGTATGAAAGATATTAATTATGAGTGGGTAAGAATGCATGTGTAGATGCGTGCATGATTATCTCAGATATTTTATAAACTTAGGCATTGTCGATCATAATGAAAATTTGGTATAATGTATGTTTAAGATTCCGTCGACGTTACTCGAGACGAAGGACGCCATATTGGCGACTAATCGTTTGGTTCATCACGATCCAAATGTAACAATTCATGTTAACCCCTCTCCTCTCGATATGTCATGAAAAAATACCGCCAGAATCCAATAAATTATTTTATATACTCATTTTAACTTGGCCTAATTCTGGCTATTCGAAAATTGGATTGAATTACGTATGCTCCACATCAATTTCATAAATTTTATCGTATTCGATAATATTGACAATAAGTTACGTTAAAAGTCAATTAGTTTCGTGATGAATGAAATGTGTATTTGCCTTCTGATCTCAATATCACATTGTACATATGTAATTAAAACGTTTTTTTCCTTAAGATTTATTCTGTTATGGCAACTAATAAAAGCCATTCAATACCAGACGTCAACCCATTGGGGTAATTTGTTAAAAAAGATGGAATCTCTGAAGATTACCAGTTAAATGATAAAATAGTTTCAAATTGGGTATTTTCATCAAGATACTACGTTAATTTTAGAAACTCGTATACGTTATTAGAACTTATTTGCTGTTGTGGCATTTTGGTTTTTATATATTTTTTATGCACAAATATTAAAATTACTTCTAAGCCGACCACAACGGGGAACATGTAATTTATTAAAACTAAGAGAATTTCGTCCAGGTGGTTGTAGCTCAAATATGGATCTTCCAAGAGTACACGAATAGTAACTAATCGTAAAAGTACTTACAGTGTTTACGTAGATCGAATTGTTTAAGTATTCTATCAGTGCCTTTTACGTGTACGATAGTGAAACCACCATTTGAATCTATTTAATGTTACTTTGTGATATCAATTTGCTCTCGTGAACTGAAACATGTTTCTTCAAGTCGAATGTTGCGAAGAATGTGTGAATACGATAATACCCTTTTCATAGTGTTTCTCACTTTGAACTTCAATCTTTTGAGTGCCTGCTAGTCTGTGAGCATCACTGATAGGACTGATGTTTGCGCGAATTATGCAAGAATTTCTATGATGTGAAGTGTCGTAATTACTATTTACTTCTTTATGTTTTTATTATATATATTTGAGAAAACAGTAATTGGATACACAGTTATTCAAAAGTTATTCCAATTAACATACAAGTTACGTATGTACATATATTTAGGTATGATAGGAGAATATGTAAGGACTAGTGCCATGCCATGAAAGGTTCTGAATTAGAATCATAGGCATTGAGTCAATGAATACCACCCACTTTTCCTGCGAGAATCTAAAACCTGTTCTTTGTTTTGTTATGTCGTATAATTCCATTCGTTTTGTATATGACTATCTGCTACTCTATAAACTGTTCTATGGTGATTAAACTATTTAGAAGTCTTTTGATTTTTATTATACTTACCATATTTTAGAAAGGTGCAGTCAGCGTCGGCGTCGATATTATCGAATCGCACAGAATGGGGTTAAATTCCTTTGATTTTTTATTTATTTCTATTTTAAACATTCCTTGTACCCATAGTGCAACAAGATCTATGACTTCACCGGGAGGGGAGGCGCCATACTGAGAATATCCCTTCTGTCAAAGCGGACTCTAAAAAGTGTACGCTTAAACACACATACGTACATATAATCACGCCTTTATCCCCGAAGGGGCAGGCAGAGGCTTAGTATACGCCCACATTTTACCTTATTATTTTATACACTACTATAGGAAATATAGTGTATGTCTGAAATTATAAGTGTATTGTTTTAATTGTTTTGTGTAAGTTCCATAGTGACAGCTGATTGGTTTTGTAGTGGTGTATATGAATATGTTTTCCACCCCACAAAAAATTACAAGACAGATATGTATATGGCAAACATGCTATGTCTACTCCCCTTGTACTGGTCGCGTTGCTCTGTGCTTGTACCATAATATAACTTTCCTAGTTGTTTGTCTGACTGTGATTGTTCGTCTCTTTATTATTGACGTTGACTCGTTTAATATTCCATTCCATTGATATTCTTCTGGCGTCTGGCATGACATGGCACGAACACATTCTGTTTCAATCAAATAAGGGTCAAATTCAACGGCTGAAATGGGTGTGTGTCAGGTTGGCGCCAAAGACTTCTATATAAACTGAGGTAGACGCGCCGTACTCTAACAAACGAGATTTCAAAAGCAATCCTCAAACACACAGATTGCTAAGACTACACTCACTTATAAATATTTTTTACGTAATTGTCACCACACACAATAGCAATACACGAATAGAATAAGAGTAAAAGAGAAGGCGTATGGACTCCGATTGCAAGCCAAGTACCTACTTTCGAAGTTTTGACTCACTACAGTGCGAGCAACGCTGCTAATTAGCTCAGTTTATAGGTTTCAAAAATCGGTGCGTAGGGCATGTCTACCTCAGTTTATATAGAACTCTTTGGTTGGCGCACGTTGGCGTGAGAGGTGTCTGAATAGTCACAAAATTTCGATTATTCCCAGTTGTTCCGTTGAAGTAGTTCCGTGGCGGAACTAGTGAGACTTTTTTTCCCAGTTGTCCCGCGGAACAAAGCATCAATAATTCAGTTCCCATTAGTTCCGCGGAACAAAGTAGAAATGAAATAATAATAAATTCATTCCCAGTAGTTCCGCGGAACAAAGCATAAATTAAAAACGAATTAATCAAGTCCCAGTAGTCCCGCGGGAGAAAGCATTTCTTACATACGAATATTTTATGTTCCCATTAGTTACCTACGGTGTCTTACGGCTATTTTCTCATACAATTAAAAAAAATGAAGATCGACAAAACAAATGAAGATTGACGAAACAAACGAAGATCGATGAAACAAATGAAGATCAATGAAACAAATGAAGATCAACAAAACAAATGACGGTTGGAAAAACAAATGACGATCGAAAAAAAAATTATGCAGATCAATAAAACAAAAGACTATAACCAAGTCGATAAGGTCGAAAGTTTCTTGCAGCCATATTTTGTAAGTGCGATTACTATTCAAAAAATAGGTGCAAGCAATTCTCGACCTTAAGAATATGCATTTTTTTTTTTTATATATATATTCGTGATCTGTGATGTCTATAAACGCCTAAAAGCACATTTTTAGGGAAGTGTCATTAAGGTCGAGAATTGCTTGCAGCTATTTTTTGAATGGTTATCGCATCTAGATTACAAAATAGGTCCATGCCAATTTCGACCTTATGAGCATGCATAATATCTATTTATTTTTTATATATTCGTGATCAGTGATGTCTATAAACGCCTAAAAGCACATTTTTAAATAAGTGCCATTAAGGTCGAGAATTGCTTGCACCTATTTTTTTTAATGCTAATTGCATTTTGATTACAAAACATGGCTGCAAGTAACTTTTGACCTTATCAATTTGCTTATAGTCTTTTGTTTTATTGATCTGCATGATGTTTTTCGATCGTTATTTGTTTTTCCAACTGTCATTTGTTTTGCTGATCTTCATTTGTTTCGGCGATCTTCATTTTCTTTTGTTGATCTTCATTTGTTTTTGTAGATCTTTATTTGTTTTGAAAATTACTTAACTACTTTATACTTTTAAACTAGATGTTCTTCGTATAATGGATCTTTTTCCACTCGCATGTCCTAAAAGATCCATATTCATAAAAAATAAAATACTTTAAGGCTATAAGATATTAAAGTGGACATAATATAATGTCCATAAAGATCCATGATAGTTCCGCTACGGAACTATTGGGAATAGAAAAGTCTCACTAGTTCCGCTACGGAACTACTGAGAATAGAAAAGTCTCACTAGTTCCGCCACGGAACTACTGGGAATAAAAATGTCCCAGTAGTTCCGTGGTGCGGAACTACTGGGAAAAAAAAGTCTCACTAGTTCCGCCACGGAACTATTGGGACAAAAAGTCTCACTAGTTCCGTCGCGGAACAACTGCCGCGGAACTACTGGGAATGAAGGCAAAATTTGCCTTCATTCCCAGTTTTTTTAGAGACTTTTTTTTCCCAGTAGTTCCGCACCACGGAACTACTGGGACATTTTTATTCTCAGTAGTTCCGTGGCGGAACTAGTGAGACTTTTCTATTCTCAGTAGTTCCGTCGCGGAACTAGTGAGACTTTTCTATTCTCAGTAGTTCCGTCGCGGAACTAGTGAGACTTTTCTATTCTCAGTAGTTCCGTAGCGGAACTAGTGAGACTTTTCTATTCCCAATAGTTCCGTAGCGAAACTATCATGGACCTTTATGGACATTATATTATGTCCACTTTAATATCTTAAAGCCTTAAAGTATTTTATTTTTTATGAATATGGATCTTTTAGGACATGCGAGTGGAAAAAGATCCATTATACGAAGAACATCTAATTTAAAAGTATAAAGTAGTTAAGTAATTTTCAAAACAAATAAAGATCTACAAAAACAAATGAAGATCGACAAAAGCTAATGAAGATCGCCGAAACAAATGAAGATCAGCAAAACAAATGACAGTTGGAAAAACAAATAACGATCGAAAAAACATTAGGCAGATCAATAAAACAAAAGACTATAAGCAAGTTGATAAGGTCAAAAGTTACTTGCAGCCATGTTTTGTAATTAAAATGCGACTAGCATTAAAAAAAATAGGTGCAAGCAATTCTCGACCTTAATGGCACTTATTTAAAAATGTGGTTTTAGGCGTTTATAGGCATCACAGATCACGAATATATAAAAAATAAATAGATATTATGCATGCTCATAAGGTCGAAATTGGCATGGACCTTTTTTTGTAATCTAGATGCGATAACCATTCAAAAAAATTGCTGCAAGCAATTCTCGACCTTAATGACACTTCCCTAAAAATGTGCTTTTAGGCGTTTATAGACATCACAGATCACGAATATATTAAAAAATAAATAAATATTATGCATATACATAAGGTCGAGAATTGCTTGCACCTATTTTTTGAATGGTAATCGCATTTAGCTTACAAAATATGACTGCAAGAAACTTTTGACCTTATCAACTTGCTTATAGTCTTTTGTTTTATTGATCTGCATAAGGTTTTTTCGATCGTCATTTGTTTTTCCAACCATGATTTGTTTTTCCAACCGTCATTTGTTTTGCTGATCTTCATTTGTTTCGTCAATCTTCATTTGTTTTGTCGATCTTCATTTGTTTTGTCGATCTTCATTTGTTTTGTCAGTCTTCATTTGTTGTACCGATCTTCATTTGTTTTGTCGATCTTCATTTTTTTAAATTGTATGAGAAAATAGCCGTAAGACACCGTAGGGAACTAATGGGAACATAAAATATTCGTATGTAGGAGATGCTTTCTCGCGCGGGACTACTGGGACTTGATTTATTAGTTTTTAATTTATGCTTTGTTCCGCGGAACTACTGGGACTTAATTTATTAGTTTTTAATTTATGCTTTGTTCCGCGGAACTACTGGGAATGAATTTATTAGTATTTCATTTCTACTTTGTTCCGCGGAACTAATGGGAACTGAATTATTGATGCTTTGTTCCGCGGGACAACTGGGAAAAAAAGTCTCACTAGTTCCGCCACGGAACTACTTCAACGGAACAACTGGGAATAATCGATATTTTGCACCAAATAACTGTACCTAAACTGTACCTATGTTAAAAAAAACTGTACCTCAAGCAATTCAATATAAATAGAAAATGATATGGACACGCCGTACAGACAAATAAATAATAGCAGTTTTATGAGATGAGGTAGGTACAGTTTATTGATATATGTTCCAGAACATAGTTTCCATACGTTGGGGCAATACAAGACTATGCGCGCCAAGCTGACGTAAGAACGGCGTGTCCATATCATTTTCTATTTATATTGAATTGCTTGAGGTACAGTTTTTTTTAACATAGGTAGGTACAGTTATTTGGTGCAAATTTTGTGACTATTCAGACACCTCTCACGCCAACATGTGGCTGCTTAATTTGTTTACAAATAGTTGTAATTATTGGTATTATGGTAAGTATAGGTATTATTGAAACAGAATGATGGCCGCGCCATACCAGTGTGCTTTGCGCTTAACAACACCTAAGTTGCGATTTTTTGGTGGAGTGAGAAGGGGCCTTCGGGGCTCAAGCCAGTCGCACCTGCGACTTGCTTACCTCCTGAATAACGTGGTCATGGCGCGAAGAAAAGGAAAAATCGGTGCATAATCCTGTACCAGCCTGGGTGGATTACTTTGTTGATGTTTAAGTGGCAGCGCTTTTTCCATACAAACGGATTCCCTTATCTTATTTCTGAATAACTCCTCTAGCTAGAAGAATCTTTTTTTTATAAAATCAAGATCTGCTGTATAGGTAGGTACACGTCACTTCTATTTTATCGGCAAATAATAAATAAAGAAGATTTTGACTTTATAAATGGCGAAAAATAAATGATTCGTTTATCACACTACAAGACAAATTTTAAAAGCTTTTAATTTCTCAAAAATATTTAAATAGGTTCAGTTTTCAAACAGGAAATATGAACAGGGCCTGATTTAGGGTTCCGCGCGCCCTAAGCTAGCTATGAATATGCGCCCCCAGCTGCAACTAATTTAAGTCCTACCTACAAAAGAGACTACGTAAGCTGATCCTAAGTTCCTAATCGTTATTCTTTGTTAATTTGAAAATAAAATAAAACCGGATTCTGAGACTTCTTAAGAAGTTGTGACTTGATGCATCAGCCAGTAAAAAGCGAGATAAAAATACCATCAAAGTACCTAACAGTACCTCGGTACATCCAGTTTCCGATAAATCGAACCAGTGAATCTTAGTGAAATCCCTTCATAACTCAGGAAGTAAGCTGATGAATGCAAAATTTATAGCTAAGAACGGTTCGAAAGCCGATGTGCTGGGGATGGCCCCTGCACATTGGCTTTCGAGGATAGAAAACAGCAAAATTGGCTCATCTGTTGGGCTGCTACGATGCCACAGACAGACACACACATACACAGATACACAGGTCAAACTTAAAACCTTCTCGTTTTTCGGCGGGGTTAATTAAATCGTCAGTAATATTGGTGCGAAGGTGCCACTCCTCCATGACCGGTTTCACCGTCTCAACAGCACCGTCTCACACTTTTTTTATACCAGCAAAGTGGCAGACAAGCATACGGCCCACCAGATTTACCGGTGGTCACGCACAAGGAGGCAAAGTCTCTTCTGTCGCGAAGAGGTTCCACACCACCTGCAAGCATGGGATCGTTGACATCGATCATGGCTCGCCTCTGCACCGAGTCGAACGGAAGAATTCAGTCAATTCATTCTGATATTCTAGTGCCCCCACCCAGCAGTGGCAGCTGTACTCCACGTGCGGCTGCACTTGCGACTTAAACAGGAGCAGTGTTTGCGCCGCAGTAAGTACCGCCGCGCCCTGCTGAGCACACCGAGCGGCTTGGACGCCAGCTTGGCCTTATTCTCCAAATCACTTCGAAACTGAACGTCACTGGAGATGTCAACACCAAGGATACCTATACTGTCAGAGTAGGAGAGAGTTTTGCCCTGAAATTATGGCGCTACAAGAAAATTGGGTTTTCTTTGAGGTGAATACACAAACTTGTGTCTTAGAAGGGTTGAATTGAACAAGATTTTGTTTTTTCCAATCGGACACTCTATTGCAAGTTGTCTCGATTTCAAACACAAGTTGTTTACAGCTTTCTTCCACTGCAGCCCGAGAGATACCGGTGCGGCCCGTGTAACAAGTGTCGCCCGTACAAAAGACAACATCTCATTGATATGCAGCAAAACAGAGTGGGGGGACAACACTGAGCCTTGTGGTACTCCAGCGTTTATGGCCATTCATTCAGAACCTATGCTTCTAACGGCCAAAAAGCTGGACACCCATTCACTTTGCTTCATGGGTGCCTTGAACGCGACACGGGTGGAGCTGTCGTATTTACTACCACGCTGCCAGGGAGATGGGCGCAGGAATTTAATTTTAGATAAGATAAGATACATTTTATTTGTGAAAACATGTACATTAGGTGTTTTAGATACAATAAGGTTTCAACATGCTCTGTCAATATCTTAGACCATATAACACGGGACTAGCCTTTGCGAACCACCGCATACAAAAATATTCTGCCAGTTTTCATACAAGTGAAGGGGGAAACACAAAGACATATAAAATTTCATTGCATCTAAAAATGTATTTATCGACAAACGCGTAATGGCTGTTGTGTGTTAATTGTTACTGTACAGTCAACTACAATGCAATGTACTAGTTTAATCATATAAAATGATGTACTGATGTACAGGCTTTTTATAAAGCCAAAAGACCAAATGGTCATGTGCAATGGCAGAAAACAATGCTTAAGTAAGGCGCATCCTGTGGTTAGATGATCTAAGGTCAATATAGACGTACAAATGTGACTATGCGTGAGATTTTTCTGTATCTTTAACGCACGTATTTGCATTTTTACTAAATTACCAAATATTATTATGTACCTTGGTATAAAATGTTAACTAACAATTTTAAACATGTTGTTAGGAGCTGTTACAATCTGTTAAAAATTGCTAGATGTTTTGAGTGCTCCTTTTTGGGAGCACCGTATGTCACAGCCCTGCGCTGAGCCCAACGCCAGGCGCCCCCTTGATCCTGGCGCCCTAAGCTTCAGCTTAGTTAGCTTATGGGTAAATCAGGCCCTGAATATGAATCATATCGACTTTGTCCATTTCCTAACCAATTCCTAAATTGTCATCATCCTAATTCTAACGTTTCCAAAGTTGTCAGACCCTTCCGGTCGACTTTGTCCATTTCCTAACTTGACCAACTTCCAAATAAAGTACCACCGCTTTACTAGAGTAGAACTTAGTCCAAACTTCATACGAGTCTAGATTTGGCAAATGGTCCTAAGTAACCAAAGCTAGTATAAGTATATTTTCATCGAAAAAAAAACATTGTCAATGTCATATGTCACTAGTGTCACGCATGAGGGCGAGTATATAAAACCAAAAACAAAATATAATTTGTTAATTTTTTATGCCTGATTCCGTCTTTCCTTGCTTATTTCTTGCAATAAACCCTAAACTATGGGGTCCAGACAAGTTATTGAAAAGTCATTATCAATGTTGAGGTCTCTGCCAAGAATTTCACTCGCCAATATTCGTGATAACCCCAAGTGCAAGAAGACGGTGAGTTCAGCGGTGCTTCGGCCAACTTCGGATAACCTATAACATTCCTTCAGGGTTTTTTTTACATAAATGTAATGTTTTAGTCAACACGAGGTCGTGGCCAGCATGGTGGAGACAAACATGGCGCTGGTAACAAGGGCTCAGGACAGAGACAGAATTTTATGCGATTAGGTTATGAAACTGGAAATAACCCATTCTACTTGAGAGTTCCACAAGAACACTACTACAGAGGCCATCAGTAAGTAGAAAATTGTCATAAGCATTAAGTAGGTAAATTGACTCTTGATCTATAACCATTAAAGACTTTATCTTCAACTGATAGATGAATCAACTTGAATTAAAAAGAATAACTTCCTCTACCAACTGATTCCATTTTCTTAAAAATAAAGTAAATAATTTATTTTCAGCCTTAGAAGAGAATACCCACCATTCAGTTTACTCCAACTACAAAATATAATAGATAAAGATTTTGTGGATGTATCAAAACCTATAGACATTGCAGCCATAGTTAAATCTGGTCTCTATAATTTCTTTCCTGATCAAAAGCAATTTGGGATTCACCTAACGGATGAAGGACTAGATGCTTTTTCAGCAAAAATTAACATTGAAGTTCAGTGGGCCAGTGAACAGGTTATAGCGGCCATAGAGCGGAATGGTGGAGTCATTACTACAGCATACTATGATCCACACAGTCTGTTTTTACTTAAAAATCCAAAAAAGTTTTTTGAATCTGGTCAAGCCATACCTAGGAGAATGATTCCACCTCCTGATGCCATAGAGTATTATACAAGTGCTGCAACTCGCGGCTACCTCGCAGATCCTGAGGAGATCTCAAAAGAAAGATTAAAACTGTCCCAAAAATATGGATATGATTTACCTGTTGTAGAAAAAGATTCCAACTATGGTATGTTATGTGAAAAGAAGGATCCTCGACAGATATTCTTTGGACTGGAACCTGGATGGGTGGTGAACTTAAAGGATAATTGCATCCTTAAGCCCAGAGATCAAGAGCTACTGCAATTCTTTAATTCATAGAACTTAATAATGAATAAATAATAGATATTAATATGTACCACTTGTTTATTTCCATTAACTATTTTCACAAACTGTTTTCAACTCAGATAATTATTTAGCTAACATAGATGTTTTAAAGTCTAGTCTTTCCGAACCTAACCCGAGTGGCAAGATCATCATGTGTGAAAATTTCAGCAAAATGCAGCAGAAAATATCACGGGTCATAAACCTGGTGACAGACATATAGATGGGCGGAGTTTCAGTGGTCTCATTTTTACCCATTCCCAACTGAACTGTGATTGATTGAACATAGTGGACTCCATACAAATCTCGACGCCATCTTTCGTGATGTTCTAAAGGAGAAACGAATACGCCGCCCTAAGTATATATCGTACCTACGGGCTATGTCATTAAGGAACAATTTGGAGATAAAGACAGACGTAGACCTCGCCCGTCAGGGCGGATGTTTCGAATGTTATTGCGCTGACAGGAGAACCCTTCTTACTCTATGCCCTCTGGTTATAGATCATGGCTCCATGATCCAGACATTTCTGCATCTACCGTTCCCACACAGGGAAGCTGAGACGGACAGATAACCCCGTCTACTCCCACCTGTTCTGTTGGCAGAATTACTGGTAATTTTTTTCCCATTAGTTCTGTGACTTTTAAGACTATGCTTTATACCTGACTTTCGTAAACTATTCCCATCAACTGTTCTGTTGTAGGTAGTTCTGTTGGCAGGACTACTGGTAATTTTTGTTCCCATTAGTTTTGTGACTCATAAGAGTTAAGACGATGCTTTTACACATGACTTGTCTTTCAACTATTCACACCAGTTCTGTTACTTAGTATTACTTTAGTAGGAAAGTCCATTGAAAGGGAACACATTATACTAACGCAGTAAGTTTCTGTGCTTTGTAAGGCATGTTAAGCCGTTGGTCCCGGTTGCCAGTAAAATAGAATTTATAAGCCAAGTTGAAGGCCTTTGCCTTTAAGTTAAGTGGCTTGAAATATTTTAACCTGCCAATTCAACACGGCAATACGCATCGAATCACCGCCCATTACGTGGGACAATATCTAAAGGTGAAATGTAGGCATATAATATGTATCTACCTATCTACCCCCTGGAGCACTGGGGAGCCACCCATCTGTCTCCCCCGAATTTGCAGGGCGCCTCTAGACAGGTCGACGTGAATATTTCTTTTGATTCTTTCGATCCGGCTATAGAGTAAAGAGGTACACCGCGGGGTTTAGTGGGCAGGACGGTTTCTCTCCGGGGCCAGCGGCCCTACACACCGTCCCAGCTACCCCCGCGGCTAGGATGATGGGACGTAAACGCATAACCCGCGTCGAAAAAAATTAAAACTGTGGACAGAACTAATGGGACATAAAATATTAATTCTGCTAACAGAACTACTCAGCAGAACAGGTGGGAATTGAATTACCATTTGTTCTGTGGACAGAACTAAAGGGAAAAAACCTGTAGTTCTGCCAACAGAACAGGTGGGAATTGCATTACCATTTGTTCTGTGGACAGAACTAAACGGAAAAAAATTACCGGTAGTTCTGTTAACAGAACTACTCAACAGAACAGGTGGCAGTAGACGGACGTTCGTCAACTGCTATTTCAACACCTTGACGAACGCTGAACTGGTATTTCTTTAAAAAATTCAATAATCATATTCTGAGTAGCTGGGACGTGCTAATCACACGTTCGCTCTCTCTCATGATCTGATCCAAATGGTACGTGAAATTACGCAGATACCGAACAGGCCAGACAATGCGCCAGCTCTGCTGGATCAACTGCTGACGAGTTGTCCAGCCCAATACAATTCGCACCTGGGTGGCCAGGTTTCTGCAAGTGCTATATTCCGGGTCCTCTCTTACTTCGGTCGCTGCGGTCCCCATACATTCTGTATAGATTTGTATAAGAATACATTCAGACTCAGCAGCATCGTCGCGACTGCACTCAGTACCTACTGTTGTCTTGCTACAGTTGCTACCACGACAGCACTGCTGCTTGCAGTTGAGTTTGGACTCGTACCTTCCTTTATGCCGGAGTGCTATAGTTATGTGTTGTTGCTTCTGCATATCAATGACATGCAGCTGTCCATTGTTACGTTAGTTACGCTGGTCATCCAGCGTAGAGGCGATACGACACACTTAAAAAATCTCCTCCTGTTTTACCTCTAACCACTCTTCAGAATACAGTAATGCCATTATAGAACAATCAAGATGCTCGGCATCGGCCTGCCGCCGAGCCGGCACGAGCTCAATAACAAAAATTATATTGAGATGTGTGGCTAGCCTTGCGGAAAGTAGGAGTTAGGAGTCCTAATTAAGGTAAGGTGTGACGATTGTTAGCCATTATAGAACAATCAAGATGCTCGGCATCGGCCTGCCGCCGAGCCGGCACGAGCTCAATAACAAAAATTATATTGAGATGTGTGGCTAGCCTTGCGGAAAGTAGGAGTTAGGAGTCCTAATTAAGGTAAGGTGTGACGATTGTTAACGCCACACGAAAGGTTTCTGCTGTATAAGACGAAGATTCGTCCCAGTATCGAACAGCTCTCACCCACGAGGTAGGTACTTACCTATTACCTACTAGACGCGCTCCACGATATGCAAAGGAGTACAATTCGCATTATCTATTGTCCTTAAAACCAAAAAGTAATAAAAGAGATCAACAAAAATTCAAAAGATCATTAAAAGGTTTTTATTTCTTAAAAATAGTGCAACTACATTCACAGTGCGGACAGTGCGTCTTAATTGTTCATGTTAAGGTGCGGTTGACGCCGATCGGCGTTATCGCCTATATCGTCCCGCATGTGAACAATAAACGTGCATTTCGCAACCGCATTGAAGGAGTTAACACATTTACATTTAATTAAGTTAATATTTCACGTCAGTGATAGTGGATTAGTGGATTTATGTATACTTATAAGTACTTAAGAAATGTATATCAGTTGAATCTTTCCACGGTTTTAATATCTGTAATGATCTGGTTTGTATGGTCCCTCTACAGGAACACCAATATAATTGGCTTGCTTGGCTGTAAGCTTGTCCAATTTGACTCCGAGGTGATCCAAATGTAGAGCAGCTACTTCTTCGTCCAATTTTTTCGGTAATGTGTGTACACCTACCTGGTAGGAGCCATGTTTTGTCCATAATTCAATCTGTGCTAACACCTGGTTAGTAAAAGAATTTGACATAACGAATGATGAATGCCCTGTAGCGCATCCCAGATTGACGAGTCGTCCAGACGCAAGTACGATAACGTGATTTCCATTGGCGAGTTCATAGCGATCTACGTGTGGTTTGAGGTTAACTTTCTTGGCGTTGGCATCTAACCATGCTACATCTACTTCACAATCGAAGTGACCTATATTGCAGAGAATGACATCATCTTTCATTTTCAAGAAATGATCTTTTGTGATAATGTCAATATTTCCGGTTGTTGTTACAAATATTTGTCCTACTTCTGAGGCTTCATCCATAGTTGTCACTTTAAAGCCCTCCATAGCCGCTTGGAGTGCGTTGATGGGGTCGATCTCTGTAACGATGACTCTACCGCCAAATCCTTTGAAAGCTTGCGCGCACCCTTTGCCCACGTCTCCATACCCTGCCACTACGCACACCTTTCCAGCAACCATAATATCTGTTGCTCTTTTAATGCCGTCGAGTAGAGATTCTCTGCATCCATATAAGTTATCAAATTTGCTCTTAGTGACAGAGTCGTTAACGTTGATTGCGGGGATTTTCAATGCATTTTCGCGGAACATTTTATAAAGATTGTGAACACCAGTTGTCGTTTCCTCGGAAACACCTCTGATACCTTCTAAATATTGGGGGTACTTCTTGTGTACCATTTTTGTTAGGTCGCCACCATCATCCAAGATCATGTTCAGTGGCTAAAACAAAAAAAAGTGTGATTTACGCCTCGAGACTTAATTTTCGATACTTATAACGTACTAGCTATGCCCCACGACTTTGCATTCATAAACCTAAGACTTACGAACCCCGTAGCACCAATGTAACCGGTGGTCGTATTCACTATCTGCCAGAACTTTGAGTAATATGATGCCTATGTTGTGCACTAAAATCTGAATTTTAATATAAATATTAGGCATCATAAACGCGATACTTAGTAATATGGCTGTGCGGATTTTTGTTTACCTAGTACTCTTTCAGGCACTCTAACGGTGAAACTGATCTGGCTGAAATTTGGTTCAGGGATATATTATAATGCATATTATAGAATAACGCAGAGGCTACTTCCCAACCCCGGCACAAGTTCCCATGGTATTCAAGAACGGGAAATCGCGGGCAAGATCTAGTATTATATAAGTTACTAGCTGACCCATGCAACTTCGTTTGCGTGAAAATGAGGAACCGCTCGACCGATTTTGAGCAAACTTCACATAAACCATCTACTAAATAGTCCGAACAAAGCCTTAAAATTTGGTTTGGATAGGTGAGCCCGTTCTTGAGTTATAAAATTACAACGAAAAGTGGCATTGATTTTTATATATATAGATAGATAGATAGATAGGCATTTTAACCTATTATACAGAATAAGATGAAATTGCGTGTGACTTGAGGATTTAGATAACAAGTAGTCATATAACGTTGCATAACGAATATTTGTCAGTAGGTAGATACATTGTTTTTACTCAACCCACAATGGAATAACTGATAAGAGGAAGCGCTGATTTGGTAGTGTAAGTTTATTATAATTACTACCTACTAGCCAATGTTTACGCGGTTTAACCCGCGAATTTCCCTTCCCATGGGAATACGGGAATAAAATATAGTCTATGTCAGTCGAGGGAGTGTAGCTTCCCAACAATGAAAAAGTTTTCAAATCGGTTCCGTAGTTTCGGAGTGTATTTAATGTAACAAACATACATAAAAGCACTTTATAATATTAGTATAGATTCCGCTAAATCCTATCGGATCATAAGAACATGTAAATTGTCGTTATCTCCAAACCATTACAGGTAAAACCATTTAATTACATTAGCGTAGATCATATCTATTACTAGCTGTTATCTTACAATGTTATTAAATGGAGGTAAACGAATGCACACTTAAATATATCTGTAGGTACTGTAAGTTGATTGTGTATGTTTGTTCCGATTAGGGGATCAAACCCTAAACTACGAGGAAGAATTGTGTTCTGTTCATCCATAAAAGCAACATTAACATATCTATTAATAGAAATCTATGCCGTGCGTTGACTTCACATAAACTCAAAAATAACTCTACCGATTTGTGTTATTCTTTCCTTGGGTTTCATCATTACAATATTCGGTGGGTTTAGGGAGTATTACATTAGTCACATATGATTGGTAAAATCTGTTATCTTATCTGGGTGGATTACAATAAATTAACTAAAACCCAACACTCCAAACAGGGTGACATGGTTAAAACGATCAAATTTACCACATGTTGTGATAAGACTTGCTATACGACTTCCACAACTTTTAACGAAGATTTCGCCCATTGAAAGTAAGAGTAAGAACGCTATAAACGCTATACAAAGGCCGCAGTACGAACTGAAAATTTCATAATTAAAATCAGTCATTTTGTACAGTTATCTACATAGTGGTATGCACATTGAAGCGGAGGTACTATTTCATCAAGAAATTTAATTTTACCTACTTACTAAATCTGTAAATAAGCATTTCTTACCTTTCCATCAGGGAAAACCAATGTTTGTTCGATACACCAAACATACTCATCTTCGGTTTCTCCTTTCCATGCGTAAATGGGAATTCCCACTGCGACTAAAGCTGCAGCAGCCTCGTCTTGGGTGCTGAAGATATTGCTACTTGACCATTGTACCTGCGCAGAAAGTTATACATTAGAAGTTTCGTTGAAAACGCTGTTCAGGGTCCTCACTGAGGTGCGGTGTGGTTACATGTCTGATTTCTGTGTTACAGACGCACGTTCAAGTGAAAAATATATGCGCATCTTACGAGTAATAAGCTTTTTAGGGTTCCGTACCCAAAGGGTAAAATCGAGACCTTATTAATGAGACTTCGCTGTCCTTGTGTCTGTCTGTCTATCTGTTACGCTGCTATATCATTCTCACGAACGGTGATAGCTAAAGCTGAAATTTTCACAGATTATGTATTTTTATTGCTGCTGTTACAACAAATACAAGATACAGAAAAATATATAATATTTCTGTATTTGAGGGGCCCCCATCCATACAACAAACGTTAATGATCTGTACCGTTTTTGGTACGGAAGCCTTCGTGCGCGAATCCGACTCGCACTTGGCGTGCTTTGTATTTTATGACACTTAGATGGCAGACCAGACTACGGCCCACATGATCCAAAGCGGTCACCGTGGACTATGTATAACAACACACTCGCGTTGCAGACCATTCTGGCAAGTATCCTAAGTATTAATCCGGCAGAATCGTGAAATCGCAAATCGGGATGCGCTCGGACGAGACGGTAATTTAGCACAGGTGCCAGTAAGGATTGAGAGAATAGATGGCAGCCACTTCCAACAGTAAAATTAACCTAGGGATACAAAAGTTACCCAATAAGATGTGATGGAGATATATGTCTAACTCATTTGTTTTTTGTTTTAGAGCTACATCAGCACAGATTATTTAGATATTCAAATTATTATCAACTAGCTGATGCGCGCGGCTCCGCCCGCGTAAAATTCGGTACCCGTTCCCGCTTCCCGTGGGAACATAATCCAGGGATGTAAATTGGCCTATGTGTTATTCCAGACTATAAGCTATCTCTGTACTAAATTTCAGCCCAATCCGTTCAGCCGTTAGAGCGTGATTGAGTAACAAACATCCAAACATCTAAACATCCAAACATCTTCACAAACTTTCACATTTATAATATTAGTAGGAAGTAGGATACTATGCATTCGATAGTAAGTTTGCTTATACTTGTACTCTAAGGTCGAGTTGATTTTGATGAATTTTGTCACAGGGAAAACTAAAGGCAATTTTACTGGTGCATATTGCAAAGCTGGCGACGTAAACTAAAACTTATTTATGTAATACGATTTAATATTGCCTTTTCCTGCTTCTGACTATACAATACATCTCAATTTACATAAATAAAATTAAATTAAAATTCTCGGAGATTAGCTACAAGGCCAAAGACTAGTTGAATGTTGAGTCAGTGTTTTTTTACAATACAATAAGGTAAATGTTTAAAATAAGGTTTCTTTGAGGAAAGTATGAATATTACAAATGCCAGGACTACTTATTTGATTTAATCTATCATAGGGCACACGGCGCGGCGACGACGGCCTCTTAAAAACCTTTCCTTAGATACGCCCTGACTATCATCATCATCTTTAAGCCACGGTTATAAATATATTATTATTACCGTGCTTAAACTGAAATACAGATAAAATATAATTATAATATGTACTTAAAAAGAAGCAAAACTCCATTGTTTTTGAAAAACAAAATACTAATGAATAATAACTAAAATTATGTCATGAATATTAACGCGAGTTACACAAGTTTATAAAAGGTATAAAACATTTAAATAGCTTATCTTGTGACGTTAACAAAGCAGTGAGCGTGACAAATTGATTATCAACATGAATTACAATACTATTGCGTAAGTCTAATAATAAATATTACTCTGGGGCACAGGTTAAACAAAGATGAAATAGGTCAAAAGTGGGTGATACATATCAGCATAGTTTTGAATAATAACTGTTTATAAGTATAGTTGTTGACTTGTTACATTTAAAATGTCTATTGCACACTCTTCCTACTGAGATTTAGTACTTAACATATTAATAAAATATACAACCCGTTCATGCTCAGTTTGCCGCTGGCATGGAGGCCGGTGTAGAGGCGAAGTATGGGAGGCGACCAGCAAACTTAGCGCGAACGGCAGCAGGTATATTTTGCAACCGGGTGGGATAATGTAACTAGACACAGATTTGACAGTACAGTACAGAAATCCTTATAGAACTGATGATGACATAGAAGACGTGGTGACATTTAGTCAATTGAGGATCACTCTCACAGTCCACAAGTCTATTGACAGTGGTCCTCAAATTCCTGGCGGCCCTATGATTTTAATTTTACACTGTACTTTAAAAATCCAGCATTGTAAGAGTAGGGAAACTTGTACATCTGACAAGTTTCAAGTTTGCATAGTTCAACAGGAAAATCATATTATAAATATCTCAGTTCTAACCCATTGTATGATAGTATAAGTAATTCTTTGCATAATAATTTAATATGCTTTTCTTTCTTTTTCAGAAGGAAATCAAACTAAATACACAAAGCTGAAAAATTGGACCGAGGTTCCTGGCCTATAAATTATCTCAGGGTCTGAGATGCCTAGGTGTGTCAGTAGATATAATTCATTATAGAGGGTGATGACAGACAAGTAATTTGGGGAAACGGCAAGAGGCCATTATAGAGATTATTTGTATTGTACCAACAATTGCTGCATTTTTATTGTTACATAGACTTACAGAATACAAAAACTGTTGAATGGGTGGTCTTATTAAATAACCTAAAGGTCATATTACTGTAGGCTTCTCAAAACACTCTTGATTTCATAGTTTTATAAAGTAAAAAACAGCTAAGTGTTTCTTATGTAAGTATAATTTTAGAACATGGAAACAGTATTTCATAATGACAGATTCATTAGTACAATACTACCAGATTATACCTGTTATAAGCAAGATGTACATAATATAAACTGATAGTGAATAATGTTGACTGATATCTATCTGTTACTGGGTTCCAATCAATCATAGTGATGGGCTTAGCTCTTATCAATTTCAGTTCAATTTATAGTTATCAATACAAATATAACTTGAGAGGAGCAAATTCTTTTACAGAAAATGATAAATATTATCTTATCTCGTCTTTCTGGGTATGAGAAATATTGGTAATATGATAACTTTTACATAGATTAAATGTTGATTTATACTGACCTAATTACATCAGAAAAATCTTGATTTTTTTATTGTAAATATTCAATTATTTTCTTTCATTATCAATGTAATTATGAAAATTTAGGAAGTTCATTAAAGAAACTATACTTATGTAAGTTTAAAAAAAGGTAATCTGATTTAAATAAAACAGTCATTTTGCTCCCATGTGTAAAAAATAACAGTTAAAATTATATGCACCCCATCAAGTTCTAATTTTAAATAAAAAGAAGAAACAAAATCTGTTCACACTGCTGGTTGCAGCTAAATTTTTTACTCTGCAGTAGTGTTGGGACGGGTCACCGATTTTTCAACTCGGGCAACTCGAATTGATATATTACGTAACCCGGGCTGTAACTCGGGTTAACCCGTGTTGAGTCTGGACGGCCACCCCGCCGCCCGCGCCGTCGCACCGCAGTATGTCGAGTAACTCCACGTTTTTAACCCGACCCGCCCATCGTATAATAACTGTCTAGTAATTAAATTAATATTATTTTGCATAATTTCATGTACTTACTAGGTAACTTGTGCAAACAACGGGCGAGTTTGGATGTGTAGTCGTAATTTTTTGTATTAACTCCCACACTACACTCTTTTTATTTCGATTCATGTTATTAAATTATGTATACTTATCAATTTACTTTTATTTTTACTGTTAAGTGAAATAGCGTCATCAATCAAATGAATGTTGCACCGTTGGCCTATAACCTCTAATTAAGATATAACAAAATAAATTTAAATAAAAAACAGCCCGGGTTCCATAACGACCCTGACCAGTTTTCTATTCATCAAACGTAGAATAGCTTTTATTACTTCAATCTTAGTTCGATATTCCTTAATGCTGGGTGTGGTGCGAATGCGTGCGAGGCCAGCGCATGCCTTCTTTAGCGAGCGAGCCCGACCCATACCAAAACAAGCCGAGTCAACGAGAAGGGCTGAGCGAGATGACGGTGAACGAGCGAGTCAAAGCGAGTTGAACAGCGTGGCGGGTGGCGAGCGTGCCGAGTGTAGTGGTCAACCGAGTCAGCCCGAATCAAGCAAAAATGAACCCGAGTCGACGGGTTGGAAGCTGAGCCCCGGGTAACTCGAGTTTTTTAGCCCGACCCGCCCATCGCTACTCTGCAGCCTAGGATCAGCTTGACTTGTAGCTTCTATTTGTTATATAAAAAATAAAAATGAATCGCAAAATGTGTTGGTAAGCGCATTACTTCAGAAGGGGTTCACTAAATCTTTTTTTGTTGTGTAAGGTATTGTCAGGAGAAGGTTCTTATGGAAGAAAAAATATTGTATTCCCACGGGAACGGGAACGGGAACTACGCGGGCGAAACCGCGTGACGTCCTCTAGTTTGTTATAAATGTATTATACAGGTGTAAAATATCTGCAGGATAATGTAACTAAAAATTTGAATCATAAAATGACTTACCTCAGCTCCAAGCTCTATGAGAGTTTCTATAAGCACAGCTGTCTGCACAGTCATGTGAAGACTTCCAGCTATCCTTGCACCTTTGAGAATTTTAGCAGGAGCATATTTGCGACGACACGCCATTAATCCTGGCATTTCTTTCTCAGCTAACATGATCTCATTACGGCCTAGCTCAGCCAGCTTCTCATCAGCTGAAAACATTAGGCATGAACATCATACAAACAGGTAGCTACTTACTTATAAAATTATTCGTAAGTTAAGTTTAGTTTCCAGTATTAAGTTAAGAGAAGGCATTTCGTGTCTTGTTCACGGTTACGTCGTCATAAATTATTAATGAATTGTTTTAAAGTAGGTATGTTTAGTCCCTAAAAGCAAAAGTAGATTTGGGTAAAATATTTCAATAGGTAATAAAATTCAAGTTCATGACATCTCTTGGAAATAGTGCGTGAGTGATAATATTTTTGTAACTTGATCATGACTCGGGCCGGTTGCCTCCAGCATCGCGTGTTTATAACCTCACTTATCTTCCCATAAAAAGTAATTTACACAGGCTTAAAAATTATTTAGGTAACTGATGATAAAAAAGAATTTGAAGTTATTATATTAATAGTTAAATTAATAAATAAGTACTCACCGATTTTGTATGGGGGCTTCATAATGATACTATGTCAACAATGTTTTTATAGAAAAACTATGAATTAGTTGACTGCTGCAACAGAAAGTTATTACTGTTAAATGAAGGAAATATTTTGAGAAGTGAAAAATATTAAATACCCGTTCACTAAACGCGTAAATTTATCACGGTGGACAAAAGACGGACAGCGATAGTTGCGACTAAACGAAACGAACGACTCACCCACACCAAGCGCGAAACGAAACGAAATAAACGTCAACGAATATTTTATTTCATTTATTTGTCAATTTGAAGAGGAATGTCAATTATTGTCACTGTCAGATCAGCCGAGCCGACAGATGTTTTTGTTTAGTTATTGGTTCAGAGGAAGCAGGCTAAAATACCAGAGACCATGCAGCCTGTTGTTAAATCATCTAAGGAAATATCTCTTTGTGGCCGACGCAACCTTGAGACCACAAATTGTTTCATGAGAAACAATTTGGCTTCAATATAGGAAGTTCGACTACCGATGCTGGTGTAGAGTTGTTGAAATGTATTTATAAGGCTTAGGAGGATAAACAGGATGCAATTGGTGTGTTTTGCGATTTGTCTAAGGCTTTTGATTGTGTCCAACAAGAAACATTAATCAGGAAATTTTCTCTCTCGCCCTGTGCCCCTGTTCTGCTCAATTGCAGCCTCGACGACAGTGGTGTTGTAGCGTCGGAGCGGAGGTCGCGTCTAATCAGCTTTCGGATTCTGCAATTAAGGTCCCTCTGTTCTAACGACCTCTTAGGTGGCATTTCCGGTCTGATATAAGTTTAAGAGTCTCGGGCGAGAGTTTCGAGACCCTCTTTTTGCTTTTACCGGACGAAAACCTTCGAGACACTTGTACCGTTTTGACCACAGTGTCGGTGGTTTACAGCAGATCGAATCGATGGATGTTTTTTCATTAGCTATTTGCTCGCATCGCTGACGTAGGTTAGTCGGTAGCTCGCGGTGTGAACGAAGAGTTCATAAACAAGAGTCCCTGTGACTTGAGGAAGCTGACAAGCATGTGCCCTCGGTCGTTCCTGCGCCCCACGCGCGTTCTTGTATTCCCACTTTGGCGTTAAAGTCCCGTACCCTGTACCTAGTGTTTTTACTATGTCCTCGTACATGCTCTCAACTACCTCGTCCGGGCTTTTGGAAATCGGTGCATACACTTGTATCACCTTCAGAGTGAACCTGTCGGTGAGCTTGAGTATGAGGTATGCTACCCCAGCTGAGACGCTACCGACTTTCACAACGCTGCTAAAGAGCCCCTTTTTCACCATAAAACCGACACCGTCCTCAGAGGAGGTCCTTCCATCACCCTGTCGAAAGTAGAACAGGTCGCTCGACGCAACGGTCAGCGTGTCCTCCCCCTTTCTTTGGACTTCGCACAACCCCAGTATGTACCACTTTATGCAAGCTAGTTCTACTCTCCAGTTCGGTCAGGTACCTATTCATCCAGCATCAGAGTTCATCCATTATACGTAGCCAAGGTCAGTCGTGGATGGTAGTCTACCATATCCCGGAAATTCTTCACACCCCCCCTCCCGCCGTCTTTTCGACCGCTACACCGTTATCGGGGACAGCGGAAGTGTCGGGAACTGGAGGCCGTTGCTTTCTACGACTTGTCATATTTGGGAGGGTTTCATTGGCCTTACTGTATCACGCTGGATTAACGTGTTGGTAGATACATGGTTTTATTTCGAGTATTCCTTCTCTACGCCATGCCTCGTTCGTTAGTTGGTAGGTGCACCACTGGCAGGTGAAGCTGGTTTGGGATGATGGGACCCCGGGGATGCTAGTAGGGCCCCGTTGCATCACACCCTATAATTCTGGAATAGCATCTTCAAATATAGGGGACCCTAGGAGGTAAAGCTTTTCTGTTAACAATTCTGATATTAAAATAATGAGAAGAAACAAGTACCTACAAAAATTTAGGTCGGCACCTACCTAACTCTATGAGTCGTAGTTACCGACTTAAGGCCACTTACCAAACGAGACCACAGCGAGTGTGCTCTAACTATTGCTAAATTGATAACGTGATGGTTTATATTTAGGTATAACTATTAGCTTGCACCATTTGAAGTTGTTTTGGGTAGTTGGCGGTGTAGTCGTGTAGATGAGTGTTTTCCAATTGGTTAACCGGAAGTGGGTTTGTTTCAAGGTTGTTACCATGTTGCCGCGGTTGCGCAGCTCCAAAACCGCTTGACATATTCGGGAAATTGAAACGGCATATTATAGAAATAGAAAATAGAAAAATGTTTTATTTGGTAAATTTTATTGCTGGTTTAAGTTCACAAGGTAGGTAGATAACACTGACATAGTACCAAAAGGGAAAAGGGCATATTGTTCAGGTCAATTACCTAGTACAATTTAAACTGACAACAGCCGCCTACCAGTTTACAAAGAAATATTTATTTAGTTCTAATGGTTATTTAATACAATGAAACTCATCAATTTCTGGTTGATTAAAGTCGCCAAGTTCCTTGGACTCCAGAGTGAGGTTCAACATCTTGTCCGGGAAGCTTTGATGCACCACCACCAGCACTGATGTTTGCACCATTTTTACTGTCGTAGATACTCGTATTACTCGCAAATTGACCATAATCTAAGTTCCACATTGGTCGACGCTCTGGTCCTTTGAAGGACGATGCTCCTTGCAAGAGGATTGATCCTTGTGGTTTAGGAGAGCGACTGTGACGCATTAGATTCGAAAGCAATTTTTGACGGTCCTGTTAGAAAAAAGGGTCTTCAGTTAACATTCTTTAATAATTCTACAAGTTTTGAAGCGCTCGTGGCCCTGCGGCCTAAAGGTTTTGTAACGGTCACTGCAGTAAGCAACATTTACTGGGTTATTCCGATCTGTCCCCCCAGGGGGACAGATAGGAAAAATGAGTTCGATCTGTCCCCATTTTACTAAGAAGGGGACAGATCAAACTCTATGCACTCCTCAGCGGTTTCATCTGTCCCCCTTCCACTAATATGGGGACAGATCAAACTCTTTTTGTCCTGTTTGTCCCCATATAAAATATAATTATTAATTAATAAGAAATTAAACATTATATTAAATTAAAGGCCCCGTTTGGCGACAGGGTCCCGTGTTGCAACGGGTTAGTCAAAATGTCATGACCCCAATACATCCCGAGGGTGTCGTAAGAGGCGACTAAGGGAAATTTTTGCAAAAAGATCCATTGCGTAGAGAAGGAAAACTCGAAATGAAACCCGGTTGTCAGCAAAATGACAATCGTTAAGCCAGGGTGAAGGCCTTATAGGCAGCTTGAAAAATCTTAACTGCGGGTCGCGGTGACCTGCGCCTGTCCATTTCAACACGGCAATTGTGCGTGTGATGCTCATTTTGCGTTTTGTACATTCTGCTCCGGAGGGAACAGGCTCACCATCTATTACGTGTGTGATAAACCTATAAGGTGAAATGTGGGCGTATACTATGCCTCTGCCTACCCCTTCGAGGATAAAGGCATGACTAATCATCTATATTTAAATTAACTATTAATTTAGCATCTATTCACATTCACATTCACATAAATTACAGTAGGTGTTAATATAATAACAACCAGTCTTCTATTTTGTCATAATTCCTAAAAATACAACATACATACATACATAACATCACGCCTGTCTCCCAACAGGGTAGGCAGAGACTATGACTTTCCACTTGCTACGATTCTGGCAAACAACTTTCGCTTCTTCAACTTTCATAAGTGTCTTCATACATGCTCTTCGGTTAAGGGTAGGTACTCTTGACCTGGCCTTTTCTCAGAAGATTATCGATTTGATCGACATGAGTATGCCGAAGTCGACCCCTACCAGTTTGCTCATTCACTCTCGCCTCATAAATCTGTTTCTTCAGCCTATTTCCATCCATTCTCTCCACATGTCCAAACCATCTGAGCATCCCTTTCTCTATCTTAGTCACTACATCTTCTGTCATGCCGCAATGTTCTCTTATCACACTATTCTTTACTTTATCCATCAATCACAGTAATTAATCAAATATGCAAAAGAACAAATACTGAAGTTTTGTACAAGTCTGACACCAGAACGATAAAGTTCGGCGTACCCCAGGGAAGCATACTTGGTCCACTCTTATTCATCATTTACATTAACGACTTCCCATCAGCTACCAAATTTCCCATGATTATGTATGCTGATGACAGCACTTTGGTATTTAATAATAATCATTTTGACATCAACACTATTAACAATACTATTACCTCTCTGATTGCATGGCTGCAGGCACATAATCTTAATGTAAATTTAGAAAAAACAAATATGATGAACTTCTGTCAAAGGGGAAGCACAAAGAAATTTGAATTGAAGCATAATGACAAAGAAATTAAATATGTCTCACGAGAAGTTTTTGGGTCTTCAGATTGAGAGTACATTACAATGGAATCATCAAATTGAGTTGGTGTGTAACAGGGTAAACCAGTATGCATATGCTCTGTACAATCTGTACATGTTGGGTAAAACTGTCAATAGGGAAACTATCACAGCATATCACGCGCTGGTTGCATCCACTTTGATATGTGGAATTATATTTTGGGGAAATGCAACTGGTAGGGATTCCGTTCTTAAAGCACAAAAACGTTGCATTCGCTCCATCTGTAATATCGCCAGCACAGTTTCTTGTAAGCCGTATTTTGTAACATTGGGAATACTTCCTGTACTATGCATCTATATATTGGAGACAGTAACGTTTGTAAGGCGAAACTGGGATAAATTCTCAGTAGTAACGAGCAGTCGTAGAGCTGATAACCTATACCTGCTCACAGCTAAAACAGCCCTGCTACGCAAGAGTATATTTGCAATGGCTCCTAAACTATACAACAAGCTGCCGAAAGATATTAAGTCTCTTAAAGTTATGAAATATTTAAAAATAAACTTAAATTGTTCTTATTAAGTAAGGCCTATTACTCTGTTGAAGAATATTTAGTGGATAAAATAACATAACTTATTGACATCTTAAACCATTGATAGCATAATTATATTTTAATTTTTGTTTTTTGACCTTTTGAGATTTTTAATTATTGACAACTGTCAGTGATGGTGACTAGTTCAGACTTGTGATTTTTAGACTTTTCTTTTAATATTGATATCTTGCAGATTGTGTTGGCTGGATATATGAAATGAATGTATTTAATGCTAATGAATTTAAATGATTTGCGATTCTATGTATGTATTTTGTATAATTTTTTTTTGAAATGCCTATGTAGTAATTGACATTTTACGTTGTTGACAACTGTCTGTAATAATATTATTCTGTATAACTGTGTTTAATTGCACTATTTGTACACCACGCTGTGTGGTAGGACATAGAGAACTTAACAAATATTTTTAAGACCTGTGAAGTACCTATGTTTCACAAATAAATGAATGATTATGATTATGAGAATAGATTATAGTCTGAAATAATACATATTTTGTTTTCAATCTATTCAGAAATCCATCGAAATATACATAAAAAAATATTCTAATTATTCAGCCATTTGGGTGGAGTAAGGTGACAAACATACGTACGGAACAATTAAATTAGTATATTGAAGATTTATTTAGAAGTAATCAAATGATTATAAACCCGAATCAGTATTTAATAATAATAATAATGAATACTTTATTGTACACCATTAATCATCAAATTACAGACATTAAGTATCAACTAATGTACAATGGGCGGCCTTATCGCCAACAGCAATACCTATACTTAATGGGTTACAAAACTTAAAAATTACTCAATTTTATTTTATTGGGGACAAACAGGAAAAAAGTAGTTTCATCTGTCCCCCTTCCGCTAATAGGGGGACAGATGAAACCGTTGATTAGTGAATAAGGTTCGAGCTGTCCCCTCCTTGCTCAAAGGGGGACAGATCGAACTTTTTTGTCCTATCTGTCCCCCCGAGGGGACAGACCGGGGGGACAGATCGGAATAACCCCATTTTTCCGGGTTATTCCGATCTGTCCCCCCGGTCTGTCCCCTCGGGGGGACAGATAGGACAAAAAAGTTCGATCTGTCCCCCTTTGAGCAAGGAGGGGACAGCTCGAACCTTATTCACTAATCAACGGTTTCATCTGTCCCCCTATTAGCGGAAGGGGGACAGATGAAACTACTTTTTTCCTGTTTGTCCCCAATAAAATAAAATTGAGTAATTTTTAAGTTTTGTAACCCATTAAGTATAGGTATTGCTGTTGGCGATAAGGCCGCCCATTGTACATTAGTTGATACTTAATGTCTGTAATTTGATGATTAATGGTGTACAATAAAGTATTCATTATTATTATTATTAAATACTGATTCGGGTTTATAATCATTTGATTACTTCTAAATAAATCTTCAATATACTAATTTAATTGTTCCGTACGTATGTTTGTCACCTTACTCCACCCAAATGGCTGAATAATTAGAATATTTTTTTATGTATATTTCGATGGATTTCTGAATAGATTGAAAACAAAATATGTATTATTTCAGACTATAATCTATTCTCATAATCATAATCATTCATTTATTTGTGAAACATAGGTACTTCACAGGTCTTAAAAATATTTGTTAAGTTCTCTATGTCCTACCACACAGCGTGGTGTACAAATAGTGCAATTAAACACAGTTATACAGAATAATATTATTACAGACAGTTGTCAACAACGTAAAATGTCAATTACTACATAGGCATTTCAAAAAAAAATTATACAAAATACATACATAGAATCGCAAATCATTTAAATTCATTAGCATTAAATACATTCATTTCATATATCCAGCCAACACAATCTGCAAGATATCAATATTAAAAGAAAAGTCTAAAAATCACAAGTCTGAACTAGTCACCATCACTGACAGTTGTCAATAATTAAAAATCTCAAAAGGTCAAAAAACAAAAATTAAAATATAATTATGCTATCAATGGTTTAAGATGTCAATAAGTTATGTTATTTTATCCACTAAATATTCTTCAACAGAGTAATAGGCCTTACTTAATAAGAACAATTTAAGTTTATTTTTAAATATTTCATAACTTTAAGAGACTTAATATCTTTCGGCAGCTTGTTGTATAGTTTAGGAGCCATTGCAAATATACTCTTGCGTAGCAGGGCTGTTTTAGCTGTGAGCAGGTATAGGTTATCAGCTCTACGACTGCTCGTTACTACTGAGAATTTATCCCAGTTTCGCCTTACAAACGTTACTGTCTCCAATATATAGATGCATAGTACAGGAAGTATTCCCAATGTTACAAAATACGGCTTACAAGAAACTGTGCTGGCGATATTACAGATGGAGCGAATGCAACGTTTTTGTGCTTTAAGAACGGAATCCCTACCAGTTGCATTTCCCCAAAATATAATTCCACATATCAAAGTGGATGCAACCAGCGCGTGATATGCTGTGATAGTTTCCCTATTGACAGTTTTACCCAACATGTACAGATTGTACAGAGCATATGCATACTGGTTTACCCTGTTACACACCAACTCAATTTGATGATTCCATTGTAATGTACTCTCAATCTGAAGACCCAAAAACTTCTCGTGAGACATATTTAATTTCTTTGTCATTATGCTTCAATTCAAATTTCTTTGTGCTTCCCCTTTGACAGAAGTTCATCATATTTGTTTTTTCTAAATTTACATTAAGATTATGTGCCTGCAGCCATGCAATCAGAGAGGTAATAGTATTGTTAATAGTGTTGATGTCAAAATGATTATTATTAAATACCAAAGTGCTGTCATCAGCATACATAATCATGGGAAATTTGGTAGCTGATGGGAAGTCGTTAATGTAAATGATGAATAAGAGTGGACCAAGTATGCTTCCCTGGGGTACGCCGAACTTTATCGTTCTGGTGTCAGACTTGTACAAAACTTCAGTATTTGTTCTTTTGCATATTTGATTAATTACTGTGATTGATGGATAAAGTAAAGAATAGTGTGATAAGAGAACATTGCGGCATGACAGAAGATGTAGTGACTAAGATAGAGAAAGGGATGCTCAGATGGTTTGGACATGTGGAGAGAATGGATGGAAATAGGCTGAAGAAACAGATTTATGAGGCGAGAGTGAATGAGCAAACTGGTAGGGGTCGACTTCGGCATACTCATGTCGATCAAATCGATAATCTTCTGAGAAAAGGCCAGGTCAAGAGTACCTACCCTTAACCGAAGAGCATGTATGAAGACACTTATGAAAGTTGAAGAAGCGAAAGTTGTTTGCCAGAATCGTAGCAAGTGGAAAGTCATAGTCTCTGCCTACCCTGTTGGGAGACAGGCGTGATGTTATGTATGTATGTATGTTGTATTTTTAGGAATTATGACAAAATAGAAGACTGGTTGTTATTATATTAACACCTACTGTAATTTATGTGAATGTGAATGTGAATAGATGCTAAATTAATAGTTAATTTAAATATAGATGATTAGTCATGCCTTTATCCTCGAAGGGGTAGGCAGAGGCATAGTATACGCCCACATTTCACCTTATAGGTTTATCACACACGTAATAGATGGTGAGCCTGTTCCCTCCGGAGCAGAATGTACAAAACGCAAAATGAGCATCACACGCACAATTGCCGTGTTGAAATGGACAGGCGCAGGTCACCGCGACCCGCAGTTAAGATTTTTCAAGCTGCCTATAAGGCCTTCACCCTGGCTTAACGATTGTCATTTTGCTGACAACCGGGTTTCATTTCGAGTTTTCCTTCTCTACGCAATGGATCTTTTTGCAAAAATTTCCCTTAGTCGCCTCTTACGACACCCTCGGGATGTATTGGGGTCATGACATTTTGACTAACCCGTTGCAACACGGGACCCTGTCGCCAAACGGGGCCTTTAATTTAATATAATGTTTAATTTCTTATTAATTAATAATTATATTTTATATGGGGACAAACAGGACAAAAAGAGTTTGATCTGTCCCCATATTAGTGGAAGGGGGACAGATGAAACCGCTGAGGAGTGCATAGAGTTTGATCTGTCCCCTTCTTAGTAAAATGGGGACAGATCGAACTCACTTTTCCTATCTGTCCCCCTGGGGGGACAGATCGGGGGGACAGATCGGAATAACCCATTTTTCCTATCTGTCCCCCTGGGGGGACAGATCGGGGGGACAGATCGGAATAACCCCATTATTCCCTCTCTCTCTGTGTGTGTTATTTCTTTTTCAAATTCTTTGTGTGTATAAATTTTTCGATAAATTAAATAAATAATTAAAAAATCGTTGTACTATTGAGATCAAATTCTTCCTAGATGATCCATCACCATACATTTATATATAATACGTCACCATACACCATACATCTATAATAATTAATAATAATATTAAAGGTGTTTGATATAATGAGTACAGAGATATGGAAATGGGAAAATGCTAAAATATAAACCGTAACGACGAACTTAACTTTGAGACGGGTAAGAATAAATCTTCTGAACTTATTTATAATGTGGCATCACCCGGTCTAAGCATTGGTAGAAGTATGAAAAGAAACTGTTTATTGCGATAAGTTTATAGTTACTTTTTCACGTAAACTCCAAGGAAATCACCCGAACAGATTCGACAATCGTATTCCCTTGAGTTTCTTCCATGAATACTTCTGTGTTTGTTTTTTTTATTCACCATTTACGTAAGCAAATTACGTCAGCGGACGCGACAAAGTTGTATACGGGTGTCCTCTCTTACGTAGTATTGTATTCTCTTTGGTGTCCTCAACGAGGCCTGTCGGCCGACTGAGCGAAGCGCTGTGGTGTAGTCGATCGAGGGAAATGCACTCCTGCTCAACAATACGTGTTCATATAAAGAAAATACGTCTATAATTAAAAAAATAAGAGCATATCGTCCCGAAGGAACTTATTGGGAATACGTAATGAAAATATCACGGTAGTACATTATATAAATAAGGAATAAAATCGATTATAATCAAGGCAGTCAGAGGAAAACGAGCAAACTTTGAGAGGTTTTTCTATCGAGCCAAATTTCCACAATCGTGTTTTGGAAAGCTGACGACCCTTGTCAATATAGTCAATAATCAATATACATAAAAAAATATATTAAAATTTTTGTTTAAGCATTTGAAAAATTGGTTCGAAAAACGTCAAAATGTGTATTTTGAGACTCATTTCGCCTAAGGAAAAACTTATGTCAACTTACCTATACCGATTTGAAAACTACCTGCATTCTATTTGGTTTTTTGATTTTTGGGTATAGGTAACAAGTTACGCCGACCCCTCGGAGCAACGGATCACACAGCACCCAGTCGTAACCGATTTTCCACAGGAGCGGCCCTAATACCGATCCCTGTGGAACACCACATGACAAATCCCGCCGACCCGGCCCTAGCAGTAGTAACTATTTAGTAATCGTACGTAGTAACTATTTAGTAATCTGTGGCCCTAGCCAGCTCGAGTAAGTTATGGCCCTCTCGGAGAGATAGGCCCCGTCAATACGACGGAGGTAGAGAGGCACTCCATGGTAAATAAGCGCCTCCCTAACGCAGCTACAGTGCAAGGTGTTGAAGGCGTTGACGATGTCAAGAGACACCGCCACCACCACCTTACCCTGAGAGACTGCTTCCTCCGTCAGGCCTCTAATGCGCATGATGGCGTCCACGGTGGAGCGCCCCTGACGGAAGCCAAACTGGCTATCCGCCAGATCAGACCCCACTCGTGTGAGGTGTCCGACGAGGCGTTGTGCAATAATGCGCTCAAAGAGCTTGCACACCTCGCCGAGCAACACGATCGGCCGATACCCTGATGGGGAATTTGCCGGCCGCCCCGCCTTTCGAATCAAGACCAGTTTTCCTGTCTTCCAGACCTTGGGAAACTGGCCTTTATCGAGCCCTATTAGTCGAGGCCCAAGCTCCTCGAGAGCCAGGACCCACGCTCGGCCCGATGGCATTCCAGCCATCAGGTCCAGGGGCGGTGTTTCTGCGGGATTTAAGCTTCAGTACAGCCGCCCCTAACTCACCCTCGGTGACTACGGGCACGTCGTTCCCGCTGCCTTCCGCGTTGGGTGCCTGAGACGGAGCCATGCGCGGAGGAATGTGTTCCACCGCTCTCGACGGAACAAGGAGTCCAGGACCCCCTCCAGCCCAGACTCTGAGTCAGCGGGGACGCCTTTGGGCGTAATTTGCCCCTTACCAACGCTCCTCTCGAGGAGCTCCTCCAACGAGGTGGGGTGGATGCGACTTCCGCGTCACTGTGGGTGGTTTTGAGGCACACCCTTGGGCCTAGACTGTGGAGACCCCTCCCATATACCACCCGGGATGAAACTGGGAGGGGGTCGCCGACCGCCAGCCACGGCAAGGGATTCCCCGGACGGAGTCCGGATACTCTCACGGGTAGAATTACGTACGTTTTTGTCCATCAGTCATAGTTTTTTTCTACGGTTAAAGTCCGCCGACGCGACGTTGAGATGGAAGTGGGGAGGTTTGGAAAGGAAGTAAGGATAGGAAGGGTGGGAAAGTGGGAGTGACGCCCTAGGCACTGAGTTCCCCCCAGCGATGCATACTATTGCCGGGCGTCATAGCGTAAGCGGATTCGGGGTAATTTTTATAGAGGTTTTCTTCCTCGCAAATCTAAAGAACCACCGTGCCCGTCTGTTGCCAGACGGGGCTACGGCTCGGTCGAACGATGGTACAACCGTGTACTTCGCCACTGATCGCTCAGTGGCTAAGTACGTACTCGTCGCCCTGAGACTTCTCCGCTAAGTACGCTCTACATAACAGAGCGCATGCGGAGAACTCCAAACCGGCCATAATGGCCTCCCCTCCTTGGTGGACTATTGGCCGTGGGCGACGACGTGCGCCTCGCGCGTAGCCCACATCGTCGTCCACGTTACCAGGATGCACCACGTGAAGGTTGTCCTACCCAGCACCCACCTCTCACGGGCCTACTGGAAGAGATTTCTGTAGAAATAAGTAGGTCCTTGTACAATGCTGTTTTCTTTATTTTGTTTTCTATTTTTACTGTAATTTGTGTATACATAGACTAATAAATAAATGAATCCTGCATATATTTTAATCTTACACTTTATTTATACATGGTTAATTATATTATATTAATGACACATTATTTACACTAACAGTTTATTCACCTCCTCAGGGTTTCTACGAACTATAAGATGAGGGTCTGCGTAGCCATGGCTAGGGTCATGAACAGCCTGATATAATTGTGTGTAAATAGCAGATATGACTTCAAATGCACGCTTTTTTACTAATGATTTGTGGGTATGACTCAAAAGTAAATTTAGTTGTTGTAACACATATACATCAGGTGTCACTAAGAACATATCAAACTTATTCAAAAATGTCTTCAAAGTTGATGTATCCATTCCTGGTATAGCTGACAAAGGACCACTTATTTTTTCCTGTAATATTGTGTAAATAGGGCCCAAATTTAAATTTGCTACCAGGTAACTTGCCTGCTCTGATGTCAATGTATCAATTTGGGCTTCTGACTGTGCTTGCAGACGCTCGTTATATTCATCCATCACAGTGTATAGTGACAGAGTGCATTGTATATGGTAAATACAGTTTAACATGTACACGGACATATCGGTCGAGCTTAAATGGCATGCCGTTTCATTGATTGCATGTAATAATGGATCCAATATGTGAGTAATTATCATTTTTCTATCCCCAGTGTTGATATTGTTGGAAATGTGCATTACAGCAAGTAGATCTCTAAGAAAACTCACTAAATCTGTGACCACAATAGAGGGGTTTAAATCTACTGGAGGAGCTTTAACACCATGACTAAGCTCTTTCTGCATTTTACTGTCTAGTGCTATTAGAAACGCTTCTTCACTTTTCTTATGCAATTCCTCAAAGGTGTTGACTAGGTGACCAGTTGGCAGCACGGCTTGTATGACATCTTTGTAATAAACAATCAGATTAGCTATAGACCAAAGAACTAAAGGATCTTTATCTGGTTTTAAAATTAGTTCAGCTCTAACTTTGAGCAGCGGACAAATGGCTTCCATAATATTTGTCAAAGCTTCTATTATCAGTTGGTTCTTTTCAGACATACTGCAGAATTTAAATAGGGTAGCAAGATTTTCTTTTTCCACAGGTATAACTTGGTATACCCAAGTTAATATATCTCCAATGTACCGTTTAGCATCGTTGGCATAAAATTCTATAGGTTTAGAGTTATCTGAACCTTTAGTTAAGGCATCAATGAACAATTGCACAATAGTAGCTTTACGGGCTGAACAATATTCATCAATAATATTAGTGAAAAGAACTTGTCTATTTTGGAATTTAGCAAGTGCTGTAGGAACTAAGACATTATTAGGAGAATCAGTACTGAGACAAGCACCAATAGTCCAATGATAAAGTTTTTCTATAGCAATCTCTTGTTGAAGGCCTACTGTTTCCATAATATCAAAAGCAGATGTTTGATGCCAGCACTTTATTAATGTTTTGCAGTTATCATAAAGCTCTTCAATATGTGACAATGTGCCAAAAAAATCCAATGTCAAGGGTGTTTTAATAGAAACATTGTACAAATACTCATTTTGTTCTGGTGTCAGTTGAAATTGCTTTACAAATGCATTGACCCATATTTGCTTCTTCTCTGTCTTTTTCCTCTCATCCTTTAATTTTGTTGTCTGGGTTATTAGATGATGAGTTTTAGTTTTGGAGTCTGCTAATCTCCTCGACATATCTTTGACAGTACTATCAAGAGAAGACAAGGTGTCTAGTAATACTTGCAAACTGTCTTTTACTTTGCTGTATTCTACTAAAACAGTCTTGTTTACCAGCATATCTTTCTTTTCGATTTCATTCAGTATTACTCGTCTTGTATATGAAGAGTTAGATGAACAAAATCTAGATACTGAATGTAATGCATCGGTATTATCTGAAACGATGTGATTATCAAATATTTTGTTTATTCTTTGCCTTACAGGGTTATTGTATACGGAATCCATGATTAAAACCCAATAACAATTATTTATTTAAATTAAAACTATCAAAACAACACGAAATTCGGGCACGTATTCATTTCATTTTAAACGTCAAGTGAAATGTCAATGTCATGTCACACATTGAGTTCGTTCGTTTGTCTTTGGCGTAATTTAATTTTCTCTTTAATTATTGTATACCTTAGATCATCTAACCACAGGATGCGCCTTAAGGGCCCCCGACACGGTCAATTGGGCATGACAAGTCTACGTGCTTGAGTCAAGTTATTGACCGTTTACCACGTAGACTTGACGCTATCATCAATAAATCTACGGTTTGATGGGAATTGAAGTAGAAAAGAGCGTATTAAAAAAAAAACGGCACTTGATGCACTTTCGATTGATGTGAACTGACGGGACTTGACAAGTTTTTATTTTTATTTATTTTTTAACGCGGGACTGCAGATTAGGCACTTCGCCGCCTTGTTTCGGGGGAGCAAGGCGGCTTTGTGTGGGACTCGCGGTCAACATGGTACCGTCCTACCCACTAAACCCCGCGGTGTTCCGCCTCGCCTTAACCGGGTCGCAGGATAGGCCGGTGGATAAATCACTGCGGCCCGGCAAAGGGTTGCCTCGTTACATCATCGGGACTCTCCACGGGGGGGCTTGATGGACATTAGTTAGATAATAGTTTACCTATATATATTAGACGACCTGTTTGGTTCGGAGGCAAAAATACTGTCTTTTAATCAAGAGGTCGCGGCTTCGATCCAATATGGCCGCTGCGCCGTAATCACAAAATATCATGATGGGTATCGTTTAAGGGGATTTTTGGTATGCTGAGTACGAATCAGTTGATAATTCTGCAATCCAATATGGACGCCGCGCCGTCATCACAAAATTTCCTGATGGGTATCGTTTAAGGGGTTTTTTGGTATGCTGAGTACGAATAACATGATAATTTTGCAATCCAATATGGCCGCTGCGATGTATTCACATAATATCATGATGGGCATCGTTTAAGGGATTTTTTGGTATGCTGAGTACGAATCACATGATAATTTTGCAATCCAATATGGCCGCCGCGCCATTATCACAAAATTCCATGATGGGTATCGTTTAAGGGGTTTTTGGTATGCTGAGTACGAATTACGGGTTAATTTTGCAATCCAAGATGGCCGCCCCACCACCGTTGTAAATTTTCATGTTGGATATCGTTTATGGGGTTTTTTGGTATGCTGAGTACGAATTTCAGGTTAATATTGCAATCCAATATGGCCGCAGCACCACCGTTGTAAATTTTCATGTTGGATATCGTATAGAGGGTCTTTTAGTATGCTGAGTACGAATTTCAGGTTAATATTGCAATCCAATATGGCCGCCGCACCACCGTTGTAAAATTTCATGTTGATTATCGTATAAGGAGGTTTTTGGTATGCTGAGTACGAATTTCAGGTAAATTTTGCAATCCAAAATGGCTGCCGCGCCACAGTTGTAAAATTTCATGTTGGATACCGTATAAGGGGTTTTTTGGTACGCTGAGTACGAATTTTGGGTTAATTTTGCAATCCAAAAAGGCCGCCCCACCACCGTTGTAAATTTTCATGTTGGATATCGTTTATGGGGTTTTTTGGTATGCTGAGTACGAATTTCAGATTAATATTGCAATCCAAAATGGCCGCCGCACCACCGTTGTAAAATTTCATGTTGGTTATCGTATAAGGAGGTTTTTGGTATGCTGAGTACGAATTTCAGGTTAATTTTGCAATCCAAAATGGCTGCCGCGCCACCGTTGTAAAATTTCATGTTGGATACCGTATAAGGGGTTTTTTGGTATGCTGAGTACGAATTTTGGGTTAATTTTGCAATCTAAAAAGGCCGCCCCACCACCGTTGTAAATTTTCATGTTGGATATCGTTTATGGGGTTTTTTGGTATGCTGAGTACGAATTTCAGGTTAATATTGCAATCCAAAATGGCCGCCGTGCCACTGCTGTCAAATTTCATATTGGATATCATATAAGGGGTTTTTTGGTATGCTAAGCACGAATTTCGGGTTAATTTTGCAATCCAAAATGGCTGCCGCGCCACTATTGCAAAATTTCATGTTGGATACCGCATAAGGGGTTTTTTGGTATGCTGAGTACGAATTTTGGGTTAATTTTGCAATCCAAAAAGGCCGCCGTGCCACTGT
Source organism: Miltochrista miniata (assembly GCA_933228765.1). Lineage (NCBI taxonomy): Eukaryota > Metazoa > Arthropoda > Insecta > Lepidoptera > Erebidae > Miltochrista > Miltochrista miniata. The sequence continues at coordinate 15,730,057 of OW121751.1, read as the reverse complement.
TGTGAAATTTCATGTTGGATATCGTATAGAGGGTCTTTTGGTATGCTGAGTACGAATTTCAGGTTAATATTGCAATCCAATATGGCCGCCGCACCACCGTTGTAAAATTTCATGTTGGTTATCGTATAAGGAGGTTTTTGGTATGCTGAGTACGAATTTCAGGTAAATTTTGCAATCCAAAATGGCTGCCGTGCCACTGTTGAAAAATTTCATATTGGATATCGTATAAGGGGTTTTTTGGTATGCTGAGTACGAATTTTGGGTTAATTTTGCAAGCAAAAAAGGCCGCCGTGCCACTGTTGTGAATTTTTATATTGGATACCGTTTAAGGAGTTTTTGGTATGCTGAGTACGAATTTCGGGTTAATTTTGCAATCCAAAATGCCCACCGTGCCACTGTTGTGAAATTTCATGTTGGATATCGTCTAAGGGGTTTTATGGTATACTGAGTACGAATTTCAGGTTAATTTTGCAATCTAATATGGCCGCCGCGCCGTAATCACAAAATTTCATGATGGGTATCGTTTATGAGCTTTTTTAGGCTGAGTACTATTTTAATGTAATAATAATTATAATAACACTACCATAGTCAGCAGATATTTTTTCAACTAAAATATTTTTATTAAATTTTATTCATAAAACAGCGAATATTTACTATGAATGTTTCAGAAAATCAAGAATAGAAGTAATAGAACCTATTATTTCAATATTCAATGGAAATACTATGGAAATTTTGGAAAAATACTACAATATTATAATGACATGACAGATGCAAATGTCAATTGAAAAATAACATGAAAATGGATACAAATAAAATGGAAAAATCATGTTGACTAGGGTCAAAAGCAGACAAAATGCACTCACACTATCCCCGGACTCGTCAGGCGGCTCCACTTCGCACCCTAAGGATACTGCTTTACCTGCCTGCGAAATGTCGAGCTCCACCAGTAGCAGTGACGAGTATTTCTCCCCACCGACGTCGCCACTACCTGTACGTCGGCAGGGGAGAGGCCGGCCGCCAGCTAGCTTGGGACCCCGAGGCCCACCGGCCTCGAATAGGGCCCCCGCTGCTGGTGGTAATGTGCACCGCATGAAGTGGACTAAAGAAATTAATGAAAACGTCATGCGGGCATATTTTGCGGCTTCAGAGCTAGGTGCTAACCTCACTGCGTACCGTGGCCGTTTACTTTCTGTATTTCAGGAACTTGAACCAGCTGTCAACGTGTCAGCACAGCGATTATCGGATCAGGTGCGGGCTATCCAGCGTTGTAATAAGCTTGATAGTCCGACACTTGAGAGGCTACTACTTCGTCGCAAGTTGTGTGTACCTCGTCACAAATTCGTACACCACCAGTTAGTACACCTGTAGTTGCTGAGGAAGTTGTTGATGATGAGACTATATCTGTAAGTACCCAATGTGAGAATCGATTAAGGAGTGCTTTGGAAGATGCGATTGTGGAATATCGGTTTGCAAGTGCAGATTGTAGACCACGTCTTCCTCGTATGCCCATGCATAAAAGAAATAGGGCTCTGGTGTGTGCCCTGGATTCACTATTGCCCCAATATCTGGACAATAGTGAAGATCTTAGTGATACGCACTCAATCCTGTACTGTGCGGCGGTTGCAGCTTGTCGAGTAGCTAAGGTTAAATTTTACACAAATGAAACTGCTACTCGACCTAGGTCTGCAAAACCTACTTGGCAGTGTAGGATTGAGAGGCGTATTTCCGAGGCCAGGGCACTCATCGGGAAACTTATATGTTTCAGGTCGGGTAATACCCGTCCGAAGGTGATGCGCTTTGTGAAACAAGCGTTCTTTGGGACTAACATAAGTCCTCAAAGATACGCATCATGTGTCACAGAGCGCATCAATCTTCTGAAACAAAAGGTTTATGCATGGGCAAATCGCGTTAGACGCTACAAAGTGCGAGTAGATCGATTTAACCAGAATCGTATGTTCCAAAAAAACGAGAAGTGGGTTTACAGGAACTGGGAAACCTCATATCTTCCAGAGGTTTATGACGTAACTCACCCAGATGATGATACTACTAATGCATTTTGGAGGAACCTCTGGTCAAGACCTGTTGATCATACTGAGGGTGATTGGATGAGAGATGTTGAACGGTCATGTGAGAATATAACGGATATGGAACCAGTTTATATAGATGCAGAAGATGTTGCTTGTGCAGTTCGTTCGCTCCCGAATTGGAAATCAGCGGGACCGGACGGACTGCATAATTTCTGGTTAAAATGGTCCCGCAGCTCACATGGCCGTTTAGCATCACAATTTCAATCATCCCTAGATATGGGTTCACTACCCGATTTTATGACTACTGGTTTAACTCACTTACTCTACAAATCTGGTAGTGCTACGGATCCCAAAAATTATAAACCCATTACATGTTTACCAACTGTCTATAGTCCAATCCTGCCCGATCTGGCAATAATGTAAACATGTCATGTTTTGACAAGCGTTCTCTAAGACAGATGAGTAGAAAAATATAGTATGACAAAACATTATTTTTTTTAATATCCTGAATAAGGTATTTTAAATGAAAATAAACTATCATATAATTCATAATTCATAATTCATAATTCATTTATTTGCGAAAATGGGTTACAATGGTGTTAAGATATTAAAATTATAATTATAATGAAGTTTTGCCATCCTCCACCCGTAGGTATGCAAATTTTATTATATAACATGCACAAGCTTTAATGTAATAAAAATGTATCCAATTCAATAGCCATTAAATAATCATGTAGTAACAATGTCCACGAGTCAAAATATATCTAAATAAATTATGAAATTAATTACATTCAGTCCAGAACTTGTATGTTTTTGTCGTTAAGAAATTCCTGTATATTGTAATATGTTTTATCAACAAGTATATTTTTCAGTCTTTGTTTGAATATATGGTCTTTTTGTATGTTACATAACTGTATTGGTAGTTTATTATACACTCTGGATACCATGCAATAAACACTTTTGTTTAGAAAAGCCGTTCTATTAGGTACTGTACGTATTTTATGTTTATTTCTTTTGCTATTTAAATTATCAAAAAGTTGTAAATTTCTTTATACAAAAACAGCTACTTCTAAAATGTATAAACTAGGTAAGGTCAACAATCTCAAGGCCTTATAGTGAGGTTTGCAGCTTTCTGTCCTTTTAATTCGCATCATCGCTCTTACGCATTGCTTCTGTGCCTTAAAGGCAACCTCCCAAGCCGTGGAATTTCCCCAAAATATCACTCCGTATCTTAGAGTTGATTCAACATAGGCATAATATGCTGATAAGAGCGTGGAAATATTCACTGTCCTTGAGAGAGTGTATAAAGCATAGGCACTTTTATTTAATTTGGTACAGATGTAGTCTATATGCGCCTTCCAATTTAATGTGCAATCTATTTGCAAACCCAAAAATTTGGCAATGTCTACCTCACTTATTTTAGTACCCGAGTATTCAATGTTAAAATCTTCTGGTAGATATCTGACGCGATTTCTAAACACCATGATGTTTGTTTTGTTTAGATTTAATACGAGATTATTGGCCTTTAACCAGTCCACCACTTTGATAAGGCTATTGTTAATGTTGTCTGTTAGATAACTTTGATTTCGATTTGAAAATACTACTGTGCTATCATCTGCAAAGAGAAACATTGGGGCAGTGACAGCTCTAGGGAAATCATTTATATACATGAGGAACAATAGCGGGCCCAAAACACTTCCCTGAGGTACACCATACTTAACATGCCTATAGTTCGATGTATATATCAATTCTTTTTTGTGTATTTGAGATATTCTAGTGATAGATGTGGCTTGCTTTCGACCAGTAAGATAAGACATAACTAAGTTTAACGCATTGCCCCGAATGCCTGATACATAAAGCTTATTTTTAAGTGTTTTATGGTCTACGCAGTCGAAAGCCTTAGTAAGATCCATAAATAAGGCACAGGCTGGTATCTTTTTATCAATACTTTTCATAATTTCTGCAAGAAATTTAAAAATTGCTTGATTTATAGTTTTTGTTTTCCGAAAACCTGCTTGCGCCTCTGTGATTATGTTATATTTTTCCAGATAATTATTTAAGTTTTCGTATATAACTTTTTCTATTATTTTAGATAAGACCGGAATAAGAGCAATAGGTCTATAACACGTCATATTTTCACGGTCAAGTTTCTTAGAGATCGGTTTTATAATTGTAGTTTTTAATCTTGAAGGAAATACTCCATGTAAAATACATAAATTAATGATATGACATAATATAGGTGATATCACTTCACCTACGTATTTCAAAACACGTGTGGAGATCTCATCATATCCCGTACTTGACGTGTTTTTCAGTGATTGGATAATTCTGGTGATGTCATGTGGTGTAGTTGGATTCATAAATATGGAATTATAGAGCGATTTAGAATTACTATTTAATGTCGTGCTATTTTTCAATACAAAATTACTATCTGATGTCAACCTACTAACTATTTTTTGATTTAAAGTGATATTGTTGTATGTCAAATTTTGGTTTAATGTCAAATTACGGCTTAATGTCAAATTGTTATTTAATCTGTCAATACCTTTTGATATCACACTACTATTTAATGTCAAGTTATTTTCCGATGTCAAATTACTATCTGCAGTCAATCTATGCGATGTCAAATTACCATTCGGTCTGAAATTAGTGTTTGATGTCAGATCACTATTTGATGTCCGGTTCACATTTAAGGTGGAATTATTATTTGTTGTCAGTATTTCAATTTCATCAATGAAAAAATTATTAAAATGCTGAGCAATGTCATAAGGATTCGTTATAATTCGCCCATTTACTTTTAACCTCTGAATATGGTCTTTCGGTATACTAAATTTATTTTTGTTTATGATATTCCAGCTGGCTTTGGATTTATTTTTACTAATATTGATGTAGTAACTATTTTGAGCTCTCTTTGTGAGAGTAATTATCTTACTCAGTCTGGCTGAGTAGGTTTTGAAGGCAATCTTATCGACCTCATTTTTTGATTTTCTGTATTCCCAAAGTAAATGCCTCTTGCGTTTTGTACACAGTTTCACTCCTTTACTAATCCACCTTTGACGGGATTTGATACTTTTTTTATGTTTAACTATCGGAAAACATAACTTATATAAAAGACAAAATATCTCGTGAAATTTAGTAAATGCTGTCTCAGGATCATCATCATTCAATATATCACTAAAACTAAGACATCTGAGATACTCTCTGAATTTATGAAGGTTTGCTTCGCTATATTGCCTCTTTTCCACACTCCATTGCTCTATCTGACAGATTGTTTTAATTGGACAGGTCAGCAATTGTGCTGTGTGGTCTGAGAGAGCGAAGTCCATTGAGTCTGTCTTGCTACCACGAATATTATAGATCATGTGATCAAGACAGGTACCGCTGGATAAACGTGTTGGAGATTTAGAGGTCAATTTAAGATTGTGTTCTGTAAGCAGATTTATGAACAATATCGATTCTTTACTTCTTTTTAGAGTGTTAATATTAAAATCACCACATATTACTATTTTTTTCGATTTATAACAAAAATGTCGTAGGAGATTACTAAACTTACAAAAGAATGCATCAATTTCATTTGTGTTATTGTGAGGCGGCCGGTAGATGCATATGATTATTATGTTACTATCAGGTAGTTCCACCGCACTACACTCAAAAATATTTAGTTTTTGAAATTGTTTTATCTCCTCTATGGCCCTGGATTTATGACGCAGATGCACAAATATGCATGAACCACCATGTCTACTGTTTCTATTATATTTACTAATAAGACAGAAAGAGGGTATATTTATTGAGTCATTTTGCAACATATTATGTTCGGTAATACAAATAATATCAATGTCAATATTTTTATCCTGTAGTTCACTTAAATTTACGAGAAATTTGTCCAATTTATTAGAAAGGCCGTCGATATTTTGATGTAAAACGTAAAAATGTTTAGTCACGAAAAAAGTTATTGTTAACATTTTCTACGTTTTTTGTCTCTGTGTAAATTTCATCACCAACTGTAACTTTACTTGTCTGATTTGGTTCTAAGAAATAGTCGGTCTGGGTTCCTTTATCCAACTTACCGATGTTATTTTTTCCCCGTGTTTGTAAGAAGTATTTAGCCGATTGAAGTCGGTTATATAGATACAGGATTTCTCTGTGTAGAATTTGACATATATGAGTGGCATAATATCTGCGATATGGCAGTTGAATAGAAAATCCCATATCAACATACGTTACATTGTTAAATTTTGAGCATAAAAGTCTAAGTTCATAGTTAAGTTTCTGTTCCCTTAAGTGTTTATTGTATGGAATCTCACAGAATAACACATTAGTATGTCTTGTAGTACATAAAAAGTTACTTATACATATATTGAAAATAGATGGGGATCTATCATTCATGCCGCCGAGTACAATAAGATAATCATTACGAGATAATGAATTGATCGATATGCGTTCAGAAACCAAAACATCCTGCAGAGCAGCACCTGGTTTCCAGTAGCATGTAACCAGATACCGTTCCCCAAGTAATCGCTGCAAAGTGCCTTGAATGTGACGTCCTTGATCATCAGATATCACCACAATTTTGTTTAGTTGGGTCCTATTTGACTCCCAAACTGGGTCTTTACTAACTGCCTGGAAGGTGGAAGGTGTGTTCGAAACTGTGTCAATTTTTGGACTAGTTCTGCCACTAAAGTTGTCATTTAAATTTTCAAAAAACTGCGACTTTTTGCATCCATTTTTTTCTATATTTTCGTTTGAGCTACTAGCCAGAGAATCCGTCATTGGTATTGTATTTAGTGGTAATGGAGTGGTACATTGACTTTTACGTCTTTTCGCTTTGGTCGGTTTAGGCGTCAAGTTATTCCCAATTGGTAAGGGCAGGCTTACTGATTTATAGGTTTCAACCGTTTTCAAACTTTTTGCCAAATCCAATTTTAATCGGTAATTCTCACTATTGAGGTTGTCAATTTCCTGGTGAGCACTGGCTAGCTGATTAGCAAGATCCGTAATTTTTTCATTAAGTGCTGATATTGCTTGGTTATCAATTAATGATGTATTTGGAGTATTTGACAGACTCAGCATTGTCGTGTCAAAGAGGGACGAGTCTTCTTTGGTTATGTCATTTAGAGAGTTGCACTTTACAACCTTGCGAGTACGGAGCGTAATGTTTTGCTCCATGTCCATTGTTGGTGGTTAAGGGTTATATCGACTGTATTATCAACTTCGCTTAACTATTTAATTTTGTTTTATCAGAAACTCCAACGTGGTCCGTGATACGCAAATAAATACTTTTGTCATTTGTTACTTCCTTAGTTTGATGTAACTTTGCAGAATAATGTTCAAAAAGAACAATTATGGTAACTCCAGTTTGAACCCTCGATCACTGTAACGATAATCTGTGATTCGTGCCTCGAGACCAACATGTCATTAGCAGCGAGACGTGAAATTGCTCATCATACTCCTCGCAATATACACCGCTTCATATTTAAGCTTGCATTCAATAGATGTCGCTGTTAGGGTAACATACTTTTTAGAATACAAGATAATGTCGGTAAGATTTTTAAATAAAAAGCGGGTCTTATTCTGGATGTAGAAAGTGCGATTTCATATTTTGTAAACAGTATTTTTTAAGAATTCACTGTTGTTGCTATTCCATAGCATCCATTAAGATTAGTTATTTGCACAAGTCAATTGCTTAATGTAAATATTAGTTGGGATTATTGTCAATGTTCAAAGTATTTAATTTGCTCGTGTTTTCGATTGTAGTGCAAGTTTTGTGCCACTAACATTGTCACAGCACGTTTATCACTTTATTAACACTTTTATGCTTAATACACATTCCACAGATCACTTAAAACTATTTTAGATTTAAATATTGTACGAACAATAACAGAAGCAATGTTTACTAATCAGCGCCACCCGGCGGTTTTTTTTATAGAAGTTATTTGGTGTCAAAATGATTGTAAAAACACTGTATGACTCTTGGATACTGGAATACTCAATTGCAAGTAACTATGGATTTATAGGATCAAATGTGTTTGTTTACATTTTTGCGCAAAGCTATTGAAATACAGTATATAAACTTTTAACATCCATTTTGAGAGTCAAAATTACTAAACACATAGAAAAACATTCGATAATATCAATCTCTCAAAATGGATTTAAAAGTGGGGCCCGTGGCACTAAGCAACTCTTTTTAATCGATATGACCATCAGCCAACAGGTGCGTCGTAATCGCAAAAATCTGGCAACATGTTGGATAGATTATAAGAAGGCCTTTGATTCAGTGCCACATACATGGCTTCTGAAGGTACTTGAGCTGTATAAAACTGATACAACTCTGTGTACTTTCTTGAGGGCATGTATGGGGCAGTGGAAAACAGTCCTTTGCTATCCAGGGTGTCGTCGGTTTTGCAATAATGGTGCACCAATTAGTATCAAGCGGGGAATATTTCAAGGGGACAGTCTGAGTCCGTTGTGGTTTTGTCTAGCTCTAAATCCTCTCAGTACTATGCTAGAGAGTTCAGGGTTAGGCTATCGGTTGCGCAAAGATGGTGGGGTTATATCGCACCTCCTTTACATGGATGACCTCAAATTATTTGCCCACACTAAATTGCAACTGATGGATTTACTGGGAGTAACAGAAACTTTCAGTGGAGCCATCAGGATGGAATTTGGGGTGGACAAGTGTGCAGTCATGCATGTTAAAAGAGGTGTGATAGTGGAATCTGATGGGGGTAGAACTTTCAGATTCCACCAAGCTAAACTGTCTTTCTGCAACCGAAACTTACAAATATCTGGGTATATCACAAGCATTAGGAATTTCTGATACTGGCATGAAAGAGACATTACAGGAGCGTTTCTTTGGCCGCCTGAAAAAAGTAATAAAAAGACTTTTGTCAGGCGGTAACAAGCTGCACGCCTTTAATGGGTGGGTCATGCCAGTCCTAATGTACTCTTTTGGTATACTCAGATGGACTCAGACTGAAATCAATAAAATTGATAGAAGAGTAAGAACACTGTTGACTGCATTCCGGATGCATCATCCCCGATCATCTGTAATGAGGTACAACCTCATTACAGATGATCGGGGAAATGTGGGGGTCGAGGCTTTTTAAATGCTAAGACCCTCCATAACCGCGAGGTATACAATCTTAGGGAATTCTTTCTGAAAACAGACACCAATATGCACCGTAATGTGGTCGCAGTGGACACGGGACTCACCCCGCTTGCTATGGGCAGAGAGAACTGGCGCAAACTGTAGTACTTAGTACTGAAGATCGCAAAGACGTATGGAAAAGCAAGCAGCTACATGGACGTTTTTATCGGGCCTTAAATGGACCTGACATTGATTTAAAAGGTCCGTATCTTGGCTACAGTTCGGTAATCTTTTCGGAGAAACCGAAGGTTTTGTCTTTGCCATAATGGACGAAGTTGTTATGACGAAGAACTACCGGAAACATATTCTGAAGGATGGTACAATCGACATCTGTCGGGCATGTCATTGTCCCGGAGAATCACTTAGTGCGAGGCAGCATTTGCGTTTTTCCGCGGCGGTTTCTAACCTCAAAATGTCATCAAACTGTCAAAATCAATGAAATCAAGTCAATGTTTTGATATTTTGAGGTTAGAAACCGCCGCGATAACCGCAAGTGCGGCCTCGCCCTTAGACATATAGTTTCTGGTTGTTCTCGTCTTGCCAATGGAGAATATTTGCACAGACATAACCAAGTGGCCAAGATTATACATCAGCAGCTGATATAGTGGCGATAGATCGATTGGAACGCCTCGCAATAATTATCGATATCAGCATTCCTCATGATGACAACCTCTTTAAAGCAGAAAAGGAAAAAGAAATGAAATATTTGGATTTGGCTCATGAAGTTGTTGACATGTGGCATGTTGATTCGGCAATTATTGTTCCAATTATCGTTTCGGTCCACGGTTTGATGGCAAAGAGCCTCGATAACCATCTGAAGAGGCTCTCGTTAGACGGCTGGTTCAAGGGCCTGATACAGAAGGCAGTACTTCTTGACACGGCACGCATTTTGAGGAGGTTCTTGTCTCTGAAGCCCTAACCACCGGTAGCTTGGTCCCTGCACCCGATGCCGGTGGGACACTATTTTTTTATATTTTTAAATAGATTTTTATTTTTGTAAGCATTATTTATTTAAAAATGTAAGACAATATGTTAAGAATTAAAAATAAATGGAATAATAATAATAAATCTTCATTTTCAAGCAATATTAGAGACAGTTACAGATATTTTTAACTTACTCTACGGCTCATAGATACATACCTTAGGCAGCGCGATTGTGGCGCCTCTGGTGTTGCGAACCGCCATAGGCTGCCTTGACCACCGGTACATCTGGGGGGGGCTGTATGTTTGTCTGCCACTCTAGTGGTATTAGAAAAAAACCTTAATACTAAAATACATATACATATAACTTAACCTAATTGACACGCACTGACGTCGACGTGTCGCGGGGCGGGGTGTCCCGTGTCAGCAGACGTCCTCTGAAGCGCCGATACTTCACCCCTCTCGGCCAGAAGTCAGCAGCCATGAAGGTGGTGATGCGGTCTGTAGTAGGAAAGTTTAATGTAATAGACCTTAATTTTACAATAAGGACCTTTTGTCATAGTATTTTCGCATTGCTAGTTTAGAAAGCCTAAACTTAATAAGCAAATTATTAAAATTTACTAGTTAGGCGAAAATTGTACTCAGCATTTCAAAAAATCCCTTTAACGATACTCATGATGAAATGTTGTGATTACGGCGCGGCAGCCATATTGGATTGCAAAATTAACCTGAAATTCGTACTCAGCATTCCAAAAAACCTCTTATACGATATCCAACATGAAATTTTACAACAGTGGCAAGGCGGCCATTTTGGATTGCAAAATTAACCTGAAATTCGTACTCAGCATTCCAAAAAACCTCTTATACGATATCCAACATGAAATTTTACAACAGCGGCAAGGCGGCCTTTTTGGATTGCAAAATAACCCAAAATTCGTACTCAGCATACCAAAAAACCCCTTATACGATATCCAATATGAATTTTTACAACAGTGGCAAGGCGGCCATTTTGGATTGCAAAATAACCCAAAATTCGTACTCAGCATACCAAAAAACCCCTTATACGATATCCAACATGAAATTTTACAGCAGTGGCACGGTGGCCATTTTGGATTGCAAAATTAACCTGAAATTCGTACTCAGCATACCAAAAAACCCCTTATACGATATCCAACATGAAATTTTACAACAGTGGCAAGGCGGCCTTTTTGGATTGCAAAATTAACCTGAAATTCGTACTCAGCATACCAAAAAACCCCTTATACGATATCCAATATGAATTTTTACAACAGTGGCACGGCGGCCATTTTGGATTGCAAAATTAACCTGAAATTCGTACTCAGCATACCAAAAAACCCCTTACACGATATCCAACATGAATTTTCACAACAGTGGCACGGCGGCCATTTTGGATTGCAAAATTAACCCAAAATTCGTACTCAGCATACCAAAACACCCCTTATACGGTATCCAATATGAAATTTTACAACGTGTTGTGGCGGCCATCTTGGATTGCAAAATTAACCCAAAATTCGTACTCAGCATACCAAAAAGCCTCAGAAAAATATCCAACATGACATTATATCTGCTAAGTCACTAGGTCACGTGGCTCATTTGTTCAAAGTTAGAAATAAAACAAAAATGACAACGTCAATCGGATTGTATACTTTAAACATTTTAGATAGGGGCCGTCGGGTTACACCGGCTCACGGCTTCTACCTATCCAAAAAAAAATTGCGTGTACTTTGTGTACACACGTAAGAAGTGAAACTTCTTCATAAACTTAATTTTCACCTCACCTTAAATTAAGTCAAAAAGTACAAAAGTACAAAAGTCCAAAAGGCCAAAAGTACAAAAGTCCCAAAATAAAATAAAATAAAATAAAATAAAATAAAATTTATTCCCTTTGAAATTTTTAAAAAATTATTTAGGTTTGTCAAAATTTTTGTGACTCTACCGGGGGTTCGGAAATGCTACAGACTGAGAAGAACACCCCAAGAAACTCAGTCCGGTCCCTATTAATTCATCTTAGTATCTAATACAGTTTTTTTTTAAATGTAGAAAGGAGCAATTCGTGTCACTGCCAGGCAGCCTTGTCTTCTAGAAAGTCTTTAATGCTATAATAAGCTTTCTGGCACAATTTAAGTTTTATTAGTTTTTTAAATTTATTAACTGACAAACCTGTTACGGCTGTCGGCAATGTATTGTACATTCGAATACAATTGCCCGCAAAAGAATTGCTTATTTTATTAAGCCTAAATCTAGGTACAGCCAATTTATTCTTATTTCTTAAGTTTAGGTTATGGATATCACTATTTTTAATAAATTTACTATTATTTTTATGAGTATATAATAAGTTTTCATATATGTACTGTGAATACACAGTAAGGATGTTGATATCCTTAAACTTTTCTCTTAATGACTCCCGAAACCCCATACCATAGATAGCCCGGACAGCCCTTTTCTGCAACACAAAGATACATTCGATGTCGGCAGCGTTACCCCATAATAGTATGCCATAGGTCATGACACTGTGGAAATAGCTAAAGTAGACAAGACGCGCTGTTCTAATGTCTGTCAGTTGTCGGATCTTTTTAACGGCATAGGCTGCAGAGCTCAGTCTGCCCGAGACTTTCTCGATATGAGGCCCCCACTGCAAGTTGGAGTCTAACTTTATGTAACCAAAGTCCCAAGGTCTCAAGGTCCCAAAGTCCCAAAGTCCCAAAGTCCCAAAGTCCCAAAGGCCAAAAGTCCAAAAGTCCAAAAGTCTCAAAGTCCCAAAGTCCCAAAGTCCCAAAGTCCCAAAGTCCCAAAGTCCCAAAGTCCCAAAGTCCCAAAGTCCCAAAGTCCCAAAGTCCCAAAGTCCCAAAGTCCCAAAGTCCCAAAGTCCCAAAGTCCCAAAGTCCCAAAGTCCCAAAGTCCCAAAGTCCCAAAGTCCCAAAGTCCCAAAGTCCCAAAGTCCCAAAGTCCCAAAGTCCCAAAGTCCCAAAGTCCCAAAGTCCCAAAGTCCCAAAGTCCCAAAGGCCAAAAGTCCAAAAGTCCCAAAGTCCCAAAGTCCCAAACTCCCAAACTCCCAAAGTCCCAAAGTCCCAAAGTCTCAAAGTCTAAAAGTCTAATAGTCCAAAAGTCCAAAAGTCTAAAAGTCCAAAAGTCCAAAGGTCCAAAAGTCCAAAAGTCCAAAAGTCCAAAAGTCCAAAAGTCCAAAAGTCCAAAAGTCCAAAAGTCCAAAAGTCCAAAAGTCCAAAAGTCCAAAAGTCCAAAAGTCCAAAAGTCCAAAAGTCCAAAAGTCCAAAAGTACAAAAGTCCAAAAGTCCAAAAGTCCAAAAGTCCCAAAGTCCCAAAGACCCAAAGTACCAAGGTCCCATCCAAAAGTCCAAAGGTCCAAAAGTCCAAAAGTCCCAAAGTCCCAAAGTCCCAAAGTTCCAAAGTCCCAAAGACCCAAAGTACCAAGGTCCCATCCAAAAGTCCAAAAGTTCAAAAGTTCAAAAGTCCCAAAGTCTCAAAGTTCCAAAGTCCCAAAGACCCAAAGTACCAATGTCCCATCCAAAAGTCCAAAAGTCCAAAAGCCCAAAAGTCCAAAAGTCCAAAAACCCTTAAATGACATGCTATCCCTGGATAAAGTACTCTTAATTCGAATCCACCGTGGTGGGGAACAGAACAAAGATGGCGCGTAACCAAAAATCGTGACGTGACGTGACGTGACGCAAATTTTTTTCCAACGCCGATAAAGAAGTTTCACTTCAAAAAAATTCCCAATAGCATTTGACATCTTAGGTCGTAGGTCGACCTATTTTAAAATCCGGACCAGTGTGCGGCCGGCCAGCCGCAAATAAAAGTGCATTGATGTTACAAGTTGTATCAAAACATTACACATTGTATCATTACCAGGTGCGCAAAGCGCATTAATGTTACAAGTTGTATCAAAACATTACACACTAGCGGACGTCACGCGGTTTCAACCGCGTAGTTCCCGTTTCCGTGGGAATAGGTACGGGAATAAAATATGCCTATGCCTATGTTTACCGCAAAGAGTGTAGCTTCCCAACAGTGAAAGAATTTTTCAAAGTAGTTCCGGAGCCTATTCGGTGCAAACAAACAAACAAACAATCAAATCTTTCCTCTTTATAATATTAGTAAAGATTGTATCATTACAAGGCGCGCATTGTAATGCTTCGTTCTCCTCCTTCACTGATATAACCTCGTCTTTTATCATTACAAGTTGCGCATTGCAATGCTCGGTTCTCCTCCATCACCGCTGTAATGCTCGACGCTGTAATGTTACATTACACGCGAATGCTCCCGGTGAGGGACATACATCAGCCAGGACAGGACAGAGGGTACATAAAAACACGATGCTCCGGAGATCTCTGGGGAATCAACGGAGTTCGCAAAATCACCGGTGAATTTCACCGTAGCTCAAGATTCCGCTCCGATGCAAACTACTAGCGAATAGGGCCAAAAGGCAAGTGTGCGAGCCACACTTGACGGCACCTTCAATGGGCGTCAAGTATCGTCAATTCATCCTTCAAGTGAGATCTCAATCACGTAAAGGCAAGGCAAGGCATGACAATAAAAATTGATCGTCTCGGGGGCCTCTTAGAGGCCCCCGAGACGATCAATTTTTATTGTCATGCCTTTACGTGATTGAGATCTCACTTGAAGGATGAATTGACGATACTTGACGCCCATTGAAGGTGCCGTCAAGTGTGGCTCGCACACTTGCCTTTTAGCCTTATTCGCTAGTAGTTTGCATCGGAGCGGAATCTTGAGCTACGGTGAAATTCACCGGTGATTTTGCGATCGTGTTTTTATGTACCCTCTGTCCTGTCCTGTCTGATGTATGTCCCTCACCGGGAGCATTCGCGTGTAATGTAACATTACAGCGTCGAGCATTACAGCGGTGATGGAGGAGAACCGAGCATTGCAATGCGCAACTTGTAATGATAAAAGACGAGGTTATATCAGTGAAGGAGGAGAACGAAGCATTACAATGCGCGCCTTGTAATGATACAATCTTTACTAATATTATAAAGAGGAAAGATTTGATTGTTTGTTTGTTTGTTTGCATCGAATAGGCTCCGGAACTACTTTGAAAAATTCTTTCACTGTTGGGAAGCTACACTCTTTGCGGTAAACATAGGCATAGGCATATTTTATTCCCGTACCTATTCCCACGGAAACGGGAACTACGCGGTTGAAACCGCGTGACGTCCGCTAGTGTGTAATGTTTTGATACAACTTGTAACATCAATGTACTTTTATTTGCGGCTGGCCGGCCGCACACTGGTCCGGATTTTAAAATAAGTCGACATACGACCTAAGATGTCAAATGCTATTGGGAATTTTTTGAAGTGAAACTTCTTTATCGGCGTTGGAAAAAAATTTGCGTCACGTCACGTTACGTCACGATTTTTGGTTACGCGCCATCTTTGTTCTGTTCCCCACCACGGTGGATTCGAATTAAGAGTACTTTATCCAGGGATAGCATGTCATTTAAGGGTTTTTGGACTTTTGGACTTTTGAACTTTTGGGCTTTTGGACTTTTGGACTTTTGGATGGGACATTGGTACTTTGGGTCTTTGGGACTTTGGAACTTTGAGACTTTGGGACTTTTGAACTTTTGAACTTTTGGACTTTTGGACTTTTGGACTTTTGGATGGGACCTTGGTACTTTGGGTCTTTGGGACTTTGGAACTTTGGGACCCAAATTTGGGTCATAAAACCCAGGAATTTTGAACTTTTGGACTTTTGGACTTTTTGGACTTTTAGACTTTGGGACTTTGGGACTTTGGGACTTTGGGACTTTGGGACTTTGGGACTTTGGGACTTTGGGACTTTGGGACTTTGGGACTTTGGGACTTTGGGACTTTGAGACTTTGGGACTTTGGGACTTTGGGACTTTGGGACTTTGGGACTTTGGGACTTTGGGACTTTGGGACTTTGGGACTTTGGGACTTTGGGACTTTGGGACTTTGGGACTTTGGGACTTTGGGACTTTGGGACTTTGGGACTTTGGGACTTTGGGACTTTGGGACTTTGGGACTTTGTGACTTTGGGACTTTGGGACTTTGGGACTTTGGGACTTTGGGACTTTGGGACTTTGGGACTTTTTGACTTTTGGCCTTTGAGACTTTGGAACTTTGGGACTTTTGGACTTTTGGCCTTTTGGACTTTGGACTTTTGGACTTTTGGACTTTTGGACTTTTGTACTTTTGTACTTTTTGACTTAATTTAAGGTGAGGTGAAAATTAAGTTTATGAAGAAGTTTCACTTCTTACGTGTGTACACTAAGTACACGCAATTTTTTTTTGGATAGGTAGAAGCCGTGAGCCAGTGTAACCCGACGGCCCCTATTTAAAACGTTTAAAGTATTCAATCCGATTGACGTTGTCATTTTTGTTTTATTTCTAACTTTGAACAAATGATCCACGTGACCTAGTGACTTAGCAGATATAATGTCATGTTGGATATTTTTCTGAGGCTTTTTGGTATGCTGAGTACGAATTTCAGGTTAATTTTGCAATCCAAAATGGCCGCCGTGCCACTGTTGTAAAAATTCATATTGGATATCGTATAAGGGGTTTTTTGGTATGCTGAGTACGAAGCGAAGCGCTCGTGGCCCCGCGAACTCAGTGTTCTGTAAACGATCACTGCAGTAAGCAACTTTCACTGTGGCCGGTCCATGGATGGGTGACCATCCATGTGATCACTTTGTGACATTTATTTGAGCGTTTCCGTGCTTCGGAAGGCACGTTAAGCCGTTGGTCCCGGTTGCCAGTAAAATGGCAGTCGTTAAGCTAAGTTGAAGGCTTTATTTCAACAACAGGCAGTCACAACCTGCGCCTGTCCATTTAAACACGGCAATACGGCTCACCACCTATTACGTGGGACAAATTATACAAAGGTGAAATGTGGGCATATGATATGCCTCTGCCTACCCCTTCGGGGATAAAGGCGTGACCATATGTATGAGTACGAATTTTGGGTTATTTTGCAATCCAAAATGGCCGCCTTGCCACTGTTGTAAAATTTCATGTTGGATATCGTAAAAGGGGTTTTTTGGTATGCTGAGTACGAATTTCAGGTTAATTTTGCAATCCAAAATGACCACCGTGCCACTGCTGTAAAATTTCATGTTGGATATCGTATAAGGGGTTTTTTGGTATGCTGAGTACGAATTTTGGGTTATTTTGCAATCCAAAATGGCCACCTTGCCACTGTTGTAAAATTTCATGTTGGATATCGTATAAGGGGTTTTTTGGTATGCTGAGTACGAATTTCAGGTTAATTTTGCAATCCAATATGGCCGCCGCGCCGTAATCACAACATTTCATGATGAGTATCGTTAAAGGGATTTTTTGAAATGCTGAGTACCATTTTCGCCTAACTAGTAAATTTTAATAATTTGCTTATTAAGTTTAGGCTTTCTAAACTAGCAATGCGAAAATACTATGACAAAAGGTCCTTATTGTAAAATTAAGGTCTATTACATTAAACCTTGCTACTACAGACCGCATCACCACCTTCATGGCTGCTGACTTCTGGCCGAGAGGGGTGAAGTATCGGCGCTTCAGAGGACGTCTGCTGACACGGGACACCCCGCCCCGCGACACGTCGACGTCAGTGCGTGTCAATTAGGTTAAGTTATATGTATATGTATTTTTAGTATTAAGGTTTTTTTTTATACCACTAGAGTGGCAGACAAGCATACAGCCCCCCAGATGTACCGGTGGTCAAGGCAGCCTATGGCGGTTCGCAACACCAGAGGCGCCACAATCACGCTGCCTAAGGTATGTATCTATGAGCCGTAGAGTAAGTTAAAAATATCTGTAACTGTCTCTAATATTGCTTGAAAATAAAGATTTATTATTATTATTCCATTTATTTTTTATTCTTAACATATTGTCTTACATTTTTAAATAAATAATGCTTACAAAAATAAAAATCTATTTACAAATATAAAAAAATAGTGTCCCACCGGCATCGGGTGCAGGGACCAAGCTACCGGTGGTAAGGGCTTCAGAGACAGGAACCTCCTCAAAATGCGTGCCGTGTCAAGAAGTACTGCCTTCTGTATCAGGCCCTTGAACCAGCCGTCTAACGAGAGCCTCTTCAGATGGTTATCGAGGCTCTTTGCCATCAAACCGTGGACCGAAACGATAATTGGAACAATAATTGCCGAATCAACATGCCACATGTCAACAACTTCATGAGCCAAATCCAAAT
The DNA here is from genome assembly GCA_933228765.1 of Miltochrista miniata. NCBI lineage: Eukaryota > Metazoa > Arthropoda > Insecta > Lepidoptera > Erebidae > Miltochrista > Miltochrista miniata. The sequence continues at coordinate 15,711,736 of OW121751.1, read as the reverse complement.
ATTTCATTTCTTTTTCCTTTTCTGCTTTAAAGAGGTTGTCATCATGAGGAATGCTGATATCGATAATTATTGCGAGGCGTTCCAATCGATCTATCACCACTATATCAGCTGCTGATGTATAATCTTGGCCACTTGGTTATGTCTGTGCAAATATTCTCCATTGGCAAGACGAGAACAACCAGAAACTATATGTCTAAGTGCGAGGCCGCACTTGCGGTTATCGCGGCGGTTTCTAACCTCAAAATATCAAAACATTGACTTGATTTCATTGATTTTGACAGTTTGATGACATTTTGAGGTTAGAAACCGCCGCGGAAAAACGCAAATGCTGCCTCGCACTAAGTGATTCTCCGGGACAATGACATGCCCGACAGATGTCAATTGTACCATCCTTCAGAATATGTTTCCGGTAGTTCTTCGTCATAACAACTTCGTCCATTATGGCAAAGACAAAACCTTCGGTTTCTCCGAAAAGATTACCGAACTGTAGCCAAGATACGGACGCTTTTAAATCAATGTCAGGTCCATTTAAGGCCCGATAAAAACGTCCATGTAGCTGCTTGCTTTTCCATACCTCTTTGCGATCTTCAGTACTAGGTACTACAGTTTGCGCCAGTTCTCTCTGCCCATAGCAAGCGGGGTGAGTCCCGTGTCCACTGCGACCACATTACGGTGCATATTGGTGTCTGTTTTCAGAAAGAATTCCCTAAGATTGTATACCTCGCGGTTATGGAGGGTCTTAGCATTTAAAAAGCCTCGACCCCCACATTTCCCCGATCATCTGTAATGAGGTTGTACCTCATTACAGATGATCGGGGATGATGCATCCGGAATGCAGTCAACAGTGTTCTTACTCTTCTATTAATTTTATCGAGTTCAGTCTGAGTCCATCTGAGTATACCAAAAGAGTACATTAGGACTGGCATGACCCACCCATTAAAGGCGCGCAGCTTGTTACCGCCTGACAAAAGTCTTTTTAATACTTTTTTCAGGCGGCCAAAGAAACGCTCCTGTAATGTCTGTTTCATGCCAGTATCAGAAATTCCTAATGCTTGTGATATACCCAGATATTTGTAAGTTTCGGTTGCAGAAAGACAGTTTAGCTTAGTGGAATCTGAAAGTTCTACCCCATCAGATTCCACTATCACACCTCTTTTAACATGACTGCACACTTGTCCACCCCAAATTCCATCCTGATGGCTCTACTGAAAGTTTCTGTTACTCTCAGTAAATCCATCAGTTGCAATTTAGTGTGGGCAAATAATTTGAGGTCATCCATGTAAAGGAGGTGCGATATAACCCCACCATCTTTGCGCAACCGATAGCCTAACCCTGAACTCTCTAGCATAGTACTGAGAGGATTCAGAGCTAGATAAAACCACAACGGACTCAGACTGTCCCATTGAAATATTCCCCGCTTGATACTAATTGGTGCACCATTATTGCAAAACCGACGACGCCCTGGATAGCAAAGGACTGTTTTCCACTGCCCCATACATGCCCTCAAGAAAGTACACAGAGTAGTATCAATTTTATACAGCTCAAGTACCTTCAGAAGCCATGTATGTGGCACTGAATCAAAGGCCTTCTTATAATCTATCCAACATGTCGCGAGATTTTTGCGATTACGACGCACCTGTTGGCTGATGGTCATATCGATTAAAAGGAGTTCCTTAGTGCCACGGGCCCCACTTTTACATCCATTTTGAGAGATTAATATTATCGAATGTTTTTCTATGTGTTTAGTAATTTTGACTCTCACAATGGATGTTAAAAGTTTATATACTGTTTTTCAATAGCTTTGCGCAAAAATGTAAACAAACACATTTGATCCTATATATCCATAGTTACTTGCAATTGAGTATTCACCCTGATTTTATTCCAGTATCCAAGAGTCATACAGTGTTTTTACAATCATTTCGACACCAAATAACTTCTCTATGATAGTTTATTTTCATTTAAAATACCTTACTCAGTATAGTAAAAAATTAATGTTTTGTCATACTATATTTTTCTACTCATCTGTCTTAGAGAACGCTTGTCAAAACATGACATGTTTACATTATTGCCAGATCGGGCAGGATTGGACCATAGACAGTTGGTAAACATGTAATGGGGCTATAATTTTTGGGATCCGTAGCGTTAGTCCCAAAGAACGCTTGTTTCACAAAGCGCATCACCTTCGAACGGGTATTACCCGACCTGAAACATATAAGTTTCCCGATGAGTGCCCTGGCCTCGGAAATACGCCTCTCAATCCTACACTGCCAAGTAGGTTTTGCAGACCAAGGTCGAGTAGCAGTTTCATTTGTGTAAAATTTAACCTTAGCTACTCGACAAGCTGCAACTGCCGCACAGTACAGGATTGAGTGCGTATCACTAAGATCTTCACTATTGTCCAGATATTGGGGCAATAGTGAATCCAGGGCACACACCAGAGCCCTATTTCTTTTATGCATGGGCATACGAGGAAGACGTGGTCTACAATCTGCACTTGCAAACCGATATTCCACAATCGCATCTTCCAAAGCACTCCTTAATCGATTCTCACATTGGGTACTTACGGATATAGTCTCATCCTCAGCAACTACAGGTGTACTAACTGGTGGTGTACGAATTTGTTACGAGGTACACACAACTTGCGACGAAGTAGTTATAAGGAGGCTATTCCGTACGTCAGAACGTAGCCTCTCAAGTGTCGGACTATCAAGCATATTATAGATAATTCAACTCATCAGTGCGCGCGGCGCTATCTGTGCGTGCGCTAGTAATTATACAGCTTTAATTTGTGTGGCAGTGATGCGGCCGTCTTCACAGAGTACATTTTTATATTATGAGGTAGAGACGTAACTCGACTTATTGACGACACCAGCGGTGCCAAGCAGTCTTTGCAGAAAACGCTTTGCGTGGCCGCGAAATAAACAACATATTTATACAAAAAGCATACAGCGCCATCTACCACGTTTGCAGGCAACTCTTACGTTATAATGAAACAAAATCAAATATTATGACAAGTCTCAATGTAACTGCAACGTTGAGATCCTGTGTAACTTGGTCACATTATAATTCATTACATAGTGTTCTTAGTGATAATACCATGGGTACAGTCGTTAAAGAAAATGTCTAATTCTTCAAGGAGAAAATGTTTAAGAAGTCAGGTAAATATTTTTTATGTGTCAATTCGATGGAATTAATATTTGTTATCACTCCAATAATAAAACAAAGTCCCCGCCGCGTCTGTCTGTTCACGATAAACTTAAAAAATACTGCATGCATTTTCATGCTGAGATCACCAATGATTCTTGAGAAAGGTTAACGTATATAGGCAGGGCAGTTTCACACGCTATCGGCACACCTTATGTGTCAGCTAGATTGTTATAAGATTAATGACATACTTCAGCCATATGGCTTAAAAGTTCTTCGGCTACCACCGTATTATCCTGAACTAAACCCAATAGAAAATGTATGGGGAATTTAAACAAATTATAATGCTTCGCATAAAATCGAACAAAATGTGATGGAAATAATGAAATTAGGTAATAATTGAACGTTTAAGTAAATTGATGAAGAGATGTGGCGTTATACTTGTCGACACGCCAAAGAAGAAGAATACTATCGACATTTTGATTGAATTTATAATTAACCTTGGAGAGAGCAGCAAATCCTAAAATTCCTCAATTTTATTCTTCAAACAGCGATACATATTAATATGTATAATATACATTTCACCCATTGAGTTTTTATTTTAGTTAAACAAGTATTTTTGTATTTTGTACTTCACTGTACCTCATGTCACGCACACGAAGTCACTGTGTTTAGACGAGGCTTACCCACACATAGTGCCGCGCGCACAGATGAGTTGAACTTACTATAATACTTTTAGACAGATTCTATTCGAAATGAGAAGAGAAGAAAGAAAGAACAAAAGAGTACCTAGAATACTATCGACATTTTGATTGAATTTATAATTAACCTTGGAGAGAGCAGCAAATCCTAAACTTCCTCAATTTTATTCTTCAAACAGCGATACATATTAATATGTATAATATACATTTCACCCATTGAGTTTTTATTTTAGTTAAACAAGTGTTTTTGTATTTTTTACTTCACTGTACCTCATGTCACGCACACGAAGTCACTGTGTTTAGACGAGGTTTACCCACACATAGTGCCGCGCGCACAGATGAGTTGAACTTACTATACAGCGCTGGATGGCCCGCACCTGATCCGATAATCGCTGTGCTGACACGTTGACAGCTGGTTCAAGTTCCTGAAATACAGAAAGTAAACGGCCACGGTACGCAGTGAGGTTAGCACCTAGCTCTGAAGCCGCAAAATATGCCCGCATGACGTTTTCATTAATTTCTTTAGTCCACTTCATGCGGTGCACATTACCACCAGCAGCGGGGGCCCTATTTGAGGCCGGTGGGCCTCGGGGTCCCAAGCTAGCTGGCGGCCGGCCTCTCCCCTGCCGACGTACAGGTAGTAGCGACGTCGGTGGGGAGAAATACTCGTCACTGCTACTGGTTGAGCTCGACATTTCGCAGGCAGGTAAAGCAGTATCCTTAGGGTGCGAAGTGGAGCCGCCTGACGAGTCCGGGGATGGTGTGAGTGCATTTCGTCTGCTTTTGGCCCTAGTCAACATGATTTTTCCATTTAATTTGTATCCATTTTCGTGTTATTTTTTAATTGACAATTGCATCTGTCATGTCATTATAATATTGTAGTATTTTTCCAAAATTTCCCATAGTATTTCCATTGAATATTGGAATTATAGGTTCTATTACTTCTATTCTTGATTTTCTGAAATATTTAAATATTCGCTGTTTTATGAATAAAATTTAATAAAAATATTTTAGTAGAAAAAATATCTGCTGACTTTGGTAGTGTTATTATTATTATTATTACATTAAAAGCGTTTTGAAGCGCTCGTGGCCCCGCGGACTCAGTGTTCTGTAAACGATCACTGCAGTAAGCAACATTTACTATGGCCGGATATGGATGGGTGACCACCACGTGGACCACTTTGTGACATTTATTTACGAGCGTTTCCGTGCTTCGGAAGGCACGATAAGCCGTTGGTCCCGGTTGTCAGTAAAATGACAGTCGAAAAGCCAAGTTGAAGGCCTTACGGGCGGCTTGAAAAATTTCAACTGTGGGTCGTCACAACCTGCGCCCGGGTCGGCAGCGCGTGTGTAGCGCCTCTGGTGTTGCAAACGTCTATAGGCTACGGTTACCAACCTTCCGGTGGGCCGTAAGCTTGTCTGTCACCTAAGTAGTATAAAAAAAAAAATGAAATTAAAATAGTACTCAGCCTACGAAAAAAGCTCTTAAACGATACCCATCATGAAATTTTGTGATTACGGCGCGGCGGCCATTTTGGATTGCAAAATTTACCTGAAATTCGTACTCAGCATACCAAAAACCTCCTTATACGATAACCAACATGAAATTTTACAACGATGGTGCAGCGGCCATATTGGATTGCAATATTAACCTGAAATTCGTACTCAGCATACCAAAAAACCCCTTAAACGATATCCAACATGAAATTTCACAACAGTGGCACGGTAGCCATTTTGGATTGCAAAATTAACCCGAAATTCGTACTTAGCATACCAAAAAACCCCTTATACGATATCCAACATGAAATTTGACAACAGTGGCACGGCGGCCATTTTGGATTGCAAAATTAACCCAAAATTCGTACTCAGCATACCAAAAATCTCCTTATACGATAACCAACATAAAATTTTACAACGGTGGTGCGGCGGCCATATTGGATTGCAATATTAACCTGAAATTCGTACTCAGCATACCAAAAAACCCCAAAAACGATATCGCACATGAAAATTTACAACGGTGGTAGGGCGGCCATTTCGGATTGCAAAATTAACCCGAAATTCGTACTCAGCATACCAAAAACCCCCTTAAACGATACCCATCATGGAATTTTGTGATAATGGCGCGGCGGCCATATTGGATTGCAAAATTATCATGTGATTCGTACTGAGCATACCAAAAAATCCCTTAAACGATATCCAACATGAAAATTTACAACGGTGGTGGGGCGGCCTTTTTGGATTGCAAAATTAACCCAAAATTCGTACTCAGCATACCAAAAACCCCTTATACGGTATCCAACATGAAATTTTACAACAGTGGCACGGCGGCCATTTTGGATTGCAAAATTAACCTGAAATTCGTACTCAGCATACCAAAAAACCCCTTAAACGATATCCAACATGAAATTTCACAACAGTGGCACGGTAGCCATTTTGGATTGCAAAATTAACCCAAAATTCGTACTTAGCATACCAAAAAACCCCTTATACGATATCCAACATGAAATTTGACAACAGTGGCACGGCGGCCATTTTGGATTGCAAAATTAACCCAAAATTCGTACTCAGCATACCAAAAATCTCCTTATACGATAACCAACATAAAATTTTACAACGGTGGTGCGGCGGCCATATTGGATTGCAATATTAACCTGAAACTCGTACTCAGCATACCAAAAGACCCCAAAAACGATATCCAACATGAAAATTTACAACGGTGGTGGGGCGGCCATCTTGGATTGCAAAATTAACCCGAAATTCGTACTCAGCATACCAAAAACCCCCTTAAACGATACCCATCATGGAATTTTGTGATAATGGCGCGGCAGCCATATTGGATTGCAAAATTATCATGTGATTCGTACTCAGCATACCAAAAAATCCCTTAAACGATACCCATCATGATATTATGTGAATAAATCGCAGCGGTCATATTGGATTGCAAAATTATCATGTTATTCGTACTCAGCATACCAATAAACCCCTTAAACGATACCCATCAGGAAATTTTGTGATGACGGCGCGGCGGCCCTATTGGATTGCAGAATTATCAACTGATTCGTACTCAGCATACCAAAAATCCCCTTAAACGATACCCATCATGATATTTTGTGATTACGGCGCAGCGGCCATATTGGATCGAAGCCGCGACCTCTTGATTAAAAGACAAAAAGACAGTATTTTTGCCTCCGAACCAAACAGGTCGTCTAATATAAGTAAACTATTATCTAAATAATATTGAATACATTCTTGGACGCTGATCGATTCCGCAACTTTTTTGAATTTGACGTTTTGAAGTTTTCCGATTGCAAAATAAATAAAAACTTGTCATTCCGGGGGTGCTTTTAGCGCCCGCCCCGCGCTTGGCCGCTCTCTACCCCCTCTGCTTACAGAGGGGCATCCGAGAGCGGACCGACGGAATCAGCACTTCCAACTCCATTAGGATTTAAGGGGGGGGGGGGGGGGGGGGGGGCAGTCCATCAAGCCCCCCCGTGGAGAGTCCCGATGATGTAACGGGGCGACCCTTTGCCGGGCCGCAGTGATTTATCCACCGGCCTATCCTGCGACCCGGTTAAGGCGAGGCGGAACATCGCGGGGTTTAGTGGGTAGGACGGTACCATGTTGACCGCGAGTCCCACACAAAGCCGCCTTGCTACCCCGAAACAAGGCGGCGAAGTGCCTAATCTGCAGTCCCCGCGTTAAAAAAAAAATAAAAATAAAAACTTGTCAAGTCCCGTCAGTTCACATCAATCGAAAGTGCATCAAGTGCCGTTTTTTTTTTAAAACGCTCTTTTCTACTTCAATTCCCATCAAACCGTAGATTTATTGATGAAGGCGTCAAGTCTACGTGGTAAACGGTCAATAACTTGACTCAAGCACGTAGACTTGTCATGCCCAATTGACCGTGTCTGGTGCCCTTTACTTAGAGGCCCCCGAGACGATCAATTTTTATTGTCATGCCTTGCCTTGCCTTTACGTGATTGAGACCTCACTTGAAGGATGAATTGACGATACTTGACGCCCATTGAAGGTGCCGTCAAGTGTGGCTCGCACACTTGCCTTTTGGCCCTATTCGCTAGTAGTTTGCATCGGAGCGGAATCTTGAGCTACGGTGAAATTCACCGGTGATTTTGCGAACTCCGGTGATTCCCCAGAGATCTCCGGAGCATCGTGTTTTTATGTACCCTCTGTCCTGTCCTGTCTGATGTATGTCCCTCACCGGGAGCATTCACGTGTAATGTAACATTACAGCGTCGAGCATTACAGCGGTGATGGAGGAGAACCGAGCATTGCAATGCGCAACTTGTAATGATAAAAGACGAGGTTATATCAGTGAAGGAGGAGAACGAAGCATTACAATGCGCGCCTTGTAATGATACAATCTTTACTAATATTATAAAGAGCAAAGATTTGATTGATTGTTTGTTTGTTTGTTTGCACCGAATAGGCTCCGGAACTACTTTGAAAAATTCTTTCACTGTTGGGAAGCTACACTCTTTGCGGTAAACATAGGCATAGGCATATTTTATTCACGTACCTATTCCCACGGAAACGGGAACTACGCGGTTGAAACCGCGTGACGTCCGCTAGTGTGTAATGTTTTGATACAACTTGTAACATTAATGCGCTTTGCGCACCTGGTAATGATACAATGTGTAATGTTTTGATACAACTTGTAACATCAATGCACTTTTATTTGCGGCTGGCCGGCCGCACACTGGTCCGGATTTTAAAATAGGTCGACATACGACCTAAGATGTCAAATGCTATTGGGAATTTTTGAAGTGAAACTTCTTTATCGGCGTTGGAAAAAAAATTACGTCTCGTCACGATTTTTGGTTACGCGCCATCTTTGTTCTGTTCCCCACCACGGTGGATTCGAATTAAGAGTACTTTATCCAGGGATAGCATGTCATTTAAGGGTTTTTGGACTTTTGGACTTTTGGGCTTTTGGACTTTTGGACTTTTGGACTTTTGGACTTTTGGATGGGACCATGGTACTTTGGGTCTTTGGGACTTTGGAACTTTGGGACTTTGGGACTTTTGGACTTTTGGACTTTTGGACTTTTGGACTTTTGGACTTTTGGACTTTTGGACTTTTGGACTTTTGGACTTTTGGATGGGACCTTGGTACTTTGGGTGTTTGGGACTTTGGGACTTTTGGACTTTTGGACTTTTGGACTTTGGGACTTTGGGACTTTGGGACTTTGGTACTTTGGGACTTTGGGACTTTGGGACTTTGGGACTTTGGGACTTTGGGACTTTGGGACTTTGGGACTTTGGAACTTTGGGACTTTGGGACTTTGGGACTTTGGGACTTTGGGACTTTGGGACTTTGGGACTTTGGGACTTTGGGACTTTGGGACTTTGGGACTTTGGGACTTTGGGACTTTGGGACTTTGGGACTTTGGGACTTTGGGACTTTGGGACTTTGGGACTTTGGGACTTTGGGACTTTGGGACTTTGGGACTTTGGGACTTTGGGACTTTGGGACTTTGGGACTTTGGGACTTTGGGACTTTGGGACTTTGGGACTTTGGGACTTTGGGACTTTGGGACTTTGGGACTTTGGGACTTTGGGACTTTGGGACTTTGGGACTTTGGGACTTTGGGACTTTGGGACTTTGGGACTTTGGGACTTTGGGACTTTGGGACTTTGGGACTTTGGGACTTTGGGACTTTGGGACTTTGGGACTTTGGGACTTTGGGACTTTGGGACTTTGGGACTTTGGGACTTTGGGACTTTGGGACTTTGGGACTTTGGGACTTTGGGACTTTGGGACTTTGGAACTTTGGGACTTTGGGACTTTGGGACTTTGGGACTTTGGGACTTTGGGACTTTGGGACTTTGGGACTTTGGGACTTTGGGACTTTGGGACTTTGGGACTTTGGGACTTTGGGACTTTGGGACTTTGGGACTTTGGGACTTTGGGACTTTGGGACTTTGGGACTTTGGGACTTTGGGACTTTGGGACTTTGGGACTTTGGGACTTTGGGACTTTGGGACTTTGGGACTTTGGGACTTTGGGACTTTGGGACTTTGGGACTTTGGAACTTTGGGACTTTGGGACTTTGGGACTTTGGGACTTTGGGACTTTGGGACTTTGGGACTTTGGGACTTTGGGACTTTGGGACTTAGGAACTTTGAAACTTTGAGACTTTGGGACTTTTGGACTTTTGGACTTTTGGACTTTTGGACTTTTGGACTTTTGGATGGGACCTTGGTACTTTGGGTGTTTGGGACTTTGGGACTTTTGGACTTTTGGACTTTTGGACTTTTGGACTTTGGGACTTTGGGACTTTGGGACTTTGGGACTTTGGGACTTTGGGACTTTGGGACTTTGGGACTTTGGGACTTTGGGACTTTGGGACTTTGGGACTTTGGGACTTTGGGACTTTGGGACTTTGGGACTTTGGGACTTTGGGACTTTGGGACTTTGGGACTTTGGGACTTTGGGACTTTGGGACTTTGGGACTTTGGGACTTTGGGACTTTGGGACTTTGGGACTTTGGGACTTTGGGACTTTGGGACTTTGGGACTTTGGGACTTTGGGACTTTGGGACTTTGGGACTTTGGGACTTTGGGACTTTGGGACTTTGGGACTTTGGGACTTTGGGACTTTGGGACTTTGGGACTTTGGGACTTTGGGACTTTGTGACTTTGGGACTTTGGGACTTTGGGACTTTTGGACTTTGGGACTTTGGGACTTTGGTACTTTGGGACTTTGGGACTTTGGGACTTTGGGACTTTGGGACTTTGGGACTTTGGGACTTTGCTACTTTGGGACTTTGGGACTTTGGGACTTTGGGACTTTTGGACTTTTGGACTTTTGGACTTTTGGATGGGACCTTGGTACTTTGGGTCTTTGGGACTTTTAGACCTTTGGAGTTTTGGACTTTTAGACTTTTAGACTTTGGGACTTTGGGACTTTGGGACTTTGGGACTTTGGAACTTTGGGACTTTGGGACTTTGGGACTTTGGGACTTTGGGACTTTGGGACTTTGGGACTTTGGGACTTTGGGACTTTGGGACTTTGGGACTTTGGGACTTTGGGACTTTGGGACCTTGAGACCTTGGGACTTTGGGACTTTGGGACTTTTGGACTTTTGGACTTTTGGACTTTTGGACTTTGGACTTTGGACTTTTGGAATTTTGGACTTTTGGACTTTTGGACTTTTGGACTTTTGTACTTTTGTACTTTTGTACTTTTGACTTAATTTAAGGTGAGGTGAAAATTAAGTTTATGAAGAAGTTTCACTTCTTACATGTGTACACTAAGTACACGCAATTTATTTTTATTTTTTTTGGATAGGTAGAAGCCGTGAGCCGGTGTAACCCGACGGCCCCTATCTAAAACGTTTAAAGTATTCAATCCGATTGACGTTGTAATTTTTGTTTTATTTCTAACTTTGAACAAATGATCCACGTGACCTAGTGACTTAGCAGATATAATGTCATGTTGGATATATTTCTGAGGCTTTTTGGTATGCTGAGTACGAATTTTGGGTTAATTTTGCAATCCTAAATGGCCGCCGTGCCACTGTTGTGAAAATTCATGTTGGATATCGTATAAGGGGTTTTTTGGTATGCTGAGTACGAATTTCAGGTTAATTTTGCAATCCAAAATGGCCGCCGTGCCACTGTTGTAGAAATTCATATTGGATATCGTATAAGGGGTTTTTTGGTATGCTGAGTACGAATTTTGGGTTATTTTGCAATCCAAAATGGCCGCCTTGCCACTGTTGTAAAATTTCATGTTGGATATCGTATAAAGGGTTTTTTGGTATGCTGAGTACGAATTTCAGGTTAATTTTGCAATCCAAAATGGCCACCGTGCCACTGCTGTAAAATTTCATGTTGGATATCGTATAAGGGGTTTTTTGGTATGCTGAGTACGAATTTTGGGTTATTTTGCAATCCAAAATGGCCGCCTTGCCACTGTTGTAAAATTTCATGTTGGATATCGTATAAGGGGTTTTTTAGTATGCTGAGTACGAATTTTGGGTTAATTTTGCAATACAAAATGGCCGCCTTGCCACTGTTGTAAAATTTCATGTTGGATATCGTATAAGAGGTTTTTTGGAATGCTGAGTACGAATTTCAGGTTAATTTGCAATCCAATATGGCCGCCGCGCCGTAATCACAACATTTCATGATGAGTATCGTTAAAGGGATTTTTTGAAATGCTGAGTACCATTTTCGCCTAACTAGTAAATTTTAATAATTTGCTTATTAAGTTTAGGCTTTCTAAACTAGCAATGCGAAAATACTATGACAAAAGGTCCTTATTGTAAAATTAAGGTCTATTACATTAAACCTTCCTACTACAGACCGCATCACCACCTTCATGGCTGCTGACTTCTGGCCGAGAGGGGTGAAGTATCGGCGCTTCAGAGGACGTCTGCTGACACGGGACACCCCGCCCCGCGACACGTCGACGTCAGTGCGTGTCAATTAGGTTAAGTTATATGTATATGTATTTTTAGTATTAAGGTTTTTTTTATACCACTAGAGTGGCAGACAAGCATACAGCCCCCCCAGATGTACCGGTGGTCAAGGCAGCCTATGGCGGTTCGCAACACCAGAGGTGCCACAATCGCGCTGCCTAAGGTATGTATCTAAGAGCCGTAGAGTAAGTTAAAAATATCTGTAACTGTCTCTAATATTGCTTGAAAATAAAGATTTATTATTATTATTCCATTTATTTTTTATTCTTAACATATTGTCTTACATTTTTAAATAAATAGTGCTTACAAAAATAAAAATCTGTTTAAAAATATAAAAAAATAGTGTCCCACCGGCATCGGGTGCAGGGACCAAGCTACCGGTGGTTAGGGCTTCAGAGACAGGAACCTTCTCAAAATGCGTGCCGTGTCAAGAAGTACTGCCTTCTGTATCAGGCCCTTGAACCAGCCGTCTAACGAGAGCCTCTTCAGATGGTTATCGAGGCTTTTTGCCATCAAACCGTGGACCGAAACGATAATTGGAACAATAATTGCCGAATCAACGTGCCACATGTCAACAACTTCATGAGCCAAATCCAAATATTTCATTTCTTTTTCCTTTTCTGCTTTAACCCATTACTGCATAAAGTTCGTTTCCGCACTTATTATGATTTTAATGTATTTTAGGGACTAATTGGGGGTTAATTGAAAGGCTTAATCAATAATAACACGACATATATATGCGAGTTTAATTTTATGGCCCGTCCGATATATCGGACGCTATTCACTATGGAACCTGAAGTTCCTTGGATGTAGTATACAGTTCAAAGAAAAAGACGGTTAAGTATTTACAATTATTAGTTAGTAAAATAAAAAAAAATAAGGAAATAATAATTTTATGGGCTCTGGAGACGGTCAACGCGACTTGACGAGTACCTATCATGTGTACATACACGTTGATGCACTTAGGTACCCATGCAAAGAATTTTTCATTCATATTCATTCATATTTTAGCAGACCTGTCAAATCACATTGACCGTCTCTGAAGCCCATTACAGTAAATGCTGTTTTAGGCACATGGTAGGTAATCCAAAAAACATTTCGGGTTACGCCCACATCGCATTTCAAGCATTTGTACTTTGATTTTCCTCCACATTGATAAGCCACTGATAGTTACCACCTAGTGGTATTTGCCATCATACCGTGTATTTGACAGTGGTTTATCTGGTTTTTGACCTTGATGCGGTGAAGTACGTTTCATGTGGGACAAGTAGCATGCCTTCTGAATGCAATCAACGATGTACTCTCATTATCGCAGCCATTTTTTCATCCTAGCAAGTAACCAGCTGTTCACCAGCGCCACATCCCTGAAGTAGGCAAAAATCAGCCACCACCATATCCTTATTCGCATTTTAGTGTGAAGATCTTTACCTACAGCTTGATCGTATTTATCCACCCTATTCATATGCTCGTTGTAGCTCGTAATCAGTGAGGGTTGCGCGATCGAAACTTTTGCTTTCTTGTTGTTAGACCAACGAGTAGCAGATGCTAAGATTCCGTTATATAACTACCTAGTTGCCACAAACAGTGACCACATTGCTGTCATACCAGCAACACACAAAAACATAATCAGATATTCAGTAATCAAAGCCATAACAGAATGTGTGATGTGGCTTTCTTCGCGCTTGAACTGGTTGATGTCTGTTAGCGGACAGATCTCAACAAGGTTGGCCCGAACTGTACTAGTCGCTTATTATCCCAATTCTCAGAAGTCTCATCAATGCTAAAGACATTGCCTGCCAACTTTCTTCCATAGGCGGTTCAAAATAAATAATAATATGCTTAGTCTCCTCATTATCAACACCACATTCCAAAGCTGGCAAAGCACTAAGAAACAGTAACTTAGAGCCCGCCATGCATAACGTCCGATATATCGTACACCATCAAAAACACACGCCTGAGAAAAAAAATAAAGACTTTGATATAAAATAAAGCATATTTCTAGATAGATATACCTACAATATTTCAACCGACTGAACATACTATTTATTACTTTTACCATAACAATTTAAAAATATTCAAAATAAACTTTACCGTATTATCAAATTTGCCTGACCGCTACCCGCCCTTTTCAACAAATGACATATGACAGGCTATTTATGATACTAAAGTCTATTCTATGGGGTTAATCGTATAAAGACATTGTTTATCATTCGTTCAAAACCAAAACATACCAATTATTTTAATAATTTCTCTGTATTTTTTTCAATGTTTTAGCGTCCGATTTATCGGACGTTATGCTGTAATGGGTTAAAGAGGTTGTCATCATGAGGAATGCTGATATCGATAATTATTGCGAGGCGTTCCAATCGATCTATCACCAATATATCAGCTGCTGATGTATAATCTTGGCCACTTGGTTATGTCTGTGCAAATATTCTCCATTGGCAAGACGAGAACAACCAGAAACTATATGTCTAAGGGCGAGGCCGCACTTGCGGTTATCGCGGCGGTTTCTAACCTCAAAATATCAAAACATTGACTTGATTTTATTGATTTTGACAGTTTGATGACATTTTGAGGTTAGAAAACGCCGCGGAAAAACGCAAATGCGGCCTCGCACTAAGTGATTCTCCGGGACAATGACATGCCCGACAGATGTCAATTGTACCATCCTTCAGAATATGTTTCCGGTAGTTCTTCGTCATAACAACTTCGTCCATTATGGCAAAGACAAAACCTTCGGTTTCTCCGAAAAGATTACCGAACTGTAGCCAAGATACGGACGCTTTTAAATCAATGTCAGGTCCATTTAAGGCCCGATAAAAACGTCCATGTAGCTGCTTGCTTTTCCATACCTCCTACACCTACCTACTACAGGTTTGCGCCAGTTCTCTCTGCCCATAGCAAGCGGGGTGAGTCCCGTGTCCACTGCGACCACATTACGGTGCATATTGGTGTCTGTTTTCAGAAAGAATTCCCTAAGATTGTATACCTCTCGGTTATGGACGGTCTTAGCATTTAAAAAGCCTCGACCCCCACATTTCCCCGATCATCTGTAATGAGGTTGTACCTCATTACAGATGATCGGGGATGATGCATCCGGAATGCAGTCAACAGTGTTCTTACTCTTCTATCAATTTTATTGAGTTCAGTCTTAGTCCATCTGAGTATACCAAAAGAGTACATTAGGACTGGCATGACCCACCCATTAAAGGCGTGCAGCTTGTTACCGCCTGACAAAAGTCTTTTTATTACTTTTTTCAGGCGGCCAAAGAAACGCTCCTGTAATGTCTCTTTCATGCCAGTATCAGAAATTCCTAATGCTTGTGATATACCCAGATATTTGTAAGTTTCGGTTGCAGAAAGACAGTTTAGCTTAGTGGAATCTGAAAGTTCTACCCCATCAGATTCCACTATCACACCTCTTTTAACATGCATGACTGCACCCTTGTCCACCCCAAATTCCATCCTGATGGCTCTACTGAAAGTTTCTGTTACTCCCAGTAAATCCATCAGTTGCAATTTAGTGTGGGCAAATAATTTGAGGTCATCCATGTAAAGGAGGTGCGATATAACCCCACCATCTTTGCGCAACCGATAGCCTAACCCTGAACTCTCTAGCATAGTACTGAGAGGATTTAGAGCTAGACAAAACCACAACGGACTCAGACTGTCCCCTTGAAATATTCCCCGCTTGATACTAATTGGTGCACCATTATTGCAAAACTGACGACACCCTGGATAGCAAAGGACTGTTTTCCACTGCCCCATACATGCCCTCAAGAAAGTACACAGAGTTGTATCAGTTTTATACAGCTCAAGTACCTTCAGAAGCCATGTATGTGGCACTGAATCAAAGGCCTTCTTATAATCTATCCAACATGTTGCCAGATTTTTGCGATTACGACGCACCTGTTGGCTGATGGTCATATCGATTAAAAGGAGTTGCTTAGTGCCGCGGGCCCCACTTTTACATCCATTTTGAGAGATTGATATTATCGAATGTTTTTCTATGTGTTTAGTAATTTTGACTCTCAAAATGGATGTTAAAAGTTTATATACTGTATTTCAATAGCTTTGCGCAAAAATGTAAAAAAACACATTTGATCCTATAAATCCATAGTTACTTGCAATTGAGTATTCCAGTATCCTAGAGTCATACAGTGTTTTTACAATCATTTTGACACCAAATAACTTCTATATGATAGTTTATTTTCATTTAAAATACCTTATTCAGGATATTAAAAAAAATAATGTTTTGTCATACTATATTTTTCTACTCATCTGTCTTAGAGAACGCTTGTCATAACATGACATGTTTACATTATTGCCAGATCGGGCAGGATTGGACTATAGACAGTTGGTAAACATGTAATGGGTTTATTTTTTGGGATCCGTAGCACTACCAGATTTGTAGAGTAAGTGAGTTAAACCAGTAGTCATAAAATCGGGTAGTGAACCCATATCTAGGGATGATTGAAATTGTGATGCTAAACGGCCATGTGAGCTGCGGAACCATTTTAACCAGAAATTATGCAGTCCGTCCGGTCCCGCTGATTTCCAATTCGGGAGCGAACGAACTGCACAAGCAACATCTTCTGCATCTATATAAACTGGTTCCATATCCGTTATATTCTCACATGACCGTTCAACATCTCTCATCCAATCACCCTCAGTATGATCAACAGGTCTTGACCAGAGGTTCCTCCAAAATGCATTAGTAGTATCATCATCTGGGTGAGTTACGTCATTAACCTCTGGAAGATATGGGGTTTCCCAGTTCCTGTAAACCCACTTCTCGTTTTTTTGGAACATACGATTCTGGTTAAATCGATCTACTCGCACTTTGTAGCATCTAACGCGATTTGCCCATGCATAAACCTTTTGTTTCAGAAGATCGATGCGCTCTGTGACACATGATGCGTATCTTTGAGGACTTATGTTAGTCCCAAAGAACGCTTGTTTCACAAAGCGCATCACCTTCGGACGGGTATTACCCGACCTGAAACATATAAGTTTCCCGATGAGTGCCCTGGCCTCGGAAATACGCCTCTCAATTCTACACTGCCAAGTAGGTTTTGCAGACCTAGGTCGAGTAGCAGTTTCATTTGTGTAAAATTTAACCTTAGCTACTCGACAAGCTGCAACCGCCGCACAGTACAGGATTGAGTGCGTATCACTAAGATCTTCACTATTGTCCAGATATTGGGGCAATAGTGAATCCAGGGCACACACCAGAGCCCTATTTCTTTTATGCATGGGCGAGGAAGACGTGGTCTACAATCTGCACTTGCAAACCGATATTCCACAATCGCATCTTCCAAAGCACTCCTTAATCGATTCTCACATTGGGTACTTACGGATATAGAATAGAATAGAATAGAATAGAATAGAATAGAATAGAATAGAATAGAATAGAATAGAATAGAATAGAATATAACTTTATTTGTACACCAAGTTATAGTTTACAGAAAAAAAGATAATAGTAAGATATTGTACAAAGGGCGGCCTTATCGCTAAAAAGCAATTTCTTACAGGCAACCTTGGGATGGACAGAAAAAGATATTGAAGACAGATGGGTAGTTAGGTGTAGAAATATGAAGCTACAAAACAATACATACATACCAGTTGGTATGTAAATGAATATGGACGAACATACTATATATATACATCTAGGCATAAATACAATACATATACAGGTACATACCAATATACATACCTACATAATAAATATATATCCATATACATACATATACACACGCACATATACATACATATATATATACACATACATATACACATTTATCCTCTAGCGGCCCAAGGTCCTTTCAAATACCCTTATTAACTTATGTCTTTACAGCCCAGACCAATATTATGAATTTCTTATTTACCGCCCACGTCCTTTTTAAGGGACCAAAAACATTTAGTTGATTTTTTTTGAAAACTATCGCCGTAGAATTTTTATGTATGATTTGTCAAACTCGTCAGTCTGTCGCGAAATGAATCGACTAGGTTATCTGCCTAAAGAATAAAGATATTAGTGCAATAAGAAAATTTTCATCACGACGTAAAAGTAAGCAACAATTCAATCTTATTTTATTCTAGACCTGTTACATTTCTTGTTATAAAACATACGCCATTTTAAAGCTTTTAAATTACATTAAAGAATGAATTATTTATTATCGTGGAATTATTAGTATATATTATAATTTATTAGTATAAAAGCAATAGTCCCTCTGAATTCCCCTCAGGACGTAGTTTGCGTGAAGTTTTATTTTTTAGTGCCTTTTAAGGGACTTTGGGCTTTAACGGAGAATGTTATTTTTTATTAATTTGACTTTCTACACCCAATATATATAAGTAGAATAGTTACTGCTTGACTTATAAGGCCAGGGCCAGGTCCCACCTTGAGTTTAAGCCCTCCCCAAATAATGAGCGTGCCTCAATTGACCAAGAATTTCAATTTTCCCCATGGCACCACTAGACTCATCAATAATGCGGCTTATAAAGAAGTTGTGGTAGAGAAAGGGGCTATGGCAGGGAAAGTCATCGTGGAAACGTCTCCAATGGTCATCGGCCTTCTCTTCATCTTCTATTGCAGCAGGGCACCTAGTAATTACATGATCTTAGAATAGTTACGATTTAAAAGAAAATAATTAAAAAAAAATCCAATACATAAATTTTGGTTATATTACAAACGTTTAAAAGTCCTATATTTCTAAAAAGTTGCTTATAAGCTATTTTTATAACCTTTTATATACTTTGATCGCCTATGTACCCATATATCTCCTACAAAACTTGATGTTTAATGACTGAATTTCGGCCCAAAGTCCTTTTAAAGACACTAATTGTATTTCTTGATTTAAGTAGTCTACGATCATTTTAAAAATCTTTTTTAGGCCCTGGTGCAAATATTAGACCATTAAAAGCCCCTTACACCCCTTTTATTAAAAAATATTTTTTGGGCGTTAATTGATAAATATTTTTAGTCCTTTAGAAAGGACTTGGGCCGTAATCGAGAAGTTATGAAATTATGCGTGGGCCGCTAGAGGATATATACATACACTACATGAAAACAATTATTATGCTAAGGAATATCCTACCGGGTCAAATAGTGTTCCTTCACCAAACGCTTAAAGACAGCCAAAGACTGGGCCTTTCTAATCGTTTCAGGCAGCGCATTCCACACCCGCACAGCCTGTATGGCGAAAGATTTATCGTAAAAACCAGTAGAGTGAATAGGCATAGCCAGTGTCAAATTTTCCGACGACCTCAAGGATCTTGAATGTGTGTCATTAAGGAACATGAATCGTTCTTTGAGATAAGTTGGGGAACGTGGATTGAACAGAATACTGTAAAGCATAGAAAGGATATGAGCATTCCGTCGAAGGCGAATTGGGAGCCACTCGAGCTGTTTGCGATATTCGGTTACATGATCATATTTGCGTAATCCAAATATAAATCTTATACAGAAGTTTTGAAGGCGCTCGAGTTTATCAAGTTGCTCCTCTGTGATATCGAGATAACTGACATCGGCGTAATCTAGAATAGGGAGAAGGAGAGATTGAGCAAGCGTAATTTTAGTGGTCGTAGGTGAGAAATTACGTAGTCTACGCAAGGATCCTGCGGATGCGAACAGTTTCCGGCTGACTTCCTGTAGTTGGGGAGACCAGGACAACTTATCATCAACCAAGATTCCCAGATTTTTAACAGTTGCACTAATAGGTATTGCAACACCGTTAAACATGATGTCAGGCAATTGAGTACGGTCTATACGTGACACCATAACTGGACTGCCGATAACGACTACTTGGGTTTTGGAGGGGTTCACGCTTAGTCCGTATTGCCTGCTCCACTTACATATCCGCCTTAAATCCGAGTTAATTATAGATATTGCTTCGGTAATTTCATCGACTGGAGCTTACATATAGATCTGTAGATCATCTGCATAAAGGTGGTAGGATGATAATAAAGATTTAGAGATGGAATTTATAAAAATGGAGAATAGTAATGGAGATAGAACGCCACCCTGTGGTACGCCCGCAGTCGTGTCGCACCAAGAAGAAAATGATTCTTCAATGCGTACACGCTGCCGCCGTCCAAACAGGTAACTGTGAAACCAATCAATAACTGTTGGAGATATGTTAATCGAGCGCAGTATACCGAGCAGTATTTGAAAATCCACTGTATTAAAAGCGTTGCTGAAATCAAGTAAGGATAGTACAGTGATATTCCCATTTTCCATGCCCAGTCTAATATCATCAGTAATACTGATCAACGCACTAGCCGTGCTATATCCTGGACGAAAGCCTGATTGGTAAGGGTTAAGAAGAAGGTTTCTGTTTAGGAATGTACTTAATTGGATATGAACAAGCCGTTCTAGAACTTTTGAAAGGAAAGGCAATATGGAAATGGGACGGTACTCGGCAAAGGATGTAGGGTTAGGTTTTTTGGGAATGGGGACAATTTGTGCCTCTTTCCACGTCGTCGGAAATACACTGCTAGATATGGAGTGGTTAAAGACGTGGCACAAAATAGGAAGAATTTCATCCAGAATAGGCACGACCATGTTACGACTTAAGCTGTCAGTGCCTACCGCGTTCGAACTAAGCGATACTATGCACCTCTTAACATCACAAGCAGATAGTTGATCAAAACGAAACGGTGGGAAAGAAGGAGTTGGAAGAGATGAAAGATATTGTAAAGTATTTGCCTTGCTAGATTGATCATAACACGGCGACGAGCAGAAATGTTGATTTAGTGAATCAATGTCAAGGTTTTTAGGAATGTCTTGTTGTTTAGGTTTTCCAACCCCTATAGTTTTTAGAAACTTCCATACCTTTGCTGGGTCCCCGTTCTGGACCGATTTATGAATATGTTGGCGTTGTGCTTTCCTACACACCCTGCTACAGTGATTCCTCAAGGCTATGTATTTTGCATGATTTTCTGGTGTCGCCCGACGTTGGAATTTACATTTAGCTGCAGCTTTTTTAGCTATAAGGGATTTGATATCAGCTGTAAGCCACGGCGCCGGCAAGTGTCGCACCCTCACTGCACGAATTGGAGCATGTAGATCATAGAGATCTGTTAACTTGCTGGTTAGAATCCTAACTTTCTCATCCATACAGTTCGTGGCTACCAATGAATCCCAGTTTATATTTGATGCATCGTCGCGTAGTCTATCAATATCCATGCCACCAAAATTGCGTTGCATGAGGATTTTGTGCTTAGATTTAGGAGGACGAAGGAGGTTATAAGAGAGATATATTAAGTCATGATACGAGAATTGAACAGCTGTGCTTTGACCATGCTTAACAACTAATTCAGTGGAAGAAACAAGGATGAGATCAATGAGAGATGGAGCGCAACCAGGAAAGTGGTGAGTGACATTTAAAGGTAGGATAGACAAGTTACAGGAATTTACAATGCTTTTGAAAGAAGAGGCGCGAGCAAGCGAGCGAGAATCAGTTTTTTGAAGACAAGTATTAAAATCGCCGAGTATAATAGTATGACTGTATAAGGGTGAGAGACGTTCTACAATATTTTCAAAAGAAGAAAAGAAATTAATTATGGATGAAGAGGAATAATAAACACCGAGTAGCACCTTTGAGTGACAAAGGTCCACCTCAATGAATATTGATTCCCCAGCATTTGAAGGCGGTGGCTGAGGAGACATTTCCAAAATGTTGAAGTTAATATGATCTCGTAAGTAGATGGCAACACCGCCACCCCTGGTACGGCGATCGTTACGGATAAGATGAAAGTGAGGTAAAGTATAAGAAATAGAAGGAAGACAGGGATTTAGCCACGTTTCCGAAACCAGAATGGCGTGGATATTCTTGCAATTAAAAGTAGTCAGCATCTCTGGGAAATGGGCGTGAATACTCTGTGCATTAAAATGGACTACATTAAAATTCTTGGGTACATCGGAAAACTGGGCCTCAATGGTTTGAGACAAAGACGGTAGACCCACAATGGTAGCATTACTATTACTGTTACTTGCTGTAGTAAAACTATCGTTGCCAGTACTCAAATTATATGCATCTAACATATTATTATACCAATTTAAAATAGATAAATATTCAATACAATAGATTAATTATTAAAAAATAAATAAAAAGTACAAAATAAATAAAAAATAATACTAATAAAATAAAAATAATAATAAAAAAAATATAAAATTATTTTATAAGTACAAGAAACAGACGCCAACAAACAAGAATGAGAGCAACTTTCTGCACTCTTATCTGTCCACCCGCCAGTTGTGCTGAAAAAAGATAATTTAAAAATATTCACAAAACATGACAAAAATTAAACTACAACAAATTAATTAAAAAAAAAACACAAAACATGAAATCTATCAGGTTAGGCTGCATGGACCATGCCCTTTGACCGCTCAATAGGCGACCGCTAGAAGAAAAAGTCTCCAATCTGTCAAGTGTCAACCGTGTCAATTGTCACGACATTGCATTGATCGAAACGACGTTGTGTAGGTACTCTGTGCATATCATTCTCTTAACCAAAACAAATTGTAGACCAATCAACTATATATTAAATTAATTATGTTGACAAAGCTAATGAGGAAATCATTCAAACATAGACTTATAACATGTGTAACATTAATGTATTGCATTTAAATTTGAATGCGTTATAATTCTATGCATTCAAATTTAAATGCAATACATTAATGTTACACAGTAAATAATTAAGTTAAGAAAGTAATTAATGGAAGAGATTCAGAAAGTACACAACGCAATGATCGAGAATTCGGTTCACGCTGACAGAATGAAGATGGAGCTTGTGATTATTTATTTTTTATTTACGGCTCGCCTGGTCTTTGCCGTACCCTTCTCGACGGGCGCTGCTTTTTGGACATCACAATCAACACGATTGAGCTCGCTAACAGATGCTACACGATGGCGTGAACCATCCGAACCTTGGACGAAAACATGACCTCCTCGCGTCCAGCTCCTGGATACTCCAAACCGTTCACGTGCAGCCATAAATGCTTCACGTCTGGTGCGGGTCAGAAACTCCGACAGAGTGATTCCTGTGCCTTTAAACTTAGTTTTAGTGAACCACACCTTGTCGCGGACCACCACCTGTTGAAACTTGACAAGGATAGGTCTGGGCTTGTTGGCACCTGAAGGTCGTCCCATCCTTTGGCATCACCTGATATCATTAACCGAAACTTCAGCCAGCTTCAAACTATCGGATATTACTTTTGCCACAACTTGTGAAGTTTGTTCAGCCTGCTCCTCAGGGAATGCCATGCAGCAAGAGTATTTTACGGCGGCTCCGCATCTCTACATTGTCCAATTCACGTGCCAAGTATTCCATTTGAGCACGGAAAGCAGATATAGTAGTGAGCACAAAGGTCCTGAACTTGGAAAATTCGGTAGTTAAACTTACCAAGTTTGGAGAATTTGGGGCTTTATTGCTTCGCTGAAGATCAGCTTCAAATCCAGCCAGCCTTTCTTCAATTCCGCTCATGGTGGATGCAAAATCCTTGAATGCCTCCATGCTTGTACTGTTTCTGTGCTAGTGATTTATCAACTGTGAATATCTTTTTAAATAGGATAAGTTGGATGAAGATAACACACAGCTGGTGAGTGTATTATATCAACATTTGATTCAACCAAAAACTTTTGTAATAAATTAAGTAAATGATTTTCTATTTAAAATAATTATAGGAGCTCAAAAATATTTGTTTATTTGTAACGACTACCCACATAGAAAAAGACTCTATAGAAAAAATATCTGCTGACTATGGTAGTGTTATTATTATTATTATTACATTAAAATAGTACTCAGCCTAAAAAAGCTCATAAACGATACCCATCATAAAATTTTGTGATTACGGCGCGGCGGCCATATTGGATTGCAAAATTAACCTGAAATTCGTACTCAGCATACCAAAAAACCCCTTAAACGATATCCAACATGAAATTTCACAACAGTGGCACGGTGGCCATTTTGTATTGCAAAATTAACCCGAAATTCGTACTCAGCATACCAAAAACCCCTTAAACGGTATCCAACATAAAATTTCACAACAGTGGCACGGCGGCCTTTTTTGCTTGCAAAATAACCCAAAATTCGTACTCAGCATACCAAAAAACCCCTTATACGGTATCCGACATGAAATTTTACAACGGTGGCGCGGCAGCCATTATGGATTGCAAAACTAACCCGAAATTCGTACTCAGCATACCAAAAAACCCCTTATACGATATCCAATATGAAATTTCTCAACAGTGGCACGGCAGCCATTTTGGATTGCAAAATTTACCCGAAATTCGTACTCAGCATACCAAAAACCTCCTTATACGATAACCAACATGAAATTTTACAACGGTGGTGCAGCGGCCATATTGGATTGCAATATTAACCTGAAATTCGTACTCAACATACCAAAAGACCCTCTATACGATATACAACATGAAATTTCACAACAGTGGCACGGCGGCCTTTTTGGATTGCAAAATTAACCCAAAATTCGTACTCAGCATACCAAAAAACCCCTTATACGGTATCCAACATGAAATTTTACAATGGTGGCGCGGCAGCCATTTTGGATTGCAAAATTAACCCGAAATTCGTACTTAGCATACCAAAAAACCCCTTATATAATATCCAATATGACATTTGACAGCAGTGGCAAGGCGGCCATTTTGGATTGCAAAATTAACCTGAAATTCGTACTCAGCATACCAAAAATCTCCTTATACGATAACCAACATGAAATTTTACAACGGTGGTGCGGCGGCCATATTGGATTGCAATATTAACCTGAAATTCGTACTCAGCATTCCAAAAAACCCCATAAACGATATCCAACATGAAAATTTACAACGGTGGTGGGGCGGCCTTTTTGGATTGCAAAATTAATCCAAAATTCGTACTCAGCATACCAAAAAACCCCTTATACGGTATCCAACATAAAATTTTACAACGGTGGCGCGGCAGCCATTTTGGATTGCAAAATTAACCTGAAATTCGTACTCAGCATGCCAAAAATCTCGTTATACGATAACCATCATGAAATTTTACAACGGTGGTGCGGCGGCCATATTGGATTGCAATATTAACCTGAAATTCGTACTCAGCATACCAAAAAACCCCATAAACGATATCCAACATGAAAATTTACAACGGTGGTGGGGCGGCCATCTTGGATTGCAAAATTAACCCGAAATTCGTACTCAGCATACCAAAAACCCCTTAAACGATACCCATCATGGAATTTTGTGATAATGGCGCGGCGGCCATATTGGATTGCAAAATTATCATGTGATTCGTACTCAGCATACCAAAAAATCCCTTAAACGATACCCATCATGATATTATGTGAATACATCGCAGCGGCCATATTGGATTGCAAAATTATCATGTTATTCGTACTCAGCATACCAAAAAACCCCTTAAACGATACCCATCAGGAAATTTTGTGATGACGGCGCGGCGGCCATATTGGATTGCAGAATTATCAACTGATTCGTACTCAGCATACCAAAAATCCCCTTAAACGATACCCATCATGATATTTTGTGATTACGGCGCAGCGGCCATATTGGATCGAAGCCGCGACCTCTTGATTAAAAGACAGTATTTTTGCCTCCGAACCAAACAGGTCGTCTAATATATATAGGTAAACTATTATCTAAATTTTATCTAAATAATATTGAATACATTCTTGGACGCTGATCGATTCCGCAACTTTTTTGAATTTGACGTTTTGAAGTTTTCCGATTGCAAAATAAATAAAAATTTGTCATTCCGGGGGTGCTTTTAGCGCCCGCGCCGCGCTTGGCCGCTCTCTACCCCCTCTGCTTACAGAGGGGCATCCGAGAGCGGACCGACGGAATCAGCACTTCCAACTCCATTAGGATTTAAGGGGGGGGGGGGCAGTCCATCAAGCCCCCCCTTGGAGAGTCCCGATGATGTAACGGGGCGACCCTTTGCCAGGCCGCAGTGATTTATCCACCGGCCTATCCTGCGACCCGGTTAAGGCGAGGCGGAACACCGCGGGGTTTAGTGGGTAGGACGGTACCATGTTGACCGTGAGTCCCACACAAAGCCGCCTTGCTCCCCCGAAACAAGGCGGCGAAGTGCCTAATCTGCAGTCCCCGCGTTAAAAAAAAAAATAAAAATAAAAACTTGTCAAGTCTCGTCAGTTCACATCAATCGAAAGTGCATCAAGTGCAGTTTTTTTTTTAATACGCTCTTTTCTACTTCAATTCCCATCAAACCGTAGATTTATTGATGATAGCGTCAAGTCTACGTGGTAAACGGTCAATAACTTGACTCAAGCACGTAGACTTGTCATGCCCAATTGACCGTGTCGGGTGCCCTTTAAGCATTGTTTTCTGCCATTGCACATGACCATTTGGTCTTTTGGCTTTATGAAAAGCCTGTACATCAGTACATCATTTTATATGATTAAACTAGTACATTACATTGTAGTTGACTGTACAATAACAATTAACACACAACAGCCATTACGCGTTTGTCGATTAATACATTTTTAAATGCAATGAAAGGAGATCATTCATTTTGGACCAAAAACTGAAAGTGCCGGCCAGAAAAAGAAAATGTAATATTCGCATAGAACACACAATTTCTAGCAAAAAATACTACTACATTAACCCTGTGCGTGCTATGGTTTTTTTGTTACATGCTTTTAAAATTCGTGAAAAATGTAATTTCGATGGTGTCATTCTAATTGATATGAGCAGTTGAATAGTGCTTTATTTTATTAATTATGTCTTTCAGCACACATATAAGCACACATGCATATAATTATACCTGTTTCTCCGAAGGGTAAGGCAGAGACATATTTTATGCCCAATTTTGATTTCTCGTTCCTACATAAAGGAGCATGTAAAATAAAGATAAAGAGTATTTTATTTCGACAGAGTCAAAGGCCTTCTAGTAGTCCACAAAAGCCATACACAGTGGCTGATTGTACTCGTTTGTTTTCTGTACAATCTGCCGTACGGTATGGACGTGGTCCACGGTTCTGAAGCCTTTACGAAATCCGGCTTGCTCCTTTGGCTGAAACTCGTCGAGCCTTCCGGCGAGGCGGTTTGTGACTACCCTCGAGAACAACTTGTAAACATGGCTCAGGAGTGAGGTGGGTCTGTAATTCCTCAGCAAGGTCTTATCACCTTTCTTGAAGAACAGAGCCACCGCACTCCCGCTCCACGCTTCAGGTGTTTGTCCCTGTTGGAGGACGCATTTAAACAAACTCGTCAGCTCGTTGAGAACCGGAGCCCCCCACGCCTTCAGTAGTTCACTTGTAATTCCGTCCTCCCCATGGGACTTGTTGTTTTTAAGTTGCCCGAGAGCCGCCCTCACCTCGCCCTGGCCCATGTCCGGAATGTCCTCGCTATAGTGGCGCGATGCATACAGGTCTCTGTAAAAGCTCTTAATTTCCGCGAGAATCTCGAACCTTGAGATCACAGTTCCGCCATCCGCTGTCTTCAGTTTCGTCAGACGAGGTCTTCCAAGCTTTTGGGCAAATACTTTGGTACCCCTGTTCTGCTCGATCGCTGCCTCGACGATGCTGGTGTTATAGCGTCTAAGGTCGCGTCGTATCAGCTTTCGAATTCTGAGATTTAGATCCCGCTGGTCTGATGAAGACGAGGGCGTAGATGGCGTTTCCCGTCTTATTCTCATAAGTTCAAGAGTCTCGGGCGAGAGCTTAGAGCACCTGTTATTGCTTTTTCCGGACAGAAACCTTCGGTACACTTGCTGTAGCGTCCTGATCACATTGTCGGCCTTATCGTGAATATTGCCAGTGGTTTCCAGCAGATAGAAACGATTTTGAAGTTCTAACTAGAACCTCTCAGCCCCTGAGGCTAACTGGAGCGCGGTAGTTCGGAGAGTAGGCTTCATCATACGGGCCCTTTCAGTTCGGAAGTCCAAATTCAGTGATGCTCGTACAAGTCGGTGATCACCACCGGTATTAAACCTGTTAACCACAGAGACATCTCTAAATATAGACTTCCAGTCCGTCATGATGAAGTCTATCTCGTTCTTGTGACCTTGTCGGAGCATCGCCAAGTCCATTTTCTGTGGGGCTTCTTCTTAAAGAAAGAGTTCATCAAAAAGAGTCCCTGAGACTCAAGAAAACTGACAAGCATATGGCCCCGGTCATTTCTGCGCCCTACACCAAAGGGGCCGATCTTCGTTTCGCCGCGGTCTTGTACTCCCACTTTGGCATTGAAGTCCCCCATCACAACGCTGTAGTGAGTCTTGGCAGTACCATGTAGTGCTTTTGCTATGTCCTCGTACACAGTCTCAACTGCCTCGACAGTGCTTTTCGAGGTCGGGGCGTACACTTTTATCACCTTCAGGGTGTACCTGTTGGTGAGTCTCAGTATTAAGTACGCTACCCGAGGCGAAACACTGCTGATCTCCACAACGCTGCTAACGAGGTCCTTTTTCACCATAAAGCCGATCCCGCCCTCAGAAGAATGTCTTCCGTCGCCTTCCCGAAAGTAAAGCAGGCTTTCTTCTTACCTCGCACAATACTGGACGTGCCAGTTAATACGACCTAGTTCTACCTCGAGTTCGGTGAGCTGCTCGTCCAGGCGCAGAGAAGTTCCATTAAACGTAGCCAGGGTCAGTTTTGTATGGCAGCCTCCCGTAACCCGGAGATTCTTAGCACCCCCCCTCCCGCCGTCACTCCGACCGCTGCCGTGATCGGGCCATCACGCTGGCCAGACGGGTTGGTACAGGGTTTAGTTTCGAATTTTCCTTTTCTGTGCGCCATGACCTCGTCCGTTTATCAGCAGGTGCACCACTCGCAGGTGAGACTGGCTTGGACCCCGGGGTTGGTGGTAGGGCCCCATCGCACCCATCGGGCGTCGGGAGGTGGCGGGGTGATTTGCCAGGTACCTGTCGCTTAAGCCTGGGGGGCTGCGTGCGCGGCACATTCGTCTAAGTTTTTTGTAACAAGTTTGGACTTGTTGTGAATCGTTAGGCACGTTTTGTCTGTGCGTAGGTACGTAGATAATTAGTAAAATGATAATTCTTTCTTATTACAATAGAAAAACATAAAAACAAATCACTATTCAAGTGATGAAATGTATCAAAATACATCATCAAAATAACATTTTTCTCGTATTTTAAAAGCATGTAACAACAAAACCATAGCACGCACAGGGTTAATGTATTAGTATTTTTTGTTATAAATTGTGTGTTCTATGCGAATATTACATTTTTTTTTTCTGGCCGGCACTTTCAGAATTGGCCCAAAAATGTATGAAACGTGAATGATCTCCTTTTATTTGTCTTTGTGTTTCCCCCTTCACTTGTATGAAAACTGGCAGAATATTTTTGTATGCGGTGGTTCGCAAAGGCTAGTCCCGTGTTATATGGTCTAAGTTGTATACTGGCTTTAGTCACTTAGACCATATGCCAAATCTAGATTACATCTATATATATATATATATATATATAAAAATCAATGCCACTTTTCGTTGTAATTTTATAACTCAAGAACGGGCTCACCTATTCAAACCAAATTTTTAGGCTTTGTTCGGACTATTTAGTAGATGGTTTATGTAAAGTTTGCACAAATTCGGTCAAGCGGTTCTTCATTTATCACGCAAACGAAGTTGCGCGGGGTCAGCTAGTATATTATATCAGCGCATTCAAGTATGTCGAACTCGAAGGTTGGACCAAGAATCTTATGCTTCCTTCACATTACTCGCGAAGTTGAACGAGTACGATAGTGTAGAGGGGCACCTCGGGCTACTTCGTTTACTATATTATTCTATCCCTGGAATAGGCTAAGGTACCAATTTCGCCCTTGTTCTAGTCTAGCTAGCACAGCCTTAAGTCGATGGCCTGATTTTATTCTTATTTTTATGTGTTTCGGTTTATTAAATTATTGCTGTTTGATTGCAACATACGTAACGTATCCCTATCCATTGATAAATATATACAAGTATTGTCATTAAATTTTCAGCTTGATTGGGTGGCCTTAATTTTGAATAGATACCCTTGTTGAGGAAAAAATTTAGATTTAAGGCTGAATGAATCGAGGTGTTTGCCTAACCATCCAAAGAGAAAGAAAAATTTGAATTCTGTTGTCTATTTTGTCTATGGATACATCATATGATCATTGATCATCTCTCCGATTGATTTTCTTCTAGTCTTTTTGGGCTGGTTGAGATTTTCTTGGATTTCGGTAACAGTTTTTGTGATCGATCCCACCAGAAAAATGAAGGGCTGCATTTTTAACATCGATGGTGGTTACTTAGAGGGATTGTGTCGTGGATTCAAGTGTGGTATCCTCAAACAGGCTGACTACCTGAACTTGGTGCAATGCGAGACTTTAGAAGGTAAATTTGTTTTGCATCATCGTCTATATAGATATCAAATACCTTTAAAGTGCCAGTCTATTAGTACATTTCATAATGTTTTTATTGGTAAATCACTGCTCTATTTTACATGTTTACAGATTTGAAACTTCATCTACAAGGCACTGATTACGGTACCTTCTTAGCAAATGAGCCCAGCCCTCTCTCTGTGTCAACCATTGATGATAAGCTCCGTGAAAAACTCGTGATTGAATTCCAACATCTTAGAAATCACTCTGTGGAACCACTATCGACTTTCTTGGACTTCATTACATACAGCTATATGATTGACAACATCATATTGTTGATTACTGGTACATTGCACCAGAGGCCCATTTCTGAGCTGATACCAAAATGTCACCCGTTGGGCTCTTTTGAACAGATGGAGGCTATTCACGTTGCTGCTACTCCAGCCGAGCTCTACAATGCTGTCCTTGTGGACACTCCTCTTGCTCCATTCTTTGTGGATTGCATCAGTGAGCAAGACTTGGATGAGATGAACATTGAGATCATCCGTAACACTTTGTACAAGGCATACTTGGAGGCCTTTTATGATTTCTGCAAACAGATTGGTGGAACCACTGCTGATGTCATGTGTGAAATCTTGGCTGTAAGTTTTTGTTATTTATGACATAACTGTATTATGTATGATTGTTTATTTGATATGTAATCATTGTTCATTATCAATTCCAGTTTGAAGCTGATCGTCGTGCTATTATCATCACAATCAACTCATTTGGAACTGAATTGTCTAAAGATGACCGTGCTAAACTGTACCCACGTTGTGGCAAACTAAACCCAGATGGACTGGCTGCACTTGCCAGGGCCGATGACTATGAGCAAGTCAAGGCTGTGGCTGAGTATTATGCAGAGTACCAAGCATTGTTTGAAGGTGCAGGCAGCAATGTTGGTGACAAGACCTTGGAGGATAAGTTCTTTGAACATGAGGTACTTTTTCCATGTTGATGATTTAATTATTTACTAGTGTTTATCTATAAGAGGTCAGTAGTTAAGGATATGATCAAATTTATACACTAAAAAGCCTGAACAACCAATTTCTAAACATTAAATTTATCAGCTTGAGCCTTAAAAGGGAAGACTCCCAGCGCTTTTTCCATACAAACATATTCCCTTATTTTATTCCTGAATAATGCCTTTAGAGAATCTTTGCTTTTTTATAAAATCAAGATCTGCTGTATATGTAATGGGATGATGAATGAAATGGGAGACTTTGATGCTTTAAAAATGGTGAAATATGACCTATTTTTATCACAATATTTAGAGGATGACCAGATAAACTGAAAAACATTTATCTTAAAAAAAAAGGAATGTGGACACACTGTTTCCCTAAAAATGGTGTCAAAAATATTTAAATTGGTTCAGATTTTGTGGAGTAAATGGTAATATGAATCATCAATTTTCTCCAAATAAAATTGGTTTGAACTAAAGCAATCCTTATGGACTGTACTGTATGGAGTGGACCAGGTGCAGTGCAATGGCAATACCTAAATTCAAATAGCTATTTGGCCAATTCCTTTTAATAACTTTGGATAGTAGAAAGTAATGAAATAATGAAAGAAAAAATACATTAATATATTTTATAATGATTAATGAATTTTTAAACTTATTTTACAAACTTTAAATAAAATTTTTGATCTGTTCTATGGACTCGTAAAATGTAATGAACATATTTTTAAACAAATTGTGAAAAAAGAATTAAGTAATTATATATTTTTGGGTTGCCTTAAATTAGCATTAAAACAATACTTGTTAGTTACACTATTGATATTTGAGAATGGCTTACCGGATAATTGGGTTTTCAATGCAGGTTTCAGTCTGCAGTTCTGATGAAAGTTATTCATCATAATGTTTTATGTATGTGCCTATATGATGAGAACAATTGGCAAGAAATACTTACCATGGACTTTGTGGCCTTTTTACAAAAAGAATAGTGCTAAGCTAATCATTTGTACCAACAAATGATTTCTTGCAAAAATAATAATCAAAAATACTTGTTCCACTAAAATGGGTTAGCAAGAATTCTTCAAAATTCTCTTTAGTTATACAAACTTCAGCATAAATAAATATAAATAAATAAATATTCACGGACATTTCACACAACGCTATCTGATCCCAAAGTAAGCTAGGAATAACCTGCTTGTGTTATGGGTATCAGACCACGGATAATAATAGATACTTATACACTTTTAAATACATACATATTATACATAGAAACACCCAGACTCATGAGACAAATATTTATGGGTCACACAAATATTTGTCTCCAGTGGGAATCGAACCCACGACCTCCAGCGCCGCAGGCGGTATCACTACCGACTGCGCCACAGAGGCAGCATGATGATGCATTTCCTGAGCTGGGTTGGAAGGCCGGACTATAACATCATAATTTAGAAATACATGGGACAGTTCTTTGCATACATATAGCAGAGGCATAGTATACGCCCACATTTCACCTTATAGTTTTATGTCCCATGTAATAGATGGTGACCCTATTGCCGTTTTGAAATGGACAGGCGTAGGTCGCCGCGAACCGCAGTTGACATTTTTCAAGCCGCCCATAAGGCCTTCAACTTGGCCTAAAAACATTTTACTGACAACCGGGTTTTATTTCGAGTTTTCCTTCTCTACGCAATGGATCTTCTTGCGAAATTGTTCCCTTAGTCTCCTCTTACGACACCCTCAGGATTTGCAAGCGGAAGTTGCAGTGTGTCTGGGAATAGGGACATGTCTCCGACAAAGTTGACAAAAGAAATCCTTAAGAACTGCATTTCTATCTACATCTGAATTTGTTGATGATTATAAGTATAGTGTATCCTAAAAAGTCAAATAAATCTTAATCACCCTTACTATAAAATTATAAATAAACTAGCTGATGCTTGCAGCCTCGCCCGCGTAAAATTTGTTCCCGTTCCCGCTTCCCGTATTTTTTCCCCTTGGGGGTAAAATTTATCAAAATCCTTTCTTAGCGGATGCCTACGTCATAACATCTACCTGCATGTCAAATTTCAGCCCGATTCGTCCAGTGGTTTGGGCTATGCGTTGATAGATTACTATGTCAGTCAGTCAGTCACCTTTGAGTTATATATATTTAGATTAATAAGAGTCTGGATGTTTCTATGTATGATAAGTATGTATATGTTATTGGCAATGTGTATAATGCAGGCATTCTATACAATACCTAGGCATTGTATAGAATGACGGCGTCGTTCAGACAATGTATGAAATGATATTAAATGTTTAAACTATTTTACACTTTGCCTAGGAAATGTATAGAATACCTAGACATTGTATAGAATGCCGGTCGAAGCATAGGTAATGTGTGTAATCTATTTTTCTTCTCTATGATTTAGTACTAATCTTTTGAGAGCTACTCCTAATTTCAACTTTCAACAGCAGACAGTGCTGATAAGACATGTGTTCTATTATTACCACTTAGGAAGCAAAAACGGGAACAGAATTTTACACTAACACCCCGACTCGGATGGGTTAGGTTAGAAGGCTAAGGCGGGAGCGAAGCGGACCGGAGCTCCCGCCTTAGCCTTCGTGGTTTTTTTTTGTTTTGTCGACTAGTTCTTATTTGGTTAACGATTCTGTCGTCGAATCTGTCCATTCATTATACACATTGCCTGATGCGCTGCGGGCATTTCATACAATACCTAGTCAATGTATGAAATAAATCGTATTATACACATTGCCTGAACGTTTTAGGCACTGTATATAATGCCTAGGCATTGTATACCATGCCGGATTATACACATTGCCTATAACATATATAAGTATTAATATCCATGCTCTGATACTCATAACACAAGCAGGTTATTCCTAGCTTACTTTGGGATCAGATAGCGTTGTGTGAAAAGTCCGTAAATATTTATTTATTTATAAATGCGAGAGTTTGTGAGTATTGTATGAAATGGCCGCTATGCCCGCGCCCTGTCTTTCTGTGTCCTGCGCCTTACTCTTTTACTCTCCAACTAACAGATTTGGCTGAAATTTGGTACAGGGCTAGATTTATAGTCTGGAATAACATGTAGGCTAATTTATATTATCGAAATAAGTTCCCAAGGAATACGAGAACAGGAATTCAAGCGGCTGAAGCTAGTAATATTCTTTTTTTCAGGTAAGCCTAAACGTCCACGCATTTCTTCAGCAATTCCACTTTGGTGTGTTCTACTCGTACCTGAAACTGAAGGAGCAAGAATGCAGGAACATTGTATGGATAAGCGAGTGTGTAGCTCAGAAGCACCGCGCAAAAATTGACAACTACATTCCAATTTTCTAATTTAATATTTCCACAGAATTTATTTTGATTTGTACATACAGATTTCTTTTCATAGTACTGGAAACAATGTTATAAATATAATATATGTATTATGCTAACATTATGGTTTAATGTAGATATTATAAGGAATAGTTAATGGAAAAATATTTTATAAGATTAATCATTGGAAATATTGTAAAATTTGATCCAAAATCTTACATGATCATATTGTATAACAAATTATGTACCCAATGAATAATCTTTGTATCAGAATGTGCACTTTGCAAGACCCACTGGATATCATGTAACAACCCATGTTACCTTTTCGTTGTCCAAGCTAATTGGTGATTTCATAATAATTGAAAAACAAAAATTAAATGTATTTTCGAATTTATTTAAAATCTGTGCACATCTCAAAGAGCTAAAAATTCTTGCAACTGTTATTTATAAAAAGAAATAATTACTTTGTAGAATATTTGCCTATTTAAAATTGTTGAATGCCTATTTAATGTTATAATGATTAAAGTATTCATAGTACCTATGTAATTCAATTCTTTTCAAACTTGTATGCTGGCTTTATTCAGTTTATTCTCCATCCATTGGTCAGTAAAAGCAAAGGAAGCTCTTCAGACGTCAGGTTTAACTGTTGGCTATCTATGTCAACAAATACAGACATACTTAACTATTACTCATAACAGTGGGAGAAAGAGCGCGCAGTTCCGAGGTCATGTCCCCAACAAAATTGGCAGACCTATCCTTCTATTTAAGAGAGAGATGGCTGCTGCACTGCGACTGCTATGCCGCCAACCGACAAACGACCGAGTTTGAGTAGATAGCAGAAAATGTGTCTTCAGAGCGGCCGTAAAAACGAACCTGTAAACGTTGCTATGCTCCATTTTATTACTACCATAGTACTGCCAGAATCGCCTCCTCAAGACTTCTGATCTACTCCGTTCCTACCATAGATTTAGAATTTTTCGCTGTACATTCTAAATCTATGGTTCCTACAACTAAGGGCCTTCGCTGCGTTAAGAGGGTGCCCGTCACGTATGCCCAACGCGGGTATCCGCGCCGTGCGGCCGCCTGCTCCTAATTTTCCGTGACTGGGTCCCCAGAGTACCTACTCTGGGAGACTACCTTCCCCCTCTCCATCCCCAGCCACAGGAAAAATTAGTGTCGGTCACAAACGGATCGTATTTCGAGTTTGTCTGCACCAAAGGTTTTAGAACACAATGGGAAACTAACTTGGCATTTAGGTTTTTGGCCCGTGATTTGGTCTCTAATGACAGCTGGCTACGAGCACTGACCGTGAGGTCGTGTGGAAGAGGTAGGAGTTACACGGCTGCTTCTTTCTGGCTCTGCATGAGCCAAAATCAAACAGGACACAGGTAGGTACCTGCAAAGTGCAGACATTACAAGTGGCATAATAGAACAGAAGCTGCCGTCCTCGATAACTTATTAGTTCATCATTTCATGGAATGCATTCATACATGAAGAACTAATCATTTTTAGGATATTTCAAAGAAAAAAATAATTAGATATTCTGACTCGAACGGCTGTGGTGACATCTGGTGGACCGTGTGCGTGTCTGCCATCTATCTATGTGGTATAAAAAACGCCATGCAGCTCTAAGCTAATAGGTATAGGCTTGTCAGGTTGTGCTGTAGGATCGAACTAAATAGGTGCCTAGCGGATCATCCAAATATTTGTACCGACCCGGGATTCGAACAAGAGACCTCAGAATACACTCACCACCTACGATTATAGAGGTCGTGTTTGTTGCAGGTTATTCCTAGCTTACTTTGGGATCAGATAGCGTTGTGTTAAATGTCCGTGAATATTTATTTATTTACATTTCTACCATGTACACCATGCTCTGTAGGTATACATATAGGTTGATTTCAAGCGCTTCAGTTACAAATACTTACTTGCCTTTCTTATTCATTCAGAGTAGATAACATTGCGTGCAAATAGTTTTTCGCTGTCGAGATATAGACATGGCTCAGCCGGAACAGACTTGTTCTGAAAGGGCTTGTGCACTACCCTTGTATCTTTTAAACCTTAGAGTTTAGACTAGCTCTTCTCTTTGGCGATTTACTTTCAGGTAAAAGCGGGTAGTGGCAGACCAGTCAGAATAAGCCTAATTTCAGGGTTGGTAGTGCGTGTGTAGGTAACACCTCTGGTGTCGCAAAGATCCATATCCTATGGTTAGCACTTTCAATCATGGGGGCCATAATGCTTCACTGGCACCTATAAACTGATATAGAA
The DNA here is from genome assembly GCA_933228765.1 of Miltochrista miniata. Lineage (NCBI taxonomy): Eukaryota > Metazoa > Arthropoda > Insecta > Lepidoptera > Erebidae > Miltochrista > Miltochrista miniata. The sequence continues at coordinate 15,674,520 of OW121751.1, read as the reverse complement.
ATAAATCGGCCAAGTGCGACCCGGACTCGCGCACAGAGGGTTCCGTACCAAGAAACATGATTAGGCAAAATATCACGATTGTTGTATGTGAGCCCCCTTCTTTTTCTGACTGACTCGTATGGATGGCGAAGTTTCATGAATAGGATCCCGTTTTTAGGTATGGGTACGGTGCCAAAAGAACCACTGCGATTTTATAAGACACTTTTCTGTCTGTGATACATTAGAATTGTAGTCCTGAGACAAGGAAAATAGGTATATTATTGATATAAACACCACACCATAGATTAACTGTACTTTATTTATATCAATTTGTTCACTTATTATATCTGTAACAGGACCCTCATATGTCATGGGTTTAGTAGACTTACTTAATAACAGGCTTGAATGCTGCTTCCAAAATTTATCTTTTAGCATATCATCATGTACATCAGCTATAATATTTTTTAATGACATTGTCTTCCTAATCAGTAAAGTGCCCCTTTTAAATATTTCAGGTTCATTGTTGTAATTGATTCCAAATTCTTGAAATAATATTTCATTTTTATCTGCAGATACTGTACCACACAGACGCTTTTCAGCCTAAAACAGATACATTAGCACTAATCTATTATATAAAAATAAGTCGGGTTTTCCTTCCTGACGCTATAACTCCAGAACGCACGAACCGATTTCCACGGTTTTGCATTCGTTGGATAGGTTTCGGGCTCCGTAAGGTTTATAGCAAAGAAAATTCAGGAAAAATTTCAACAGAAAAGCGGGAAAATCATTTTTCCATCGCGGGCGAAGCTGCGGGCATCAGCTAGTTACTGATATATTCAACTAGTGGATGAAAAGAGGATCTAATTAGACTCAGCTAAGGCTGGTGAGAGGTTTAGACAAAGTGTTGGTAAAGGAAATCATTCATCTGCAATGAATTTATGGTAAAATTACAGCTACTGTTAGCCACCAAACCCAGCAGACTTAGGAATGTAACTCAAGTTTGGGATACAGATCCAAAACCATATTAAAATATTTATTAATTTGCACTTTCATAATCAAAATTTCTCTTAGTGTACATAAAGTCAGAACTGTGAGATATTGATTTTTGGTTTCTTTGAAGGGGATCCATTGAGCATGACCAGGGCGCAAGTTGACTGTAGCCGGTGAGTTCTGTATTACCGCCACTGCCATGAAACACTTATTACGAAAGTTCTACTTTGAATGGATGATGTTGCATCACAGACTCAAATTGCTGCTATAATGATTTGTTATTTTCAGGTGCTGTGCAATCAATATTCTTCATTGAAATCAATAATGTAGGATACATACTAGTTATTAACAAAACTGTTTACCTGGGACGGGGTTAGTTTTCCTTGTTGAATTAAGGTCCAAAATGTAGTGTTATACAAATTATTTATATGTACATCGGCTTGTCTCCACTTCATATAATCTATTAAATTTTCTTCACTTGGATATAGAACTACACGTCCATCAAATGTTGGAGGGTATTTTAGCAATTCTTCTCCAAAAAACTTGTTCCAATAAAACACGTAGGATGAAGTGAACTTGCTATTGATTGTAGTCAAGAGCTTGGCAGCACGACGTTTATAGAGTGTAGTATGTTTTTTAAAAATAAATGAGTATTCATCGCTTTGGCCGAAAGCCATTAAAATATCATTGAACTCACGGAGTACTGTAAATGCGGCATAATTCATTAATTTCAAAGCTCGTATGTCGTTTGGTTTCAAAAACTTATGTTCTTCTGAAAATTTGTGGAAACATTTGCCATCAAGTCGTACAACTATCCAAGTGTTAGATAGCAGTGTATCATCCGTTTCGAAAGTCTTCACATATTCAAAAGAACTTTTTGCCATTTTAGTGTTTTTTAAATAAATTGGAACTATACAAAACTTGAGAATCAAAGTTTTCGACAACATTTCACTTATTATTTGACATTTGACAATTGAGCCTGGATGACATCAGACATGACATTTGACAACCAAAAATACTTACAATTTTAAAATTTTAGTTAAAGCTTTGACTGAATGCACTCCTCTATATCCTTATTGTCCTTGATAATTAAAAACTATAAGTTATACCATGTAGCGAAAAATCCTAAATCTATGCGTTATACTAAACTGACGGTAGCGGCCGTACGCCACGCGGTTTCGCAGTTTCACCCGCGTAGCTCCCGTTCCCGTGGGAATACAGGAATAAAATATAGCCTATGTGTAACACACAGTGAATGTAGCTTTCGTGATGGTACTTTTGAAGCAGGCACAGTAATCTTCAAGTTTATTCATTACGCTACGTCCTAGGTAGGCGGTTCGAAGCAAACGCGATTCTGAAGCGGTGACACACGAATTCAACGCGACGCGGTGCGACGCGGCGGCTATGTCCTACGTTGGACAATTGTTGGACATTCTCACACAACATCGTCTAGCCCAAACTAAGCTATAAGCTTGTGCTATGGGATCTAGACAACTGACAGACATACTTATATATTTTTAAATACATACATATTATACAAAGAAAACACCCAAACTCCGAAACAAACATTTGTGGATCACACAAATATTTGGACCGACCCGGGAATCGAACCCAGGACCTCAAGCGCCGCAGGCGGTATCTCTACCGACTACGCCACAGAGGCAGTCAACGTGCACGCGAATCGTCTCGCACAGCCGCCACCGACCGGCGACGCTGCCGTTCAGTTGGCACTTTGCCTCAGCCTAATGCAACTGACATAGATCAAAAAAATGTATGGAGTTCTAGGTTCTAGATTTTCTGAGGCGGGTTTCCGCAAATCAACGTCTGCGCCTATTTTGCGTGGGGGTTTTGGTATGGCTATTGCTGTTGGCGACTTCGGGTTTCTAGAGGAAAACGGCTAGATTTCATCGGTATCACTTTACTTTATTAGCTTTACAAAATTACACTTTTCTAGTACGGCCATCATTACTAAGCGCATACAGTGGTACAACGTCACAGACCATAGAGTCTTACTATAGACAATAATGAAACATATCAAAGACAACATACATATTCAACACTCCCCCTCGATTTAAACTTCTTGCAATAAGAAATTAAAATCGTAAATAATTAATTACATACGACACAGGAAAAACATAGCAACCCCATGTGTCAAAAAAATGACAAGACATCACTGTCAAACAATGTTTGTTTACAACTTAAACTTTTTAGGTTATACATTACACATTAACAAAAAAACAACTGGCTGATAACCCAAACATAGAAACAATTAAAGTATCACTTATCTACTACAACCATTTTACATTCAATCATTGAAAAGTTTACAACGAAAGTATTCAAACTTACAAACATTCAAAGGTTTAGTCATTACATCAGCTACATTTTCACTTGTAGGAACATAACAAACTGTAAGTATCTGTTTATTCACTATATCTTTTATAAAATGAACACGAATGTCCACATGCTTTGATCTCTTAGTGTTTTCATAGTTATTTATCATTTTTAAAGCACTTTGATTGTCTACTTTCATCACAACACTGCACTGTTTTTGAAAGTCTTGTATAAGTCCACGCACATACAATAAATCACTAGCACACATAGATGCAGCTATGTATTCAGCTTCTGAGCTTGACAAGGCTACACATTGTTGTTTCTTTGAAGACCATGATATAAGGTTCTGTCCATGATATATTACTGAGCCACTTGTGCTCTTTCTATCTGATCTATCACCAGCCCAGTCAGAGTCTGTATATGCCAATATATCAGGTAAACAATTTGACTTATTTTTCTTGTATATTAATCCTTTTTCTTGAGTGTTTTTCAGATATCGAAGAATGCGTTTGGCGGCCATCCACAGCTGATCTGTTGGAGCATCGAGATACCTGCTTAAATAACTTGTAGCAAAGGTTATATCTGGCCTACTCACCATGGACAAGTAGTTAAGACTACCTATCAATTCTCTGTATGGCAAATTCTTAACCTTTCCAGTTTCAGCATTCGGTTGAAATGTACTTTCCATAGGAGTTCTTGAAGATTTACACACATCCATATTATAATGCTGTAACAAAGTTTTAATAAACACTGTCTGTGATAATTTTATAGTATTTTCATTTCGCTCTATATCAATACCTAAAAAACTTGTCGCCTTTCCAAGATCCTTAGCATTGAACTCTTGCTGTAAGCACTTCACTGTGATATTTATAATTTCTGATTTTCCTGTTATAAGGATGTCATCCACAAATACTATTAACCAGATATTCTCTCCTTTATATAAGCATACATCATAAGAGGACCTTATCATGTTTAATTTATTCTTTAAAAACTCATTCATTGTACAATTCCAAACTTTAGGTGACTCTTTCAATCCATAAAGAGCTTTATTTAGCTTTAAAACATTTCTGGTATCTTTTATAACTACTCCTTGAGGTGGTGTTATATAAACATCAGAATCTAGTTTCCCATTCAAGAATGCACATGGTATATCGAGTTGTCTGATCTCCCAATCGTTCGATATAGCTTGTGACATGAACAATCTTATTGTAGTCATCTTTGCAACAGGCGAGTAAAGCTCTTGACCATCTATTTCCTGTTGAAAGCCTCTTGCAACTAATCTCGCTTTCTTGGTACCATCAAGTTTCGATTTGAATATCCATTTTGTATCTATAGGTTTATTCTTTACTGGTAAGGGGCACTCGACCCATACTTTCATACTTTCTAACTGGTTAATCTCTTTATTTATTGCTGTTTTCCAATCACTTTGTTTAATAGCTTCCTCATAGCATGTCGGGTCTAATGCGCTCATAGCATAAGCAATATTCATAATATAGTCATTATATCTCACAGGTGGTTTTATCTGTCTCTTGGGTTCTATACCTGGCTCGGATACCATCTCATCACCTGTATGTTCCTGTTCTGTTCTAGAATCAATATGTCTGTCTTCACATAATGGCACTGTTTCTTTTGACTTTTCAGATATGACTTGTTCTTCTTCATTTTGCATCTCATATTCATATATTATTCTTGGTTCATCTTGTTTATCTGTCTTTGTTACAGGCTCATGTCTGATATCGCTCTCATTAAATTTCACATCTCTTAAACTTGTCACTTCTCCTGTAACAGGATTCCATACTCTATATCCATTTGGGGAATATCCAACCATTCTTATAGGTACAGCTCTGTTAGATAGCTTGGTTTGTCTAGGCATTGTGACCATCCACCCTTTTGATCCAAATATTCTTAATTTATCCAATTCCATATCTCTATCATAAAGCTTACATGGTATTCCATAGTTTACAGCCTTTGAGGGGCTTCTGTTCAGCTGGTATGCTGCACACATCACAGCTTCTGGCCATAGGTACTTAGGAAGGTTTGATTCACATAGCATTGCTCGTACCTTGTCAAAAATGGAACGGTTCATGCGTTCTGCTTTGCCATTTTGCTGCGGGCTATATGGCTGTGTATATTCAATGTTAATACCCTTTTCTATGCACAACTGCTTCAATCTGTTTGATGTGTACTCTCCGCCGTTATCACATCTTATTCTCCTTATTTTCTGTTCTTTTTGTTTCTCAAAATTATTTATGAACTCAATTAGCTTTTCAACTGCTTCTGATTTGTTCTTTAATGGATAGACAACTAGATAATGAGAGTAGTCATCAATTACAGTCATAAAATATCTATAACCTCCTTTAGATGTTGGATTTAGTGGACCTGCTATATCAGTATGTATAAGGTCACCAATTTTATGTGATTGAGCTTTCTTAATTGGTTTAAATGAGTTTCTTACTGCTTTACTCTTCATACAAACATCACATACCTTGTCGGAAACAGGTAAGTTCATTTTTGACAAACTTTTTCTATTTAAATGACCTAGTCTTTTGTGCCATATCATATCATCTGTTACTGTGTTACAACATTCAGTAATAGTACCTTCTAAAACAAATAATGGACCTGAAGTATTTGACTTCCACATTTGGTCATTTCTCTTTATCTGCACACCTTGTTTATTGAATGATATATTAAAACCTTTTTGAGACAATTTACTCACCGATAGCAAGTTGTGTGCTATTCCAGGCACTATTAGGCATGACAAATTCATTTTTATACCATTACTCTGCATTGATATCACACCATTTTTCTCTGCTTGTAGGACATTGCCATTTGCCATTCTTATGGCTACTGGTTGATCAAGATACTTCACACTGTTCATGTACACCTCCATTTCACTTCTAATGATGTTTTCAGTAGCTCCGGAGTCTATTATAAACTTTATGTTCTTATCGGTACATGACAAATTACATTGCTGCATGCTACTGATAGCTACCACACTCCAGTCTGTCTCTGAGGCATAATGAGTACTCGCTGACGGTTGACCACGGCCTCTTCCTCGACCTCGGACACTTCTGCCTCTACTGTATGGCTTGCTCTTACAATATTTAGCGATGTGGCCCTTCTTATGACATCTGTAGCATTCTATTTCAGTGCTAAATACCATTTCAGGCTCTGGTGTAGACTTGAAATTTTTCTTCAATTCTTCATCTAGAAGTCTGGCTTTAACAAACTCATATGTTACTGTACCTGACAGAGTTTCAATAGCTGTAATAACTGTGGCATATGATTCTGGTAGCCCCATTAACAGGTAACATACCTTATCTTCTTCATCGAGTTTCTTATCGATATTCTCAATCTCACGAACTAACGATTCAAATTTATAGAGATACTCCTCCATCTTTCCGTCTCCCAGCTTAATTGACAAAAGCTTTTTTCTCAAATGTAACTTAGAAAAAACATTTTTCCTATGAAATACGCCGTCTAGGCATGCCAACATTTCTAGAGAACTCTTGGCATCTTTTATTGTGTCCAGATATCTGTCTGGCACACACTGCACAATTAAGGAACGTGCCTTGGCGTCCTTTTCTTTTTCTGGTTCACCATTGACCTTCTCAACTTTTGTGATATCTAATAGTTTTCGCTCTTCTAGCAGACATGTTAATCGGAATTTCCAATTTGCGTAATTCACGCTGTTAAGTAGTGGAATTGCTACTGCCGCTGAAGGCGTAGACGCAATTGCGGTTGTCGCCATGCTTAATCCCGATTCTATTTTTTCTTACTAATCCTTCAATATTTTTCGTTCCTGGGCCATAACCTGTTGGCGACTTCGGGTTTCTAGAGGAAAACGGCTAGATTTCATCGGTATCACTTTACTTTATTAGCTTTACAAAATTACACTTTTCTAGTACGGCCATCATTACTAAGCGCATACAGTGGTACAACGTCACAGACCATAGAGTCTTACTATAGACAATAATGAAACATATCAAAGACAACATACATATTCAACAATTGCCATCCCAGTTCCTCCAGTAAGTCTAGCAGACTCTTCACGTTGCCGGAGACTTCCTGGAGCGACCTTGGTGTACCGAAGTGTCTAGCCCTGTATCCTTACCAGTTCCGGGCATTGCATAAGAATGTGACTGACAGTTCGTCCGTCTGCAAAGGGGACTGTCTGTGACACCTAAATTAAAGAGAATATGTTTGTTAAGTAGAATAGGACCGTAGCTTTGTTAATTTTGTCTTCGAGATGATTACTCCAGTTCAATTTGCTGTCAAGAAGTACCCCAAGATACTTGAACTCTTTGGAGAATTTTAATTCGGTGCCATAGAGACGTGGCAGTTTGGATCTTGGATGGATGGATGATTTGTCATGGCATGGACGGATTGGAAAATTCATTTCTTAAATATTAAATGCTCAAGAAGTATGCACGACAAAGAAGTGGGACTAATATTGTATACTTAGAAAGGCATAATCGACTTCTTTTATCCCATAATATAGGACGTTCTTGGATTGCATTGATTAAAATTTCTATTTCCAACATTATAAAAAACAAAGAGAATACAATACTACATAAAAAACACGGCGGCACCGCATCCAGTTCGCGCGCAAATATCAAACCAACTGATCGCGCTCGCTACTGGATGCGGTGCCGCCGTGTTTTTCATAATGTTGAAAATAGAAATTTTAATCAATGCAATCCAAGAACGTCCTATAATATGGGATAAAAGAAGTAAATTTATTATCGTCGATTATGCCTTTCTAAAGTATACAATATTAGTCCCACTTCTTCGCCGTGCATACTTCTTGAGTATGATATTTAAGAAATGAATATTCCAATAATATTTGTTTCCGTCCGTCCATGAGAAATTATCCAAAACATCCAAGATCCAAACTGCCACGTCTCTATGGCACCGAATTATAATTCTCCAAAGAGGTCAAGTATCTTGGGGTACTTCTTGACAGCAAACTGAACTGGAGTATTCATCTCAAAACCAAAATTAACAATGCTACGGTCACAGTCTACTTAACAAACATCTCTTTAATTTAGGTGTCACAGACAGTCCTCTTTGCAGACGGACGAACGGCCATTCACATTCTTATAGAATGCCCGGAACTGGTAAGGATACAGAGCTAGACACTTCGATACATCAAGGTCGCTCCAGGAAGTCTCCGGTAACGTGAAGAGTCTGCTAGACTTACTGGAGGAACTGGGATGGCAATAGCCATACCAAAACCCCCACGCAAAATAGGCGCAGAAATGACGTTGATTTGCGGAAACCAGCCTCTGAAAACCTAGAACCTAGAACTCAATACATTTTTTCGATCTATGGCAGTTGCATCAGGTTGATGTAAAGTGCCCACTGAACGGCAGCGTCACCGTCGATGGCGGCTGTGCGAGACGATTCGCGTGCTCGTAGGACATAGCCGCCGCGTCGCTCCACTTCGCATTGAATTCGCGTGTCGCCGCTTCAGAATCGCGTTCGCTTTGAACCGCCTACCTAGGACGTAGGCTAACTGATCGCGTTCGCTTCATTTCGCGCCGCCCCGCACCGCACCGCACTTGCGTTTGGTCACGAAGGACACTTCAATAGGTTTCAACTGTTTGTTGGTACCGCGCCGCTTCGCGTTCGCTTACGTAGGACGTCGCCTTAGAAACATACATAAAGATCACGCCTTTTATCCCCGAACTAGCTGATGCCCGCAGCTTCGCCCGCGTAAAATTTGTTCCTGTTCCCCCTTCCAGTATTTTATCCCCTTGGGGGTAGAATTTATCAAAATCCTTTCTTAGCGGATGCCTACGTCTTAACATCTACCTGCATGCCAAATTTCAGCCCGATCCGTCCAGTGGTTTGGGCTGTGCGTTGATAGATCACTATGTCAGTCAGTCAGTCAGTCACCTTTGAGTTATATATATTTAGAAGGGTAGACAGAGGCATATTATATTTTTTTTTTTTTTTTTTTTTTTTTTTCTTCTCCGTCATATCTTGCGATCGGTTTAACAAACCATTAACAGATTTGTTGTAGGATGGTTTGGCAGGTGAAGTTTGTTCTTCCAATGAAGAATCTACCTCTCTTTAATTTATTTCCTTCTATTTTGTCACTGCGACAAGGTCCCATATATGATTTCGTTTGAGCCTTTTCTTTTGTGGTAGTTTGCCTAAAGCTGAGGCTAAGCTGTTTTCGTGTGCCTCAATTCGGTTTCTGTAAGTCTTTATTCTGTGCTCTATCTCTTCCTTTACAGTATTTACCTGTAGGTGCTCATGTAATTCCGAGATTTTGATAAACCACGGGGCGTTTGAAAGGGTTTTTAGGGCTTTATTTTGAAACCGTTGCAGGATTTCCACATTTGAGTTCTTTGCTGAGCCCCACAGTTCAATACCGTACGACCAAACAGGCTTTAATACTGCTTTATATATCAGCAGCTTGTTTTCTAGGGATACTGGCGATGATCCTCCCAAGAGCCACTTGAGTTTACCGAGTTGTATGTTAAGCTCGTCGCGCTTTTTCATGATGTGATATCTCCATGTTTGAGTTCTGTCAAGGTGCATGCCCAGATACTTAACTGTGACAGCATGTGGAAGTGTATCTTGCCCGAGTCTGACAGGAGGGCAGTCTAGTTTTCTCAATGAGAATGTTATATGCGTCGATTTGTTAGCACTGGCTTTTATTCTCCATGCTTTCATCCATGCATCCACCCTGTTCAGATGTTTTTGTAGCATTGTTGAAGCTTTATGAGGATCCCTGTCATTGCACAAGACAGCTGTGTCATCCGCGTAGGTGGCAGAGAGCACCCCTCTGGTTGTTGGTAGATCTGATGTGTAAATTAGGTACAGAGTTGGTCCTAATACCGAACCCTGGGGTACTCCAGCCTTTACATCATAGAATTTGGAGTATGAGTCATTTATTTTTACTCGAAATATTCTGTTCTCTATGTATGACTTTAGAAGGACGTACAAGTTATGTGGAAGTAGCTTCTTCATCTTATACAACAGACCCTGATGCCAGACCTTGTCGAATGCCTGCTGCACGTCCAGGAAAACAGCCGAGCAGTACTCTTGACTTTCCAGTGCATCACGTATTTTATTCACGACTCTGTGAACCTGTTCCACAGTTGAATGTCCCGCTCTGAACCCAAACTGATGTTGTGGTATCAAATTGCCATCTCTGAGTATAGAGTTTAATCTCTGTGAGACAACTTTCTCAAACAGCTTTGACATAACAGGCAAGAGGCTTATTGGCCTGTACGATGACACTGAATGTGGAGGTTTTCCAGGTTTCAGGATCATGATAATTTCCGAGACCTTCCATATACCCGGGAAATGGCCGGTCCTTAATATTCCATTAAAGAGTTGTGAAATAAAAACTAAAGCCTTTTTAGGCAATTGTCGCAGGATTTCGACCGTTAGCAAGCAATATCCAGGAGCCTTATTTAATTCCAGACTTCTTATGATTTTCCATATTTCGTTCGGCGAGCAGCTCCTCAATGGCGGACTAAGTTGTAGATCTGTCTCAAGATATTTACGAATGTCGTCTTCATTAGGTGCGTCTGCAGCGTTAGGAGTGAATACTTCAGCCAGGAAGGATCCGAACGCTTCAGCGCGTTCTTCGTCTTTTCTAGCCCATTGGCTAGAGTCCAGTTTTAGAGGGTGCTGTGCCAGTTGTGGTGCATTTTTGCTGGTTTTCACAGTTTTCCAGAGCGAGTATTCGTTTCTTGCCGTCGCATCAAGATTCTCCAATCTGTCCCTCAAGGTTTCATTTTCTATTTTCTTAATGTGTAATTTCAGATCCGCAGCCGCTCTATTAAAGTCTCGCTTATCAGAGGAATGACGAGTGTTGTGCCATACTCTCCTAAGTCGCCTCTTTTCCCGAACCATGTCCTTTATATTTTTAGGAATATTTTTCTTCGTTGGCTTTTCAGATGTTGGTGTACACAGCCATGCCGCGGTCTGTATGAGATTGGTAATACACAAAGCAGCCTTATCAATATCATCGTTTGATTTTAGTGCCACTGGTAGGTTAACGTTCGCCTCGAGATAATGTCTGAACTCTTCCCAATCTGTTCTGCTGCTGTCAAGCTTATCTTTGTGTGGTTTTTGTAGAAGGATAGTACTCACTGTTGCTATCACTGGTGTGTGATCTGAACTGCCATCCAAACATCCTTTAACACTCAGATACATATTGGAGAATCCCTTATACACAAAGAAGTCTAGTAAGTCTGGTCGCTTAAACCGGTTAGTTGGCCATGATGTGGGTTGTCCTGTACTCAAAAAGTGGAGTTTATTTTTGTCTAAGCTCTTTTTCAGTTCTCTACCTCTAGGTGATATTAATCGTGAGCCCCAGTGGACATTTTTTGCATTCCAGTCCCCTCCACATATAAATCTCTGTCCGAGAGTTCTGAAGAATTTTGTAAATCTCTCTTCCTTTACGATGTGTCTAGGTGGGCAATATATGGAGGATAGTGTCAGCGAGCCCAGTTTGTCCTGTACCATGATAGTAGTGGCCTGTAGTTCATTTGTTTTCGAGTCTGGCATGGCCACATGTTTGATGTGTTTCTTAATGAGGATAGCTGTCCCAGCATGCGCACTGCCATCAGGGTGGGATGTTGAGTACAAGCTATAGTTTTTCAGTGCGCACAAATGGTTTGGTTTCAAATGTGATTCAGAGACCAGAAGCACATCAATATCATGTTGTGTTAGGAATATCTCTACTTCATGTTTATGCTTGATCAATCCATTCACGTTCCAGGTCGCCACTCGGAGTGTGAACATGTTATCGGACAAGCTTGTTGATGACTGTTGTGAGCAGATTCATCATTATTGACATCTGGTCCAATAGTTTGTCTAGCTTTTCAGCTTGTTGTGTGAGTAATGTTTCTAGTGTCGGTTGAATTTTGACTACTTCCGAATACATTGGTGTGTTTCTGTCCTGAACAACATGGTGACTTGGCAGCTTATCTGACTCTTTCGAATTTCGGTTTTTACCAGATAAATGTTTTGGTGGTAATGGTGCTGTACTTCTATTGCCTACTTTCCTGAGCAGGATTTCTCTGTATACAGCGCATCCTTTGTAGTTTGCAGGATGTGAACCTTCACATAAGGCGCACTTCGCCGGTGTAGTGCGATCTTTTTTTGGACAGTCAGATGTTTTGTGAGCTTCTGCGCATTTCACACAACGATAGGGTCTCATACAATAATTTTTTGAGTGCCCGTACTGTTGGCATCGTTGACATTGAGGCACAGTGTTTCGTCTTTTTGGTTCTTCAATTACAATCGACTGATGATAAATATATTTTATAGCCTTAACGGCAATGTTGTTTGGATTCGGAACTAGGTTGACAAAGAATGTAGAGGTAGGCTTCTTATCAGGTCCAAATTTTACATTTATGATTTCGCCATATACCTTATTTTCAGTTTTTTCAATCTCTTCCACTATAGCACTATGTGGAGTTGTGTGATGGAGATTTTTAATCACTAATCGGTAACATCGTTGGTCTTTTCTGTTGAATGTATGGCCGATGAGACCCTTTTCTCGAACGAGGCTGATAATGTTCTTATAAGCTTCAACATCTGTACTGTTGATTTTTAATTGGTTTCGATTTATTATTTTAAACATAAAATCTTCTTTGTTGGCAACTGTGCTCAACAGTTCCGACAACTTGTTCACGTCCTCAACCCCATATAAGATAATCGGTGGTGGTTTGCTTGGGCGCTTTTGTTTAATTTCGTTGTCTTCCTCGGTGAGATCTATTTGTAGACCACTGAACTTGTTCGAAGTTTTGACCGCCTCAGGTGAGGGTGAATGTGAGGGCTTCTTACGTTTACGCATGGGGACTCTTTGCCATTCAGGGGGGCGGGATATATTGGAGGCACAAGCTGATGTTGATGATGTGTTTGGTGCCTCAATCGTTTGTTTAATGGAAGATTGTAAGGTTCCTGTGCTTGACGCAGGAGTTGTTGTTGGTTTGCTACCTAGGGAGCTACATCTAGGTCTAGCTACAAACAAGCTAGGGTGGAAAGCTTGCTGCACATATTTTTTTGCTTCCAGACACATTCACTGCCATGGAAGCCTGGTCGCCTACTTCCATGGAGTCTTCGGTAACAAATTTCTCACTCTCTGGCCCGGATACCAGAGAGCGCCGGGTGTTAGCCGGATCGCATGACAAAATCGCATTCTCATTATTAGACATTTCATAAATGGGGGGGTTTGGGAAGCAATCTCACAGCACTTTCCCAAGGTACTCTGGCTACTATTTTAGAGGTTATTTAATTCCTCTTGGCCTGTAGGGGCCGTTGAACGGGTTACTTGACCGCCGCCCGTGACTCGGCGTTGTTGCTCGTTTTGCACCACCCGGGGGACACGTGTAGGGTGGGCCTAGGAGAAGGTGGTAAATCCTACGGACGCGAGTAACTCCATCCCCCATATTATATGCCCACATTTCAACTTTTAGATTTTTGTCTCATGTAATAGGTGGTGAGCCGTATTGCCGTGTTGATATGGACAGGTGCAGGTTGTGACTGCGAATTGTTGAACATTTTCAAGCCGCCCATATAGGCCTTCAACGTGGTTTAACGACTGCAACATTCCTGGCAACCGGGACCAACGGCTTAACGTGCCTTCCAAAGCACAGAAACGCTCGCAAATAAATGTCACGAAGTGGTCATGAGGTGGTCACCCATTCATAACCGGCCATAGTAAATGTTGCTTACTACAGTGATCGTTTACAGAACACTGAGCCCGCGAGGCCACGAGCGCTGCTAGATTTAGAAAGTTGCTAAAAGTTCAAAATATTATGTTTATAATATTAGTACCTATAGACTACATCGAGCTCAGTTTGAAATTTAAATCTGTATTTGAAGGTTGGGAGCAGTACAAGTGTGCTTTCTTGAGGACTATTTAGGGTGAATAATTCGGTGGCAGACAAGCTGACGGTGACGTTTGTAAATTGTAACACCAGAGACGCTCCGCGCTGCCGACCCAGGGGCAAGTTGTGACGTTCCACTATCGAAAATTTTCATTCCGTCCTTATGGCTTTCAACCAATGGCATAAGGTGCCTTCCGAAGCACGGAAGAGATCGTTAACAAATGTCACGATGTTCATGTGGTGCATGTACCTACTGCAGTGCTTGATCGTTTGCCGAGACCAGGACCACGGAGGCAGACAATGCTGTACCGTTTGATTTGATACCTTTTTTTTCTTTTCGGTGGTCTTATTTAAACCATAGTGTGTCACCAATGTGTGTTTTATAATATTAGGTAATATTTATAGTTAATACACTGGGGTAGGGTATACTGTGGTATCCTTTCGAGGGCTTACCAGGCGCTCGGCCGGGTGCCGTAAAAGTGGTAGGGAATCGTGTGGTATTAGTAGATAAGAATCTGATATAGCATCCATGCATGAGGCTTTTCACAAGTAAAATATGTAATATGGTACACTGGGCTGAACGTGTGCAACATAACAACTGATAGGTAAGAGTAGTAATTTATTTTTATACTAGCTGATGCGCGCGGCTTCGCTCGCGTGAAATTTGGTTCCCGTTTCCGCTTCCCGTGGGAACATTTTCCCGGGATAAAAAGTAGCCTATGTGTTATTCCGGACTATATTCTACCCCTGTACCAAGCACTTTCCAGCTGGTCCATTCAGCCGTTAGAGCGTGATTGAGTAACAAACATCCAACATCTTCACAAACTTTCACATTTAAAATATTAGTAGGATTTCTACTAAATCCTTAACGACTATGGGGTACAGTAGGATCTAAATAATGGATTTTTAGAAATAATTTGATCGAATAATACATTTTAAAATGTTCTTTTTAATTTTTTTACTGTGGGCAGTGGCGGGGCAAGACCTAAATTTGGTGTGGGCAAGACAGATTTCGCGAGGCCCCATTCTGTGGCGCCATAATACAGGTCAGTGGGCGCCAATAATAAAAGTATCGCCATAAGGAAAAAAAAATTTAAACCACAGATGTTTACGTCAAATGTGGTAAGTGAGGTCACTCGTCCCAAAAAATCCAGCATAAAACATATATTGTTGGTTCCATTACCTAAATGGGTCCAGGAGTATTTGTAAATCCTGTTGGACCCCTTAGTGGAACTTAGCAGTGGAACCAACAGTCCGAAAGGAATAAAACAAGGGATTCCCCGCACTGGTCGACGGCGCACAGTGGATCGATTCATACAAATCGGTGGACATAGCAATCTTGAAAAACTTTTTACTGTTTTACAAAAACTAATGATGCCAATTTTTTTTGAGCAACTGTATTTATAAATAAACACTTATTAATACAGTTGCTCAAAAGTGGCATATTACAAGGACGTATAGCGTTCGGGATGTGGGCTATTACACACTCGTGCTTTTTCTTTACCTTTCCCGCACTCGTGCGTTTTCTTTCCCAACTGTCAAAATAATGTCAATAAAAATGAAAAAAAACCAACCAAAAATTCATAGAAATTCTAGTGATTCTTGCAAATATTTAAAAAAAAAAAAAAATAACTTGTTTCAATATCAGATAACAAGGAATTTTAATTAAAATTATCCGCCAAATTAAGTTGACTGTATGAAGTGCACTGCCATAGTCTCTGCTTAGGTAGGTATATCTACATATTCTTTTACGGTTGCCGCCATTTTGGACAATTCAGGTTTATTGTGTTTTTATTATTTTATTAAACTGCTTAATTTTGTGGCAACTGTATTAAAAATAGTTGTTCAATACAGCGTGTGGGACTGTTGTTTCAACTCGTTCCGACTGTCTACTAACATCTGTCGTAACTCGTTGTAATAACAGAAATCCCACACTTGTATCGAAAACTACTATATCGTAATAATTGTAGTCGAATACATAGGGTAACAATTTTGATTAGATTTCATTTTAAAAAAATATTCGACAAAAACTGATTCAATGTATGGAACAGTACATTAAAAAAAAGGGATAGCCTGCGATTTTCTCGTGTTTTCTTATTTTAACGCAAATTTACTGTCTACATATTTCTAATTTTGTTTGATTCAAGTACATTTTGACATTCAAGTACATAGTTTTAAATTAATTGTCTTTTTTATATATTTTTGTTTATTTTAAGCTACAATTTTTTTTAAGTTTATGTAATTCTAATTTTGTTTGATTATTTGATGAACTGTACATACATGTTAATTGAATCGTTTCTGTTCTATATTTTTATTTATTGTAAGCTATTATTTTTACCACTTTTGTTTTTATAAGTAAGTTTTTGTATTTTTAAAACTATAAAAATAAATAAATGTTTATTGCAAAGCTTCAGTACAGTATTTTACCAATAAACATTGCACCCACAAAATGCAATTAGCCGACCTTACGAGTACCTACTACAAGCAATATAATACGACAAAATCAGCGAAAGCATTTCAAAAACAATAAGCAGCGGACCCGGCTTTACAGTCGCTGCAAATAACCTATAAAAGTCGAATTTCTAACCAGACGAAGCCACTTTAATTATACTAATTACACTATAACTAAGTATGATATATGTTTTATAAAACGTGTTATTGTTTTATTTGATTAATACATTATTTTCTTCAAATCCTAATGAAAAATACTATACAATACAAAAATGTTGCTAAAAAAAGTAGGAAAAAATTATAGTCGTCTGCTTATAAGTATCTCTTAAAAACTCCCGATCCCGTATGCTAGTCATATCATTTTTTATGTGGGTAGGACAGTTCTAGCTAAAATGTAGTTTATTAACAATTATAACTAAAAAAACGAATTAGACATATTTTCTTATAGAAAATAAAAAAAATATATTTTGTCATATAGCTCCCAGAGCGGTGCCTAGGGATACCTAAAATGTTTGGCAGATATTTTGCTAACAACTCATTAAAAGTAACTATAAGCGTTAAAATAAGAAAACACGAAAAAATCGCAAGCTATCCTTTTTTTAATGTAATTTTCCATGCATTGAAATCAGTTTTGTTGAATATTTTTTTTTAAATTGAAGTCTAATCAAAATTGTGTCGCCATGTTTTCGACTACAATTACTAAGATAAACACATTGGCATCATTAGTTTTTGTAAAATCAGTAAAAAGTTTTCCAAGATTCCTATGTCCGCCGATTTGTATGAATCGATACTTACATAATTTTCACAGCAAAATCAATTTATATCTATTTTTATTTTATTCTCGCTTTGAAGCAATGCATAAAAAAGTCTGAGGCGCGAGGCCCCTTGTGCCGCGAGGCCGTGGGCGGTGGCCCACGTCGCCCACGCCTTACGCCGCCACTGACTGTGGGACAAAGAAATTATAGCCAAAGAGAAAAATAGTATATACTTATAGTCGTATTAAAAGGACCCTTCTTTTTTTAATGAATGGCACTTGGTTTATGTCTCCTAGCTGGGACCCCTCCATGGACCTGGAAGCGAGAGCCCTTGCGTCACTGTTCAAATGGCGCAACAAGGCGCTGGAGCGGGGCCAAAAGCCTGCGTCTCGAGAAATCGAGGCCTAGCGCTCCCTGCTCCACCAGGAAACCGTGGAGACATGGAAGGTGTGACTTGAGCAACCAAAGGGGGGATTCGCCACAATCGCGGCCGTCAAACCGGTCATGGACGAGTGGTTGAAGAGGAGACACGGTGCTCTCTCCTACCGGCTGACATAGATACTTACCGGGCACCGTAGCTTCGGTAGGTATCTGTGGCGAGGACACCGGGAAACCACGGCCGAGTGTCAGCACTGCGAGGACCGCAGCGATGACACGGCGCTCCACACGCTGGTTGAGTGCACGGCGTGGGCGCAACAGCGCCAGGCCCTCGTAGTGGGTCTGGACGTGGACACTCTCTCGCTCGAGACCATGGTGCGAGCCATGCTCACCAGGGACTGCGCCGCCGCTTTCTGCGAGCAGGTCATGCTAGTAAAAGAGACGGCGGGGCGGGAACGGGAGAGAACTCTGCCACCCGAGTTCCGCAGTCGGCCTCTTGGGTGCCGCCGACGTGTCTTTGCCGAGGACTATCGGCCTCCATGACCGGGGGCCTGAGCACGGTGAGAGGGTCGCTCACCGTCCTTACAGAAGCAGGCCCATGACGGCAGCAGCGTGACGTGAGGAATTCACGCACGCCCCTCTTCGGAGCGGGATCAAACCCGAAACCCCCCAAAGACGCGGGATAGCACCCGAACCACCCCCTGGGCGAGGCCGCAGGGGCAGCCGTGGGTCTGTTGGGAGTCCTGGGTACAGATGAAAATGACCAAAGTGACTGAATTTGACTGACTGTCATTTACGGTCAAATTTGTCAAAAACGGTCATTTACTGTCAAAAAGGGTCATAAACAGTCACTTTGATCTTGAGTGCTTTTTGATATTTATTTTGAACTAGCTGACCCTCGCAACTTTGTTTACGTCACATAATGTGCACGAAAGGAGAGGTACCTAATTCTTCATCAGACTTGTTAAGCACCGTGTGAAACGGCCCTGTTTTCTTAATCGTAAAAGAGCTTAAAGATTAAGGCTATTCTAAAACCACAACCGGTTTTAGAATAGCCTTAATCTTTAAGCTCTTTTACGATTAAGCAAATAGGGCCGTTTAGATTTACCCTCTCATTCAAAGGAACCCTTGAATTCTAGGTTCGGCGAAAGTTGAGATGCCTCTAATTTCTGAACTACAAACCCCTCAATCTTGAAACTTGGATCGAAAAATCCTTAAAGTACCTACTCCCTTTTCAATACTTATAAAATATTTGAAATCGCATCACGCGTTGAGAAATTACAACTGAAAAACCATTTTATCTTTAATTCCCTCTCCCGCAGGAACCGCGCAATACTTCGGGATCAAAAGCATCCTAAAACCTTCCTCGGGCTATAAGCTCAAAATGTACCAAGTATCATTCAAATCGGTTCAGGAGTTTCGGCGTGATACTCATTCGGGATACAGACAGACAGACAGACAGACATGAAAAGTTTAAATTATATTTTCGGCTTCGGTATCGATTAGAGAACGCCCTCCAATTAAAATTTTCAAAATATCTTCCATGTACAGACTCCCGACCCTCTACAGTTTTATTATATGTATAGACTAGCTGACCCTCGCAACTTCGTTTACGCCACATAAGGTGTATGAAAGGACAGGTATGTTTTCAACAGACTCATGGAAGCGTATGAAACTGTCGTGTTTGCTTAATCATAAAAGAGCTTAAAGATTAAGTCTATGCTACAATAGCGTTAATCATTAGGCTTAATCTTTTATGATTAAGCCAACACGCCCGTTTTATCCAAAGAACCCTTGAATTCTAGGTTTACCTAAAGTTGAGATGCCCCTAATTTCTAAACTACAAATCCCTCAATATTGAAACTTGTGTGAAACAATCCTTAAAGTACACCCTTTCCGTCACAAAAAATATATTTGAAATCAGACTACGCGGTGAGAAATTACAACTGAAAACCCATTTCATCTCTCATCCCCTCTCCTGAAAGAACCGTGCAAAATATCGGGATCAAAAGTATCCTAGAACCTTCCTCGGATTATAAGCTCAGATTGTGCCAAGTATCATTTAAATCCATTCAGTAGTTTCTGCGTGATACTTATTCGGTATACAGACAGACAGACAGACAGACATGAAAATTTTAAATTACATTTTCGGCTTCAGTATCGATTAGAGAATGCCTTACAATTATTTTTTTTAAAATATCTTCCATGTACAGACTCTCGACCCTCAACAGTTTTATTATAAGTATATAGATTATACTGAAATGGCGCCCCCTGTCGGGAAAAATTGGCATATTTAGTCACTTTAATAGTTAGAATTAATAGTAAGTTTAAGTCAAATTGATTGAATTTGACAATAAATGACCGGTCAAAAACGATTTTTGACAATCGTGACTGGTCAGATTCAGTCATTTTTTAGATTTCAATAGTGAAAAGAGACAAGTGCAAATTTGCAATTAACCGAAAAACCCGTCTGCTAACAAAAGGTATTATTATGTCTAAAAAACAAGGAACATATTTACCTAACTAGCTGAGCCCACAACTTCGTTTACGTCACATAAGGTGTATGAAAGGAAAGGTATTTCTTCATCAGAGTCATCAAGCAGCGTCTGAAACTGCCCTGTTTGCTTAATCATAAAAGAGCTTAATGATTAAGACTATTTTTAAACAATTCAGTCCGCGCCTGGGACATCCTTCCGAGGGCTTTCCCGGGACTCCCAAACATTGGCTGTTGGGCGTAACGCGAGGTTTTTTAGTCGGTAAGTCCGGTATAGTATCCATGAGAATTTTCCCTCACGTTAAAAAAAAGGCCCTCCTTTATCAACGATTTGTCCAGTCTCCAGTAAAATAAGTAGTACCACGAGCAAAATTAAATTACCATTGGTACTACTGGGAGTACTGGGACTGCTTGGTAGTACCACGGGTAAGTTTTTACTTGTGGTGCTACCAGTAGTACCACTGCCACTTGTAGTACCACGGGCAAGAAAGGAAATAAATCCATTTAAATCAGTAAAAAATGGCGATACGCCATCATGTGTCAATCTTAGGACCCTAAAAAAGTTAATGATGTAATGTCATGTGTCATGTAT
Organism: Miltochrista miniata; assembly: GCA_933228765.1. Classification (NCBI taxonomy): domain Eukaryota; kingdom Metazoa; phylum Arthropoda; class Insecta; order Lepidoptera; family Erebidae; genus Miltochrista; species Miltochrista miniata. The sequence continues at coordinate 15,653,685 of OW121751.1, read as the reverse complement.
GTCACTACGTTGCCAGTCATTGTCACTGTCATTGTTGATATGACAGTGTATTTTGACTATTTTGTATTTTGAATCTACAATTTACTTGATTCAATATTTTAATATTTAGTTGATAATTGTGTGATGAAATTGTAAATTTGAACTATGTTCAGCTTTACCACATTGATAAGAATTTATCCCAAACGTAAGTATCCCGATAAAGCGCGTAAATTCAAATTTTATGATCTGCATGTAGGGTATTTATTGCACCTACTGTTTATTCGTGGCGTTAAGCTACGGAATATTGCAGCGGTAGTAACTAAAAAAACGAAGGGATCCCTAAAATCAGGAAAACACAGCCAGCGCTGAATGAAGCAGTGGATAAGAATTTGATTTCAGATTTTTATACATACCTATAGCATCTTTATATGCTCGTGATACCCTACTTCCACTCGGCCTAACTAAATGGACCATCACAAACGACTCAACCATTTTTATTTCACCACCATACAAATTTTTAGTTGATTGAATAGGAATAAACATATACTTCTTCTTCTAAACTATACAACTTGTCTCTATCTATTTCACAATTTCATTGCCAGCAGTCTCACTATACATGTACTTACTAGACCAACAAGGCATTTAATTAAATCAGTCTGTCAAAGTCTACTACTGGATGTCTCCTAAACATTTGGGGAGGGTAGGTAATTAAAATTCTGATCTACTTTTTATTCTTACTTTAATCAGTTTAGACTTCATTGTATCAGAAAGTGACCCTAGCTTGTTGTCTCAATCTATAACTCATGTCCTGCAATTTGGAGAGACAGGATATTTATCTGTCCAGGAAATATACGACTTAATTCAATGAACAATGCCTGATAGGCATGTAGGTTGAGATAAAAGAGAACACACCGAAACCTTAATGAAAAATAGTCCATAATTGCTTAGGTTCATAGGAAGCTTTTATTCAATACTAGCTGATGCGCGCAGCTTTGTCCGTGTGAAAGTTGGTTCCGGTTCCCGCTTCCCAGGGAAACATTTTCCCGGGATAAAAAGTAGGCTATCTGTTATTCCAGACTATACTCTATCCCTGTACCAAATTTCAGCCAGATCCATTCAGCCATTAAGGCGTGATTAAGTAACGAACATCCAAACATCTTCACAAACTTTCACATTTATAATATTAAGTAGGATCATTAAAGGAAGCATGTTTTTACAGAGTTGTCTATGAATGTGCTATCAATATGTAAGCATTCTGATAAATCAACAATTGAATCAAGTCATATTGATCAGCCGGATAATGATCCAAAAAAGCCTTCTAAAAGACTGGAAGAGTTTCGTAAAAAGTTAAGAGAGACTACACCTATAGATGATCTTGGAGAACAGCCATTGCACGAGTCTCAAATTAAGGCAGACCCTTTACCACCATGGCCTAATAATACTAATCCACATACAGGGGAAATTGGAGGTCCAAGAGGGCCAGAACCCACAAGATATGGCGACTGGGAGAGAAAAGGAAGGTGTTCAGATTTTTAAATTAGGCAAAAATGATTGTTATCTTAGTAGAAGTTTAATTAAATGCAAGTTAATGCAGTATGATTAATAATAATAACCTGGCAACCCCACCCAAGAGCAATGGTATATTTTTTTATTGCAGAAAATAAACATTATTTCTAAATTATAATTGCATTTCGTGTAAAAGTGATACATATTAGAAAATAGTAAATATACATAAACCTACACAATGAAAATTACAATAGAATTATGCTATTATCAATGGATATTTGTTACGAAGAAAAATGTTATAGAGGAGACTGACATGACATATGTCATGTCAACCAAAAATATGTGATTAAAATAATACTAATGCTTACAAGAGCCAGGAGACGCTTAGCACAAGCAACATCACCGGACTCGTCGCACAGCTCCGCCTCGCAGCACAGGGAAATCATATCATCGGAACCGATTGCAGCTGAGGCGTCGAGCTCATCTTCAAGCGACGAGTATTTCTCTCCGCCGACGTCGCCAACACCTGCACGTCGGCAGGGGAGGACCCGGCCACCGACCTGCTTGGGACCCCGAGGCCCACCGGCCTCGAATAGGGCCCCCGCTACCGGTGGTAATGTGCACCGCATGCGATGGACTTCTTCTATGAACGAAAACGTCATGCGGGCATATTTTGCGGCTACAGAGGGAGGAACTAACCTCACTGCGTACCGTGTTCGTTTGCTGCCTTTGTTTCAGGCTCTTGAACCAACTATCAGCGTGTCGGCACAGCGGCTGTCGGATCAGGTGCGGGTCATACAACGGAATCATCTGTTGGATGATGCCGTGCTTGAGAGGCTTCGCTCAGAGTTACCGTGTAGCATCATCATCCCTACTTCGTCTCAAACAACTGAACTAGGAATCCATGCAACGCAACCTGACGTACTTATGGATGAAGTAGTGGATGATATTGCTACTACAGTAAGTACACAATACAATGATGAACTAAGGAGTGTTTTGGAGCGAACGATTCAAGAGTATAAGTTGTGTGATCCCAAGTGTCGCGCACGTATACCGCGTTTGCCTACGCATAAAAAAAACATGGCCCTAGTGAGTACCCTGGACTCGGTTCTACCAAGTTATTTTAATACTTGTGTAGATATTAGTGACGCACACTCAATTCTGTATTGCGCGGCTGTAGCAGTGTGTCGGGTAGCTGGTGTCAAATTTCCTAAATTTGAGCCAGCTCCTAGACAGGCTGTTCCAGTTTGGCAGTGCAGAATTGAGCGTCGTATCACCGAGACTAGGGTGCTCATTGGTAAGCTATGCTGCTTCAGGGCGGGTAATACTCGACCTAGAGTGATGCGTTTTGTGACTCGTGCATTTGCGGGGACTGATATTAGTCCTCGCGAATACTCTGTACGGGTCACGGAACGTATTGACTACCTGAAGCAGAAAATTTATGCGTGGGCAAACCGTATACGCAGATATAAGAAAAGAGTGGATAGGTATACTCAGAATCGTTCGTTCCAAAAAGATGAGAGGTGTATATATAGAAGATGGGAGCAAACCGATTCAAGTGTGACTAATATGTGCCTACCTGATGCCGAAACCACAATCACATTCTGGAAAGGTATTTGGTCGGCGCCTATTAGTCATACAGAGTGTGATTGGATGCGGGATGTCGGGCGATCATGCGAGTCTATTGAGACCATGGCACCTGTCACAATAACACCTGATGACATTGCCAGTGCAGTTCGTTCGTTGCCCAATTGGAAATCAACTGGGCCGGACGGGCTGCACAATTTTTGGTTAAAATGGTTTCGTAGCTCACATGATTGTCTGGCATCTTGCTTTCAATCATTACTTGAGTCTGGGTCGCTTCCATCTTTTATGACGTCAGGTATTACACACCTCCTCTATAAATCTGGTAGTACCACGGACCCGAAAAATTATAGACCGATAACTTGTTTGCCTACGGTCTATAAGCTTCTCACATCTGTTTTGAGAGTTAAATTATCATCTCATTTAGAAAATTATTCCATAATGTCCAACTCTCAAAATGGATGTAGAAGCGGGTCACGTGGTACTAAAGAACTCCTTATTCTTGACATGGCCATTAATCAGCAGGTTCGTCGTAACCGGAGAAATCTGGCAACATGCTGGATTGATTACAAGAAAGCCTACGATTCAGTGCCACATACATGGCTGTTGAGGGTGCTGGAGTTGTATAAAGTTGATACAACTCTTCGCACCTTCCTGCAGGCATGTATGGGGCAATGGAGAACGGCTCTTGTTTATCCAGGATGTCGTCAGATGCTTGGAAACGGTGAGCCTGTCAGGATTGAGAGGGGTATATTTCAGGGTGATAGTCTGAGTCCCTTATGGTTTTGTCTAGCACTGAATCCTCTCAGTACTTTACTGGAGAATTCAGGGCTAGGCTATCAGTTTCGGAGAGGAGGTCAAGTTGTTTCCCACCTTCTGTACATGGATGACTTGAAATTATTTGCCTGCACCAATACCCACTTGATAGAGTTACTCAAGATCACTGAAACCTTTAGTAATTCTATCAAAATGGAATTTGGTGTAGATAAATGTGCAGTCATGCATGTAAAGAAGGGACGGATTGTGGAATCTGAAAGAGTACAACTTTCAGATTTCACAAAACTTAAATCCCTCTCCGCGACTGAAACCTACAAATATCTTGGTATGTCGCAGGCATTAGGTATTGCTGAGACAGGCATGAAACAAGCGTTGGTGGATCGTTTCCTTGGCCGCCTGAAAAAAATACTGAGAAGTCTTTTATCAGGAGGTAACAAGGTGCGCGCCATCAATGGTTGGGCCATGCCTGTCTTAGGATATTCCTTCGGCATACTGAGATGGACTCAGACAGAACTGGACACCCTGGATAGAAAAGTCCGTTCGTTGTTGACCGCAAACCGAATGCATCATCCACGTTCGTCTGTAATGAGGTTGTATATCCCACGGAAATGTGGTGGTCGTGGATTTTTAAATATCAAGACGTTACATAACCGTGAGATATACAACCTTAGGGAATATTTCCTTCATGCGGACGTGGGTATGCATCGGGATGTGGTAACAATAGACAGCGGACTGACCCCTCTTTATCTTGCCAAAGAGAACTGGCACAAACCAGCAATACTAACTACTAATGATCGCAAGGAGATATGGCAGGGCAAAGAGCTGCATGGACGATTCTATCGGGCCTTACATGGGTCCGATGTAGATTTATTAGCATCAGTATCCTGGCTACGTTTTGGTGATCTTTTTGGAGAAACCGAAGGTTTTGTCTGTGCAATTACTGACGAAGTTGTTATGACGAATAACTATCGGAAGTATATTTTGAGAGATGGTAGGTACGGTTGACATATGTCGGGCATGCCACCGACCGGGTGAATCTCTCAGACATATAATTTCTGGTTGTCCTCGTCTTGCCAACGGTGAGTATTTGCATAGACACAACCAAGTGGCCAGGATTGTCCATCAGCAACTTGCCCTAAAATATAAACTTGTGGATGCAGAGGTACCGTATTACAGGGGGCCGAGTCTGCTATTTTCCATCAAAAAGCCGGTCCAGTGCGATTCTATTACGATATTCTAGCGATTGGTCCTAAATCTGCTAGTCGCGTAAATCTTGTCTATCGCCACTATTGAACATCGATAGAATATAAATAGAATCGCAAAAGCAGAGACAAGGGCTTTATTTTGGTTGTTTGTTTTGACTCTTGTCAGTCAGTACTAGTAGGTGTTTTTTAGGTTATTTACAAATTACTTAAAAGAGACTTTTGTAGAGAATTACGATGTAAAATTGTGAACTTTACCTATAAACAAACGTGAACTTTATAAACGGCTTTAAAGCAAAGAGTGACAGTGTTATCCAGAAGAACTATCAATCAAATCAGCCTATCGCAGTCCAGTGCTGGACGTAGGCCTTTGCCAATTTACGCCACAATTCATGGTCCTGCGCCTTCTGCATTCAGTCCCAGCCTACGACCTTTACCAGGGTCGTCGATCCATCTAACGGGTGGTACCCCACGGTTGCCGAGACGCGGTTGGAAGAACTATATCCTATAGAAATTTGAGACAAAACTCAAATGTAAAAAACTGGTCCAGCAATGAATTTCATTTTGAAGAAAGGGCTTTGGATGCTAAAATTCATAGAATAAACACAGGAGACTGTATGGTAGGACTTCGGATTGTCCTCCCACGATTTAAGGGCTGGGAGGTGGTGGGGGGGAGGGGGGAGGGGGTGTAGAACCCCCCCCTTGAAGGAAAAGTTGCGGACGCCCCCCTTTTTGAGTTACGATTTTTTTTATATTATAACCTAACTTTCGCATTTTCTTGGTCTGAAATTGTTATAATAATATTATAAAGGACAACTCTGGCGCTCGGCGGCCGCTGCCGCGGCACGCTCGCTTCGCTCGCTCGCCGTCGCGCGTCAATGGTCACAGTTCCAACCTAACCTAACCAACAGTAGTTGAATAATCAACAATAGTTTGGCTAAAAGGCTGAAGTTAAAGGCCATAAAATAAGTATTACAAAAAAAATATAACTGTCAGACAGTGACAGTGACAGCGTGTCGACGGCGTTTTACGTTTAGTTTTACATAGCGGCAATAGTCGGTAAATTATTGTCAGAATACATAATATAAGTAATAGCATTCATTTATGTCAACGAAATATATGTATTATAATAAAATATGCATAAAATTTTACGTAGTCGCTGAATATACCTATTTATTTCATTATTAAATGAAGTTAAACATTTTAGTGCGTAAACCTTATGTAAAACGAAACGTTTAATGACGAGCCGAATGTCAAAAGCATTAAGAGTGTAGGTATTCTGTGGTCAAAAGTGACAATTTTTGGTAATTTTTTATGATTTTCATTATTTTTTTTCTCGTTAACCATTAATCTCCGCAAGTTAAAACTTCGTGTGGAGGCTTCTAATAATATTAGCTTTGTGTAAAAAAAAAATGAACCCCGAACTCGTGGGAGGACAATCTAAAGTTAAGCCGACTGTATATTTTCATATACATATATAACAGCAGTTTATTCAAGTCTTCTACAAATACATCTTTACAGAAAAAATATTGAACAATAACCTCAAGATAACTCAAGATTGTGAATAGTGAAAGTTTTTATCTACAAACAACTACTCTGTCATATGAAAGTTGGTTTTTAAATTGATTAACACTAGCGTAACTACTCAACGGACTTAAAAAGTTATTTCATCATTGTGAAATTATGGTATTCCACAGCAACTATGTGATATAGCCAAACAATCTCAATACAGACAGCTTTTATTAGTGCCCGTGTGTGATAGATAATATGATGGATAGTAAAAAGAAATATGCTATTATCATTTTGTTAATAGGTACTCAAGGAAGCTGAGCAGTGATAATTTTAATAAATCTTGTATTTACTGGCATGTATGGGTTCATAGTATGACACAGGTAAAGCCGTCAACTACAGCTAGTATGTTGGATTATGAAAGAGTAATGTGCATGTACAGAGATCTTGGCCATCCAAGCCTGCCATGATGAGAAGCCATGCCTTCGATTCCAATGACCAATGCTCTAGAGCTAGACTAATGTCAATTTGTTGTTTTGACTGGCCTCGTGGTTACTACTCTAACCACTAACATGTAACTCACATACTAACTGTAACTCTAATGTGTAGTCAGGTACTCTCTGTCTACGGATTTGGAGGTTGTGGGTTCGATTCCCACCCCGGACAAATCTCTTTGTGTGATGATCATATTACTTTGTTGTGTCTGAGTGTAATTTATCTATAAAAAGTATGTATATAGAAATATAAGTATGTCTATCAGGCGTCTAGATCCCATAGCACAAGTTTATAGCTTAGTTTGGGCTAGACGGTGTTGTGTGAGAATGTCCAACAACAATATTTCTATTAATACCTCCACAAAATGAAATTGGGTAAGGCCTAGCTCTGAGCATAGTGGTAGACTGTAATAGGGTTATTTGATAGCTTATTTTGGATTTGGAAACATTAAAAATGATGAAATATGGAAAAATATTTTTAATATTCATATTTTACAATTATTGTTTTTATATTATCTTCATCTTGCCAAAAATACTATTGTAATAGCCACGCTGCTTGAAGATCAGGGTTAACACTTCAATTTTCAACTCGAGTATCCTGAAATAGATTACAATACAATTAGTTTTATTTCAGCTATTGCAAGCTTGTGAATTGCATGATTGATGATTAGAAAGTGATTTCAAGATGTTGTTAAAAGGAAATGAGATTTATCTGATAGAAATATTAAATGACTGTGATTTTAAGTGTCAAACATTGATTTAAATAAATAATTTTACCAATTTTGTCAACTCTTATTTACCCACCTCATGTTTCCATGGCCATTGTGCGTTCTTCTTCTAAAGGAGAGATAGGAAGTACTACAGATGTTTTATAACACAGTTATGCCATGCACAACATGCATTAACAATCTTCCCTGCTATTTTGAGACCATAATGTAATGAATGTACTCGCAGCAAACATCTGCAATTAAAATAAAATGGTAAGGACTTATCATCTTCACCAAGCTTGATGATCTGGATCACATTTATTAGGGTATTAGGAGCACTGTGAGTTGACCAGTTTTGTATCAGCATTGTTAGATGTGAATGTGACTATCATCGGGCTGCTCTCTAACCAACCCAGTCCTTGTCCGTCGGTGTACTGGTGCACTAGGTACTTGCTAGTTACTTTAAATTTGGAACCGGAAGAAAGTTTGTAAACTCAGAATTTAAATGATCTGTTAGAATATTGACCAATTAGTAATGAAGTCTCATACTCCCATCACCACTACTTACAGGTGGGGTTTGCTTGGAATGGTACCCTACAGTAGAGTTCAAAAAGTGATTGATTTTTTATTTATACCTAAGTATACTTTAATATTCCCATTTAATACCTGACTTCTTTCAGTTTCTTAAGAGTTTATAGGTATATAAGTCATTAGGGATGCCTATATAATTTAAAACCTGCAGTCTCTCTATCAATATTATTAGGTATGAGGAAAGATTAGGATGTTTGTTTGTTTGCATCGGAATAGGCTCCAAAACTTCTGGACCGATTAATAAATTCTTTCAGTGTTGGGAAGCTAGACTCTTCCCGGTGAACATAGGCTATATTTTAGGCCCATATTCCCTTGGGAACAGGAGCTATGTGGGTGAAACGGTGAAAATATGCTGTGCACCCGGGTAAACTGGGTATTTTCAATGTTCATAAAAACTGTAAAAAACAATTAAGTAAGTATATTGGGAATTGAGTGTACATAGGTAAGTACCTATGTACTAAAACAATAATAATTACCTACTGTAAGTATTAGAAATGTGACTTGTATTTTAGATATGAGTGATTGTAAAGAATATTGGACAGTACTTACAGAAAATAGATGCATGTCAATTGCAAACATGTCTTCATACTATTTTGCTGATCTTGTTGAGTTGGCTACTTGGAATAGTTGCCATCTATGTATCTATAACTAATAAAGTTCATTGACCCTGCGACAATGGCTCATTCACAGCTCTAAATTCACTTTTTGGAGACTTATTATAGCACTACGACCATCCAATGTATTAGTGAAATAAATAAAGTCTGCTTCGGATAAAATGTTAGGCTATGTCTTACAATTAATCAATCTTCATCATTTTGATGTAAATTGTAAACTTGCTTCTATTTAGTTTATCTGCAAATTGATTAATTTAAACAATAATACCCATTGTATGTTTAACGAACGAAAATAACCAGCCTCGCACTTTCTATTTCTAGCTGTCAAACATTAATTACGCGACTTCCAAAACTAATCCCATCAAATATTAGCAGACTACGCATTAATGTCAAATACACTGGCGATTCTATGGAGAGGCCATCGGTCGACCATAATCGCACTTCAATAGAAACAAGATAGAAGCTATCGAGTTAGCGAATACGAAAACTGTCAAATTGTACCGATGAGCTTCTATTTTGCTACGATATCTATTCTATTCTGATGCGATTGAAATAGCAGACTCGGCCCCCAGGTATGTGCCCGACCCAGTTCTCGAAAATGGTCATGGCACATTGTATTGGGATCGGTCTATTATCACTGACAGGACTATTGTAGCCAATAAGCCTGATATAGTGGTAATAGATCGATCAGAGCGCCTCGCAATAATCGTTGATATTACCGTCCCACATGACGAAAATCTCGTGAAAGCAGAAAAAGAAAAACAAATAAAATATTTGGATTTAGCTCACGAGATTGTCGACATGTGGGATGTGGATTCAGCGGTTATTGTGCCGATAGTCATATCAGCACATGGTCTGATTGCCAAGAGCCTCGATCAACACCTAAAGAGGCTCGGGTTAGGTAGTTGGGTCAAGGGCCAGATGCAAAAGGCAGTTCTCTTAGACACTGCACGTATTGTGAGGAGGTTCCTGTCTCTGCAGCCCTAACCACCGGTATCTTGGTCCCTGTACCCGATGCCGGTGGGACACTATTTTTTTATATTTTTAAATATATTTTTTTTTATATAATGTATTTAAAAATTTAAATTAATATGTTTTAAAATTGTAAATAAAGGAAATAATAATAATAGCCTTTATTCTCTGACCATTACAACTATGAATATAAGAAACATAACTTAAAATAATATAAAAGACTTAAATATATATATATATGTATTGCTTCCAGTTTCTTTAATTTGTGACATCGTCTGCCGCTATAGGATCAGGCTGTCCATTGACATAGGCCTCCTCCATACTCTTCCAATCGTCTCTATTCTTTGCCATCCTTCTCCATCCTTTAGGTAGGTCATCTTCCCATCTCCTTACCTGCCTACCTCTCTTCCGTTTTCCATCTCTTGGGTACCATTCGCTAATATCTTTAGTCCATTTCTCAGGTTTGGATCTCATCATATGGCCAGTCCAACGCCATTTCAAGCTTTTTGCTTTACTTATTACATCCACAACTCTTGTTCTTTCCCTGATGTCTGTAAGTCTTTGTCTGTCCTTTAATTTTATGCTTAGCATACTTCTCTCCATACTATGTTGGCAGACTCGTAATTTTTGTGTAGAAGCAGCTGTGAATGGCCATGTCTGGCACCCATAAGTCAGCACAGGCAATATGCAGGTGTTGAAGACTTTTTTCTTCCCAGCGATTGGTATGGACTTGCTTTTCATGATTTCCTTGAGTGACCAATATCTTGCCCAGCTGTTGTTTACCCTCCTCTGTATTTCTTTTGTAATTTGGCCACTAGGTGAAATCAGTTGACCTAGGTATATGTACTCATCCTCATACTCAATCTCCCTGTTATCTACTGTTATTTTGGTTCTTATACTATTAGTCATCGCCTTCGTCTTTGCGGTATTCATATACAGACCAGCTTTTTTGCTTTCTTCGGAAAGTGATTGTAGCATTTTTTGTAAGCTTTGCGGATCTTCTGCAAATAACACTAGATCATCAGCGAATCGAAGGTGGTGTAGTCTACTGCCGTTCACATTTACTCCTGTATCCCACGCCAAGCTTCGGAAGATTTCCTCCAGGACTGCTGTGAACAGCTTGGGGGATAATGGGTCACCCTGTCTCACCCCTTTTTTTACTTTAAATGGCTCACCAAGTTTTTCTAATTGGACTTTGGCTGTGCTGTTTTTATATATCAAGTAGACTATTTTTGTATACTTTTTATTTACTCCTTGATTATGTAGAGCTTTGTATATGTAGCTGTGAAATAGGGAATCAAAGGCTTTGTTGTAGTCTACAAATGCAATATAGTATAGTTTTCCATATTCATTGAGTTTCTCTATTAATTGTTTTAGTACATGCATATGGTCCACAGTAGAGAAATCCCTCCGAAATCCAGCTTGCTCTTTTGGTTGTTCTTCATCTAGAGTTTTTGCTAGTCGTCCTAATATTATTTTTGAAAAAATTTTGTAAATGTTACTCATCAAACTTATCGGCCTGTAGTTATCTATTTTATTTTTGTCACCTTTCTTATGGATTAATACAATTGTTGAACATGTCCATTGTCTTGGTATTTGTTCTTTATACAGTATTTCATTAAATAATGTTGTTAAGGGTTTATCTATTCTATCAATTAGGTGTTTTAGCAGCTCATTAGAAATTTTGTCTTCACCTGGTGCCTTATAGTTTTTCTGTGAAATGATTGCTCGTCTGGTTTCACATGTGAGGATCTTAGGAACTGTTTCATGTTCTTCCATGGTGTTTATAATACGATCTATATTTTCAGTATGTTCAATATTATAGAGGTTTCTGTAGAAGTCCGTTGCAATTTTTCCTATTTCAGACCTGTTTGTTATTGATTTGTCGTTTCTTGCATTGTCTTTACTTTTTATGCTTGGCATCCATGTCTCATACTCCTTAAGTTGTTTTAATGCTTTTTTTACACCACCTGTTTTCTCTATTTCTCTCTGTATGGCTTCTATTCTTGTGGATTGCTTATGTTTTCTTATGCTTGAAGTTATCTGTTTGCTAATAAGTTCTATTTTTCTTATGTTATTTTTTCTGTCCAGTAACATGTTCCTTCTTTCCTTCATAAGATCTCTTGCCTCGGTTCCAATTTTGTCCTTTTTTTGCCTGACTGTAGCTAGTTTTTTCCCCATTTCCAATATGTATTTTTCCATTTCATCATAATTTTGTTGCATTGTTTTATCCGAGCTGAATTGTGGAGGTTGTTCTGTCAATTGTGTGATCGTTTCATCAGATATCTTCACATCTATTTGAGATTGTGTTGTTTTGCAGTGTTTTCTTGATGGTTTAGTGTTTGCTTTTTTAACAGTTGCTCTCACCATTCTATGATTTGTACTAAAATTTAACTTGTTGATTGTTTCTACATTTATAAAGTGGTGCGACATATTTGTTGTTATAAAGTCTATTTCGTTTTTGTATTTACCGTCTGGTGATAACCATGTCCATTTTCTATTGGGTTTTCTTTTATAAAACGTGTTCATTATTTTCAAGTTATACTGCATTGCAAAGTCCAGTAATCTCTGTCCGTTTTTATTTCTTTTCCCTGAACTAAAGTGGCCCATTACGAATCTTTCTCCACCCTGCAATGTGCCCACTTTACTGTTAAAATCTCCTAGTACGATTTTTTGCTTATGCGTCTTTTCCATGGTTTCATGCAGACTTTGGTAGAATTTATCTTTTTCTTTATCTTCTGTGTCCTCTGTTGGAGCATATATTTGAATTAAGGATGTTGGATTTTTATGGCCAGGTAACCTGATGTTTAGTACCGCAATTCTATCGGATATTCCAGTAAATTTCTCTATGTGACATCTGTATTCTTTTTTAATGATGAAGCCTACTCCGTACATGCCTTTTTTCTGTCCATAGTAGTAGAAAATGAAGTCATCATATTCTCTGATTTCTTCGCCTATCCGTCTGACTTCGCTTAATCCGAGAATATCCCATTTTACTGTTCTTAATGCATGTCTTAGTTCTTCCAGTCTATCCTCTGTGCCTAAAGTTCTTGTATTTAGAGTTGATATATATAACTGTTCATTTTTTCTCTGTCTTTTTGTTGTGTGTTCATTGCTTTGTTTTTCTGATGTACTCTCTGAAGTTATACTTGCATAGCTTTGCTTGTATGGAGGGTGGTGGTCTAATATCCCACGGAGACCAGCCGGGTTGGGATATGCCATATGGCTTGATTTAGTTGTTGATAACACTTGTTTACTTGTCCGGTTGACGATGTCTGTTGATTGTTATTGGTCACTGTTTATATGACCGCGTGGTTCGCCTCTTATTTTGCTGAAGGTACTAGTTTTATTAATTTTGTTTGGAGCTTTAATAGGGTTCCTTGTAGCTGGACCATCTGTAGGTGGTGTGGATGGCAATCTTTTCCTTTTTTCGCTGTTTTCTATTTTACCTTTTATTATTAGTTTGTCGTAGCGGATGTAAGCTATATTCCCCTTTTCTACCTCTTCTTTAACTTTGTTTTTCAGCTCACGCCTTTTTTCTAAGACGTCTTTTGGGTAGTCGTCTGAGGCATAGATGTTTTCCGCGAAGTACTTGTTATGCTTCAAAATTTCAATTTTGCGCCATTCAAGTGTCAGTTTCAAAAGTATTGGTCTGATTCTATTTTCATTTTTCTTGCCGATGCGTGATACGTTTCTAATTTCCCACATGTCCCATTCCCTAATGTTTGCTTTCGCACCCATAAAGTTAAGAGTCTCTAGGACTAATAGCATGAGATCTTGGTTAGTCTTTTCTTTTTCTACGACTCCATGTAAAATAATATTGGCCTTCCTATTTTCTTTCTCCAGGTGGTATATTTTGCTTTTCATACAATTAACCTCTTCCTTTAATTTTTTATTCTCTTCAACCAAGGGTCGCATTTTTTGTTCGATAGTTTCTGATATAGAATTAGTAACACTTTGTGTTATAGCGGCGGTTTGTAAATTAAGTTCTTCTTTTAATTTTTTCCACATTAAATTTATTTGTTCTTCCATCTTAATTTCAATTTTGATTTTCCCCAAGTTTGTGCAAATCTTCTTGGTGTGGCGACACTTCAGAACGCAATGTACGCGTAAATCCAGCACGCAATGTATGTCGTATTTATTTTTTGTTATGACAGTGTAGGGTAGACAACAAATTCAATGACAAAAAGTGTCACCGAATAAATTTTAATAACCTTGAAAGTCACTATTCTTAAGTTGTTTATAGTTCTATTTTGCACTTGTTTTAGCACTTTTTTTATTGTTTTCAGTGATGTGTCTCTAGTCTCAAACAATTATGATGTTTTAAAGCACTTTTGCACAAAATTTCCACAAATATTTTTATAAAATGCTGGAGCTAGTTTTTACGTGTATATACTTGACTGCACCGGAACCGGTCTTTTTTTTTGCATGCAGTATGATTAAGACTAGTCAAATTAAAATATATATTACGTAGTTTTGTAGTTCTTATTCAAATACCATTGTACAATCAGTGTCAATGATGAAGGCAGATCAAAGAGAAATAGAGACAACTATTACACATTACACGATAGGTTTATTCAAAAATATTAATTAGGCAAATATTAATTTGTATATTTGCTGGAATGGCTGGTCAATCCCTACTTTTTTATGCTGGCCATACTTGGTGTAAAGGAAGTAACCTGTCACTTTTTCAGACTATGTCTCTATAATTATTTCTTGTGGAAATCCCTTTGGGTCATCCCCCATTACAGGGGTGATGGGGTCTCAGAGCCACTGCATGTCTAGTATAGAAACACGCAATGCCGATGTCAATTTGTCGGCCATTCAGAGGCGTACCAATCCGCCGAATTTGTCGTTGGCGACTGGGGTGGTATGCAGCCGCGCTGTACAAACACATACATATTGTGCGTGCACGAATTTGTCTGCAAACTACGTCAGTCATACGCCATCGCGCGCTTAGTACGTGTTCAACGAGTAGGTATAATGTCGTTGGACGATTGCAGAGTTTTGGCAAGAATTTATCCCGCTCTGCTGAGAAGACTTGCTTGTGGGAAGTCCATTAAAGCGACTTTTGTGCGTTTGAAAGCACCGGTGCCCTATTAGGGAACCAACAACGATGCGTGCAAGGTACACAGAGTTGCAGTCTAGTCGCTGGACTGGACTGAAACTCTGCGCTCATGTAATGTTTGGGTGATGACGGATTTGTCCACATATGGGTGCGGCTCGGGGCTCGGCTCCGGTACGTGTAGTGAATGGCGGGCTTTAGATATTATTCTACATACATAGCGAGATTGTAAACTGTCGAGATATTGCGGACTGTAAAACATGGTTAGGTTAGGTTGGAACGGTGACCATAATCGCACAAAGGCGAG
Organism: Miltochrista miniata; assembly: GCA_933228765.1. Lineage (NCBI taxonomy): Eukaryota > Metazoa > Arthropoda > Insecta > Lepidoptera > Erebidae > Miltochrista > Miltochrista miniata. The sequence continues at coordinate 15,638,378 of OW121751.1, read as the reverse complement.
CGAGCGAAGCGAGTGGGCCGCGGCTGCTGGCGTCAAGCGTCAGATGCCTTATTAGTATAATATTTTAAGTAATTCTTGTTTTAGCTAGTGGACCATTGTAACGTTGTGAAACAACGGGTGCAGATATTGATTAATATTAGATGATTAAAATTGAAATTTAGTGAAAATAAATGAAAGCGCCATCTGCCGACAACTAGTCTCATCTACACAGCACTGACGTTACCAAGTGACGTCAGACGTAGGGACCCGACTTGCCGCCAGAGGCGCTGTACAAAGATATAAATACGACCGCGCGCGAAGTTCAAGAAAACCATTTTGCGTAAAATTAAATTATACTCGTCGCGAAGGCGTCGGTGTGTCACTAAATATATTTAATCGAAATAAAATATAAGTTATAGGGAGCGAAATACTCCCTAAGTAAACAGTGGTTTAGCTGCAAGCATCAATTACCCCATCATTGGGTGAGTTAAATTAATTATAATGTAATCTAGATTTTAAAACAGTGAAAATTAACGGCTGTTGGTCAACCCTGTTTTAGGGGGGTAGTTACAGGGGTGTGAAAAAATGTCTCTGTAAAATTAGAATATAAGCAAACATTGTAAGGCACCCGATTCCTGAAATGGTTAACAGGGATCGGCTGTCTTAGCAATAGGCGGGAAAAAGGGTTCCAGCTAACCCGTCATCTGGAACATTCCAGGGTCCACCCTTCGGGTTCCAAGCAGGAACGTCCACCCTACGGGCAACAAGCGATCATCCACCCCACGGGTTCGAAGAAACAGTTCACCCTACGGGCTACAGGAAATATTTTACTCTCCGGGTAGAAAACACCGTGCCAGCCGAAGTTGTGGACGGCATGGCTACATCAGCAACTGCAGCATTCTTCAGGAAGGCCAAAACTAAGATAAGTCGGAACCCTGCGAAGACCATCGGAAGTCGCACTTGCATAATTGCTACTTGACCACACCCACGACCCCGAGTTTCTATTTGAATAAATCGTCTGTTATAATTTTAATCCTTTTTATCATTTCTCTCTTCTATTCTCTTCCCGAAAAGACCATAGCTTTTCACAATCTAACAGAAAATAAATCGTTAGATTGTAATCTCTATACAGTTTACAATCTCGCTAGGTGGATGAAACTTTGGGTAGGCCCTGAAATATTGGTTGCGATCGATGGAATAGGGTCCTATACCCTATTCCATCGATCGCAACCAGTCCGAGTCGTACCGACTGTACAGCTACTGGACAACTGGCGGGCAACCGGGAGGTGGGTCTTAAGATTGGCATGTCTTGTTAGTTATGGGTCAGAGCTCTATCAAATTTTCAGGAACCCTGTATTACATAGAACACAGTTGAATATAAACTTTTTTTTTTTGTGCTCATCTGCGATCAGTATAAACTATAAGCAAATTGGTTATGCGAATTTGTCGACGTCGAGTGCATTCTCCAGTAAGAACAATACTCGTTATAGTCTATTCAGATATCTCTGGCTAGATGATGTCTTTTCTTTTAAGACGCTTTTGATAGGTCCGCGTAACAAGAGTTGCCGCGAGCGCATTTGGGTGGTTTTCCAGCCTTTTCTGGTATTTTTTCCTGGAGGCCTCAATTTCCTCATTCACAGTATTCATTTTCAGATTTGTGTGGATTTCCGAATTGGTGACGAACCAGGGAACGTGTGCTATTGCCCTTAGTATACAGTTCTGTACTCTTTGCAATATTGAGATGTTCGAGTTACTTGCACTTCCCCATAGCTGTATGCCATACATCCAGGAAGGTTTAAATATGGAGTTGTAAATTAATAGTTTATTATCTATTGATAATTTGCTATTGCGTTCCAGCATCCAGTACAGGTTTCTGTGTCTCATGTTTATTTCTTCCCTTTTACTTTTTATGTGCTGCTTCCACGTCAAGCGGCGATCCAGGTGGAGGCCCAGATATCTCACACTGTTCTGATGCGGTAGAATTTCGTTTTGGAGGTGCACAGAAGGACAATTTTCTTTACGCAGTGTAAAGGTGACATGTACAGATTTAGATGTACTCGCTTTGATTTTCCACTTTTTAAGCCATTTAGCAATGGCGTCGAGACTCTGTTGCAGTTGTTCCGTGGCTACATCTGGGTGAATGTTACTCGCCATTACTGCCGTGTCGTCAGCGTATGTGGCAATCATGACTTTATGCGTCTGCGGAAGGTCGCAAGTGTACAAGGTGTACAGAGTCGGTCCCAATACTGAACCTTGAGGTACGCCCGCTTTGATTTCGTAGAATTTAGAGGTCTTGTCCGACTCTCTGACCTGAAAGACTCTCCCAGTGAGGTATGATTTCAGCAAGATGTAGTAGCTATGGGAAAGTAAAGTCTTGATCTTACTGAGCAGGCCATCATGCCAGACTCTGTCAAAAGCCTGTTGGATGTCCAGAAATGCAGACGAGCAGTACTCCTTTTCCTCTAAGGCTCTTCTTATTCTCTCCACAACTCTGTGTACCTGCTCTATGGTAGAGTGTTGCTGCCTGAAGCCAAATTGGTGGTGGGGGATGACATTGTTATTCTCCAGTATCGGCACAATGCGGCTAAGGATCAGCTTCTCCCAGACCTTCGACAGGATGGGCAAGAGACTAATAGGTCTGTATGAGGAGGTCTGGCTTGCTGGTTTTCCTGCCTTATGCAGCATCATGATCTGTGACACCTTCCAGAGATCCGGGAAGTACCGAACCCGAAGCATTCTATTAAAGAGCATTGTCAGAAAAACTATAGCTTTTCTTGGGAGCTCCCTCAGAACTTCCTTAGTAATGAGGTCATATCCGGGTGCTTTTCTATCTTTAAGGTCGCGGATAGATCCCCAAACTTCTCTCACTGTGACCGCAGCTGGCGGAAGTGACATCTGTAGACGCTGAGCAAGTATTGAATATAAACTTGAGGGGAAATAAATCCTCTGTTATGCACATATGTCAGCGAGCGCCGCGATCTCAAAAAATAATAATAACAAAGTAAATTCTAGAAATCAGTTGGATTTTCCGGTATGAATTATCACATATGATTACTCAGGTATGAAGTCTACTGCACCATCAAGGGTAATAAATACAAAAAAAATTATGTACCTATAATAGTAAGTTTATATTTTACGCTTTACTGGTCGATGACTTTCCAACAGTTTTAGGCATTTTCTTATTAGTAGAATCTTCTAGCTCTCTCGCTTTATAATAGTGTGGCGCAACTTCCAAAAGCCATTTACTCTCTATTTCCGTTACTTGTCTCATAAACTCTTTCGATGTAAACACTAGTTCATGGTAGATAAGCCAGCGTGGAAGTTCTTCAAATAATGCACTATTGGGATGGATCATAACAGTCTGAAACAAGTAAAGTTTAGGATGTTAGGATGCGCGAGGTATCATTTTCTTCTGGGATAAAATGGCTTCTTAGCTAATTTAGCTATTGCCATCCTTGGGGAATGAAATCTTTTCAGAGTGGGTTCCTATATTATAAATAAATATTCACGGACATTTTCACACTTAACAACACCATCTGATCCCGAAGTAAGCTAGGAATAACCTGCTTGTGTTATGGGTATCAGACCACGGATATTAATACTTTTAAATACATACATAGAAACACCCAGACTCTCAAGACAAACATTTCTTGATCACACTAATTTTTGTCTCCGGTGGGAATCGAACCCACGACCTCCTGATCCGTAGTCGCAAATCTCGACCTCTAGACCAACTAGGCAGTCATATAATGGTGGAGTACCCTAGAAAAATCAATATTAAAGGTTTCAGGTTTTCGGCTGGGTGGCGATAGACGAGTGAGTGCCCTGCACTGCAGGCCTAAAGAGGCAACATTGTGTGTTGAAACATACAATTCATATAATTTGAAATACAAGACATACAAAATCTTTTATGTTTCATAATACGAAACGTACAAAGTTGCCTTTATAGGCCCTCTGGTAATTTATAAGTTTAATAAGATCTCCACTTACTTGATTATTTTTTACAGTCTTGTAATGTCCTCCTTTTGAAAACTTAGCTATATGATAAAAATAACCAGCAGTAATTGCTTTGCGTATATTCGAATCTTCATTAATGCTAGATACCATCTCAATTTCCACTCTCTCCATAAGGCCCGCTAATTGTTCCCGCACGTCGCGAGCTCTTTTCATAGATCTGTACTGTATAAAGTTTTCATAACACCATTGTACTGAGTAATCTGAACCAACCCACTGGTTGTACACATTCATTAGAGTCAGATGGTCACCATGAGGGTGAAAGAAATTCTTCCGTGCAGTGTCCGCGTGTATTATTTTGTCCTTTGGCCTATAGAATATTGAACTATTTACAGATAACATGGCTGCTATTGTGACAACCTCTTCTGAACATTTGTACCTGAAAATTAAGAAAATGTCATGTACATCATGGTAAACATAGAAAATTGTCTAAAAGTAGTTATTAAAATTATTGATACGGACTGACTTGTCAACATAAAATCAATAAGCAGAGTAAGAATTACGAAAAAAAAAGCTTAAATGAAAATAAAGTCTTACTTTTCACTGGCTAATAACATTTTTGCAAGCATTGGGTCTGTAGGAAATTCAGCCATTCTCCTTCCCGCTTTAGTTAATTCTCCGTGATGATTAAGTGCTCCCAGGGCGTACAATTGTTCTAGAGCTAAAACTAAAGTTTCATGCGGTGGTGGATCTAAGAAATCAAAATGTATAAGGTCATTAATTCCTAAAGCTTTCAATGTGAGTACAGCATTGCCTAAATTTATTCTTTGTATTTCTGGAATAGTATTATCTTCAAGTTCATATTTATAAGCCCAGGCAGTGTATAACCTAAAACATTTGCCTGGCGCTACCCTACCAGCCCTGCCCGCTCTCTGATTAGCAGATGCTTTAGAAATAGGTACCACCATTAAACTTTCCATGCCTGTTTTGGAATTGAAGTTATTCTGTTTCGCAAATCCAGGATCTATGACATAGATTATGTTGTCAATGGTTAAAGATGTTTCAGCAATATTAGTTGCTAGCACAACTTTACGGGCACCTTCTGGAGTGGGCTCAAAGATCTTCGCTTGCATATCACTGGGTAGGTTGGCGTAGACAGGCAGTATTATAAGTTCTCTTAGTTTTTTGCCTATTCTTTTTGTTCTCTCTTGCAACATTTCTACACAAGTTTCAATTTCTTCCTGTCCCGTAAGGAAAACTAAAATATCTCCTAGGGGTTGAGTAGCATGAATTTGTAATATTGACACAACACTAGCATCCACATAATCGGCTTCAGGTGCTTTTGTGTAGTAAATATCTACAGCAAATCTTCTTCCAGGAATTCTAAAAATAGGAGCATCATCAAAGAAACTTGAGAATTTTTCGGCATCCAATGTAGCACTGGATATGAGTAATTTTAAATCTGGCCTGAATCTTGTTATGTCTTTAACTAGACCAAAAAGGATATCAGTGTGGAGCGTTCTCTCATGAGCCTCATCAATAATCATCACACTGTATGATGCCAAGTCTGGTTCTGACAAAAATTCTCTGTGTAATGTACCATCTGTCATATATTTAATGATGGTTCTGTCAGATGTGCAGTCTTCAAATCGAATGCTATAGCCTACTTCATTACCAAGTTTCACATTCATCTCCTGAGCCACTCGGGCTGAAACGGACATGGCAGCTACTCTTCTGGGTTGTGTGCATCCAATTTTTTTGCCATCTTTGGTAAAACCAGCTTCATGAAGATACTGTGGGATTTGAGTTGTTTTACCAGAACCTGTTTCACCTTCTACGATAAGTATTTGATATTTTGTTATAGCTTCTATGAGAGAATCCTTGAAAGGGAAAACAGGTAAAGATTTTTTTGTTTCTTCAATTGACATTCTCAATTTTTGATATTCACTCTTTTCTTTCTCTTCTGCCTTTTCTTTAGTTCCGCTAAGCTGCAATGCCTGGATAAAATCAATTTGCTCATCCAGAAGCAACTCATACTCGTCTTGTGATTTTGCATCTTTAGCGCCAAATTTGAAAAATGCTGATTTGATTTGTTCTTGCTCCCACTTTTGTTGTTCCGAATGTGGTAGTTTCTCATTTTCGTCAACTTCAATATATTCTCCTGAAAAAAGGTATAACCACACATTAATATTGAGTAGATAATGTCCAGAAACAAATGAAAAACAGTTAAGACTTAAGAAACCATGCTATATGTTATAAACAATTTTTAATATTTTATATGTATAATAGATATAATGTTATAATCAAATTTCAACACGCAATAGGCTCACCACCTGTTCCATTAGACATAAAACTATAAGGTGAAATGTGGGTGTATACTATGCGTCTGCCTACCCCTTCAGGGATAAAGGCATGATTATATGTATGTATGTTATAAGCAATAAGTGCAATTTACCTTTGGCATCTTTTCCCAAATCTTGCGGCATATGATATCTGTGAACATTTTCCAACTCACGGGCCCTTTCATGTTCTTTCGCAAGTTTTAGGATTGTCTTTTTGTGTTCTCGATCTTGCCGTTCTCTTTTTGTTAACCTTAAATCATACAATAAACATCACTATAATTAAGAAACTTGCAATGATTGTATTTGTGGATGTGCAAGCATTACCTGTCCTGGGTGTTTAATTTATGTTTCAAACAATAGAATGGTTATATTTAGTGTTTGGTGTAGGAATTAGGATTTCTCCCTATTATAAGAACAAAAAAAAACCGGCCAAGTGCGAGTTGGACTCGCCCATGAAGGGTTTCGGAGCAGCAAGTAACATAATATAAAAGTTCTTATAGTTCGTTGTAACTTTGATTGATGTTATAACACGTTCGCAGTGGTAGTGATTTTTCTAACCGAAAATTGCGGTTTGTGACGTATTAAAAAAAAACTACCAGCTCTATCTCGTTCAAACTAATTTTCGTTGGTGGTTTTCATGGCAATGTACATCATATATTTTTTTTAGATTTATCATTCTCTTAGTTTAGAAGTTAGAGGGGGGACACACACATTTTTCCACTTTGGAAGCGTCTCTTGCGCAAACTTATGGAAAACTTACGGAAAAAATATACACTTATGGAAAAAATGATTTTAGGAACCTCAATAGCATTTTTGAAGATCTATCTAAAGATACCCCACAGGTATGGCCTTGATGAAAAAAAAAAATTGAGTTTCAGTTCTGAGTATGGGGACCCCCAAAATTTACTGCTTTTTTCTAGTTTTATATAAGAATCTTAATGCGGTTCACAGAATACATCTAGTTACCAAGTTTCAATAGCATAGGCCTTATAGTTTCGGAGAAAAGTGGCTGTGACACACGGACGGACAGACAGACGGACAGACAGACAGACAGACAGACAGACAGACATGACAAATCTATAAGGGTTCCGTTTTTGCCATTTGGCTACGAAACCCTAAAAACTACTGACAAGTGAGAGTGTAACTTTGTCCACCCTTTTAGGAGTAAGGAGGAGGGTTTAGTTACGGCTTAATTCATAATGCCCAGTGACATGGAGACATAAAATAATGATGTTAGGCTGAGAAAATGCAACATTGGTAAATAATTCAGATGTTGTTTTACAAAGATTTTAAAATAATTACAAAGTATGCAAATTTTAAAGAGTGTTGATTCCAAGACTGCTTGTGTACTTACGTGTTTTCGTCAAAAAGGTACTCATCATCAGCTATGTCAGCTTCTAACTCAATAACCTTATCATCTTTTCTTTTTTCCAAATACTTGCGTCGAGACTCTATTCGCAATTTTGGTAAGAGTTTGTCTCTGTCTTCAGCTTCCAATTTTAAACGCCTTGCTGCCTCTTCATAGGATCTTCTACTGGAAGTCTCGCTGACCTTTTTAGTCTTTTCCTCATCTCGTTTCTTTAACCTTTTAGCGAATTCATCCCGTTCTTTCAAATCCTTCCTGCGACTTTGCTCTGCACTGTCCGAACTGGACGATGACGAATAACGTCTTTTGGTAGATTTATTCATTGTTTATTATTATTTTGTGTTCCGTAAAATGTTTAATATTATTGAACACGTAATCTACAATTTGCTCAAAAAGTCTAGTCAAAAAATTTCGAAGTATCACAGAAGGACTCTCCAAAGGGGAATGCTATTTATTTTACAGTGCAAATTGCACATGCTCCAGGAAAATAAGACAATTGTTGGTCCAACTCCTAAACACAGCCACGTTATATTTGATCCTCAAATCTCAGCAAAACAAATGTGTTTAATCACAAGTTAGTAATCGAGTCGAGATGAAAACTAGTGTTGCCGCTCGATAGTTGACTATTGATATTATATCGATAGGCTATCGATAGTCGACTATTGTTAGCCTATCGATAGTTCTATCGATAGTATCGATAGTGTCGATACTATCGATTGTATCGATAGCACCATTAGTATAAATACTATCGACACACTGTAATACTATCGATAGAATCGATAGAATCGTTTTTCAATACTCAATGTACTATCGATAATATCGATAGTATCAATACTATTGATGCTGAACATTGCAATGACAATCGATAGTGTCGATAGTATCGATAATTTCGATAGTTTTGTTTTATCGATAGTGACCTTTCCTTCAATAGTATTGGTTGGAGTCTGTAGTCTAAAACAGGGCTTCCTAAACTTTTAAGGTTACGGAACACCAAGCAAATATGGTTTATTCTACGGAACCCCATAAAAGGTTATAGCAAACTAGCAAGTTAGACTATGTCCGCGGTTCCACCTGCGTGAATTCCTGTTACCGTTCCCGCTTCCCATGGAAACGTTTTCCCGGGATAAAAATGCTTTTTTATTAAGCTCATCAAATTGACTGATGGAAGCCATAGCGACATTTAACGATTGCGGGCCATTCTCACAGTCCGTAAGACTTCTGACAGTGGTCCTCAAGTTGGCGACCCTGTGATGTTCCTTTTGACGCTCCGCTTGAAGAACCCGGGATTGTAAGAGGAGAGAAGTACGTGCGCGAGCAGGTCGTTTCAAACTTTTATAGATCGACAGAGGAACGATCTTTTGAATCGCTCAGTTCTGGCGAAGTACTCTCCGCTGTAAGAGCGTTACCTACATTTGGCTGGCATGCATAATTTCAGGATCGAAAATGTGAGGGCAGGATTAGGTTGAAGAGCTCTATTGAGAGCTAGGCTAAGCTAATAAATATCTCTTTTTTTTTGTTTTTTGGAATGTACGCTTTTGTTACTGCAGCTGGCAGAAATAAATTGTTTTTCTTTCTTTCTATCTAAATAGCCTATGTCTTACTCCAGACCAGAACCCCTCAGGGATCAGGGGATAAGCGTTACTTCTTCACGGAGCTAACGCAACACCCTTTGGGCACAGTAAATTTGGCTTTTTCAATTAGCTCCCTTAAATCAAATATCTTTGGAATTAACTAAAAGGCCACATTAGAAGGGAGGGCATAACGGTAATCCCTTCTTTGAGCAGCCCGCCTGGCGCAGTACCTCCGCTCTGCAGAAGACAGCGGTAATAGTAACCGGGCTTCGTGTTGGGTTGTGTTCTCCGTCGGTGAGCAGGGTTCCAGAGCTCATTGGGGTGGTTATATGCGGGTGATGGTGAGACCAGAGGCTTGTCTGCTTTCAGGGAAACCCGGTGAAACGGTTGACCACAGGGCCCCCGCAAGCTGCACGGGACCCAAACCTGAGAATTAATTTATCTCCGACCCAGGGGGCTGAAACAGCAGCCTGTGTAAAGTCCCTGGTGCTGTGGTCGTGCCGGAGGAGGATAACCGGAGTGGACGCGGCCACTGCATTAGAGGGGACTGGAGGCCCTTTCGTACGCCATGCCAATCTACCGCATCACACGTGCCGGCTTTTGGGAGTGCAGTAACCTCGCTTTGTATCTTGCGCCACCGGTACACACCCTTCTTAAATTCCCGTTTTCTCAACACCATGGCAAGGAAAAAGAAAAATATGAAACGTTTTACAGAGGCATTGTCGTCCACACTTCAAATGGACTTTTGTCACATCAGAGACATACACAAGAACATCAACGTAGTCCACCACCACCTGGAATCTGCGCAGCCGATCCTATTTATTTTGACGGAGACGCAAATCTCCTGCCCGGACTTAATGTTCCTTGGCTACAAGCTGGAGTACAGCTTTAGGTGAAAAGCTGGGGTGTGTTTGTATAATATGTGCCTTGAAGACAGGGATCGGATCGGATCGGATCTACTTGTACGCGTGTTTGAACTGGTATCACAGCGATGCGATGATACGGACTGGTGGACTGCCTTTCTGGGAGTCGTGAATTGTGGTCGCTTGCCAAAACTGCCTAGAGAAACAATTGTCGGTCGGGTTTGCCACCCCTAATTAAACCGGATGGTAGACTGGCTCAGAGTGCCAAGGAGAAAGCCGACCTTTTGGGTTCTCTCTCTACCTCCAACTCGAATATGAACGACGTGGGTTCTTCGCCGACTGGCATACCCTGGTGTTGCACTTCCATTCCAGAAATTAAATTTAGTCAGCGGGACGTAAGGCGGGAGCTTCAATCCGTGATCCCGTTCATAAGTCGAGTGGGCCAGATGGCATACCTGCGGTGGTAGTTTGGTCCTGAGTTGTGTCCGGCGCTTACATACTCGTCTTTTCATACTTTCATATTCTATGAAAAAGTCTCAGCTTCGTGGAAGATCGCGCACGTGCATCCTTTACCCAAGAAGGGTGATAGAACCGACCCGGCCAATTACAGGCCTATAGCTGTTACCTCCCTTTTATCTTAGGTTGTTCCTTTTATCTGAGGTACCTTGAAAAACACGACCTGCTCAGTGACTGGCAATACGGTTTCTGTCACGGTCGCTCGACTGGCGGTCTTGTATGGCCGCACTTGCGACTTATAAAGAAGCAGTGTTTGCGCCGCAGTAAAGTACCGCCGCGCCCTGCACAGTACATTGTTTTTCTCTGTTTTTATTATTTTTTATAAAAGGTTACTGTTGTTTGGTCTATGTGCGCTGTGATCTAAAATAAAAATTATTTTCTTTCTTTCTTTCTTCTTATTTCCCTGCTGAGCACTCCGAGCTTCCTGGACGCCAGCTTAGCCTTGCCCTCCAAGTGACTGCGGAACTGCACGTCACTGGAGATGTCAACACCAAGTATCCCTATACTTTCGGAGATAGTGAGAGATGTGCCCTGAAATGGCGGCGCCACAGTGAATGGGTTTTTTTTTTGCGGTGAACACACAAACTTGTGTCTTGGTAGGGTTTAATTGGACAAGATTTTGTCCACCCCAATCGGACACTGTAGTGAGAGTAGCCTTGATTTCAGACATAAGTTGTTCACGGCTTTCTTCCACTGCAACCCGAGAGATACCGGGACGGCCCGCGTAATAAGTGTCACCCGTACTGTTGTCCGCATAACAATGAATGCCGTCAATTAGACAACATGTCATTGATATGCAGCAGAAACAAAGTAGGGGACAACACTGAGCCTTGTGGTACTCCAGCGTTTATGGCCATGCAGTCAGAACAGCTGCCGTCAACGACGGCCCTAATGCTTCTGCCGGCCAAAAAGTTGGACACCCATCCGCATAAACTCTCGGGCAGTCCATAGGAGGGCAATTTCGTAAGAAGACCACGGTGCAAAAAAATAAATACATACGTACGGTGCATAAAAATAATACTATTGAATCACAGGCTGCTATAGATTGCGCAAAAATATAGATAGTATCGATACTACCGATAGTATTAAAAATTCTTATATAATACTATCGATAGTATTAATAATATCGATAGTAAATTTGATATTGAACTTCGATACTATCGGTACTATCGAAAATATCGATACTATCGATAGACCAATCGATATTATAGATTATTTTCGAGGTCAACTATCGATAGTCAAACTATCGATATTGCGGCAACACTGATGAAAACAATGCACTCAATGGAAAAAAAATGTGAAATTGAGTATTGAGGATAAGACAGTTGACACTTCGACAGTGACATACTAAGTGACAGCCTAAGTATTTTTGTAGTTGCACAAGGAATCGGCTGAAGTCAAAGAACATGCTGCCTTGTCTTTGGTCCAAGTATGTGTAGGCTGAGTCAGTTCGTCGGTCAGTTAATCGGTAAAACCTTTTGACAGATAGATAATTCTTGATTAGTTTATTGTGTTACAAAAAATCTGAGAAAAATATAATATTGTGATCTTTTAATCACAAAAAAAGGTTAAATTAAATTTTAACAACCTTGCACAATTTTAGTTTACATAGGCATACACTGTAGTGACATCTTTATCTCCCAAGAGTTGGCAGCAAACGCCCACTATCAGCAAATTATAGTATACATACATAGACTAGTACCTAAAAGAATGTAAAAATAGAAGAGTATCAAGATTTCACTTAGATTTTATTAATTACAGTTAGATTGCTTTGTTGCATTCTAGATAAACTTCGAGGGTTTAAAGTTACCTATGTATTAATCTATACATATAATAAAACTGTTGAGGGTCGAGAGTCTGTACATGGAAGATATTTTGAAAATTTTAATTGTAGGCCATTCTCTAATCGATACTGAAGCCGAAAATGTAATTTAAACTTTTCATGTCTGTCTGTCTGTATCCCGAATAAGTATCACGCCGAAACTACTGAACCAATTTGAATTATACTCGGTACGTTCCGAGCTTATAGCCCGAGGAAGGTTCTATGATACTTTTAATCCCGATATTTTGCGCGGTTCCTGCAGGAGAGGGGATGAAAGACAAAATGGTTTTTTAGTTGTAATTTCTCAACGCATGGTCCGATTTCAAATAGTTTTTTAGCGGTGGAGAGGGAGTACTATAAGGATTATTTTTACACAAGGTTCAATGTTGAGGATTTTGTAGTTCAGGAATTAGAGACATCTCAACTTTCGCAAAACCTAGAATTCAAGGATTCCTTTGAATGTATAGGTAAATCTAAACTGGCGTGTTGGCTTAATGATTAAGCCTATTGTAAATTAATTCAATCCCCGCAGCGCCGTAGAATTGTTTTAGAATATACTTAATCTTTAGGCTCTTTTATGATTAAACACACAGGGCTATTTCAAAGATCCCATAAGTTTGTTGAAATACCTGTTTTTATACACCTCATGTGGCGTAAACGAAGTTGCGCGGGTCAGCTAGTGTTCAATAAAATATTTGATCTTAGAAAGTAGGTAATTTTGACCTTTTTAAGTAACAAACTTTTTATTATTCAATGATAGGTACCAAACCTACTTATAAGTCAGATTAGACGTATGAAATCGAAAATAATGTAGGCATGACAGTTGGAAAAATATCCATTTCACGGTTTAGTGTTCATAAGTATAAATTTGTTATTCACTATTGTTTAAAATAATGTATCGTTCTTGTTTCCACCGGTAAGCTGATTAACTGATTTGTGCTATAGCTTAGCTACCTATGTGTTGTGACTTTGTGACGGCCCACGGTTCCTTAGAGAAATCTAACAATTGCATACTTTGTCCATAGTAGGATTACATTCTGGAGTAAGTAGGTAGGTACATAGGTACACACACAGAAATATGTACTCGCACTGTTTACCTGATGCCTAGATACCTATTTGGATAGGTCTTCCTAATCGTCCTTATTCCTTTAACGGTTTAAATTACGCCACGTAGTTGTGTGACAATGTACCTATGCCACACGGTGATGTAGTACAGCTTTCTACTGCCAACAATATTCATAGAGATCCGGTTCGAAGGACCATAAATGAATCGTCGCGTTTAGTGGTGGTCAAAGACTTGTATGGGTTAGTTAGATAATAACTTTTTAATTTAGTATTTGCTGTTTGGCCTCACTTTCTTTTTCTCACGTTCTATACTTGGTGCTATATGCTGTGTGCTGTGCACTACTGCTGTAAATGCTCAGGGTCGCAGAGGTCATTAGCTCGTTTAACGAGCGTCGCTCTGACTGATTTGAGATGAAGTGGGTGATGATGAGAGGAGGCGTGCAGGTATCTATTTGTGTGAGTGGGTTTGCGATACACAGTGTGGGCCAAGGATCCGTCTGCTCTCACCATCAATTTGACGTCAAGGAAAGACAATGACCTGTTGTTCTCAATCTCATAGGTGAATTTTGTTTTCACATGTAATGAGTTGAGATACTCAGTAAAACAAATCACTTGCTCCCTGTTGCCTTTAAATATGCAGAATTTATTATTTACATACCTTTTCCACAACCTGATCTGAACTCGGACATCCTGGAATAACAGGATAGGTTTCATTCAATGCTAACATTGAATGAAACCTACCCGGGTATTGACAAGTTGATGATGAATTGAAGAGTGCGACTGAACTTCACTATGTACCTATCATTCTGTTGCAGATCTTCTGTTTGGTGCACCTCACCAAAGAGTTTACTCACTAGTTACGTTTATCTTCTCAAACAAAATGTAGACCATTTTGGCCTTTTGCACCCAACGGCCGATGAGGTACGTATCACGTATATTATGCTTATGTTTTATTGCGTTTTTATATAATACTAGCTGTTCCCCGCGGTTTCGACCGCGTAGAAGTCGTTATCGCGTAAAATCATTAAAAAGTAGCCTATGTCCTTCCTAGGGCCTCGAACTATCCCTACCTATACCAAATTTCATCTCAATCGCTCCAGCCGTTTAGGCGTGAAAGCGTAACAGACAGACAAACAGACAGAGTTACTTTCGCATTTAATAATAATAATCTTTATTTATCCAAAAACGTACATATACATTACATCCGCGTAGCTTCCGTTCCCGTGGGAAAAGGTACGGTATATTTTAAAGCGTCACGATATAAAATAAAGCCTATGTTCACCGCGAAGAGTGTAGCTTCCCAACAGTGAATTAATTTTTCAAATCGGTCCAGTAGTTTTCGATGCAAACAAACTAACAATTTTTTTTTTTTAAATATGGGAATAAAATATAGCCTCTGCCGGCGTTATCTAGGGAAACTTCCCCGCGTCTTTGGGAGCTTTCGGGTGTCACTCTCGCTTCCTGGGTCGTGAGTCGTGCGAAAAACTTTAACGTCATGCCTTGGGCCTGCCTCTGTAAGGACGGTGAACAGACCCCGCCCCGACATTAGGCCCCCGGTCATAGAGCCCGATAGTATGGGCAAAATCAAGTGTATGGCACCCTCGCCGCAGACTGGAAATCTCGTGTTGGAGAGTTATCTCCCTGCTCCCCCCCCCGCCATCTCTTTCACGAGAATGACCTGCTCGCAGAAAGACGCGGCGGCGTCCCACGTACTCCCGTTGGAAATCATCGCTCGCACCGTAGTCTCCAGCGAGATAATGTTCAGGTCAAGACCTGCCACTAGGACATGGCGCCCACGCTATGCTCTGTATGGAGCGCTGTGTCTTCGCTGCTTCCTTCGCAGTGCTGACACTGAGGCGTGGTCTCTCGGCGTAATCGCCACAGATACTTATCGAAGCATCCGTGCCCTTAATTATGACAACCGCTAGAAGAGATTGCCATGACTCCTCTCCAGCCACTCGTTTGTTATCGATCTGATCACCACCTAAATTGAGAGATTCTATCCACTAAGACTCTTCAAGATGGTCAACGCGGTGAGGACTTGGTCGATTTCCTCGGGCGGAAGGTGGCAACTTTCGCCTCTAACTATTCTCAGACACCGCGTAGATTAGTTTTAAAAAATCGAAATAGTTGTCTTCACAGACAGACTCTTTTTGCAAAGGAATTTTAGAGCGGACTCTGCGACTCGTAAAACGACGGCGACGGGTCAAACTCAAACTCAAAAAACATTTATATCGCATAGTCCTACTACATAGGCACTTGCGACACGTTCATAAATACAAATCAAAGTGAGTACCACCACCAGTTCGGAACGCGGCCCGCTTAAGCAGAATTTGCAAAAATCTTGGCGGGCTATTCTTTTTGTGCTCTTTATATTTTTTGAGAGAGTCGAGAAGTCCAGAGGGGCGCCCCTCTGGACTTTCTGCGGCGCCCCAGGGCGCCGCGGCGCACAGTTTGGGAACCCCTGTTCCATACTATGAATGAATGTAGGGATTCTTTATAGAATCCCTACTTCCCTACTCCCTACAATATTATCATAAATGCGAAAGTTACTTTGTCTGTCTGTTACGCTTTCACGCCTAAACCGCTGAAGCGATTTAAATGAAATTTCGTATAAAGATTTGAGTCCCTGAGAGGACATACTCCTTTTTAACCGACTACGCAAAAAGAGGGTAATGATTTTACGCGATAACGACTTCTACGTGGACGAAGTCGCGGGGAACAACTAGTATTATCATACGTGTAAAGACTAATACACATTATATTATAGATTTATAGAAGTTAACTCAAGTTCTCTGTAAGGTGTTAAGTATCTGAGTAAAGTATGAATATTAATCAAATCTTCTATTGGGATTTTAAGTGGCTAGATTAGGTAGGACGGACCATCGGGTTATCGTTCCCATTTCTTGAATTTTCTTGATATTGAATGAAGCACTACGCTAGCACTAGGACAACATTTATTGTCACCAAAGGGATAGGTTTTTACGAATCCGTAGGCAACAAAAAAACCTTATGGCTTTACCATGTCTGTACCTGTTAAAGATAATTGCAAGAGAAATGTGTTAAGTATACCGTTAAATAAATAGGTAGGATGTTGTGTGTGACAGTAGACCTACCACCTTGATAAAATAATAAATATTTATAGGTGATGAAAGATATTGATATGTCGGGCAAAACATGCTTGATAACAGGAGCTAACAGTGGAATAGGATTGGAGCTAACGCGCTGTTTGAGTGACAAAGGTTGCACCGTACTGATGGCATGCCGCAACACGTATGCAGCTGATGTTGTGGCCAGATCGGTCTGCGGAGGGACCGATCGCCTAAAAGTCTATCATATTAATCTTGCCTCGCTATCTTCAGTAAAAAAGTGTTCAGAGGAAATCCTGAGAGACGTACCGTAGGAGGCTTTTAATATTTTGGCGTAGTTTAGAAAGCCTAAGTAGCATTGTGTATTTATGTATTAGATTATAGGACACTTAGATCGCTGGGTCTCCAGACTTTAGTAAGCTTGCACACTAGAACTAGTGGAACAACTGCGGCCCCAGTTCACGCTTCTTTAACGTCGAGGGCCTTATTCATAAGAATTCACTGTTAGTGAATAAATAAATAAATATTTGTGGACATTCACACACAACATTATCTAGCCCAAAATAAGCTAATATAAGCTTGTGCTATGGGATCTAGACGACTGATATACATACTTATATATTTCTAAATACATACATATTATACATAGAAAACACCCAAACTTAAAAATAATGATTAATGGTGAGGTTTAAAATCAGAACTGGATCAACTAAAGTCTCATGACTAGAGATACCAGAAGCATTTCTTTCCTTTTCGAGCTACAGTTCAGGCTGGCTGTCGCACTAGCAGAAATCCCAATGCCATAATTATTGAGTTTAAGATAAATCTCATGGCAGGGATCGACAAGATTGGCGAAAAATCTACCTTAAGATCTTCTACCTGTTTACTTCAAGTACTAATTTTTATTCGGTTGGATTCAAACCAGCTTTTCTCATAGTGGTGATGGCGGGTTTTCACACGTAACGTTAGAACGGTTGCTTGTAGGTTTTCTTGAAATATAACTGCTGATTGTTTTGCAGGAAGCTTGATATTGTAATTTTGAATGCCGCCGTGTTCGGTTTACCCTGGACTCTGACAGAAGACGGACTCGAAACAACATTTCAAGTTAACTATTTGAGTCATTCATACCTACTTATGAATATTGAAAAAATACTTGCGCCCGAGGCTCGTGTTGTGTTTACATCTTCGGAATCACACAGGTTTGGTTCTTGCAATATATTTGTTAATAATTCAGAAATATACCTTTATATCTCTGAATTATTAATACCTATGCAGTAAGCCTTCAAGCTTAGAAAATTAACTTTCCGTGGCCGGTCTGGTAGAAACACTTCTGCTGTTGAAATAATGAAATATTAACATAGTTTTTCCAAATGTCTGTCTGTATCCTGCTGCTGAGAGAAACTCATGACATTCTAAGATTGACGTCCCGTTTCACAGTTCTAACTACACCCTTGCTAAACTCCATTGCGCCCCCTCATCTTTTTTTAACGTGAGGGAAATCCTCATGGATGTTATGCCGGACTCCTACCGACTAAAAACTTCACGTTACGCCCAACAGCCTATGGTTGGGAGTCCCGGGTAAGCCCTCGGAAGGATGTCCCAGGACTCTAAACAGACCCACGGCCGCCACTCTGGCCTCGCCTAGGGGGTGGTTCTGGTGCTATCCCGCGTCTTTGGGGGGTTTCGGGTGTGATCTATTATTAGCAGAATCCGTTGCTGCCTGTGAAGGCGCGTTCGAATTCACCGTTGTCAACTGCAACGACATCATAAAAGCGTTTAAATCTATTAATGTTAAAAAAAACCGCTGACCTTTGGGGATTATCAGTGAAATCCGTTTCAAGTATTATAGATGTCATTGCCCCCTACTTGGCAACTGTGTTTAACGATTGCGTCTCAAGTGGTGTATTTCCTGATTTGATGAAACACAGTAAAGTATTACCACTGTTCAAGGCTGGCAGCACTTCAGATCCGGGTAATTTCAGACCTATTTCGGTGTTGCCGACCTTGAGCAAGATATTTGAAAAATTAATACTAGAGCAGATGCTGATTTATTTTAACAGTCACAAATTGTTTCATGAGAAACAATTTGGCTTCACTAAGGGACGTTCGACTACTGATGCTGGTGTAGAGTTATTGAAATGTATTTATGAGGCCTGGGAGGATAAACAAGATGCAATTGGTGTATTTTGCGATCTATCTAAGGCTTTTGATTGCGTCCAACATGAAACATTAATCAGGAAATTACACCATTACGGCATATTTGAACAATAGAATTCAGAGAGTCGATGTTAATGGTACACGTTCAGAAGGATCAGTAGTTACTATGGGCGTCCCGCAGGGTTCAATACTCGGCCCATTTTTATTCCTTATATATTTTAATGACCTACCCTTTTACATGGGGGACAACAACAGGATTGTTTTGTTTGCTGATGATACTTCTTTGATTTTCAAAGTCAAACGACAATTAGATAACTATGACGATGTAAACAATGCAATCTTGAAAGTGGTTCATTGGTTTAACACTAACAATCTTAGACTGAATGATAATAAAACTAAATGTATTAAGTTTACCTTGCCGAATGTAACACAGTCAGACACCAATGTTCAACTTAATGGTCGAGGGTTGGAACTTGTGGAATCAACGACGTTCCTAGGGTTAACGGTCGATGCTGGTTTACAATGGGGTCCACATATTGTAAAACTAGCTAGTAGATTAAGTTCAGCAGCATTTGCTGTGCAAAAAATAAGGCACTTGACTGATGTAGATACGGCTAGAATAGTTTATTTCAGTTACTTTCACAGTATAATGTCTTACGGTATTCTACTGTGGGGCAATGCCGCAGACATAAATTCTATTTTTATTTTACAAAAGCGAGCCATAAGAGCTATAAATAGATTAGGTCGAAGGATCTCTCTGCGCGAAACATTCAAAGAGGTTAATATTCTTACAGTAGCATCTCAATACATTTTTGAAAATCTTATGTATGTACAAAGAAATTTACTTAGTTTCCATAAGTTAAGTGATAGACACAATGTCAACACTAGAAATAAAAATAACCTCGCTGTTTATCATAGCAGATTGCATAAAATCAGTAATTCTTTCAGGGGTAACTGTATACGCTTTTACAACAGGTTACCTAACGAAATTAAGAGTATGTCCCTAAATAAATTCAAAAAGTTTGTTAAAGTTAAATTATACAGCAAGGGCTACTATACGGTTGGTGATTACTTGATGGATAAGGAAGCCTGGAAATGACCTGCTCTGCTAGATTCTCAAAAAACTGTTTAAATGCATAGTTTTTAGATTCATTAATAAAGTTGTAAATAGAGTAGTTAAAAGAATAACCCGCTGAGTTTCTTGCCAGTTCTTCTCAGGTGGGTCGCGTTGTGAACTGGTGGTAACTTTTTGGTTTATATAAGTGACGTTTACAAGTGCATTTGTATGCCTAAGTAAATAAATGATATTTGATTTTGATTTTGATCCCGTTTCTAAGGAGAGGGGGGGGGGGGGGGGCATGCGTGAATTCCTCACGTCACGCTGCAGTCTTGGGCCTGCTTCTGTGAGGACGGTGAGCGACCCTCTCACCGTCCTCAGGCCTCCGGTCATGGAGGTCGATAATCCTAGGATGGCGCCCTCCATGGCGATCCTATTAAATTGCTATTATATACCTAATATATTTATTCGTATTTTTCAGACGTGTCAACTGGCCTTATCCACTTAAAATAACACCAACTAAGGAAATGGTATCGCTACCGAGTCACGAGTACACTTCCATAAGGGCTTATAATATTTCCAAGCTCTGTAGCATTTTGTTCATGCGCTATTTGGGTTACCGTTGGCTGAACACGGGTAAGGCAGTGTTCTGTGCCCACCCAGGGACCTTTGTCAAAACAAGGTTGTGTACCAACTGGTGGCCCTATGAAACACTATATAAAATAATGAAGCCATTCTCTAAGACTGTAGTAAGTATAGGCATAATATAGCTAATTTTACTCTACACAAATCTGCGGTTCAGCCTCATAATTGTGACTTTTATACAAATCTTAAAAAAAGCTCTCTGAGCACCTTTTTTTTTGTTTTCCTGTTACTCCATGCTCTGTGATACATGGGCATAGGGCATAACTGAGTCTCACTTGGATAATGATATGTCCATAGATAGATTCATGATACACATATTGTGCTTAACTCCAATTCCACATAAGCTCTGGTCGAAGAACTGCGTGTAGCCGCGTATACTCTGCATTTCTGCTATCAGCGGATGTTAAGCAATTCACATCCACTACCGGTTGAACCCGGAAACATCAACTGAACCTTCCTCAGGCATGTCCGAACAGTAATATATCTTCACTACAAGAATCCTTCAAATTATATGGGAGTGATGCACGACCAAATAGTGCGAGCGCACGTCTGCACCACTCAAATTTATAGCATTCAGCAGAAATGCAATTAATTTTTGGATGCAACCCGGAAGACCAGGAACCGCTAACATTAAGAAAAACAGACTCACCACAATGATACAGCAGCTCATTAATGACTACTTTGTTTGACAGACCCAGGCAGCCAGTACTCCGATATACTGCGCAGTATCACCTGATCTCGACGGGCTGACCGACCAGTATTATAAGGATCTTCGCCGATGCGACGAGAGTGATCTAGCCCAAGACTTGCACTTAGCCTTTAGATTATACGATTTGACACGCGAGCTACTGTTTGAGAGGACCGTTAGCAGTGAAACAACCGTTATGAATGAAAAAACAGCTGTAGATTATTCTCAAACTAAAGACGCACTTGATGAAAGTACATTGGATGCAAATTATTCTGGTTAAACGTATTGAAATGATAAAAATAGTGGTTCGTTTACTTGCTAGAATAATAAACTATGTTTCTTAAACAACACTTTTATTTAAAGGTAATACATTGTAGTTTGTATAAGTTTAATAAATATGGCTAACATCGTGAAAAGTAGATTAACAAATAGCAATTTAACATTGATAGAATTACTCTAATGCCATTCTGATAATATTTCGTACAGTTTGCAATAGAAACCAGTGTGAATAGAGGAAGATTATGTTTCAACATTTTGTGTATTGCGGTAACACAACTATTGGGAGTTCCAATATCTCAATAAAAGTTGTGTTGTCTCATACAAGAAAACAAACATCGCTACCGAATTATTTTCTCCTATCATTCTGTCATTTCCAGAATTCCGCGACCCTTGTTCCCATCAGCGTCACCGTCTAAGTATGAGTGGTGTACGCTAAATGTCGTCATGAGTTTCGTGAAGCCCGAAGTCGCAGCTGAGCTCCCGTTGTGCTAGTGACCAGGTGCGTGTGGAATTTGGTGCACCTCTATGCCATAAAAGGGCAGGGGAAATGACATTGATATGAAATACTAAATTATTGTAATTTATTATTTCCTTAGTAATTTTCAAAACAAATGAACATCGATAAAGCAAAATGAAGATTGACAATACTTTAAAAAATCCAAGTATAAAACGGATAACTATGATCCATAAAACAAAACACTATCGATATATCGATACAAGTAATTCTCTACATATGAAGATCCAAGTATAGAACGGATAACTATGATCCATAAAACAAAACACTATCGCTATATCGAAACAAGTAATTCTCTACCTTATGAACTTTGACATTACATAACATCAATTTATTTAATCAGTACTCGCACACTGGTGGGTGCACGGATCGCAGAATTCTAGAAAGAACAGACTGCTACCTACATATTGATTTGATTTATAAAAATACTAGCTGATGCCCGCAGCTTCGCCCGCGATGGCGCTGTATGTGAAATTTTGCTGAATTTTCTTTGCTATAAACCTCACGGAGCCCGAGACCTTTCCAACGAATGCAAAACCGTGGAAATCGGTTCGTGCTTTCTAAAGTTATAGCGTCAGGAAGGAAAACCCGACTTATTTTTATATAATAGATTAGGTAGCGCGTACATATTCACTTGCTTAGATATCCGGTATCTTCTCGGTTATCGAAACTCCCAATGATTGTGGATGTGCAGTGGGTGTACGGGTAAGATTCCCAATGTGCCCACTAATGGGTAAAGCTGGTGGGGGGACGAGTCGCGGACCCGTTTTTTTTATACCACCAAGGTGGCAGACATGCATACGGCCCACCAGAAGGACTGGTGATCACTCTAGAGTCTAGAATGTGGACGTTTGCAACACCAGGAGCTAAATAAAGAAAACGAATCTAATATATAAAATTCTCGTGTCACAGTTTTCGTTGCCATACTCTTCCGTAACGGCTTGACCGATTCTCATGAAATTTTGTGAGCATATTGAGTAGGTCTGAGAATCGGCCAACATCTATTTTTCATACCCCTGTGACCGGGAAAAACATTGCACGCGGGCGGAGCCGCGGGCGTCAGCTAGTAATTATGTAAACTTCATTGTTATACTTTACAGCGTAGAATTCGACCCCTCAGTTCACGAGGATCCCCTGCTTAAATCCTCTGGGGATTCATTTGAATTTTTAACATTAATTTCAATTCATCGCAGGAGAATAGCTAGAGACACTGGATTATCATAGCCTATTGGTTTACATCTATACAAGTTTATTATTTACAAACAAATATTTAAGGCAGTAAATATACATTTTACAATAGAATCAATTATACTGAAAATCAACAAAACGATCGTCACGTTTACCTACATTACATTTAGGTAAATCAAAACACGCTTAATGTCTATAAAAGCTAATATAGTAACAATCAAGTATGTATAAATAAAAATTAATTTCATTGCATATCCCCGCACGAGGGTTTAAAATGTTTAAATGATTCGGTATCAGCCTTGTTGTATAAATGCTTGTAACATGGTCCATGCCAAATGATTATACTAGCTTAAGTATTAAGTTTTCCTCAGGCTGAGAACGACAACTTCCTAAAACGAAAAATTCCTAAAACGCCTATTCTTCTTCTGTTTATTAACGATTTAGCCAGTCTCCAGTAAAATAAATAGATACAAATGAAATCAGTAAAAAATGGCAATACGCCAGTCTCAAGTCTCCGCCTATTCTAAAATAGACGATTCCCAAAATGACAGATACTGAAACTGACAACTTCCTACGACAAATTGGTGATGAATTGTCAATTTTATAGGTAGGTACGTAAAAATGATTCTAAACTGTTGTCATTTCAATACCTGCGGCGCTGGAGGTCGTGGGTTCGATTCCCACCGGAGACAAATATTTGTGTGACCCATAAATGTTTGTCTCAAGAGTCTGGGTGTTTCTATGTATAATATGTATGTATTTAAAAGTATATAAGTATTAATATCCGTGGTCTGATACCCATAGCACAAGCAGGTTATTCCTAGCTTACTTTGGGATCAGATAGCGTTGTGTGAGATGTCCGTGAATATTTATATTTATATTTCGGTAACTTACTTTTTATTATGTTGTCATTTTAGGAAATTGTCGTTTTTGGAACTTGTCATTTGGGGAAGTCGTCGTTCTCAGCCTGGACAATGTGCGGTTTGTACGCTATTAAATGACGGGGTAAGACAGGGTTTATGCATTCGTTCTCAATTGTGTTATAGGTGATTTATTTATTTATTGTTCACCAGGCAAATAATATAGAGTACATACATTCCATACAAGAGGCAGCACAATGGGCGGCCAGGCAACCTTCGGGTTTCTACGTTTTACATTTCGTAGTTTACACGGGCCTTAGAGAATTCCTTACATTCCGTCAGTATTGCAAAGAGAATCTTTCAATTTGATACCGTTTGTTTTAAACTAACACGCACTGAACATAAATTGGTAAACAGGGCTAGCTAAACTTTCGAATAAAAACAATCTATGAAATTGTAAAGTCAGCTTTTATATATACATAGTTATACCAATTATGACAAGTTGAGTTGAGAATAAACTTGATCTTTTTCTACCAACCCTGTCTAACCCCCAGTATGAGTATATTGAGCTAAAGTCTGTAAAATACAGCGTGATTCTGCAAATAACATGAACTCTTATTTCAAAGACATAAAGTAGATATTTGTAGAAATATAAATATTAAGTCTCGTTTTGTTTAATACAACTGTCATTTGAATCAAGCTATATTTTACAGACTATTATAAAAGTACACCAGTCGATTTTAGCATTTGAACCGGAAAAAAACACAAGTAGCAATTTTCCTTCGGAATTCTTTATGATCACTGGCAGTCATTTGAACTGGGAATAATTATAAGTAGCATTTTTAGCCCCTCTCTATAAAATAGATTGCAGAGGGGTTTATGGCGAGACTTTGTCTGTAGTCTGTGACTCTGTTGCATTATATTACGTCACTAGGTCACGTGGATCATCTGTTTAGTTTGAAATAAAACAAAAATGACAACGTCAATCGGAGTGAACTTTCACTTTCACAGAAGGGCAGTTGGGTGAGACCATAGATTTAGAATGTACGTAGCGAAAAATTCTAAATCTATGGGTGAGACTGTCTCACGGCTTCTTGTTGATTTTAATATATTTTTATTGAAGAATCCGTTTGTTTTGAATTACGGAAGTTTTTGAAGATAATTAAAAGAAAACTGCTACCTGTGCCAATTTTTTTCCAGGTTTGCTCCGTTTTTTGGTGTTCGCCTGGTGTATAGTAGGTAGTGTTGTGCGTCCAAGTTCAGTACAGAAGGATGCGCTTCTCGACTTGCTTGCGACAGATGGGGCACACGGTGATGCGGTCGCCGCACATCTGGCACATGCCGTGCCCGCACAGGAATATCATGTTCTTGAGCCGGTCCAGGCAGATTGGGCACATCGTCTGGCAACAAACGTGGGAATTATTTTATCATAGGTAATAATTCAACAGTCAGGTTTCATCGAGCAACGAGCAACTCCTATGATCGTAGATTCGTAGATGGAGATATACAGGATTTTACAGAAAGGGTAAGAGTTTTACCCGGAAGGGGTGATTTCGACTGTATTAT
Source organism: Miltochrista miniata (assembly GCA_933228765.1). Classification (NCBI taxonomy): domain Eukaryota; kingdom Metazoa; phylum Arthropoda; class Insecta; order Lepidoptera; family Erebidae; genus Miltochrista; species Miltochrista miniata. The sequence goes on along the minus strand of OW121751.1, from coordinate 15,612,857 downwards.
GTTACACCATGTAATGTAACACTCTTCATATACAGGATGAATTTTTCAAAAGGGATTGGATGGCCAAATCCGAAACTATAAGGAATAGCAAAAAATGCTTAAAGGAGTCACGAGCCCGATTTTGATGAAACTTAAAACTTCATCATTAGATTTTCGAAAAACCAATAATCCTAGCTAGGAATCAAAGCAATTGATTTTGGAAAAAAAAACACCCTATATTATTACACCATACGTTAGTGTTGCTATTAAGGATCTTATTCTGGGAAGTAATGATATACGGCAAACTAAAGGAAAGTGCTCATCTTTAACAAAATACAATTTATTTTCCTTACGTTAACTGATTAATTGTTCAAAATGTAGACCATTGTTTTCAATACATAGCTGGATTCGAGACCTCAAGGATCATAATGCATTCAATATTGTTGATTCCGTTTAGAATACTCTCCAAAGAATAATTCTGAGCATGATTTAAAACACGGAATAGGTACGATCTATTCTGGGAATTTGAACGAAACAAATTATGATACAAAATTAAGGTACATGAAATATGAATTCTATTAAAATTCCAAACTTTCCTTAAATTTACCGTATCCTGATCAGCGACACTATCGTATGGTGTAATAATAAAGGGTATGTTTTTTTTTTCAAAATCAATGGGTTCTATTCCCAGCTAGGATTATTGGTTTTTCAAAAATCTAATGATATGGTTTTAAGTTTTATCAAAATCGGGCTCGTGACTCCTTTGAGCATTTTTAGCTATTCCTTATAGTTTCGGATTTGGCCATCCAAGCCCTTTTCAAAAATTCATCCTGTATTTACGACACATTTTGGTACGTACATAAATACATAGGTACATAAACTCACGCCTTTATCATAGGCAGATGTATAGTATACGCCCACATTTCACCTTATAGTTTTATGTCCCACGTAATAGGTGGTGATCCTATTGCCATGTTAAAATGGATAGGCTCAGGTCAACTTTCATGCCAATCTTCCCATTTGCAGAATCGTTGTTCAAACTTAAGCTGATGTAACGAGGACTGAGAGAGAAAAACAACAAGTAAAAGTAAAATTTTAAGTATTAATTGAATGGCCCCCTATTATCTATTTTAGTAAATTTCGTGCGTGATCGTTTCTTCGTTATACGCGTAGCTCCTAGAATGGTTTGATCGATTCAGTAATTTAATGCGGCATATTATTCATGTCAATTAGTCTATTAGATTAGTAGACCTGTCGCAGGGCCTGTCCGACGCGACGTCGTCAACGTGACAATACACGGCGTCAAAATGGACAGTGCCGTGCCATAAAAATCCACGGCAAAGCGGACGTTACACTTCGACGGGCCTAAGTACAATAATACACTACACTGACGAGCGCACTTTATGCTGCATCCACATTTGTAGCATATCAGCGTATCATCGTGTCGAACATGTGACTCGAAGCTGCAGTTTTCAACGGTACCGACACGCCAATCTCATACGGTAATGGAGAAAGATTTTGTCGCATCACACGATTTATTCCCTGTCATAAAAGAAAAACTGTACCAAAACATCAACTTCCCAAATGGTCAATCAAAATGAGAGCGACGAACGTAGCTGGAAGGGTTTTACTTTAAAAAGAAAATATACAACACAAACCTGTTCCTTAATATCTTGCAGTTGTTGCTGCAACTTCTGCACATCGGCTGCAGCAGGAGCGGGCGTGGTTCCCGTCGAAGTTCCCGCGGGAGCGGCGGCGAACCGCGACCCGTTGTTCATGTAGTTAGGCGACGATTGTGCGGGAACTGGCTGTCCTTTGTTCACTTGCACTTGGGCTAGGTTGCTGCTTGATCCGTCTTTTTCCACTGCAATAGGTTTTACGGAGTATCCCATTACATTATATCACTGAAATTGTGATTATCGATTGACCTGAGGTAACTAAATAAATGTGTGGTTACTCAATCGTTGCAGAAATCTATTATTATAATTTTCTAGAGCGCCCCTATCCAGCCCCGGATCTAGAGATTTTTTTAGGCGGGGCAAAATGTGAAAATGCCGCCCCCCTTAACCCCCCCCCCTCTTTTTTTTAGGTTCCTTAGTTCAAAGTTGAGAGTAGTATTAGCGAAGGTACAAATATGCGTCTTGTACAGCAGACACCTAAATGGTGGCGTAGTCTGCGTAATGAAATGAAAGGAGTTTTTTTAGATAGATACGTATGGAAATCCGTCATGGATGCTATGCTGAACTCTTACCGACTGAAAGCACACACATCCTACCACTGCCTACGGTCTGGAGCCCCGGGTAAGCCCTCGGAAGGATATTCCCAGATTCCGAACTTTTGCTACCATTGTGACCTAGGCGGTTGGGGTCCTCTCCCGTATCTTTGGGGGTTGTTCAGGTGTTAACCTGCTTCTTGGGGCGTGTGGCATGCGTGAAACGTTCACGTCACACTGTCGTCTTGCTGCCTTGCCTGCTTCTGTTAAGAAGGTGAACAGGCCTCCGCCGTCCTCAGGCCCCCGGTCATGGAGACCGAGAGTCGTGGGCGAAGACAAGTCTGCGGCGGGGGCGCCGCAGTTATCTCCAGTTTCCCGCTTCCTCCCCTTTACTCCACGCCACGCCACTCACGAGCATGAACTGTCCGCAGAAAGTCGAGGCGACATCCCACTTACTCCCGCTGGAGATTATTATGGCCGCCATGATCTCCAGCAAGAGAATGTCCATGACCAGACCTGCTAATAGAACCCGGCGCTGTTGCACTCACGCTGTGCTCTCCTCCAATGTTTGCACCTCGCAGTGCTGTCACTCAGCTGTGGTTTCCCGGTATATTCGTCACATAGAAGCTCCCGTGCCCAGTAATCATCTGCCACAACCGGTAGCAGGGGTTGCCGTTGCTCCTCTCCTTCTGAAGAGGGAGGGTAAAGAAGAAAAGAGAATCTTTTAGTTGTAAACGCACATTCTTGTGTTTCCTGGCATTTCAATCTAGGTACCAGGTTTTCTCAATTAAATATGGAAATGCGATCAGGCCCGGTCGAGATTCGCCATGAGATGCCACCTCTTTTCTTCTACGTGGAACGCCCCCCTCTGAACGGTCAGAGAATGTGTATTACCGCATTGTGAAGAGAGGGTAGAGGACGGATACGAGATCTTCCTGCTGTAAACGCACACGCCTTTATTTCCTGGCATGTAAATCTGCCAGTTCTTCTAAATCCCATTAATAAATGCGGTCAGGCCCGGTCGAGATATGCTACGAGCTGCCGCCTCTTTTCCTCCCCTCCGTTGAACAGCTAGATTAACTCTCCTGTAGAGTACAGTTGTCTGCAGTTTCAGTCTCTGTCGTGTACTTGCTACGTACAGCCGTGCTCAACAGAATTATTACAGTTATTTGGAAAGAATTCCAGTGAATCTCAAACATTTTATCTTGCTCCCCCGTTGACAACGGAAATAACAATGCCGGATACATACAAGTGCGGTGTCTGCAGTGAGTTATTAATGGAAGGGGCTCACTGCGCGTCGTGTAACCTCACAATGCATTTCCACTGTGGGGGTGTCAACGAGGCCGGTTACCGGAGACTGGGTGACCGAAAGACTTCGTGGCGTTGCGGCAAATGCAAGCAGCAGGGAAATGTCATCCCCATCTCACCAAGATCTCCGTTGCCAGAATCCGAATTGACAATTTTGCAAGAAATTCGCGCTTTGTCTCTGAAATTTTCTGCATTGGAAGGTATGAGAGAGGAAATTGCTGCGTTGAGGAGTGAATTTGTGGATCTTAAAACCTCTTTAACCAGTCAGTACAGTGACGTTATAAAAGAGGTTACGGGCAAAATTAAGTCCATGGAACTCCGCATAGTACAAGTTGAGAAGGTACAAAGCCAAGTTGAACAGCTGCAATCGCGACTGGAAAAAATAGAGGACGATAACAACGCTGCGGATCAGTGGTCCCGAATGAATAATGTGGAGGTTAAGGGAGTACCCCAAAGTAGCAACGAAAACCTCTTCGATATCCTAAATAAAATTGGCACCAAAATCAACTATCCTGTCACAAAAAATCATATAAATTTCATTACAAGAGTACCGACTAGTGGAAAAGACCGCATAAAACCCATTATAGTGTGTTTTAATCACCGTTATGTGAAGGAGGACTTTGTAGCGGCTGCCAGACATGAGCAAAAGACGATGTTCCTGACACCGGCTAAGCTGGGACTAATAGGAAATCATAAAATATTTATTAACGACCACTTGACCGTAAAAAATAAGATGTTGCTGTCAAAAACCAAAAAAGTTGCATCTGAAATGAATTTTCGATTCGTCTGGGTCAAAAATGCCAAGATTTATGCAAGAAAGGACGACACCTCACCAATAGTAATGATCAGAAGCGACAAAGACTTAACAAAAATAAACTAAAATGCTCTTTATTGTCTGCGGAGAGAGGTCTCACAGTCGTTATACCTTCTGAAATCAATTTATTGTTTTATCTATATCTTGTAACACAGTTTGAGAAACATAGTTTTGTGTGTGCTGGTGCCGTTTTTCTGCTGCTTCTGTGTCGCTGCATTGTGCTTTCAAGTAAAGTTTTTAAATACTATGTTCAATTTTATACATATTGTTATAGAAATTTCAACTGTATTTGGTATGCTATAAGATGTATTTTCATGCGTGAGCGGTGGGTACGTGCAACTTTTGACTACGTACTGCCCTTATCTCAATACCGGTCGCTGTCTATTATATCCTTTCAAGACACTTGTTTTAATGAAGTGCCTTCATTCGAATACTGTGTATTGCTGTGCCTATTATTTCGTCCAACCTACATTTTATGTAAAAAAAGTGGTAGTGTTATTTTGCAGTTAAAAGTTATGTTAATATTACAAATTCTTCTTATTGATAATTGTTGTGTTAGTTTGATTATAGTTAAATATGTTAAAAGTGGCTGCGCTTAAAATTTACTACCAGAATGTGCGAGGGTTACGAACGAAAACTGAAAAATTATTACGGAGTGTTATTCTTGGTTCTTATGATATAATTATTATTACGGAAACGTGGTTAGACGATAGTTTTTATAATAGTGAACTGTTTGACGGACGATACCTGGTGTGGAGGCGCGATCGCAATTATTCACAAACCTGTCAAAAATATGGAGGAGGTGTATTGATAGCTGCGAAACGTGAACTTATAATAATTGAAAAGCCGAGTTGGCGCAGTTCTGCCGAAGATATTTGGCTATCATTAATACTTGCGGGATCCAAAGAACCGGTGAGTCATAATTTGCATATATGCGCACTTTACCTGTGCAGGGAGAATCAGGGTAATCCATATAATACTCAATTGTGTAATTTTACAAATAATCTTAATGACTTAATCTTAGCTCACCCCCTCGATAAATTCTTATTATTGGGCGATTTTAACTTTGCTGGTGAGGTTGACTGGTGCTGTAGGGACATTGAAGTTGGTGAATTAATACCTCAAAATGTATCATCGCAGACTATCATGCAGTACTTGGATACAGTTCAAACATTTAATATGTCACAATATAATGGCGAGCGTAATGCGAACAACAGAATATTAGACTTAGTATTTTGCAATGATGCTGTGACGGTCACAGAATCTTTGGACCCATTGGTACATCCCATTGATTTACATCATAAGCCGTTATTTATACAGACCAAGTTTATTGAAATCTGTAAACTTATTGATAACCCTAGGCAACGTTATGTCTTTTCTAAAGGGGATTTTAATGCGATTAAGTCGGGACTTGATTTGACGGACTGGTCTCAATTGCTAATGAACGTTAATCTGGAGGCGGCTGTAAAAAATTTTTACAATGTATTGTATTTACTGCGAGATAAATACATTCCAGTAAAAACCTCGAAAAACTCCACCTATCCCTCTTGGTATACACGAGCGCTAATAAAAGTGATAAAAGAAAAGCATAAATATCATAAAAAATATAAAAAATACAATAACATCTCAGACTATAATTCGTTTTCCGCACTGCGTAGTAGAGCTAAGGCCTTGGAAAAAAATTGTTATAACATTTATATGGAAAAATTAGAGGCTTCGATTGTTAAAAACCCTAAGTTATTTTGGACGTATGTGAAAAGCAAGCGAGGCAGTGGTACATTTCCTAATGTAATGTATCATCGGGAGACTACCGTCAGTGCGGGAGAAGATATCAGCAACCTTTTTGCCGACTATTTCAAATCGATTTTCTTGGCATCACAGCCGATGACTAGTGGCGAGTGTCCTCCTGAAGTAAGTTACAGTGATTGTGCAGTGTCAATTGGGTCAGTTAATATAAACCATTCTCGTGTGCTAAAGCTACTGAAAACATTGGACCTCACAAAATCTGGTGGACCTGACCTGATACCTCCTATATTTATAGTCAACTGCTGTGATAGTCTTGCTGAACCGATTTGCATGCTATTTAAGCGCTCACTCTCTGAAGGAGTAGTGCCACAGGTTTGGAAAACTGCATTTGTGACCCCTGTTCATAAAAAAGGCGATCCAGCCAATGTGGAAAATTATCGCCCTATATCAAAGTTATGCCTCTTCGCCAAAGTCCTAGAGCGTATCGTTCACACTGATCTCTACTCAGCCCTCAAGCCTTACATTGGAGACGAACAGCACGGATTTGTTAGGAACCGATCGACTACGTCTAACTTAATTTTATCACATGATTTTATCACAAAAGGGATGCTACTGGGACAGACTGACGTCATCTATACGGACTACAGTAGATGCTTCGACCGTATTGACCATCGAGTGCTTCTGGCGAAGTTAATGCTTGCTGGAATACATGGAGACTTGTACCGATGGTTTTCCTCATATATAGATAACCGAACGCAGGCTGTTGTCCTTCAGGGATATACCTCCGGCTGGTATTCTGCCCTATCAGGCGTACCTCAGGGCTCCATTCTCGGTCCTCTTTTGTTTGTCTTATTTATAACGGATATCAAGCGTTGCTTTCATCATTCATACATCTTACTCTATGCCGACGACATGAAGATTCATAAAGTCGTTCGAGACGTGTCTGACGCTCAACAATTACAAGATGACCTACATAGATTTGAGACTTATTGTATTCTAAACAAACTCGAGTTAAATGTGTCCAAGTGCTTTCAGATGACATTTTCACGTCGCACATCATTAATCAGTTATGAATACACTTTAAATGACCAAAAAATTTGTAAGGTGAACAGCATTCGTGATCTGGGGATAACAATGGACAGTAAGCTATTATTTGATCAACATTTAGATATCGTAATTAAAAGAGCATCTAAAGCTCTTGGTTTTATTTTAAGAGCTACCGCCAATTTTCGTACTCTCAAGCCAATAAAAATATTGTATTGTTCGTTCGTGCGCAGCCATTTAGAATACGCAGCTCAGGTCTGGAACCCTCAATATGAGACTTACAGGTCACGTATTGAGGGTGTCCAGAGAAAATTTCTCCGTAGCCTGGACTATAGGGCACAGCAGTACTCCGTTGACTACGCGCATCGTTGTAGGAGATATCACTTCTTACCACTGGAAGTGAGGCGGAATATTGGTGATATTTGCTTTTTAATGAGTATTGCAAATGGCAGGGTTGACTGTCCTGAGCTCTTAGCAAATTTGTCATTACGAACCAACCTGCTGAGTTTTCGTCAGCGGCCAATATTGACTGTCCCATCCGCTTCTACGAACTATAGATGGAATACATTTGGTATACGAAGTGCTTTTAATTTTAACCTAATTCCACGGCATAATGATATAGACTTGTTTTGCACAAGTATAGCGACTGTGAGACGCCTCTTGGCTAATTCGCATTTTTAACGTAAAGATGCACTGCACCCGGCCCACTCGGTACTGAATTTCTAAGTTGTGACTTCATCTATTGTTTTGGTTTGTTTTATGTGTAAGATAGATAAGATTAATTGTTTCCTTTTTTTTTGTAACTATATGTGGGGGCTTGTAAATAGCGATTTGTCAACTTTATTAAGTATTATTCATATATTGTTATTAGTCTGTAAGCCTTCTTAAAATAAATAAATAAATAAATAAATAAATAACAATGAGTGAACCCAAAGGATAATATGCCGAAGAAATAGTGTTCGATAACACAGATTTCTGTAGTACTCTTGAATTAAACTGCATAAAGCAGGGAACCTGACCAGCACAGAGGAATAGTACCTAGATATACGTCACCCGTGCAGGAATCTGGCCATCCAGCGGCACAATTGAGACGGTCAGAGCAAAAGTGCCTAATCCTCTTTTTAACAGTATGCAAAAATGGCCTAGCTTTTTTTTTCATTTTTTAGACAAAAAGAAAAGAAACTACATAACGCTATCCGTTGTCGTACGGTGCAACAAGAGATATTTTAAGAACAACACAACAAATTTTCAAAAATCAGAATATGAAATACTGTGGCCGCCCCTGCGTCCCTGCGTTGGCCGCCTCCACAACATGTTGCAAGTTTGTAAAGAAGTGATGCACGCATCTTGGAATTGTTTGCTATGTATCAAGCATCTGTTATAAATCTATAGTTAATTTCTGATATAATTTGAGTAAATACCATAATTATTTCTTGTGAAAAGAGTTGAATAAGTTGGAGTGTTTAATATTAGGTCGGTAATCTACTATCGTCAAGGTTATTAACTGATGATTTGTGCATTTGTCTGCAAAGTTTTTTTTCTCGCCCTCTGATTTGCCGCCCCCCTGATTTTGCCGCCCGGGGCACGGGCCCCGGCTTGCCCCCCCCTAGATCCGGGGCTGCCCCTATCTTAAAACGTGGTTGACTGCATCCTACTTTAACCAGCTCCCTCCCTCTTCTTTACGGCCCCGAACAACGCGTTCCGGGTCGAGGTGCCGCTCTCATACAGTGGAAAGGTAGGTTAGGTAGACTGAACGAACAGTGACAGGTCAAAATTGAGCAGCAGTACATTTGCTAGCTGATTGGTATTAGTTGAAGTGGTGGGTACTGTCGCCGGCGAGGAAGGCAGTACGGTCTGCAGTCACGCACTTCACACGAAAGAAAGATCAGCGTGACTGGCCCTCGATATAGTCATAACAGGCTTTATATTATACTGTGGAGTGACATTGATGGATAAAGTAAAGAATAGTGTGATAAGGCAACACTGCGGCATGACAGAAGATGTAGTGACTAAGATAGAGAAAGGGATGCTCAGATGGATTGGACATGTGGAGAGAACGAATGGAAATAGGCTGACGAAACAGATTTTTAAGGCGAGAGTGAATGGGCAAACTGGATGGGGTCGACCTCGGCATACTTATGTCGATCAAATCGGTATACTTCTGAGAAAAGGCCAGGTCAAGAGCACCCTTAACCGCAGAGCCTAAAGACTCTTATGAAAGTTGAAGAAGCGAAATTTGTTTGCCAGGATCGTAGCAAGTGGAAAGTCAGAGTCTCTGCCTACCCCGTTGGAAGACAGGCGTGATGTTATGTATGTGTGTATGAACAAAGCTACTCACGGTCAAACTTGAGCGGCAGTACATTCACTAGCTGGTTGGTATTCGCCGAGGTGGTGGGTACTGCCGGCGGGGTGGGTACTACTGCCGGCGGGGAGGGCGGTACGGTCTGCAGCGGCGTGCGGCACTCCACGCACTTGCGCATGAGCGGCGCACACTGCGCGCACGCACACACGTCCCCGCATGGACGGAACACCACAGTGGCCGGCGCTTCAGAACACACCACACACTCGCCGACTCGTGCGCGGGAACTTACATTTGCGCGGCAGATTAGGCACTTCTTTACCTAGGGATGAACAGTTGACGTTAAATTGGCAGAATGATGAAGTATTTAGTCTTCTTGGTCGTTATCAAATGTGAAATTTAAGCACAAGTGAACTCTTAGCCTCTCCAGTTACTTTTGTGCTACCTTAAAAAAAGAGTAAAGGAAATGGGAGAGATGCACGTATAAAAATACGAACATCTCGTGCTAGAGTGTGATACGTGACTTAGAAAAGCGTAACAGTGTTCACAGGCCTTTCACTCACTCTGGCTCGCCTGTAATTATCACCGGTCGCCACGGGGCTACAACATTGAACGTTTTGCAAGTAGCAGTCCATGAGCTCCAGCGTCAGACTAAAGAAAAAGCTTAGGGAACAAAGTAATGTGCTTGTATTCGACAAATACACTTATGTAGAACTGAAGAACCCATTACACATTATCAGTTTAAAACTTTTTGGGTTATTTAATCAAGGATATGGAATAAACGGTAAAAACGCTGTGAAAATAGACTTACCCTCGCAGCACACACGTTGCAACAACAAATGTGTCCGCACGGGCGGAAAAGAGTATCGCGTTTAGCATCAGAGCAAACTAGACACTCGTCAGTCGTTGGGTCCGAAGGTTCTGAAGTCGTGGAGGTTATTTCCGCAGACGACGTAGACGCGATGGGGCCCGCTGTCGCAGCGGTAATCGCAGTACTTAGCGAAGTAGGCTCGCCATCTGAGCCCCCCTCGGTGGCTAGCGCAGTGCCTTCTTTTCGACAAGATGTGAGAGTCTTACAAAGATTTGGATCTGGACACAAGTCGAGTGGAGTTTGGCCTGAAATAAATGATAGATACAGTTCAGTCCCATTGGCTAAGAACTGAGAAATATTTAGCAGGTTAAAAGCTACAATACGTGTTTAGTTTTTAGAACCATAAATGAATAAATACCTTTCTTATTTTTGACAGCGAGGTCAGCTCCATGTGCAGCGAGGAAGCAAGCAATAGAGGCTGAAGACTTCTTGTCGTGTGCGTGTGCCAATCCTGTGAGAAGAGATGCATCTCGCGCATCCTGTAGCCGTCGCAATTGTTGCAATGTGTGATGCCGCAGTGCTTCGTGTAGGGGTGTATCGCCATCCTAGAGGTTTTAAAAATTAAATTATAAACTTCATATGTGCATATTTTAGTAATTTTATTTACAGCACGGTTATTGATGAACTTTATAATGAACACGTAAACACATCCCAGATGTACCTATCTATACATGACTGAAATATATCTTTCGTAGCACTTACGTAGCAGATAGGTATATCATGTTGTTGTAGTGTACTAGGTACATTCTAAAATTAGTATTCGTAGTTAATTTTTACAACCCAGCGAAGCGCTGACTGCGTAAATAAAATTGTTACAACGCAAACAAAACGATCCATTCTTTAAACTTGTGATAAATTTACTCATACAACTTCAAAGGAAGCCAGACAAGCAGAGAATTTCCAATAGTAAATAAGCGGCATGTTTGAATCTGGTTCGTATGTATAATCTAATCTCATAGCTGCCGGGAATATCTACGTTAAATCAACGCTTTTGGTAGTGCGTCGCTGTTCGGCATTATGCTAACTTTGTGTGGTTACATTATTACTCGAGGATATATGGAAGATATGAATTTGGCCAGTGTGACTTAGTGGTGACTAAGATTTAGTAGTTATTTGTAAAACTTGTGCCAACGGGCTACGAAGCTAAAGAACTTCATTAAAATTATCTGTATTAAACTCTATAAGTACCGTCTCCAGATACGGTTACGGAAACAGGTTCTAAAAATGAAAAAAAAAAGAGTTGGGTAGTAGAGGAGGAAATAAACTATTAGCTACATCAGAGAAACTCTGAAATTCTTAATTAATAGGTGTGTCACATATTGCTGAACTTCTACATACGGTGACATACTAGGTATCCATATAGCTTTGATCCGTACTGTTGGCAGCTTATTATTGGGCGCAACCACAAAGCCAACCACGAAACTATTTATGGGAGCCTCCTTCATATCCGAACTACAAACATTACAGTGCGGTTAAAGTTCATCAAGGCTTACCTTATCACAGATATTGAGATTCGCTCCGTGTGCTACGAGCAGTCGCACAATCTGCGTGTGTTGCCGTTCGACGGCGAGGTGTAGGGCAGTTTGCAGATTGGCGTTTTGTAAGTCAGGTCGAGCCCCTCCTCGTACAAGCAGCTCCGCTACTTCAGCATGATTGTTCAAAGCAGCCAGGTGTAGCGCCGTGTAGCCGTCGTCTTTAGCGTCGTCGACTATCCATGGCCGCGGCAGCTTGCCGAGCATTATTTTCATGGCACTGAAATAGAAAATATAACGGAAATGTTGAAAATTGCAGATATAACTTATCGATTACAAGAGATGACGATTTATTAAGACGGTGAGGTGTAATCATCTCCACTGCTTTATTCAATCATAGAAAAGAGATTTAATGTTATTCTGAATGGAGTAGGTATTACTTTTCAAGACCCTCATAATATAGGTACTTGTTTAAATGAAGATTACTAGGTACGTAATTTGTTTACTCATTTACTAATAATAGCTCGTAAAACGCGTGGTACATGACGTCAGGCGATTTTTTAGATCAGGTATCTATAAAAGATCATTACAGATTGCGGGGACGACAACTAATACAAATCTATGCCCTGAACTTCATATTTTTTGTCAAAAATTAGTCTTTGTACAACACAGTATAGGCAGATAACGCTGAAATAAATTAACTGTCACACATGTGATACAGTCAACTGTATCCCTTTGTTATACTCATCTAATCTTTTGTTTATTCTGAAAGTCATGGTAAATTCAGATTTTTGTTCTGTAAAGTATGCACATGCAAATTTATGTAAATTGGCCGCGCTGTATTCAAACACTGTTGCGGGTAGTGAGGGGTCCGTGACTGTGACAAAATATTTTTTTAACATAAAAAAGGTTTTACACCCCCGCGTATATTGAGCGATAAGCTTTAGTGTATTCATGGATCGTTTCAGTAAAAAATGGATTAGTACGACGCATCTCCCGCAGAGGTAAACTATTATTAAGTCTGTGCTAGCATGCAGATGCGTTTGGTATTTTTATACTGAAGTAAATTAAGATCCCTTTATGTGCTTGATTTTAAACTGGCAACCCGTCAAGGGTTAGACACAAAATTTGGAGTATCTATTGGTGAATGTAAGTCTAAAGTAGGTGTACCTAATATATTTTGAGTTTAAGAGTGTCTGTGTTTTAAATTGAAAAATATTTAGTAAGTACCACCTATTCTATAAATAAGAAGGTAATTAGAATATCGCAGACTTAAGAAACTATAGTATTATAGTTTTGTCATTGATTTACTACACCACATTCATGTCGCAGTATAACGATGACAAGTCATAAATTGAGCTACGTCGTAAAATGCATACTCAATGTGTGATCATCAGGTAGGTCAATATTTGGATGGAGTATCCTCCTCATATCCTTCTTTCAGTAGCTCTATTGAAATCTGATACTTATTGAGTCACAAGTGCATATTATGGAAAATGTCTACTTAAGAAGGTTACCGCTACCCATTTGGCTAGTCGTACGTTTCACCATCATATTGGTTGTATAAAAAGAATCTAGAATGTATCATGTTACTACTAAGGTAACATCTAAATAAAGGTTGCAGCTTAAATTGTTTCAGTATTCTCTTTTTAAAGATTGAAGAGCTGACAACAGTTTAAGCTTGAAGTAATCGTATTTAATGAAGTTTGCACATAACGTAGGTACATGAATCGCGAATTGAACCAACCGCGAATTGGACATTTCGCCGATTGGACCAATGGCGAAAAGAGCGAAAAGGGCAAATCGCAAATTCAACGTTTCATCAACGTTTAGTGTCACTACTATGAATTAAAATGAAACAATATCTGATGTAAATAAAAAGGATGTTGTGACTCGTGACAGACAGAAAACTGTTAACCTCGTACTCACAAAGAAAAACAAAAAATAAACGAAAATATATTCAACACGTCAGCAAACTAATTCATGTAATCTCAATTGTAAAAATCAACGTAGATATCGAGGTGGATGAACTCGAAACAGAAATAGCGCGACAGATAACTTTAGCTCTATGTAGCACAAGCTTTACCTATATAACGGAGAAAAATAAGTCCGACTATCTGTTTCGTACAGGCAATAATTTTTTCTTTATTAAACCACGCAACATTTACTCGTATGTGAGTGCGACGGAATAATTAACTACATTCTGAGGACAGTATAGTCAGTAAAACGACGATATTATTAACTGAGTGGATGGCAACAATGAATTAGGTAGTTACACTTTTTAATATGCCACATTCAAAGAGTAAAAACGAACAAACTAATTAAATAAGGTCAAACGTCGCGGGCGCGGCACTGTCGGCAGCGGTGCGCGTGCGCTGGTCCTACGAACGCTACAGTTCGCTCTAGCGCGCCGCTTGCCTCGCGCTCGCATGCACACATCGTATCCTCAGTATCATGTTCGCAAATGCATTGCAGTGCACCCGTCGACAGTTCTCGATTAATTTTGTACTATAGTGACATCATCCCAAATACAGTGAAAAAGCGACCACGCATGCCATGGATACGAGTAAATTAGTAAGAATGTCTGGAGTATAATATCTATAGTAGAGAACGTAATAACATTGATGGTGAGTAGTAATGAATTGAGATATTTTGTGTTTTGGTTCATTTTCGGTGCTTTTTTTTTTCATATTTGGTCATCAGTTTTTGTATACTAAATAATTTCTGTACACGAAGTAGGTATGCCCAATGTAGAGTCGTGATTGTGAAACCATCTACGCAATTTCACAACTTCTAAAAAAAACATCAACACTGAGGTAGGTATGTAATATTTTCGTCACTATCGAGGGATTTCTATAGGTACTGTTCTTAATATTTGGCTTCCATTATTATTATTAGGATTTATACTATACTACTAGCATGTTAACGATCAAACCTTAGCTTGAATGGACCAAAAACGATTGTGAAATGATATGCCGAAATTAATGTTTGTTCCAAAATTACGTGAAATGTAACTGTCTCAGTAACAAAACTCCCCAAGGAAGAGCGTGAAGCCCTATTTTAGAATTACATTTAAATGATTTACAACGAAATAAATCCCGTCTATACATTGAACTGCTTGTATAAGAATCTCTTTTAATTTTGTCGAACATTTTTCATTTCCCTTTTCCATGCCGGCAATAATTAATTATGAGTTCGTAGCGACGCACGGTGGATCCTGTTGTATGGGATGGTTGGTCAATATTATTTAACTACGTTCCGAGACTTAACCTAAGTCTTAAAGGTGTATAATACATTCATACGTACCTAAATACATTAAATCACGCTTATTTCTCACTGGGGTAGGCAGAGACCACTGATTGCCACTTGCAACGCTCCCGGCAAATATCTTTCGCTTCCTTAACTTTCATAATTGTCTTTATTAAAGGTGTTTTGAGGCAAAATAACTTTATTAATGTCTTTATTACTCTATACAATTTAAATATATATCACAATAAATGGATTTATGAAGGCTAGATTCTTTTAATCTGGTAAAATCATTTTTAGTACCTCACTAGGAAGAGTAGTTTTATATTTTCTCACAACCCTTGAGCACGAGACTACTGGATCCGAAAAAAATTAAAACAAATTAAATACATCCGTTAGAGTGTCCTTTCTCGAAGTTTTACGAGCGTAAAATTAAGAAGGAAAGATATGAGGCGCGTAGCTTTGTACCACGTTATACTGCTTCTTACTTTATTTCGCTTCAGTATCTAATCATAGACAAAGCGGTTTGAGGAGATACTGCCTCTTGTTCATTTGCTGTGGTTTTCGGTTATAGAATATATTTTAATTTATTTAGTTGGGAATGGTGGCCTTCAGTTCGAAAATACATTAAGAATAAAGAAGTTCACTGCCAGAACCGGACGCACGTGAAACTTCGGTCTTCCTACGTTTACTGCGGTCACGACACTGCTCAAAATCCTTCAGGGGCCTACCTGGGCTCACCCTTTGCTTAATAATATATTTTTAAAAAATGCAAGTCTCATCTAGCTACGTTGAGTTATTTTTAACAAACCTTTCTTTGATTCTGTTCGACGATAGCCATTTTATTTTAAAAGATTTTAAGAAAATATGCAGTGTTTCTTTAAGGGAAGTTATATCTGAAGCAGGGCAGTTGGTTTCTGCAATAATTATCTCCTCTAATTTTAAAAACTTGCTATCTAATTTCTTGTATTGAATTAAAAACAATTTGTCACACAAATCTCTCCTTTTTACTGGATAATCCACTATTCCTATGAAAAAAAAAACAAAAAATAACCTATATAATTGGCTACAATACAATTCAAAACTATTCATTCATGTTAAAGACGAAAATTTTCACAGTTAAGTGTAATAACTAACCGAAATACGAGTGGCTCATATTTTTAATCTACTACCGTGAAATTATAAATCACTGCCATTTGAAAAGGAGCATTTTGTCTGAACTTTTGATATCAACTATATAAAATACACTAACTAACGAGTTACGGAGAACTAATTAGTACCCTGACAAAATGAACTTTTTCGAAAAAAAACAGTATCAAAACTGCACTTCTGAAGAAAAAGTAGTTTTTAAATAACAATTTATTATGAAGAAGTAATTTTATCGTGAAGAACTAAATTTATACATTTTAAATACTACATACCTTCAGCATCACTCATGATTTTTTTTATTAATTATACCCTGTTACTTTTA
Organism: Miltochrista miniata; assembly: GCA_933228765.1. Lineage (NCBI taxonomy): Eukaryota > Metazoa > Arthropoda > Insecta > Lepidoptera > Erebidae > Miltochrista > Miltochrista miniata. The sequence continues at coordinate 15,596,395 of OW121751.1, read as the reverse complement.
AAGTAATGCAATGTTTCTATACTGCACCAAACTTAAAAAACGTAATTCACTACAAGGAAAATACAAATATGGTCAACTTTGTCGTATCATAAAAAGTATACTAGACAACCAATAATACTTTAATTACATATAATAAATGTGGTATACCCTCTATTTGCTAAATCTATGAAAAAATATTATCTACCGGCATTTTTTTAATTTTGATTAATGACCAACCAGCTCATACTACAGGATCCAACGTGCGACGTTGTCTCGTCCAAAGTAGTTTAATCTAAATGTATTGTTTCGTGCCTTTAGGCTTGGTTGTTTGATACATGTTTTGGCTTCTAAATCAAGCTTTCTATATTAAAGTCATTAGTATTGAGTACGACGTCAAGCTCGTGTTGTGTTGTTCATTTAATACTGTGGAATTGTGAACTATAGCCGAAATACATTCAAAAGCAAATACCTTCATAATGGACTCTCTACTTCGTCAAACAGAGATAATTCAGTGAAATGTCAAAGCTTTTGCAAAACGTGAGCTGTTAACCATATTTCGTTAAAGGCTACAGTCTATAATAATACCTAAATACAATAATCTACTTAGAATTTAAATTTATTGACTGTGAAACGGACCTTAGAACCTATACATCAAACGATCTCGTTCTTATAGGTATGTATGATGTATTGAGATTTGAATTATCTATCTATCTACCTTCATGCCAAATCCCTTGCGGGGTAGGCAAAAAGAACCGAGCGCCACACGGCACGGTCCATACACACCTCACTTGCTTCTACAACTTTCATTTTTCTTTTCATGCATGCCGGTCGGTTCCTTCGGCTCTTGACACCACCTTCAACTACACACGATTAATTTGGTCGTGGTAGGTGTGTCGTGGCCCTACCCGACTCCTACGTCCATCCACTTTCGCGTTGTATATCTGTTTTGTCATTCTTTCATCTCCCATTCGCTCCACATGCCCGAACCATCGTAGCATGCCCTTCCTAACTTTAACGAGATTTGAATTAAGTTTATTTATACGTTCTTTAAGTAAAGTTACATTTTGGAAATGTATTCAGAAAAAGAAATTGGTTATTTGACTAAATTACATCGTTCTTCATAACAAAACATTGCCAATTTAGCACCTTTTAAAAACTAATGGATGCTGTAAAATTTGTACAAGTATTTTACGAAATCCATTATTACAACGTGGGGGAATCTATTAAATACGGTGTGTATTCATCATGTGCTTTGATTACCATAATATCCCAGTGGTATGCTCATTATTTAGCGTACAGTGGTGAAAGTAGACATGTTGAGCATGTGTACAAACCGCACATGATATTCAGCTGCATTATTTAATACTTACTTAGATAAAATGAATATGATACTATATGAATTCTAATGTGATATATTGATGTATTCAGAAATTAAATATTTCTGCTTCCATTTAAGATTATGAACTTTAATGGATTTTAAGATTATGAACTTGAATGGTTGCAGTAATTATAAATAAAAAAAAATATTCATGGACTTTTCACACAACGCTATCTGATCAGAAAGTAAGCTAGGAATAACCTGCTTGTGTTATGGGCATCAGACCACGGATATTAATACTTATATACTTTTTAAATACATACATATTATACATAGAAACACCCAGACTCTTGAGACAAACATTTATGGGTCTTAATATTTGTCTCCGGTGGGAATCGAACCCACGACCTCCAGCGCCGCAGGCGTTATCACTACCGACTGCGCCACAGAGGCAGTCAAATTGACAATTTTTTCTTGATTTAGAAATAATTTCTTCTTCGACGCTACCTGGATTGAGCCCAGGGTCCGCTTTTATTTGCTGCTATGACTTTTTGCTTTCGGCAATGCTAGAAATGACCATCAATGGGTCTCCCAACACGAGTTTTTTTTTGTTCATTTACCCTTTACTCCTTCTATATTTTAACCTAATGTCTTTTGTTGCTTTTTTGCTTTCTATGCTTATTCTCTTACATAAACCTAGCACATGGCAAACATCACTCGCCCTACACTTAGAATGAGTTATCGACGGCAACAAGAGAATCTAGGAACATTTAAACAATCATAAAAATATACAAGTGATTTCAATCTCACAATATACATAGGTACACTAATCCAGCACTTGGGTGGTACTTTCACCAGTAGAAATACTCCCCTGCAGGGTTGATAGTTAATAAGCCGAATCTTTGAAATCCATCTATATTTAGATAAAAACATATGTTACGAATCAGAACCCCCGTCGAAATGAAAACCGGGAATAATATTGCAATGATGAGAATGATGAATTTAAAAGACGATGACTCTTGTAGAACTAAATCTAGAACGATTTTGAACAGTAATGACTCATACGGCATGACTAAAGTAGCCAAGTAATTATATTTCAATGTAGCTATATCTGTGCCTACACTTTTTGTCGTAGCAACTATAATTGACGCTTTTACTGTTTGTGTTACGGGAATAGGTTCGAATTTATAGTGAATTTTACTGTTGCTGCGCTGCCCAAAAGTGCAGTATCGTGAGTATGTAATCATAGAATACTAGCTGTTCTCTGTGGCTTCGTCCGCGTAGAAGTCATGTCCTTCCCTTGGACTCCAACTATTTCTATACCAAAATTTTATCAAAATCGATACAGCGGTTTATGCGTGAGAACGTAACAGACAGACAGACAGACTGAGTTTCTTTCGCATTTATAATATTAGTAGGGAAGTAGATGGCAGTGCTCAGTGCGGCCGAGGCTAATAGTGTTTTCCTCAAACCTTCAAGAGTCAACATAAATTATATAATTCATTAGGAGGTACATAAGATTTTTTGGAGCTCATATAGTGGCAATTCTTTTTGTTTTTTTGTGTCTTTAGTTATAATGTTCGGGTTTAAAACGTTAGCTCCATTTTCAATTACTTTTTGGCCCAGCACTGCAAGTACATAATATTACAAAGATTTGACTATGATGTATATTACATATACAAAGAAAGTTGTTTAAGAATATAACTTTAACATAGCATATCAGACAAACAGTAACAAATCTTCATCTATTATTAAAATTTTATCCCTGTGCTGAAAATCGTTTCGTCGTTCACTGTAAAGATTCCACATACACATTATCTACGCCAGTAGGTAGGTATGTTGCGCACCCTCTTATACGAGAAATACGACTTTTGTGTCAATAAATCCACAGAAAACAAAGCGGCAAAGACCCGCTTAGAATGTTGAATGTAAAAGTAGGTTGATCTCAGAAACAGTCATTATCTTGTACCTTTGAATGTGATTGGCATTATTCACGTTATCGATCTGTACACATTTCTTTGCTTTGAATATATATTCAGAGTTTTGATTCTTTTTTACATGTGTCATTGCGTCATTGTGGAAGTAACGGAACATTCTATAACGCAGTTAAATTTTCATCCACTTATAGATTCTGTGGTGAATAATGTAATGTAATTGACGCGACGGAACAGAATTTACAGAGCAAATATGAGTGACCCGAGTGATCATATTCCTACACAGTGAGCTGATTCCCCGCGGATCCAGAATAGTAAGTTATGGAAATGTGCGATTGGGGCAGCAACGGGCACTAGTGGCCAATAACAATGTCGCATTAATATTCAACAGGCGCTCTTTGGACGGGCGGTTACTCTATGGACAGCATCGCCGCATATTCTTTACTCAGTAGAAGATCCCAATAGCTGATCTCATACAATCGAATGAAATAAAAGTATAAATGAACCATCTAAAAAATAACACGTAGGACGCATTAAATACGAAATTTGGGAGCGTTGGTCTTGTTATGTTGGACATGATACTGCAATGTGTTTCAGCAATAAGTAAGTACGTTTGCGGTTAGGAGTTTTCAATACAATGTTAAGCATTTCTAGTCCTATTGAAAATATAAATATGCGATTGCTATTTACGCAGTACGATTGCCAGTGCGGATGTACCACCATAAAAAGAATAGCTTTCAATTTTATACTGAGTACACCGGATATCGTAGAAGCGAGAACTAAGCCGTCTTTACATTTACAATTTTCACCAATATAATTTCGATCATTCATTTTATGCTCGATAATTTGATTGAAAGGGCATACAGAGAGGCTCCACTTGTGCACTAAGATAGAGATTATCATGCTGCAGATACCTACTGGTCAGAGACACCAGTAAAAGTGCGTTAAATTCTACCGCTACGTTTTGCTAGAAAGTGATATGCTCAAAAAATGTGGCGGCAGAGAATTGACCCCAAATACATGCATAAGTCGCCGAGGTTAGTGATAAACTATCTGGTCTGGATGTCAAAGATTTCCTTGCGAAAGAACAACTAGTTCCAAAACCATATTATTGTATGGTTAAACAACCAGGAAAAGGCTGAAAAACTTTTATTTCAGAACCTATATGTTGTGGGATTTGCCTAAAAGTAAACGAATTTTTCGCAATCTCTGTTTTTTACCTATTTTTTCTACGAAACTCTTCTCGCAACCGTTTGATGAAAGCAGTCATGTGTACATGACACTGACAAATTGCAAGGCATCTCGCCTGAACGTAATAAAAAACAAATAATACCTATACTATATGATAATAACGTTACAGCGAGAGCTCGTTTAGAATTGCATATTAACGTGAAGAAAAACTTTGTAACTTCCTTTAAAAACAACATGTTTTGAGTGAAGTCAGCTCAAATAGGATCACAATATTTTATAGACAATACGAGTAGTTCTGTAGAAGATGTTTTAGATTTTAGTAAAAACAAAATTAACGAATCGAGGGGGAAGGCTTTTATAGCTACAGTAACGGTGGTGTTTAGGTCCTGTTGAGATTGTTCCTATACGACATTGATAGGACCCGTGAACAGATGAAAATATAGAAAGAAAGCAGATGGCGATGTTATGAAGAAGTTTTCTGGACACTTTCCATATTAGATGCAGTAAAATAAGTCACGTTGTTCACGTTTCAAACTCCTGCGACATTGGAATAAGCTGGGAAGAATGCCATAGATAGCTTTGTGACTGTATGAGGCTAGTTTAGACAGTCGCTGGAGACATTGTGAGATGCAGAGGACGTTTGGAATTCAGTGTTGGCAGCTAGCCAAACCTGGCCACGGGCAATAACCTTTCGTAGTAGTGTTGTGAAGTACCGGGAACGAGATAAATCCCCGCTGGATGTTCTGGCCTCGTGAGTGACCTTCTATGGTGGCATTGTCTCATACAAGGATCTTCTATGCTGGCTGGCCAAAACTTAATTTGACATCTCCAAAATGTTGTAGCCAATCAGAAAATAATCCATATTTCCATTATAGTGTTATAAAAGTGAAAGTCTTTGTATGATTTTCTCTTTAAAAATTACATATTTGTATGTTCATAGAGTGCTACAGGCTACTTTTTTCCCAAAAAAAATATTTTATTACTACGAGAAAAACGTTGTCGGATAATTAAATTTCACGAGGTCGAGCAGCAACCAAATCCATCGTTATCGTAATAACAAAGCCATAAAGAAAAAATGTACAAAATTAGATATTATGCTCTTTCAGAAGCCAGAAGAATTTTAGTGTAGGTAAACGAAAAACACAAAACAGGTATTGATCTCTTAACACTAGCACTCGTATAAATGCAGCTTACTCGTAGATCGAGTTTTACTTATCAACTTTATCACAGAAATACTGAGCCCCGGGACTCTATTAAGTTCAGAAAAACGTCAGTCAGTGGGTATAGTTGTATATAAAACGTTACAATTGAATTGAAAAGAAAGAACATCTACAAAAATTGTATTATAATTCAGATCATTCTTCTTGGCCCACGACATCTATTTTTCGTATACCGCTTGGTATTGAAAAGCTAACGAAACTATGTTGCTTTCAACCAGACAAAAGATGAGTTGGCTGTTGTCCCACTTGTTTGTCTACGAAAGTTTGCCAAAATCGTTTATTGACTGAGTGTACAGAGAGGCGAGCTTTACGGACGGCATTGGCATCAGAAACTCTCGGCCGCTACAGGTATACCTATACTACAGCTGTAGGTTTTTATAACTATGTAACACTATGTTATAAGCACGTCACATTTATTCATACATTTCTTTTTCAATTTCAGTGAATAACTGTGCACCTGCCATTTATAAATCTGTGATGTGTCCTATGCGTAGTTAAAAAAAAACTTCTACACCGCCGAATAATATGTTCATGACACCGTACCATCATAGAAAAACATTTCCAAGAAAACGTTTGTGCGATAGAAAACTTTCACGAGGGCGGAGGCGCGGGCGTGTTCTAGTTGAAGTAGAAATTACATCATACAGTTATTAAATTCGACGAAATGTAAACTTTTACCGTAAATAAAGAATAAATTTAATATGTATGTACATTTTTAACACGTAGATAAATAATACATATTTCATGTTGTTTCAGAGGTCAGTGAACGCTCAGGATTGCCAGATCCCGTGATCGGGCCTATGTATAGCTCGAACTACCCCGCGGGAGGTGACAGTGGTGGATGGTGTACAACTTAATAATAGCCTCCCCTCCAGCGCGCGATCATTGGAACGATGACGGGAGCGCGCACATGTGGCGCCCGTCGGCGTCGTACTCGGCGTGCACGTTTATTTTTGAAACAGTCGTCACGCGGCGCGGTTCACGGTGTTCCTTACATAAGAGCCGGCCTCCGACGGGTCCGCATCCCAAGTTCTGTCGTGCACTTCGGCCAGTTCCCGCACGCTGCAGGTCGGTGCACGTTCGGGTAACCGATCCGATGGACGCTCGCCGCCGGTTCTATTTCGGGAAAATACAAATTTGGAATGGATGGTACTCTTGAGTCGTAAGCGAACTCCGGCGGTTGACTCCATTTTTAGAGCTGGTCTGCGCGTGCGCACAGGCCGCGCTTTCAGTACTCAGCGAGCTGCCATCTCGCCGCGTCGCTCGCCACCCCCACGCCGTCGCCCACTGTCGCGTTGTGCTTCATCACCATCACCCAAGAGATGGCGTCGTACTGGACCACTGCACATTTTCAATGTGTGTCAGCTAGTCCAGAATTGCAACTGTACTGGATTGCAAGACCTTCATTCAAGAGAGAAGACAAAGCCTTGCGCGAGTTCCGTGCTTCCTTACTTCCCATAGTGCTTATAATCGTATGGAATGTAAAGAAGTATGGAGCTGCGCAGGCGTGCCCTCGGGTCCGGAAATCGTATCATCGTTGTTCACATGTGTGACAGAAGCTTTGTCTTGTTATTTTGTGCCCGCGACTTTACAGTGTATCGTATTAAATGTATATGTGTGTTCTAAGGGTCGACAGAACGTGTTCTCTATCCAGGATTATCAATGTAGGTCGTGTGTGAGATGAACATGACACCTTCGTATAAATAATACCTAATAGGATTCTATGGTAATTATTTGATATTTTTACAATGGCTTACTAAACTTATTCTTAACTTAATAATCTGCAAGCCTTTTTTCAATTATGTTAAGACCACAAATGCAGTTTACCGAATGAAGCATAAAAGTTAAACAAGAAAGATTGTTTATTCGTGGCAAACTGTCGTAAAATAACATCTGGCGTAGGTAATAATTCTGACTAAGGCAACATAAATAAACGCGAGGTTACCGGGGACCGTAGCTTGAGTTGAAACTTCTCTCCTAACTTCAAAATGATGTTGGATTTGCTAAGAATAAGAAAACTTAATCGGCAATACAAATAATTGTTGTTAATTTCATTGAAAATTCTAGAGCTTTAACTTAATACTTATATTATAATTTCTTTTTTATTTAAACTAAAATATTATAAACTACCATTAAACTAAAATATTATAGATTTAAAGATAAATTGAGAATCGATCGAATAGATATACAATAAATCTATTGCAATTATTTTCTGGTTTTCAACAGTAGGTACGACACATAAGCCTGCCACTTACATAATTCAAAATAATAATGAGAAAAAAAAATTAAAAAAAATATACTGTAGTAATAGTAATGAACATTATGCTAGGTTTACAAGCATCTAATTACATGTTGCTAAAAACTTGGTTATAAAAATTATTAGTAGAAATTTTAAAGTTTTTGTGAGTCCAAAAATGTGTTGGGCTGTAACAAACATTGCTAAAGCTTTTAAATCAAAAGAAAAAAAGGGGAAGACAAAAAACAGTAGCTAGGCCGCGCCTGCGCCACATCTGGAGGAGTACTGCATCTCATTATGCGCATCGGTCGCGGCTGAACGGACGCCGCCCGTGCCTGGCCCTAACACGACACAATGCCCGTAATAAAGCAATATTATTTGGATGTACAACCAACATTGTTTATTGGCTTTGGCTACATTGTTACTCTTTGGGTTTGAACATGTTTCCTGGTGTATTTTGTTGTGTCACTAATGCATAAGACCTTATGGTCGAATTTGTGTCTTTTATGTGTTTCAGATGCGTGACGACGGAAGATGAAACAGAAATAATAAAATGAAATAACATAGAGTCATTACTCAAGGCCGAAAATCGTATCTGATTCCATGATCTGATCATAGACATAGATAATTTTACTTGAAGTATGGTGGTGAAGAATATCCTATGTAATGTTTGTGTCATCAGCATATTATGGACCGAAATTCATGACGACACTTATTTTTATACTTAGTTATTTATGTAGGTATTATTATCCTTTCTTTGAGTTATTCCTATCTTTTCAAGAATATACAACCAGTTATATCGTCAGTGCTAATTTGCGCATGTGAGAATTACAATGATAGAGACAATTAGAAAAATAAAGAATAAAAATCAAACCCGAGATATTTTATTCTGGTTTGTTGTTTCTTCAATAGGTATTTAGCAATTAAAAAACTTTAAAACGAATGTCATAACAGGCCAAGCATTAACCAGGTTCCGTTCATTGTTTCAAGAGGCGAGGGGGCAATGTTGGAACTGGGGCAATGACAGCGAGCATGTATTATTATCAAGAACGCACTCACATAATGTTCGACCAAAAGATGAGCCATGAAACATGCCTGTTGGGTGAATCAGTGTTCCGTATCGATCCGATACGATATCTTATGAACGTAATTCTGAACATTGTCTGTCAGTCGCCGAGATCTGTGACATGTAATACGTCAAATATCTTGGACCGACATAATAATAACGTTTTGATTTACCTGTCAACAGTAACGGATTTATAAGGAACTCAAAGTATCCAAGTTACACAGCTGATGTATCAAGTGAAAACTGGCATCTGATCCCTAGTAGAAATAAAACCAAGTTTACTACTGCATAGATTAAATAATAATTACACATCGCCACAAATCCAGAGTTTACACGATCCGAGCCCTTTAATAGCGGACGTCTTTTACTATCGCACAAAGAAGTTTTCTATGAGAAAGGGATCTTGACCTACCAGTTTGTTCGGAGTTCTCAAAAACAATTTATTCATGCATCCATGCAACGAATGCGATCAACAAAAGAATTCAAAACTAGACAGGGGGATAATGAATACTAGACAAAGGGTTCTATAATAGAGTTACTTGCGTGCAATTCGGTTTCGTGATTTTTATTCAAGTTGAATGTATGAACGGGTTTTAAATGCTTGTAGGAACATAATAGACCATGTGTGAATGATAACAACATGTACTCTGGTTTAGGTAAGACCATAGAATTGTAATCTGATTAAGCATAGATAGAAAGCTACGTCGGTGGATGTCTTGTTGTTTGTGGATGATGCGAGAAAATAACCACCACACGAATTGTTGGCAACCGTCCAGCGGCGTCAAGTCTCCAGCAGCGTGCCTAACTCCACGTCATATATCTCCTTAAATTGAGCATAGATGTGTTTCAATCATGTCTTACAGATATTAAATGTGAAATTTTGTATGGTTGTTTTGATTGTTCAATAACTGTTGGTTTAAAACTAGCACATAGGACGTAAGCTATTTATATATTGGATAGAGGGTTCTAAAGGACTAGTCTCCAAATGAAACTAATACAGAAAAACATGGAGCCGAAGGCAGATACTATTATGATAAAAGCAAATAGTTTAAGTACCCGTTACTTCTATCATAGGTAAGAAAGTGTTCATAAGGTAGGTGTTATTATATCATTTAGTATTAACCTTATTACAAGTAAAGTATGAGCTACGTGGCCCTACCGACATAGTAAAACGAGTCGAGTTCTTAGGGTTTAAGCCATATTGTAAATGGTGTACCTACTGATTTACAGAAAGGGTTAGGGCGAAAAGAAGGAATTCTCGAAATCAATCTTTGTATCAACTCATCTGGTCAGCGTTGTCTAGTACCGCCTCACCCATCCCAAAATGTGGCACACATGTGTGTTTTGGCGAAGATTAGGAGAGGCCTACATTGAACGGCCATTTGATTGATTATGTAGAATAGATAAATAGTTAGAACTTTTGTACCTACATCATATTAATAATACTTGATAGGATTGTAACAAAATATTATTTTTTGATTTTGATAGTCTAGTCAGCATCAATAAATAATTAGTATGGAGATGATTATACAGTTGAAACGTAACCAAACAACTTTCAAAATTAAACGTTATCTCAATGGCACAAGGAATGTTGCAGCATGAACAACGCACGAATTATACCATTATGCATATTAATGACTTAATAAAAAAATTGCGGCAAATGCGAAAACGTCAAAAATGACGTTTGTTGTATGGATGCCTCCCCCAAATATTACCTTTTGATGATTTTAGTTGTTATAGCGGTAGTAGAAATACATCATTTGTGAACATCTAAGCCTATGGCAGTCCACTCCTGGACGTAGGCCTCTCCCAATTTACGCCACAACACACGGTTCTGGGCCTTTCGCATCCAGTCCCAGCCTGCGACCTTTTCCAGATCGTCGGTCCATCTGGCGGGTGGACGTCCTACGCTACGTTTGCCAAGTCGTGGTCTCCACTCCAAAACTCGCTTGCTCCATCGACCTTCTGTTGTTCTGCTGCCATAGGCATTTGATTGAACATTTAAGCTACATAGAGACAGACGGACAGCGGACTCTCACTAATAATAGAGTCCCGGTTTCACCCTTTGGGTACGAAACCCTAAAAAGGGCACCCTTATTCGAGTAGAATCACTCGTCGATCCTTCGTTTACAATCAATTTGGTCCGAATTTACAAAACTTGTTAAGGTGTACCCAAAACGGACAAACAACGCAAATTAATGAATTTAAAGTGCGTCGGTCTTATTTAGGGAGTAAACCGAAAATTTTTAAAATAATGTAATTTGTAAACCATTGTATCGTAGACTAGCTTATGATACTTTCAGTCAAATAAAAATTTCAGCTTGACGTTGGTTTGGAACTTCTTTCTCTCACGTTTGTTATTGTAGCCCCTCTCTATCAAATAGAGTGCATAGGGGCTTATGGCGAGACTTTGTCTGTAGTCTGTGACTCTGTTGCATTAAACTACGTCACTAGGTCACGTTGATCATCTGTTAAGTTTGAAATAAAACAAAAATGACAACGTCAATCGGATTGAACTTTCACTTTCAAACTAAACGTGTTAGAGAGGGGCAGTCTGGTGAGACGATCTTACGGCTTTTTTGTTTTTAAAGTATACGACTATTTTAAAACCTATTAGCAGTTCTCTGCAGGAATCAATTTAAGTTATGGAGGTCGTTGCTCTATGATATTAGTACATTATTGAAGCTTTTTGAGATTCTTCATAAAATGTCACGTTACTATGTTTCAATGTACAACTACACATGTCGTATAGATGGCGCTTAACGATTTAAATAATAAAAACTGGCCAAGTGCGAGTCTGACTCGCGCACGGAGGGTTCTGTACCAAAAACGAGAAAATATCATATTTGTTGTAAAAGAGCCCCCCCCCCTTAAATGTCCATTTTATTTTAATAACATTATTTATATTGAAAATATAGATACAGCTCGATGATCTGTGAGCATTTCAAGCGTCTAGTAGTTGCCGTTATTAGTAGGTATAAAAAATAAAATGGCAAAAAGATCACGTTTGTTGTATGGGAGCCCCCTTAAATTTTTTTTTTGTTTTTATTATCTGTTGTTATAGCGGCAATAGAATCACATAATCTGTGTAAATTTCAGCTCTCTAGCTGTCACCGTTCATGAGATACAGCTTCGTGACGGACAGACAGACGGACAGCAAAGTCTCATGAATAGGGTCCCGATTTTTACCCCTTGGATACAGAATCCTAAAAACTATGAGCTTATGAGAACAATTAGAACTCAATATTTTTCATGCCATTTCACGCAGAAACTAGTGAGTGATTGTAAATGAGACTTTATGAAATGTTTACACATCAGAGTAACACAATATAGTAACAAAATATCATAGTAACTGTCAAGTAAATCTCCGTACTGTAAAAACCGTTACCTAAGTCTTATACGAATATAAATATATTATAATAAAAAACCGGCCAAGTGCGAGGCTATCTTGCGTGCCAAAAAACGACAAAAAATCACGTTTGTAGAATGAGAGACCCCCTTAAATGTCCATTTTATTTTTATAAAAATATACAGCTCGGATGTTCTGTGAGCATTTAATGCGTCTACTTGTTGCCGTTTTTAACAGGTATAAAAAATAAAATGGCAAAATCACGTTTGTTGTGTATGAGATAAATATTAATATTTTTCACTTTTAGTATTTGTTGTTATAGCGGCAACAGAAACACATAATCTGTGAATTTCAGTTCTCTAGCTATCACCGTTCATGAGAAACAGCCTCGTTACGTACAGACGGACAGCGAAGTCTCATGAAGGGTTCCGTACAACCCTAAAAACAGCACATTGATAGTTTATTCACTGTAACTTTTTCATGGTAATCATTTAATTTTCTAAAGTTAATTTATGCATTATTGGACTAAATGTTTCCATTAACAATCCTTATCACACTAATATTGTAAACGTGAAAGTTTGTTTGTTGGATGTGTGTTTCACTAGCTAAATTAGAATTTAACTCCAATGAAGTCTAACATAACATAGTTTCAGCTGTGTGTGTGGAAAAAACCGGTCCTGGTATTGGGCGATGACCCAATATAATGATTTCAAATGTACGCAAATACACCCAGACATAGTTCCAGAACTTTCAGAGTAATTTCAATCAGAGATAATGTTCGGTTAGTTTTCCCAGCTCGCCCTCGTCATCGTATACCTTTGGCCCAACGTTACCTTAAACCAAAATAAATTGTTTCCTTGTTAAAAACGGGTTTGGACATGAATTGTGTAGCTACGAGATAGCGTACGAAACTTATGAGTACTAAAAGTTACAGGTGTGAAGCGAACTGTTTTAGTGTAGATAGAACGAAAAGTTTTAGTGTCGTAAAGGAATATAGCCCAAATTCCTTGGTTTACTATTTCTTTACGACAAAAAACAAAAGCGCTGTCACTAATCTTATTGGAAGCAGGCACTGGAGCGCGCCCATCACCTCGAGAAACCGACACTCAAATCCGCATGATCAGACCGGTCATGAACTAGGGACTGAAGAGGAGCTACAGCAACCTCTCCTACCAGTTATAATAGATAATTATCATGGTGGCTGCTAGCCGTTCTTACAGAAGCAAGCCCAAGATGGCGGCGTGACGTGAGAGTTTCGCGCACGCCTCACGTCTCAAGAAGCGTCTCAAGAGGTTGGTACAGGTATCCCACCTGGACCAACCTCTTAAGACGCGAGAAAGTGGATGATGCCGCGGTGATAGCATAGTCTGCCAGGAACCGTGGGACATCCTTCCGAGGGATTACCCGGGACTCCCACCCGTAGGCATAGCCATCCATGATTTCCACTCGTATAAATTCATCACTCCTCCAAGTGGACTCAGAGATACATCAATCCGGTGTCATAATGTGGACTTGCCGAACAATGTACTGATAATCCCGGAGATTAGTAATTTGATTTGTAACTGTGGCAGATTATGCAGTCAAGACAGTCTAAGACAGACACGGACTAATCACTGGTTACTGGTTTCCCGGGACCAACACTCAATACTGGTAACTTTTGTAGTTTGCACTATTAAAGTTTTTCTTTTAATTGATACTTTTGACAAACTTTCAATGATCTGGCGTCGTGTAGGTTGTGCCTGACTCAATTATGCATTTGCTCGGTAATAAATAATAATTGTAGGTTAGTAGTAGGCTTACTTAGTTTATTTTTCAAGAAATCTTGTATTAATTGTGTAGCAACCAATTTTGGAACATAATCTATTAAACAAAATAAAAGTATCGATAGTAGCTAGTACATCTAAAAGGTTTCTGTATAATCTAATACAGAAGGTCCTTTATACCTATGTTTTGTCTCAGTTTCGGTTCAGCAGAGCAATATCAATGGAATAGTCATACTTAATGATTAAAACAATTTATTTAGATCCTCTTCGTGTTATTACTTCGTATTATTTACGAATCTGGAGCGAGTAAGTAATTAGCAACATATATGGCTGTATGTGAATGGCCGGGCGGGAGAGCCGTAGTGAGGCCCATATTGCTAACGCACCGTCTGTCGAGCGGCGGGCGGTATTGCCCACCCATCCTATAATAAACCGACACAAAATTATCTTTTCAAACAATTAGCTGAGACTTATTGCTCTACAAAATTTGGCTTCAACAGAAATATCGGCGTAATTAGCAACGCTGTAATTAAAACCAAATTTTTATAATACAGGAATAATAGCGCAGTTAATGGGCGTAGTTAAGAAATGTTTATACAATTATATCTTTTGAGCACAGCTTGGTTAGAGATTGTGGGGCTGGAACTGTATTTCACATTTTTTCTTCCGTATAAAGCCCTGTGAAACAACATATTTTGCGGAAACATGTTGGAAAGGCGCATTTTAATAGATTACAGGTAAACTAATCTTGATCAAGTCAGCTTTCAAATAACTAAAACCGCATCAAAATAGGCCTAATCGTTTCGATGATATGACCCCAGAAACAAAATATATTGGTCAAACATGTAATACTCATCTTTTCCGTAAGGGGTTATAGTATATTTTATTCTCGAAAATGAGGTAATAACATCGAGTTGATGATAAGCTGAGATAAAAGTAAAAGGATCGCAATCCGGCTGTATACAAGTTCGCCGATATCGTCAGCTGTGGACTGTTCACAAATAGTCTAGTATATGTTTCAATAATCTTACGTATCTATAAGTTACCTTATTCAAAATCCATGATGACTACATATGTTTTTTCTTTTCTTTTTACATGAGGAAATCCTCATAGATGCTATGACGGTCTCCTACCGCCTAAAACAACTAAATCAATACGGTGCCCTACAATCTGCCTACGATCGGTAGTCCTAGGTTAAGCCCTCAAAAAGATGTCTCAGGATAATATATGCTAGGTACAGGTATGTACTTGATAGTATTTTAGGTACGACACTTGATAATATATGTACCTTTACAGAAGAGATCGCGCCGCCTGTAGTGAGTATGTACCTAACTCTAGCTACTAGTAGTAATTACGAAATTCAGTGATTATAAGTTACAAGTCTGAATTATGGTTTGTCTGGGCAGGCGCGTAGGAGTAAGTCTATCAAAGACGATGTCCACCTCTTCATATAAGTGAGATTCCGAGTAAAGACAGCAGCCCACGTCTAAACAGTCAATTATCTTTTTCTACTCGAAGAGTGTTATTTTTTTTAAAAGTCTTTGCAAACATTGTAAACTGTAGAACAGTGTTACCCGTAGTTGAGACTTGTCCATAAAACAAATAGACCATTTTATATTTTCTTGGTGCACGATAGCGATCGTTACACGAAGTGGCTTTTCCAAAGAGACTCATGGCGCAAGCTATTGCCTGAAATGAGGCGTATATAGTGCAAGTGCAGCAATAGCTCACACGGGACTGCAAATGCTACGACTAGTGTTTCAGAAACACTGAAAATGTAGTATACCTATTATCGCTACTTTTACATACAATTTTCAGTTGCCTTGAGTTACATGAATTGTTTTTTTAGTAATGGGAATATTTATTTTGATAATATTGAAGAAGGTTTCGGCCTCGCACGTCGAAATATATAAAATTTTCTGTTCTAGAATGTATAGAACTTATAGATGATCATTCATAAAGCAAGGGGTGTAACCAGTGTAGATTTATACATGTCTAAATAGCTTCATAGCTAAAAATTTATAAATCACTTTTGATGCGTTTTTCTGTACGCTAGATTGATCACAACTATTATTTATGAGTTCATGAAGATATCTTGATGGGTTTGAAGGTGATCAGGGTTTGTCCTAGTTTAGTAGGGGACCAAATTAATATTCTCAGGTTCAACTACGATTTAAAATGTTATTGCAAGTAAATGAAGAACATAGTAAATATTTAGCTTGGTGAGGGTATGGCCATGGTGAATGCAAAATGTACTTGGGATAGTCATAGTTTTTTATGAAAGATAAATTTACCAGACGATATTCTCAAATCTTCACAAAACAGAATTGAACTATTTGTAAAATATACACCGATAAGTAGCAGCGAAGCGCAATGTTTAAAGAAGCGTCTTGGCGAATTGAAACAGATCGAAAAGGTTCTCAAGGATTTTATGTTGAGAATAATCTTGAAGGCGGCGGCCGACAAAATTCTTCATTTCATTCACGTTCCCCTACGATGAAACTTTTTCTCTGCAATTTTTCTGCGGAGAGCGGGGGAGTCAGGTGGGGCGCTTTGTCAGTCGTAGCACGTAGCGCCTGCGAGCCCCGCGTGCCGCCCTGTGCCCGCCCGTTGAATACAAACTTCATTAGCCGTTTGATAATTAGCCCGTTAAACGCCCCTCACTCACCCAACACTGTCTTCACCAACATTACACTGTGCTGGCACTGTGTGTTCGTTAACGAGCAACACAGAAATGCTAAGAGACTACAACTAACGGTATTGCTCGAATTCTATAATGATATGTACAAAGAAGATGAAAATACGGTCATTAAAATTAACTGCAACTTTTCAACTCTATAATTTTAGTTTGACGTGATAGCTAGTCACGAATAAACCCCTTAAAATATTGACAAATTCATTTATTCTTTAGCGATAAACGAATTCCGAAGTCCAACATTGTTAAATAAAATCATAGAGACAGAAATAATGCGAAAGGAGTGACTCATTATAATTTTATTTCTTTAGTGTACACCCTTGAACAATAATAAAAGTGACAATTTAACCGGAACGACACAAAAGGAGTACGAAATAAGCGTAGAGTAGAAAGAGCTTAGAAAAATTAGGAAACAATGAAGCAGGAAATGTGTGTTCTCAGTAAATGGCCACGGAGTGAACCGTCCTCGTTGGGCAACTACCTAGCCACTGGGCAAAGGGTTCTATTCTAGCTAATGTTTTACTTTTGTACCTTTTCGTTGATTTATTTCAGTATGTATTTACTCCGAGAGTAGAAAAGAATATTGATTATAACGAGATATTATCCCCTAAAAGATAATTAAACGTGTAGAGTAAAGTTGCAAGGCGATGTCTCACTAACTGTCGAATAGTTCCCTCCTGCGGAGTCAAATTATAACATCACCAGATTTATGTATGGCCAATTCCAACTGAATAGGAAGCCGATAACTGTTAAAATTGTAGCTATTTTTAAAATATTTAAAATTTCGATTACGAACAGTGTAAGTTAATAGAATTTCTGCAAAAATAAATAACTCGAATTAAATATAATTTACTCAGTACCTTTGGATTTCATAATTTATGTTCTAATCGAATTAGTTAAAAGTTGAAAATTTCAGAATGACGTATTTACTTATTGGAAAAATCCTAAAGATATTAATTATGTTTCTTCAATGAAAATATACAAAAAAATGGTCTCAATGAACACAGGAAAGATAAGTTATCTATCTCCTTGTTGCGGTTACCGATTGGTTCCGCAACTTTGACCATTTATAAGCCACAGCCCCAATTTGTTATTATTAGAGGAGGTCTGCTTGTATCCAGACATATTTACAACCGAAAGATTTTTAATAAAAGTGGAACCCCAGCTCTAAATTGGGGGAACTCGACGATAAAAGGAGTAAATGCGATTTGAAGAAGAATTTCTAAAATAAGCTTTCATCTCCTGAAATAACAGATAAAAGAAGTAAACGTATAATTAAGATTTGAAGTCGATACTATTAGGTGCTTACATATGAAATTGGCGTTTTGTATAGGAGGAACAAAAAGTCGAATATTTTTAAATATAATATATTTAATTAATCAAAGTATGAACCATTGTTTTCTATGCATTTTTGCCATCTCATAGGTAGTTCATTGATCCCTTTACTAAAAGAACCAGTCGGACGGGAATCAATAAAATCTGTGAAGGCGATTTGGACTGCCCCATCAGAGTTGAATTTTTTCCCTTGCAAGAAGTTGTCCAAATTTCTAAAAAAATGGTAATCTGTTGGAGCAAGATCCGGGGAGTACGGAGGATGTTTTAGACATTCCAATTGAAGCTCTTCTAATTTGGTAGCCGTCTGTTGTGCAGTGTGTGGTCTAGCGTTGTCGTGAAGCAGCAGTGGCGTGGAGCGATTGACCAGCCTAGGTTGTTTAGCCGCTAGCTTTTCCATCATGGTTTGCAATTGCTGACAATAGACATCAGCCGTAATAGTCTGGCCAGATTTGAGAAAACTGTAATGAACAATACCGGCACTAGTCCACCAAACGCTTACAAGTAACTTTTTTGGGGTTAATTTTAGCTTGGGGCAGGATTTGGCTGGCTGGCCAGGATCCAACCATTGCGCTGAGCGCTTTCGATTATCGTAAAGAATCCATTTTTCGTCACAGGTAATGATTCGGTTTAAAATACCTTCATTATTGTGCCGGTTCAGTAATGTAACGCAGCAGTCGACGCGCTTTTGCCGGTTTGCTTCAGTCAATTCGTGAGGTACCCACCTTTCAAGCTTTTTAATCTTCCCAATTTGCTTCAAGTGAATTAAAACAGTTTTATCACTAACACCGCAGCCTGCAGCTAACTCGGACGTGGTTTGCGATGGATCCGCTTCCACAATAGCCTTCAATACTTCATTATCAACTTGAGTCTCAGGCCGTCCACGGGGCTTGTTCTGCAGGTCGACATTTCCTGAACGAAAACGTTGGAACCAAAAACGAACTGTGTTTTCTTTTGCAACATGACCGCCATACACATCATTCACCCTTCTAGTCGTTTCCGCAGCACTAGTGCCACGGCGGAACTCGTACTCGTAAATAATGCGATATTTTAAGTTTTCCATTTTGTAAAATGAGTGACGCAAACAGAAAAAAACAGAAGAAAAAAACAAATGAATGACGGTCATCGAAGGATAAATACATGAGTAAATAGCTGGGAAAATTTGAATTTGGAATTCCTTACCAAAGAGGAGAAAATCGTAATTAAAGTGGCCAGTACGAAAAACGCCAATTTGATGTGTAAGCACCTAATATTAACCATTGTTGAGTTCCTTCCTGCAGAGAAACCCCTAGTGACTTCACCTGAATTTCAATAGCAATAATTTTATTGATATTGGACTTATGCTCGATTTCTCTTTACTATCTCAGTAGCGCAAAGCTATTGTATGAGACTACTGTTGCTGAGGTCTAGCGTTTCAATCCCAAGTAGGACAAATATGTAAGTGATCTGGAAATGTATGTTCTGGAGTTTGGATGTTACGAATTCAGAAATATATAAAAATGTTTATCAGTTCTCTAGTTCCCAGTTGCTCCGGCTTGAAAAAATGTTTGTAGTAATACCTAAATGAGTTACGAAGTTAGTACAAGTCAATAAGTAACTTGTGAAAGACATTATACTATTTCTAATTGAGTACCTACCTACTCACTTTTCAATTGATTACTTTTATACAGCTCTCATATTCAGGTCAGACAATAGAATCAAAGTGACACTAGCTGCATTTCATCACGGAAAAGCTCGCCACCTTTAACGTAGAGCCATGCTAAGTCTCCGCCTACCTTTTCAGGGAATTAAGAATGATGACATATAAGTATAAATAAACATAGAAACATAGTGACCGTAATACAAAGTATGTTATAAATCTAAGGATAGTGGCTTCTGACCCTTATTTGTTGTGGGTCCGAATGTTGTTAGTTACAAATGTTTGTGGGATGAACACAAATATTTATACTGAAGTCTTACTCATAATAGAAAGGACAGGATTGTACAAAAACGTTTTAGACAAAGGTATGCTCACCTTTGGTAATTTCACGAGAAATTGGGTAATTTTGTACTGTTAAATGAAAACATTCGGTGCTTAAAACTGACTGACGAATCCTTGATATCTAAAATATTCAAAATGTACGTTAGCGGGTAGGCAATGAGTAAGGGATCTTCTCCTTTTTTGTTAGGTTATTCGTTGTAATCACTTGAAAATGCTGCAGAGGAATACTGTTTCCATGAACCAATGCCACTCCCAAGTTCTATTTTGCAGAAACGCGAAATTCCACTTTAAATCCATTTAAACCAAAAAGGAAACCCGAACGGAGTGTTGAATTGTTACAACATAGAAAAACTGGGTTAGCACAGATAAGAAAACCGTTTGAGCCATTACACGTAGGATAGTGTCAGGGAGACGTAGCTACATATTTTCTTATAAATGCACTGCAAATTGCAATCGCACATACATTTTTATCTTCACAAGACTACATATTGTTTTTTTAATAACAAACTTCAAAAAACCGGCCAAGTGCGAGTTGGACTTGCCCATGAAGGGTTCCGTAGCAGCAAGTAACATAATATAAAAGTTTTTGTAGTTCGTTGTAACTTTCATTTCTGAGTATGGGGGCCCCAAAATTAACGGCTTTTTTCTAGTTTTATATAAAAATCTTGATGCGGTTCACAGAATACATCTACTTACCAAAAGTCGTTTATGAACCGATGTAAATTTTTTTTTTTCGTTGGAAAATAGATGGAAAATAGTCAAGTCGAAGGCCGTTTTGAAAAAAAATTCAACTGTGGGTTGTCACAACCTGCCCCTGTTCATTTCAGCATGGCGATAGGTTCACCAACTTTATTACGTGGCACATAAAACTGTAAGGTGAAATGTGTGCGTATATAAATATGTAGTATAATATGTATGTTTAAATTATTGACGTAAAAATGAACTTTAGAGTTCAATATTTTTAAGGATACTTTTTCTCTACGTTACCCAAAATCTACCCTTTCACCAGCATATGGCTACCCTACCATTTTACCAGCACATGGCTAGTACAAACTCAAACCACGCAGACCACCACACCACAGTCTTTTAGTTCATAGGAAATAATAAAATCAATTACAAGGACAAGTAAAAGTCACCCTTTACATTTTGTGACGCCTGCTGACACGTTAATAGCAATGCGCCGTACAGCGACGAACATTAACTAAGTATCACTTTAATGTCGTGCCCTTTACGAATGTCATTCAAGGACTTTTATCATTGCGTTTCCACCTTCACCTCTCTACACGAAGCGCGAAGTTTGCTTACAATGTTTGGTTTTTGCCATGGGGTGGTGTTTTCTGAACAAAACTGTCAGTTCTTCGTCTTAAGTCTTTTTTCGCGATAAAAGGTAGCCTATATCGTTTTCCAGGCTGTACTTAATTCTATTTTGCGATAAAACCTAACAGACATAGAAACTTTTGCATTAATATATCAGTAGGGTTATTTCGAAATGACGGCGGTTTGACATCTCACAACATTTAAGTGTTAAAGGTCGGTATCAATTGTACTACCCAGCAGCAAGTGAATGACCTTCGTATATTTTGGCTCAATAAAGTAATACATCCCTCAAGTATCTACAAAATGTTTTCAGGACGTTCGTAAGAATCCTATTTAAAGAACGTTAGAAGACGTAGGTAACCATGTTACACATAAATGAAAGGCGGCTCACAATAACATTTGAAGTGCCAACCGTTCCCCGCTGTTAACATGTAGGCAACGCATACAGAGCAATGTCACAGTGATATATTTGTTATCTCAATGAAACCTATATCATAAAACTTGTACAGTAAGCGAGCTTTTTCTTTGTACTATCCTCTATATAAACAAACTTTAGAAACACAAAAGCGGATAACTGTGGAGCGAGTGTTGTGGACAGGGCAAGACAATAAATTATATCTTACTTGAAAACTGATATAGGAGGGTTGAGTTCAACAAAATGACTATATCGATGTCTCAATACCGATATATACCTATTAACATTAATTAAAACCTTACTAAAATATATGTGTGGGTGGATAATGGATAATTTTCACGCAGAATCTATAGAATGGGTTTTAATGAAGGTAATTTCCCCGGTGCAAAGATGCCCATATATAATGCTAGCCACTTTACCAACAAGGCCAACCTCTACAACAAGACTCTTCTCTCAGTAAAATACCGGGAAGGTATGTTAAACTTTCTTATACGTTCTTTTTTCAGGAGATAAAATCGTGTTTTGATATTATCGTTTTAATTTGAAATACTTTTGAGTTGATCTGAAAATTGGTATGATTTTTTTCTTCAATATTAAATCAGAGAATCGATTAGTTTTCTTTCATTAATGATGTTTACAGTGTGCAATAAAATGTTGATTGGTTCAGAGCGCCGGGCGTCCGCGGACACAGCGACGGATATTTCGACGTAATTAAAACAAACAGGAGAAGGCTTGCCACTCCTCTCTAATTGCGTTCGTGTTGAAATAATCATGGAACCTGTGACAACGTAGTATAGCTGTGTATTGATATTTACTGATTACGTAGGCGGCTGAAGCCGTTCGTTATACAGTGAAATTTATTTGACTAGAAAATTAGAACGGTTCTTAAAAGAATTTATTTATCTAACCAAGAATGACAAAATCTATCACCATTTGGTAAGCAGAGAATTGGGAGAACTTGCAAAGTCCCGATGACAGTCATCGTAAGTTTGATAACCTGTTTGTAAATATACTACCAGTTCATAATATTTTAAGCGATACTTAATAACTGGTTGAAAAAGTAATGTGCTATGGATTTGTCATTTGACAGGTACAAATAGCTGTTCAGATGACAGTGAGAAATGTTTCAACATAGATTATCGTATACTAGAATGTGTCCGAGGCTCCACCTGTTTCTGTTTCCTTGTTGGAACGGAAGTTAAAAGTAGCCTATGTGTTATTTCTGATATTATTCATTTAGTCAATCCCATCAGCCGTTAGAGCGTGAAAAAGTAAACAACATCCATACTTACTACAGGGTCACGAACCTTTCACGTTTATGATATTAGTAAGGAACTAATGATTTTATTTATCCGTTCAAGTGCTCGTAGCCCCGCTGATATAGTATCCTGTCAACGGTCATCACTTCACTAAATATCTTTTACTATGGACGCCACTCGGATGTGTGACCAGTTTCTGACATTTCATTTGCGAGCATTTTCGTACTTCACGAGGAATATTAGAAATTTCTTTAGGCAGGTTTGCCTAAAAATTTTGTCCCACGTTATAGCTCATCCAGGCTCTCGAGGAGGCCACAGGAGGCGAGGCGAGTGCGAGAGTGAGGACGGTCGCCTCACCTACGCTCGCCTCGCATCCTAGGCACTCCGCTTCCTGTCGGTTTTTGGGACGAAGTCAAAGGACGCGAGGGGGCGAGGCAAGGCGACCATCCACACTCTCGCGCTCGCTGATCACTTGTTAAATGATAAAAATGCAAGACAATATAAAAATAATAGGCAGTAAAGCCCCTAACGCAGTGCCTTGAATCACGTCGTTTTTGTAGTAGACGGAGCGAGAAACTGTATAAACCGAGAGTGTCGAGGGCCTCCAGAAGGGGCTTCACGAGAATGAGGATGACAGCACTCCTGCCACCTCCATTAGCCAAGACTCGTGTCGAGATCCTCAAGGAGGCGCCTTGCGAGAGTACAGATGGGCTATGATAGGTGGTTACGGTTAAGCGTGACTATATGTATTCTCAAGCAAAATGTCTACATATGGAGTTGAGGAATATACACCACCCAATATTGACCTATATCTCATCCTAATATTAAGTCACTATTACGTATGTAGCGACTGCCGTCTGACATCCCAATCCCTTTACGGGTATCAGGGCCCGAGTCTTATACGTCAGTTAGCTAGGGCACCAATTTACGAGTAAAATTAAGGCCCCTACGATTGTTGTAGACTCATTAGTTTCTAGTTCCCTGTCAATCGATACCTTATATCGGAGTACCTAAGTGTAACTTCTTGTAAGTGAACATTTCCTTGATGTGATGTGAACAAACTTGAATTCTCGTGTACGACATTGTACCTACATAAAATAGATAGTTTGCCCCTGTCAAATGATGTCATCTCTGACAACTCCGTCTGTTCTATACACTACAGTCTACATTATCGAAGACCGACTACGTGCTGGTCAGATTCGTGTATGGAGGGTTCTATCATCTCTGAAAATTTCAACTGTGTACCTTTAACGGTTCATGAGATATAGGCTGGAGATAGACAGATAGACAAACAGCGTACGGAACCCTTAAAATTTATTATCAGGCAAGTTGCCTTTTCAAGCCAAGAACTTTTTGGAGCACTATTATAGATGTCTATACAATAAAAATGTTCGTATTGTTCATAAAAAGAAGGTCATATTCGTACCGAATTCTCACAACGTTACCTTGCAAATGTCACGCTCATAAAATTTATCGATTTTGAAAATACTATTTTTGCGAAATAGTTTCGTTGTATCGGTCTGTAAAGCGCCATAAATATTAATTTCACAATGTAATGTATGTACTCGTGACTATGTAAAGAGGAATGATAAAGGCTGAGGTTATTCAATTGACTACGAAAGTTACTCTCCCAGTCTGTCTATGTATATTTTTAACCGACTTCAAAAAAGGAGGAGGTTACTCAATTCGACCGTATATATGTTTTTTTTTATTTTTTTTTATGTTTGTTCGCGCAGAACTCCGTCGTTTATGGACCGATTTGAAAATTTTTTTCTTCGTTCGAAAATAGATAGTCCCAAGGTGGTCCCATTTTTAGGAATTTAGGATCTGATGATGGCATCCTGGAGAAATCGAAGGAAACTTTTAAAAATTGTAGGTCATCTAGGGAATTTGTAAATTCTTTTATTAAGGGCTTTAAAGTAGTACAAATTAATGAAGGTCTGGAGTCGATCTGATGATGGAGACGAAAGACAGTAGAGAGAATTCCCTAACGATATACAGCAGTTACCTTGTGTTTGGGCTTGATTAATTTGTACTGTCGAGAACTTTACAACTAGATAGATAGATTTTCAGTCAACACGTCACTAAAAATGGTGAAAAAAAAATTTTTAACAAAAAAGAAACCGACTTCAAACAAAACTAAAAACAGAAAAATAAAATTTACTTAGCACAAAGTTAGTATATTCTGATTTATCAGATATCATTAAATATAATACTGAAGTCGGTGCCAATA
This sequence comes from Miltochrista miniata, assembly GCA_933228765.1. Taxonomy (NCBI): domain Eukaryota; kingdom Metazoa; phylum Arthropoda; class Insecta; order Lepidoptera; family Erebidae; genus Miltochrista; species Miltochrista miniata. The sequence goes on along the minus strand of OW121751.1, from coordinate 15,571,107 downwards.
TGACTATGAGAGAGATTAATAATGCCTACCTAAGCCTACATAGTTTTACTGGGCACCGATTTCAGTATTATATTTAATGATATCTGATAAATCAGAATATACTAACTTTGTGCTAAGTAAATTTTATTTTTCTGTTTTTAGTTTTGTTTGAAGTCGGTTTCTTTTTTGTTAAAAATTTTTTTTTTCACAATTTTAAAAGTGCACAAGTTTAGGTGCACCACTAGCAGGCCGTTATTTATAACGGATGAGGTATTTTTGTAAAGTCTTAGCTTTAGTAATGCAGCTAGCGTTATGGGCACCTTTGCACCAGGAACGGTTAGGGGTGGGTTATTTGACTAAAGGGCTATGCTTATGTTTGACATTTTATTTAATTCTTTTTGTATGTAGAAAGAAAAAAATAATTAAAAGCTTTTATTTACTTTCACTGGTTCTGTTTGAAATTAAACACACTTCCTGGTTTCCAATTGTGCTGAAATTTTGCATTCATATGTATAGATAGAGCATAATAATGCACTATACATATTCATATGTATAGCGGATCTGACGAAGGATCAGGAAGGTGACCGTGGGAAATTTGTAATAAAACGACGGAACCCTTTTCAGTTAGGACTAGTTGGAATAGTCTTGATAAGGATTTTTGATTAAGGATTTTTAATTTTGAGTTTTCACTAAATGATTTCAGTGCTTCACATCTGCGAGGTAGCCAGTGATAGTTCACAAATTATTTTATGTATATTTAGTAGGTTTGAAAGAAGGCTTTGATGTATATTTTCTATGATAATTTACAGGACAGAACAAAGTTTGTCTGGTCAACTAATTTAGATGCTTATAACCTAGCAGTGTATTGTATTGTGGCGAAGTTTGGGGGTGGCAGTGGACTGCCATAGACTGATTTGATTGATTGAACCTAGCAGGAGAGGTTACTGTGCAAATTATATGAATAGTATCGAATTAAGAAATGAAACACACTTCACTTCAGTTGTGCAGTCAATAAAAAAAACCCGTCATTCATCCATTAAGAGAATCGGGTGCTAAAGACGTTATACTCCCGAATTACACTATACTGTAATTTATCTGTGTATTAATTCGTACTAAAACATACAACAAACTTCGTAGCACTCATTTAGGATGGGTTAGGTGGGTGCTACGCGATTTGTAGTATGTAACAGACAAAGTCGTTGACCACAGCTAGGCGTAGAATAAAGTATGATTTGGACCATATTTTAATTTTAGCCCGTGTGGCGATGAGAAAAAGTACGAAATGTCGCCACCTCAATTCATCACGAGGGTATCGTAAGAGGCGACTAAGAGAAAACTTTCGTAAATCCATTGTGTAGAAAAAGAAAACTCGAAATAAAACCCAGTTGTCAGTAAAATGACAATCGTTAAGCCAAGAAAATTTTCAAATGTAGGTCGTTAACCTGCGCCTGTCCGTTTCGACACGGCAATAGACTAACCACCTTTATGTAGGACATAAAACTATAATATGACATATGGGCGTATTCTACGCCTCTGCCTACCCCTCCGGGGATAAAGACGTAATTAAATGTATGTATATTTTATTTTATTTCTGTCAGAATTTCAGTTTATTATTAAGTACTAAGCAGTTTCCTTGGGCACAAGCATGATGATACAGTTATAGCCTGTGTTACTTAAGAATAATATGGCTTTCCAAATGCGATTTTCTTTACGAATCGGTTTAGCAGTTCCACATCTTATAGATTACAGGATTTTTTAAACGCAGCATAATATTCCCAGTCAAGATCTATCTATACAAGAAAATTTCATACAACATCAAAACTTTATTAGAATTCAATAGAAAATAAGTAGGATATCCAAATAGAGATCGGTTCATGCGTTTGAAGATAATCAAGCTGTACTTGACGATAACATCTGGCAAATTTTTACTGCTATTGATTTGAAGTTATTGCATTGCTCGCAGAAGGCAAGCAGACTGAATTACTTGTGTCTGGTGCGTGTTTGTTCCCTCGTATCAAAATAACGGGATAACCGATTTTAAAGTTAGACGCATATAACTTCGGGTCGGTGGTTCCCACTCTTGCATTTCTAGCGGATGAACCTTCCTCAAACATGTCCAAACAATCAAATTTCTTCGTCGCAAAGATCCTTCAACACGTTTGGGAGTTATAGTGGCACGACCACATACTGCGGACGCCCGTACGCGCCATGTTTATAACAATCCGTAGAAATGCAATATAATTAACTGGGAAGGGTCAAGGACTGTTGTTAGCACTTTCAGTTGGCGATAGAGGCATAACATCATTAGAGTAGCATTCTTTGATGGATTTGAGTAACTTTTTCTTTTAACGTGAGGTAAATCCTACATGGATGCTATGCCGGACTCTTGCTGACTAAAAACCACACGTATCTTACCTGACAGCCTACGGATGGGAGCCCCGGGTAAGCCCTCAGAAGGATAGATTTGAGTAACCTATGTATATTGTTCCACGTTAAATGTAAGAATAACACGATTCGACAGCCAGAAGTTAGTTTTATATCAACACAATATACAGGGTGAATTTTTGAAAAGGGATTGGATGGCCAAATCCGAAACTATAAGGAATAGCCAAAAATGCTGAAAGGAGTCACGAGCCCGATTTTGATGAAACTTAAAACATCATCATTAGATTTTTGAAAACCCCATAATCCTAGCTGGGAATCGAACTTGTTGATTTTGCAAAAAAAAACACACCCTTTATTATTACACCATACGATAGAGTCGCTGTTAAGGATCAAATTTTGCAAAGTAATGATATACGCCAAATTTAAGGAACATTTGGAATTTTAATAGAATGCATATTTCATGTACCTAAATTTTGTATCATAGTTTGTTTCGTTGGAAATCCCAGAAAAGATCGTAACTATTCCGTGTTTTAAATTATGCTCAGAATGATTTTTTAGAGAATATTCTCAACGGAATCAATAATATTCCTTAGTTATTCCTTGAGGTTTCGAATCCAGCTATGTATTGCAAAGATTTTGAACAATTAATCAGTTAACGTAAGAAAAATAAAATGTATTTTGTTAAAGATGAGCTCTTTCCTGTAGTTTACCGTATATCATTACTTCCCAGAATATGATCCTTAATAGCAACAATATCGTATGGTGTAATAATAAAGGGTGTGTTTTTTTTTTCAAAATCAAGGGATTCGATTCCCAGCTAGGATTATGGGTTTTTCAAAAATCTAATGATGAGGTTTTAAGTTTCATCAAAATCGGGCTCGTGACTCCTTTGAGCATTTTTCGCTATTCCTTATAGTTTCAGATTTGGCCATCCAATCCCTTTTGAAAAATTCACCCTGTATAAAACCGCGTTATGTAAGGCAAGCAATACTTAAGTTTTGCTTATAAAATCCTTTAGGCCACTTTTGAAACAAGATTTGAAACCAGTTTTGAAAGCAAGAAGAAAGAAAGAAATAAAGAAAGAAAGAAAGAAAGAAGTTTTGAAATAAAAAAATAAATATACACATTACTTTTTCAGATTTTTAATGAAGTTCATGTCTACTAAAGGAGTGAACTAAAATTCACAAAAAAACCTCGGTTCAAAAAACTCTTACCTACAGCTTCTCCATGACTAACTGTCTTTGTACAGACTACACCAGAGACCCTCAGTACTAGAAAGCTGTAAAGCCAGATGTTCTACGTACCTTCATATTAGTCACACCAATGAAATTTAGAAAAGAATGTAAATCTAGAAAAATATCTTATCAGAGTACCTTTCCTTAAAATATTGTAGTCGCTAACTATAAATAATTAAGAGAATTCCTCACATTTGTGATGTATTGAGCTTTACTGTACTGTTTTCACCGCGTGCTGAACAGACCCATTAATGTAAGCTGCATATTTGATTTCCCAGCACGGCGCCAATGTTGTATGGCGCAATTCATTAACACCATAAGTGTAAAAAAAAATACGAGGCAAGTATTCGCCCTTTTGCCAGCTAATTGACTGTTTTAGAGATGTGTAAAACTGTAAAAAGACCTAATAAAATAACAAATTATCACAGATAAGTATTATTTACAAGTTTACAAGTAATAGGTACTCGTAAATCGGCTTACTGAGAAAATATACTTGGCAAAGTAAAAACGTTTTTGCAGCTAAAGTTTCATACTAACTAGCAACTACGGGACCCCGCTTTTTGCGTTCCCGACACGGAATTGGCTAGTTTTCATTTTCAATTAATAATTGTTTATTTATATTTACGATTGTAATTTTACGGGAGATTTGTAATCTGTTCAATTGGCGGAAGTAAGATAACTTTACCAATTTAGAAATAAGCTGTTTATCCAGAATATCTGAACAGATTTCCATGAGTATAGTGAACTGCACTTCTAGTAGAAATACATAAAAGTAGAGTACGAAATTGCATGTACATTTTAAGTTGTATGTGTACTTGCCGTAAACGAATAAAGTTGTTAGTATACGGTATGTGAAGTGAACTTTTTCCAAGGCAGAAGTGGTGTTATGGGTTTAGCATGCGCGGGTGGAACTACCACTGCAGACGCCGCAGACAGAGCGGCTCGCGGGCGCGTGCGGGCGGGGCGCGGGCGGCGGCGGCGGGGAGGGGGGAGGGGGAGGCGGCGCGATGCTGCGCGCCTCTCAGTCGAGACGCGAGGCCCGCCCGCCCAGGCCGCCCGTGTGCCGCCCGCCCGCCCCGCGCCCGCGACACGCGCACACCACACTACGCTCTGCCCATGCTCGTTAATTACATGCCTATCACGGATTCGCATATGTAACTAATAATTTATCAAATTCATCAAAATTTTAAGAATTTTCATTCTAAAATTTGGGCCTACACGCGACTAAAGACATTGAGTATTTTCGAAGCTTTCGGATGGACCGGAAGGGGGGCGGGAGGGTCGACGGATTCGGAGGTTTGCGGGGCGCAGGGCCCCTCGCGACGCGGGGTTAGTAGGTTCGCGATGTCGCGTCGTCGTCGGTCGGAATGCATTCGCGAGCGTAGAGCGGCGACCTGAGGTGCCGCCGCGATTTTCACCTGGGCGCCGGGGTCGGTCACCTCTTTTATTAATGAAACTCGACTGAAAACCTTAGACACCTTCAATTTACCTATTTTTGGGATAACGACTATCCATAATAAACTTATTTTGGGTCAAACCTGACGAGATGCAAGGTCAAGCCGGCGAGGTGTCAACGAACCCCTCGTCCGGTCTCTTACGTCAGGTCGATGACGTCGAGGTCATCAGGCGTAAAGTTAAACACGACGGTCGCGTACGATCAACTGAAGCAGTCGCTAGAACCTTATGGTGTAGTGTTTTATAGAACCAAATATAAGCAACGAACCGTAATAAAAATTGAGTGCCGACATGAAGAATGAAGACGGAAGTGTGTAACGACTGGCCGCGATCGGGGAGGCCACCGCGTTAACCCTGCCCGAATTAGTGCACCGGACGAGACCAAAATAGAGAGGCGGCGTGTACGGTTACATGCGGCACGGCACGGCACGTCGGCGTCGGCGCGTCGGCTCGTCGTGCTCCTGAGCGGCTCTCGGCGGGTAAGCTTACACTGCGTCTGATTGCAGAGCGCGCCGAGGCAGCCCTATATGTGGAGGCGCCGCCGCACCGCCCGTCGCCGCCGCGCCGCGCCGCGCCGCCTCGCCTCGTCTTCGCACCGCCACTACGAGCTATTCCTAGACCCATCTGTTTCTAACGTATACGCTACATTTTACACCTTTCTAAAAATATATATCATCTAAGTATGCCGATGATACAAAGTTTCACGACTGTATTTTTATTCACACAAACCCACGCATGTTAGGTACGTTTATTATATTTCAAGAGCCAAGATGAACGTTATTGAAAATAATAACATCACGTGAAGAATTTGTGGGAAGCGAAACGTCCGAAGATCTGGCACGAAGTCGGCGCACTACGTGGAAGTGAAAGCGTTGTTCGCTTTAGCTGGTTGACTTCGGGTCAAATTGTAATTTTGATATCATTTGGTCCCCTTCAACCAGCTGTAGTTGACATCTGCTTCGCTTTCATGGAAAACTATTTACTGAAGAAGACTAAGAGAGAAGAACAAGAACACACTTCGTATATTACTAATCAGAGATTGTTATCTATTACAACGAAATGCTAGGTCATGCTTAAGCCTATCTATTTTAATTTGATAATTAAATTGTATGTAGAAAATTGCCTGTAGAATATGTAAATGAAGAAAAGGCTTGTCTAAACGTTTTCAACGTTATTTCTTGTAATTATTTCGTTAAACTTTGTAAGTGTTTCTTCCAACTCTTATTATTCAATGGTTACGATTGTAAACTTCATATGATTCAATGTAAAAAAAATTGTTTATTGTTTAATGGTTGCATTTCTCCATGAATATGTAGGCAATTTTGATAAACCTTCGATATCTAGCCAGATTGAGAAGGCCGTGCGTCGGCGTCGGAATATCTGGGGAGCCCAGACAACGGAAGCTTTGGGCGCCACCTCCTTTTACTCCGTGTTTCAGTACCCTTACATACTCGGTCGGATACGGTCTGGACAATGTTAGAAACTTCAAAGTTGAAACATGTCGGAGTACCTTTTAAACATACCAGTTTCAAATATAGTTGTTCCGCCTTAACATTTAGTCCCTTGCTCACTAAATTTTGAAAATGCAAATTGTTAGGTTACTTCCTGAAGTCTTGTAATATTGAAAGTTGGTGAGGAAACTTGGACTATAGAACACAGACAACATAAAAATGACAAGGTTAAATTTCAGAGCTTGGTAGAGTCTTGCTCCTAACTTGTCATGATGGATGTGAAACATATTTTGCAATATACAGGGCGAATTTTTCAAAATGGATTGTATGGCCGGAGGATTTTGATGAAACTTAAAACCTCATCATTATATTTTTGAAAAACAAATAATCCTAGCTGGGAATAGAACCAGAACTTAATGATTTTGAAAAAAAAAAACACATTCTATATTATAACACCAAACGGCAGTGTTGCTATTAAGAATCTTATTCTGGGAAGTAATGATATACGGCAAACTAAAGGAAAAATTAGACTTACGTTAACTAATTAATTGCTCAAAATGTAGAATATTTTTTTCAATACATAGCTGAATTCTAGACCTCAAGGATCGTACTGCATTCAATATTACAATTGATTCCGTTTAGAATATTCTCCAATGAATAGTTACGATTTTTTCTGGGATTTCGAACGAAACAAATTATGATACAAAATTTAGGTACCTACATGTTATGAATTCTATTAAAATTCAAAATTTTCCTTAAATTTGCCGTAAGTATATTATTACATCGCAGAATTTGATCCTTAACAGCGACACTATCGTATGGTGTAATAATAAACGGTGTGTTTTTTTTTATCAAAATCAACGGGTTCGATTCCTAACTAGGATTATTGGTTTTTCATAAATGAGGTTTAAAGTTTCATCAAAATCGGGCTCGTGACTCTTTTGAGCATTTTTCGCTATTCCTTATAGTTTCGAATTTGGCCATCAAAGCCCTTTTCAAAAATTTAACCTGTATATTCTTCTTCTACATTTGGTAGCAATAAACAAAAACCTAACGCTCTCTGTCATCATAGCATACCATTCTGAGTAAATCCTAGTCTTAAGAGTCCGTATGACACTAAGGGCGGATTCGACCAAGCCGGAGTAAGAATTTACTTAAGATATATTTTCTACTTTTTATAAGAATAAAGTGATTTTCCATTTTACCAACAACTGACATAAGCACAACAGAACTATGTGTTATAAGTGTTATACTTAAGTAAATAATTTAAACCGACGATTTTGGCGGTGTAAAAATTATAACGAGTAAAAAAAAAGGTTTCAAAGAACGGCATGCCATTAAAAAAAATGTAAAGAAAAATTAACTGTCACTTGTTATTTCACGTAATATCCTATCAATTCAATTGTAATGACATTTCAAGCCAAATCGAAGAATCAGTATTGAATTAGAATTTCGTCGGACGCATTCCATCATCATTCTTTTAAACCCATTGACTAGAAATACCAAGTATAACAGAACCCACAAGTAATTTGGAAAAACATAAACGAAAATATAACAAGGATAAATTCAAGGTGTAAAATCATCCTGGAAATAGTAACACTGGTTTAACTTCGAGTTTGGTCGAATCCGGCCTAAATAGACTATTATCTTGATCAAGATTTCAGGACTCGTGAGGTCTATTGACTTAAAGTTATAATACAAGTAACCATGAATTAATAATGTTTGAAAAAAATGCGGTTACTGATAACATTTTCGATAGTTTATTTTGTTGAAAATACCTCGAGTTCGTGAAATTATATGCTGGATCTCATAAGTTTGAAGTTAGTTTTATATATTTATTATTTATAAGAAAGACAATAGTAAAATCTTCATTTATTCGACCTAATTATATTCATTAGGTCGCAACTTCATTTACGTCACTTATGGTGTATGAAAGAATAGGTATTTCTTCATCCGGCTCTTAGGAGCGCGTAAAAATGCCCTATTTTCTTAATCATAAAGAACTTAATGATTAACTTTACCTATTCTAAAACAATTCAACCCACACCATGTTTCTAATTTCTGAACTACAAAACCCCCCTATATTGAAACTTGTGCGGAACAATTCTTAAAGTACTCCCTTTCTAACACTAAAAAATATTAGAAATCGTACCACGCGTGAACAATTACAACTGAAAAATCATTTTATCTTTCATCCCTTCTCCCAAAGAATCCGCTCCAAAATTGGAATCAAAAGTATTCTAGATCCTTCCTCGGATCATAAGCTCAAATTGTGCCAAGTATCATTCAAATTGATGCAGTAGTTTCAACGTTATTCTTATTCGGGAGATAAACAGACCGACAATTTTTTAAAATTACATTTTCGGCTTCAGCATCGATTGGAGAACGTCCAACAATTAAAATTTTCCTAATATCTTCCATGTATAGATTCTCGAACCTCTACAGTTTTACTGTAGGTATGTATAGATGTATGTCATAAGTTCTCTGCAAACCCAACACCGTAGTCAATTCAAGAACCTATCGAGCGGCTAAAAAACAACGACTAATTAGTCAATCACTGGCTGTTCATTCAAAACTCTTTGCCACAAGCATTCTCGTATACGCAAATTTGTTTCAGATCTTTTGTCATAGAATGGCCCAAGAGAATTGCTTATCTTCGCTCATGCGAACCCAAGTAGTCGTTGGAAACATTTTAATAGCTTTCTGTAAGTCGCAAAAAGGGTCTAAACCGTATAAAAACGGGAAATATATAGTACAGCTCATGAAAACAAAATTCCCCTTTGTATATGCTCCGTATAAACGTTCATGATTGCTACCGAAGCGACGACACAGCGTGATACATCAAAACCAATGATGTGACTGTGATTAATTTAAACTTTTCGTCAATTTGTTTTATTATTTTTTTTATTTTAACATACGCGAAGGCGGTTCTATGGATCTGTAAAGAATTTATCTTCTCAAGATCAAATTACGATAGGAAAACTGTTATTAAAAGATAATTTAGAAACTTTTGTGCCAAATAGTTTATTTTTGCTTCGTTGATGAATAAAAAACTGATATTATGAATATTTCACAAACAACGAATAGTATAATGTAAGTAGGTATCTGTGAATTCATATATCTGTCAGTGACCCGTGACTCATACATTGAAACGATTTGGATATATGTGAGGTACTTTTGTCGATAAAATGGTAACTTAATCTAATAGGTATCTAAATATTTTGTTTAAGTGCCCAAAAACAGTAATTTTTAGGGTTGATGAATGGATGTAAAGAACTTCTGAAAGATAAACGATTCTAAATAAGTTTATAGTTATTTAAATGAATAAATCTAGCAAGATTTAAAGCTGCACATTTATCTGGAATCTCAAGGAATTCGAAATCGAATTAATTTCCAGCAGAATTCCTTACTTCACAGAGGCGAAAAGTTTAAGTATTCTTCTTTCATCACTGTAACTGTCGCAATAGAGAAAAATGTGCAAGTTAAAGATTATAACGAAGTATTTAAATACGAAGAAAATAATTGAGGAACAAATTTTAAAATGTTATGTGAACTGAAACTGAAATTAAAAACAAATTTTAATATTTCCGTCATTGTAACTTTTCTTATAGGTACTAGAAGTCACCTGCAGCTTCATATTTGATTTTCTCGGAAATAAATAAAAAAAAATAAATAAATATTCACGGACATTTCACACAACGCTGTCTGATCCCAAAGTAAGCTAGGAATAACCTGCTTGTGTTATGGTATCAGACCACGGATATTAATACTTATATACTTTTTAAATACATACATATCATACATAGAAACACCCAGACTCTTGAGACAAACATTTATGGGAAATATATGACTCTTGCTTTCTGGAATAAAAAGTAGCTAATGACACGACATAGTGTCATGTCATACTATTCATCTCAAAAAGACATACATTTAACTAAGGTTTTTACAGTGCTGAGCAAGATTCTTCGTAGATGACAAACAAAATGTTCACACAAACATATTCCCAAACTTTCATCTTTACAATATTGGTACAATGTGCGAATAACAAAAAGCTCGATTTTAACACTAGCATATCCGTTCGTATCTTAATTGAAATCTGTTATTCACGAGGGTTAATTCCTCTTTTCGTCTGGAGAATAATCGCAATACAAATTTATTTAAGTAATGCAAACAGTGTTCCCAAACGAGTAATTAATTTCATTTCGTGTTCACATCACACCTAATACGATACACAGAGACACATTGTTCGCACTACAAAATGAAATAACTATGATCAGTGTTGCAATACAAATGAATGTAAGTTGCTCGTATGTATCGAGAAAATATGAACTGGTATTTGCAGTGCCTAGATCACAAAAGATTTCTACTTAGATGACAGCTGATTTCTACTTAGAACGGCGGACGGCCTTAGAAACCGTTTCACTGAAATGTATGAGAAATTTTTGATTTCAGTTTTCCGACATTTTTATTTATATTCAGAGTTGAGACAAATCGAGGACCATAAAAGTAGTCTAATTATTCTTGGATAATAATTCTATCATGATTTGATTTCATATATAGCTACTCATTTATGTTTTACTGGTCAGATTACTTAGGATTAGCCTTAGAGATACTCTTTTATTGAAGTCGCAATAGTAAACTCCCGCAAATATAAGACTCACTGTGCTCCACAATATCATTTATTATGTACTTAAATCCAGATATAATAACATAAGTATGGTATATCGAAAAGGTAAAAATATAAAAAAAATAATAGTGGGTACCCACAAAAGCAACCTAATGGCTTTTAAAAGTTAATGTAAGTATTGCGTCTCGTGAGTCGTACCTGAATTCAGTGCGGACGGTTTGATGGCTTTACAGATTTTTTTTTATCAAGGGGTACCTTTGGGAAAACAAGCTTTCAGAAGGTAGTGGATAAAGTCGTTTGTGGCTGTGCTTTCGTGATATTGATTGAAGGCAGGGAAGGTTTGAATTCGCACGCGAGGGAAGGATCATAACGTGTAGCGCACTTTGATATTATAACAAGATTGTTCAGGGAATCGTTAACAAGCAGCCACTTTGAGCACATACCACATAAATAACGTCTATTTACACACAAAGTTCAACTATACTCGTATAACAAGTAGTGGCGTTGGCGCGTTGCTAAATATCTTTAGCATATTAATAGAAACCAGTGGCAGGAGATAAATTATTTCTCGATGATATAAGTGATAGGGTTAGGTAGGAGCGAGGTGAACAGCATTATTACATAAATTGGGTGCCGATTTTTCTATTAAAAAGATGCCTTCGCGCGTCGCGTAGTGATTATACATAGATGCGGAAGGCGGAGGACCACATTGGGAGCGGGAGATGACTTTGTGACGTGTTGAGTTGATTGTTTGAAGTGTATTCAAATTTTATCTATACAAATAAATACAATTGGAGTGTCTGTTTGTAATATTAAAATAACCACTTTCTACTACATGCATATGAATGTATATACGGTACACATACCAAAATATATATTTTTAAAATTTTTGTCTGTCTGTCTGTTTGTTCCGGCTAATCTCTGCAACGGCTGGACCGATTTGGACGGGACTTTCACTGGCAGATAGCTTATGTAACAAGGAGTAACATGGGCTACTTTTTTTTTCTTTTTTTCTACAGTCCACGCGGACGAAGTCGCGGGCACAGCTAGTATTACATACATATAAATGTAGTCACGTCTTGATCCGCCTTGATGGCAGTATACGCCCATATTTCACCTTATAGTTTTATGTCCCAGGTATAGGTCGTGAGCCTATTGCCGTTGAAATGGACAGTCGCAGGTCGCCGCGACCCGCAGTTGAAATTTTTCAAGCCGCCCAAAAGGGTATTCAACTTGGCTTAACGATTGTCAATTTATTTACAACCGGGTTTCATTTTGAGCTTTCCTTCTCTACGCAATGGATCTTTTTGCGAAAGTGTTCCCTTAGTCACCTCTTACGACACCCTCGTGATGTTTTGGGGTGGCGACATTTTGTACTCTTACCCGTCTCAACACGGGACCCCGTCGCCACACGGGGCAAAAAAATCTACATCGTTCTAAAGCCTTCGTTAAAGCTATGAAGTATGTAAATCTATATACAAAGTTTGTTAGATAGAAGGGAATAGATTTAATCACAGTTTGCTCGGTTATCCTGTAAACCATGGAGTTTGCGGAACGAACGGTGCACTTGACTTCGCTCGACCGAGAGTAAGTTAAGTACCTCTTTATCGAGCTAAATTTATCGAAGTACAAAATTTGTTGGTAAGATAGCTCAAGAACCAAAGAAGCTATACCTAGTAGTGATGTCTGTTTGGCTGGATTCGACCAAAATCGGAGTAAGGCTATACTAGAGAATTATAGCTCGTACTTATACTTAAAGTAAAGTGAAGTCACTACCAACAACTAACAAGCACAATATAACTATGGTAACCAATGTCCCATACTGAAGTATTCTATCCTGTAGGGTTACCATAGTGACTTTATGCTTATTAGTTGTTGGTAAAATGGAAAGTCACTTTACTTTTAGAAGAGGTACAAGTTATTCTGCAGTATAGTCTTACTCCGATTTTGGTCGAATCCGGTCTAAAATATCTGATAAAATCTGGACATACCGTGTCCTTTCTTAAGCAAGAAACGCAGAAATTTACGTCCATTAAATACGAAATAGATAGAACCCTGTCAAGTGCGAGTCGGACACGCGCACAGAGGGTTCCGTACCTTAACACGTTTGTTGGATAGGAGCCCTCCTATATTTCTGATTTCGGTAGGTATTTGTTGGTATAGCCGCAACAGAAATACATCATCTGTGAAAATTTCAGCTCTCTAGCTATCACGGTCCTGGATATAGCCTCGTGACGGACAGACAGACAGTCAGATTAACAGACGGCGAAGTCTCATGAATAGGGTCCGGTTCTCATACCCTTTGAGTATGGAAAGTAAATCGTTAAGGAATTCCTTCGACTGTCTTTCGGTTCCATCATCAGATCGACTCCAGACCTTCATTAAATTGTAGTACATTAAAGCACTTAATCAAAAAGTTAACAGACGCTTTAGTTGTTCCTACAATTTTCGGTGATTGCCCTCGATTTCTCCTGGATCCCAGCATCAGATCCTAATAACCTGGATATGGGACCACCTCAGAAGTAGCCTCTTTCAAACAAAAAAAAATGTCAAAATCCATCCATAATTGGCGCCGCTATCGCGTAACATACATACAAAAAAAACATAGCGTACGAATTGAGAACCTCCTCCTTTTTTAAAGTCGGTTAAAAAACGGTTTTGAATATTTATAGATACAAGTCGCAATACAAACAGGTTTTTTTGACTGGCTGTAACTATTGCACTGAAACATAACCAAAACAGTCACTGGGAGTAGGAAAATGCTGAAATATTAAACGAACAAATAATAAATCGCTATTACACGTAGGTATAATCAGTTACAAACTAGTACCAAGTTTCTTCTTAAAGTCTGTTAGGTACTTGTAGGATTTTAAATAAAATGAGTGACTGCTCTAGATGATTAGTTTTTGTTCGGCTGTAAGTGTGACTGCAGGGAGAGGGCGGAGGGGTCGCAAAAACCCCGGAGGCAGTGGCTGCAGCGGCGGCGGCGGGCGCCGTTCTGCGGTGCGACTTTGTGCCATAAATCAAAAGCACCCGCGGGAACCCTCGGATGGCATAAAGTAAGTATACATAAAGCACTCTGTCACTGATAATAATACAAGGGAATTTCAAGTAGCACGGCTAATAAGGTTCTACAAAGAGTTTTGTTTGTGCACATTTCATACATTTCTTGCTTATCTAAGAACATGGCAACATCGGCCACTTCGTATAGTAAGATTTTTTGAACATTTGTAAATGGGCTGGGAAATTATCCAGTTCAGGGTATTCAGTGCGCTGATTGATAGGCTTAATGGAGAGTTCGTGCAAGTAGTGGGCGGATTTTACACCAAAAAGTTGAACTTTTAGGGGTGTTTCAGTGACATTGGCGTGTTGAGGTGGTGCCGCTTTGCTCGAAATACGGCTTAGAAGGAAATCACCTGGCAGGCCATTAACCTAATTCACGGACGCAAAGACAGGGCGGAGACGCGGGTGGCGGCGGCATAGCGCCCGCTTTAATATCGCCTCGCTGCCGGTAATAAGATGGAAATAAGGCGGTGGCAAGAAACCGGGCCAATCATTGCCGTTCGCAACTTCACACCACCAATATACGTACTTTTGTAAGTATTAAGTAAATTCACTTTGTCTCTTATGTTGCTATGAAAGAATACTTATTGATATGAATGAGATGAACCTAATCCCCTAAATCTTGTATTTCGCGTATCCGACCACGCGTCATGTAGGGTTCTGAAATTGCCTCTGTAAAATATTTGACTGAAAAATAATAAAAATGTAAAGGTATATTAGATGCAGTGTAATATCTCAATATAGACTTGGTTTATTTGATACACACTCAGTAAGTAAAATATCTATTGAACTAATTACAGTTACAGTTTCTTACTTTGTTCGTCATTCTGGACGAAGCATCTCATAAACGCCTTACTAACCCCGCAATTATAAATAGGGCTGCGTGTGGACAATACATATAAGAAGCTAAGCAGAAAGTTATAGATCTTATGATTTTAGAGTTATATGTTATAGGCCGTTTGTCATAACCTCAAAATATTTTAATTAATCATCGATTATGGTAAATGAAAGACGTTCTCTGTCTGGTTTATACTTTCAGTTTAAAACATTTTTATTATAAGGGATTACGATTAGGCAAATTTAAAAAAAAATTGACATTTTTTTCTTTCTGGGTTTCTTTTTTGTAAAGTAAACGGCTTTGGGCTTAATACCCTCTTAATGGGATACTCTGTATATGTAATAATATTTCTTACAAGGGGCAAAGTTTTCAAGCTCGTAAGAATTTGCAAGCACTCAAAGTGTAAAGCTTTACTTCAGTCTGTAAGTACTAAAAACTAATTTTAAAGTAGGTGCATTATGAGTTCATATAATATTCATGAAGCAGAGGGTCCACGATTCGATGGTTGACATCGCAAATACAACGATAATGGTATTTCAAAAAGACCGCGCCTTGAGCAAAGCTACTTATCCTGTTTTTATACCATTTAGGTGACGGACAGGTATACTTTCCACCTGATTAAAACTTGTCACTGTAGAGTATGGATAGTTGCAATACCGGAGGTGTTACACTCTCGCAGCTGAACCTGTATACGTATACCTCTAATGGCCCAGTTTCATCAGAAAAACCGAGGCAATAAACTCATTTTATAATCTAAACTAAGGTAGCCCGTAGTATGTATAGGAGTACTCTGAGCACTAAGTGTGAGGATGTATCTCTCGTATATAATATTCACACTCTGTGGCGTGGTAAGCGCTGCGAGACGATAAGAAGTAGCCATAGGCATTATTTAAATGATATCTGACGTCCTAATCTCTACGATCGTGAAGGGACTCGACGGATACCTGCAAGTAGCAGATCGTTTATGATTCTTACAGTTGTAAGTTGGATTGAAGAACTGAAGACCTCATAAAGGTTCAAACCTTATTTCTGGATGCGGGTTGGTGTTGTTGTTTATTCAAATACTTGTTTAAAATAAGTACATAGCTTATACGCTTTAGTTCTTTACAAATACATAGCAACCGGTTTTACCCACTATAAAGCGATTTGATCCGTATAGAAAGTGAAAATTCGCAGATTTTCATTTCCTGTTTCACAATGGCTGGTCTGAATTAAATATTCCAGGTGGTGCCCCGTTCTCGCGAGTTAGTGCAGAGGTTGATGAAACGACATACGCCGCACTCGGCGCCGACGGAAAATTTAATTATTGTTCAACTGCTATAGCGCCACAGTTGAACACACTTTTAAATGTTGAAGCATATTTCGACGACATTAAATGAGTTTCGTGTTGAGTTATTATAATTACATAAAGAGTAGTATGGTAGGAATCGTTAGCAAAATTATCTAGCAAAAAAAGGGTTATAAATTTGTCTATCAGCCTAACCGTAGTTTTTAAACGAGTGAACCGTTTAGGTTGGGTTAAAGCTTTATCGAGTTGTTTGCCGTGGTACCATTACGCACTAAAATTGATAATATCAAGGTTGGATTTTCGTGAGATCATTTTTGCCATAGTTGCCATAACTGACATCTTTTTTTTATTTTATTTTTTTTATACTACTTAGGTGGCAGACAAGCTTACGGCCCACCGGAAGGTTGGTAACCGTAGCCTATAGACGTTTGCAACACCAGAGGCGCTACACATGCGCTGCCGACCCGGGCGCAGGTTGTGACGACCCACAGTTGAAATTTTTCAAGCCGCCCGTAAGGCCTTCAACTTGGCTTAACGACTGTCATTTTACTGACAACCGGGACCAACGGCTTATCGTGCCTTCCGAAGCACGGAAACGCTCGTAAATAAATGTCACAAAGTGGTCCACGTGGTGGTCACCCATCCATATCCGGCCATAGTAAATGTTGCTTACTGCAGTGATCGTTTACAGAACACTGAGTCCGCGGGGCCACGAGCGCTTCATGAAACGCGAACCGACCCGCGGGCATCAGATAGTAGGTACTATGTTTAGTTAGTTATGTATATGTATCGATGAGGGCATAATTCACCGTACAACAAACTTAATTCCCCCTAAGTGCAAAAAGTCAAAGTTTGTTGTGTGAAGAATCACTGACAACGAAAAATTCCATAAAATAATCAAAATTTCTACCATAATTAAAGAAAATCATTTGATGCTGAAGAGAAGAACAAACACACGCACACTACACACACAATACTATGTTACCTATAAGCTCGCTTCATCAACGATACTGCTAATATGAAAATACGTGGTTGTTTGCGAAAAGGGATTAAACTCTATATCCTATCGAGTCTATCCTATAATCACGTTGTTGTGAATAATTACGAATGTATAAGTAACCGTATAGTGTAAATCGATCAGCTAATGGCATATGAATGAAGCGGGCTTGGAAGTTGCGGCGGCGGTACATACGGTGGATCTAATGGAATTCACTTGTACGCAAACAAGCCGCAGAACGCACTCGCCCAACCTCAGTGTACCAGACCTAAGTATTCTCAGCATGCATCACCCACTACTTACCTTACCATTTTAATACGGCCATATTACATATCGATCTATCAAACTTGAGAACTAATGGAATGATTTGGCTAATTGTATTGCTTGCAGAAGGTAAGCCCATGATGATACGTACTATTATTTTAGTTGTGTTTTGTGTGTATTCGTTCCCCCATCATCCATACTAATATTATAAAGAGGAAAGATTTGTTTTTTGCTTTTTGTTTTTTTGTTTGTTTGTTTGTAACGAATAGGCTCCGGAACTACTGGACCGATTTAAAAAATTCTTTCACTGTTGGGAAGCTACACTCTTTGCGGTGAACATAGGCTATATTTTATTCCCGTATTCCCACGGGAACGAGAACTACGCGGGTGAAATCGCGTGACGTCCGCTAGTCATTAAATACACTCGAGAGCAATGAATCCGGGTCACTTAAAGAATCCTAAAAATCTCGGAAACTAAAAATGCTAGGTTAATGCAATAAATTGTATTTAATAGACAATGTAATACTCCTTAAATGAAGGTATTAAAACTTCTTAGTTATTGTAAAGTTATATCATAAAAAAATCAAATTTGAAAAAGGGCCACTTTCGAAGATGGAACTACGAAATTACAGCATTTGGTGTTGCTTTTGTTTGTAATCTGTCATTTATGTGGGTACATAAACCATGTTGATAGTGCTCTATATTCATTAATCAAGCTGAAATTATGTCGCTTACGCCTGAAGAATGCACCAGAATACTTACAATGCTGGAAACCGGCCGGAGTCAGCGCGATACAGCCAGGACTGTCGGTGTGTCGCTGTCAACAGTACAAAGAGTTCTCCGACGTTACGAAGAAACTGGTTCTAACCTACGCAGACCAGGAACGGGCAGAACCAGGTGTACCACAGCACGAGAAGACCGATACTTGGTGAACACCATGCTTCGAAATCGCTTTCTCACAGGAACTGAACTCACCAATCAGTTTCGACGCCTCGGAGGAAGTAACCCAAGTGCATGGACAGTAAGACGTCGGCTTGCTGAATCTAACTTAAAACCCCTTAGACCTGCAAACGGCCCTAAACTGGAGCGTGGGCATCGTATTTCGAGACTAAGGTATGCCCAGAGCCACGTAAATTGGAGTATTGAAGATTGGTCAAAAGTTATGTTCTCCGACGAATCAAAATTTATGCTCTACAAGCACGATGGAAGACACAGAGTGTATCGAAGACCAGGGGAAAGATTCAAGCAAGCATGCATCGAAGAAAAAGTAGCCTACGGTGGTGGGTCTGTACTTGTGTGGGCCGGAATTTCTTCTGAAAGTCGCACAGAGCTGGTGATCATAGAAAACGGCTCTTTAACTAGCGTAAGATATGTGGAAGAAATCCTCAATGATCACGTTGGTCCATTTATGGTCAATTTAGGTGAGGATGCTATATTTATGCATGACAATGCCCGACCTCATACAGGTAGGATTGTGAATGACTACCTTCAAGAGATGAACATTACTCGTATGGAGTGGCCAGCGCGCAGCCCGGATATCAACCCGATCG
This sequence comes from Miltochrista miniata, assembly GCA_933228765.1. NCBI lineage: Eukaryota > Metazoa > Arthropoda > Insecta > Lepidoptera > Erebidae > Miltochrista > Miltochrista miniata. Next base: position 15,551,975 of record OW121751.1, on the reverse strand, counting down.
AGCATGCTTGGGACGAGCTAGGCAGATGCGTAAAACAACGAAACCCTCCCCCAATCACGCTTCGTGAGCTCAAAATTGCTCTCACAGAGGAATGGGAGAATATTCCCCAAAATCGTATAAGGAACTTGGTGTACAGCATGCCAAACCGCGTAAACGCAGTAATGGAAGCACGAGGAGGCAATACGAAGTATTAAAATTCAAGAAAATCGTAATAAAGTTCAAAAATTTCATGTTTCCTATTTTTGTTTTAAGGAGAGATCAGCAGTTTTTTCTTTATGTAATTTTGAGTTAATAAAATGTATGGTGACTCATATTTTTTTTACTTTCATTTAAGGAGTATTACATTGTCTATTAAATACAATTTATTGCATTAACCTATCATTTTTAGTTTCCGAGATTTTTAACATTCTTTAAGTGACCCGGATTCATTGCTCTCGAGTGTAAATCGATCAAGCCGTTTTTGAGGTGTGAGGAAACGAAATCTGTATCTGAGACGACCTACTTCCTTTCAGATGACTTTATTAGTGTACTCGTATTGCCTAAGAAGCGCCAATTCGTGTTTTGTTTTAATTTAACAGACACTTCCAGTTGTGGACACGTAAAATAAAATTTACATAGGTGTGTGTCTAACTGTAATTTTTAACGTGTGGAAGTCTTTCATGGGTGCTATGCCGGAATCCTACCTGATAAAACTACACGCTGCCCTACCACGCCTATGAGTAAGTCCCGGATAAACCTTCTGAAGGATGCCCCAGGATAGAACCTATAATTATTCAGAGAGTTCCAAAAAGTGTTCTGAGCACTTTAGTTAATAAATATTATTATTTTTTGGACATTCTCATATAACATCATCTAGCCTAAATTAAGTTGGCCAAAAGGGCACAACGGAAGTGAGTTTTCTCGTATGTATCGCATGCTTTAACGCAGTATAGTATGATAGATTTGTGTATCCTTTATTGTTACTTTAATTTTCATATTTTTTTAAAATTAGTTAGGAATGTCACTTCCGATTAGCGTTTGGACAAGCGGAAGTGGGCATTATATTAAAACAAAACACGAAATGCAGCATGCAAGATAAGACACATACACTAATAAAGTCATGTGACAGGCAGCAGGTCGTCGCAGATTTAGCTTGTTTTTGCCTTCAAATACTTCCTGTGAGCTATGGAAGATGTTACAAAACCCGATATTGGAAAATTTTACATAAATAGCCAGAGCAGCTTAAAAAAACAATACATATGAAAAAATCGGCAGACATCAATACCTTGTCGTAAAATTAGATTAATCATGATCGTCTCCGGTTATGGGGTGCGACGGGGGTCGAAAGTAAGTCACGAGCGAAACCGTGGGGTTCAGGTGGTATGCAATACAGGAATATCTATCTCGTGCACTATTGTAATACTGATAACTGTTAAAATAATGTACTTTATAATCTCGCCTGGATAATCAATATTGAAAGTTCCGTAGACTTTTAAGCAAGCAGTCAAATAAATATAACAAAAAATAAGATGAAAATAACATACGGATAAGGCCATGACACATATTAACTCGTACCTGAAAAAAAAAAGTAACTATTTATTACATACATACACCAAAATAAAGAAATATAGCGACAAGGAAAATACTTGGCAGCAGCTGATGTCCTTTCATATATCACTATAATGTCATTATGTTATACGTATGGGCATGTCTTAAAGTCGAAAAAGCTTTCATGTGTATGTAGCAAATAACATTGTTTAGTTTAGTACTATGTATGTATGTAGTCAGTCCGTTAGTTTTATTTTAACGCGAGTGACACCCTCGATGTTGCTAGCGTCTGCTACTATGACCACCTTGGTTCAGGTAAACCGTATTCTTGCCTGCCGCCTTAGTGGTATGAAAGTCACATGTATTATCAATTTCTCATTTCCTACTCTAGAATTAAAGAATTCATTCAATTATGCCAGAACTGTACACTGTACAATTCATCCCTTCCAAAAGGTGCGTGCTATCAATCATATCTATATATATAAAAATCAATGCCACTTTTCGTTGTAATTTTATAACTCAAGAACCAGCTCACCTATCCAAACCAAATGTTTAGGCTTTGTTCGGACTATTTAGTAGATGGTTTATGTGAAGTTTGCACAAAATCGGTCGGGCGGTTCTTCATTTATCACGCAAACGAAGTTGCGCGGGTCAGCTAGTATTCATAATATATTAGTATTCCTGTTTTAAGAACGACATAAATAATTTGGAATTTTTACTAGTCTGTTTTTCCTATTTATCTTAGAATGAACAAAAAGTATTTCATAACTTAATTTCTTCGACGCAGTAGTTATCTACAAAACAATCAGACAGTTTACCTACACCATAAATGAAATTACCCAAAAAAAGGAAAAGGTCGCAGGCTGGGACTGGATGCGGAAGGAAGGTGCAAGACCGTGTATTGTGGCGTAAATTGGGAGAGGGCTACGTCCAGCAGTGGAATGTCATAGGTTGAAATTCATCCAATATGAGCCTTTTGACTTAATTTTACAGACTTCATGTATCTAGCTTATTATGATTAAAATAGCGTTGCAAGTCAGCCTTTGAATAACATATCTAACGTTGGAGATACCATCGAGATCTCTCCGGAAAGCCGTAGTTGGCTTTAAACCAGATTGAAGAGCTTAGAATTCCTTACATAAGCGCTCCGCTATAATATCGGAAAAGAGATCAGAAGTTAATCTATCGGCAACATTCCTTGCGTTTCGCCGGAAGGCAACGCCGCACCGAGCCGCCCGCCGCCCAGCCCGCGATGGTCCTCGTGCACGCGACCGTACCCCCATACTACTTAATCGATCCACAAGTATGCAACTTATGCACGAAGAAATAATTTAAAAATATAAATTCTTACAAAAATTGGTGTAGCTTGAATGAAACGAAGCCTGAAATCGGCTTAGGATTCAAGAAAAATCATGTAGAGCATTCCTCTGCTCTTACGTGTTGACAAGAAGTAATGACGCCAAGAAGAAAATGGGAAAAGGAAAGAGATATAAAATGTTTTTTTTTGATCTTTCTTAAAGCTTTGTCTTTAAGAAAGGACTGCCCTGACACGAGAGAAAAATGTGTCACATCGCATCGTCTTCACAACGACGCTACTGAGGTAGATTCGAAAAGTAAATAAGATTGATATTGACGTGAAAACATAATAGCAAATAAGTTCTACGAACCCTGAACATTTCGAAGTGAGCGTTTTAGAGACAACCGGACTTTGCAGCTCGGATGATGATATTGTTCCTACATTTAAACTTGACTAGATAGGTATGCGAGCTTGTATAATGAGAGATCACTTGTCTCTCGGCTAAGATAACAAACAATATAAAAGCTACGCGGGTAGGCGGTAGGCGTGTTTTTGAAAACTTGACATTCGTTGCTGTCGTAAAAATATAATGGCGTAACTTGTATTTTACGAGCGCTAGAAGTCTCGATGACGAAATTGGGAGTTAGCGTGTATGTGCTCTGCTGTTAAACAAACTTGAATATTAAGCAGTTTCATTTCAATAATATTATTTCTTCTCCTTTAAAACAATTAACAAGAAGTCGTGACACGGTCTCACCCGACTGCCCCTCTCTAAAACGTTAATTGTGAAAGTGAAAGTTCAATGCGATTGACGTTGTCATTTTTGTTTTATTTCAAACTTTTGATGAACAGATGATCCACGTGACCTAGTGACGTAGTTTAATGCAACAGAGTCACAGACTACTGACACAAGTCTCGCCATAAGCCCCTCTGCAATCTATTTTATAGAGGGGCTAAAAAAGCGGAACATATTACGATAGTTTAATGGAGAAAATTATTTCAAGCTCGAGCGGGATTCGTGATCTGCGTTTATTCGCATATTTTTAAAGCTATGGTAAATTTCGCACTTAAATCGTAGTCTTTAGCAATAATGGCAAGGCATATTGGCGCAGTTTTTCAAGTTGGTCAGTTCCTGTGTAAGGTACACAGCTCATAATGGTACCACTGGGTTTGGGCCCGTCGTCGTTGGCCTGCAGCTATCCGACTCACATTAAGTAATTTCAGCTTGACACAGTCCTTTCGTCGTGCACACGGTGATGTCAGAAGGTTTTGATCCAGAGAAATGAAAAATATAAATTACCGTACCTGCTGTACTTGCCAAGTGTGGTAATCACTGGCATCAGCTTGAGGCAATCAAATCAGCTTAACAGGTCACGGAACGTAGATATCGATAACGATCCAGTGGACGTAGGTGTCTCCCCAGCATATTTTTTTTTTTACCTATAGAAATCCTACATGGATGTTATGCCGGACTCCTACCAACTAAAACCACACGATGCCTAACAACTGTCTACGGCCGGGAGTCTCGGGTAAGCCCAGCATACTGGTCCTCAGCCTACTGGGTATTAGCCTTATTGGACCAAATATTTAAACCAAGGCAGTCTGATTATTTTGAACACGGTTGCCAAGGAGCTCAGGTAAAAAGGAGTTTATATGGGTACTATTCTGTTCAATGAAATTACTTTTTCCCAGCAAAAATCTATCTCGCATAAACTATATGTATAATGTTATGCAAAAGTGTTGATGTAGTCCTACTCGTTCAATAAGGCGTAAAGAACTGAGCAAGATATAGATTCCTTTAGTAATATTTACTGCTAATATATTCATAGAAGTTTCACAAAAATATTTGAGCGTAGGTACTCACTGATTTGTTAGATACATGGCATACACAACACAAGCGTTTAACGTAGTAGGGTAAGGTGCCCTAAGAGTGCGCGGTTTATAAAGATGAGGGTATAACTCAAAATAAACGTACATGATTTTAATGAACTTGCTTTTATTATAAAGAAACATTATTAAACTTTAAATCACACTACTAATAATCAACAATAATAGGAACATTTAGGTAATATATGTAATCATAATGACCAGAGAATTTGCGCACTCTTGGCATAATAGTACACCAAGAGTGCGCTTAAGGTACCATAAGAGTGCGCACGTATTAACAAGAGTGCGCAGTGCGCTTTCATGCCAATGGTTGCACAGAATGTTGACATGAGACGCACTACGTATGGCATAACTATTACAGACACAAATCGCAACAGTAAGTGCCAATACCTATGTACGATGTGCATTTGTCATGCCACCATTCTGTGCACCGTGAACATTCTATCCAATCTTCGGTTATCGGCTCTTTGTAATTTTCTTTACATCCAGGACATTGCCAGTTTTTCTTCTTGGTTTTAGGTGTATTAGCAGGCTTTTTTGGCGTTTTCTTTGGTATTTTTTTGTTGGATTTCTGTTCATGTTCACTTTCTAACTGCCTTTTATAAGGCGAACTCGTTATAATTTCAGATCGTTTACTCCTATTGGACGTAGGGCGTAAAATGTTGGATTTTGGCAACGGTGAGATTACTTCAAATGACGTTGATGGTTGCGGATCATCTATATTTTGATTTAGTGGAGTTGGAGTGTCCACACAATGTTCAGAGCTATGTGCTTCCTCAATACTTGCAGAAATAACAACCAGATTTTCTTGGCTCTGTGAGTTTTCATCAAAGGGGTTCATGGAATGTATCTCGGGTAGATTTGACTCTGTCTCTAATAGCGGCCTGTCTGTTACAGAGCTGGCAAGGAAATCTACTTCTGTAAACAAATCTCGGTTGTATGGGCAAATACCACCCACTTTAAAACCCTCCACAGCGTTGGAAACTGTGGCAGTTTTATTATATGCACCGGTAAATAAAGTGGCAATTTGATATATAGTGATAGGTCTAGCCGGATGATTCAGCATCCACTTCTCACATTCATGAGCGAAATATTTTTTTAAAGGCGCAAAAAAACAGCGATCGAGGGGCTGCATTTTATGTGTACTGTGAGGTGGTATTGTAAGAACATGAATATAATTCTTTCTACAAAAATTCACAGCTTCTAGGCTAGTATGTGACAAATAGTTATCCAGTATAAGTAATAATGGACGGGTTGCTGTAGGTTTTGCATGATATTTGTAATGCTGAAGCCAATCTACAAACAGCTCTGTATTCATTCGTCCCGAGTCTGTTACAAGTCCAATAGATGAAGGTGGAGCTCCATCTAATAATTCCGCTTTCATACGTTTCCGCGGAAATATAAATGCTGGAGGAATATAAGTGCCCGATGCACTCATAGCACATACCACAGTAACATTTGTTCCCCTTTCAGCGCTGCTGATTTTATTGACACAGCGTTTCCCTTTGACACTTAGAACTTTGGGAGCTTTATTTGGCACAGTAGAAAAACCTGACTCATCCATGTTATAAATGTCACATGGTTGAAAATTAAGTTTTTGTAGCATCTCAAAAAGTTGGTCGTAGAACCTGTCGACTTGGGGTTTATTAAAACCCATGGCTCGGGCAATACTAGTAGATGTCGGTTGGCGGAGTGAAATTTCAGGGTTCCGGCGTAGAAAACCTCGTACCCAATTTTTTCCAGCTGCTTTTGTATCTCTATTAAACTGATGTTTTATATTATTCTCCTCGGCGTATTCGAAAACTAAAGACCTTAGTTTCTTCATTGTCAAACCGTAAAACATGGAATCTAAAGTTTTAATGTAACTGACCAATTCTCGTTCTGTTTCTACAGTAAATGTAGGTTTGTACCTACCGAGGGATGTCGCCACATTTTCTCTTTTCAGTCTCTTTCTTAAACTCGATTCCGGCATTTCTAATAAATCAGCCACATGCCGCTTACTCTTCCCCTCAGACAATAACTTTCGTGCAAGGTCCAGTGTTTCTTTGGAAATATTTTTTCTGGTTGTTTTCCTTGATGTTGATGCCATCTGAAAACAAAACAACAATTTATTTAATAATAGTACCCCAAGAGTGCGCAGTACTACAAGAGCGCGCATGCGCACTCTTGCTGTGCGCACACTTGAACGCAACTCTGTACTTTTACAAAAAACTGAATCTAACGCCATCTCTTACGCGCCGGTATGAACTATGTCATCAACACGATTGTTATGAAGTATTTTTATCGAAATAAACATATAAAATAAACCTGCTCTTTGAAATTATGATAGCACACAGTTTCTAAAACACATAAACATTTTAAGAAAAGTATTAGAAATGAAAAATCTTACCTTTTTACCACAAAACACATTTAATTTCACTGAGAGTTTTTGATGCGTGGGGCACTTGTGGGGCGGTTAAAACACAACTGAAGTTGGTCCGATTCGTGCATAATTGCGGCAAATTTAAACGGCGCGTACTCTTAGGAACCGCGCGCTCTTAGGGCACCTTACCCTAACATATTGGGAGATACTGTTGTTTTTAAAGACGGTGAAAATACAAAAAAAAAAATGTCAAAACAAAGGAAACGGGCAATAAGTCATGCGTTCAAACTACCAATACCCTAATTATTCTCTACAGTTTCCAATAATGGCGCATTTATTTATTGATATGGCGCATTTTACACAAAGGACAAAGGAAGCAATGATATGATGATACTAAATAAGTTTTACTTCTGTGTGACCTAGGCCACTTCCGGTTGATCTACGTCCAACGGAGCTTGTGGCCCCGCGGACTCCATGTTCTGTAAGCGATCACTGCAGTGAGCAACTTTCACTATGGCCAGTCCTTGGATGGGTGACCATCCATGCGACCACTTTGTAACATTTATTTGAGCGTTTCCGTGCTTGGGAAGGCACGTTAAGCCGTTGGTCCCGGTTGCCAGTAAAATGGCAGTCGTTAAGCCAAGTTGAAGGCCAATTTAGGCGGTAAGCGGCGTAACAGGTGATGAGCCTATCGTCGTGTTGAAATAAACAGGCGTAGGTTGTGACTACCCGCTGTTGAAAATTTTCAAGCCACCCATAAGCTGGTCAACTTAGCTTAACGATTGCCATATTACTGGCAACCGGTACTAAAGGAGTAGCCTCCCGATGCACGGAAACGCTCGTCAATAGAAATGTCACAAATGGCAATGGTCACCTACCTAGGTTCAGCTTTGCCTAGGTTGCAGGATGAGCTTTAAATCCATAATAGCTACATTTAATTATTTCTATTCACCACAGTGGTGTAGTGAAGAATATCTAAGAAAATCATATTATTAACACTGACTGTACAAATATTATCGTTTAAACATTAACATTTAAGTACACAAATAGAAAAGAAAATGTAGAAATGAAAGAGATCATTCAAAAGCAGAGGCAGTGTAAAAGGTTTTAGAGCTTTACGGGGCGAGTCGTAAAATGAAATAAAATAGCAACTTGAATAGAGCACATGTCACAGACACGCGGCAGGCAGCGCAAGCGACGCGCCGCGCAATTTCCGCTTCGCTATCAGATGCGAGTGATGCGACGCTTGCGCTCTGGTTTGCGTTCCGCCCTGCACTTGCCACCATGTGAACTCAACTGAAAATATTAATCCTGGCTGACATCCCTTTCTTCTACGATTTACACTCCATACAATAGAAACAACTGTAAAGTAATTATTTCACTATACACATATATCAAGTGTGTTTCATAGTTCTTATAGCAAGGCCTTAGTTTAATAAAACCGTTTTGACAGTGGTAAATAGCGACCTTGTTACCTGGGTATATAGCATAAACATTTAAGAAGGTTGTGCAAATAATATATATACCCGCATTTCTAGCCATTTTATTGAAGTTAACGTGTATGGTTCAGTAGTTACGGTAGCTCTTTTTATTTGAGTGAGCCCTTTTCTTGGCGAGCTCGAAATGGATTTAATAATTATGGGGCAAAGAAGCGAAGCGTGTGGGGTCTCAACGGAAGGATGGAGTGAGGCAGGGTGCGATTAAATCGCAGGCGTTTCGGCATGTAACAGGAAGTGGGTCAAGCGGCGCCGCCCGAGCTATTTATTACGTTTCCGACTAAATTGCAACCGCTATCTGAGATTTGTTGTTTAAAGTAACCTTCCTAAGTGCACTCTCAATAGGCATTTGAAACAATTATCCGATTTATTCGACATCTTTATACAAATCTGAGATCAAAATAATGGTATGTATGTTAAGTGCTTCAAACAAACAGCGAACCAAACGGTTGTAAAGACTGTTGATCAAAATGTTCAACGAGGTTAGTCTTGTGAAAAGGTTCGATAAAGTGATACCATTAAAACTTTTTATTCGATAACGCCAGCCGTTCTGCGAGAGTAAAGTCTTAGTCCCTCTGCAATTACAGACAAGTGCCTTTAAATGAACCGAGCTCTCGAGCACGGTGCATCGCTTCGCACCCGACTGCGCCACTCCACCCCTTGTGCCGCCCAGCCATTTTGACACTGTTAATTCATTTAAAGTTTTTACCCGAGCATGTGAGCGAAACGTAATCACTACTACCACAGTACAGAAATCAGATAATCAATCTATTAAGTAAATGAACCTAGAAATAGACCGAGGTTTTAAATTTGACTGGAAATGTGTGCCTTTATACTTGATACTACTGGTTCATGTTAATATGTACGTACTAAGTTTAAACTCGATCAATTTTTATAATTTTTTCTGAGAACAAAATTACACGATTCAAAAACAACAGTACACGATTCAATACAAAAAAAATAATGATAAGAGGCCCAATCGGATCTTAACAAATTCAAAGAAAAATTGGTGGTGGCGAATGGCCCGGAGACAGCGGTACAAGTCATAGACGACATGGCTGGTGCACGAAATGACATCAAATTACGCCATTTTACATGTCGGATGTCGGTGTAGAGTGCCAGCAATGAGACCTTCCACATAAGGCAAATTCGTCACCATGACAGTTTTAAAAACAGATTAATAATAGAACTCTTCCTTTTGAAGACGATGTTTTTGTCAGTTTGTTAAAGAAAGAGTCTATAACCATTTCATGATATGACAATTTTAGACTCAATTAATGAACTAAATCCTAACATCTGAAATTTCTATTACTTGTGTTGATCTTTGTCAAAGAGTCTATAACCATTTTATGATAGGACAATTTTAGACTAAATTAATGAACTAAATCCTAACATCTAAAATTTCTATTACTTGTGTTGATCTTTGTCAAAGAGTCTATAACCATTTTATGATATGACAATTTTAGACTCAATTAATGAACTAAATCATAACATCTGAAATTTCTATTACTTGTATTGATCTTTGTCAAAAAGTCTATAACCATTTAATGATATGACAATTTTTAGACTCAATTAATGAACTAAATCCTAACATCTGAAATTTCTATTACTTGTGTTGATCTTTGTCAAAGAGTCTATAACCATTTTATGATATGACAATTTTTAGACTCAATTAATGAACTAAATCCTAACATCTGAAATTTCTATTACTTGTGTTGATCTTATGGTATATAATATTTACCTACTGTAAATTCCACTCCGAAAAAGAAATGTCTTCGGAAAGATTTATTTTTCATGTATTATTCATTCACGTGTCCTCGAGCGTTTTCATTTCGACGCGATATTTTGGTCGTACGATAATGATATTTGCAGTTTAGTTATCTTCTATAATATATTTTTTAAAGTAACTCGGGTTTTAGGAAGTCCATTTACTTTCCGTGTTATATAGTAAATTTTGTAGTCTTTATGTGGTGTTACTTAGAAGAATGCTTACAATAATACTAGGTATAAATAGTGCACTAAAATTTTAATGTCTCAAGCAATCAAGGGGAGAATCAGTAGGGATACTGATTATATCTTTTTGCCTACACGGAACACAAGGGATAATTTAAAGAACAGGTATCTATCTACTGAACAATTTTCTTATTACGGAAAGTAAATAGACTTCCTAACTAATCTAAACCTTTTTTGTTTCGAACTACCTACCAGACCAAGGAAGGAAATAAACGGTTTTAGTTGAGAAATGGCTGAGGAAAAAATATGAATTTGTATGAGACGAAGTTTTCTTGTTTTGAATTTAATAAATATCCCTCTTTGTGGTAACACAATAATTGTTCATTGGAGAGGACAGGCGATAGTCCAACAAAAAATCTCGGTTTTATTCAAATTCATTCATCCCAAAGTTTGATCATTAAATTCTATAGATCAAAGAAGGTACGGATAATGATTGATGATTGACCTATTTTCCTCAGTAGATCACCAAGTTGACCCAAATAAAATACTAATGTGAATAGTTAACTCCACATTACTGCACGATGCTTTTTCGGTGAGATTAGTGCAAACGCGCGACCGTTCGTGTATCAGAAGATATTGATTTTGGAAAGTAGCCAAAAAAACTCCTAGAGCACGCGTCAACTGCCGCGCTGCCCCTATCCCGACGTCAACCCTTTTACGAATATTAAATTCTGTTTTGCCACTTCGCGATTCCACATTTCTCTGAAAAAATATGATCCGATTCGTAAGGCTTTTGCATTATTCACTGTTTTTGGCTCTGCTCTCCCGCCTGTGAGGTCGTTGAAACATGTGTTAGCTTTTACTAAAATTTATATCTGTTTTATTTCAGTTATCAAGGAATCAAATCAAAATACTTTAATAATAATAATAACAGCAAATTATGTAATCTCATCTTTGAGTTGAATGTAAGTAAAATTCTTTTGAAGATCCTCTTGTAAATAAATAAGATTATGAATTTTATCCCAGAGTTCAAATTGCTTGAACCTTTAATTACTTTAAGGAAACTTCTACAAACGCCCCGGGAAAGGGTTAATCCGAGTTTCGCAATGAAAATAGAACATTTGCTTGATTACAGAGAAGGTGGTGACTTATTTAAAAAAGTGACAGAAATAAAAAACTTCATCTTGTCTAAAGAAAATTAAGAATGTATTTAATATTTAGGAAGATTTCCATTTCTTTTTGCAAATGTAAAGCAGGAAAACCTACGAATGTAAATCTAAAGTTATCTTTTAAAAGCGCATTGTTTGCTACAAAGATTTACTATAAAAACTAAGTAGATCTGACGAGCGACTTGTAGCAAAGTTTTCTGTTGCAAGAGTTTCTACTTTTCTCTATGAGCGAGTCTGTTTCCGTTTATCTTTGGTTGCTTTTTTGTTACTGTCAGTTTCTTTCGTTTCGCATATTCCACCGCTACATTTGTAAAACGAAAAGAAACTCTACCGATAGAAACAGATATAGGTACCTATATTTGAAAAGTCACGTAGTCATGATCGCATTAGTGTTTTTTAACACGTGGACCAATTTTGATAAGACTTTTTTGTACGAACGCCGATGTGAACCTCATAAGAATACATTTTGAAGATCAGTAGTACTACACTACTCATTGATAACGGAGTTTCCGTAAAGTTTACAGATCCGACCGTTACCTCAGCATTTTATGGATTCACCGTGCGGGCACCGGGTCCATAGCGAGCGTGGTACATATAGAAACACTGTGAGGGTGTCTGGGGATGTAGTCCCACTATTTCGAGTCCCGTTACGTCGAGTCTCCGCTACGTCGAGTCGTTCCTTTCGGTCGGTGCAATAAAGCTTAGTCGCCTCTACGTCGAATGGTTCCGAGGGCCGCCGGTGCCATAAAACGTAGTCGCCTCTACGTCAAGTCGCCGTCAATAACCCTGAGTGTAAGCACCACCTAGTGGATGTGCCGACACGTCGAGTAGCCTCCACGTCTACTTTGCAAAGTTTGCTCGACGTGTCGGCACATCCACTTGGTGGTGCTTACATTCAGGGTGAATTGACGTAGAGGCGACTATGCTTTATTGCACCTGCCCTCGGAACGACTCGACGTAACGGAGACTCGACGTAGAGTCGACTATGCTTTATTGCACCGACCCAAGGAGCGAATCGACGTAGCGGAGACTGGACGTAACGGGACTTGACATAGTGGGACTACATCGTCAGGGTTGACCTGAAATAGTTCCACTCGTTTAACTTCGTGTTTGGTCGAATCCGGCCTAAGTAGCTATAAAAGTGTGTTCTCTCTTCAAAAAACAAATAAAATAAATATAAGAATAGCTCTAGTAGCCTACATCTGATTTTGAATCGTATTAGGAAAAGTCTGGTAACTTAATCGGTGACTAGTTAACCGCAGACAGCGCTATCTTTTCTACCTATGATTTGCTTCTGAGAGGAATTAATATTGACCAAAGAGATTTTATTAAGGAAATCTAAACACCTGGAATAATTTTTATTTCTTTAAACTTTATTATCGAACATCGCTTAGTCCAAGATGTACCCAAGATGTACCAATAAAGAACCCAGGGAGTTACTAACTATAAACAACAGTTTATGCCCGATTCAATCTTTAAATGTCTGCAATACTCACTTTTCAACAGTGGGGCAGGACCTGGCTAACGAGATCCTAATAAGTCTTCAGCTAAGTCAAGAGGCACTGGCAAATAAAGTCAATAGAAGTGGCTTGCGTGACTCATTCTTTCTGCAGCCAACTGACGTAATAGAAGTAGAGTCCCTGATTCTATCTTTGCGGAATAATAAAGCACCAGGCATTGATGGAATGACTAATGGTCTGTTAAAAGAAATAAGAAACGTAATAATTCCCCCACTGACTGATGTCTTCAATATGAGCCTTGAATCTGGCGTATTCCCTGAGGCCTGGAAAACTGCGTCTGTCACGCCTGTTTATAAACACGGTCCTAGAAACTTCCCGGACAGCTACCGACCCATTTCTTTACTGTCTGTATTCTCTAAACTATTGGAAAAGATAGTTAACAACAGATTGGTTAAATACATGGAAAGTCATAACCTTATATCACACAGGCAGTATGGATTTAGAAGAGGGAAATCGACTGAAAAAGCTGTAACACTTTTAACATCAACAGTGTCATCCTATCTTGACGTGAAACAGTATAGCATAGGCGTTTTTCTGGACTTAGCGAAGGCGTTTGACACCGTTTCAATACCAATTTTGTTGAAAAAACTGGAATCTCAGTTTGGAATACGCGGCATAGCCTTGAAATGGTTTGAGAGCTATTTGACTGACAGAAAACAGTGCGTCCGAGTGGGCAATGACAAAAGTGAACTGCAGATGGTTGATTTTGGTGTACCGCAAGGAAGTGTGCTCGGCCCAACGCTCTTCATAATGTATATGAATGACATTCACGTATGTCTTAAAACCGACATAATATGTTACGCCGATGACACAGTCGCTGTCTTTCATGGATCGACCTGGGAAAAAGCGTTTCGTGAGGCAGAAGCAGGTATGACTGAAATACAGCAATGGCTAAGACATAATCTGCTGACACTAAATACCGGAAAAACGAAGTACATGTGCTTTCACAAAACCGCTGCATCAACTCCACCCACGTCCCTTAATATTAAGCTGCACAACTGCAAGACACTGAACTGTTGCAAGTGCGAGATAGTTCAGAGGGTAGACAGGATTAAGTATCTAGGCGTAATAATAGATGAAAATCTTAACTTTAAAGAACATATCAACGTGTTGTCTGGTCGTGTACGTAAGACGGCGAATATAATGAAGTTGCTCCGCATATCTGCATCTACAGACACTTTAAAAACAGTCTATCTCGCCTTGACGCAGTCATTGATCGCGTACTGCATACGTGCCTGGGCTGCTTCTGGCAAATCGTTCTTGTTGCAGTTGGAAAGAGCCCAGCGTTCAGTACTAAAAACTATGTACAAAAAACCATTCAGGTATCCCACTACGCTGCTGTACAGTGACAGTGGGGTTCTTAGCGTGCGGCAGATATTTATTTTGAAATCGTTCCTCATGGTGCACCAGGATGTCATTGATTCTGTAGATTATGACAACCTACTCAGACGTAGAGTATGCAGACTTACCTTGCCGAAAATTAATACAGCATTTGCTAGACGCTTTGCCCCGTATATCGACCATTACATTTATAATAAAGTTGCATGACACTGCAACATTAAAAAATGCTCGGTGAGAGAAGCAAAAATAGAGGTAACAAAATGGCTTGCCACAATGACATATGAAGCCACTGAAATGCTTTTAATAAATTAACTTGTTTTTGACTTGCCTTAAAACGTATTCTCTGGTAATATGTAGGTATATGTGTATGTATATATCTATGCATGTATATATGTTGTATATATTTATACGAACACAGGCATGCGCATGCACTCACGCACACATACACATACGCAGACACGTGCACACTCACACACACACACACACACACACACGCACACATAAAATTTTCAAGATATTTTATAAGAGTAATAACGTCGACCGAGCAAATGTAATTGTGAAATCGTAGGAGGTACCCACAGGACAGGCTTGCCTAGTGTGGGGCCAACAGAGATTAAGTTAAAAACTGTACTCTTTTGACAATAAATATTAATAAGCCTATAAATATTAAGATGGACAACACGGAAAGGTAATAAAAATTCCAAATAGGTAATTCATAATGGAATCTGAAAGTTCTTTTTCAAATACACTCGAGAGCAATGAATCCGGGTCACTTAAAGAATCCTAAAAATCTCGGAAACTAAAAATGCTAGGTTAATGCAATAAATTGTATTTAATAGACAATGTAATACTCCTTAAATGAAGGTATTAAAACTTCTTAGTTATTGTAAAGTTATATCATAAAAAAATCAAATGTGAAAAAGGGCCACTTTCGAAGATGGAACTACGAAATTACAGCATTTGGTGTTGCTTTTGTTTGTAATCTGTCATTTATGTGGGTACATAAACCATGTTGATAGTGCTCTATATTCATTAATCAAGCTGAAATTATGTCGCTTACGCCTGAAGAATGCACCAGAATACTTACAATGCTGGAAACCGGCCGGAGTCAGCGCGATACAGCCAGGACTGTCGGTGTGTCGCTGTCAACAGTACAAAGAGTTCTCCGACGTTACGAAGAAACTGGTTCTAACCTACGCAGACCAGGAACGGGCAGAACCAGGTGTACCACAGCACGAGAAGACCGATACTTGGTGAACACCATGCTTCGAAATCGCTTTCTCACAGGAACTGAACTCACCAATCAGTTTCGACGCCTCGGAGGAAGTAACCCAAGTGCATGGACAGTAAGACGTCGGCTTGCTGAATCTAACTTAAAACCCCTTAGACCTGCAAACGGCCCTAAACTGGAGCGTGGGCATCGTATTTCGAGACTAAGGTATGCCCAGAGCCACGTAAATTGGAGTATTGAAGATTGGTCAAAAGTTATGTTCTCCGACGAATCAAAATTTATGCTCTACAAGCACGATGGAAGACACAGAGTGTATCGAAGACCAGGGGAAAGATTCAAGCAAGCATGCATCGAAGAAAAAGTAGCCTACGGTGGTGGGTCTGTACTTGTGTGGGCCGGAATTTCTTCTGAAAGTCGCACAGAGCTGGTGATCATAGAAAACGGCTCTTTAACTAGCGTAAGATATGTGGAAGAAATCCTCAATGATCACGTTGGTCCATTTATGGTCAATTTAGGTGAGGATGCTATATTTATGCATGACAATGCCCGACCTCATACAGGTAGGATTGTGAATGACTACCTTCAAGAGATGAACATTACTCGTATGGAGTGGCCAGCGCGCAGCCCGGATATCAACCCGATCGAGCATGCTTGGGACGAGCTAGGCAGATGCGTAAAACAACGAAACCCTCCCCCAATCACGCTTCGTGAGCTCAAAATTGCTCTCACAGAGGAATGGGAGAATATTCCCCAAAATCGTATAAGGAACTTGGTGTACAGCATGCCAAACCGCGTAAACGCAGTAATGGAAGCACGAGGAGGCAATACGAAGTATTAAAATTCAAGAAAATCGTAATAAAGTTCAAAAATTTCATGTTTCCTATTTTTGTTTTAAGGAGAGATCGGCAGTTTTTTCTTTATGTAATTTTGTGTTAATAAAATGTATGGTGACTCATATTTTTTTTACTTTCATTTAACCCTTAAATGCATGATTTTTTATTTTTCAATGAAAAAAATATATGTATTATCTCAAGAGTACAGAAATTACTGGAAAAATAATAAAAAAAATATTTAAGAAGGTTAAGTCCATTAAATCCTTAATTTTTTCTGTGTAGGATGTAGCCTACATTATGCACTCCAAGTAAAAAAAGTATCTATGTAAGTAGGTGTATATGTCGCGTCATTTTCTTCAAAATTGAAACAATTAGATTTTGTGTTTCATTAATTTATTATGGTATTTCCTAAAACAATCTTTTCTCATAATGTAAGGTACATAAATATTTTTTTTTTACATGTGGTTTGGGTAAAACCAGAACACTAAGGCATTTTACATGTTACTTTTATCAAAAAAAAAGGCTAGAAAAGTAAAATCTTCATCTAAACTAATATCTTCTGATGGTGAAACCAGGGAAACACCTTTCTTCCTTTTCGCCCGTATTTCCTGTTCTAAAGAATAACCTGGTCTACCTATTTTTTTTCCCCAAAAAGTAAAGGGTTTCAGCTACTTCAAAGAAGACGAAAGGTACCCAAGTTCTGGACGTGGACACCCTCTTGCTCAAGACCATGGTGCAAGCCATGGTCTCCAGCGGGAGTAAGTGGGACTGCTCCGCCTCTTTCTGCGAACAGGTCATGCTCGTGAAAGAGACGACGGGAAGGGAGCGTGAGTGAACTCTCCTACCCGAGTTTAGCAGTCAGCGGCGGCGAGGGTGCCGCCGACGTGTCTCCGTCCAAGACTATCGGCCTCCATGACCGGGGGCCTGACGACGGTGAGGGGGCTGCTCACCGTCCTTACAGAAGCAGGCCCATGACGGCAGCGTGACGTGAGGGATTCAAGCACGACCCCCTGAGGTTCTTAGTCGGTAGGAGTCTGGTATCCATGAAGGATTTTCCCCCACGTTAAAAGAAAAGGGTACCCAAGTTATAAAGCTGCCCACTTAATTTTAGGTTTTTCTGATAACAATTTCTTGTAAGCTTACCCATGAATTTATCATAACTAGGTCTACAAGGCCATGGAACAATCGCATACTACTTTCTATTTTTTGGATTTGTGATATTTTCTTATATACTTGCCCCATTAGATCTACGCCACTCAGGTGGGATCCTCTACACTGTGGTCTACATCAGCACCAGGAGATTCGTCTTCCAAAGGACCATCTACAGCTTTTTCAGATTTAAAGCTTGATACTCAGTCCGTATAATGAACCTGTTCCTCTTCATCATTCTCCTCACTGAAATCTTTTTCAGCACCATCTGCTGTTTCATTGTCATCGAAGACAGCTACGTAGGAGCTTATTTGGTAATCAAAACCAGTCCATCTTCAATTAGACATCTGAAATATATAATTTCTACCTCTATAATAAATATCTCATACAATATTCTACTTAGTACTGAATGCATAGTGTAGGATAAGTCCTACATAACAAAATTTCGAAAATTTGTGGTCATTCCCAATACAATTGAAACTTTTACTAATTACACCCAATATTTAACATTTTGATGAATAAAAGTACAATTTAAACAGGACAACTTACCTTGAAATTTTCGAAAAAAAATGTTCACTAAATACGTTCAATTACAACTTTTACAAATCGCGGTTCGCCAAAAAGTTTTAACAATAAAATTTAAGTTCGAAATAAAAAACAGGACTGCAAACATAAAAATTTAGAAAATAGACCCGTTTTCGATTGACAAGCGATATTAAAAATTAATTTTAAGACAAAAGCTGATGACAGTCAGGCATCAGAGTATTGTGTAGTCTGAATCCTACACTATGAATTTAAGGGTTAAGGAGTATTACATTGTCTATTAAATACAATTTATTGCATTAACCTATCATTTTTAGTTTCCGAGATTTTTAACATTCTTTAAGTGACCCGGATTCATTGCTCTCGAGTGTAGTTTCAAACTTGAATATACGAATTTATACTGTACAGATAAATCGTGTACTGTAATGCGATTGAGTATAGGTTGGATTCGTTCCGTTAATTGACGCCTGGCTGACTTCTGTCTTAAATTGGTGTAAATCCTCAAGGCACAGATCATGACAACCGAGCGGCAGCTCTCAACGTGCCTCCTCCAATTACTTTAATTAAAACAATACCACGGCAGCAGTGCTGCTTCGTCGACTCACCGCGTCTGTTTCCCATTTCCCTATTTAAATACGAAAACGAGCACGTAGCTCTTGCTTAGCAAGCACACAAAATGTTACCTACTATTCAACTATTGCACTAACAAATATGGCATAGATGTATGAGTACATGATATAATTAAGACAATGAATACTTCTTGAACATTTCTGATTTCATACATACGAGTATTAAACCAAATACGGCAATTTTAAATTTAAAAGCTGCAGGGTTCGGTTTTCAGTTCTGCGGCAGTCATTTATACTCATTTGTGTCTGAAACTCTAAGGCGAGCGGTTTGAAAATCGATTAAGGAAACGAGTTGATTCAGCGACTTCGGAGCTAGTAATTTACTCTCGAGTTGGCTGAAGGCGACACCTGTCGAGCGAAGTGACGGTTGATAATACGACGCGAGCGCCATTCACGCGCAGTCGAGTGCGAACACGCGAATCCGTGAGCTACCCGTGGCTTTTACTTTGCCGCGAACACATGTGATACAAATGAAAGTACTTCACATATTTTCTACCTCAAAGTAAAAGAATATTACAAAGTTTTACAGAACAAAACTATTCCTATTTGATGTGTATCTTTGGTTGTTAGGGCAACATTTATCAAACAACTTCTGTTGGAGGTAATATAAAGCTGCTAAATCCTAGCATCATCTGTGGGATTAGAGTTTACACGAGGTCGGGAACGTCGCTAAGGCGGTTCTGTATATAGCACATCTCCGACGGGACGCAACTTTGCCAACTTTCTTAAGGGTGGTTAGCAAAGTTTGACGTGCACGCGCCAGCACCGTAAGCTCTGGGATTCGATACTTGGTAACAACATCCAATAAAGAGGCAAAGCACGCATGTGTTTACGTAAACGAATGCAGTACAAAAAGTTAAGCATTGTTGTATGTTTAAGTTTAATAACTAGTAAACGGTGCAGTGATAACATATATAATACTAAGTTATTTATAAATTCATGGAGCTTGTATTACACAAAGGTTCGCTGGGAGACAACCATTTAATTAAGCTTGTCGTATAATGTACCCACGTACAGTAGGTACGTGGGTAATAAGACCACATTATAAGACGACTTTTACTTTGATACAGATTTGTATGATGTATACAGAGAATGAAATCTATAATTAAAATAAAATATCAATTTCGTATTTCTGTCACAAATTCAGAATACTTAACATTTTGCACTCATAGCCCCATTATCTCACGTGTTCTGTAAACTATTACTGCCTCTGCCTACCCTTTCAGGGCTAAAAGAGTGATAGTATCTGAGTAGATAATATTTTGTGGGTAGCAGTTCATCATTAAAATACTTAGTTTTAGCATTACAAATCTGATGTAGCACCTTTTAATTATAACGTTAGTGTTTAACTAATTGAAATTAGAACTTAACATGGTAAGCATAAATTTATTCAGTTACAGCCGTTTATAAATATTTTAGAAGCCAGCCGTAAAATTTGTAGTTATAATGAAAAATATTGTGTTAATATTGTACAATATCACAGAGTATTGTAGATTTATATTATACGTTGTCATAAAATTCTTGTACTTGTACAAGGATTAGCTTATCTCGGTAGGACGGGTTGCAGTAATTCTTTTATAAGCATCGCGTAAAGTTATTCAAAATATGTATAAGTTACGTCCTAAGCTGGTCGTAAAACGGTATTACAAACGTTATGAAGGCCGGGGTTCGGCCGGATCTCATCACTTAGGGTTGTACGTCGAAGTCGACTATCTTTCAATAAGCCTATAAAATTGCCTCATCTAGAGCGCATTTGACCTCGTCCGTTGTCCCGGGCGGCTGCTTGAACAATGTACACGTCATCATAAAATTTTAGGTACCGTCAGATCTATACTTCTTGTTATCTATACAAATAAATATAAAATTGGAGTGTCTGTTTGTAATATTAAAATAACCGCTTTCTACTACATGCATATGAATGTATATACGGTACACATACCAAAATATATATTTTTTAAAATTTTTGTTTGTCTGTCTGTCTGTTTGTTCCGGCTAATCTCTGAAACGGCTGGACCGATTTGGACGGGACTGGCAGATAGCTTATGTAATAAGGAGTAACTTAGGAAACTTTTATCCCGGGAATAAGTTCTCACGGGAAGCGGGAACGGGAACAAATTTTACGCGGGCGAAGCTGCGGGCATCAGCTAGTGCTACAATATAAATACCGAGTAAAAACACACAGTATTTTCCTCGGTATCGTAGAGTGTTTTTACTGGTAAGTATGGAGACTGTTGTTAGTGGTTACTATCACTGGGAATGTCATAATAATATTTTAACGACATGCTTTAAAGCTTGTATACTTTTTTGGGACGAAATGTTTACATTAATAGATGGAAATACTAGTACAGATGTTTCGGACGTGTTTCAACGTCCGTGGGCATGACTGAATTACGACGAAAGGCGAGAGCTGAGTAATTTTTGTGTGTCAACCCCTTTCAATTATTACAATAAACTGTGCTGGCGACAAACTTACCACGTCTTCATAAAGGCGCATTCGTTCAGAGTGAACTTGGGCATAATCAAGATTTTTGGGACCCCATACAACTTAAAAAACCGGCCAAGTGCGAGTTGGACTCGCCCATGAAGGGTTTCGTAGCAGCAAGTAACATAATATAAACGTTCTTATAGTTCGTTGTAACTGTGATTGATGTTCGCAGTGGTAGTGATTTTTCTAACCGAAAATTGTATTGTATTAAAAAAAACTACCAGCTCTATCTCGTTCAAACCAATTTTCGTTGGTAGTTTTTATGGCAATGTACATCATATATTATTTTTAGATTTATCACTCTCTTAGTTTAGAAGTTAGAGGGGGGGGGGGGGACACATTTTTCCACTTTGGAAGTGTCTCTTGCGCAAACTATTCAGTTTAGAAAAAAATAATGTTAGAAACCTCAATAGCATTGTTCAAGACCTATCTATAGATACCCCACAGGTAGGTATGGGTTTGACGAAAAAAAAAATTTTGAGTTTCAGTTCGAGTATGGGGACCCCCAAAATTTACTGTTTTTTTTTTCTGGTATTATATAAGAATCTTAATGCGGTTCACAGAATACATCTACTTACCAAGTTTCAATAGCATAGGCCTTATAGTTTCGGAGAAAAGTTGCTGTGACACACGGACGGACAGACAGACAGACGGACGGACAGACAGACAGACAGACAGACAGACAGACATGACGAATCTATAAGGGTTCCGTTTTTGCCATTTGGCTACGAAACCCTAAAAAAGGACGAGATTCTGGCGAAGGTTCCCTCATGATATCAGACAGCAGATATATTATAGCAGATAATTGACAGTTTACACTGTAAACTGTCAATTACTGCTGTCTGATATCATGAGGGTACCTTCGCCAGAATCTCGTCCTTTTTTAGGGTTACACTATGGTTACACTACGTTCTTATTAAAGCGAACCTCAGGCTTTAAATTTCGGTAGTTTTAGAAGCAACTGGGAATACTTAAGATGAAGAGAACTAAAACATTATATATTAACGTCTACAGTAACTTTGTTCAACAAAAATGTGTTTTAGTGGAACATAAATATTTCAGGTAGAAAGATTCGCTTAGTACAAGGAAAGAGGACAAATTAAAAGAGCACTGAAACGCTAATTCCATTACGATTCGATGGACGGCAAAAGTCGCCTCCGTTAGACTCAAAGCTGGTAAAACGTAATTGCGACTTTACTAAGCTGGGTTCCGCACGGCCCGATACGAAAGGGGACTCTGTAACGGCTGATATAAAAGCGGCAATAAATTTAACAGGATGAACGCACTACTTACACAGAACGAGCGTGGACGCCGCCGGTGCCCGTAACGAGGGGGCATGCAACCACTGGTCTGTTTTAACCCGTCCCGCCCTCCGTTTTTCAGGCTCCCCAGGACATTTTTATTTAAAAGCACATTATTAATGACCTACAGCATTGCATTAAAATATGTGCTTTTGATAATGCCATTAACAGATTTGATACTTTATATTGATTGGACTCCGACAGATAAAACAATAGTGAAATTACAATTATTTATTATGTACAAATTTGCACAGAGGTGCAAATTTGTACATAATAAATAATTGTACACACTTAATGCCGCTGGCATTTTCTGCCAGTCAATACATTACAGTACATTTCTTGTGGATAAGTTTTTGACATAAAAAAGTGTCGCCCCACTTCGATTTCGCTAAGTACCTACTAAGTCAATTATAAAGAATCGCTAAAAAAATATAGGCAAGAACAAAATTTATTGAAGCTATTTCGCGACCAGCACTTTACGAAGTTTTATCGAGTTTCTTGTACACAAAATTTACTAAACATTTGTACTCCTTTCATGATTTCTTTTCTTTGTAAACTTATATTTCTTTCCTGCTTAAAATGAGGTTTTAGCAGGCTTCTTAAAGTATATGAAGTGTTACAAATTTAATGTTAAAAAATAACGGGACCAAAGCTAATCTCTCCTCTAGCTGATATACCTACAGTAACGGATTTTCAGGGTTAAAATTCGAGCTAGTGAAAATTTATTATTGAAAACTAACCTTGGGTACTAGAACGGGTTTGGATGTCAGATGTACCACTGTTAAAAGAAATTGTTCATTTGAAAATTCAAAAACCCCCATTCTGAGATTGTTTTAATAAGCCCGAACATGGTATTATATCCTGCCAGTTACTGAGGAGTTGGGTATCCCGCAAACTAGGTACTTGATGCACCAGCCAGTTCAAGGTTACCACGGGAAATAACATCACAGTAACAGTACATACACAGATATACAGGTCAAACTTATAACACCCCTCGTTTTCGGTACGTGGGGGGTTTAAAAATAACAGCTGCTCCAAGATTTATAAAAAAATAAATACTAGATGATACTCTCAGGTTCGCCCGCGTGAAATTTTCTACCCGTTCCGACTTCTCACAGGAACGTTTTCCTGAGATAAAAAGTAGTCTAATATGTTATTCACGTTATTCTAGCTAGACTATTGTTAAATCTGTACCGAATTTCAGCAAGATCCGTCCAGCCGTTCTCATCTTCACAAACTTCGACATTTATAATATTAGAACGAAGTGGGACTAGCCGATGCCCGCAGCTCTGCCGGAGTGATTTTGTTTTCCTGTACTCGTTTCTATTACAGGAATTGGTTCCAGGGATTAAGAGATAAAATATTTTTTGCACCGTGTTATTTATGGGGTCAAAATTTAAGCAAAATCGATGCAGAAATTTGTGAGTTTTTGAAGCGTTACGATGGTCACAAACGAACTTACAATTTTTATACATTTAGGAAGAAAATATAAAAATAATGGAACTTCACAAACAGCTGATATGTGTTCAGACGTACACGTCTGAATTGTTCTGAGAGGAAAACAATTGTCGCGAGATTTTTGTACCAAACCACTAAAAGAAAAATAGTTAATGTCGTTATTTTGGATACACATGTTTATTGCTATGAAACATGGCAACCTCATAACAATCCCTTTCACTCTCCACAAATTGGAAGGAGCGCGTAAAGGAAAACATGGCCATAAATAAAACTGGCAGATCAACTAGATAGGCGGCCATTACCCGAGATAAGCACGACTTATATACGCGATACGTTCTTCGGCTTCGGCAGATTAACGGAATGGGACTGGGTTTGTTTGCAGATATCGACGTTGAAACATTTTGGCAAGTCACAGCTAGGAAATTTATTGTGGTGTTCAGGGAGATATCTTCTTACGGGCTCATTAAAAAGGAGACACGTCGTACATAAATCAGAGCAGGCGTCGTCGGCAGCGGCACAACGCGTCGTGGGCGCTCCCGACTCGGTAGCTCTTATCGGAACAGAGAGCGCCGGCAATAGGCGCTATCCGGTTCCGTCGTCGCGCCATCGCTTCCATTGTATCCCTCCGACGCTCCACTCGCTACCTAGTATCCAACCACCTAAACTTATTACATTATCTCTTTTACCGATACTCTTGTATTTTATACAATTCGACACGTAATTTATGCTGCCGGAAAGTTAGAATTTACAAAGCAGCTTTGCGCCTGATGGTACTCTTACTCTTAAAATTCACGACGATGCATAATATTTAATGTAGATGTGAGTAAATCAATGATTGTGAGCCCTGCAGCGACAGGTAAGCGCATGGTACCATGTTCGTAGACCTCGTAGCTGGCTACGAAACTTTAGTTACGAAAGTGGGTTTAACCACACTAATATTATAAAGTTCGTAGGGATGGATAAATGCTTACATGATTTTAATGAAACATGCAGTTCGTTTGTGTAATAATAAACCAATAATCACACGTTTTAAAAAAATACGTGAAAATAGTAAAGATAGTTTCGGAATTAATGGTAAGCAACAACGTGACACGAAATTTATATAAGTACAATAAATAGATAGTTTACATCAGAATAAGAATTTCTAAAGAAATTATGTAAATATATAAGCCAAACATTTGTGTGCAATGATTCTTAAATAAGAGTAACTAAATAATATTAAATTCCTTAATCAAAAATAATATCGAAAGCTTTCTGAAAAAAAAAAACAGTATTTTAATGGCGGCCCTGTATTATACTTACTTATATACTTTGTCCACTGTACATACGAATATAAGACCGGATTCGACCAAAATTGGAGTAAGACTAGAGAATAACTTGTACTTATCCCAAAAGTCAAGTGATTTTTAGGGTTTCGTAGCCAAATGGCAAAAACGGAACCCTTATAGATTCGTCATGTCTGTCTGTCTGTCTGTCCGTCCGTGTGTCACAGCCATTTTTCTCCGAAACTATAAGGCCTATGCAATTGAAACTTGTAACTAGATGTATTCAGTGAACCGCATTAGGATTCTTATATAAAACTAGAAAAAACGTAGTAAATTTTGGCGGTCCCCATACTCAGAACTGAGATTCAAATTTTTTTTTTCATCAAACCCATACGTGTGGGGTATCTATAGATAGCTCTTCAAAAATGCTATTGAGATTCCTAACATCATTTTTTTCTAAAATGAATAGTTTGCGCAAGAGACACTTTCAAAGTGGAAAAATGTGTGTCCCCCTCGAACTTCTAAACTAAGAGAATGATAAATCTAAAAAAAATTATATGATGTACATTGCTATACAAACTACCAACGAAAATTACTTTAAACGAGATAGAGCTGGTAGTTTTTTTTAATACGTCATAAACCGCAATTTTCTGTTAGAAAAATCACTACCACTGCGAACGTGTTAAAACATCAATCAAAGTTACAACGAACTATAAGAACTTTTATATTATGTTACTTGCTGCTATGAAACCCTTCATGGGCGAGTCCAACTCGCACTTGGCCGGTTTTTCATTTTACCAACAACTACTAAGCACAAGGTAACTATGGTTACCTTGTGCTTACTTGTGTCAAAAGTTAGTGTAAACACCTTTGAGAATGCTATAATAGCGAAACCGGTCAGGTATTATTTAAATCATTATACAAGTTGTGGAATAGTACAAGTGAGTGAGTTTTCATAATGAGGTAGACTACTTCAGTACAAGTTATTCTCTAGTATAGTCTTACTCCGATTTTGGTCGAATCCGCCCCATAAACCTAAGTAGTTTAAGAATTGGGATGATTTTCCTTTTAAGGTACGGAACCTTGAAAAAAAAAAATGTAATTCACTATATTAGTTGCTAGTATTAAAATAAGTGTGGAAATTTCTTATTTTTTATTCAATCTCGAGAAACGGCTGACAGTTTTAACACGACGCAGATGTGACTATAAAAAAAAATCTACCTACTCTATTCAATTCTCTTTATGGCCTTAGTGCCTTTAAACTACTTAACAGTTAATTTAAAGCAACTTAAGTGTTGAAAACTGGCGAACGTAGAGACAATGATTCAGTGAACGTCGCTAGTTCACTGGACTCACCAGATTCCAACTTTCAGAGTACCTACCCTGGAAATTTCCAACATTACGACCACCCGCTCCCCTTGAATTATTGGACTTATACACCTACTTACACGCCACTGAGAGTGCAAAGTTTTGTTTCTTGTCTGCATGAAATTTCTACGTTGTTATTTTAGTTGTTTTCGAGCCATAAATGTAGAGATAGCAAAAATATTTTTACACCACACACGTTTTTATCGGGATGAAATGGGGAATTTCTATGGTTGATGGAGCCTGGTTTGATGTGTGTGTTGTGTGACGTTACAGGGAGTGTCGAGCCGCGTGATCGAAGGGTGTACACGAGTGGATGACTGAACTAATGACAATAATTGGCGAGTAGAGAGCAACGACATCGCGTCGCTCAACTGCCATCACCGACTTTAATTGACTGGTGAGTTCAATTCATGTGCATCGGTGACTTCACGAAATGTCACTATTTTGAGTAAAACGGTCGCAGATATTCACTCAAAATGTCGTTGGCAGTTTGCTCGCTGTGAATTTACGGCACTCACGACGACCAATAAATGCAAATTTTATTGTTTATGGCAGATTTAACGGCAGTGAACTCTTTCACCAATACCGTAAAGTGGCACTTGCATACCCAGAGGGACATGTTTGTTCACATCAAAATGCACAACCATAAAATAAAACAAATGGCGAGCAACACTTCGTAGACCAATGTCACCATATATGAAGTGTCTACGTCAAAGTCATGCCCTGATTTAACGTGGTTATCAAGTAAATAAAAACATGCATTGTCTTCAAATAAATTTTTCAACCTCGTATAGGTAGGCACTCGTACTAAAGTTTGTTTTACTACCTAAATTCGCCAAATGTGCATTTGCTAAAACCTATTGATTTGATCATTATTCGACTTAATTTTGGCATGGAATTCTTTCATTAGACTCATCATCTTGCCCTTGCCCCCATTTTTTAATTGTTATTGATTATTTAATGTGCGTGAATTATTGTTGAAGTATATTTTAAATTCACTGCACTAAGATGACAGCTAAAGAAACACCAGTGCTTAATAAGGCGAGGATTTGCAAAATAGAGACGAACAGTGAACATTGTCTGCCCGGGTACTGATAAGGCAAATAAAAGTTACTTTCACAGATTAACGTCTGGTTAAAACTGAGTTGGTTATAAGTAGACAGTTTATACTAATATTATACGAGGATATACAGGATGAATTTTTGAAAAGGGCTTGGATGGCCAAATCCGAAACTATAAGGAATATCTAAAAATGCTCAAAGGAGTCACGAACCCGATTTTGATAAAACTTAAAACCTCATAATTAGATTTTTGAAAAACCACTAATCTTAGCCGGGAATTGAACCCATTAATTTTGGAAAAAAAGACACACCCTTTATTATTACACCATACGATAGTGTCGCTGATAAGGATCAAATTCTAAGAAGTAATAAATACGGCAAATTTAAGGAAAGTTTGGAATTTTAATAGAATTCATATTTCATGTACCTAAATTTTGTATCATAATTTGTTTCGTTCGAAATCCCAGAATAGATCGTAACTATTCCGTGTTTTCAATCATGCTCAGAATGATTCTTTGGAGGATATTCTAAACGAAATCAATAATATTGAATGCAGTACGATCCTTGAGGTCTCGAACAGTGGCGGCTGGTGGGTCCTCGATCTGGTGGTGCACTTTACCTGCTTTCTTGTTTAAAATTTAGGTAGTAAGCGTTAATTTTATACCTATCAACTTTATTTTGAAAAGTTTTGTATAGTTTTAAGTACTTAGGTACTTAGTTATTGTTTATGCTCATTTTCACACACTCCACACACTTTGCACGCAATATAGAATTGAACTAAGAACAAAATAAAACAAAACAACTTACAATTTAAAAATCAAAACAATCAATACATATTTAACGCGTCACAGATACAGCGAAACAATACCGGGAGAATTCAAATTTCGTCATCAACAAAACATCGAGGACTCTCGGTAATCTTCGGATTGCCCGAGCGCGTGCGGCGCACGAAAAGCGACTCATTGCCCGGTACATTTTCTATGAACGATGTTTTGTCTCACGCGCCAGGCGTATTAGCTCGTATCTAGTACAAGTTGTATGAGCAGCCCTCGTGCACTCGGGAAAGCGCACGCCGATTTTTGGTTACAGGGAATCTAGGCTTTAGTAATGTAGCAAAGAGTTTAAATTGTTTCGTCATAATTAGACATGTTATTAGTTTTGAGTTTTTATATGTTTAAAGAAAAAGTGGTAGGTAAATAGGTACCTAATTGTAAGTAATTTATTAATACATTTTGTTATTTTAAATCCTCTGAGTTGTGTGGTTGTGGTGGTTCACTGCACGAGCGCACTTAAGGTACAGCCGCCACTGGTCTCGAATCCAGCTATGTATTGAAAACTATGGTCTACATTTTGAACAATTAATCAGTTAACGTAAGAAAAATTAATTGTATTTTATTAAAGATGAGCACTTACCTTTAGTTTGCCGTATGTAATTACTTCCCAGAATAAGATCCTTAATAGCAACACTATCGTATGGTGTAATAATTTAGGATGTGTGTTTTTTTTTCAAAATCAATAGGTTCGATTCCCAGCTAGGGTTAATGGTTTTTCAAAAATCTAATGATGAGGTTTTAAGTTTCATCAAAATCGGGCTGGTGACTCCTTTGAGCATTTTTCGCTATTCCTTATTGTTTCGGATTTGGCCATCCAATCCCTTTTGAAAAATTCTCCTGTATAAGAGGAAGGAGAAGCGCCCGTGGCCCCGCGGACTCAGGTTCTGTAAACGATCACTGAAGTAAGCAACATTTACTATGGCCGGTTATGGGCGGGTGACCATCAAAGACTTCTATATAAACCTCAGTTTATATAGAAGTCTTTGGTGACCATCACGTGACCACTTTGTTACATTTATTTGCGAGCGATTCCGTGCTTCAGTAGGCATGTTAAGCCGTTGGTCCCGGTTGCCAGTAAAATGGCAGTCGCTAAGCCAAGTTGAAGGAAGACAAGCTGTTTGAAAATTTTTAACAGCTGACTGTCACGGCCTGCGCCTCTCCATATCAATACGGCTCACCACCTATTACGTGGGACAAAATTCGAAAAGGTGAAATGTGGGCATCTAATATGCCTCTGCCTACCTCTTCGGAGATGAAAGGCGTGATCATATGTATGTATCTATTATATAAAAATAAGCCGGGTTTTCCTTCCTGACGCTATAACTCCAGAACGCACGAACCGATTTCCACGGTTTTGCATTCGTTGGAAAGGTCTCGGGCTCCGTGAGGTTTATAGCAAAGAAAATTCAGGAAAAATTTTAACAGAAAAGCGGGAAAATAATTTTCACATACAGCGCCATCGCGGGCGAAGCTGCGGGCATCAGCTAGTGTGTGTATAAAGAGGAAAGATTTGTTTGTGCGCATTGAAAATGCTCTGATACTGCTGAACCAATTGAAAAAATATTTTAATGTTGTTACACTACCCCCAGGTGAAATAAGCTATGTTTTATTCCAGTATTCCCATGGGAACGGGAACTACGCGTGCGGAAACCATGTGATATAGGCTAGTATTGCAGTAGCAAAATATTGAAGAGAAAAAGCTAACTGGGTATTAAAGACAATTTTGAAAGAAAACAAAGCTTTTCCATCCTCTGAAGTGTCATCTTGGTTGGCACAAATGGCAGGTACTAATACGATCAATGATCGGAGACACATTTCATAGTGTTCCGGGACAAACGACGACAGCGCGCTAATCTCCGTTTCAGGACTGGGTGTCGATTCTCGATTGTATGACTTGAATGCTTGCAAGTGGTATGATGTAGAATCGGCACCGTGGTGAAAGTTGTAGGTTAAAATTTATGAACCTTATGGGCGTTCGATATCTACTTATAAAATGCTATTATGCTACCTTGAATAGCTTCTTGAATAGAATATTATGCTACATTGAAAAGCTTCCATAGCATTAGAAAAATAATTGTGCGGTCTAGGAACCCCTAGCGGCAACGAAGTTCCTTGGTTCTTTCTTAGTTGGAGTTGCATAAATTATAAAAAAAGTAGAGATAAATTCCAAAAAGCAAACATGGTCTCTGAGGTTTCTACTCACGACCCCTGATTCACGAGACCAGTACCTCTACCACTAAGCAAAAGAGAATTTTATAAATCAAGGCTGAAATAGCTGTTTGAATTTCACATTTCCTTTTAAAGTAAGAAAATTCACAAGCAGTATTTAGTCAAAGATAATTATGTAGTATACATAATTTTGTTACGTGACGATTTCTACTAAGACGCACTACCCCTAATTAGCGTTAAAGAATTTCGATCCAAAAATTGTCGTCGAGAGGATGGTTAATCAATTTTCTTGAAGTTATTTTATTAAGTTCTGCTTTGTGTGCTATGATAATATTTACGAGCACCTACGGGAGATATGTAGGTACGACAAAAAAAAATATTTTTCTAGATTTAGTTTTTACCGTAAAAATGTCCTACTCTCACGATTTTTCACAACTCGAAAAACAAACGTGTTGCTGTTAGTAGGTAGTCTATCATCTTTTGAATGTCCAAAGTAATGGGGTTGTAGTAACACCAGCAATAGCATCCACGTCATTCTTAGGGCAGTGTTCCAAAAATTATAATCAAGAAATTTGGAAACTACATAGAGCTTACTTAGGTTTCGCAAAATTAAAAAAATAGGATTAAGCATTTCTTGAATTTGAGAAACTTTCTATAATAGACCCTAAGGTTCGTGATATACCTAGTAAGACAACGTAAATAATATTTTGGAGGATAGAAGTGCTTCACGATTCATGTATCTAAATACTGTGTCTGCCACGACTGTCCCACAGGTATATTAATAATTGAATTACTAGCGAGATATACGTATATTGCATGAATTAGAACAAAAGGCAATTATTGTGAATAGTGCTCACTTCAGCGGCGGTAGAAATTCGCGTATAAATCGCATCACAGACCACAAACAAAAACGTGCATGTGGACCGGCGCCCATTATTCTCGACTGCATAATCGCTTCGTCCGACGCCCGCATCGCTTCCCTTGCTATTTTATTTCCTCCCGACATAGTTGTGTTTCGAATAGGCGCTGCTTTTTCAGTATAACTACAGAAGGAAAATTAAACCATGTTTAATTCTGTTTAAGGTCTGTTTCCGGTTAATAGGTACAGCGAGTCGATGTGACCGGCGACAGACCAAAGCCACCAAGCTACAATTCTGGCACAATGTGTGTCCGTTTTAATAGGATTAAACTCATTGTTACATACGAGCTGAAAGGACTAAGAGCCAAATGAAATTGTTTCTATCGAAACCGAAGAAATATTGGACATTGCTGCCATTGATACGGAGTCACAACTAAGTATAGACATTGTTGTTGACAAAGTGTACCTTTTTAAATAATATCAGGATATACTTTATAAGGTTTATACATAAAACCTAACGGGATTTAATTTTATCTAACACTAGATGGTGCCACGGGTCCCATCGCTTGGAATCCTGTTACCGTTCTCGTCTCGCATAGAAACCTAATCCAGAGATAAAAAGGTAGCATATGTGTTATTCCAGAATCATTATGCCAAATTTCGGCCAGGTACATTCAGCCGTGGAGCGTGTAAGAAAAACAAATATCTTGTGTGCACTCCCTCTTTGATTTATTGTTCTACGATGAATTTCCGCTATGTAACGTACGGTCTTTGGTCTCAACTGATTTAGGCATAATGGTTCTAAGTCGACTACAGCGTCACATAATTTTAAACTTTCAAGATCATAAATATTGCGAACCACAAAATATGCATATTAAATGCTTATCTGCACTTACTTCTGAATGCAAAATAAACTAACCGGCTAACTGAGTAGACGGTTGTATAATATACCCACTAATTCTCACAAAATTTGTAGACACTTGTATGCTTTAATTTACGTTAAATAAATACAATATTACTGCGCTAAACATAGAATAACATATCTATACTAATATTATAAAGAGGAAAGATTTGTTTTTTTGTTTTTATGTTTTTTTGTTTGTTTGTTTGTAACGAATAGGCTCCGGAACTACGCGGGTGAAACCGCGTGACGTCCGCTAGTTTGTAATTAAGGACCTCTTGTGATGCTAACAAACATACCTAATTACAAGACTTTCATGCATGTATTGCATATGCACTTTCAAAACATTATTTATGCAATTTCATGCTAAACTAAACTCACAAGTAGACTGTTATACGCGTATTTACAGAATTGAAATTTTTTACAGATAATTTGGTGATTAACATAATAAAATTGTAGTCAGTATTATTTTACTAGGGATTAAAACAAATACGTACGGCTCTATGTGATTTATGCGATGCAATCAATGAATGCGAGTTTCGTTAACTATGCTAATTCTCAAATTTGAATAGGTAGGTATTATTGGAAGTTAGACGCAGTCGAAATGCTTACGTTTCTGGTTTCAACAAAATTTGGAATTAGAATAATTGCTCAGTTAATGCTACTTGTAATAAACTAAATGTGTAGCAGTGACCCATCTACATACTTGGAGGAATTGTTAAGTGAATGGGTGAAATTGAATTAGGCTGAACGGGCGACGTTGTCGGAACGATGGAGACGCGCTGGCTCGGTCGATAGATTTCGTCTTTTTTCCTGCGTGCTCATCCAGCTTTGTGACAGTAAATTCAATTTATGTCTGTTGTTCCGCAGTTACAAACCATAACAACACGATATATTACAACTCTATATTTCGTTATAATTATTTCTATACACACCTATATTGTTAAATGAATGTTTCATCGAATGACCAAAGAAATTTCGTAGGTTTGATTGAGGTTTATAAGAAATACTGACAATTCTGCTCTCATTAGCCAGTCACGTTAAGGCTGCAGTGTTTAATACACGTGTACACTACTAACAATTGCGAATTGAAGACAATTAACTTCAAAGAAAATTGATAAAGTTTAAGAATGGCACGTTGAGGCCAGACCTTTGTAACTCTTTATAACTTTTACCTCTTTGTGTTCTTTACCTTTTATTCGCTGAAGCCCTGTCAATTTTATAATTTTGTTTTAGAAGAGTCATGTCATTTTAGAAGAGTCATCAACAGAACTGATTGCCAGCCAATAAACGTGGCACGTTGATCACACAGTAAAATCCTTCCTAAGACTATCCATTGAAAATTGGCATTTAATATCAACTACCATATTAGGGTCTATATTAAAAGAAATGAAAAATAAAAATGTTGGTAGGTCAGGAGTAGAATGCAGCAATCAGGACGGGAACACTCTGACACAGCAATTTAGACGGTGTGCCTGCGATGTATTTTTTGATTGCGTCACGTTTGTGCGGTATTGTTTGTGCGTTCCATGCCTTCACACTTATAAAAATATTTATGAGTCCTATGAGACACGAGTACTGCCTTCTCCTGTTTAATAACGAAGAACGATAAGTCTCTTGAGGTGTATTGCTCAATTCAATTGCCTTCTAACTATTCCCGAGAAAACCTGTAAGATATTCAACACCATTGCAAACACAGTATGGTACCTACCCATTAAGATTGTATTTTTTGACGTAATGGGGTGAAAATTTGCAATTGAAAACTCGGCACCCAATTTTTAGGGTTTCGTAGCCAAATGGCAAAAACGGAACCCTTATAGATTCGTCATGTCTGTCTGTCTGTCTGTCTGTCTGTCTGTCTGTCTGTCCGTCCGTGTGTCACAGCCACTTTTCTCCGAAACTATACGGCCTATGCTATTGAAACTAGGTAACTAGATGTATTCTGTGAACCGCATTAAGATTCTTATATAACACTAGAAAAAAAGCAGTACATTTTGGGGGTCCCCATACTCAGAACTGAAACTCAAAATTTTTTTTTTCATCAAACCCATACGTGTGGGATATCTATAGATAGGTCTTTTAAAATGTTGTTGAGGTTTCTAACATCATTTTTTTCTAAACTGAATAGTTTGCGCAAGAGGGACTTCCAAAGTCGAAAAATGAGTGCCCCCCCCCCCCCCCCCTCTTACTTCTAAACTAAGAGAGTGGTAAATCTAAAAAAAATATATGATGTACATTGCCATAAAAACTACCAACGAAAATTAGATTGAACGAGATAGAGCTGGTAGTTTTTTTTAATAAGTCATAAACCGCAACTTTCGGTTAGAAAAATCACTACCACTGCGAACGTGTTAAAACATCAATCAAAGTTACAACGAACTATAAGAACTTTTATATTATGTTACTTGCTGCTACGAAACCATTCATGGGCGAGTTCAACTCGCACTTGGCCGGTTTATTTTATTTTTTTCCCTCAACGGGACGGACACTTTATTTCTATCACAAGCTGGATATTTATCTCGGATGGTCAAGAAGCCCCCGCAGTGACTCTCTACCTTAATTTGAGACTGTAGTAGTTAAGGGTACAATGGGGTTGACATCTTCCATTAAAAATAGAAACCCCTAAATAAATATTGAAAAAATTCTATCACATGATAATATTATTACAAATCTTGTTATAGTTAGAATAAGATTTTATTCTGAAAGAATGACTTAAGCAAGCGAAGATGAGTGTGCACAGCAAGTCTCCCATAAATAGGGCTGAAACTATACTGAATATTAAATAGGGTATCAAATGCAGAGGTGAGAAATATAGCGGCCTCATTGGAAAATGATCCCCAACCGGAAATTAAAGCATTTACGAAAGGGATGAGTTGCAAGTACTTTAACTGGCATGCTTTCAGGCATCTGATTTTACCTGCAGTTTAAGCTAATATTAAGATCTGAATGACGTATGTCGGCGTATACCGTAGACAACTGATTTTATTATATTAAAAATAACAGATTCGAGAGTCTGGATTAAAAGTTTGACGATGATGTGAGTGATTACAAATCGATAGAGAATTTTTTGATACTATTTTAACATGTTGCAAAGCAGATATCTCCGCAATCCCTTTTTTGACGTGACAACGTCTTATAAATATATTCAGACATATATCACACAACGCTATCTGATCCCAAAGTAAGCCAGGAATAACCTGCTTGCGTTATGGGTATCAGACCACGGATATTAATACTTATATACTTTTTTTAAATGCATACATATTATACACTAGCTGATGCCCGCAGCTTCGCCCGCGATGGCGCTGTATGTGAAATTTTGCTGAATTTTCTTTGCTATAAACCTCACGGAGCCCGAGACCTTTCCAACGAATGCAAAACCGTGGAAATCGGTTCGTGCGTTCTACAGTTATAGCGTCAGGAAGGAAAAACCGACTTATTTTTATATAATAGATAGAAACACCCAGACTCTAGACAAACATTTATGGGTCACACAAATATTTGTCTCCGGTGGGAATCGAACCCACGACCTCCAGCGCCGCCGGCGGTATCACTACCGACCGCGCCACAGAGGCTTCTAATTCGATGGAGCCGGCTGCACGCACGAAAAACATGGCGTATGCGGCGTTACCTCCCTCTGAGGCGTTCCATTTGAGGCTGAGTTGTCACGTTCTACCAACTACCGTCAGTAAACCGACTTTACAGAATAAGTAAATTATTTAAAATAACAATCGCTACATGAAATCTATTTGTGGATGATATATAACGTTTTCATTATTTGCCGTATTGATTGGATGGCATCAATCGCGATATGCAAATATTAGCTCCGCTCGGTGTACGGCCAGCTCCGCTTGTGATTTACGCGTGTCGCGCACCTACATACGTTATGCAATTACGTCGCTTATTAAAAATTAATCAGTTTACGTAACGAAATTTCAGAACTTTCGTTGCATTGTTTGCTGAAAATATTATTACTTTACATGTGTTCGACATAACGGCGTATTGAAATGTAATTATTTTCGGTGATAACAAATCTGGATTGGACGTTATTAAACGGGTCATGTAGAACACTTGTAAATGTGGTTTCTGACTGAAATTTGTTACTGTAGCCTAAGGGCCTGCAATAACAAAGTTTTACACACATTTGAGGAACTCGATACTTGAGATTTAATTGGAAGGTCGTCGAAATCATACGTTTGTAATAGTTCATAGGCTGCGGTAACCACCAGTCCTTCTGGTGAATAGTGTGCTTATGTGCCACTTTAGTGGTACAAAACAAAATCTAACTTGTTTTATGTAACCTACTAGCTGATGCGCGCGGCTTCGCCCGCGTGAAATTTGGTTCCAGTTCCCGCTTCCCGTGGAAACATTTTCCCGGGATAAAAAGTAGCCTATGTGTTATTCCAGACTATACTCTACCCCTGTACTAAATTTCAGCCAGATTCATTCAGCCGTTAGAGCGTGATTGAGTAACAAACATCCAAACATCCAAACATCTTCACAAACTTTCACATTTATAATATTAGTAGGATTATACAAAAAGTGCGGTGACTATACTTTAAATAACCACAAACAGAATGCAGCGGACGGTCACATTCTTTATCGCCGTCATACGAGACGAATATGGAGCTAATAATATTGTGGTCCCTCAGTGATGTAGTAGCATCAGAATATTACAAAAAGCTGTATACGGAGCTGGTGTACTTAATGGCGAATATAATGTATGCTAATGAGGGTGCGGGTGGGACGAGCCAACGTGACGTCACGCTTTTGACCACAGACCACTACCGTTTACTGGTCGGCTCTAACGAGCGGGTGCATGAATTTCCTATAGTCGATCTACTAGTTGCACCACCACTTGCACAAGTCAAATATAATATGTAACAAAATAATCCATAAACAAGCTACCATAGTAGCAGCATTTCATAAATTCACCAAGTGACAAGTTTATTGAAGCACTGTAGCTCCTTTGTAACTCGGCTCAAACTAGATAGGGTATTACGAGAGGCGGAGCAGGCAAAGCTATTCGCGATAATAAAAACTGCACGGGTGCTACAAAAATAATAAAAGTTAGCATTGGGCGCCCGCGAGGCGTCGCCGGGAGGGCACAGCGAATAACGCCTGTATCGTCATTGGCCTATTTACTGTGTCTACCGAGATAGCTTTAGTATTTATTTTAAATCATAATAGGATAACTCACATGCTTATGATAATATATAAGTTAATTACCATGCAGTAAGTAAATTGAATTGCAATTAAGAGGGATTTAGAGCATTATAGTCTCTACAACTATTGTCAGTAGGCGGGTAGGCCTTCCGCTATTTTTTAACCGACTTCAAAAAAAGGAGGAGGTTCTCAATTCGTACGCTATGTTTTTTTTTTTTTTGTATGTATGTTACGCGATAGCGGCGCCAATTATGGATGGATTTTGAAAATTCTTTTTTTGTTTGAAAGAGGCTACTTCTGAGGTGGTCCCATATCCAGGGTATCAGGATCTGATGCTGGAATCCAGGAGAAATTGAGGGCAACCACCGAAAATTGTAGGGACAACTAGTGCGTTTGTTAACTTTTTAGGGTTTCGTAGCCAAATGGCAAAAACGGAACCCTTTTAGATTCGTCATGTCTGTCTGTCTGTCTGTCCGTCTGTCTGTCCGTCCGTGTGTCACAGCCTCTTTTCTCCGAAACTATAAGGCCTATGCTGTTGAAACTTGGTAACTAGATGTATTCTGTGAACCGCATTAAGATTCTTATATAAAACTAGAAAAACAGTAGTAAATTTTGGGGGTCCCCATACTCAGAACTGAAACTCAAATTTTTTTTTTTCATCAAGGCCATAGGTACGTGTGGCCATAGATCTATAGATAGGGTTCCAAAAATGCTATTGAGGTTCTTAAAATCATTTTTTCCTTAAGTGAATAGTTTGCGCAAGAGACACTTCCAAAGTGGAAAAATGTGTGTCCCCCCCCCCCTCTAACTTCTATACTAAGAGAATGATAAATCTAAAAAAAATATATGATGTACATTGCCATAAAAACTACCAACGAAAATTGGTTTGAACGAGATAGAGCTGGTAGTTTTTTTTAAAAAAATCATAAACCGCAATTTTCGGTAAGAAAAATCACTACCACTGCGAACGTGTTAAAACATCAATCAAAGTTACAACGAACTATAAGAACTTTTATATTATGTTACTTGCTGCTCCGAAACCCTTCATGGGCGAGTCCAACTCGCACTTGGCCGGTTTTTTGATTAAGTGCTTTAATGTACTAAAATTCAATGAAGGTCTGGAGTCAATCTGATGATGGAACTGAAAGACAGTCGAGGGAATTCCTTAACGATTTACAGCAGTTACCTTGTGTTTCGGCTTGATTGATTTGTGTTGATGAGAACTTTACACCTAGATAGAAATACTTTTCGGTCCACCCGTCACATAAAATAAAAAAATAAAAATTATAAATAAAAAATAGAACCGACTACATATAAATCCTTAAAAATAAAATTTCCCTAGCACATAGTAATATGTATTTGGATTTATCGGATTTTATTCAATATAATATTGAAGTTGGTGCCATTAATAATACCTACCTAAACCTATGGGTTTACTTGGCGCCGACTTCAATATGATATTGAATAAAATCTGATAAATCAAAATACGTATTACTATGTGCTAGGTAAATTTTATTTTTAAGGATTTATATGAAGTCGGTTCTATTTTTTATTTAAAATTTTTATGTAGAGTGAAGTATTACTTTTCCATCCCATTACTATTGAAAATTAACAAAAAAAAATACATATAATTTCGCGTTATCAAAATAACAATTCGACTTGTTCAATGAATTTTACCCATTTATTCAAACCTATTTTTTTTATCCTACTTCCTACTAATATTATAAATGTGAAAGTTTGTGAAGATGTTTGGATGTTTGTTACTCAATCACGCTCTAACGGCTGAACGGATTGGGCTAAAATTTGGTATCAGAGATAGCTAATAGTCTGGAATAACACATAGACTACTTTTCATCCCGGGAATATGTTCCCACGGGAAGCGGGAACGGGTACCGAATTTCACGCGGGCGAGGCCGCGCACGTCATCTAGTTTAGAATAAAACCACCTAAATAGTTCCGACGTTTGATCTACTCTACAACATTGTATTTCTTGTTATTTGCGAATATTTATGTTTCAAGTATAAAAGATGTTCGTAAATAACAAAATTAGAGGCCATAAACGGGAACGATAAGATTTATTCTGTGTAAACAAACCCATCAAATCAGGGTACTCCGGGACCACTGTGTTCGGCAAGGTATAAGCAACTATACATATAATAAAACTGTTGAGGGTCGAGAGTCTGTACATGGAAGTTATTTTGAAAATTTTAATTGAGGACATTCTCTAATCGATACTGATGCCGAAAATGCAATTTAAAATTTTCATGTCTGTCTGTCTATCGGTCTGTCTGTCTGTCTGTATCCCGAATAAGTATCACGCAGAAACTACTGAATGAAACTTGGTACAATCAGAGCTTATAATCCGAGGAAGGTTCTAGGATACTTTTTATTCCGATATTTTCTTTTGGGAGAGGGGATGAAAGACCAGATGGTTATTTAGTTGTAACTTCTCAATGCGTGGTCCGATTCCAAAAATTTTTTCAGTGTCTTAAAGAAAGTACTTAAAGAATTGTTTCACACAAGTTTCAATGTTGAGGGTTTTTTAGTTCAGGAATTAGAGACATCTCAACTTTCGCAAAACCTAGAATTCAAGGATTCCTTTGAATGTAAGGGTAAATCTAAATTGGCGTGTTGGCATTATCATAAAAGAGCTTAATGATGAAGGCTATTGTAAAATAATTCAGTCCGCGGCGAAGGCGTGGACTGAATTGTTTTAGAATAGACTAAATCATTAAGCTCTTTTTTGATTAAGCAAACAGGGCAGTTTCACACGCTGCTTGATGAGTCTGATGAAGAAATACCTCTCCTTTCATAGAACTTATGTGACGTAAACGAAGTTGCGAGGGTCAGCTAGTAAGCAATAAGTGTGTTACGACACAGCTATATTCAAGCCACTTCACATGCAAAAGTTGGCAAACAACAACTGTACACACAAAGCGATAATTGAATTAATATTTATTTAAATTTTTGCTGCTTTCAGTTGCGCCTTTGTCACGCGAAATCGAATTAATTACCTGCCAAAATTGCTACAGTTAAATATGCGGCACAAATACAAATTTTAAATGCTTTGTTAAATAATTCATTTAACATTAATTATTCCGTGTTCACATTAGTGCGTAAAGTGCATAATCATTAATTTACTATTATGGCAGCCGATTTTGGTCGTCTACTTTATTATTGTAATAATAAGTAGCAATTTTAACTAACTGCCTACACGGTTGAGCCTAACCTAACCTACACTGCAAAATCGGAATGTCACGCTGAAATTATATTGTTTGATTTATAGTACGAGGCTACGATTTATTATGATTTGTAGTATTAATAGAATTAAGAGATTTTAATAAAATACTAACACACCGATTGCAATAATTACGTAGCTACGTTAGATAAGGCAATGATACCAACTGGTTTTCCTATGACAATGTATTATCTATCTATCAGGGGGTGCAGACTGATTTATGAGGGTAGACCGAGTTTGTGACACGAGTTGTGCTTACTCGCGATGACTATGCGATTAAGAACGCTGGCCCCGAATAGGGGAGAAATTTTGAGATGCTTACGTGAAGATCATGTGACACTCATCTAAGGGAGCTATTTTTATAACATGGTACGGTTGAAGTTGCTAGAACACTAGGACTGATCACAACTAAGTATACATACATACATATAATCACGTCTTTATCACCGAAGGGGGAGGCAGAGGCATAGTATACGCCCAAATTTCACCTTGTCTTTTTATGTCTCACGTAATAGGTGATAAGCCTATTGCCGTGTTGGAATGGAAAGGCGCAGCTCGCCGTGACCAGCAGTTGAAATTTTTCAAGCCGCCCATAAGGCCTTCAACTTGGCTTTACGATTGTCATTTTTACTGACAATCGGGTTTCATTTCGAGTTTTCCTTCCCTTACGACACTCTTGGGATGTATTAGGGTGGCGACATTTTGTACTCTCACCCGTCGCAACACGGGACCCCGTCGCCACACGGGGCAACTAAGTATTATACAACGTAATGTCTATTTGCTGTTTATCAAAGACATTTTACATATCTTTTGTATGATAATAATATTCAAGACATTCTACTACGCGATTATCTACAAGTAGTGCCTAGATAGAGATTGCCTATGCATTGTAAATTGTAAACCTTACCTTAATCCTGTATCAGGATAGTCCGCCTGTTTACGAAGATACCAAAGAGATAGTATGTTTAAAACTATTTCAGTATCTTTGCCGGTACAGCGGGTGTGATATATAACTAAATAGCGACAGACATTTTTTTTACATTCATAAAAATTTTGTCTAGGACCTCAGCAATATATAGACCGAGACAAGTTAAAGAATCACATTAATCTCTAAAATATCATACCTAAAGGGAATTTGGTCCAAAAACTAATTCAATTTATCATTAAGGTAAAAAGTTTTCGGGTTCCGGCACTATCGCCGTCGTGATCCGATGGGTAAATTGCTAGTATTCATCATAATGGCGGACATTTTAAATGAAAATTGGTTCGTCCGACAGTATTTGTATTCTTAGCTTCTCATTTGAACCATTACTTTCACAAATGGTTTCTAATTAACAAACTAAATAACCACTTATGTATTTGTATAAATTAAAACACTTGCTACAGTTAATTTTTAAATTTTATATAAAGTGGGAGAACTAGCTAATATGCCCGTTGCAGCGTTTAAAAAAAAAATATCTTAGCCAAATTTCAGCCAGATTCCTTCAGTCGTTAGTGCGTGAAAGAATTACAAACATCGTGTTTTTAATATTAGTATGAATATTGAAAATTACAGACGTTTGAAAACGCCTACATTATTCTAATGAAAACGCCTACACTATTCTCTAGTAACGTATCTAAGCGCACGGCAGTGCGCAGGCCAAGTTCCAGCAACAGGCCGAGCGCATGCCGTACTCTATTTACACGAACCGCTTCGACCCACTTTTGACCCCCCTGTAGCTCAGTGCCTATTGCAAGTACAGAAATAAAATTGTACGTACATAATCATATACTAGTACTAAGGCAGTATACCAAATTTCATAGATGTAGCTTTAGTAGATCCTGAAATATGACCCTGTGAATATAGCTAATTTTGGCACTGACTGACTCACTCACTCACTGACCGGTCATCAAAACCTCTAGGCCACTTCCAATTGTCCTAGCGTTATGAAATTTGGCACACAGATCGGGTGTTATATGTAGATTACCGAAAAATTGAGAAATTTGAGAAATCGGTCAAGCGTGAGTTGGAAAAGGGTTACAAAGTTTGTATGGGACCACAGGATTCCTTGGTCGGATCTTCTTCAAAATTTGCATAAATCATCTCTAACATAATTGATGGAAGATGTGTTTCGTATTTTATTGAAATTCATTCCAGAATAGGCTAAAAGGGGGTAACAATTGTTTTCTTCGGGGGGTTTCGATTCGAATTTGTATCAATACTTCTTAGTGATGAGAGGACTCTTTTGATTTAATTTACTTTTTATTTTAACACATGTCATGTTTAAAAACTCAATCAGATTTGAGAAAGATGTTGTCAATGTTTTGATCAATGTCAATCAAATTCTCTATACATATAAATTATGGAAAAGTCAATACTGCACATTGAATATTGTTATTCATATTTGTGAAATATTTGGATCAAATTCGTCCAGTAGTTTAGAGATCAGCAAGCATTCTAAAGGATGACTCACGCTAGACCGTGCCGGGTCCGAGCCGAGTGTCGGCCGTAGCACGGTCACCGAGCCGGTTGCATTCACGACTGCTCGGGAGAAGCTCGGTGGCACTGTATTCATGCAACGGGCCGTGGCCGAGCCGAGGCGGGAACGAGTTGTTTATGAGCGCTTTCCGTAGTTCGGCTGTCACTCAGTTGCCGCTCGGTTTAACGCGTAGATTTAGCGCGAAAAATTCTAAATCTATGGTTTAACGTGAGTTTGTTCACACAAAATATATATAATATTGACCTTGCTGCGGCCGGCACTCGGCTCGGACCCGGCACTGCGTAGCGTGAGTCATCCTTTTTAGGGTTCCGTACCAAAAGGGTAAAGAACGGGACCCAATTCATGAGACTTCGCTGTCCGTCTGTCTGTCTGTCTGTCTGTCCGTCAGGAGGCTGTATCTCATGAACGGTGATAGCTAGAGAGTTAAATTTTCACAGATTATGTGTTATTGTTGCCGCTATAACAACAAATACTGAAAACAAAAACATAATAATATTTAAGGGGGGCTTTCATACAACAAACGTGTTTTTTAGCGACTTTGTCTTATATATTCGGTAATAAGGTATCCTTTACAATTTAAATACGTTAGTTAATTTGACCATTTCATCAAGATCATTCATTCCCTTTACACCATGCAAATTAAATGAATACTTTAGGAGGTACAGCACAATCAAATGTTGCTCAATGAAATTAATTTCGTGTCGCCATGATTGAACATTATACGGGTCACATACTGACTTATTTTTCGACTTTCATCGTAAATATTTGTTCTTTAAAAAGTGAACAACGCTTTCAGCAGATTACTTTAGGTAGGTGTAATATTTCAAAGATAGCTATTTCATAGGAAATGGTAAACAAATAGTCCATATTTTAGATTCTTCTCCAGTATAAACAATTTACGTACAAACACACAATTTATGTTGTAGACGTAGATATCGTGTTTATAATGTCATTATTCAAATGTCATCAATATTCTGAAAAAGAAATTAAACATAGAGTTCACAAACTCTTTTTGAAATATTTACTGTACCTACCGTAGAGGATCTATACAAGGATAGTTAACACTATAGA
Organism: Miltochrista miniata; assembly: GCA_933228765.1. Lineage (NCBI taxonomy): Eukaryota > Metazoa > Arthropoda > Insecta > Lepidoptera > Erebidae > Miltochrista > Miltochrista miniata. Next base: position 15,507,383 of record OW121751.1, on the reverse strand, counting down.
GCAACGCGACCTGTCTAAAGACGCGCGTTGTATAACACTATAGAGCAACGCGAACTGTCTAAAGACGCGCGTTGTATAACACTATAGAGCAACGCGAACTGTCTAAAGACGCGCGTTGTATAACACTATAGAGCAACGCGAACTATCTAAGGCGCGCGTTGCTATGTGTTAATAGGTAATGAGGGCAACCAGTAGACGCTTGAAATACTCACAGAATATCGAGCATTGTATTTTCATAAAAAAATAATAATTGAAACAAAATGGACCTTTACTGGGACATCCTTTCGAGAGCTTGTCTTGTTGAGAGAGAGTATAAAATAATGTCATGTATACATAATGCACACTTTAAAGCTTATTAAAGACAAAATAGGTACAGTTTCTTGAAAAAAAGTATTGAAATCCCACCAAAAACATCCCTGTTGAAAAGGAGGCCAAGTTCCTATGGGCTAATTGTTCGCCTAAAAAAGGGTTGAAATCCAATCCAATGCCAAGTTTAGATGTACTTTAAATAATCTAAAAATATCTAAAATAATGTTACTTCTAAATTTGAACTTGGCAGGTTAATTTAATTATATACATAATAAATTTAATTATACAATTAATCAAGTGTTGCGTACTGCACGAAACCCTGCCAAGTTCAAATTTAGAAGTAACATTATTTTAGATATTTTTAGATTATTTAAAGTACATCTAAACTTGGCATTGGATTGGATTTCAACCCTTTTTTAGGCGAACAATTAGCCCATAGGAACTTGGCCTCCTTTTCAACAGGGATGTTTTTGGTGGGATCACTTTCACAAGAACGCCTACACTATTCTCTAGTAACGTATCACTTTTACAAGAAATTGTACATTATTTAACATGTTTAAAATATTTTAAACATTCTGGTTTCTTGTTATATACAACAGAAAGAAGGATGTTTGTAGTTACCATATCATATAACTCGCATATTTGGCAGAAGTTTCTTTTCGAAAATATATTCAATGTAATGTACTGTCTTCATAATATAGACTCTATTAAAACATTATAAAAATACATTTTATAGCAAAACAGGTACACTTAATATTAAAAGCATGTAAAGATTTTGATTCCGTCATCAATTTCATTAAAATTCAAAAGGGTTAATAATTCTAAAATGAAGCAACAAGCCAACAAGATGAGGTGCTACGGCAAACCTACACTCGTCCTACATGCTCGTAGCGATCATCACAAGAGCCTTAACGAATGTCGAGGAAGCCTCGTCGCGCTAGTCGCTTTGGACCGCGAACAGACCACCCTCTTGCATTTATTCATGTCGTTACCGCTAACGATAATTTTATCGTGTGCTCATTTGCCGGCGCCAGTCTCGCGGCCATCCGTCAGCGAGTCCAAATCGACAATTTGTGCAACACTAAAAACTTTATTGCGACATAATTGACCCCGGTTGTAAATAACCCTCGACTGTCGTGGTCGAGGATTTTATTGCTGGCTTATTTTATACTAGTTAAGCAGTAAACATTTTTGAAGGTACTTTTTGAATTTCGGTAGTGATATCATTGATATAGCAATGATAGGAAAAGGACTATGTTGTGTGTAACGAAAGAAAGTTATGTTCTCTGGATATGTTTGGCTATCATCTATTCTCAAGTAGGAGCCCGTATCTATTCTCTTGGGATTGACGTGGGGATTCGTAACTTGTGTATTTTCAGCGCACCAATTCTTGCAGTCCATTCCGCCAATTTTGATAGTTGCTAAATATGCCTGTCTTGTATACAAAACTTGAGTTATCATTCAGTCAGGTTCTACCTGTTCATTGGATATGTCTATATCTTTATCGCTATATCTTTTTCTGCACTACATAACCAATAAACCTTACAAGAATTATTACTTAAAAATTTGGTACCACAAACCATCGCTACAAAATCAAGGAGACACGAAACCTAACAAAACAAAACATAATTCTAATTCATCAAACGTTAACGCTATTTCCATTTTCTACTTGTTTAATTTGTAACAGACTTCTTGATATTCCTCTCAGAATGGTGTAGATAGATAATTGAATAGCAGCAGAAGCCAGTGCTTCGTAGTTAAGGACGTGGCCGGCCACCGCACAGTGCCGGTGGCGCAGCGGCTACGGCATAATTGCGCAAACTTTCATGTGCTTCGCATACATTTTCATAATTAAAGGGGCAGTTCGCACCAACTGGTAAAAGTTATTTATAGCCACTTACTTCAATAATACTAGTTTACGTCGTTATAACTTTATTTATTGTTGCCATGCTTCAGGCTACGGAAATTATTGTGACGTTTCATTTTGTGTTTTTAATGTAAATATGTTTATGTGTTTGAAGAACTAAGTTTTGTAAAGAAGTTGAAAGAAATAGTAGAAGTTAAAATTAAAGTTCATAATTATAATAATTGAATTCGAGGCATGACGTTATGAGTTACAAAGTATATTGACGCGTTGATTATAAAAATATATAACATGAAATTTACAAAAAGACTATTGGACAGTCTTTTTGTAAATTTCAATTACAACCACAAATAGACAAATTTTAAACCACACAAAATACAGGTAAACTTGCTCATCAGAAGTACCTGTATTTTGTGTGGTTTAAAATTTGTCTATTTGTGGTTGTAATTGAAATTTACAAAAAGACTGTCCAATAGTCTTTTTGTAAATTTCAATTACAACCACAAATAGACAAATTTTAAACCACACAAAATACAGGTACTTCTGATGAGCAAGTACCTACTCGTACATACCTACACGAACAAAAAGAAACAAAAACAGAAAGGGTGAACTAGAATAAACAACGAAGACTGGAGTTTCCTAATGAACTTGTGAAAATTTTGGCGCAGGGTGTACACTAGGGACTGCTTATTAGATATTCTCATCTCGAAAGCCAAGTCCAGTGGCGACAGTGGTACGGGATGTGCTTTTCAATGTAACACGTGGCGCGTAAACGGAACATTATGTATTAATAATGCTTAAGACTTTTCAGACTATAAATCAGGTTTATGATAAAAATACTATAAAAAGGACATGTGTATAAGAGCTAGCATTAATATAAAATCAAACAACACCGGAATCGTATAATTTTGAGTCCCGGTTCGTAGCCATTACAAGGAAAATGTTAAAGGAAGGTATTTTCACAAACCAGAAATAAATATCTCGCTTTTCCATTAAGGACATAAAAGCAATTCCGCGAGAGTCGAATAATAACGAGGCCCAGCGTTGTCCAGCCGTGGCCTCCTCCAAATTTTATTTGCATCGCGGGGCGCGTCTCGGGTTCGGCCTCGCTCGCCTCGATTGCCCCAATAATCGTCTTTGTGTGGCCGGGCGACGTTTTGCGCCGCGAGCGAAGGGTTCGTCTGCGCCTCTCTTGCTAACTCAAGATGCCGTGTACTCGCTACCGTCCAAGCCATACCGTGACGTCATATTACCTCGTACTCGGCGCTCCAACCGCTCGCCTGTGTAACTTCGGAATAACATTCGCCCGATAAAACTTCTTCCTTTAGAAATTCTAAACACTTCGACGTGCTCTCGATATCGATGTAAACTTGCAATAACTACATAGGTACATATCCACTAGATTGCCAATTTATTTCAACAATATTGCTGTCGACTATGCTAATACTTTATGTATGATCAGATGGATATTTTATAGAAGTAAATTTTTAGCAGGGTATGAATACTAATGATATTGATATTTTTTTATGAAAGTATTAAGTTATATGTAGTTAGCAGTCGTGGTAATTTATAGCTTTTTTTCTTGTTATACTCTTAGTACGTTGACATTGAATAGATTAAATTACCTGACTACGAAGTTACCTGACTACGAAGTTACCTAACTGTTTGTTAGCTTCGAGTGATTGATGCGTACACATGATTAAGTGAAAATCCTACAGTAGTGTTTCACACTTAATTTTTCTAGAGCACAGCAGAGGTGAAATAAAGTTAAAATTAAGACGCGAGTTTATGGGGCGTTACTAGGGTGGAGGGCACACGGCGGGAGCGGTGGAGACGCGGCGGTGTGAGAGCCCATTCGAATTCACCGCGCGAGCTACGCCGTAGATAGCGGCAGGCGGAACACGTACTTCACTTCTACTAACTCCAACTATTGACAATATTAATGCACGCTTAGCAGGCCAAGCGTCTGCGTGTATCGTCTGAAACTACTCGAAAAATGCTACATATAACATTTACTTCGTTTTACATTCTATTTCTGTGTGTAAGCATATACATAGCTAAATTTCTGATCATGTTACTTTCTAGTAATATGATTAATTTATTCCATCCCTAAAAGAAGTATCCGGAAGTAAAGCAAATATTAGACGGGCTTCGGGCCACGGCGGCGGCTGCCATTAATTCCAGAATTGAAATCTGGAATTGCGGCGGCGCGGCGGTGGTGGCGAATTTACATTCATCGCGGTAAGAACTTAAATCAAGTTCTCAGTTACGATTCAGTTGCGATATTATTTTATTAAAATATGTAAATGACGCCGTTCCAGAGCGTAGATACTACGGTAAGGACCTTACAATTGCGGGGAGGATATCTCTAACGACGCAATATTTTCATTAGCGAGACCATTACCTGCGAGTGTTATCACAATTTTATACAGTTTCACAATTATGATGTCGTATACCTTGGGATTAAGCAAGTTAACTATCTCATATAGATATGCATGTACTATAGTAATGAACATAGACGCAATGTAAAATTCCCATAATGACTTATATACGGTCGAATCCCGCAGGATGGGACCCTAACGATACATCACCTGCAAGCTGATGCACTTGCTGATTAATGGAAGTGTCTGACGTGGACTTCCATAAAGAAGTTGGATACCGTCTGACCTTTCTACAGACGCAATCCCTCCCAACAAGGTAAAAATAAAATCTCAAGGCAGTTTTTATTTGGTATTTTCTTAGTACCCCGTTAGCATAATATTGTCTCCTATACTAATATTATAAAGAAGTAAAGTTTGTGTGTTTGTTAACTTGTAAGGGGTAATCTCGGGATCTACTGAACCGATTTTAAAAATTCTTTCACCAATAGAGAGCTACGTTATTGTGAAGAGTCATAGGCTATATACATCACGCTACAACGAATAGGAGCGGAGCAGTAATAGTAAATGTTTTAAAAACGGGGGAAAAGTTAATCCGTTTGAGAGCTTCGTTGCGTGTGATGCGTAAATATTTATAGTTATGTAAAAAGTATGTACTACAAAACTGTTTCTCTTAAAAAAGTTCTAAAAATATTGCGCGATAGCATGTGTCTATCTTTGGGTTGGTGCACAATAACCATTTTAATGGCAATCAATTTTTTTCTACAATAATGCCACGGGATACCTCTTTCATAAACGAAATTGTTCTTAAAAATAAATAATGCGACGGGAATACACGCGACGAGAACCCTTTCTCTCTCTCTCTCTCTCTCTCTCACGTAGTATTGAATATTAACGACGAGACGCTACGGGAGTAAATGCAACGCGACGGGAGTAAATGCGACGGGAACAGGTAATACTCTCTCTTATGTGGCGCAAACGAAGTTGCGCGGGTAAAACTAGCTGATAGTTTGAAATAAATTGAAAAGGTTGAAAGGGTAATTCGTTGAGAATAAAGGAATATTAAACTACCTTAAATTAGAGCTGAATAGAAGAATCAGCTTTATTTAAACAATACGTTCGTATTCACGTTACAAATATGTGGGACGCGATAGCATACGAGGATTAAGAAGTAAAACTTATTAAACTGCAGCACTTTAGTTTAAGAATAACTTAAATGTCGTCTTCGAGTTAGCGCTTCCCAGTAGCTTGCAAACTTTACCTGGATTTAAAGCCTGGAGTCCGCTTTTATTGGCTGTTGGCAGCAAATATGTTTATTTTCGGCATTGTAGGGAGCAGCTGCCATTTGACTGATAGGAATTCATTCCAGTATCATATTTATCATAATAAATTAATTAGGTACATTGGTACATTTAAGTGAAGTATGCCTCACACTTGCTAAGATAACATAATTCTTAGTTAAAAAACTCTACCCGCAGATTTATCAGATTCGAAGCACAAAGCAGTTTTCAATTTATCGGGAATAAATGCTTCGGTTGGCAGCTCAGACACCCAATTACCGCGCACAAAAGCTGATTACTGCGCGAGTGCGGGTGCCTCGTAGGACGGCGTCGCTCTGAGGCCGGGGTTTCAGCCGCCAGCCAGCGTGGCGGTGCGCTCACGGAATATTTGAACGACTTGTGAGGAACTCTTCATTTACTCTCCTTACATAACTAGATACCACTGCACAACGGGTTTCTGTGATTGAAATCGACGTTGCTGTGTATCTTGGCGATACGTCTATGCGGGTAAGATTTTGTAATTATTGTGTCATAGTGGTTTAAGATTTAAAAAAAAAATTATTTCATTTATTTGTACGTACTTATTTATAGAAATTATTTTGTTAGAGTTGGGCGCTTCCCACCTTTGGCGCTTTATTTTCAAAGCAGGTAGATATAGATTAGTGTACTGTTCAACAGAGTTAGCTACAATATACCTTTAATATACTTCAACGAAGTTACTAGTGTTAGTAAAGTTTACCTACAACATTATGCCTATACAACTACATTTGGGGCCCAAGATAACTTTAGGTACCCATAGTTAAATACAATACACAGGAAGGAAACTCTAGTAGATATAATTGCAATAAGGCAATGCATCAGACCATCTTGTGGTGCTAACTGCAATGGGTCTCAGTGTTGTCACGTGAACTCCCGACAGCGAACGCCCAGGGAAATCATGACCGACGCCTCTCTACCCCAAGCAGAAAGGATGAACTCCAACATCGCACCGCCACGACTAGCTTTATGTCCTGACAAAAGTAAACGTGTCTCTGAATTGGTTTCGAAAATTGCTTTGAGACATTTTGTAATCAAATGAAAGTAAATCACTTGCAGTTTAAATAGATTACTGAGTAGAATATTCTAGATGCAACCCTTGTGGCATCCCAATGTAATCGTCCTACATTATCAACATAAACACGCTCTAGTTGAATTATAGCGCGTCGTATCATAAGCTTAAGACGTGTGCTAACAAGATTTATGTAATTAATTTAGGAGATAAGAGCAGGAGCGAGGATTCATGTGTTATGGGATACAAAGGGCGTGACACCACAGTCAAGGGACTCTACGCTTGAGGCCGTCCTAGATTTGTTATCTATCTAATAATACATTTCTAAAAATTGATTTTCATTTATGTTAGTATCCTATTCTATATTGAACAAACTGCTTGTTTACTCTCTTGCAAGTTCTAGTCAACTACATTGACAATAACTATGGAAATGTTGTTATTATGAGAGACGAAATAATAAAGGGAAAAAATACGAATAAACGTTGAGAAAGCAACAGAGGCGAGCAGATAGGCGAAACAGGGGTGAATGCGAGCGAACAACTGGCACCGTCGGCGTCGGTCGGAGATATTTACGTTTATCTTCGGGTAACGGCTTCATCGCAAGCTTTATTACAACATCCACTCACGTAATCCTCCGCCGCCGTCATAACTCCTCGTTTGTTGGCCCGCTACAATGTACTACACCGCTTTTCACTAGGTAGCGAGGTGCACTATGCGTAAAACATTATTGCTACCACTTAATTTATATTTTTAGTAGTGATCAACTTGCATAAAATAAAATGTTAATAGAGTCATTAAAATGGACGTATCTTGTAAATTTTTCGCAACAACAGCCCTCAGTTGATTCACTAGGAACTGGATCTTTTAAATAATACAGGAAACGTTTGAAATTGACGATCAAGAATTCTGAATTTAAAAAAAAAATACAATTTGTTCCTATAATAGCAATTGGCTCCCGATATTGTTCAAACTCTATCAATAAAGATAGTGAAACATGTTATCTTGTTAGTTAGTGGGATCTAGAACCGATTCGTGACAGCAAGCACCAACCTCTGGAAGTAACTGAGTTGAAATTATTAAGGGTTTGCGTTCACATACCTATACATCAACTCATTTTAGTGTGTTAAAATTCATAGAAACACAGCAGTGTTTCACAAGTTACAATTATAGGATGCATATATCTGTTATTTTTCGAAGTTTATCTAGAAAAGCTTTAAATATCGATTTTTGTAAAGCTCGGACGCGAATTGTGTTCACCTAAAGATGAATATTGGATATGGAATCCATAAATACTCAATATAAATTCTCAAATTTTCTCGACGGATCATAAAAAATTAAGAGGTATTCAAAGTCGCTTACTGCTGAGGTAGAGGTAAAACATTTTCACCTCTTACAGCAATTTATTAATCAGGCTCATCAATTCTAAGATTTGAAAAGTGAAAACGGTACCGAATTTATTTAAAATCTCGAAATTAACGAAAAATTTTGAAATGACAGTTAACAAGATCGATCAATCGAAAAAACCTTACATCGGATTCTGTATTAAAATTTCCTTATGAATTACAGAGTTATGTACTGTTCGGTATTTAGTTAGATAGTTACATCAAATGAGCGAAGGATGAATACTACTGCAGAAAGGCCTAAATTGACCGGAGCGGGATTGTAGCACGCCAGCTTAGTGCAGTCGCCGGAAGTAGGCCTCTAACCACCACCGTATAATAGCTCCCAAATTGACCCTTCATAAGGCCAAGGTTCAATGGAAATGCAGCACGAATGCATGCGACAATATTCAGAGTATGAAAATGTATGGCACTACGTCAATACTCGTAGTCGACTGCGCGAATATTTAATCATAACATATATCTTGGAACGGAATTTGCGTACCATGACTTTTGTCGTATAAACCGAGGGCGGAGTCGTACGCGACAAAACGCACCAGGCAACGATTAGTCGCGAAGAACGAAATGAACATTAAGTTACACCGACCACAACATTATCTTTGTTTTATACTTACCACTACGGTGGCAGACAACCATACGATCCACTTGTCACAGTAACTTTTGGACGCTTGTAACGCTAGAGGCCCGCTGTATTCGGTTATAAATACACACCATTTATATTCTCATAATATGCGAGTATTTTCCTTGCTATGTAATGTTTACAAAACTAATCAAATGATTTATGGTTATATAGTCAATTTGTAACATCAGTAGCTGTCAAAGTAAATTAATTTTCGTACAAAGACATTAATGCGAAATCGTATCAGAAGTTTCGGAAGTGTTATTTCCTTTTATAGCAAAGGCAAACGTCAACCGACCGGTGGGACCGGGTATGAGTATAGTCAAATACATAAAGGGGATGAGTTGCGCAAAATACTGGCATTGTAGGATCCTAAGCCCTGTTTAGATTAGATCAGACCTTCGAAATAACAGTGAATGAGGACGTGGATTAACTACGGTCCGGGGCACTTGGGCCCGTGCACTTAATGGGCCACCGTTAGGGGTAATGAGGGGTGAGGGGATTGGGATTGGTTGCCTTTCGCTTTGCTGAAGCGCCAAGGCCTTTATTGATAATTTTATAATCTAAAGTGCTGTACTCTATTCTAAGTAGCTATACATAACTAGTTGGTTTACAAAACTGATAAATAAAAGGCATTTATTAGAGACTAGCTGACCCGCGCAACTTCGTTTGCGTCACATGAGAGTGAGGTATGGTATTAATATTTCGAGTACCTAGGTAATATAATGTTTCCCGTTGCATTTACCCCCATCGCGCCTATTATAGTCGCGTCGCGTCACTTGTATTCACTATGGCGCATCACATGAGAGTGAGAAGGATGTGACTTTAACACCTCTCGTTAAAGTGATAAAATGTTTCCCGTCGCTTTTACTTCCACCCATCCGTTTTTCGGTATGGAACTCATGGCGTGCGAGTCCGACTCGCACTTGGCCGGTTTTGATCGTTCAGTTGACTGGCTGCCACTGCAGACCAAATTTACTCCCGTCAAGTCGCTCATACTTTAAAACTTAATTAGAGGGTTATTGTAAGTGAACCCTAAAAGATAGGCATATGCTGTCAAGGACTTTTTTAAGCTATTGCATAGCTTCTTTCGCGGGCCTTGCGTGGAGACCGAATCCAGAAATTGTGTCACGAAAACGAGTCACACTCTCGGCTACCTTCGGCCACGTTCGTGTATCTCGTCTCGCACTTCATAAATTTTTTGTTTACGTCAATTATGAACTCTGCAGTCGTTATATATTATTATATTGTGTCAAATAATCCAAAAATTGATGCTTGTACCCAGAATCGATCTTGCGCCTTCTGCGTACCGATCCGCGTGTTAACCACTCGACCAAAGTTGAATTTAGAGTGCTGGTCGAATTTAGAGTTCATAATGTGAAATGACAATTTCGATGCTGTCAATTACATTAGTTGCTGTCAATTTACTTCGTCTAAATAAAAATTCGACTATAGGTGTATAGGTATTCATCATCTATGTACAACAGTGAACTGTACTCGTATAATTTGTGTAAAAAGTGTTTTAAATATGAATAAACAAAGTGCAGTTATTAATGAAGAAAGTCACGAAAAATAGTGAAAGAAAATGAGTGAGTACCATGGAGCAAATATAAGAGGTGAGTACTCTATATACATACATTTTATTATTATTATCACCAATGCAGTAATATTTTTTGTTTTGTTAATTTATATATAATACTGCTATAAAGATAACCAAACCCGGGAGTACGTTCCCATGGGAAGCGGGAAGAAAATTTCACGCTGACGTAGCCGCGAGCGCCATCTATCTCATACCTATGTACTTTAAACGTGTCATAAAAGTCACAACAATACCATACATGCATATTTCAAAGAATGTCTATTATTACCATAAAATTTGTAAAAATAGTTTTTAAGAAGAAACCTATTGTTTTATCTTTTAACTAGCTGACCCTCGCAACTTTGTTTACGTCACACAAGGTCTATGAAATTAGAGGTATTTATTAATCATACTCATCAAGTAGCGTGTGAATCTGCCCTGTTTGCTTAATCAAAATAGAGCTTAATGGTTAAAGCTATTCCTCAGTATAGAATTTTCCTCAGTATAAACAATTTACATACAAACACCGGCGTGTTAGAATTTTATTACATGTATCAATGTAGTAGACGTAACGTGTATAAAATGACATCAATCAAATGTCATCAATATTCTGAAAAAGAAATTAAAAATAGAGTTCACAAACTCTTTTGAAAATACGTACTGTACCTACCTTAGAGGATCGTTATGAAGATAACAGGATAGTTAACAACCATCCATAGAAAATAGATGGTATAATGCTGAATACCGCAAAGAACAATCGGCGCGGCATAGAATGGGGCCTATACTGATATCCTGGAGGATTTAAATGATGCCGATGTCCTGTGCCTGCTGAGGCACACACACGCCGTCATGCATGTCTGCAGGACAACGTGCAGGACAACGTGCAGGACAACGAGCAGGATGAGGCAGCGAATGGCTGGACTGAAATTAAAATCGACAGACGCAAGAGATGTGGTGGAGGCACTAATTCACGTACCTCGGGAGTGTCGTGTCAGAAACTGATGGGATAGAAGAGTACCTTACATCATTTCGAGTCTCGCCAAGGCCAGAACAACCTTTACACAGCCGCGCCCCGTGGGCAGTTGCGAAAATGGACACGAAGAGTGAAACTCAAAACAAAGTAAACGTTAAAACTGTACTGCTAACTGCTATACGGATGCGAGACATGGAAGGTCACTAAAGACATTTCGCACCAGCTACCAGCTATAAGTCTTCGTCAAACGCTGCCTCCAATGAATCCTCGGTACATACGGGCCCGAGAACATCACGAACGTAAGACTATTGGAACGCTGCAGTGAGACCAACAGATCAAACGTCGGAAGTGTAGCTGCTGCGCTAGATTGGACACACGCTGCAAAGGGACCACGATCACATCATACCAAGGCAAGTCTTACTGAAACTACTGGCAGGGTTTCAAAAACTGTTCGATAGTAAGTAGGTACATTAATTGATAGTGGCTATAGACTACATAACATAATGCTAAGATTCCTGCCTTTTGGCCTTTTGGACTTTAGTCCAAAAGTCCAAAAGACACGAAGAGTGAAACTCAAAACAAAGTAAACGTTAAAACTGTACTGCTAACTGCTATACGGATGCGAGACATGGAAGGTCACTAAAGACATTTCGCACCAGCTACCAGCTATAAAAGAGTTTTGGCAGGAAATCAAGTGAATGGGGCGATGCATACCTTTATGAGCAGTCAAAACGTGTCTAAGAAGGCAAGAGTGGCTGTGCATAGGGGTGTGCTTATCCCCACACTTATGTATGGTAGTGAAAGTTGGGTGTGGCAGAAGAAGCATGAAAGTAAAATTAATGCAGTGGAAATGAGAAGTCTGCGAAGTATAGCTGGAGTGAAATTGATGGACAAAGTAAGAAATAGCGTGATTAGAAAACAATGTGGTATAACTGAAGATGTAGTGACAAAGATAGAAAAAGGGATGCTTAGATGGTTTGGACATGTTGAGAGGATGGATGAAAATAGACTGACTAAACAGATCTATAAGGCGAGAATGAATGGGCAAGCTGGTAGGGGTCATCCTCGGCGTACGCATGGTAACCAAATTGATGACCTGCTGGAAAAAGGCCAGGTCAAGAGCACCCTTAACCGGCGAGCGTGTATGAAAGCACTTATGAAAGTAGAAGAAGCGAAAGTGGTATGCCAGGATCGTAGCAAGTGGAAAGCCATAGTCTCTGCCTACCCCGATGGGAAACAGGCGTGATGATATGTATGTATGTATGTATGTACCAGCTATAAGTCTTCGTCAAACGCTGCCTCCAATGGATCCTCGGTACATACGGGCCCGAGAACATCACGAACGTAAGACTATTGGAACGCTGCAGTGAGACCCCTATCCACCAACAGATCAAACGTCGGAAGTGTAGCTGCTACATTAATTGATAGTGGCTATAGGCTACGTAACATAATGCTAAGATTCCTGCCTTTTGGCCTTTTGGACTTTAGTCCAAAAGTCCAAAAGTCCAAAAGTCCAAAAGTCCAAAAGTCCAAAAGTCCAAAAGTCCAAAAGTCCAAAAGTCCAAAAGTCCAAAAGTCCAAAAGTCCAAAAGTCCAAAAGTCCAAAAGTCCAAAAGTCCAAAAGTCCAAAAGTCCAAAAGTCCAAAAGTCCAAAAGTCCAAAAGTCCAAGAGTCCAATAGTACTAAAGTCCAAAAGTCCAAAAGACCAAAAGTCCAAAAGTCCAAAAGTCCAAAAGTCCAAAAGGCCAATAGGCCAAAAGTCCAAAAGCCCAAATTTCCACAGTCAAGTAGGTACTTGGTACTTTACTTTGTTGAACATAGGCCTTAAAATCTTACTTCTTACTAATATTATAAATGCGAATGTTTGTGAGTGTGGATGTTTGTTACTCTTTCACGCTCAAACCGCTGAACGGATCGGGCTGAAATTTGGTAACAGAGATACATTATAGTCTGGAATAACACATAGGCTACCTTTTATCCCGGGAATAACTTCCCGCGGTAACAAATTTTACGCGGGCGAAGCTGCGGGCATCAGCTAGTATTCTTATATAGAAATAATTATATTAGCATAGTCGGTAAAAAATGCTATGTAATAGCTTTACCGCGGCAGTCCCCGAGTGCCACACGTCTTTTTTTATAACTTTTTAAGAGAAACAATTTTGTAGTATACAATTTTTACCTAACTTTAACTATTTATGCAGCGTCAGCAATGGAAGCTCTCAAAAGAAAGAAATAATCCCCGTTCTCGAAACATTATTCATGGCTGCTCCGCTCCTATTCGTCTTAGCGTGATGTTGTATTGCCATTAGCCAGCCTAAATAAATGGACTATTAAACTGTAAAATAATTTTTGAAATGCAACCAGTAGTTTCTGAGATCCTAGTACAAACAAACTCTTCAGTTTTATTATATCGTGAGCAAACCTTAAGAGATAGACAAATTAGGTTATTGTGAGCGAACCTTAAAAGATAGACATATGCTGTCGCGGACTTTTTTTTAAAACTTTTTAAGAGAAACAATTTCGTAATACACAATTTTTACCTAACTGTAACCATTTACGCAGCGTACGCCTCGGAAGCTCTCAGACGGTAAAAAATATTCCCCGTTTTCAAAACATTCTTGATTGCTGCTCCGCTCCTATTCGTTTTAGCGTGATGAAAAGTATACTATAACCTGCCCAGGAGTATGAAGAATAATTGTATCAATTTTCGTTAAAATCCGTCGAGTAGTTTTTGTTTCTATAAGGAACATACAGACAGACAGACAGACAGACAGACAAAAATTTTACTGATTGCATTTTTGGCATCAGTATCGATCACTAATCACCCTCTGATAGTTATTTTGAAAATATATTTCATGTACAGAATTGACCTCTCTACAGATTTATTATAAGTACTAGCTGACCCGCGCAACTTCGTTTGCGTCTCATAAGAGAGAGAGAGAGAGAGAGAGAAAGAGCGCTATTATTTTGATATCATGTTACCCGTCATTTACCCCCGTTGCGTTTACTCTCGTCAAGTCTCGTCGCATCGCTACTATTCATTATTTTAGAAATAATGAATAGTAGCGAAAATCTCCCAAAAACGCGAGATAGCACCCAAACCCACTTAGGTGAGGCCATAGTGGTAGCCGTTGGTTTGTTGGAAGTTCTGGGTTGACTACCGAGGGCTTACCCGGGGCTCCCAACCGTAGGCTGTTAAGCAGGATACGTGTGGTTTTTAGTCTTTAAGAGTCCGGCATAGCATATATGTAGGAATTTCCTAGCGAACCTTAAAAGATAAATAAATAAATATGTATTTTGTTTTAGAACTTTTTATGAGGAACCATTTTGTAATAAATTATTTTTATGTACAGAACAGAGGCGCAACGGATACTCTAATAACGATTAAATGTTTTCCGTTTTCGAAACATTTCTCATTGCTGCACCGCTCCTATTAATCTTAGCATTATGTCATGTAGCCATAAGCCATTCTCAATAAATGTACCTACTTACTATCGAACAGCTTAAGAGTTTTTGAAACCCTACCAGTAGTTTCAGTAAGGCTTGCCTTGGTATAATGTGATCATGGTCCCTTTGCAGCGTGGGTCCAATCCAAATACACTTCCGACGTTTGATCTGTTGGTGGAAAGAGGTCTCACTGCAGCGTTTCAATAGGCTTATGTTGGTGATTTTCTCGGGCCCGTATATACCGAGGATCCATTGAAGACAGCGGTTGACGAAGACTTGTAGCTGGTAGCTGGTGCAAAATGTCTTTAGTGAACTTCCATATCTCGCATCCGTATAGCAGTTAGCAGTACAGTTTTAATGTTTACTTTGTTTTGAGTTTCACTCTTCGAGTCCATTTTCGCGACTGCCTACAGGGCGCAGCTGTCTGAAGGTAGTTCTATCCCATCAGTTTCCGACACGACACTCCCGAGGTACGTGAATTAGTGCCTCCACCACATCTCCTGCTTCTGTCGATTTTACAGTATGTATTTTCAAAAGAGTTTGTGAACTCTATGTTTAATTACTTTTTCAGAACATTGATGACATTTGATTGATGTCATTTTAAACACGTTGTCTACTACATTGATACATGTATTAAATTCTAACACGCCGGTGTTTGTATGTAAATAGTTTATACTGAGGAAAATTCTATACTGAGGAATAGCTTTAATCATTAAGCTCTATTTTGATTAAGCAAACTGGGCAGATCCACATGCTACTTGATGAGTATGATTAATAAATAACTCTAATTTGATAGATCTTATGTGACGTAAACAAACTTGCGAGGGTCAGCTAGTTAAAAGATAAAACAATAGGTTTCTTCTTGCCTACTTAAAAACTATTTTTACAAATTTTATGGTATTATTAGACATTCTTTGAAATGTGCATGTATAGTATTGTTGTGACTTTTATGACACGTTTAAAGTACAAAGGTATGGGATAGATGGCGCTCGCGGCTACGTCAGCGTAAAATTAACTTCTCTCTTCCCATGGGAACGTACTCTCGGGATAAAAAGTAGCCTATGTGTTATTCCAGACTATAATGTATACATATACATACATATACATATACATATAATCACGCTTGTCTCCCATCGGGGTAAGCAGAGACTATGGCTTTCCACTTGCTACGATCCTGACATACAACTTTCGCTTCTTCTACTTTCATAACTGTTTTCATACACGCTCGCCGGTTAAGGGTACTCTTGACCTTGCCTTTTTCCAGAACGTCTCTGATTTGAAAGACATTCACGATTCCTTACAAAATTGGGATCAATCTGAAGATGACTTAGAATCTTCAGACTTTGAACCCGAAGATGAAGTAAACTATTACTGATCTGCACAGGAAATTCAACAAGATCTTGAAGATGCCCTCGGAGAAGAAGAACAAACTTCTGAGTAGAGTATTACCTTTTGACGAAGACCCACCTATCATTGCAGGTGACGACCAAGTTGAAACTTGCGATCCCCCTCTCGACACTAATAAAATTCAAGGTAGGTAAAAAGGTAACAAGCTTATGGATAAAATGACATAATGAAGAAAACTGTACCAAGAGGATATTACGAGGAAAACGTAGCTGCTATTGATGGTGTAGATGTCAGTGCTAATGTATGGAAAGACATTATAGCCGAAAATTTACTGTCAAAATATGTGGGAGCAGAACCTGCTACTTCTGTGACCATTTTTGAAACAAAAGAAAGAGAGAGTGTCTATTCTTTGCCCTAAGGCAATTAGAGAATATAATATTCACATGGGTGGAGTAGATTTCAAATTCATTCATCGGTCGATATCACATCAGAATAACGTCGCAAGTGGACTATGCGCTTATTTTATCACCTACTGGATGTAGCTATCGTAAATGCCTGGCTAATATACAAAGAAGTTCAGCGAAATAATAATCCTTCTTCTTCAAAACTTTTGATGAGTGCTGTCTATGCTAATTCTAATCTGAATTTATGTCAATTCAGATTAAAAATAGCAGAGACATTCTGGCAGAGTTGGTTTGCTAATAGATAATGGTGGAAAACGTGGTCATCCTTCTAGTTCCAATCTGCAGGCTGAAATAGAGCAGAATAGACGCAAAGGTCAGGCACAATCCGCTCCAGCAAAAGATGAAAGACTGGACCAATTATCCCATTGGGCTATTTGGAATGAAAAGCAAGAGAGATGCAATTATCTCTATTGATAGGGATTTACTTACAGGAAATGTACAAAATGCTGTATTTCTCTTTGCAAAACTAAACATAAAAACTGTATTTTAAATTCCATAATGAATAAAATAATATTAAAATAGTATAGATAATAAAATGAGTATTTATTCAATTTCCTCTTTGCTCGTTTCGTCTAGTACTTCGTGATCTCAGTTAAGCACGCAATGTTGTTTTTAAACAACATAATGTTTTTTTAGGAAAACTTGCAAATTTTTCAATTTAGATTTTTTTTTGCATTTTTTCTTATGTCTTATGGGTATAAATAACAACATATATTTATTTCACAAAAAATAAAAAAATTGCTCTTTTAAGGGTTAATAAATAACTCTAATTTGATAGATCTTATGTGACGTAAACAAACTTGCGAGGGTCAGCTAGTTAAAAGATAAAACAATAGGTTTCTTCTTGCCTACTTAAAAACTATTTTTACAAATTTTATGGTATTATTAGACATTATTTGAAATGTGCATGTATAGTATTGTTGTGACTTTTATGACACGTTTAAAGTACAAAGGTATGGGATAGATGGCGCTCGCGGCTACGTCAGCGTAAAATTAACTTCTCTCTTCCCATGGGAACGTACTCTCGGGATAAAAAGTAGCCTATGTGTTATTCCAGACTATAATGTATACATATACATACATATACATATACATATAATCACGCTTGTCTCCCATCGGGGTAAGCAGAGACTATGGCTTTCCACTTGCTACGATCCTGACATACAACTTTCGCTTCTTCTACTTTCATAACTGTTTTCATACACGCTCGCCGGTTAAGGGTACTCTTGACCTTGCCTTTTTCCAGAACGTCTCTGATTTGATCGGCATGCGTACGCCGAGGTTTACCCCTACCAGTTTGCCCATTCATTCTCGCCTCATAAATCTGCTTTGTCAGTCTATTCTCATCCATTCTCTCCACGTGTCCAAACCATCTAAGCATCCCTTTTTCGATCTTAGTCACTACATCTTCTGTTATACCACATTTTTCCCTTATCACGCTATTTCTTTTTTTATACTATATTATATTTTTATTTTATTATATACTATATTTATATACTATATTTTTTTTTTATTATTATATACTATATTTTTTATACTTATCACGCTATTTCTTTTTTTATACTATAATGTATGTCTGTATCAAATTGCAGCCTGATCCGTTTAGCCGTTTGAGCGTGAAAGAGTAACAAACATTCACACTCACAAAGTTTCTACATATAATAAAACTGTTGAGGGTCGAGTCTGTAGTAGTAAGATATTTTGAAAATTTCAATTGTAGGGTGTTTTCCCATCGATACTGAAGCCGAAAATGTAATTAAAAATTTTCAAGTCTGTCTTACTGCATCCCGAATCAGTATAACGCCAAAACTACTGAATCGATATGAATAAAACTTGGTACAATCTGAGCTAATGATCCGAGGAAGGTTCTAGGACACTTTTCATACCGATATTTAGCGCGTTTCCTTTAAGAGAGGGGATGAAAGTCAGAATGATTTTTAGTTGTAACCATAGATTTAGCGAAAAATCCTAAATCTATGGTTGTAACTTCCCTATGCAGGGTACGATTTCAAAAAAAAATTCAGTGTCGTAAAGGGTGTACTTTAAACATTTTTTTCAAATTTGAGTGTTTTGTAGCCACGCACGCCTTTGGCGCGGACTAAATCATTTTAGAATAGCCTTAATCATTAAGCTCTTTTTTAATTAAGCAAACAGGGCAGATTCACACGCTGTATGATGAGTCTGATTAAGAAATACCTCAACTTTAATAGACCTTATGTGACGTAAACGAAGATGCGAGGGTACGCTAGTTCAAAGATAAAAGAATACCTAGGTTTCTTCATAACTACTTAAAAACTATTTTTACAATTTTTATGGTAATAATAGACATTCTCTAAAATGTACATTTATGGTATTGTTGTAACGTTTATGACATGTTTTCAGTACATAGGTATGGTTCAGAGATGGCGCTCGCGGCTACGTCAGCGTGAAATTTTATTTCCCGCTTCCCATGGGAACTTTAAAAAGTAGCCTATGTGTTATTCCAGACTATAATGTATATCTGTACCAAATTTCAGCCAGATCCGTTTAGCCGTTCGAGCGTGAAAGAGTAACAAACATCCACACTCACAAACATTCACATTTATAATATTAGTAAGATAGATACGAGCTGCAACGATGGGTTAGAAGTATATTACAGGTAGATTTAAATATGCAACATAAATCTTTTGATAATGAATTAAGAAGAGGACGTATACTAATAAAGAGTGGGCGATGTCGGTGACACGGTCTCCGGCCATTGCTTACCAGATGTCCAATCGGCAGAAATTAGGGAAGGTAGAAATTCATTTTTTAATGTCAGAGAAGAAAATTCATTAGAACTTTGAAATTACTGATGGCTAAACGGACGGAGTAAAATTTGCTCTTAATTTGTGCCGAAACATTTTAGCAAATTTTAAGAAACTTTCAAAACGACTTTTAAAGTGTGAAAGATGGGGAAAGTGCTAATGATTACTGTTGAGCTTTTGTTAATAGGAATTCATAGCATTTGAAAATAAAATAACTATTGAATGTCATCCATTTGGTCCATCCTTAAGCACCTGTGTGAAACACGTTGGAGGCAAGGATAGGAACATATTTCATATCAACCTTTGAGACAAAAACTGTAATAGAACGCGTAATCTTGGCCGTTATTATACGTATAAATAATAACTGTGACATTTGCAAATAGAGTGCACATATTAAAGCAATAAATCTGTAGCGACGATGACGTCTTAAAGCGGTCGGGCTCCGGTGTCGACCGTTGCACGCTCGTCCAGAAAACCCGATATTAGTTTACTTTTCCTCTCGAACTTACTTTATTAGTTATCCATCCGCAAAAGCTGCTGGTTATAGTTTTCAAGTTATTGAAAGGCAAGAAGCGTCTAGAACATGCACTTGTATAGGAGTTTACCTTCATTCCCAGTAGTTCCGCGGCAGTAGTTCCGCGACGGAACTAGTGAGACTTTTTGTCCCAATAGTTCCGTGGCGGAACTAGTGAGACTTTTTTTTCCCAGTAGTTCCGCACCCCGGAACTACTGGGACATTTTTATTCTCAGTAGTTCCGTGGCGGAACTAGTGAGAATTTTCTATTCCCAATAGTTCCGTAGCGGAACAACTGAGACTTTTCCATTCTCAATAGTTCCGTAGCAGAACTAGTGAGACTATTTTACTCCCAGTAGTAAAAAAACAAAGATCGAAGATTGGTAAAACAAATGAAGATCAACGAAACAAATGAAGATCAACGAAACAAATGAAGATCGATCAAACAAATGAAGATCAACAAAACAAATGCAGATCGGTAAAACAAATGAAGATCGGTGAAGATCGGCAAAATAAATGACGGTTAAATAAACAAAAGAAGATCGAAAAAACATATGCAGATCAGCAAAACAAAGGACTATAAGCAAGTTGATAAGGTCAAAAATTACTTGCAGCCATATTTTGTAATCTAGATGAGATTAACATTCAAAAAAATAGGTGCAAGCAATTCACGACCTCAATGACACTGCTCTAAAAATGTGCTTTTAGGCGTTTATGAACATCACTGATCACAAATATGTAAAAAATAACTAAATATTATGCATGTTCATAAGGTCGAGAATTGCTTCCACCTATTTTTTTGAATGGGTATTGCATCTAGATTACAAAAAATAGGTCCAAGCAAATTTCGACCTTATGAGCATGCATAATATCAATTATTTTTTTATATATTCGTGATCAGCGATGTCTATAATCGCCTAAAAGCACATTTTTAGATAAATGTCATTAAGGTCGAGAATTGCTTGCACCTATTTTTTTGAATGGGTATTGCATCTAGATTACAAAAAATGGTGCAAGCAAATTTCTAACTTATGAGCATGCATAATATCAATTCTTTTTTTATATATTCGTGATCAGCGATGTCTATAATCGCCTAAAAGCACATTTTTAGATAAGTGTCATTAAGGTCGAGAATTGCTTGCACCTACTTTTTGAATGTTAATCGCATCTAGTTTCCAAAATATGGCTGCAAGTAATTTTTGACCTTATCAACTTGCTTATAGTTCTTTGTTTTGCTGATCTGCATATGTTTTTTCGATCTTCATTTGTTTATTCAACTGTCATTTATTTTGCCGATCGTCATTTGCTAGCCGATTTTCACCGATCTTCTTTGTTTCATTGATCTTCATTTGTTTCGTCGATCTTCATTTGTTTTACCGATCTTTATTTGTTTAGTTGATCTTCATTTGTTTCATTGATTTTCATTTGTTTTTTTGATCTTCATTTGTTTTACCGATCTTCATTTTTTTGTAGATCTTCATTTGTATTCTTTTTAATTGTATTAGTTAATAGCCGTAAGACACCGTAGGGAACTAATGGGGACATAAATATTCGTATGTAAGTGATGCTTTCTCCCGCGGGACTACTGCGACTTGATTTATTAGTTTTTAATTTATGTTTTGTTTCGCGGAACTACTGGGACTTAATTTATTAGTTTTTATTTTATGCTTTGTTCCGCGGAACTATTGGGAATGAAATTATTAGTATTTCATTTATACTTTGTTCCGCGGAACTAATGGGAACTGAATTATTGATGCTTTGTTCCGCGGAACAACTGGGAAAAAAAGTCTCACTAGTTCCGCCACGGAACTACTTCAACGGAACAACTGGGAATAATCGGGAGTTTAGTTCGTTCCTCAAGTACTTTAAGATTCTCCGTCTGGAACGTCTGGAGAATATTTTTCTTTGACTATTTATGAACTCTTTAATGAGCATCGAAGCACGACATTTCAATCAATATTTGGATAGAGACAAAGACGACGAGGGTATTAGTGGTACGTTTTAATCCTACTAATATTATAAATGTGAAAGTTGAAGATGTTTGGATGTTTGTTACTCAATCACGCTTTAACGGCTGAACGGATTGGGCTGAAATTTGGTACAGAGATCCCGGGAAAATGTTCAACTGGGAAGCAGGAACGGGAACCAAATTTCAAGCGGCCGAAGGCGCGCGCATCAGCTAGTTTGCTATAATTAGTGTATTGAATATAGAGTTACATAATAATAAACAAACTAAAACCCCTTGTAGAGATAAATAATGTTTATTTAACAGCAGTTTTCGGTCCACTGCTCTGAAATGTAATTAAAACTTTTGTATTCGACCCTAATCAACCTATAGGTTTGGGATCGTATGGGCAAAAATTACATCCAATTTAATGCAGCAAGGAAGAATAATTGTGTAACATTTAACGGTTTACATTCAGCAAAGTGAAGACATGTATCATCCATTTGTACCTTTTGTATTAATACCTACATTGGAATAGGTTCATCATCAATATTCGGCTTAGGAAACGATGACAATGGAATTCATGATAGACTGAAAACAGGTCAAGCGGCTTTTCGTTGACAACAACAGCTTTGTTAGGGAGGATTTTATTGGCACAAATATTGTCCAAGTCGAGCTGCGGCGCGCAATTCTCGTGATTTACCGAGCTGTTTACGCGAGCCTGCCTATCCCGATCTACTAACATTTTTACAGCACCATTTGCCCGAAATTCTGACATTTTCTACAACACAAATCATTTTAACTTTATTTTTATGTAAATTTTAGACCATGAAACGGAAGAGAGTTTAGATTTTTCATATTGTTATGATGTAGTGTCTCTATCAGAACAGAAAGTTTGTTCTTAGCGTTTGTGATCTGTTATTACTTTGTGAATCAAAGTTACAAGTACAAAAAATTTTAACGTCTGCCTGCTAGCAATCTTTCTGAAGTAAGTATAAAAATTGAAAACTGCATTGCATTGTAAAAGTTTGTAAAGTTCTCAAGTTTCGAGGTTTGAGAGACATTAAATTATCCTATTTCACTTTTTCATGATATATTATGTAAGTGTTGCGATGTTTTAGGTTCTAGGTTGAACGGCTAAGAGTGAATCTTCACGTGAAGTGGGAATATATCCTTAACCGCGAATCAGAAAACTCATAATGTCGAGTCGATAAAATTCCTTCAATAAGACGATATGTCTAATACGTCAGAAGAGGCATCTGACGCAGACACTAGATATACTCGACATTAGAGATAAATAAATTCTTTGCAGAGCCAATACCTACAGAAAGTTATTGCTCCAAGATGAAACTACCTATCGGAAAGTAATGAAAAAGATTTAAAAAACTAACTCCATTGAAAGAAATGCGGCTAACTCCGTCCTTTACAATAAAAATAGCCTTTAAGCCATCGAAACATTAACAAAGTTTTCACGTTAACTTTTTGTATAAGTAGAAAAGTTGCGGAGGCATTTTCCAATCTCTGAGCGAGGGCCGTCTGCCCCGGCCGGGCGGCCCCGAGCCGAGTCATTATGGCGCGGCGCTCAACCGTCACTGGAACAATCTCGGATACACTACCTGGCCTTTGATATGGGAATAAAATATATAGATCTATTGAGCTATATACACATCATGTTTGACTTAGGTACTGATAACGCCTTCCTAATATTTTAAATTAACTTACCGAACTCGTAAAATGGCATGGCTCTTTTAATAGCATATTATATAGTAGGTTTGCTTGCTCTATTTTCGATTAAGGTTTTCATATCGTTTACTATGTATCTGCATAGTATACGATATGAAAACCTTAATCGAAAATAGAGCATCAACGCATACGCAAAATATTATAATAGTTATAAAGATATAGGCATCCATTAAAAAAACAGTGTTATTTGAAAACGACTCCCTCAAAAGGATATGAAACGTCCAAGAATCACACTGGGTATTAAGCTACTTAGTTAGGTACTAATTCCATTTACTTTTAAAATCAAAGAACACTATCTAACAAGTCATTAATTATTCTTCGCGTTGTTAAATTCAACACATTATACGTAAAGGACTTTCGTTTTCTTTCCATTACTTATAATCCTACAGAGATAGGTATAGCCGCAGTGTAATCGTGAGCAGCTAGCTACTTTGTAAAAGGGAGTAGAAAGTCTGCTAATCCTTTTATCTAAGCGCAGCACGCGGTGGAGTTGGGCGAATGTGTCTGTAGTTTACCGCCTCGCACCTGTTCGACCACACTTGAGCCTGAGCCGAGCTTAATCTACCCTCTTTTTATTACTGCCGTGTTTCAACTAAGAAACCACTCGCTCACTTAATGTTATTTGAAATACGGTATCGATTCTCTCCTAAACTTAAAATTCGTTCCCGCGGTACTCATTCCCGGGATAAAAAGTAGCCTATGTGTTATTCCGGACTATACTCTATCCCTGTTCCAATTTTCAGCCAGAAAGTACCAGAAAATTGCAAATTTTATAAAACTGTCTCTACACAGTTCGTCGGATTTCAGTCAAATAAATTAATAATTCATTCAACCGTCTACTTAATTAAAAGAAAACATTGAAATAGCTTCTTAGTTAAGAGTTAAATCTAAAACAAGCCCCTCCTTAATCGACCCTTGATAAGAAAGGTACATTAAAAAGGTCTGGCGTGACAACAAATCTAAAGGAAAAATCTCCGCCTCTGAGAGCCCAACGGTGATAAACGAGAAAAACTTTGGAACTAAATGGAGCATTCGAGACGGCGGAGCTGCGCTCCTGTCGCAGAATAATACTTCTCTCGAAGAAATAACACTTATAGTCCGCGAGGCTTAAAATCAAATGTCTTCGTTCTCAAGAGTTTCGAGCGGGTACGCTATAGCTGTGCAAATACCGGCAGAAACATATATCGATATTTGTACTTCAAACATCTTATACTTGTGTTTATAAAAATAACTGAAGGGCAGTAAATGGGAAAATAACGTAGTTGATTACGCTTTTGTAGTTTAGATACTTACATGTAGAAAACCAAAATTGAAAATAAAGTAAAGCTCACCGTTCTTACAATCGAAGGTGCTTACCTGGAAACAAAAAGCAAAAAAATATTATCATGTTAAGAAATTAATATTTGGAAATTTTCATGTTACTTTTCATCAAAAGAAAACTTACACATAATAAAATAAAATCTGTGATCACATTATTAAATCAGTCTAATAAAAAAATTCAAATCTAAAAAGAAATGAGTGTTATAAACGTGATCTGCTATTATAAAATAAGTAAAAAATATAATGATGAAGGTATATTGTGCTGACGAGAGCGAGCAAGGACAGGTTACTCTAATTTACATTAATACGAGTTTTCCGGGGACAGTGACGAGGCGGCGCGGCGGCGCGGCGGTGTTTCACCGAGCTCTGAACAGTCCCGGGCAGGGGCCAGACGCCCGGCTGCTCCAAATCACGCGTCCCGAGAGAACACACACCTCACAACGCCCCAGGATTATGTTATATGAAAATAATTGTCGCGTCGCGTCAGCTAACGGACCGCCACCGAAATTACGTTACTAAAATTGGGGTCGGCGTTGTTTTGTCGCAGAAAACTTTCTTAATTTGATTAATTTTAGTATGGGGATTACATATCACATGAAAATTGAGATAACACTTTCCATACCATCCCGAAATAGTCAAGTGTAAGTTATTTTGAGGATATTACGTATTCGTAATTGTTCGAAAATGTTCATTTCAGAATTTCGTTACTACTTTTGATTAATCAAAAGCTTGAAGTAAGTATTACTGAAATAGTTTGTAGGTAAATAAACTCGAAGAATAGATTTATTTTATTCATCACAAAATCTAGATGGGTAAGTAAATTTAGTTCACCAAAATAACTAACTATTTTGCTCATTCTTTGCGGGAGAACTAATTAATATGAAGCTTTCAGGCAACAGTGTGTTTAAAAATACATTAGTGGCCTTAAAGTATGCTTTGTAACATTAAAATTTGTCTTTATGCAAGACTGCAGCACTCAAGAACTGGAATTGTTCGTAAAATAATCAAGTAAACTATACTACTCTGGTATATGAAGGTGTATGTGATCGTATCGACGAAGAGTGGCGGTGATCGGCACGTGCGGAGCGTCAAGTGATGCGGCTGCGTCAGCGAGCCCTGACTGAATGACACGCCAAGTGTCACACTGTCAGTTACGTACCTGATTGACAACTTAAACGAACAATGCCATAATGTTCGTAGCATTAACTCTTTGTTAACATTATTATTTTTCACGAAAACAAACTGTTTGAAAGCAATAGCAGACTTTCACAGAATTTCAGATGAGTACTAGAAGTCAAACTCAGAGAATATGGAATCCATAAAAAGATACAGGCAAAATAAGTTTCTATTCTTTTTGAAATCGGTTGGACGGGTGATTACTTAGTGAAAAGAGTTTATACCACGATATTGCATACGTTTAATGCTTATCTACAATCATGGCATGGATATAAACTGCATGATGTTCAGACTCCGCAAAGCGCAAAAAGCCAGTTTAATATACAAAGATATGAAACAAATCTACTCCAAAGGCAATATCATAATGGAGTTGCGAGGTAAAACCTGCTTTTAAATGCACTGGTATTGCAGCCAGCCTTTTTGTACAGACCACTAATGTTCTGCTTCGTTCTATTTCTATTAGTAGTACGTATACTCGAACAGATATAATAATGAGAATATTTAGAACGTTAATTTAGATAGGGGCTTCATCAGATCTTCGGAGTACAAGCCTTCTTCGTTTCTTTACGGGTTCGGAGGTCACCAGATTAAGGTAAGTATGCAACATGACAGCTCATTCTCATAATCCGGTGAAAAATTATAAGAGAGCACCTGACGGAGACGATACTGGTCGGCTAGCAAACTTCTCTTCGCAAATATTGTTTTGTACCTGGATTTACCTTGGTTTATCTGATTTCTGCTTAATCGGATAAGTAGGAGTTGGTCTAAAAAATATTCAGAAATTTTGTGTTACGAACAGAGCAAGTTAATGTAAAAAAAAAGCAACAGAACCGGTAGACAAACCAAAAGCAATTTAGTGTAGCAACAAGTTATCGGACTTATAACTCGGATAGACCAGATGTTGGTGGCACGTTCCGGTAACGAATGAAGCGCAGCGTGACTTCGGCTCACACCGCCTCGCCTCGCCGTAATTGGAAAGACGCTACGTGGCACTGCGACTGCTGAACGCCCTATCATTAGCGTCACTCACAATTTGCTTCCTGCCACCCGATTCACACTGTCGCTATCGTTCAGTGTCCGTTTAATTAATAAACTTAATCACGCCTGTCGAAGCCAACTCACATTTTATCTGTTCGCTGACTGATGTTATTGACTTTTAGTCGATTGAACAGAACTGAAGACTGATGCTTGGTTTGTAATTATTATCTCATATCGGTCGCGTTATGACTGCGGAATGACATATTTTAATTGAGAAACTTGATCACAGTATCGAGGCGACTAGCATAATATCAGTTTAATACTTGAAGTTGTTATCGTTTAAGCTTTACAGAGTACTCAGTGCGTCCTTTTCGAGAGTTTTACGATGAGCGCAAGTTTGTACTGAATCAAAAGATTACTGACTCGATTCGACTAACCGTATTTATTAGGTTTAACATTTTCTTGAACGAAAACATGCTGTAACTATTCATGGACTGAATAACACGTCTAGACACTTTGTTAACCAAACCAGATCGAATGCTAATATTACTCTGTCTATATTAACATTATTATACAGAGGATACATTACAAGAATTAAATTCTACGCTACCTACACGCATTCAATCCCACGCGTGTTACTGCTACGATTATGCTACGAGGGCGCTACGCACACTGCTACGAGTAAAATGTTCTATCTCTTCTAGCACTAACATAATTTTATTTCCTAGAAAGTATATTAAAAGTATTTTGTATCTAATTATGTACGTATAAAATTAGAATGGTAAGTCATTCTAATCCTATATGTGCATAATTAGTTACAATATACTTTTTATCTTTTATTATACTGTACCGCTGCACTGGTCTGCCAAAGAGACAGCTCAAAATACGACGGAGGTATTCACTAAGAAAGGTTTTTAAGAACTAGCTCATTAAATAAAGACGTTCGGACTACAAATATTATTGTGTTGATCGATATGTAACATTTCTCCTGGATGTTGGAAATTTGATTCGGATTAATGACGGTGTGACGTCAGCAATCCTACTGACAAAATCTGAATTTGTACGGTTTACCACTGGTGACCGAAATTAATTTGATCATTTGACGTGTGACCGAAAAAACATTATGCCAATCTACTACTGATCGAATGAACAAAGGACCAAAAGAGTTTTTATCGAACAAACATTTGGTATTTTTACTACTGATCGAATGATCGTTTGGTCGAAAAACAGTTGGCTAAAGAATATTTTAACAGGTGCTGAATCAAAATGGCTAGGTTAGGTTAGGTTAAAACTGCGACCACAACGCACGAGACGAGCGAAAGCGAGCGTGCCGCGGCAACGGCCAGCGAGTGCCAGAATCGAATTCTACTTATTTCGCTTTTGTTTGTTAAAATATTCTTTAGACAACTGTTTTTCGACCAAACGTTCATTCGATCAGTAGTAAAAATACCAAATGTTTGTTCGATAAATACTCTTTTGGGCAATTGTTCATTCGATCAGTACTCGTAGTAGAATGGCCAAATGTTTTTTCGGTCACACGACTAATGATCAAATGAATTTCGGTCACCAGTGGTAAACCCGGATTTGTAATTTACCTTTGTCTACCTACCCTCTCAAGAATATAGGCATCATAGTATATTATGCTCACATTAAAGGGGTACAGAGCGTCGCGGACGAAATTGTGAAGCATAATCTAGACAAAAATAGGTACAAATACTAAGAAAATACGAAATTAATACGATTGTATTTAACATCAAGACGATATAAATTTCATTATGATGAAACAGTTTTTCTTCGTCGGTTGACATATAGTCGTGTACGCTGAGTTTTATTATCAGAGTCTTGGGTCTACAGCTGATGTAAAATATCATTATTGGTATTTTATTACCGTTAGGCAACATGACATTGATTTCTTTTCTATTTTCTTTTACAAGAATTTAGGTCAACCGCTTCAACATGTCTGGAATCTCGAACGAATAAGGTAAGTATAGTATTCGTAGGGTATAGTAATAAAATATTGAAATAGAATACCCTAGATCAATCTTGTTCAAAGGCATTCTAATATAATATCAAACAGTATTGATTGTACTTTCCAGGAATATAGGGTAGAAAAAGAGCAATGTGTGTTTAATTATAAAATATAGTGAAAAAAAAAGCATTTTGCGTAATTAAAGTTCAGGCAGCGGCAGTTTATGTGACTATTAGTGAGCACGGCGCGCAGAAGGCTCGGCCGTTCAATTTGCCGCTTCACTTGACACAATTCGACGCCTGACTCGGGGACAATCGCACTCGAAACCCCGTCGACCTCCTTATCTCCCGCCGAGGTAATCTTTCCTTCCCTCGGCGGCAATAACTCCAAGTGGGCAGGATTACCTGCAAAGGGGCTTCGTAAGGCAACCACCTCTACAAAGGTTATCGATTTAAGCAATGTGTGCACGCGTCAGTTGCTCCACTTATTTACTGTGTCTTTCACATGCAGTGGTAAAACAAATAGGTTACGTCGACTGATTGTGACGAGTACAAAATATTTATATAACACACGTTTGAATACAAAATATTGTACGTTGATTTTTTATCTGTATACTTAACAAGTTTTAGGTAATGCTATATTACTAATTCAATATTATATTGATTCACCTGAAAAATTTATTATGCAAGCAAAAGCAAAATGAAGGTCTCACTATTCTACATAAACTTTGGTCAATTTCCAACTCTGTCCATAACAATCTGCAAAGTATCTGTTTAAATTTCCATATTTTACAGTAAAAATATCTTTTCTTGTTGCAAACTCGAAATATAAAGCGATAATTTCATTTCGAAGAGAGAAACCTTAAAGTGTGCTCGGTACGAATCATAAAATATAGATGAATCGCTCGAGGTACCATTTGCAAATAATTTCGTTGGCATGTAAATCTGCGCACGTAAATTCAACTGCTGTCTGCGCAAGGAAATTGAATCTTTCGAAAACCATGCCAATATATAATTTTTAACGAAATATGACCCGACACGTCGCTGCTATAGTAACCTTTTTGAGAACAAAGGGGAAGACAGAAATTACAACTGGTTTTATATTGATATAGCCGTTAACAACGATAGGTACTGTTCATCTCGAGACCAATTTATTTTTTCTTACTAAATCTGCTTTTTCACGTATCATTGATTCAAATTTCTTCCCTTTGAATGGCAGAACTTTCTAAAACTCGTCGTAAGATTAGATCTGAGTTTGACGAGTGATAACTTGGAAAATTTATTTGATGTACATAAATTTTCAGAACCGATAACTAGTTTTAGTCAATTTTCAGATTCAAATCTGAAGGGGGTGGCCACAAGCGACCGACTTCGGTACAGATATCTAAGCGAGTGGTGGATATCGTGGAACCGGGAATATTTCAATTTGGCCCGAGACGCGACCCGAAGGCCGCGCTCGCCACACGGCTCGCTGAACCGTAAGCCCGTTGCGGCTCCGCCAAAGAGCAAACATCGCCTCCGCAATCTTGTGCCACGTGGACCATGCCAAACACTCAACCACGACAATCTACCAGTACAATTACCTACACTCCTGTGCACAATATAGTGCAAGATTATTTGGGTAGTTTCTTTAAATAAGCCATTTGTAATAATTTTTATTTCCAATTATAAAAGCATTTCTGTAATTTCAAAATGACTTCAGCTGAATGTTTGGGAATGCCGTGACAGGTAATAATTATTTTATGAAGCGGAATTACTGCAGATGAAGTATTTCTGAGTTAAGTTGGCTGGGAATAACCATGAATTTTGCGGAGCTCGTAAATCTACGGGATGTGCGCCTGTTATTGAATAGACTGCGTCGGTGCTACAATAATTGAATTATAGGTGTTTTGTATTTAAATATTATACATTATATTATAACTTTAGACGTACTATATATGAATAATCTGCAGGAGAGAACCCTTAAACTGTTTAAAGATTTAAAATTCTTGTTTATTTTAAAAAACCGTGTCAACTGGAGACGTCGACGGGAATACTATGAGTAGAAATATTGGTTGCTAGAATTATATTTGAACACAAATGTAGTAAAAGATTGCCTATGACGACTTTGTATTATAAAATGATGTAAATAATTTTAGTGAAGACTAGATTTAGATAGGGAATGCAAATCTCGCGAGATTCAGCTCAGGCGAGATCTCGCGAGATTACGGATAACAATACCGCGAGATCTCGCCTATCACGAGATCTCGCGAGATTGGCAGTTTTGTGTGTTTATTCTTAGTAATAATCACAATATTTGAATAAATTAGGAAAAAAAATGAGAATTGTTGGTAAGTACTTATTGTGATATAAACATTTAAGTTAGTATTTGAAAAAATCTTAAAATACAATACCTAACTGCGAGATCTATAAGAAATTTGGAGACTTTTTACAAAATACTAAGTATATGGTATAACAAAAGATTGTCTGAACATTATAAATTTTTATGAATTATTTCAAAAGAAGATCTTTAAAAAAATATATGTAATGTTCAGAGTAGGTAGAATCTGTTAAAGGGCTTCTTATTTTGTTGTTGAGATAACCAGCTGATAAGAAGGCTCTTTCGGATTCAACGCTCCGGAACCATCGATCTCCGGCAGTCATTCATTTTACAGAATGAAATGCCTTGTATAAGTTCAATAAAACCGCATGATCTTCTGAAGTCAAAGAGTAGTTCGGATCAGCCAACAGGTCTAAGTCGATTAAAGCTTTGCTGACACACATCTTCATCTATTATAATATGTACCTAATTATTATGTACGTGTACAAATCATGTCTGTTAGGCTCGACTATTGGGTTTTATAATCAAGTTAGAACTTTGTGTCTTTTATAAATTCTTGCTTTATGTAGGAATATTTGCAGAGTATCGGTTTTAGTCGGTGATCTTTTTAAAAGTGTCACCAATTACCTAACTTAGCCCGCATATTCTGCATCGTGCAGTTCCCGTTCACGCGCAGTATTTCTATGCTCGAGTGCAATCTCGTTAACCTCGCGAGATCTCGCTTGTCGACCGAGATCAATCTTGGGAAAAAAGGCCGAGATCTCGCGAGATCGAGATTCCATTCCCTAGATTT
Organism: Miltochrista miniata; assembly: GCA_933228765.1. Taxonomy (NCBI): domain Eukaryota; kingdom Metazoa; phylum Arthropoda; class Insecta; order Lepidoptera; family Erebidae; genus Miltochrista; species Miltochrista miniata. Next base: position 15,475,132 of record OW121751.1, on the reverse strand, counting down.
AGACCTGCGGCTTCGAGGTCGATAGCAATTAGATTGCAAACAGCGATAATCTTTTTGGTGCATGCCTAAGTCATAATCAATTAATATTATAATGTTATATTATAATTGATACAAACTTGAGTCCAATTCATTTATCCGGTTGCTATTTTTAATTAATTATTGATCAGTCCGTCACAGCTGTCTTTTTAACCGACTTCAAAAAAAGGAGGAGGTTCTCAATTCGTCTGTATGTATTTTTTTTTATGTATGTCAAGCGATATTTCCGTCAATTATAGACGGATTTTAAAATTTATTTTTTTGTTGAATAGGGTTTACTTCTGAGGTGGTCCCATTTTCACCAGGTCAGGATCTGATGATGGGATCCAGGAGAAAACGAGGGCAACCACCGAAAATTGTAGGGACAACTAGTGCACTTGTTAACTTTTTAATTAAGTGCCTTAATGTTCTACACTTTAATGAAGGTCTGGAGTCGACCTGATGATAGAGTCGAAAGACAGTCGAGGGCATTCCTTAACAATTTACAGCAGTTACCTTGTGTTTGGGCTTGATTGATTTGTATTGATGAGAACTTTGCACCTAGATTGATAGAGCCGCCTTTAAAAAAAAAAGGAAGTTCTCAATGTTTTATGTATGTTCACCGATATTTCCGTCAATTATAAACGGATTTAAATTGTTTTCTTTCTTGAATAGGGTTTACTTCTGAGCTGGTCCTATTTTAATCAGATCAGGATCTGATGATGGGATCCAGGAGAAATCGAGGGCAACCACCGAAAATTGTAGGGACAACCAGTGCATTTGTTAACTTTTTAATTCAGTGCTTTAATGTACTACAATTTAATGAATATCTGGAGTCGATATGATTATGGAACCGAAAGACAGTCGAGGGAAATCCTTAACGATTTACAGCAGCTACCTTGTGTTTGGGCTTGATTGATTTGTATTAATGGGAACTTTCACCTAGATAGATATATTTTTCGGTTCACCCGTCACTTAAAATAATGAAAAAAAATTTTTCAATAAAAAATAAAACCGACTTCCAACAAACCCTGAAAAATAAAATTTACTTAGCACAAAGTAAAATGTATTTTGATTTATCAGATTTTATTCAATATAGTATTGAAGTTGGTGCCATGAATAATACCTACATAAACCTATGGGTTTACTTGGCGCCGACTTCAATATGATATTGAATAAAATCTGATAAATCAAAATACATTTTACTTTGTGCTAAGTAAATTTTATTTTTCAGGGTTTGTTGGAAGTCGGTTTTATTTTTTATTGAAAAATTTTTTTATATAATTAGATATATCAATGACATTGTATTCTGAATAAGTGGATATCACAATAGCATGTCAAAAATGTTAAACTCAAATGTGTACAACATCGTAGTAAGGATGGTACGCTTTTAGCATGATACGGAAGGAGACATTTGTCAAATGGAACGATGCTTGGATCGAATAATAATCAAGAAACATTAAAAAGAAATAGTTATTTTAATATTACTAGCTGACGCGTGCAGCTCCGCCCGCATCAAGTTTTGTTCACGCTTCCTGACGGAATTTATTGACCTAGACTGACTTCCAGGCCTATATCTATCCCTGTTCCGAATTTCAGCCGGATCCGTTCAGCCTTTAGAGCGCGAAAGAGTAACAACCATCCACACATCCGCACTCACAAACTTTCGCATTTATAATAATAATAAGAAGTAAGATAATAATCATTAATCTACATAGATTTAACGATTCATCGAGAAATAGACCCCAAAGTGTACGCTGTCGAAATCGAGCGAAGGTCACGCCCAGTGACCAACCATAACCTTAGTATTTTACTCTCATTTTCTTTCTTTCGGAAAGTAACGAACTGTGTAATTGGAATTTCAGATTGTTCAGACACCGATGTCTTCGGACACTGCTTTTACGTTTCATTCTTTATTATAATGAACATTTCTATAGACACTGGACCATAAAAAAATTTTTCAATAAAAAATAAAACCGACTTCCAACAAACCCTGAAAAATAAAATTTACTTAGCACAAAGTAAAATGTATTTTGATTTATCAGATTTTATTCAATATAGTATTGAAGTTGGTGCCATGAATAATACCTACATAAACCTATGGGTTTACTTGGCGCCGACTTCAATATGATATTGAATAAAATCTGATAAATCAAAATACATTTTACTTTGTGCTAAGTAAATTTTATTTTTCAGGGTTTGTTGGAAGTCGGTTTTATTTTTTATTGAAAAATTTTTTTATATAATTAGATATATCAATGACATTGTATTCTGAATAAGTGGATATCACAATAGCATGTCAAAAATGTTAAACTCAAATGTGTACAACATCGTAGTAAGGATGGTACGCTTTTAGCATGATACGGAAGGAGACATTTGTCAAATGGAACGATGCTTGGATCGAATAATAATCAAGAAACATTAAAAAGAAATAGTTATTTTAATATTACTAGCTGACGCGTGCAGCTCCGCCCGCATCAAGTTTTGTTCACGCTTCCTGACGGAATTTATTGACCTAGACTGACTTCCAGGCCTATATCTATCCCTGTTCCGAATTTCAGCCGGATCCGTTCAGCCTTTAGAGCGCGAAAGAGTAACAACCATCCACACATCCGCACTCACAAACTTTCGCATTTATAATAATAATAAGAAGTAAGATAATAATCATTAATCTACATAGATTTAACGATTCATCGAGAAATAGACCCCAAAGTGTACGCTGTCGAAATCGAGCGAAGGTCACGCCCAGTGACCAACCATAACCTTAGTATTTTACTCTCATTTTCTTTCTTTCGGAAAGTAACGAACTGTGTAATTGGAATTTCAGATTGTTCAGACACCGATGTCTTCGGACACTGCTTTTACGTTTCATTCTTTATTATAATGAACATTTCTATAGACACTGGACCATTAATGACATTGTTACGTACAACATTAGGTATATCTATATTAAATTAGGCAGAAATGTTACTTAGATTAATTAATATTTTACAGATTATCAGATCTTAGAAGTAGAATAGGTTAAGTACCTAACCGATTTTCTTCATTTCTTGTTTCTTTTTAAAACTTTATTATATTACTGGTATCCTCAATCTTGAAAGCAGTAATGCCACTGGTAGCATAGATAGTGGCATAGCATCCTAGGAAGTGGTTTTGTCGGTTTTGTTACCTCTACTCACCAAAATCACTGATCAATTTTGATACATTTTGGCACAGTGATGGAAGAGCCTTCGTTTATTTTTGGTTAGGTATGACGTGCATGTAAAACCAAATAATTTTGTCACTATGAGTACGTTACACTAACCATGGGCAGTTGTCTAAAATCACTGATACTATCTACCCTATATACATATAGGCAAATAACTAAATAATAGACATACGATCGAAAGGTAATTCTAGGACCCCGACCGTCTAAAATTACGACCCCGTCATAGCTGCCACTAATATAGTTGAGTGAGAGTTACTAGTACAACTTTCGAACAATATTAGTTTACATGGGTACTCTGAAATTAACTTCAAAGAAAAACAACGACTGTTTTAGTTACTGAACACAAATTTACTTATAGAATATTGTCTGTATAGAAGGATAATGCCTGCAAAATAATCAAACCATGTTGTAGAGAGAACAGACAGACACAAGACGAATATGGTTATCTGTAAATAAAGACACCTACGTTCGCTTGGTCAATTATGTGGGTCCTCTTCATCTCACCTCCTGCTACCGGGCAGCAGAAAATCCGCTTGCGATTCATATTACATAATTCATAGTTAAATATGTGTAAAAGAATAAAACAGAATGATTTTTGTACGAAAACAGATAAATGTGCGTTCGTAAAACTACAATAAATCCTCAAGTAATATAAACGCGCTGTCGACATCGGCGAGCGAGGCGTGTGGAACGCGCGGTGCTACATGAGGGGGGGGGGGGGGGGAGTGCGGCAATTTTTCTCTCCGCTGACAACATGATGTAACGCCAATATCGCACGCTGAGCGATTAAGCCGCGCACGCCGATATTTCAGACTTGCCCCTACTAACTGTCAAAGTGTCGGAGAGGACTCAGTACGCGCTCTAGACAAATATGTACGTATCATAATGCTTTGACGTAGTTGCTCTAAGCATTTTTATCATAATTTCCCAAAGAAAATACATAAACAAACATTCTCGTGGGTTTTGACCATGAAATAAGACTTCGATACTCTTACAAAGGATTATACGACACATTTCAAAAATTGTGTATAGAAAACGATCAATCTTATGTTTTTTGCAAGACTATGACATGACGGTCGGGTTCTAATCATAAAAGGGTTATAAAGGAGAAATAAAAGCAGTTAATCTCAGGAAAAGAATGTTCAGATCGGTTCCAAAGATAGTTAGTAAGTCAGATCACGCAGGGAGGCAATCACTCGATAATAAACGTGGAGCGAGTCGAGTGCGGCACACTACGGGCGCACGTACTGCTGACGTCGCGCCGTCTTTCGGGTGCACAGAAAATGCCTCCAACTTCCATCGACAATAAATCTAAACAGCCACGTTGATAAATAGTTTATACTTGATCAGGTATATGAGACTAACTTATGATAGATTGGGTTTAATTTCATGATATCGTTTCCTTCTTGAAATTGAACAGCATAACTATAAGCAAATAAAGGCTTGGACATGATAGTGAAGTCTATGATAAACGACAAAAAGGCGGCGCCTGAGCGTCGGACGCTGGCCGCGAAAAATACAACTGTCATCTTGACTGATGAAGAAAAAAATGTTCACGTCATTCCCCGTTCTGTATGCCAAGAGCTATTGTGCTTTTCTATGTAGCCCGACCCTTATTAAATAAATTATATTAAGAAACGGGGGTGGATACAGAAAATATGAAAAAAAAAAGAGATCTATCGTTAACCTCCCGTTAGTAGTGGCTCTGACTAAGTTAACAATTTACATAGTTACAAAGCAAGGTGTTGTATGTAGAAAGGAGCTCTTAAGACGATGACTATTAGCGAAAAACACGTGCCGTTTTATAAAAACATTTTTAAGTCAACTACATTTTTATGTACCTATTTATTGAATGTCACCTCTGAATTTACAAGTGTAATATGGTACATCTACTTTCAATCAGTGTGAGATCACAACATATTAAAAATTAATCTTGGGACATAAATGTAAAGTTACGTAATTCTCAAGGTGGTTTTAACTAATAAAAGTTTATCATAAATACTTTTAATAAAATTTTACAAACCACCAATTCTCTCATCAGCAAATGGAAGGAGCACCCACTGAAATATTTTATGAGGCGTAAATAACTGCTACCTAAATGATTTCAAATGTACATAGGGCTGGCTGCCGTAATAAAGTGTAATAAATGAAAAAAGTAGCCCGCGTGTTAATCCAGAAACCTATTCTTCAAACTTCAACAAGTTCAGTTAAGACGTTCTAGGCAAAATTCATTCAAACGTTCAATTCAAAGTTACTCGCCAACTCTCATTAAAAAAAATGTATTCGACCAAAAGTTACACAGTAAGAATCACTTGTTTTGTTACGGTCATGATAATAAATTGTAAGGTACAAAGTGAAATATGACAAATTAATTCCGTCTGATGAAAAACTGTATTAAATGGAGAAGGCGACTTAATACTCGCTGAGTCCCTAGAATATAATGTAAGAAATCAGTGTTCGTGAGGGCCCTGTAGGTGCACAGAGACTAATAAAACACAATTCAATTGATTATTGCTATTGCGGTCACGTTGTTCGGTTACTGTTTTCACGTCTGACGTAATAACGTTAGCAACAAAGTTATGGTACGTACGTGACCAGTTAAAAGGTACAATTCTTCAGTCCATCTCATCTTCCATAGGCATAGGTCTTACTGTAAGATTAATATTTTTATGAAATTATTTTACAAAAATTGCGCCCGTAAAATTGGGTCAAGTCGTTTTGGGTAATAGGTACAGACGCTTAAATTGTAACTACTCATTATAATATGTATTGATTCCAAAACAATTAATTGGTCCAAATGAAAAAAATATGTGTCAGTGAAATTATTTAAAAAACTGCGCTGATGTATCTTTATGTATATTTTGCAATAAATCATAGGTTCTGTTCTTATAGAATTTGTTTACAAAACTGATGAATGGCGATAAAATTACCATTTGAACTACACAACAAATATTTTATTGAATGATGGAAGATATATCAGTTCTGAAACGCCAATGTACACTTCCAAATAGCTTATCATTTATCCTGAACATCTGTATTAGCGCCAGTCGGCACATGGATATCACCTGTGATTGATGGCCGTGTCTGTTTCACTCTCGCGGCGAATATTTCATTAAGTGAGCCCTGCCAGACCACGCCATGCATCATAGGCTACAACTGGGAAAGCCATGTTGACACCGTGATCCACTCAGCTTAGTAAATATATTAATACGGTGCTTCACATGATGCTTAAAAAGATTACATGCGTTCCTGAAATTCGATTAGAATTATTGATGTTCGTCACTTATCCGTACATTCATAATGTAGGAAGCCCAATACATTCGAATTGTTTAACATACGTAGTAAAATATCATGTTATATTCCTCGAAGTGGAGAGCAAAAATAAGTAGTAAAGTGTAGGAGCAAAATGCGACAGCGGGGTACATATGCGACATGTGGAGACGCACGTACCAAATCTAAGCAAATCCGAGCACGCCACTCGCCAAGAGTTTATTACCCTACTCATATTTACACAATTCTAGTGGGTGCAAGCTAGTTTATCACCAAAAGGAACGACAACGTGCTAAAAATAAATTCAAGTAGGTACCTTTACTATCCGTTTTCGTAATACTTATGGTACTAAAATAAATAAAGTAAGACAGAGTATGCTTAAGAAAGGGTGTGATTGATGGCCTTTGCTACCTACGAAGGGTCTAACAAGGGTGTCGGGAGCCTTGAGGTTATCCTTCTGATTGCGTACCCGGGACTCGCGGCTAACGGCAGATGGTAGGACATCGTGTGGTTTTAGTAGGTAGGGGTCCGGCATGGCACCCATGAGGATTTCCACGAGTTATAAAAAAAAAAAGACGTGTGGCACTCGGGGACTGCCGCGGTAAAGCTATTACATAGCATTTTTTACCGACTATGCTAGTATAATTATTTCTATATAAGAATACTAGCTGATGCCCGCAGCTTCGCCCGCGTAAAATTTGTTACCGCGGGAAGTTATTCCCGGGATAAAAGGTAGCCTATGTGTTATTCCAGACTATAATGTATCTCTGTTACCAAATTTCAGCCCGATCCGTTCAGCGGTTTGAGCGTGAAAGAGTAACAAACATCCACACTCACAAACATTCGCATTTATAATATTAGTAAGATTTTAAGGCCTATGTTCAACAAAGTAAAGTACCAAGTACCTACTTGACTGTGGACATTTGGGCTTTTGGACTTTTGGCCTATTGGCCTATTGGCCTTTTGGACTTTTGGACTTTTGGACTTTTGGCCTTTTGGACTTTTGGACTTTTGTACTATTGGACTTTTGGACTTTTGGACTTTTGGACTTTTGGACTTTTGGACTTTTGGACTTTTGGACTTTTGGACTTTTGGACTTTTGAACTTTTGGACTTTTGGACTTTTGGACTTTTGGACTTTTGGACTTTTGGACTTTTGGACTTTTGGACTTTTGGACTTTTGGACTTTTGGACTTTTGGACTTTTGGACTTTTGGACTTTTGGACTTTTGGACTTTTGGACTTTTGGACTTTTGGACTTTTGGACTTTTGGACTTTTGGACTTTGGACTTTTGGACTTTTGGACTTTTGGACTAAAGTCCAAAAGGCCAAAAGGCAGGAATCTTAGCATTATGTTATGTAGCCTATAGCCACTATCAATTAATGTACCTACTTACTATCGAACAGTTTTTGAAACCCTACCAGTAGTTTCAGTAAGACTTGCCTTGGTATGATGTGATCGTGGTCCCTTTGCAGCGTGTGTCCAATCTAGCGCAGCAGCTACACTTCCGACGTTTGATCTGTTGGTGGATAGGGGTCTCACTGCAGCGTTCCAATAGTCTTACGTTCGTGATGTTCTCGGGCCCGTATGTACCGAGGATCCATTGGAGGCAGCGTTTGACGAAGACTTATAGCTGGTAGCTGGTGCAAAATGTCTTTAGTGACCTTCCATGTCTCGCATCCGTATAGCAGTTAGCAGTACAGTTTTAACGTTTACTTTGTTTTGAGTTTCACTCTTCGTGTCTTTTGGACTTTTGGACTTTTGGACTAAAGTCCAAAAGGCCAAAAGGCAGGAATCTTAGCATTATGTTATGTAGCCTATAGCCACTATCAATTAATGTACCTACTTACTATCGAACAGTTTTTGAAACCCTACCAGTAGTTTCAGTAAGACTTGCCTTGGTATGATGTGATCGTGGTCCCTTTGCAGCGTGCGTCCAATCTAGCGCAGCAGCTACACTTCCGACGTTTGATCTGTTGGTCTCACTGCAGCGTTCCAATAGTCTTACGTTCGTGATGTTCTCGGGCCCGTATGTACCGAGGATTCATTGGAGGCAGCGTTTGACGAAGACTTATAGCTGGTAGCTGGTGCGAAATGTCTTTAGTGACCTTCCATGTCTCGCATCCGTATAGCAGTTAGCAGTACAGTTTTAACGTTTACTTTGTTTTGAGTTTCACTCTTCGTGTCCATTTTCGCAACTGCCCACGGGGCGCGGCTGTGTAAAGGTTGTTCTGGCCTTGGCGAGACTCGAAATGATGTAAGGTACTCTTCTATCCCATCAGTTTCTGACACGACACTCCCGAGGTACGTGAATTAGTGCCTCCACCACATCTCTTGCGTCTGTCGATTTTAATTTCAGTCCAGCCATTCGCTGCCTCATCCTGCTCGTTGTCCTGCACGTTGTCCTGCAGACATGCATGACGGCGTGTGTGTGCCTCAGCAGGCACAGGACATCGGCATCATTTAAATCCTCCAGGATATCAGTATAGGCCCCATTCTATGCCGCGCCGATTGTTCTTTGCGGTATTCAGCATTATACCATCTATTTTCTATGGATGGTTGTTAACTATCCTGTTATCTTCATAACGATCCTCTAAGGTAGGTACAGTACGTATTTTCAAAAGAGTTTGTGAACTCTATTTTTAATTTCTTTTTCAGAATATTGATGACATTTGATTGATGTCATTTTATACACGTTACGTCTACTACATTGATACATGTAATAAAATTCTAACACGCCGGTGTTTGTATGTAAATTGTTTATACTGAGGAAAATTCTATACTGAGGAATAGCTTTAACCATTAAGCTCTATTTTGATTAAGCAAACAGGGCAGATTCACACGCTACTTGATGAGTATGATTAATAAATACCTCTAATTTCATAGACCTTGTGTGACGTAAACAAAGTTGCGAGGGTCAGCTAGTTAAAAGATAAAACAATAGGTTTCTTCTTAAAAACTATTTTTACAAATTTTATGGTAATAATAGACATTCTTTGAAATATGCATGTATGGTATTGTTGTGACTTTTATGACACGTTTAAAGTACATAGGTATGAGATAGATGGCGCTCGCGGCTACGTCAGCGTGAAATTTTCTTCCCGCTTCCCATGGGAACGTGCTCCCGGGTTTGGTTATCTTTATAGCAGTATTATATATATAAATTAACAAAACAAAAAATAATACTGCATTGGTGATAATAATAATAAAATGTATGTATATAGAGTACTCACCTCTTATATTTGCTCCATGGTACTCACTCATTTTCTTTCACTATTTTTCGTGACTTTCTTCATTAATAACTGCACTTTGTTTATTCATATTTAAAACACTTTTTACACAAATTATACGAGTACAGTTCACTGTTGTACATAGATGATGAATACCTATACACCTATAGTCGAATTTTTATTTACACGAAGTAAATTGACAGCAACTAATGTAATTGACAGCATCGAAATTGTCATTTCACATTATGAACTCTAAATTCGACCAGCACTCTTAATTCAACTTTGGTCGAGTGGTTAAGACGCGGATCGGTACGCAGAAGGCGCAAGATCGATTCTGGGTACAAGCATCAATTTTTGGATTATTTGACACAATATAATAATATATAACGACTGCAGAGTTCATAATTGACGTAAACAAAAAATTTATGAAGTGCGAGACGAGATACACGAACGTGGCCGAAGGTAGCCGAGAGTGTGACTCGTTTTCGTGACACAATTTCTGGATTCGGTCTCCACGCAAGGCCCGCGATAGAAGCTATGCAATAGCTTAAAAGAGTCTAAGAAAGAGTTTAAATTTCATTAATGAAAATCGAGTCGGTCAAACTTAATAGAAAATTCTATGGTCAGGTAATGAAATCTGTGACCGTTATAAACCCATAAAAGGGTGTAATGAATGAATCGAACAAACGACTTTAAGAAATGCGAGACCCGAGTTGGGTGATTAAGTGGCTCATTTAAATGCAGTCTCCCAACGTGGGCTACTCAAACGCAAAGGGAGCCCGGCACTCGCGGAAAACGGAAGACGAGTCTCTTAACAAAAGGAAGAAGAGGTATTTAAATTAGCGTAGTCGCTGAAAAAGTGCACTAACAACATTAGCGAATGGAACAAAGGACGAACACACAAAGGAGATGGAATGCGCAGACAAAACTTACGCGAAGTTGGTCTGAACTACTTACATGTATGTGGTGAATGCTTCCTATAAACATACATTATAAAAGTTCTATCGAATCGTGGTGAAAATTCTGCACCGCAAGGATCTAAGAATTTTCAATCTTGTTGTAAGTGGAACTTTTGTAGACTGTACACACAGATCTAACACCCGCATTCTCGACCTTAACTTGCGGCAATGAAACATTGCAACTCCGGGTATTTGTCAGCAGTAAACATTGCATGTCAAATATTTACCAAGACATTGTACTGAGGGTAGCTTTCCATTAATTTTCAATAATATAATATGTTATCTATATCTGTACTGTAATACAGGGGATCATAATAACTAGGCATATGAAACTATAGAATAGTGTGTATTGATTATCAATTTCAAGAATCAATTCGTATCAGCTGTAATAGTTCTGTGAGAATAGTAGGAAGTAGACTCCGGGTTTTAAATCGATCTTGAAATAACGCTCCAAAGATGACTTGTATTATTATTTCTAAACTATTTTATGCTATCATAAATAGAAAATAAATAATTCGATCTTTACGAAAATTATTTTATCTAGTCACTGGTCAGATAGTTTGTATTATTGTAACTTTAAATGTGCGGTATGGGACAGCGGGACTATTGTTGTAAAGTTCCGAGGCCAACAAGGTTAATCCGCCCAAACAAATTATGAACAACATTAATATATCCTCTGTACGCGGCAACTTCCCGCAATAAGCAGAATGTATTAGTGTTATTTATCTTAGCTCGAAGCGCCAACAAAGTTTTAATTGCAAGCGCCGATACAATTTGCGTACAAATGAATTTATTCGCTAAATCCGTAGTGCAATCTTGTGCGGGCCTCGGGTGGTGTGGTGCGGTGTGGTGTGGCGTGGTGTGGTGTGGCGCGCGAGCGTGGATTATCCGCGTGTGCAGAGCCGCTAATTGCGGGTAACGACGAGCCGACCGCCGAGCACCACACGCCCGCCTCTCCAACATACATGACATAACGATGTCGATGCACCGCCACCGCTGTGCTCGATATTCCCTACTACAATAACCCCAACACCATAACTTAAACTGAGTACACCCAATTCACTTAATTGTAATCGATTTGATTATCATTTTACCTCTGCTTGTTAAAGTATCGTAATAAGATATGGCAATGTTACAACCGTTATCATGGAGGTTATAAAATATGCTTTTAGGTAAGTATATTATCCTTGTGACACTTACATATTTAAAGCCGAAAGCTTACCCGTGTGATATGAATATGAATGAAACGGTTTAAGTAAAAATGTTAATAATTTAATTAAAATTTGAGTGTAGGGAGAGGGCACGGGAGCAGAACATGAGCATAGAGGCTGCATTCGGGCCAGCGGAACTGGCACAGCAGTCGGTATCCGGCCTAACAAAAGGGTGATAGCGGTACGTGCGTAAATCAAACGTCGCACAATAACAGAGCCTCCCGCAGCCGCCCGGCCTTTCTCCACAGTCCCTCCTAGTTATGGGCCTCCCCGTACCTCTATAGCCGTCGGTCGGTTCTCATAAATCTGCCATGCCATACTGAAATGTGCCGCGCTCCTGGCCCGTTGTGTGACGGACATCGTGGATGTGTGCCAATAGGTTTTCAATGTTAATGTACCTGCAATTTCTAGCTTGAAATTTTAATCCTTTAAAATTGATTTCACAGTTATTTTGTTCGTAAGAACTAGTCTATTATATTTCCTTTGTAATCGAATCAAATAAAACAATTTAGGAGTGTATCTATTTAAATTTACAACTCGAATTCAAGTTATTCATGCTAGGAGTAAACCATCGTGTTCAAAGTGGTCTACATACCTACTATAACCACATGTATTTACATGAGCTCTAACTCTACCGAAGTAGTCGACGGGGCACTATACATTTCTCGTTCGGATGGTACGCCGTACGATACTATCGCACCTCACTCCATTCACTGTAATTAACGCTACACAATGTCCATATAAATCTTCTGTGAATGCTCTGTTGGTTCTACATACCATCTGAATCTAGTTGGAATATACTCGTATTGTAAAAACAAACTCCTATTTGATGTACAAATCTAAAGCTACAATTGTCGAATATTTATTAAAATATGATATTGTTTTCTTTACTAGTACGCCCTTTTGAAAAGTTATTTTGTGCGAATATTACGAGTACTTTAGGAGTAGATCAATTTTATTGTGTACAGAAATTCGTCTACTCCCACCTGTTCTGTTAAGGTATTTCACCTACTCAAAAACCAGCCATCAAATACATAATCTGTGAATTTTTCATCTCTTTAGCTATAACGGCCCCTGTGATACAGCCCCGTGACATACAGACGGAAGGACAGCGAAGTCTCAGTAAACAGATTTTAACCTTTGGGTACGGAACCCTAAAAATGAAGAATTACAGTAGATTGTACAATCAGACTAGGTAGAGGGAACGCTATGGAAAAAGGGCACGTAGTGTATCCTTACTTATACATCTCGAAGCCGAAGGACAAACAAGCCGCGTCCTGAGATTACGCTCCGAATAAATCAACGTTACGACGCGTTAAAATATTTAAGCTCACGATTAATGCCCAGCGCGAATATACGTCTTATCGAGAAAGTGGTGACGCCGCAACAAACGCAGATGTTCTCCTCGCCGATTAAGGCTCGATCTCGCCGGTTTATTCATCACGGACAACGACTTAAGCGGACTAGACACCATTAGCAATAAACTTTAAACATTAAAAGATGCTAAGCACAGTGGCGTCACTAACTGGGGGTATCTGGTCCGCTTTAGGTGGAAAAATGATAAATGAATATAAATAAATAAATATTAACGGATAAAGTCCCATCAAACATTACATCTTTACACAGCACTTATCTGCTGTACTTTACATGTAGTTCAAATTATTATATCTCTAACAATATGCATAAAGTAGGTACAAAAAGTTCTAATCATCTTAAGTTTAATATTCCGTAACTGTAAACTGCAAATTTGCAGCATTTCATAAAAGGCTAATCAAAATATCGTTCTATCAACAGACATTAATATTTGATAAGAAACTGAAACACATTTAAATGACTATAAATAAGTACGTAACGCCTTGTAACTTAACCCAGAGCTTATCGGGTAACTGTAATGTGTCATGATAATATAGAAATTTTACAAGGGCTCGTTAGTACGACTCTAACGATAACCACAAAAGATAACTGTTTCTAATCAGACGTAATAACACGGCCTCGCCTCTACCGCCACCCCCATGTAGGTGGCTTTGTTAAAATTGAGCTGCACCGTTTATTATTTATACACCTACCATTTTATTGCTCCTCGTAATATCATGCTCCATAAAATTTATAATAACTTGTAATTATTTGCCAATACCAACTAAGATTAACGCGTTATGTTTTTAGAAATGAAATTTGAACATGCATCGAATATATAATATTGTACAGGAGTTTCCGAACCTAGGAGGAGGACGGGCGCCTCTGATATAACGATATACTGGCGGAAGTAATAAAATAAAACGATTTTACATCTCCAGGGGGAAACGAACGTTTTTGTCGAATGGGAAAAGTCGCGAGCGACTTCTCATTCCGCGATAAAATCAGGAACGTTTTACGACAATCTTCTATTCGATTACTTTACGTTTAACAACGATCTTATGAAAAAAACAAATTTTACTAAAGCGCCTTTTTTTTTTTTTTTTTTTTTTTTTTTTTTTTAACGTGAGGGAAAATCCTCGTAGGATGCTATGCCGGACTCTTACCGACTAAAAAACCTCACGTAACGCCCAACAGCCTATGGTTGAGAGCCCCGGGTAAGCCCTCAGGAAGGATGTCCCGTGACTCCCAACAGCCCTACGGCCGCCAATGCGGCCTCGCCCAGGGGGTGGTTCGGGTGCAATCCCGCGTCTATGGGGGATTTCGGGTGTGACCCCGCTTCTAAGGGGGTGCGTGCGTGAGTGCTCACGTCACGCTGCCGTCATGGGCCTGCTTCTGTAAGGACGGTGAGCGGCCCTCTCACCGTCCTCAGACCCCCGGTCATGGAGGCCGATAGTCCTCGGCGAAGACACGTCGGCGGCGCCCAGGGCGCCGACTGCGGAACTCGGGTGGGAGAGTTCTCTCCCGCACCCGGCCCGCCGCCTCCTTCGCGAGCATGACCTGCTCGCAGAAAGAGGCGGCGCAGTCCCACTTACTCCCGCTGGAGAGCATGGCTCGCACCATGGCCTCGAGCGAGAGAGTGTCCACGCCCAGACCCACTACGAGGACCTGTCGCTGTTGTGCCCACGCCGTGCACTCCACCAGCGTGTGGAGCGCCGTGTCATCGCTGCGGTCCTCGCAGTGCTGACACTCGGCCGTGGTTTCCCGGTGTTTTCGCCACAGATACCTACCGAAGCTACCGTGCCCGGCAAGCATCTGTGTCAACCGGTAGGAGAGAGCACCGTGTCTTCTCTCCAGCCACTCGTCCATGACCGGTCTGACGGCCGCGATTGTGGCGAATCCCCCCTTTGGTTGCTCAAGTCGCATCTTCCATGTCTCCAGGGTTTCCTGGTGGAGCAGGGTCCGCTGGGCCTCGATTTCTCGAGACGCAGGCCTTTGGCCCCGCTCCAGCGCCTCCTTGCGCCATCTGAACAGTGACGCAAGGGCTCTCGCTTCCAGGTCCCATGGAGGGGTCCCGGCTAGGAGACATGCCGCCTCACCGGAGATCGTGCGGTATCCTCTTATCACCCTGACGGCCATCACTCTCTGCGGGCTCATCAGTCTAGCCTCATTGCTGGCCGTCAGGGTCTCCGCCCATACGGGAGCCCCGTACAGGGCCATGCTTCGCACGATCCCAAGGTACAGCCTCCTGTAGGGAGCGTTGGGTCCCCTGATGTTGGGCATCAGCCGCGCGAGTGCGGCCGATGCTCCCCTCAGTTTTGGGACCAAACTTCGGAAATGATGTCCGAAGTTCCACCGGCCATCGAGTACGAGCCCCAGATACTTCATCGAGGGCTCGATGCCGATGCTGACGCCCCCCACCTGTAGGCTGGATCCCGCAGGTGGCCCCATCCGAGGTCCGTGGAAGCACAGAGCCTCGGATTTGTGAAGGGCGACCTCAAGACCCAGCCGCCGAATCCGACCCACGACCTGAGCAACCCCTGCCGTGGCCTTAAGTGCTGCGGCACGGTGAGTTGCTCCCCGCGCCGTAACGAGGGTGTCGTCGGCGTAACATGTTACGCCGACCCCTCTGAGCAACGGACCACGCAGCACCCAGTCGTAACCGATGTTCCACAGGAGCGGCCCTAAAACCGATCCCTGTGGAACACCGCACGACACATCTCGCCGACCCGGCCCTAGCCAGCTCGGGTAAGTTATGGCTCTCTCGGAGAGATAAGCCCCGACAATTCGACGGAGGTAGGGAGGCACTCCATGATAGATAAGCGCCTCCCTGACGCAGCTCCAGGGCAAGGTGTTGAATGCGTTGGCGATGTCGAGAGACACCGCCACCACCACCTCACCCTGTGAGACTGCTTCCTCCGTCAGGCCTCTAATGCGCATGATCGCGTCCACGGTGGAGCGTCCCTGACGGAAGCCAAACTGGCTATCCGCCAGATCAGGCCCCACGCGTGTGAGGTGCCCGACGAGGCGTTGTGCAATAATGCGCTCAAAGAGCTTGCACACCTCGTCGAGCAACACGATCGGCCGGTACCCTGATGGGGAATTTGCCGGCCGCCCCGCCTTTCGAATCAAGACCAGTTTCCCTGTCTTCCAGACCTTGGGAAACTGGCCTTTCTCGAGGCATGCGCTAAAGAGCCCAATTAGTCGAGGCCCAAGCTCTTCGAGAGCCAGGACCCACGCTCGGCCTGGAATGCCGTCGGGTCCAGGGGCGGTGTTTCTGCGGGATTTAAGCCGCAGTACAGCCGCCCCTAACTCACCCTCGGTGACTACGGGCACGTCGTTCTCGCTGCCTACCGCGTTGGGCGCCTGAGACGGAGCCATGCGCGGAGAAATATGTTCCTCCGCTCTCGACGGGAACAAGGAGTCCAGGACCTCCTCCAACCGCTCCGGCTGGAGACTCTGAGTCAGTGGGGGCGCCTTAGGGCGTAATTTGCCCCTTACCATAAGGTACGGGCGCCCCCACGGGTTCCGCTCCAGAGTCTCCATCAGCTCATCGCGGCCCAGCTTTTTGGACCGCTTGATGGCCGTCTGGAGGGCCCTCTTGGCCTCCTTGTACCCATCGTAGAGCTCCTTCTCTCGGGCTGCCGCATCGTCTGGGCGGCGACGCCTCCGGCGGAATCTGGTGTACCGGCGGCGCGCGGTAACGCACTCCGCGCGCAACTGCGCGATTTCCGGCGTCCACCAGTACACCCGCCTACTAAAGCGCCTTGAAATAAATAACAACACGATTGTACAGCCTTTTTTAAAAAATATCTATTTGTACACTTTTAAAGCTTAAAGTGTTAATAGACAGGACCATAATTCTTTTCTACAGTTTATTTGTGGAAACTGATAAAAAACGAGCTGATACTAAGTCGTGGCGATAGTGACACATCTCGCAAATGCTAGGAAAGGTTTTTATTACATAGGTGGAAATAAATCCCTACGGACTTCACCCTACTGTTGCTAACAGAGGTGCTCATTTTAGAATAGGACCAACTGAACCGACATGGTGCTCCTTCATGACTGCAATTTTTAAGGGACAATGTGTGAAGAATTCTTCACAAATTGCCGTAAAAAAATTAGAGCTGAAAATGGGGATGTTCACTGTAATACTCGGCATATATATGTTCGTTAATTGTACGGATTTTTGGAGGAGCAAATAGTGGGGATGTTCGCTGTAATATAATTTATTACAGTGAACATCCCCACTATTTGCTCCTCCAAAAATCCGTACAATTAACGAACATATATATGCCGAGTTTATGAAAATCGGCTGAGAAAAACAGCCGGTAGAGAAGAACAAAAACACACACACACTCACACAAAGACAATTTGGCCCTTCGGTCTGTCAATAAGACCGACATCACATCGTAGTAACGAACTTTTAATTAGACACAGTAACCAGTATCTGTAACTGTTTTAGGGTTTCGTCCTCAGAGGAAAACAATGAGATCGAGTTTAATTATATAATGTATACCACAGGCCCCTTGATAATATGATATTTTGAACAAAAATTTCATTTCGCGCGCATCAAAGTCGTATAAAATGCATTTTTTACGTCATTATTCTGTAATATCATCGTACACAATCAATCAATCAAATCAGCCTACTCCACTGCTGGACGTAGGCTTCTCCAAATTTACGTCACAATACACGGTCTTGTCATCGTACACGTGTATATTTATTTATTCCTAGCGTAGCGGGCGTCAAGCGGTCTCACCCGCGTAGCTCCCGTTCCCGTGGGAATAAAATATAGCCTTTGTTACCCGGGGATAGTGAAAAATATCAAAAACGAAAGAATTTTTCAATTCGGTCGATTAGTATCGAAGACTCTTCGATGCAAACAAACAAACAATCAAATCTTTCCTCTTCATAATATTGGTTTAGAAAAATAGACGAAGATAGGTAAGTACGTAAATTACTTTTAAAAATATTGACAGAATACTTTCAGACGTATGGCTGAAGTCGCCGTAACCGTGGCGAATTGTCTATCACAGAAAAAAGATGCATGTGCATACGATTATCGAATTTAAAGACCCACTAGAATAATGTCAGGTCATGCAGATGTAATGTATAAGTTTTTTACCAAGAGTATATCATGAACCAATTATTATGATTTATAACATTTGCTTTATGATATACACAATACAAAAATCATACAAGCCCAAGGCAAGGCCAAACGCAAGTTCGAATCACACTTGGCCGGTTTTTTAAAGTTCTCTAATACCTTCCATAGGTAATAATTATGTTTAAACGGCTAAGTAGTATATCGCATAGCTTACCTACAAAAAAACAAGAAAGCCGTGAGATCGTTCTCACCAGACTTCCCCTCTCTAACACGTTTATTGTGAAAGTGAAAGTTCAATCCGATTAATGTTGTCATTTTTGTTTTATTTCAAACTTTGAACAGATGATCCACGTGGCCTAGTGACGTAGTTTATTCCGTCAGTTGAAAGTATTTCCTCAGATAATTTGACTTATGATTTATCAAAATGCTGTCGGGGCAAATGGAAGTAAGTACAATATTGTGAGTTTCGTAATACTTGCAAAAAAATTAAGCATCTCACATAAATATGCCAGTACTTGCATTATTCTGGGATCCCTTTAAGAACGACCTTCACCGAGCTGGTTATTGGATGAAAAGTGTTTTATATTAAACTAAATATTTCACTAATTAATTTGCAATAGGGTTGCCTAAAAAATTTCAGTTCAGAATATGATAAATTAAGAATAAAAAAAATTTTTTTTTACTGTTTACTGTTTTGCTTAATAGATACATTCCATACCAATTGAAAGTATAACGCCCATAGAATATGCAAATGTTAGGTTGTCTATTTTTTTCTCGTCACAACTTTTGTTACGCAGGTATTAACAGGTAAATCGATACTAGAAATTGCTTAAATAATCTTTTATTTTATTTTATATTTTAATTAACTTAAATTCATTAACCAGGCCGCTGCAAGTTACTAGTATCGATTTACCTGTTTATGCCTGCGTACCCAAGAGTTGTGACGAGAAAAAAATCGACAACCTAACATTTGCATATTCTATGGACGTTAAACTTCCAATTGGCATGGAATGTATCTATTAAGCAAACCAGTAAAACGTATAATTTTTTTTTATTTATCATATTCTGGACTGAATTTTTTTAGGCAACCCTATTGCATTTTAATTTTTGACATATTTAGTTGAATATAAAACACTTTTTATTCAATAACCAGCTCGGTGAAGATCGTTCTTAAAGGGATCTTAGACCACATAGACACATTCAAATTTTCAACTTTATGGGATACATCGAGAAAAAAGTTATCAAGTCTTTTTTTGTCTTCTGAAAAGTAGTAGTCGTATTTAATATGTAAAATATTAAATACGACCTACGGTTTGAAGAGCGCGATTTGAAAAAAAAATGGATTTAAACTTTTGATCAGAAGGAAGCTGATTTTCCAGTTCTAACAACCGACTCAGAAATCTTGGAAAGCAGTTTTAAATGTTTTTAAAACAAAACGAAGCCATCACTCTTTAATGAATATTTATTTTAAGATACTTTTTTCTACGTGGCATAGCCGAGAGACCAATTACTAAACCTTCATTTTCGATCTGTCACGGAGTCCTCTTCCGAATCGTAATGATCAATTGTTGAAATTTTCTGGCGGTCGTTACTACGAGCATGACTGACGTAACAATTAATGGCAAAAATACTATAAAACATTCATTTTATTTATATCTGAGGTTGAGACTTAATACAGATAATGTTTTTGAACTTGTGTTTATCATGAATTTCTTTGCCAAGTTACGTAAAGTGGTTCTGAAGAAACACAAAACACGAAAAGTGTAATCCTTGTCCTCGACTGACAGGTAAAAATCCGTCATGTCCGCCGAAATGGGACGGACGAGGGGTAAAAATAAACAAAAGAAAAGTTCCTACATAAACACTCCTGAAATGTGAACTTTGCAGAATTTAACTGAAGTGAAAATGAGAAATGTATGATAAAGTCGTTTTACTTCTTTGATTTTAGAGTCTTAAATGGCGAAACTAGCTTTTAGCTGACTGCTATTTTTACCAACAAACCTTTCTAATCCCTGTTACCCTCACAATTCCTTTGAAAATCAAAGCTAGTTGGGGATTTATAAAAGAATTTAAGAGGGTCTGGCGCGACACGTTCTGTTGTATGTAATATGCGACAACGGTGGACATAAGAAAGTGTCCAGCAGCGGGCGAGGTGACTGCGAGGTCTCCGCACTGTGCCACCGCATAATGAACTGGTCACGTAGCCACATTTCGTATTATTTCCCTGGGACGCGTCACGTGACTTGAATAAATGTGGGCGGTCGTTGCGCGGGCTTCCGTGGCTCCCGACATCTTCCCGGACCCTCCACAAATAAACCGCTTTACGCACGATTCGGCAGCGGAGATTCATTATTCTAACTCTTACCGATTCATAATACATTTCCAAACTTTTCTTTTTTATAGATCAATTTTATCTGACCACTCTTACGGACTCCTGGGTTTATCGATCTCAATATGAGTGTATGTATTGTAACATGGGCTCAGAGTATTTATATTGTGAGATAAAATATAAAAGGTTCCGTAAATAATAATATACTGACTCTTCGGCTTGCTCGGATATGATCTGGCAGAATAGCGAAATCGATACTGGTTTGACAAAACGTGACTGAACGTATATTTATGAGCTTGCAGCAACGGAGATAAGTAGGTAAGTTCTGTAATATTTTGTTTTCACTTTTCGTTCCGTCTTCCTTTCGTATACAATTTATATTAGAAAACTTTTACCTAAACAATAAATCTGAAGGTGTTATAGGATCTACATAAAATGTTAATATCAAAGTACAAGAAGCTACAGCGTCTGTGCCCGGTGAGTTGAAAACTCGAGGATACTGATCTCGGTCTTATTTACATTTTATGACAATCGGTTCATAAGGTAAGCAATGAAGTCGATAAGCATTTTTTGCGATAAATAATTATAATTATTCTACTAACTATTTAAATACAGTTAATTTTCCATCTTCAATCACTGCTCTCATTATTTAGAGAAATAACAATAATCTATATATATAAAAATCAATGCCACTTTTCGTTGTAATTTTATAACTCAAGAACGGGCTCACCTATCCAAACGAAATGTTTAGACTTTGTTTGGACTATTTAGTAGATGGTTTATGTGAAGTTTGCACAAAATCGGTCGAGCGGTTCTTCATTTATCACGCAAGCGAAGTTGCGCGGGTCAGCTAGTAATATATAAAAGCTCGAGTAACGTCACCTTTAAGGCCGTGGACCTTCATAATTTCTTAGGCCTAAGTAAATATATAGTTACATACCCAGACTACGTCAAATCACTATTAGAGATACGCATTATTATGTTACAATGCCTTTCTATGTTGACTCCTAGTATGCAGGTCGTATTTGTAAACACAGATACTTAATGAACTTGGCATAAACATCAATATTTTGAAGTTTTCAGACTAAGGTGAACTTTAATCAAAAGGGGTGCTAAGCCTGAAAAGAGGGCAAGTTTGCTGTACCGACCTTAATAGAATTAAAATTTGTTACAATAAGTACTTAGGTAAGCGATATTAATAACGAGTAGAAAATAAAGTGTTTTCTTAGGTTGCGTGGTAATTTCTTTTATATTTTATTTTATACTAGGTCTGCCCCGGCTTCACCCAGGAAATTATACTATAAACTACCTACTTTACCCTTGCAGGGGAAGGGGGAAATTAGAAGACACCTTTCTTAGTGGGTGCCTAACTACCTTACCCTAAAAATTACAGGTTTTTAAGTCTAGGGGTTTTGTCTGGACGTTGATAGTGAGTGATGACTGCAACGAGTAACCCCGTAATTTAATTTAAAAAAATATATAGAAATGTTCATGTCGTCTCAAAACACCCTAACACAATACCTATACTGGTTATTAAAGATGATAAGATTTTGGTTATACTCCACATGTGATGTACCTACTTCAACATCAGCTTATTTTTTACGGCCCGATCGCCTGCACATCCTACTAGAACAACTCAAATACAATATACATCACTATCAGATATGTACGTAGAAAGGTACATTGACAATAACATTCTTTTGTGGTAAAACTTTCACAAATGGTACCATACAATAAAGCCATCACAAGACGTAGGCGACACATACTCACGGAACGCTGTATTAGACGTGTAAGCAGTTTATTGTGCGGCAGGCTCGCTCATAACTATCCATTCTCCTAGGGATAATGTCGGACAAGAAGCGACGTTATGTTTATTTCGAACTAAGTCCATGTTATAAAGGTTTCAACTAGATAAGTGCTCCTGAATATTATATTTGCGCTGACGTCTTATTTTACAATCAACTATCTCTATAGCGATATTTCTCTGGAGTAAATAGAAAGAGCAAATATTTGGAATTAAGTACGTGACGCCAATGTGAAAGTTTAAGTCCTGAGGGACACAACATACAAAATCAGGGTCTATACACAAAATATAGGGCCTTATCTGAGGGATCTTCACGGACTTCAAACATCGCTGCAAGCTAACGGCGAGGTGGGCACGTCGGATTTGTATCGACTAAAGCGCACGTGGTCTTGTTTTTGCCTGTGTGCTCAAAAACCCGAGCAGATGTTCTTCAAGTTTCCGTAGGTATAACAGAATAAAGACGCTGGTGTACCCTGAAGGTAGCTGGGAAGGGTTTCGTGTCCTTGGCCGCTGTCCCAGCCTTCCGTATTAAATTACTTATTGGGCTCATGATATATAATAATAAAAGTAAACTTACCTTGGATTGCCCCTCAAAGCAGCATGATGAAGAGCGTTGAATCCATTGTTGTTCGTAAGAGTCATGTCCGCTCCATGTTCCAACAATAAAGATAACATGTCGTCACGCTTCTTCGAGATGGCATCGTGCAGTGGCGTGTCGCCTTCGGAATCCTGTAAAAGATTAATCAATAGTTAAACTTCATTTTGTCTAAGTGCTCCTCTCTATTTGTGGACAAATTTGGTCTATTATAGAAAGGGATGAACCGATTCAAAGACAGTAGCAGCTGCGAAGATATTCGCATCCTGAATTATAGAGCACAGCCCGTCTCGAGTATCGCGACAATTTTCTAAAACATCAAACCGCCTGAATGAATAATTGAGGCGGAGGAGAGGACGTTTAGGGCGCGGATTATGGCAACTTGCATTATTTATAAGCGTCTCGGAGTGGCTCAAGCGAACAGAGAAAGGTAAAGACAAAATAGCAAGTAGCTGATGCTTCGCTGAGCTGCTGGCCGTACGAGCTGTACCGAAAACGGTGTCGAGTTCAGTAATTTAGGGCGAGCGGCGCAAAAAGCGCGGCTACCACGTCATTATCATAATCACTGCTGCTGCGTGCCGCTACGGCGCCGCCCAAGCCGTTTTGCTTTGTGAGCGTACATTAAGAGAGGCGAGAGTTGTGCTCTGTCATTCCTGCAATTAATTTGCAAGGGTGGGAAAGATGAGTGTTTTTACACGTAGAAGAAAAAAGTCTGAAAGATTTTATGCTATATGAAATTTCTTTTACTCTTGTAAGAAAATGGTGAGTACAAGCTTTAATTTTACTATGCAGTAAAATTAAAGCTTGTACTCGCAAGTGGTCGTAATACAGTTTATTTTGAGTTATGACAATGCTGTCATAATTCGAAATAATCAAACCGTATTACGGCCACTTGTTGGTATTTGATTGAGCTGCAACTTGGCATATCAACTTGTGTAAATTATGTAAGCTTTTTTTGTCCCCGTAGAGCTAAATTTTCCTACGGTTAATGACTTAGAGGTGGTTTTAAAAATCTAATTATGTTCTTATCTTTATTTCAGGTCAATTTCTTAGAAACAAGATTTTAAAAAAATATATAAATGTAATTCATTCCAAACATTGGGATTCTCTGAGTAGAAGTTAAAAGACAAGTCCTTTCTCAACACCAAGGCAGCTTAAAATATCTATATAATATCTATTGTAGGAACACTAGACGTATGACAAAGCATCCGACACCCATTCAGCAGCAGTAATTCAGCGCAGACTCAACCACAGACACGAGGTAATTCCGCACAGAATAGCAGTGTTAAATATTAATCGTATTGGCATATAGATGGTCATTACGGAATGTAATTCGTGCTGTAATATTACAGTGTAGGCATCGCACAAACTACTAATTATTTTATTACTCATGATTCCATTAAAATAATTGCTGATGCTATGTACCAGAATAGTAAATTGTATAATTTGGAAGTTAGTCCTAAATTAGAATAACTGTGACTAGTTTAATGTTACAATTAGGCACCTACTATATTATTACAGGCAATGAAAATGATTCTTGTAAATCAAATCTGCATCACTATAGTTAGTCGTGATTGAAGACTTGACATTCCATAAAGATACATGATCATTCAAAGAACCTACCGTATGATTTATAGAGCCCCAAAGAAGATGAAAATACCTTTGGGAGATCACACGGCATGTTCTTTCTACATACAACGCCTGTAGACGTGTCAAAATAGTAACCATAAACGAACACTGATAAATTTCTTCATTTAAAATTCTAATTAAATATGTTTTGGTGCCTGGATTAGGCAAAGGTTGCGGGTTCAAGTCCCGTCTGGGCCAAGTTGTCTTTTTTCACTTTATAATAAAATATTATGAAAAAGTTAGCATTCTAATTGCTTTAAATATTAAAAATCTGTAGATTGAGTCGGAGACATCAAATCAATGTATAAAAATGATTGCAATATCGTTCATTGATATCAGAGTTGCTAAGTAGCTCGATAGATGGCTCTGTGCCATACTCTTAAATGGCGGTTACAATAAGGTGAAGAATTTCAACTTGTATCAGTACGGCTCCCGTAGCTCAATTGGTAAGAGCATTGCCCTGGATTAGGCAAAGGTTGCGGGTTCAAGTCCCGTCTGGGCCAAGTTGTCTTTTTTCACTTTATACACTCGAGAGCAATGAATCCGGGTCACTTAAAGAATCCTAAAAATCTCGGAAACTAAAAATGCTAGGTTAATGCAATAAATTGTATTTAATAGACAATGTAATACTCCTTAAATGAAGGTATTAAAACTTCTTAGTTATTGTAAAGTTATATCATAAAAAATCAAATTTGAAAAAGGGCCACTTTCGAAGATGGAACTACGAAATTACAGCATTTGGTGTTGCTTTTGTTTGTAATCTGTCATTTATGTGGGTACATAAACCATGTTGATAGTGCTCTATATTCATTAATCAAGCTGAAATTATGTCGCTTACGCCTGAAGAATGCACCAGAATACTTACAATGCTGGAAACCGGCCGGAGTCAGCGCGATACAGCCAGGACTGTCGGTGTGTCGCTGTCAACAGTACAAAGAGTTCTCCGACGTTACGAAGAAACTGGTTCTAACCTACGCAGACCAGGAACGGGCAGAACCAGGTGTACCACAGCACGAGAAGACCGATACTTGGTGAACACCATGCTTCGAAATCGCTTTCTCACAGGAACTGAACTCACCAATCAGTTTCGACGCCTCGGAGGAAGTAACCCAAGTGCATGGACAGTAAGACGTCGGCTTGCTGAATCTAACTTAAAACCCCTTAGACCTGCAAACGGCCCTAAACTGGAGCGTGGGCATCGTATTTCGAGACTAAGGTATGCCCAGAGCCACGTAAATTGGAGTATTGAAGATTGGTCAAAAGTTATGTTCTCCGACGAATCAAAATTTATGCTCTACAAGCACGATGGAAGACACAGAGTGTATCGAAGACCAGGGGAAAGATTCAAGCAAGCATGCATCGAAGAAAAAGTAGCCTACGGTGGTGGGTCTGTACTTGTGTGGGCCGGAATTTCTTCTGAAAGTCGCACAGAGCTGGTGATCATAGAAAACGGCTCTTTAACTAGCGTAAGATATGTGGAAGAAATCCTCAATGATCACGTTGGTCCATTTATGGTCAATTTAGGTGAGGATGCTATATTTATGCATGACAATGCCCGACCTCATACAGGTAGGATTGTGAATGACTACCTTCAAGAGATGAACATTACTCGTATGGAGTGGCCAGCGCGCAGCCCGGATATCAACCCGATCGAGCATGCTTGGGACGAGCTAGGCAGATGCGTAAAACAACGAAACCCTCCCCCAATCACGCTTCGTGAGCTCAAAATTGCTCTCACAGAGGAATGGGAGAATATTCCCCAAAATCGTATAAGGAACTTGGTGTACAGCATGCCAAACCGCGTAAACGCAGTAATGGAAGCACGAGGAGGCAATACGAAGTATTAAAATTCAAGAAAATCGTAATAAAGTTCAAAAATTTCATGTTTCCTATTTTTGTTTTAATGAGAGATCAGCAGTTTTTTCTTTATGTAATTTTGTGTTAATAAAATGTATGGTGACTCATATTTTTTTAAGCTATTGCATAGCTTCTATCGCGGGCCTTGCGTGGAGACCGAATCCAGAAATTGTGTCACGAAAACGAGTCACACTCTCGGCTACCTTCGGCCACGTTCGTGTATCTAGTCTAGTCTAGCAATTCATATTTTTTTTGTTTACGTCAATTATGAACTCTGCAGTCGTTATATATTATTATTATTATGTCAAATAATCCAAAAATTGATGCTTGTACCCAGAATCGATCTTGCGCCTTCTGCGTACCGATCCGCGTCTTAACCACTCGACCAAAGTTGAATTAAGAGTGTTGGTCGAATTTAGAGTTCTTAATGTGAAATGACAATTTCGATGCTGTCAATTACATTAGTTGCTGTCAATTTACTTCGTCTAAATAAAAATTCGACTATAGGTGTATAGGCATTCATCATCTATGTACAACAGTGAACTGTACTCGTATAATTTGTGTAAAAAGTGTTTTAAATATAAATAAACAAAGTGCATTTATTAATGTAGAAAGTCACGAAAAATAGTGAAAGAAAATGAGTGAGTACTCTATATACATACATTTTATTATTATTATCACCAATGCAGTATCATTTTTTGTTTTGTTAATTTATATATAATACTGCTATAAAGATAACCAAACCCGGGAGTACGTTCCCATGGGAAGCGGGAAGAAAATTTCACGCTGACGTAGCCGCGAGCGCCATCTATCCCATACCTATGTACTTTAAACGTGTCATAAAAGTCACAACAATACCATACTGCATATTTCAAAGAATGTCTATTATTACCATAAAATTTGTAAAAATAGTTTTTAAGTAGAAAGAAGAAACCTATTGTTTTATCTTTTAACTAGCTGACCCTCGCAACTTTGTTTACGTCACACAAGGTCTATGAAATTAGAGGTATTTATTAATCATACTCATCAAGTAGCGTGTAAATCTGCCCTGTATGCTATATCAAAATAGAGCTTAATGGTTAAAACTATTCCTCAGTATAGAATTTTCCTCAGTATAAACAATTTACATACAAACACCGGCGCGTGTTAGAATTTTATTACATGTATCAATGTAGTAGACGTAACGTGTATAAAATGACATCAATCAAATGTCATCAATATTCTGAAAAAGAAATTAAAAATAGAGTTCACAAACTCTTTTGAAAATACAAACTGTACCTACCTTAGAGGATCGTTATGAAGATAACAGGATAGTTAACAACCATCCACAGAAAATAGATGGTATAATGCTGAATACCGCAAAGAACAATCGGCGCGGCATAGAATGGGGCCTATACTGATATCCTGGAGGATATTAATGATGCCGATGTCCTGTGCCTGCTGAGGCACACACACGCCGTCATGCATGTCTGCAGGACAACGTGCAGGACAACGAGCAGGATGAGGCAGCGAATGGCTGGACTGAAATTAAAATCGACAGACGCAAGAGATGTGGTGGAGGCACTAATTCACGTACCTCGGGAGTGTCGTGTCAGAAACTGATGGAATAGAAGAGTACCCTACATCATTTCGAGTCTCGCCAAGGCCAGAATAACCTTTACACAGCTGCGCCCC
Organism: Miltochrista miniata; assembly: GCA_933228765.1. Lineage (NCBI taxonomy): Eukaryota > Metazoa > Arthropoda > Insecta > Lepidoptera > Erebidae > Miltochrista > Miltochrista miniata. The sequence continues at coordinate 15,446,889 of OW121751.1, read as the reverse complement.
GTAGGCAGTTGCGAAAATAGACACGAAGAGTGAAACTCAAAACAAAGTAAACGTTAAAACTGTACTGCTAACTGCTATACGGATGCGAGACATGGAAGGTCACTAAAGTAAAGACATTTCGCACCAGCTACCAGCTATAAGTCTTCGTCAAACGCTGCCTCCAATGGATCCTCGGTACATATGGGCCCGAGAACATCACGAACGTAAGACTATTGGAACGCTGCAGTGAGACCCCAACAGATCAAACGTCGGAAGTGTAGCTGCTGCGCTGGATTGGACACACGCTGCAAAGGGACCATGAATCACATCATGCCAAGGCAAGCCTTACTGAAACTACTGGTAGGCTTTCAAAAACTGTTCGATAGTAAGTAGGTACATTTATTGATAGTGGCTATAGGCTACATAACATAATGCGAAGATTAATAGGAGTGGTGCAGCAATGAGGAATGTTTCGAAAACGGAAAACATTTAATCGTTATAAGAGTATCCGTTGCGCCTCTGCGTAAATGGTTGAAGTTACATAAAAATAATTTATTACAAAATAATTGTTCTTCTTAAAAAGTTCTAAAACAAAATTCCAAAAGCCCAAATGTCCACAGTCAAGTAGGCACTTGGTACTTTACTTTGTTGAACATAGGCCTTAAAATCTTACTTCTTACTAATATTATAAATGCGAAAGTTTGTGAGTGTGGATGTTTGTTACTCTTTCACGCTCAAACCGCTGAACGGATCGGGCTGAAATTTGGTACGGAGATACATTATAGTCTGGAATAACACATAGGCTACCTTTTATCCCGGGAATAACTTCCCGCGGTAACAAATTTTACGCAGGCGAAGCTGCGGGCATCAGCTAGTATTCTTATATAGAAATAATTATACTAGCATAGTTGGTAAAAAATGCTATGTAATAGCTTTACCGCGGCAGTCCCCGAGTGCCACACGTCTTTTTTACTTTCATTTAAGGAGTATTACATTGTCTATTAAATACAATTTATTGCATTAACCTATCATTTTTAGTTTCCGAGATTTTTAACATTCTTTAAGTGACCCGGATTCATTGCTCTCGAGTGTAATAAAATATTATGAAAAAGTTAGCATTCTAATTGCTTTAAATATTAAAAATCTGTAGATTGAGTCGGAGACATCAAATCAATGTATAAAAATGATTGCAATATCGTTCATTGATATCAGAGTTGCTAAGTAGCTCGATAGATGGCTCTGTGCCATACTCTTAAATGGCGGTTACAATAAGGTGAAGAATTTCAACTTGTATCAGTACGGCTCCCGTAGCTCAATTGGTTAGAGCATTGCCCTGGATTAGGCAAAGGTTGCGGGTTCAAGTCCCGTCTGGGCCAAGTTGACTTTTTTCACTTTATAATAAAATATTATCTAATTAAATAGTTAGTAGGTAGAAGTAAAGTTTCTTGAAAGTATTAATAACAGTTTTAATATCCCAAGTTGATATGAGCCAAGACACTGCGGCACAGGGTAAACACGAGACGTGTCAGAAATAAGTGTTGAGGCGAAATAAGAAATTTGATTTACGCGGCAATATCCGCAGGTGCACACGAGATGCAGCCTGGAAACCGAGCGCCGGAAAATATATATCTTCACGAATATTATAGTAGCCTAGTTGACGGCCCCATAACATACTCGTAGCCAAGATATTTTAATTCTAAATATAACACGTACGAACCCCAATCACAAGTTTACGATATACTAAATTTTGTGCTGGCTCTGGTGAAATTTCTAGATGTAGATTTTTCTTGTACATTTCTTGAGTATGTTCTTATTTTAATGAAAATCAACATGAGACAGGTTTAAACAAACATTCAGCTGTTATTCAATATCGAAATTTCTTCTTAATTAGTTGAAATATCGAGAAAAGCGCTTCGTCTTGTAATATTATACCGCTCCTCAATTTTAAATAAGCTAATTAATTTCACCGCATTGGAAGCTCGTCTTTCTCACCTGTTTCTAATAAATAGTGGAGGTATTTATATAAACGAGGTACGAAACCTTTTAAGTATTAAATATTGTTTTTCGTGGTCACAAGGCGACAAAGACTGTCCACAAAAAATACAAAACAACGAGGTAATTATTCAAAGATAAAACGTTGAGTCGCGTCCGAAAAGTTGAAGTCCGTGATACTATGACGGTGTGCTAGCCTCTTTAATACTTTGACTAAAAATTCTTTGGCCTTGATTAAAAGGCTAAGCCTTACTGTAGACGAACAAAGGCTTCTTATCAGTTGAATTAATATACGAGACAGTAAAATAAGCTTTGCTCTTAAACAGACTATAAAAGAAAAGTCAGCGTTTTAAAGTTACATTTAATTTTAATAGTACCGTCTTTATTTTGTACAGATACATATATTCTTGGAAACAGAAGTATATTTAGATATGAATAAAGTGAAACTAACTACCCGCTTTTAACGTTTTCTATACTAATGTTACATAGAAGAAAGATTTTTTTGTTTGTAATCTACAAACTCTGAAACTAATGAACCAATTTTGAAAATTCTTTTAAATAATTAAAGACAAATTATTCTGAAGTAACATAGGCCATGTATTATCATGTTACTTACTCCCCAGGGCGGCCGAGCATACATTTATTGTAAATACGGGCATGTATGGGCTCGTAGTATCACAGGCAAAGCCTTAGGGTACAGCTATTAGTTTAATATTTAAATAAAATACATTGCTTTTGTAAATTTACATGACATAACTAGTTTACAACAAATATTTCTCTAAACTTTTAACGTAACATCCAGTCGCAGCTAGATCATTGACGAGGCAAAAAGAAAACAAGTAATTGTTTAATTCCAAGCCATTTAATCGAGTATTACGGGAGGATTATTCACGGGCCATATACCGCACCATCGAAGCCTACCCGTAGCGCGCATAAAACTACAGCTCGGTCTAAAGGCGGGCCACCACACAGTTGCCACCTCCACCCGTTACTAAATATTACTCTATCTAACCATATATGTATTTTGAATTTTGATTCAAACATGTAATATTGTCATGTGCCATGTGCCATCAGTGTGGAGTTTTTATCATGTTCCGTACAATATTCATTACATAGGGAAAGTATATAATATATCAACGCACAGCTCAAAGTGCTAACAGGAAGTACAAATATGTATTTCTAAAAATTCCTTCTTTGCTGATACATAATTTTAAAATAGTCACTTTAAAGGGGCCATTATTCCAATGGCGATTCGAAGTTAGTGGGCAAAACCGCCAAACACATTCTAGTACATATAAGTGTTTTTTTGCGCTATGGATGCCTAAACCGACATATGCAGCTGCTTGTTATTATTGATTTGTTTTGACTAAAAATAACTGCCTAAACTTGAAGATTTCTCGATGTAGCACTTTTTGTCTTTGCCAACACAAAGGCTTTCTCCCAGAAATCTCATTACTGAGTAAGCTCGTTACGTGAGCTCGTCTTTGTAGATAATTTTAAATGCCAATGTATTCGTCATTGCGGTCACTGTGTACAATAAATTATTCTTTATTTCGTGTCTTTGAAAATCAGAGAATTTCTGGTTACGATTGTTCGCGTGAAGTATTTGCACAGGAAATACCACCAAAATTCAACTTTTTTTATAAAAATATTGTAATTTACTGGACCTAAGTGAATATTTTAGTCCTATAAGTACTAATAATATCTTGGGTGCGCTGCGGTTCTTTCTACCGAGATCGTTGGTGTCAAAGCTGTTAGTAAGTACATAAATAGATACAAGAGCAGCAATAAAAACGTGTTATCAACAACGTTCACTAAAATATAGTGTAGTGTTCATTTAGCACAAGCAGAATGCGCCCTCATCAGTCGCCTTGATTGATTGTGCGGAAATAAACCCAGCTCTGTTCGTATCCACTCGCATTCATTCACGGCTTTATGTTCCGAGATATATACTAACCAAAAGTTTTGTCATGATTCATTACTTTTATACAACGTAAGTACTCATTACAAGTTTCTAGAAAGCTTCATAAATTCCACAGTCCATTAGTGTTCCGATATCTCAACTACGATGTTCTTTGTTATTGAGCTGGACCGCAACCGCAGTGAAAGCTATTCTTGATATCGGAAAACGCTAATGTACTCGGTGAGATTTAGCGTTGAACGGTGCTTCACGCAGCACATTGCAGAGTTACTTTGTTTGCCAACTCGTAGTGTTAGTTGTGTACTCTTTTCTATACCTATCGCAATAGAAACAATACAGTATCAATATAAGACTGTGCTTTCATATCAAACATAGTATTTTATGGGAAACATATCTACACGAAATGGTACTGATATGTTTACAGTCGGCGTCAACAATATAGAGGCGTGACTAGTTAGAGACTATTCAAAATTATTCTAGCAAGAATTAAAATTTAATGCTAAGGGGTCGTCCATTAATCACGTGAGGCTCGAAAGGGGGGGTAGGGGGTCTGACAAAAATCACGAAACATCACCAGGGGGGGTGGGGGGTGTGGTGAGATATCACGTGTATTTATTTCGAACAGCAACTTGAGATTACTGTAATTTCGGAACAACAAAACCTATAATATTAAAACTTGTATAGAATAATTCATAAAGGACTTAATTCCTTTCTTACATCAGAAATTAATTGAAATCGGAATATCTATGCGTTGATCATACAACACAAAAATCAATTTGTTTTTCATCGTGTCTCTTAAAGGAACCATATTGCGATAGTAGACAGAGTCTATCGGGAGATTTACGAGCAAAGGCAGATGGTAGAACAGCGTGTAATTTTTGAGAATTTCCACACGTAAAAAGGGCACTGACATTATGTGGGTTTTTCCAAAACTGGTATACTCACTTAAATCCTGGAGTGTCCTTCTTGTCACTATTGTGGGGTCACAGGAAAGACAATTGTACGACTTCTGCAGCCCAACAAGCGCTACTTGCCACAGACTCGACTCAGGGGGGTCTAAAAGTTGCCCCCCGAAACATCACACACACCGTCCCGGCTGCCCCCGCAGCTATGATGATGGTGCCAAACCCCATTCCCCCCGTAACAAAAAAAAACGCAGCTCACGCCACGTGGATTTCGATAGTCGTGACCATAAGCATAATGATCGCATGGAGATTCAACCTTGATTATTGTACTTTTGTTCATAACTTCGCTTCTATTTAGCCAACTGCGATCAAACCAACGTAAGATTTTAAGCTTGACAAACTGACACCTTCTTTATTAGCTCCAAAATAATAAATATTATATAGCAACACTACGACGGGAGTAAATGCAACGGGAAATATATTAAAAAAAATAATATCATATCTCTCTCTATTATGTGACGCAAACGAAGTTGCGCGGATTAGCTAGTATTCGTATAGAAGTATGGATAGATTATAACAATAGAGACTTCTATAAAATTTGAATAAAAAACTTTGTAGTAACTAAAAATACACGTGATTCGGCCCAGGGGGGGAGGGGTAATCTGAAACCTCACCAAATATCACTATGGGGGAGGGGGGGTCCAAAAATTGCCCAAAAAAACCTCACGCGATTAATGGACGACCCCTAACTCAATGGCACTATTATGTCAAAGAATTAACAAAGTATACGACAACAAATCTTGATCCAAATGAGATACCTTTGCTCAACTGAGACCGCATCCCACCAGAATTGTATGAAATCTGTCCTTGAAACTATTAAACTAACTTTATATTGTGTGTGAATGTCCACAAATATTTATTTATTTTATTTTATCAGGAACACTAAAAATTTCATTCAAAGTCCAGTCGTTTTCGAGAACACCGAGTACGTGACTGTGTTCGAGTAACGGAACAAGAAATTTTGTTATCGAGAACATCGTTTCCAGAACTCATAAAGATGAACGGATTAAACACAAATTTTGCATATTGATGGTAATTTATGACAGAGACACTCTTTACGAAAGGATTTTTGAAAACTCTCGCCAATGGGTAATTACAACGAAGTTCTAAAGTATATCATGTAGTCATAAGAAAAATATCCGCGAATTCAATAATCTATACTTATAATAAATCTGTAGAGAGGTCAATTCTGTACATGAAATATATTTTCAAAACAACTATCAGGGGGTGATTAGTGATCGATACTGATGCCAAAAATGCAATCAGTACAATTTTTGTCTGTCTGTCTGTCTGTCTGTCTGTCTGTCTGCATGTTCCTTATAGAAACAAAAACTACTCGACGGATTTTAACGAAAATTGTTACAATTATTCTTCATACTCCTGGGCAGGTTATAGTATACTTTTCATCACGCGAAAACGAATAGGAGCGGAGCAGCAATCAAGAATGTTTTGAAAACGGGGAATATTTTTTACCGTCTGAGAGCTTCCGAGGCGTACGCTGCGTAAATGGTTGCAGTTAGGTAAAAATTGTGTATTACGAAATTGTTTCTCTTAAAAAGTTCTAAAAAAAAGTCCGCGACAGCATATGTCTGTCTTTTAAGGTTCGCTCACAATAACCTAATTTGTCTATCTCTTAAGGTTTGCTCACGATATAATGAAACTGAAGAGTTTGTTTGTACTAGGATCTCAGAAACTACTGGTTGCATTTCAAAAATTATTTTACAGTTTAATAGTCCATTTATTTAGGCTGACTAATGGCAATATAACATCACGCTAAGACGAATAGGAGCGGAGCAGCCATTAATAATGTTTCGAGAACGGGGATTATTTCTTTCTTTTGAGAGCTTCCATTGCTGACGCTGCATAAATAGTTACAGTTACGTAAAATTGTATACTACAAAATTGTTTCTCTTAAAAAGTTATAAAAAAAAGTCCTTGACAGCATATGCCTATCTCTTAAGATTCACTTCCAATAACCCTCTTATTAAGTTTTAAAGTATGAGCGACGTGACGGGAGTAAATTTGGTCTGCAGTGGCAGCCAGTCAACTGAACGATCAAAACCGGCCAAGTGCGAGTCGGACTCGCACGCGATGATTTCCATACCGGAAAACGGATGGGTGGAAGTAAAAGCGACGGGAAACATTATATCACTTTAACGAGAGGTGTTAAAGTCACATCCTTCTCACTCTCATGTGATGCGCCATAATGAATACAAGCGACGCGACGCGACTATAATAAGCGCGACGGGGGTAAATGCAACGGGAAACATTATAATACCTACTCGAAATATTAATACCATACCTCACTCTCATGTGACGCAAACGAAGTTGCGCGGGTCAGCTAGTAATGAATAAAAGATGAAAAGACTTATATTTTGTACACATATTTTGTACACATTTCTATAAGAGTAGGTGAACTTTCATTAGTAACAGAATATTCGAGCGCAAAAAATGTTTATTATGTGAATATTGGTTCGATGGCGTGTGTGCCAATATTACGATGCGAGTATAGTTTTCGTACGTAGCTAACTCCGCGGCCCAGGCACAGGTGTCAGTAATGTGGCACAAATCGAACCCGGGGGGGTCAAAAATGCGAACTTCGCATGTAATCTAACTAGGACCTTTGTAGAGATTGCTATAAACTATCGCATCACAGTTATTGACATCACAGCTCGGGGACATAAATAGTATTGTAACGTATGCGTAGTTTGCATATATGTAGGTACTAAGAGCTGACTTTGATTTTATAAACATACCATACAGGGTTACCAGGGTGGAAATTAAAAACCGTCGTTGGAGGAATAGTTCCCTTTATATTGATGATGGGAAATTTTGCTGAAAGGAAACATTAAAGGAATGTTACCTTTCAGCAATTTTTTTACAAAAGTAAGTCAAACCGCATTTAAAGATTTTTGAAATCTCACCTGCTTGAGCTAGAGATACTAAGTTGCTTAGAAGAAATTGTTCCTTATGAAAGAGTCTTTCGGTTGGTATCATAAAATACAGGATGTTTTTTTTTATTTTTCTTTTCAAATCTCACCGGTTCGATTCCCGGCTCAAGCAGGCATATTTTAAAAAGCTTTAAATGCAGTTTTAATTACTTTTGAAAATAAAGGAATGTTTTCTTTCAGAAAAAAATTGCCATCATCAACATTAAGGGTACTTTTCCTCCAACCACTGTCTTTAATTTCCACCCTGTAAACAACGCAAGTTCGGAATGTGTCGTGTGCAAAGCCACTTTCAGCATAATTATAGAATTTATGTAATGTGGGTAGTTATAATTAAGATATTATTTGTTTTAAAGTAACACGCGATAGCACATATCCAGAACGCAATTTTTCAAATTATGGAGTTTTAGCACCTTTATTACTCGTATTAGACGTTTAGATAGAGTTTCTATCGTTGTCCCTGATGGTTAAGACATCATTTCAACATTTTAGTCTGTCTACCTTAAAATCCATACAATAAAAGGGTGTAGTGGGGCCCTACCAACACCATCGGGCAAAAGTCAACCTCACGTGCAAGCTCGTGCACCTGCTGAACAACGGACGAGGCTCTGACGGCGGCGGTCCATTTCAACACGGCGATGGGCTCACCACCTGTCACGTGGGACCGAATTGTACACGGTGAAATGTGGGCCGGTATAGGCCTCTGCCTACCCCTTCGGGGATAAGGGCGTGAGTATATTTATGTATGTATGTACCTTAAAATTCAAGTGTACCGAAGTGAAACGACGATGGCTCAGGTCTCTTGAATATTTAATCAGAGCTAATACTATAAACGTGAAAACCTGTCTGTGTGGTTACCCTTTCACGACTAAACCTCTCCGCCGATCGTAACGAAATTTGATAACGAGCTAGCTTAGAGCTGGGAGGAGATATGCGAGTGTTAACACTCAATTTAATTCTCGTCCGCGATAACCGGTCTGCACTCGACATTTTAAATATACGCTGCTTATTACCTTGGTAAATGTTCATAATGCTACTCAGATATTTATGTGTTTCTTCGTAACAAAGAGGTAAACATTAGTCGGCGTAAATATAACAGACAGAAATAATATCCTTTTTAATATAAAACTACTAATTAGAGAGATAAGAAAATGTAGTAAATGATCTGTGCTGACAGTGTTTTTAGGAAGCTAGGTTTTAATTTTTCACTTGTAGGTATGTCTTGCTTTACATGGTAAACTTAAAAAGAGGCAAAGTAATAAATATAAAAGGTGAGTGCTATAGAAAGAAAACCGTAAAATTTCAGGTGACGCCGGCCCTTCCATAAATTTATCGACAGCTCGTGGTAACAGGCTATAAGGAAAATATTTATGAAGTAGAACGGCGCCCGGTGCGATTTTCATTAGCTAATTAATGCTTACGCTTCTAACTCAAACGAACACCTTTATTCCATTCAAAAGAGATAAATATTTTATTTAAATAAGTATTTATAATTCTTTATCACCTTATACGCCGACAGCCTTATTAGGTCTCATATACACTAACTCCTGGTTAAGTATAATAGCAGGTGTAGGATCTTTCTCATTACGATAAACCGATTTATTCACAGGCTTGTTTCTACGTTTAATTGAGCGCCTGATTCCTCCATTATCCCACGTAATCAAAGTATATTAGTAGTTACTCACACTAGAACGCATTTGTAGCTCGTAGCGCTACCTGCTCGTAGCACTACCTACTCGTAGCGCTTATCTCGATGTTACCATCTACGGACGTAGCATATTGTGACACGTAGCTTTTCGTAGCGAGAAAAAATGGCAAGCTGGCTTTTACGTGTGCCAGGTTTTTTACTCTGTTTTAGCTATTCCAATTTACATCTACACATGGACATGATCATACACATACGATCTGCACATGGAGTCTGAGCGTAGACATTAAAACGTAATAATCTAATAACAAAATTATACTGACCATTTCGGGTCATCCAAAACCATGTTGATGTAATATTTTATGAAAGTATTTTAGGAAATATTATTCTTTTCGAATGTGACACGACCAATAAATCGTATAATGGTGTCGTAAAATTTCGGTGGTATTATCTTGGGAAAACCCGGCTATTTTACATTCACCTGCGAGGTTTCCCTCCACGTCCAATTTATGTTAGTGGGCACAAAACGAACGCTGACAAATGTGGAAATAAAATGAACATACGTTTTATCTCTGCGCTCACGGAGTCGGTATTCGTGCTCGTGGCTCGTGGCGCGGTAGTGTAGGGCGAGGTAGGGCCGCGGCGGGGTGCGGCGCGGAGGGGAGGGGGCGTGGGACCGCGGGGCGCTGGCGCGAGACGGCCTGCTCCCCGTGCCGAGCTGGGAGCGGCTTGTTTCATAAGAATTCACGTGAACTCGAGACGAATATCCGACAAAAGATCACCCGACACACATTGAGTACATACGTAGCGCCACCTCAATATTAGATTCTTGTAACTGAAACTTGTTAGGTTATATTTATAGTTTTAAGTAGGTATTTTATTATTTTGACATTAAATTACCTTTAGTATTTTATATCAGTTTCAAAACAAGGTTTTAAACTAACTGGGACTTCACCTGATTAATCACAGCTTTACTACTAAGTGACTGTCAAATATTATTTCTATACCGACTTATTAGCAGAATTTCGTCATTTCACCCGACTAGTTTATACTATGTGAAATATTCATTATTTCAATACAAATATCATATCTTTATCTATCAAAGGTCATATCTTTTATCCCCGCAGGGTTAAGGAGAGGCATTCAATTCATCCACGTTTCACAAGTTGTAGTGTAGTAAGGGGCGAGTTTATTGCCGTGTTGAAACAGGGGCAGGCAGTGGCAAACATTATCAAATTAATACTACTTTGTTTTCCAAATATTTTTGATGAAGTTATAATATTTCAGCGTTATTAATATTAAAACACTTATACCCGCTGATATCCATTGAGCCACCTGTTTAACACAGAAAAAGTTATGAGCGGGAAAGCTGCTGGTTGCTGCATTTTTAAAGCCAGCACTTAAGACACTTAAGACTACTCTTTTATGATTGTCCCAAGAAAAAGTGACCTCTTTTTCATTCCTTAACATTTTTCCATAATAAATATTAAATCCAACAGCTTAAAAGCGTTCCTGGACTTTCCAAACATTCTTGTAGTTTCTACTTAGACACGGTACGTAGCCAACGAAACTAAGCAGAACTTTTCGTAGGTTGCCGTATATAGAAAGAATTTTAAACGATACCTCGCAACGCAACTACAAACAGGCTTTGAACTTAAACTCAAAGCACCTTTAGTTAAACATTCATGGGAGTGTGTAAAATGAATGCATGTATTTGTCTAGCAACTTGCTCGACGAAGTTTATACAGCCCTGTGTAGAATAATAGAGTCATACTCGTACTACCGGGTCTTACGATAGGTAATCTGATGGGAGATAATGAATGAAATTAGTATTTTATTCGCCACGCGGGATGACATACAAAGCTCTTAATTTAGAGAGGGTAGGGAGATAACGAGTAGCAATGTTGTATTTAATACAGGTACGAGGTAACATCCCAGCGATATGTAGCCCACGTCGTCGATAAATACATTTCCCTCCCACTCCAGCGCTTCCACGCACACTTCTGATAACCGCGCATATCGTAAAACTTTATTTACCGCCTCCACTCCAATTTGTCTTTGCTAAAGTTCCCAACTCAGATATGACGATAACTTTCAGTTGTTACGTATAAAGAAAGTCTAATACGCAATCTATGGTTCGACAGGAACGTGTTAGGGGTGTTTTTCACATTCGTGTTTGAGCACAAGTGACTATAATGTCGACAAATTGCAATTGTGTTCTTCAAGTTCCCTTTTGATATAAATTGTATATGAAAGCTAATTCTACTAATCTTACAAACGTGAAAGTTTTTGAAGATATTTGGATATTTATCACTCAATCACATTCCGAATGGATCTAGCTGAGACTTGGTATAGGGAAAGATGAGAAGAAGAAGAAGAAAGAAGTCTTTAATAACATGCTGGGATATGTTTAAGTGGGATGCACGAACGAGAAAAGAAGCAAAGTCGCGGGCATCAGCTAGTCTTTAATAAACGGCTTATGGCCTCGTTTTTATGAACTTTGAACGCGTGATAGATTTTCTTCTATTTTTTATCTGGTTTAATTTACAATAATACCTGCCACAAAAGTGGTTTCGCGCCCAGTGAGTTATTTCCCATAGTCCCAGAGTAATTACTCGTCGCGGCACACAAAAGCCTCGAGGCGGCGAGAACTGTACAAAGCGTCTAATGTATTCATGTAATTCTTACTTTCATCAATTTACTTCAATATTTCAATATAGCAATACGAATGACATATAAATCCTAAAAAGGAATATTGGAAGCCATGTCATAATTTGCAACGTCTTATCAAATCAAATTGGATCTTTTACATTTTTTGTTTCTAAGGTATTCGTTACTCATTAAATTGGAGTTAAGTCTTCGTTTGATCTCCGTACAAATATTTCTTTTCAGATGAGTTGCCTATTTCAGAGAACAGCAGTATTTTAGAAATAGGTTTAAATGGGGTTAATAGAACGAAAACGAAGTCTGTGAGCTATAATGATTGTGCACTGTAAAGAATCACTAGCAATAAATCAAAATACTTACATACTACCCGTTCGCTCTAAGTTTGCCGCTGGTGTAGAGGCATATACCCGAATTTTTAATTATACGAAGTAAATTGACAGTAGCTAATGTCACTTTGTCATAGAAAATAAGCAACATTGTATGAAGAAGTGACATTAGTTGCTGTCAATTTACTTCGTCTTATTAAAAATTCGACTTTAGTATGGAGCCGAGCGGCAAACTTAGAGCGAACGAGCAGTACCTAATATGTCTGTCCAGATAAAAACAGACGTCCAATTAGTTTGTTTACTTTTACTTGTATCAAATTTTTATTAACAGTAATGATAATTCTATTACCGCTCAATGAGCAGGGTTGTGAACAATGACGACGTTTTAAGTATGAAGACAGTTGCGTAGTGCTTTCGTACCCGCTGGTGCTCTAATGAAGCCGTAACGAAGCGAGGAATGGGAAAACCAACATCGGCGCGCTGTGCCACAGCTGTTGTTATTGTCATGATCAGCATAAAGAGTATTGCGATATAATACAATTTTTTAGGAAGATACTTGTTTCTACTAAAATTTGTAACGATATTTATTTGAATTATAGTTAAACTTCACAATTTTATCAATAAGTAAGTAAATTAAGTGTGGTTTCGTAGTGTGCCTACACGTACTAGAAACTACGTCGATTTCTCGATCAATACAAATACATCATTTTACAATCATGATTCTTGTGAAGGGTATTGCGATATAATGCATTTAATAGCAAAGTGCTTGTAAGTGAAGAGATCTACATAATATTCAATTAATATTGTTACATATTTACCAGAATTGTCAGTTCTATTACTATGCATGGTTTCGTAGCGTCTCTACAAGAAACTATAGGAATCTCATCGAGCAAAACAAATACAGCTTCGCTTTGATCTCTTCGATAGACTGAAATTCAAAGTCGGGACTATTTATAGATGTCACCCCTTTTCTGTTTATTTATTTTAACCCACTTCAAATAAAGGAGATTCTCAAGTCACCTGTTTCTTTACCTTTTAACTCCGTCAATCCTAACTGATTTCGAAAAAACATTATTAGGACTAAGTAGGGTCAAAGAGACTGTTATTGGCCGTTGCTGCTGATGCCTGTAGGTATACTTTCAGATTATAAATAAATGCGGAATTAGAGGAATCTCAGATTTGGTCAAATATTTTTGATATGATCTCCCATTGCAAAAATATCATAAATACTCGTATTTTGTCAATTCGATTGCTCATGAGATCAAATGTTATTGAAATTGTGCTTACATTTATTCTAGTGACTGTGTATAATGATGATGAGAAAGTTTTTCTCCATAAAATACACGCAAAATAGACGATAAAAAATATGAATCGTAAATTATTTCAAAACTCAGTAAAAAGAAGTGAAAGACTCATCGAACATAAGGCAGACATAACAATCCAAGTGGGATTAACTAAAAAGCAGATTCAGATCACGGCTGCGTTAACCAGTGCACGAGTTCGATATTCGGCTGATGGCCCCCATGCCACTCGCCGCAGTTCTACTTATAATCTAATATTCGCAATTTACGAGGATCACAGAAGGGTTCCGCTGGGAGCCATACCACTGTCATCACGAGCACGTACCTACGTACCTACCGCCTGCACTTATCCTTGCTTTAGCTATACCTTGGTGGCGTTTTATGTTTTACTGAAGCTATATGGAAATATTCTTATGATAGGAATTTTTACCCTGAGATAGTATAATAGACGTTTTATTACCGACGAGCTTATGTTACACAGGTAGTCTACGTTTTAAACTTTCACGTTCCGTAATACAATATTACACAAGAGGGGTTTTACAAGCCACTTTCGTTTGAACGCTGACGTTTCGAAGAGTTTGCACTGGTAGCGAAACTGACAGGTACGTGCGCTTTAATCCTTTAAAATATAAATTTCTGAACGCCTTTACAAGCGCATCCTCTACCTCAAATGTCTGAATAAATAACAGACATTTCGGTGAACGAATCGAATAAACGAAGGCCGATTTAGCCGACGAGTTCTGGAGTAGAGACGGCGATTTGGCAAGTTAGTCTGCGAAATAGAGCAATAATCCTTAAATAGTCGCAGTGAGAACTGAACACGGAGGTGCATGACCGTTTGTTAAAGCAAAAATTTGGAGAGGCCTATCCAGCAATGGGCTGCAGTAGACAGATTTGACGTACAACTTCCTCAACAGACCAACCTCTATTTTATACATTTCCACTCTACTATTACCATAACAATTTACGTCTACCATATCATTCAAAACTGTTACTTATATCATGCTCACTGTGGACAAAGATACGTCTAAAGCTACTTGTATCAGAGCACAGGATATAGGTACATCCAAGATGAATGGCGAGGGAGGAGAACTATTACTAGGTGTCTCTAACAGCTATTGTAAGGGAACGGCGGGATCCGCTAGTAAAGCTCGCACACAAAGTCTACACCGGATCTCGTCACACTTAGGAAAATCTCCAATATCCGTCGCTATCGGCTTCGCAAAATCCACGTATATGAATACAGTTTCAATGCATTATATGAATAACACATTATTTTCTCATTGTTTCGGATAGCTATTGGGAAATATGGTAACATGTTCATATTTTACATTTTTCGACAGAAATAAATAACCTATCAATACTACCATAATATAAACTTCTAATATAATTTTTGTGTATATAAAATTAATCGCACAGGAAAGATTTTTGGAAGAAGTATATTATACTCAAACGGAGCTGCGGGGGATCACTAGTAAGATAAATAAGTCATGCCTTTTTATTTATTTTATTTTTTTATTTATTAGTTTTGTACACACAACTGAGAAAAGATAAATATAACAAGGAACATTGTACAAGGCACTACTTATTTCTACAGAAATCTCTTCCAGTAGGCCTGAGAGAGGAGATGTAAAGGGGAAATAAAGTAAACAAGTGTGTGCAGGTTAATAAACATACATAAACGATAACAGCATATATATACATATATACTTAAATACATACATAATATATCATTAAAATACATACACCATTTAAATAAGAAAAGAAAAAAAAATAAAAAAGAAAGAGAGGGATAAAAAATTGTTATGGTAAAGAGGAAAGGTAGTGTTCTTTTACTTTCTTTTTAAAGAGCGAAATAGTTTGGCAATATTGTATCCTCGGTGGAAGAGAGTTCCACAATCTTACCGCGTGAACAGTGAAGGAGTAAGAGTAGAAATTAGTTTTGTGGGAAGGCATAGTAAGAAGATGTTTTAGATGTGTCCGACACAGAGTATCTGGAGCATGCCTATAAGAGAAACGCTCCCTTAGATAGGAAGGATATAAGGGATTGTGAAGGATATTAAATAGCACACACAATATTCGAGTATTCCTGCGAAGACGGATTGGGAGCCACCTGAGTTTCTTGCGAAATTCTGAGACATGATCGTACTTGCGAAGATTGAAAATAAATCGAATACATAAATTTTGCAGTCGCTCAAGTTTTTTTTTTTTTTTTTTTTTTTTACGTGAGGGAAAATCCTCGTAGGATGCTATGCCGGACTCTTACCGACTAAAAAACCTCACGTAACGCCCAACAGCCTATTGTTGAGAGCCCCGGGTAAGCCCTCAGGAAGGATGTCCCGTGACTCCCAACAGACCTACGGCCGCCAATGCGGCCTCGCCCAGGGGGTGGTTCGGGTGCAGTCCCGCGTCTATGGGGGGTTTCGGGTGTGACCCCGCTTCTAAGGGGGGGCGTGCGTGAGTGCTCACGTCACGCTGCCGTCATGGGCCTGCTTCTGTAAGGACGGTGAGCGGCCCTCTCACCGTCCTCAGACCCCCGGTCATGGAGGCCGATAGTCCTCGGCGAAGACACGTCGGCGGCGCCCAGGGCGCCGACTGCGGAACTCGGGTGGGAGAGTTCTCTCCCGCACCCGGCCCGCCGCCTCCTTCGCGAGCATGACCTGCTCGCAGAAAGAGGCGGCGCAGTCCCACTTACTCCCGCTGGAGAGCATGGCTCGCACCATGGCCTCAAGCGAGAGAGTGTCCACGCCCAGACCCACTACGAGGACCTGTCGCTGTTGTGTCCACGCCGTGCACTCCACCAGCGTGTGGAGCGCCGTGTCATCGCTGCGGTCCTCGCAGTGCTGACATTCGGCCGTGGTTTCCCGGTGTTTTCGCCACAGATACCTACCGAAGCTACCGTGCCCGGCAAGCATCTGTGTCAACCGGTAGGAGAGAGCACCGTGTCTTCTCTCCAGCCACTCGTCCATGACCGGTCTGACGGCCGCGATTGTGGCGAATCCCCCCTTTGGTTGCTCAAGTCGCATCTTCCATGTCTCCAGGGTTTCCTGGTGGAGCAGGGTCCGCTGGGCCTCGATTTCTCGAGACGCAGGCCTTTGGCCCCGCTCCAGCGCCTCCTTGCGCCATCTGAACAGTGACGCAAGGGCTCTCGCTTCCAGGTCCCATGGAGGGGTCCCGGCTAGGAGACATGCCGCCTCACCGGAGATCGTGCGGTATCCTCTTATCACCCTGACGGCCATCACTCTCTGCGGGCTCATCAGTCTAGCCTCATTGCTGGCCGTCAGGGTCTCCGCCCATACGGGAGCCCCGTACAGGGCCATGCTTCGCACGATCCCCAGGTACAGCCTCCTGTAGGGAGCGTTGGGTCCCCTGATGTTGGGCATCAGCCGCGCGAGTGCGGCCGATGCTCCCCTCAGTTTTGGGACCAAACTTCGGAAATGATGTCCGAAGTTCCACCGGCCATCGAGTACGAGCCCCAGATACTTCATCGAGGGCTCGATGCCGATGCTGACGCCCCCCACCTGTAGGCTGGATCCCGCAGGTGGCCCCATCCGAGGTCCGTGGAAGCACAGAGCCTCGGATTTGTGAAGGGCGACCTCAAGACCCAGCCGCCGAATCCGACCCACGACCTGAGCAACCCCTGCCGTGGCCTTAAGTGCTGCGGCACGGTGCGTTGCTCCCCGCGCCGTGACGAGGGTGTCGTCGGCGTAACACGTTACGCCGACCCCTCTGAGCAACGGACCACGCAGCACCCAGTCGTAGCCGATGTTCCACAGGAGCGGCCCTAAAACCGATCCCTGTGGAACACCGCACGACACATCTCGCCGACCCGGCCCTAGCCAGCTCGGGTAAGTTATGGCTCTCTCGGAGAGATAAGCCCCGACAATTCGACGGAGGTAGGGAGGCACTTCATGATAGATAAGCGCCTCCCTGACGCAGCTCCAGGGCAAGGTGTTGAATGCGTTGGCGATGTCGAGAGACACCGCCACCACCACCTCACCCTGTGAGACTGCTTCCTCCGTCAGGCCTCTAATACGCATGATCGCGTCCACGGTGGAGCGTCCCTGACGGAAGCCAAATTGGCTGTCCGCCAGATCAGGCCCCACGCGTGTGAGGTGCCCGACGAGGCGTTGTGCAATAATGCGCTCAAAGAGCTTGCACACCTCGTCGAGCAACACGATCGGCCGGTACCCTGATGGGGAATTTGCCGGCCGCCCCGCCTTTCGAATCAAGACCAGTTTCCCTGTCTTCCAGACCTTGGGAAACTGGCCTTTCTCGAGGCATGCGCTAAAGAGCCCAATTAGTCGAGGCCCAATCTCTTCGAGAGCCAGGACCCACGCTCGGCCTGGAATGCCGTCGGGTCCAGGGGCGGTGTTTCTGCGGGCTTTAAGCCGCAGTACAGCCGCCCCTAACTCACCCTCGGTGACTACGGGCACGTCGTTCTCGCTGCCTTCCGCGTTGGGCGCCTGAGACGGAGCCATGCGCGGAGAAATATGTTCCTCCGCTCTCGACGGGAACAAGGAGTCCAGGACCTCCTCCAGCCGCTCCGGCTGGAGACTCTGAGTCAGTGGGGGCGCCTTAGGGCGTAATTTGCCCCTTACCATAAGGTACGGGCGCCCCCACGGGTTCCGCTCCAGAGTCTCCATCAGCTCATCGCGGCCCAGCTTTTTGGACCGCTTGATGGCCGTCTGGAGGGCCCTCTTGGCCTCCTTGTACCCATCGTAGAGCTCCGTCTCTCGGGCTGCCGCATCGTCTGGGCGACGACGCCTCCGGCGGAACCTGGTGTACCGGCGGCGCGCGGTAACGCACTCCGCGCGCAACTGCGCGATTTCCGGCGTCCACCAGTACACCTGTCTCCTTGCCGGCCTGGGCCTAGCCCTGGGCATCGCCGCATCGCAGATGTGCGACATGGCTCTCCCGAACCACTCCACCTCGGTATCAACATCGGCAGGCCTATCCGCTGACGGAATCCAGGCCTGCACGATGGCCGCCTCCAGGAGAGCCTCCCGATCAAGGCGATGAAGTGCCCAACGCGGTTCCGGGGGATTCGCAATTGCTGGCGGCAGGTTTGGTGGAGGGGAGACGTCGAACCGAATATATCGGTGATCTGACAACGTCTCCTCCTCCTCCACCACGCGCCATCCCTGGACACGGCGGGCGAGCTCAGGGGTCGCAAACGAGACGTCTATGACCGAGCTGAGCCCCCGCCGCGTCCAGGTTGCGACATTCCCCCGGTTCAGGATGACTAGGCCACGTGTTGTGACCCAGTCCTCCAGTTTCCTCCCCCTGTCTCTGGTTTCCCGGGAGCCCCAAGCCTGCGACCAGGCATTGAAGTCTCCCAGGACCAGGACAGGGCGAGGCCGGCATGCAGCGAGGACGACGTCCAGCTCAGGGAGCCATAGCTCGAACTGATGCTGGTCGAGGCTCGGCGAAATGTAAACGGCCACGACAGCCACACCCTCGTATTCCGCCGCGACACAACCCGGACCCCTAGCGATGACCGCCAGGCGCGAGTCGTCCGCGCCGGTCCCCCCAAAAATAGTCGCCACGCCGTCCAGATCCACCGGGCTTCCCGGGTGAACCCAATACGGCTCGGCGACGACTGCGATGTTAATGGACCACTGCCTGATGCTCTGGTACAGAAGGTCCTGAGCACCAGTGCAGTGGTTCAAATTCACCTGCAGGATGCGGATATGGGTGTCCATTAATGGACGTCCATTTCCGCACCCTGCCGCGGGCGTGCCACCTCACTCTCAGCCCCCCGTGCGGACGGACGGGGCCTCGGCCTTGAGGCAGCGCAGGACTTGCTGCCCGCCCGGTGGTCGGCCTCCTTGCCCTCCGCCACGCATTTATAACACCGCGGCGGGGCGTCACAGGCAAGAGCCTTGTGACCGGGCTGACTACAGCGGAAGCACCGGTCGCCTACGGTGACTTCCGCCGCACACTGCACCCCCACATGCCCCACGACCAGGCACCTATAGCACCTGGCTTCGCGGGGCTGCAGGAGATGCACCTGCGCCCTCAAGAAGCCCCCAATAAGGAGGCTTCGTCCGTCCGCCACTTTCTGGGCCGCCGCGACGGGGCAGCTCACGACTGCCGACCCGTGACCGGTGGGGCCAAAGCGGATTTCGCCTGACCTCACCTGATCACGGGGACAGCCGCTCGCCTCCACGACGGCGGAGATAAGCTCGTCCGTCGTGGCCGCGTCATCCAGACCCGAAATGCGCAGCGCGGCGCATTTGTTGGGTCTGGACACGCGGACATCGCCCGTATTTAGCGACTCCCGCAGCTTCGCCGCTAAGGCATCCGCTTTGGGGCCGCTGGTGGCGCCGGAGACCTCGAGGAGGCGTGCTCCGGTGCGCGTCACCTTGCACCGAAGCCCTCCCTCAATCTCGAGGGCCTTGAGGTCAACTGAGGCTTTCGCCTGCCTCAGTACCTCGGCGTACCCCACGCCCTTCGCCTTGCCCTCTGTCGTCACCGTAATGACGACGGCAGTGGAGCGGGAAGCGCGGAGCCTCTTCGGCGCCTTCGTCGCGGCGGCCCTTGCCGCCTTTGCCGCTTTAGCGGCGACTTTTGCCGCCTTCTTGGCGGCCTTCGCCGCCTTTTTGGCGGCCTTAGTCGCCTTCTTCTTGGCTCCTACCACCTCCCAGACCCCCTCATTTGAGGTAGTCTGGGGTGCAGCAGGAGCGCTGGCTGTTGGGGAAGCGGGGTTGCCACTTCCCCCAGGTGTCGTCTTCTTGGGGGCGGAGGGGGCGGAGGCCCTCGGCTTGGGACCAGTCCCGTTGGGTGCAGCCGTCGTCGCGTATGACGCGCCGACGGGAGCCGCCAGCGGTGGGCGGTATGCCCGGTCCTCCAGGACGCCGAGGCGTCGCTCGATGGCCTCCAGCAGCTGGACCATCGAAGGTGTCGTCTTGGGTGGTGCACGGGGAGCGGGGGCTTTTACACCCCGAGCTTCCCCGGCCCCCTGGACCAGCTGCGTCAGCTTGTCAACCTCCTCCCGCATCAGCTGCTGCTGCTTACGGGAGTCGGCAAGCTCCGCCTCCAGGCCCGCAACCCGAGCCCGGAGCTTCCCCTCCTCCTTGGAGACACTCCTCTCGAGGAGCTCCTCCAACGCTTTGGCGGCGCCTGTGACCGCGTCCGCCACAACCCTCTTCTTCCCGGCCACATTCTTGGCACCCTTTACGGCGCCAGAAATGCGGGCAAGAGCCGCCATGATTTCTTTAGCCGCCGGCACCTCCGTGACCTTCCCGCTTGGCAGCGGGGGCACAATCGCCGGCGGCTCTGCTGTTACTCTACTCCCTTTCGCTCTGTAGAGGTCGGCCTTCCGACCTCTACCCGCGGTGGTAGCCACAACCTTCCGAGGGAGATCCTCCTCACTTGTGGATGACTCCGACCCAGGCCTACGGAACAGGCCTTCGCCGCTCGACCTGGGTCTCTTCCTTTTCACGTCGGCATGGTTACCCTCGATGGCACCCTCGGTTTCGGTACCCATGTCGACCGCCGACTCCATCTCCGAGCCAGCACGGGTTGACGCGACCTCCGCGTCACTGGGGGTGGTTTTAAGGCACACCCCTGGGCCTAAAGTATGGTGACCCCTCCCATATACCACCAGGGATGAACCCTGGCGGGGGTCGCCATGCCGAGACATGGCAAGCGATTCCCCGGACACTGTCCGGGTGCGCTCCTGGGTAGTTACGACTGTAGTAATTTGCTCCATACTGATTTTTTGCGTTTTGCGTCCGCCGACGTAAGGGTGGGAGTGGGAAGTTGGGAGAGGATGTGAGGATGGGAAGGGTGGGAAGGCGGGAGTGACGCCCTAGACACTGAGTTCCCCCCAGCGATACATCAAATTGCCGGGCGTCAGAGCGTGAGATTTGGGGTAATTTTTTAAAGAGGTTTTCTTCCTCGCAACTCCAAAGAGCCACCGTGCCCGTCTGTTGCCAGACGGGGTTACGGCTCGGCCGAACGATGGTTCCTATGGAACCGTGCACTTCGCCACTGATCACTCAGTGGCGAAGTACTCGTCGCCCTGGGAGTTCTCCACTAAGTACGCTCTGCATAACAGAGCGCATGTGGAGAACTCCAAACCGGCCATAAAGGCCCCCCCTCCTTGGTGGACTATTGGCCGTGGGCGACGACGTGCGCCTCAGGTGAAGTCCACATCGTCGTCCACGTTACCAGGATGCACCACGTGGAGGTTGTCCTACCCAGCACCCCACAGTCGCTCAAGTTTATTCAATAGCTCCTCAGTAGCATCCAAATAGCAAGAGTCCGCGTAGTCAATAATGGGTTGAATTAACGTTTGGGCAAGCGTGATCTTTACATCCACCGGCAAATACGGCTGTAGACATTTGAGGGTGTGGAAAGTGTAGTAGACCTTTTTGCTGACCTCCCCAACATGAGCGTTCCAGGACAAATTAGAATTAAAGATAATGCCAAGGTTTTTGGCTGTCTCGGTATAAGAAATCGGGACCGCATCAAGCAGGAGAGGCGGAAGCAAAGACATGTCTATTCCGGATCGCATCTGCCAACTACCGATAATCATTGCCTGAGACTTATTAGGATTAATTTGGAGCCCAAATGTCCTAGCCCACTCACTGATAGCACTTAAATCTCGATTCATACCGGCAATAGCGCTTCTACATTCATTCAATGCAAAATGGCGGTACAGTTGCAAATCGTCTGCGTAGAGATGGAAATTGGAAGAAATAACTCGAACAACAGAGTTGATAAAAATTGAAAAAAGTAAAGGAGAAAGCACGCCACCCTGAGGCACGCCAGCAATGAGACTACGCCATTCCGAGACCGACTCGTTAAGGCGCACACACTGCGAACGCCCCCGAAGATATGAGTCAAACCAGGTAACAGTCTCCGACGACAGGTTAATTGATTTAAGTATACTGAGAAGGACATCCAGATCCACGGAGTTAAACGCACTACTAAAGTCTAGTAGCACTAAGACAGTGAGAGATTTATTCTCCATGGCCAGACGAATATCATCAGTCACCTTCAGAAGAGCCGAGACAGTACTGTGACCTGGCCGAAAGCCAGACTGTAAGGGATTCAGAATATTATTTTGCGTAAGGTAACTAGATAGTTGTCGATGTACTAAATGCTCAAGAACTTTGGAGAGGAAAGGAAGAATGGATATAGGGCGAAATTCGGACATAAGTGTGGGATTCGTGGTTTTGGGTAAAGGAATTATAAGTGCTTGTTTCCAAGCACTAGGAAAGCAACCTGAGTTCAACGAGAAGTTGAATAAATGAGTGAGGATGGGGATTACACTGGGAAGTATAGGAGTAAACATTCTTGAGCATAACTCATCGTTACCAACAGCAGAAGAAGTAATCGACAAAAGGGATTTTTTGACTTCAAGCTCATCAACTGTAATGAAGTTGAATTCAGGACATTGTGGAAGAGGAGAGCGAGAGAGATCTAACAGAGTGCGAGATTTAACATACGGGTCAAGTAATATAGGAGGAAGCGAGAAATGCTTATTAAGGTCACTCAAGTTAATATCGTGACAATTGATAGGGGGAGACTTGCCGATACCGTTAGCTTTGAGAAATTTCCATACATCGGAGGAGTTACGGGTATCAAGTGATTGATGAAAGTGGCGGCGTTTAGCATCCTGACACAGACGATTGCACCGATTACGCCAGTATTTAAATCTGTCGAAATTTAAATCTGTTGGACTACGTCTGTACTTTCGATTTGCCCTATCTCTCCTAGCCATAGCGTCCTTGATGACGGTTGTAATCCAGGGCGCTGGAATGTGTTTCAATTTACAACGGCGTTTAGGTGCATGTCGATCGTAAAGTGCAGTTAAAATATTGTTGAAGTTCAGAACTTTTTCGTCAATGGTCTCACCAGCAACAACAGATGACCAATCAATTACTTCTGCATCACGTCTCAATGACTACAAAGGAATGCCTTTGAAGTTGCGAATAACAGAGAATTGTGGCTTACGCTTAGGGGGGCGAATAGACAAAGATAAATAGATTAGGTCGTGGTGGGAAAAACAGGAAGGAAGTTGACCATGAGTGGCAACAAGATCAGGTGAGGAAACTATGATCAAATCGAGAAGCGAAGCAGGAAAGTTAGGGGAATGGTGCGTAGCAGATAAGGGTAAGATATGCAAATTAAGTGAAGACACAAGAGATAGCAAGGAGTGAGAACGTTTATCATTTTTGATCAAACAAGTATTGAAATCACCCATTATGACCACGTTGCTGTAAGAGGGACGCAGATCGTTAAGTAATGTGTCTAGTGAGTCAAAGTAGTTTATATGAAGGTCAGGACTATAAAATACACCCAACAACATTTTGCTATGCTGCACTGTAATCTCCAAAAAGAGGTGCTCCGCTGAATGACTATAAATCGATGGAGAAGCACTTAAAATTTTAAAAGGAATATCCTCTCGCAGATAAATAGCCACCCCTCCGCGACCCTTGTCAGTCCTGTCATTGCGAACAAGGACAAAGCCAGGAATTCCAAAAAGCAGCGGCGGATGAGACGGTTTAAGGAATGATTCGGAGACCAATACAGCATCAAGACGTTCACTGCTAAAGGATGCCAGAAGATCAGGGTGATGACATGGAATACTCTGAGCATTGATGTGAACTACGTTGAAATTTTTAACAAAGTTAGAATAGATAGAAGAAAGCTGATCACGCAAAGTAAGGGATGCAGAATTAACGTTGCCAACACTAATAAAACTCGACTCTGACGAACAGATCGAATGAAAAGAGTCATTACTTGATACAGAATAATCACCGAAACGAAAGGATTGTAATGTTAGGTGATTTTAATGGATGGGTTGGAGTGAAGCGTGATGGATATGAAAGTGTATTGGGAAAGTTAGGGGATGAGCGAGTGAATGAAAATGGCGAAAGTCTGCTAGAAGTATGTTTGGATAGGAATCTTGTGGTAACCAACACCATATTTAACCACAAAGATATCCACTTGTATACAAGGAAACAAGAAAGCCAGAGAAGCATGATTGATTTTGTGATAGTAAGGATTGTAATGTTAGGTGATTTTAATGGATGGGTTGGAGTGAAGCGTGATGGATATGAAAGTGTATTGGGAAAGTTTGGGGATGAGCGAGTGAATGAAAATGGCGAAAGTCTGCTAGAAGTATGTTTGGATAGGAATCTTGTGGTAACCAACACCATATTTAACCACAAAGATATCCACTTGTATACAAGGAAACAAGAAAGCCAGAGAAGCATGATTGATTTTGTGATAGTAGACGCAAGAATGAGAAAGAATGTGTTGGACACCCGGGCATACCGCGGTGCCGGGATTGACACAGATCACTTCTTGGTAATTAGCCGAGTAAGAGGTCTGTTTCAGCGGTGGCGGCATCGTGCGCATAAGCCCATTAGTGTACTGGAGCGCATTAAAGTCGAAAATTTGAAAGATATAAGCGTGAGAGAGGAATTTGTGAGTAAATTGAGCGAGAAATTCGAAAATTCAGAGGAAATATGTGAGATGGAAGAATTATGGAAGATGATTAAGGAAGGTCTCGTAAAAGTTGCAGTGGAAGTATGTGGGATAAGCAAAAGGCGACATGGATGTCAGGTAAAGAGTATGTCTGCAGAAGTTTTAAAAGTTTTGTCTGATAAGAAGCAAGCATGGTTGAACTGGCTGGCTACAATGGCCAATCAAAGAATGCAGAAGGCAACGGATGAGGATGTAAAAATGGCAAAGGATGAGTATAAAAGGTATAAGCGTGATGCGAAAGAAGTGATGAAAAGTAAGAGAGAGAATGATGAGGATGACTTTCATAACAGGTTATCTGATGACTTCCAACAGAATATAAAATTCTTTTGGAAGTCTATAAGAACAATGAGGACTGAACAGACTACCTCACAATTTAAACAAATCAGAAACCATGATGGTAGTTTTGTGATAGGAGAGGAATGTGTGTTAAAAAGGTGGAAGGAATATTTTGAAAGTTTATTTGAAAAAGAGGATATGCAAAGGGAGACTCATGTCTCGGAAATGAATGAACTTGATAATGAAAGCCACTTAAGTATGAAAGAAATTGTGGAAGCGTTGAATAGTATGAAATTAGGAAAGGCTGCTGGGATTGATAGAATTTCTGTCGAGATGCTGAAAGCGGGTCGTGGCGTGGTAGCTTGCCAGCTGTACCGCCTTTTCAATCTTTGCTGGCGAAATGGCAGAGTACCAGAAGAATGGTGCAAATCGGTCATAGTGCCGCTGTACAAAGGTAAAGGGTCACAGCAAGAGTGCAAAAACTACCGCGGCATAAGCTTGCTCAGTGTCGTAGGCAAATTGTATGCGAAAGTTTTGATTAAAAGAGTGATGAATGAAACTAAAGGAAAAATGTGGGATGTACAAGCAGGATTTATGAAAGGAAGGGGATGCACGGATCAGGTCTTTTCACTAAGATGCCTAGCTGAAAAGTTTTTGGCAAAACGCCAAAAAGTCTATTGCATCTTCGTGGACTTAGAAAAGGCCTATGACAGAGTGGTGAGGAATGAACTGTGGTCAACACTGTTCATGTATGGAGTGAACAGCAACTTGATACGAGCATTGAAATCTCTATATGAGGGCTCCAGTGCTTGTGTCAGGATCAATGGAGCTTGCACAGACTTTTTTCCCATCGAAAAAGGTGTGAGGCAAGGCTGTGTAGCGTCACCATGGCTGTTCAACCTTTATATAGACAGTTGTTTGAAAGATCTACAAGAGTGTGCGTATGGACTAAAAATGAATGAGCTAACCGTCAAATGCCTCCTCTATGCTGATGATCAGGTAATACTGGCATCATCGGCGGAGGAGTTGCAGTTGATGGTTAATGTAATGAACGATGCGCTTAAAAGTAGAGGAATGAATGTTAATGTAAGCAAGACAAAAGTAATGGTTTTTGAAAGAGAGAAATGTATGACTGATTGCTCGATATTGATCGAAGGAAAGAGCGTGGAACAGGTGAAAGAGTTTGTTTATTTGGGTTCAAAATTTGCAAGAGATGGAAAGTGTGACAATGATATTGAAAGAAGAGTTTTGGCAGAAAAACAAGTGAATGGAGCCATTCACACCTTTATGAACAGTCAGAACGTGTCTAAAAAGGCAAGGATGGCTGTACATAGAGGAGTGCTTGTCCCTACACTTATGCATGGTAGTGAAAGTTGGGTGTGGCAGGAGAAGCATGAAAGTAAAATTAATGCAGTGGAAATGAGAAGTTTGCGAAGTATAGCTGGAGTGACATTGATGGATAAAGTAAATAATAGTGTGATAAGGGAACATTGCGGCATGACAGAAGATGTAGTGACTAAGATAGAAAAAGGGATGCTCAGATGGTTTGGACATGTGGAGAGAATGGATGGAAATAGGCTGACGAAACAGATTTATGAGGCGAGAGTGAATGGGCAAACTGGTAGAGGTCGACCTCGGCATACTCAAGTCGATAAAATCGACAATCTTCTGAGAAAAGGCCAGGTCAAGAGTACCCTTAACCGAAGAGCATGTATGAAGACACTTATGAAAGTTGAAGAAGCGAAAGTTGTTTGCCAGGATCGTAGCAAGTGGAAAGCCATAGTCTCTGCCTACCCCGTTGGGAAACAGGCGTGATGTTATGTATGTATGTATGTAGAATAATCACCCATAACATAAATAAATAAATATGCTTAATATATAAATAAATATGATAGATACCTTAACAATTACAATATATTATTATTAATAACCTAATATAAAATAATAAATAAAAATACTCTATGAATCTAAATACCAAGCTCACCCACTCGCAAACATACCGAGAGATTTCATAAGAATTACAAAGGAAGGAAAAGCAAAAATAAAAATAGTAACAGGCAAGATGTCAAAATAAGGAACAGCACCAATTTAGATTATAAAAAGGCATGTATTTAAATCGATATCTGTTTATTCCTTTTTTTCCAACAAAATATTTCAAAGTTAAACCAAAAATACTGACTTGCACACTAATTATGCACACTAAATAAATCAAATTCAATATACTGTTTAACAGTTTTTGCAGAACTATTATACTGAACAAATCACTATTATCTTAATTGTATATCTAAAAATTCCTTAGCTTAACAAACGTATTAAAACTTTTTTATGAAAAACCATCGTCTAATTTACTTTTAGGAACACCTATTTTTCTAATTTAAACCCCAATTTAATCAGTCATCTTTACAAAATTAAATTTTTACTTAACTAACTGCCAATTTATAATGCATTAAAACATACCAGTTTTATGATAACGATTCAAGGCACATAAAAATGGTAATCGGAACATAAACAAGATTTACAATGCGCACAAACAATACAAGATAACAAGGGAACGTTCACGTTCACATGCAAAATAACCAAAGTCGATACAAAGGCACAGTCCAAAAAAAAGACGTGTGGCACTCGGGGACTGCCGCGGTAAAGCTATTACATAGCATTTTTTACCAACTATGCTAGTATAATTATTTCTATATAAGAATACTAGCTGATGCCCGCAGCTTCGCCCGCGTAAAATTTGTTACCGCGGGAAGTTATTCCCGGGATAAAAGGTAGCCTATGTGTTATTCCAGACTATAATGTATCTCTGTACCAAATTTCAGCCCGATCCGTTCAGCGGTTTGAGCGTGAAAAAGTAACAAACATCCACACTCAGAAACTTTCGCACGTATAATATTAGTAAGATTTTAAGGCCTATGTTCAACAAAGTAAAGTACCAAGTACCTACTTGACTGTGGACATTTGGGCTTTTGGACTTTTGGCTTATTGGCCTTTTGGACTTTTGGACTTTTGGACTTTTGGACGGGGGAGGCGGGGGAGGAGGGGGAGGGGGCACTTTGACTACACCGAGGCGATGTCCTGTGCGGACCAAGTACGCGACAATGCGACCCCATACCACGCGACCTGGAAATTATATTAATATTTGTGGACATCCTCACGCAACATCATCTAGCCTAATATAAGCTTGTGCTATGGGATTTAGACAACTGAAAAACCTTTAGTAGATCTATCAACTGTGAGTTTGTTGTAGCAAACAACTTTAAATCATCCATATAAAGTAAGTGAGATATTACCTGACCTCCTCTTCGCAACCTATAACCTAGCCCTGAACTCTCCAGTAAAGTACTTAAAGGGTTTAGTGCTAGACAAAACCAAAGAGGACTCAAACTGTCGCCTTGGAATATTCCCCGATCGATTTTTATAGGTTCACCACTACCGCACGGCTCTCGATATCCTGGATAGCTAAGAATAGTTCTCCATTGACTCATACATGACTTTAGAAAGGTGCATAGAGTTGTATCCACTTTATACAACTCCAACACCCTCAAGAGCCACGAATGAGGTACGGAATCGAACGCTTTCTTATAATCTATCCAACATACAGAGAGATCTTTACGGTTGCGGCGAACCTGTTGGCTGATGGCCGTATCAATGAGGAGGAGCTCTTTAGTACCTCGAGCGCCACTTCTACATCCATTTTGGGAGGCACTTATTACCGTATTAAAGCTAATATGCTTGGCAATTTTGTCTCTCAAAATGGATGTGAGAAGTTTATAGACCGATGACAAACAAGTGATCGGCCTATAATTGCTGGGGTTCGAAGTACTTCCTGTCTTATAAAGCAGGTGAGTAACTCCTGTTGTCATAAAAATTGGCAGCGAGCCAGAGTCAATAGCTGAAGCTGAAGACCCAAAAGTCCTCAAAGACCGAAAAGTCCTAAAAGTCCCAAAGTCCCAATAGTTCCAAAAGTCCCAAAAGTCCCAAAAGTTCCAAAAGTCCCAAAAGTCCCAAAAGTCCAAAAGTACTAAAGTCCTAAAGTCTAAAAGTCCAAAAGTCCAAAAGTCCAAAAGTCCAAAAGTTCAAAAGTCCAAAAGTCCAAAAAACCAAATTCCAAAAGTCCAAAAGCCCAAAAGGCCAAAAGTCCAAAAGTACTAAAGTCCAAAAGTCCAAAAGTCCAAAAGGCCAAAAGTACAAAAGTCCCAAAGGCCAAAATTCCACTCCACCTAACCTCACCACACCCCACCTCACACCAATTCACCTCACCACACCCCACTTCACTTCACCCCACCCTACACACCTCAGCCCACCCCACTTCACCCTACTTCACTTCATATACATAGGTACACGTTATGCAAACGCTCACGTGTACACGTTGGTATATGAAGTGCGAGATACACGAACGTGGCCGAGCGTGGCCGAAGGTAGCCGAGAGTGTGATTTATTTTCGTGACACAATTTCTGGATTCGGTCTCCACGCAAGGCCCGCGATAGAAGCTATGCGATAGCTTAATGGGTATTTTGTTTTAGAACTTTTTAAGAAGAACAATTATTTAGTAATAAATTATTTTTATGTAACTTCAACCATTTACGCAGAGGCGCAACGAATACTCTTATAACGATTAAATGTTAGTTAGGGTACTCTTCTATCCCATCAGTTTCTGACACGACACTCCCGAGGTACGTGAATTAGTGCCTCCACCACATCTCTTGCGTCTGTCGATTTTAATTTCAGTCCGGCTGGACTCAGCCATTTCAGCGAATGGCTATTCGCTGCCTCATCCTGCTCGTTGTCCTGCACGTTGTCCTGCAGACATGCATGACGGCGTGTGTGTGCCTCAGCGGGCACAGGACATCGGCATCATTTAAATCCTCCAGGATATCAGTATAGGCCCCATTCTATGCCGCGCCGATTGTTCTTTGAGGTATTCAGCATTATACCATCTATTTTCTATTAATGGTTGTGCTGTTAACTATTCATAACGATCCTCAAAGGTAGGTACAGTATGTATTTTCAAAAGAGTTTGAACACTCTATTTTTAATTTCTTTTTCAAAATATTGATGACATTTGATTGATGTCATTTTATACACGTTACGTCTACTACATTGATACATGTAATAAAATTCTAACACGCCGGTGTTTGTATGTAAATTGTTTATACTGAGGAAAATTCTATACTGAGGAATAGCTTTAACCATTAAGCTCTATTTTGATTAAGCAAACAGGGCAGATTCACACGCTACTTGATGAGTATGATTAATAAATACCTCTAATTTCATAGACCTTTTGTGACGTAAACAAAGTTGCGAGAGTCAGCTAGTTAAAAGATAAAACAATAGGTTTCTTCTTATCTACTTAAAAACTATTTTTACAAATTTTATGGTAATAATAGACATTCTTTGAAATATGCATGTATGGTATTGTTGTGACTTTTATGACACGTTTAAAGTACATAGGTATGGGATAGATGGCGCTCGCGACTACGTCAGCGTGAAATTTTCTTCCCGCTTCCCATGAGAACGTACTCTCGGGTTTGGTTATCTTTATAGCAGTATTATATATAAATTAACAAAACAAATAATAATACTGCATTGGTGATAATAATAATAAAATGTATGTATATAGAGTACTCACTCATTTTCTTTCACTATTTTTCGTGACTTTCTTCATTAATAAATGCACTTTGTTTATTAATATTTAAAACACTTTTTACAGAAATTATACGAGTACAGTTCACTGTTGTACATAGATGATGAATACCTATATACACCTATAGTCGAATTTTTATTTAGACGAAGTAAATTGACAGCAACTAATGTAATATTGACAGCATCGAAATTGTCATTTCACATTAAGAACTCTAAATTCGACCAGCACTCTTAATTCAACTATGGTCGAGTGGTTAAGACGCGGATCGGTACGCAGAAGGCGCAAGATCGATTCTGGGTACAAGCATCAATTTTTGGAATATTTGACATATATAACGACTGCAGAGTTCATAATTGACGTAAACAAAAAATTATGAAGTGCGAGGTACACGAACGTGGCCGAAGGTTGCCGAGAGTGTGATTCGTTTTCGTGACACAATTTCTGGATTCGGTCTCCACGCAAGGCCCGCGATAGAAGCTATGCAATAGCTTAAAAAACGTAACGGCAGCATATTTACTCAAATACGAATCAGGGACGCGACAAGTTAGTGGTAACGTGACTGATAATGACACATCCTGCTGGTGGGTCGGGCAGATTCGCAGCCAACACACTAGTTCCTCGTCCCATATCGTTACTCAAAGCCTGGGGCGGGGAAAGATCTATAAATTACTGGAACGACAACTCGTTCCGCGCCAGATAAAGCTACGCCGCAAAACAATACCCCGGACGAATGCTCTAGTCGTTAGCAAAGAGAATCGTACATCTTTATGAACTGTTTATTCGTCGTATTATGAGTTGCGTCCCGTAATTGTCGTCGCTGTTCTTTTGTACGACATTTCCACGAAAGATGCGCTACAAACCCCTGGTCATTACTTATTTATAGATTTAAACTCAACATTCTGCCGTGAATCCCTAGAGAATAAATACTTTTTGTAACTCTCCTGACTATCTTCAATTTTGTTTCAGAATTCACGTCCAAAGGCGAACGTTTCTGAACTTCCAATAATTTAATAAAGAAAGTTGGGCAAGCGTGCGTGGTTGGCGCGCTCGCCGCAAAAAGCCGAAAACTTTGATTCAATTAAAACAGTAAGTTGGACTAAGAAGTTACGAACGCTCCTGAAAATGTTCGGTGCTGAGCGGCGGCGAGAGCGATGGTCGCAACGCACCCGCCGCGCCGTGCCCGTCGTGCTGGCGCGACGCTGTCTGAGCATTAGTATCACTAAATCAAAACTTTGTTCCTCTAGTTTTGAATCCGTTATTGTATTAACTACGAACTTGGTGAGTGGGTCCGACTGTATAAAATAAACATTTAAATAATGCATGTTATTAACGAGGTTTTGTTACTTCTCTTTACTTAGATTTAGTGTTTAAAAAAGGTGTGTCAGGTCCGCTGGGACAAAACCGCGTGGCCTGTGAAAGTCGCTGGTGGGGAATAAGGGGTGACGAGCATTGTTATGCAAATTGAGGTCGTTATTTCGCTACGAGTGAGGAAAGAGCGCGACAGCGGCCTGCACCCCGCTAACGCCCCGCCCGCACACCGCAGCGCGGAAGATGCTTTGCATAATTGGTAATACAAGTACGTACACAGAGCAGTAGCGAAGCAAATACAACCTTGCCAATCGCTTTAATGATGAAACATTATGTCAAACACACTCATGTTTGCTATTGATATAGTCCCTGTGGAAGTTCAATATTTTCGCGTTCGATACTCTCGATAGGTAACTACGTAAAGTTATTTTCGATTTTGACGAACTTTTGTTTATATCGTAAATTATAATCAAAACTGTGGGCGAAAAATGTTATGTTTGTGCGGCCAAAGTTTTGATAAACAAATAGATAAAATTTAATTTCAAACTGTATATTTGAAACTGTAATATATTCATAGGCCCGATAAACTACTCTCGAGTTGGTTTATTGGATAGAATATTTCAAACTTACTAAAATAGATTTAATCCCTTGGGCCAGAAAAGGACACTTGCAATGACCATCGCATTTAATGTACCTAATGTTTTGAATGTCGAAAGTTTAGTCGTAAAATAATTGGAGTAACATCATGCTAATGGTACAATAAAGAGGATTTTTATAAAGCCTTAATCTGAACTAAACGCCGTAGGAGATCCTTTCTCATCGCGTAATCGACAGAATTTTTCTGCTTTTCGCAAAAAAATTACTGAAGTTACGGATATCATATACATATTTTCAGCCGAATTGCCCAATAAATAAGTTTCAGAAGAGTAAGAGACGACTTTTAAAAGGAAAAGTTTGTGGAAAGCACGTAATGGCTCATCCCGCTCACGATTTCTGCGCCCGAGGCGGTTCAGGCAGACCGGCAGCGTCAAATAAGTTTCTAATCTATATATATAAAAACAAGAACTGACTGACTGACGATCAACGCACAGCCTAAACCGCTGGGTCTAGAACCATGAAATTTCGCACAAATGCTCCTTATGTCACGTAGGCGAGCAATAAGAAGGGATTTTTGGAAATTCAACTCCTAAGGGGGTAAACAAGGGTTGCAAAGTTTGTATGGGACAACGTGATTCCTTGGTCCGATCTTCTTCAAATTTGGCATACAACATCTTTAACTGAATTGATAGGGGACGTGTTTTGTATTTTATTGAAATTTGTCTTTAATCATGGTTAAAATGGGGTAGAAAAATATTTTGGGGGGAATTGCCCCAAAGTTCATATTAGTACTTCTTAGTTGGTACTTTTTAATTTTTTTTTGACACATGTTTGACAGCTCAACACGATTTAAAAAAAATGGTCTCAATTTATGATAAATGTCAAAAAAATCAAATAATTTTATTAAAACTGCTGAATTTATTGATTTTGGCCCTTCAATATGCGGAATTGCCTTCATATTATTTTGTATGTCAAAAATACATTTGTGAGAAGGAAAACCTGTACATGGCTGGCTAGGAATTATGAAAGAACAAGTTTTCGGACTTTAAATAATCTAAGATTTTAGGTAAGGTGTAGGTACACGGTTCATCCGAATAACACGAGAGTATTTATAACCATCTTCGCTTACTTTCTTATTTTATACGGTGATAATACAAACGACCAGAGGCGTTAAAGATGAACATTTAGCAGATGAAAGTACGGATTGCTCAGCCTCAAAAGTCTGATGACCTACATAATTCAGAAATACTAAAAAGAAAGAATTAAGATATCAACTCCTAATCAAATGCAGAGAATGCTCTTTATACCAATTAACAAAGACATTAGGTATTATTTTTTGCAGAATTATATAGATTTACTCTCAATACGTAACGTATGTGTTTATTTATTTAGTCAGAGTTATATCTATACATATAAAAACAGTACTGTAAAGTGCCAGCGGGCTGGCCACAGAAGACGACAGACGATGGCAGATGGATCAAACGAGTTCTAAAGCGGGCATCGCGACTTGGTCCACCCGCCGGATGGATCGAGGACCTAGAAGAGGTCGCAGGCTGGATGCGAAAGGCGCAGGACGTAAATTAGGAGGTCTACGTCCAGGAGCGTACATGCTGATTTGATTTATATAAAAACAAAAACTGACTTAAATTCTGATCGAGATCTAGAACCTTGAAATTAGATTATTGGCATAGGTGCGTACAAAGAAACGATTTTTAGGGTTCGTACCCTTAAACGGGGTCCCGTTTATTCACGAGACTTCGGTGTCCGTTTGTCTGTCTATCTGTCCGTCATGAAGCTGTATCTCAGGAATCGTGATAGCTAGAGAGCTGAAATTTTCAGATGATATATTCTGTAGCCACTATGACAACAAATACTAACGTCAGAAAAGGGTGAGAGGGGAGATTATGGGGGATTATTTTTTTGGTACGGAATAGAATAGAATATGCTTTATTGTACACTAATTAACATATACATGTATATGGAATACAGAGTTTAAAATGTACAATGGGCGGCCTTATCGCTAAGTGCGGTACGGAACCTTCTGTGCCCGAGTCCGCTTCGAACTTGTCCGATTTTTATACTACTAAGATGACAGAGAACCTTACGGTCCACCTGATATTTGGTTACTGTAGCAGACTAATTCGCATATTGAACGTTTGCAACACCAGTGGCGCTGCTGCATTTCAACCCATATTTCCCTTGGCACTACCGCTTGGCACCCGGTAGAGTCACGGGAGAGTAAAATATCCCGTAACCCTACTGATAGTGTATTCAGTATTCAGTATTTTATTTGCCATTCCACAGTACATACATGGTGATAGATTTGTGCCTCGAATTAGGTTCGTTTAAAATAACCATTATAAAGAAAATCCAATTAGTGCCAAAATAATACAACGGGAGTATGTATACGCGACAGAAAACCACACGAAAAGAATAGAAGTGACGGGGAACCTTTCTATTTCTTTCTCTCTTAGGCAAACGAAGTTGCGCGGGTCAGCTAGTCTATATATATAAAAACAAGAACTGACTGACTGACGATCAACGCACAGCCTAAACCGCTGGGTCTAGAACCATGAAATTTCGCACAAATGCTCCTTATGTCACGTAGGCGAGCAATAAGAAGGGATTTTTGAAAATTCAACTCCTAAGGGGGTAAACAAGGGTTGCGAAGTTTGTATGGGACAACGTGATTCCTTGGTCCGATCTTCTTCAAATTTGGCATGAAACATCTTTAACTCAATTAATGGGAGACGTGTTTTGTATTTTATTGAAATTTATCTTTTAACATGGTTAAAATGGGGTTGAAAAATATTTACGGGGGATTTGCCTCATAGTTCATATTAATACTCCGTAGTCGGTACTTTTCAAATTTTTTTTGACACATTGTCATGTCTGACAGCTCAATTCGATTTAAAAAAGATGGTCGCAATTTTTGATAAATGTAAAAACGATCTAATAATAATTTTATTAAAACTGCATATTTTATTGATTTTTGCCCTTTAATATGCGGAATTGCCTTCATATTTTGTATGTCAAAAATACATTTGTGAGAATGAAAACCTGTACATGGCTGGCTAGGAATCATGAAAGATCAGTTCTAGGTAGGTAAGGTGTACACGGTTCATCCGAATAACACAGAGTATTTATTACCATCTTCGCTTACTTGCTTATTATATACAGGGATAATACAAACAATTAGAGGCGTTATATATGAACATTAAATTTAGCAGATGAAATCTACAGTAAATGTCTGGTCACAATAGGAGAAACTGTTTTATTACGGGTTGCCTCAGACTCAAAGTCTGAAGACCTACACAGTCCAGACATACGAGAAAGAAAGAAGTTAAGATATCCATGCCTTAGCAAAAGCGGAGAATGCTCTCTAAACCAATTACCAAAGAGATTAGGTATCAACTTTTACAAAACGATAGACTTACTGCACTCAAAGTTTTTTTTATTTATTTAGTCAGAATTATATAAGTACATATAAAAACAGTACTGTGAAGTGCCAGCGGGCTGGCCACATCTGCAGAAGACTACAGACGACGGCCGATGGAGCAAACGAGTTCTAAAGCGGGTATCGCGACTTGGTCCACCCGCCAGATGGGCCGAGGACCTAGAAGAGTAAATTAGGAGAGGCCTACCGAGATCTAAAACCTTGAAATTAGATTAATGGCATAGGTGCACACTAAGAAACGATTTTTAGGGTTCGCACCCTAAAACGGGACCCATTCATGAGACCTCGCTGTCCGTCTGTCTGTCCATCATAAGGCTGTATCTCAGGAATCGTGATAGCTAGGGAGCTGAAATTTTCAGATGATATATTTTTTTATCCACTATGACAGCAAATACTAAAGCCAGAAAAGGGGGTTGAATGTTTTGCTGTTTTTTTGGTGCGGAACCCTCTGTTCGCACTTGGCCGATTTTTTATACTACTAAGATGGCAGACAAGCTTACGGTCCACCTGATGGTTGGTTTCTGTAGCGGACTAACTCGCATAATGTACGTTTGCAGCACCAGTGTCGCTGCTGCATGTCGACCCATTGGCACTACCTTTAGAGTCACGGGAAAGTAAAATATCTCGTAACCCTACTGATAGTGCTAATAGTAAATTGTACCTACTTTTACCTTGACACTACCCTTTGCCAGTAGTAGTAGTATAGTGGTTTTAGTAGTGTCCGTATGAATTGAGGAGCCACCTCACCTTTTTAAATGGAGTTTGCGTCAGTATTTAGTAGACGAGCGAAAATTTTTGCAATTTGTAGACCAATAGATAAAAAGTTATATGTCAGAGTGGTTCCGTATGGCGACTGCATGGACGTTACTCGCGTAATCACATAAGAATTTCCTACTATCAGTCACGTCCATGCAGTCGCCATAGAACTCCCCCTTTTTTAAAAAACAAAATTCCAAAACATTATTACAAAAGTTAATTAGGTATACACGTAGGGACTCGCGTAATCACATAAGAATTTCCTACTATCAGTCACGTCCATGCAGTCGCCATATTCCGCCACAGATATCAGAAAAGACTTTTTTCTGATTTCTGTGGGCTCCGCAATCATAACATCTGGATTAAGGAGTTTCTTGAATCTCTTAACGAAGCTAATATAATTAAATGTTTTTTTTTGTATTATTTTTCGTATCATACCTACGTAGGGTAACTACTAACGATCTCCGTTCTATCCTACTGGAATTCAAGAAGTTACGAAGAGTTTAATTTGGCTCCTTAATCTTCGAATTAGGTTCGCTTACATTAACCATTTTAATGAAAATCCAATTTGTGATAACTAATCCAATTTGTACCAAAATAATACAACGGGAATACACGCGACAGGAAACCACGCGACAAGATTAGAAGCTGACGGGAACCTTTCTATTTCACTCTCTCTCTTACGCAAACGAAGTTGCGCGGGTCAGCTAGTTGCTTATATTAGCAAGTTATATTCGCTCTTCGAAGTAATTAAGTCACGAAGTTAAAACCGTATTCACGTATATTAGTAAGACTTAAATATTTTTCTTTGCAACTACACGGTGAGGGCATATTTTCACTGGTAGTTCTGAATTAAAAACTTTTGCAGTGTGAACGTGAAATCCAAAAGCATTTCGAAATACCTATGTGGTTGAAAAACCCTCGCACAACCCATTGAAGCCAAGCTTTGAAATGTATCTGCGTTGAAAAGTCAAGAAAAATACCCGCACCATTTTATGATATAAATATTTCTAAAAGGTGACAAAATATTACCTTCTGGGGCTGGCTGTGGTGCAATAAAAGTGTCATACATGTACGACGTGTTCTGAAATACCTTCTGTCTGCATATCGTTTACCAATGCAATGCATGCAAAATGGCAACATACATTCAAAAATGATTCGTGAATTATATTTATTACGTATTTAACTACATGCACAAATAATTTACCTGAAGGGATAGGCGGCAGAGACATATGCTCCCAAATTTCGCCTTCATGCCTTGTTGTAGGTAGCAGATGGTGAGCCTATTGCCGTTTTAAAATGGACATGCGCTGGTTATGGCTAACTGCTGTTGAAATTATATATTCGCTCAACAAGGTCTTCAACTTCGCTTAACGACTGCCATGTTACTGGCAACCGAGACCAACAGCTTTACGTGCCCTCCGAAGCACTGAAACGCTTGTAAATGTAATTGCCACAAAATGGTCACCGATCTTAAGACTAGCTATGGCGTTAGATGCTTAACGCAGTGATCGTTTACAGAACACCGAGGTATACCTAAATATATACTTATAAATATTTTATGAAACTACTGTAAATGGCCTCTTAAAAGCAGCTGCAAAATGCTGTATAAAACTCACGTCTGGAACGAGTTGTATAAAAATGATAGGTATAATGTAATGTTAGAGTGGCCAGACCCTTAAATTCAAGAGATATGGAGGAAATGTGTATTCTTGCTTTCAAGTTGGCAATAACGCGGTGGATATGGAGCGTGCTTGTGGCGTTACCGTGGCAGTAAATTAAGTACGGGCACAGGCGAGAGACGGGGCTCGCAACCAGCTATCTTACACGAGCATCATACACTATCTAGCACCGCAACCAACCAGGAAACCTTTTAATGTTGCAAGTGCACTTACATTTGTTGCCAGTTTAGACGTTACCTACTTACCTCGAAAACAAGAAATGAAATTTTTGTCTTTCGTTTATTATCTCACCTAGTTAAACATCGTATGCATTGTGTGTTTTAAATAAAACATACGTTTATTTCTAAAAGAAGTAAACCGTTTTACTGTGAAGAAGATTTCTAGAGAGAATATAAAGAAGGCCGGCTTAAATTTAGTGTATCGGTCTGTGAGTGTTTACGAGGCAAGCCCCTAAAATAAACTATCCGACAGTAAAGCACAAAGGCTAGGGGTTCTGTGAAATGGGGAAGCATTCTGTATTTCATCACAGCTGACAAACAAACGGACTGGGAGTTGAATACTACCTGTTTAATTTATGGTACAATTTATTTGTGTAATTTACAGTTTTGAGTCCGTATGCACTTGATCTCTATTACTGTCCCGGTGGTACGTGGAATTATTGACATACTTTGCACCACCGTTTTACCAATTTTAAGGTGCTTTCGAAAAGTTGTTCCTTAGTGTACGCGTACGTTGAGCTATTCGTTGATAAATCATACTGTCATGGTGTCCTTAAATGAATAGAGGCTATAAAATTATAATTCTATTGAACGTTCAGCAATAAAAAAAATACTTGTGCTAAACGCTACAAGATACTTCGTCTATCTTATCATTATCAATGATTCTTAGATTTTCTTTAATATTTTTTTAATTTTTTTTCTATTTTGGCATAAAACTCTTAAATCTCAACCGCTGTGTCGGTGGCCTTAATAAGCCGACACTAAGGCACCTATATTAAAACGCTTAAAAGGCGATTACAAAATTGATTTTTAGCCAACTGTAACAATACTAAAAACCGGCCAAGTGCGAGCTGGACTCGCCCATGAAGGGTTCCTTAGCAGCAAGTAACATAATATAAAAGTTTTTGTAGTTCCTTGTGACTTTGATTGATGGTTTAACACGTCCGCAGTGGTAGTGATTTTTACAGGCGAAAATTGCGGTTTATGACGTATTAACAAAAAACTACCAACTCGATCTCGTTCAAACCAATTTTCGTTGGTAGTTTTTATGGCAATGTACATTATACATTTTTTTAGATTTATCATTCTCTTAGTTTAGAAGTTAGAGGGGGGGGGGGGGGCACACATTTTTCCACTTTGGAAGTGTCTCTTACGCAAACTGTTTACTTTAGAAAAAAATGATGTTAGATACCTCAATAGCATTTTTGAAGACCTATCTATAAATACCCCACACGTATGAGTTTGACGAAAAAAAAATTATTCAGTTTCAGTTCTTAGTATGGGGACCCCCAAAATTTACTGCTTTTTTTCTAGTTTTATATAAAAATCTTAATGCGGTTCACAGAATACATCTACTTACCAAGTTTCAATGGCATAGGTCTTATAGTTTCGGAGAAAAATGGCTGTGACACACGGACGGACAGACAGACAGACATGACGAATTTATAAGGGTTCCGTTTTTTGCCATTCGGCTACGGAACCCTAAAGACCTGCAAAATGGGCAATGGCGTGTGAAAATACGACATGGGGCTGCAGTGGTTGGTAATTCTGAAAATTGTAGGGAAAACGGTTACGTTACGCGCCCCCGAAAACTCTCGGTAACACATGCGGCAACTGGGTCAACCTCTGTGGTATTTTCGATAAACACTCAACAAATAAAAATATCAGTAGTGTATCAGAATATTAGGTTTAGGATCATATACACATGGAAACAGTTTGGCTTGAAATCAGCGAGTAACATTTCAATATCTACTATTAAAATTTTAAGTTTGCGGTCATCAGACCCTATTACTTAGACTTCGCTGTTCTCCTGTCTGTGTGTCATAAGCATAAGGCTGCTGCTGAGCTAAAATTTTCACAGACTGCTAATATCTGAAAAATAATTACGGGGCTCTATACAACAAAATGTGATATATTGCAGTTTTTTTTTGGCACGGAACCCGGCGCACATAGGGGTATTTATGCCGACGGCCAGCAATGAGGCTAGACTGATGAGCCCGCAGAGAGTGATGGCCGTCAGGGTGATAAGAGGATACCGCACGATCTCCGGTGAGGCGGCATGTCTCCTAGCCGGGACCCCTCCATGGGACCTGGAAGCGAGAGCCCTTGCGTCACTGTTCAGATGGCGCAAGGAGGCGCTGGAGCGGGGCCAAAGGCCTGCGTCTCGAGAAATCGAGGCCCAGCGGACCCTGCTCCACCAGGAAACCCTGGAGACATGGAAGATGCGACTTGAGCAACCAAAGGGGGGATTCGCCACAATCGCGGCCGTCAGACCGGTCATGGACGAGTGGCTGGAGAGAAGACACGGTGCTCTCTCCTACCGGTTGACACAGATGCTTGCCGGGCACGGTAGCTTCGGTAGGTATCTGTGGCGAAAACACCGGGAAACCACGGCCGAATGTCAGCACTGCGAGGACCGCAGCGATGACACGGCGCTCCACACGCTGGTGGAGTGCGCGGCGTGGGCACAACAGCGACAGGTCCTCGTAGTGGGTCTGGGCGTGGACACTCTCTCGCTTGAGGCCATGGTGCGAGCCATGCTCTCCAGCGGGAGTAAGTGGGACTGCGCCGCCTCTTTCTGCGAGCAGGTCATGCTCGCGAAGGAGGCGGCGGGCCGGGTGCGGGAGAGAAATCTCCCACCCGAGTTCCGCAGTCGGCGCCCTGGGCGCCGCCGACGTGTCTTCGCTGAGGACTATCGGCCTCCATGACCGGGGGTCTGAGGACGGTGAGAGGGCCGCTCACCGTCCTTACAGAAGCAGGCCCATGACGGCAGCGTGACGTGAGCACTCACGCACGCCCCCCCTTAGAAGCGGGGTCACACCCGAAACCCCCCATAGACGCGGGATTGCACCCGAACCACCCCCTGGGCGAGGCCGCATTGGCGGCCGTAGGTCTGTTGGGAGTCACGGGACATCCTTCCTGAGGGCTTACCCGGGGCTCTCAACCATAGGCTGTTGGGCGTTACGTGAGGTTTTTTAGTCGGTAAGAGTCCGGCATAGCATCCTACGAGGATTTTCCCTCACGTTAAAAAAAAAAAAAAAAAAAAAAAAAAAAAAGGGGTATTTATGCCTAAAAGCTGGTCAAAATTATTTGGTTACTTTTTTGGATATGTAGATAGGGGTATTCAAAAATAACAATAAAACAAAGGTTTACCGGACATTTGTGGACCTTTGCACCCCCAACTTTTAAATAAAATACGGAAAATTCTCAAAAAAATACTTAATTTATTTACTCTATTAATTATACTTATAGCACTCTGATAAAACTTGTCAAAATTATTATTCCGACAACTCACCCCATCCTTCTTCATGAGAGGAAACAACATCTACCTCCAAATCCGGTGTTTCTTCAGCGACTTCAGCACTTCAGCACTGGCCTCGTCGTTGTTAATGTCAGGTGGAAGCATCATTTCTCTCTCTCTCTCTAGCAGCTAAGCTAAAAGGTTTAAACGTTTTTGGTGTTTTGGGTCTTATCCTACTCAACAGTGGGTCGGAAGTTAGAAGTATGCTGTTTAAAACTAGTAGAAATTCTGCCTGAAGACTCTGAAATGTTTGTTTCCCGCCTTTGATGCCTCTTCTGATAAGGTTTCTAAATGTAACAGAGCTCTCTTTATAACAAGCAGGGCCATATGACAGAATTTTATGTACAGTAGGCGT
This sequence comes from Miltochrista miniata, assembly GCA_933228765.1. Taxonomy (NCBI): domain Eukaryota; kingdom Metazoa; phylum Arthropoda; class Insecta; order Lepidoptera; family Erebidae; genus Miltochrista; species Miltochrista miniata. Next base: position 15,404,042 of record OW121751.1, on the reverse strand, counting down.
CATTGGTTGCCAGGGGTATAGCTCAACAAAGAGCTTAGCTGTGTCATCACAATACGATTCAAATTTATTGAAGTCAATTTTGTGACCACTGGATATACTTCAAGAACGGTAGCAAATCTTTCAATTAAATTTAGGTCGATGCCCGTAATTCTAGATGATACTTCGGAATTAGCGAAAAATCGCCTTCTCGTAGTACCGTCGTTACTACTCCCGTAGCGACGTCTGATTGTTCTTTAAATAATCTTTCTCAGTTCGATTTACAGCTTTCCATCTATTCCTCATTTCTGATTTTATTCTAGAAAACTTGCGAAGGAATTCATCTTTTCGCTGCACATCAAACATCGCTGTGTTAATAATTTGATTTTCCTCTACATCCAATTTCTTAGTAAAATCCTTCTCATCCCCAGTCCTTGGTCATTAAATATACGGCTTCCTGTGTAATTATTTTGAATCTAGAAGGACCTGTTCAAAACAAAACCATAAATTAAATAACTTGACTGCACAAATAAGTTTGTTTGGTAAAATCACTTTTTTATATCTTAAATACCGGCACTTTTCGGCACCTAGTTTTATCATGGCTAGCATATGGAAGAACAGCTCTATCAAGCCCAATAAAATAATCAGCCGGGGAATGCCCGGGCTGTCACTTATGAGTAAAAAAAGATAATATAAATCACTAAATCAGGAGCCATTTACAGTAGTTCGCAAATAACAATATTTTGTAGGTGTCTTAAATGTTTCACATTGTTTTATTACGTGGAATGCACATACCTGGTACACTGTCTTCTCCTAATGACATAGTTAAATCAAAATTTGTATCAATATTGAGAAAAAAATATTTTAAAAGAATGATTTTATTTTCAATTTCACTCTATATTTCACGTATATTCCACAGAGCACTCAAATGACGACTGCGTTTCAATAAAATGCGACGCAATTACAAAATAAAATGAGGGTAGTTTTCTCTCAACATACACATAAACTAACGAGCGTAAAAGATTCTTAGAATTTCATGTTTTGTCTCTTTCCTATATTGGCCACCTTTTAGGCCCAAATACCCCTACGTGCGGCGTGCACCAGTCCGACTCGCACTAGGCCGGTTATTTGTAAACTCGGCGTCCTTAGTCTTCACGCACATGTGTTTAAATAGGAATGTCAAATACAGCTAATTGAAACAGTACCAATGGTAATCCCCACACGTACTAACAAGCTGGGCGCGTCATTAACACTCGCTTATGAAACTCAATGTTTTTAGTGCCACATAACTATTCATTAAATTATCTAAGACACAAATCAGATTCGGATATTAAGTAAAAAATATATGAATTCTTTGTTTAAGAGATTATACTATGTTCATAGACTGTAATATTTGCGATAATACAGTATTTAATCAAATTGTGACCTTGTTTGCTTCATCAATACCTATATAAACTAATGTTTACTACGATTTCAAAGTAATGGGGTGCATAACTCACCCGCATTGCGCTTGCCACACATCTCTTCGGTCTCACTAAATAGAGTGTAAACCTATTACCGCCGCAAAAGATAGTTATAGCAATTAGGTCCTAGGAACTTACAAAAAAAAACTAATCAAACAAAAAAGGAAATATAAGATGAAAGAAAATGTATACCTACAAAAACGGTAAGTTGGGAGACTGCGCTAATGAGAGAGCATAAAGCGTGACGTCGTAAAGCCAGCGCATTAAGCGCCGCTGCCAGAAGCTGCCCGTAATCTATTCGTAGCTATTTTAATTAGCATGGTAGTAATAATAAAACAGGGGTGAAGTTTTTGTGGCATCATCTCGGACGATGTTTTCCCGAAGAGGGATGTCAGTTATGACAGGCTGCTACCGGTCATAGCCACCGGTTTGATCATTCACATTAATGTCCGAGTTGCGTGAGTTGGTAGTGTTCCCTAACAACCACACTGTTATATAATCTTATATATAAAAACCGGCCAAGTGCGAGTTGGCCTCGCCCATGAAGGGTTTCGTTGCAGCAAGTAACATAATCGAAAAGTTCTTATAATTCGTAGTAACTTTGATTGATGTTTTAACACGTTCGCAATGGTAGTGATTTTTGTAACCGAAAATTGCGGTTTAAGACGTATTAAAAAAAACTACCAGCTCTATCTCGGTCAAACCAATTTTCGTTGGTAGTTTTTATAGCAATGTACATCATATTATTTTTTTTGATTTATCATTCTCTTAGTTTAGAAGTTAGAGGGGGACACACATTTTTCTACTTTGGAAGTGTCTCTTGCTCAAACTATTCACTTTAGAAAAAAAATATTTTAGAAACCTCAATAGCATTTTTAAAGACCTATCTATAGATACGCCGCACGTATGGGCTTGATGAAAAAAAAACTTTTGAGTTTCAGTTCTGAGTATGGGGACCCCCAAAATTTACTGCTTTTTTTCTAGTTTTATATAAGAATTTTAATGCGGTTCACAGAATACATCTAGTTACCAAGTTTCTATAGCATAGGCCTTATAGTCTCGGAGAAAAATGGCTGTGACACACGGACGGACAGACAGACAGACAGACATGACGAATCTATAAGGGTTCCGTTTTTGCCATTTGGCTACGAAACCCTAAAAATGAATCGCGAAATGTGTTGGTGTTGGTAAGCGAATAACTTCGGAACGGGTAGACCGATTTCACTAATTCTTTTTTTCTTGTGTAAGGTATTGTCAGGAGAAGGTTAAAAACCTTAAACTTATTGATAAACGCTCTGAATGACACAAAAAAATTAAAATGCGAATTATCAAAACTTCATGTTAGTTATGATGACATTGTTGCGGAGCGGGACCACCTTCAGTCAATAGTAGATAGGTTCCAAGAGTGCAGTGACGAGTATGATAAAACCTTGCGGAGGACTACCTTTCTGGAACAGGAGCTAAGGGACGCCCAGGGACAGATCTCACACCTGGAAGAAGCTGCTGAGAAAGTTACTGCCCAACAAACTGATAATCTTTATAGTGAGTTAATGAGTGGTATCCCGCAGTTTATTCCTTCTGCAAATTCTCTAAACCTGGACTTGACTACTATAGATCTTACAGGTGACAGTCCATATCAACAGGACAAGTCGGTTTTGTTTTGCAGCAGAAATAAACTAAAAAAAAAATATCTTAAAATTAAAAAGTTTATACAAAAATCAAAAAAGCAATTAAAATTCCATAAAATGTTAATCAAGAAGTGTAAAAATATAGGTTCTTGTTTAAAATTTAGAGAACAAGCTAAATTGTCAATGTTAGAGCTGGAACAAAGCCATTTAAAATATTGCACTGACACGCAAAAATTAGAATCAAAAATACAAAGTTTGCAATTTGAGCTACAATATATGACTAAAAAATATGAATGGTCCCTTAAGGACTTTACTAAATGTTCTTTAACCATTGATAAGGTACTCAAAACATCAAATGATAACACTGAGCGCCTTAATTGTTTCCTAAATGACCACTCATGCAATGTTAACTGTCCTAAAGCAATTGAGCCGGTGGAGGCTCAGGGCGAACCGGTTACCGCTGAGCCCCTACCTCCCATTACCATGTGCTCACCCAGTACATCAGTGGATATATTGTGTGACAGTGTAAATAATAGTAATAGTTGTACTAAATTAATTGTATTTAGTGATGATATTGGTACCAATCTTAGTTCATTTTTAAAACAAAACTTAAATTCAAGTTATTACTCGGTTATTAATAATTGCTATCCGGGTGCTTCATTAAGTGATATTATGCAAAAGATAATAGAATATAAATTTGACGCTAACAGTAAAATAATAATTTTCTGTGCAAACAGGGGGAAAATTAGCAATGATGATTTGTCCCTATACATGAATTACATCTTAAACTTAAATGTCATACAAGTTGTAATGTTCACACTTCCATTTATAAAAGGTGTGCCAGATTCGGAAAATTCATTTAGATATAAGATGAATTTACGTTTAAATTTAATAAGTCAGTATAATAATAAATTTAATATAATTGACTTTAATTCTGTATTTAACACAAATTTGTCACATAGCAAGTTTATAGTCTATAATAATCACAAGGGTAGGTATTGTCTACCCAAATATTATAAAAGACAAATAGCAAGTTTGCTATTTAATTATTTTTATTCTGTAGCCAAAAACTTGGCTGACAAAACTGCTTTATTTGAGCAGAGTAGATTTAGGACTTTGGAATCTGTTCCAAGTAATTTAAATTAACTGCTGGGACAACAGAGGAATTACCCTCTAGCCAAAATTGTAAATTAATAGAGTTAAATTTAATTGCAAACCATAATTTTATCGGAAACTGTCCTCCGAACAAAACTAAATTAAAAAATGTAAATTACATCAGCCTGGTGCATTATAATATTGCAACATTAACACAGGTCAAAGAGTTTGAATTGGAGCTGTTCATGAGCTCAGAAAATATTGAAATTGTTTGTCTTACAGAACATATGCGTAAGGAGTATGAGCTCATGTTCAGTTTCAGTAGTCACCGGGTTGGTAGTGCGTTCTGCAGGGTCAACACAACACGGGGGGGTTCGTTGATTTTATTAAATAAGAAATTAAAATATAAGGAACGGAAAGATGTTGTGTCCCTCTCTGTAGAGTGTACAGTTGAAATATCGTGCGTAGAATTGGAGCAATTCATAGTAGTATGCGTATATAAACCTGGAGTCTCACCCTTTTGTGAGTTTGAGGAAGTAATGGATAAAGTGCTATTTAAACTTGGAAAAACTAATAAACACCTAATAGTGTGCGGTGATTTTAATGTTAATATTCTTATAAATACGCGTCAGACCAATGATATCTTAAATTTATTTAAATCACACAATCTCACTAACTTATTTTTAGAGCCTACTAGATATTGTGATACAACAGCTACTTGTCTGGACAATATATACAGTGATATGTTGCCAGAAAGTAAGAGTATTATAAATAAGATAAAATCAGATCATACTGGGCAAATAGCATCTTTCAAGATCACAAGAGAAAAAGTTAAAAGACGTAAAATATTATGTAGACCAGTAACTAGTGACCGCTTGGAACGTATGCGAGTTGGACTTTGCAATAAACTTCCATTTTTAGACACTGGCTTAGATCCAAATGTAATGTATAAGTTATTTTTTGATTCCTTTTACAATGAGTTCAACTCCGTATTCAAGTCTAAGGAAGTCACAATCGGTGATAGGCCAGCCTTCAGTGAATGGGCCACTGAGGATATACATAAAAGTAGACAAAAACTGTATGAACTATACTCAGAAAGACAGCTTAATAGAACAGATGAATTTCTAAATTATATTAAAACTTATTCAAAAAAGTTTAAAGCAGACTGCTTAGCAGCCAAAAGAAAGTATATAAGTAATAAAATTCTCAATAGTGTAGACAAAGTTAAATCTACTTGGAAAATAATTAACGCAGAAAGAGGTCAAGCAAAATCGAATGATAATAATTTTAAACTTAAAGTAAATGGTAACATAATTACAACAGATGCCGAAGTCGCTAACGAATTTGAACAATTTTTTTCTCGAATTCCAGTAGATTTGACCAGAGCCCTAGGTTCTTTTACCCCAATAGCAGAATCCTTGTTAAAAGCAAATGTTCCTTGCTGTAATGAAATATTCAAATTCAGTAAAATTAGTATACACACTGTCATAAAAACTTTTAAATCTTTAAATATTAAGAAAACTGCTGACCTCTGGGGAATTTCTGTACATTTAGTTAATTCGTTAATTGAAATGGTTGCCCCTGAATTATCAATAATATTTAATAATTGTGTTGATAGTGGTGTGTTTCCTGACTTAATGAAGTTTAGTAAAATAACTCCTCTGTTTAAATCGGGTAGCACCTCAGATCCGTCCAATTTTCGTCCTATTTCTGTACTACCCACGTTTAGTAAAATCTTTGAAAAGGTAATGCTTAATCAAATGCAAAATCATTTTAATACAAATAAACTATTCCATACCAAACAATTCGGTTTCACGCGCGGTCGGTCTACCACGGATGCTGGAATCAAATTGTTAGAGTGTATATATGAGGCCTGGGAGGAGTCGTATGATGCTTATGGTGTATTCTGCGACTTATCTAAGGCCTTCGATTGCGTCCAGCATCAGACTTTAATTCAAAAACTTGATCATTATGGAATCCGGGGGACGGCCTTGGATTTAATTAGTTCTTACCTTAGAGATAGAGTACAGAGAGTAGTTATAAATGGCAAACAGTCAAATGGTTCTGCTGTAACAATAGGGGTGCCTCAGGGTTCAATTCTGGGACCTTTTCTATTTTTAGTGTACATAAATGATCTCCCTCACCTTATAAGAGACGATCACGAGGTAGTTTTGTTTGCTGATGACACATCTTTAATATTTAAAGTTGAACGTGGACAACGCGATCTTGACGAAGTAAACAATGCCCTCTCTAGGGTAGTCCACTGGTTTAACGCAAATAATTTATTGTTAAATGAAACTAAAACAAAATGTATTAGATTCACCTTGCCAAATGTTAGGCTCGTTAACACCAGTATTAGGATTAGGGATGATCAAGTAGAATTGGTCGATGAAACTGTCTTTCTGGGCATAAAGTTAGACTCCAACTTGCAGTGGGGGCCTCATATCGGGAAAGTCTCGGGCAGACTGAGCTCTGCAGCCTATGCCGTTAAAAAGATCCGACAACTGACAGACATTAGAACAGCGCGTCTTGTCTACTTTAGCTATTTCCACAGTGTCATGACCTATGGCATACTATTATGGGGTAACGCTGCCGACATCGAATCTATCTTTGTGTTGCAGAAAAGGGCTGTCCGGGCTATCTATGGTATGGGGATTCGGGAGTCATTAAGAGAAAAGTTTAAGGATATCAACATCCTTACTGTGTATTCACAGTACATATATGAAAACTTATTATATACTCATAAAAATAACAGTAAATTTATTAAAAATAGTGATATTCATAACCTAAACTTAAGAAATAAGAATAAATTGGCTGTACCTAGATTTAGGCTTAATAAAATAAGCAATTCTTTTGCGGGCAATTGTATTCGAATGTACAATACATTGCCGACAGCCATAACAGGTTTGTCAATTAATAAATTTAAAAAACTAATAAAACTTAAATTGTGCCAGAAAGCTTATTATAGCATTAAAGACTTTCTAGAAGACAAGGCTGCCTGGCAGTGACACGAATTGCTCCTTTCTACATAAAAAAAAAAACTGTATTAGATACTAAGATACTAGAAGAGAAGGGACCGGACTGAGTTTCTTGGGGTGTTCTTCTCAGTCTGTAGTATTTCCGAACCCCCGGTAGAGTCACAAAAATTTTGACAAACCTAAATAATTTTTTAAAAATTTCAAAGGGAATAAATTTATTTTATTTTTATTTTATTTTAGGTTCTTATGGAAGAAAAAATATTGTATTCCCACGGGAACGAGAACTACGCGGGTGAAACCGCGTGACGTCCTCTAGTATCTTATAAAGTAAAAATAAGCTGTTTGGTATAAAAAATGTAATCACAGTTCAAATAAACGCTACCACGTAAATATCATGCAGTCAGAGTGTTAAAGAAATTACTGATGCCTTCAAGTTTATCGTATTTTGAACTAACTTCTTTGTTATTGCCTGATGAAACAATATTGCTGGTAAACATTCCGAATAGCTGTACAGCGGAAAGTACATTTGTCAGTCACTCGAAAGGCTACTTTTCCGTGATATTTCCTTTTAATTTGATTTACATGCCGTCTTACTACAGTGATTTCTTTTATAATGCCCTAAAGAAATACACCTACAGCTTTTAGCTGGCTGGAGCGGACACTTGACTCTAACAAAATTAAGCACTTTGAAGCCTAATATTTTACAAATGGAAACTGGTTTTAGAAACCGACTAACGATCATGAAGTAGACGAGAAAAAAATAGCACACCTACCCACTTCATGCACAGAAGAGGTGCTCTATTTTTTCAAGATTGTTTTTTACTAATATGAGCATCATATACTTATCCATACCAATCTCCACTACCAATACTAACTACCAATCTAGTACCAATGGTCCCTCAGCTAAGGCCCGTACATGACGAAACTCATTCTTTCATATTTTAAACGTGAACCTAGTAACGGTTAGGTGAACCGTAACCTGTTATTCTAGCTAAAGGAAATAACAAGGTTGATAAATCTTGTTTTTCGCGAACGAATGATAGCATAATGAGTCAATAAAACCCAATCAAGCATTTTGTCTCTGGAGTACCATCCAAAGATACTAACATCACATACACATAACCGGTTATACACATTACCATTATGTAAGCAGAGCAGACGGGTAAAAAGTAACACATACACAATACGATAAGCCCTAGCTTACTTTGTATGTAGAGGTATATAGGGCGTACGGTAGCCGACAATAACATTGGATAAACACAATACGTGTAATGAACAAGCATTAAATCTCGCATAAAAATATTTTCTCATGTCATAAAAAGGGATTTTATGCTCATAAATTGAAGGTGTTTAAAATACCATTTTTGTCGAACCATAATAGCGTAATTAAAACGTAATGTTATCACCGTAGGGTCTGATATAGATGAAACAGTTTCATCAATAACTTCGAAACATTTACATGCGGGTTGGTAATCAAAATTTCGTACAACAAACTTTCGTATCGTGTAAGATATACGTAATATTTCCTTTTATGTTAGAGGGTGGAGGGTGATAAAGAATATATTACAGAACCTACCTATGTGAACTAGATAGAATATATTTGAATATGAATATGGCTATATTCTATTCTATTCGACGAGAGTATTGGGTTAATGTTTCCTTTGGGTTTGTGCGACTGTCAGCATTCAGCGACGCACTAATTAATCATAAGTTATGGTTGGTTCTTTACTACCGAGAACTGTGTAGCATTTACATATTTATAGATGTACTCACTTTATACGTCATAGTTATACGAGGAACTTATCATTAGTCAACTCTCAAGCTCACTGAACTTTACTTTAATTTGGAAACAAACTACCTCGGGTCTAAAAGCTTCTGAGGGCTTGAGCTTGAATCCAAGATTAGGTAAGACTATAATTTGATTTTTATGTTTGCAGCTTTGGAATACCAGTTTAGATTAATTTATCGCCCACAGAAAGGATTTTTCATTTGACTACTTCGGTGGCGCAGTGGTTGATAGTGCATGCAATAGTCGTCGTTGAAGACTTGGATTCTAATTTTGAACCAAACGTTTGGATATTTTGCGTGTATTGTACACGCAAAATATCATACATGACATGTACCTATGTATTATTTAGACAATTTTTATATCCCTACATTAGCTTTATTAAATTGAGTACAGCTTTTGATTTAAGAAACGCACAGAATCCAAGAAAATGAGAATTCAATGAGTTGAAGTTCGTCAATTATTATGTGGAACGAAATACAAATTGACGAATTGCATATTTTTTGCCCATAACAGCAGGTCACAGCAGAACCTTCTGAATAAAGCAACACATTCATACACTATTTAGGTATATAACATGTCCATAAACAGATTCTTACATATCAGATTTCTCTACTCTACCCCTATCAGTCTACCCGTGACCGCGGTCGCACCGAACGCTTCGTCTCTCCGACCCGATCGAAACCGAACCTAAGGGTATCATAACCTTTAAATTAAAATCGAGGTCAGGTCCCACTTGATATCTACGAGTAGGTATAATTAAATTTAGAAAACGGCGAATGAAATACTTTGTTAACATTCCTCTAACTAGATTATCTCTCCACTTTGCAAACGACGAATAGCCCCACTCATGTTTATGAATAAATTATGCATATTTCCACTACCCTAGTTTTGGTCCTTACAATTCCGGAAAATGCCTGTATTAATAAACATAACAATCTAAAGCAGTAAATTCTTAGCTTAGCAAGGAGGTTGTAATAAAAAGAACTTGTAAATTTTACCGTCATTTCTAATTTATCAAATTCCTAATAAAATCGCGAAGGCGAATCTAAGTATGAAAATATTTTTGTAAATGTTATCTTCACAATATAAGATAAGTTATATAAAAATTATGGGTTTTTAAGATACTTTTTGTATTAATTAGGAAATTACGGCTTAAAATGGTTATGAGTTTTCTCTAAAGTACAAGTGCCCTTTAAAAGCAGATCCCTATCCCTTGTAAAAGTTAAATGTGAGAGATTGGGTCAATTTTGTCGAGACTTTCATCGGCAGCTATCACAAGAATCACAACAGATTTGCATTCGAAGCAAGGGGTTCGGGGAAAGCTTTTAAAGGCTTCCCCTTCCTGCAACAACCGTATGGGATGGTCGGTCAGGTTGTACAAGGGATACCGAAGATCGGAACTTTCAATGACTTTTGATTTTTATAGCATTTCAAAGAGAGAACTACAGTCCCCTTGAGGCGCGATTGATCCAATGTGCCCCACAAAATTAAGTGGCTTATTATATACCTACGAGTAGGTATAATAGTAACATCACTAAGATTTTCTACCGTTTAGTTATTGTGATAAACTTTACCTAAGTAAATTTGAGTAGAAATATTCTAATCTGATGTAGAAAAGGTTTAAAGGATTCAGAGTTAATTTATGCATAAAAGTAATTTGGATGGGACCATGAGATGCGAGATAATATCGCCGTATCGCCCGTAGGGAAAGATGAATCAAACTGTAGACAGTCCCTCAGGATGAAATTACATTTCACAAAATTTTCATCAACAACGCGGTTGGAAACACAACACCACTTCATTCGCCCAAACAAATCCTTTGTTCCCACTGTTCTGTGATAGGTGTTTCCAATCGAAGGGACAGCCTGTAACGTTTGATATTAAAAAACTTTTTCCATAAGGACTTCGTCTAAGAAACGGGCGAAGATTCCAATGCAATTAAACGCAACCGTAAAATAAAGATTGTGAGTCTGAAGAAAGTAGGAGCATTTCTTTGAAATAAATTCTTTCTGTTCTTTTGACGGTAATTATAAAATAATAATTTAAAAACTTTTTCGAACGCCATCTTTTATTTCCCGACTAATTATAAAAGAAGTTGATCGTGATTCTTTATTGTAAGGTTTCACGGCGGTCCGGCATTAACCGTTGTACTTATCCACCGCACACCGATCTCCGTCTTTCATCATCAAACGAACTTCACATCAACCACCTCCTTGGTAATCAAATTTATGCATTGTCATCGATATTGAGTTCACAGGTGTACAAAATGACAACTCAATTGAACGCCGAGAACCGAGTCTAATTAGGCTTGTAATATTTTTGTACGCACTTAGCATACAAACATAGCAAGTTCAGAAAAGCTTATGACGAATAATGTTCTCAGTTACTGCTATTTTCATTATGTCAACATGTTTTTTTAGGGTTTCGTAGCCAAATGGCAAAAACGGAACCCTTATAGATTCGTCATGTCTGTCTGTCTGTCCGTCCGTGTGTCATAGCCATTTTTCTCCGAAACTATAAGGCCTATGCTATTGAAACTTGGTAACTAGATGTATTCTGTGAACCGCATTAAGATTCTTATATAAAACTAGAAAAAAAGTAGTAAATTTTTGGGGGGTCCCCATACTCAGAACTGAAACTCAAAATTTTTTTTTCATCAAATCCGTACGTCCCACACGTACGGATTTGATGAAAAAAAAGAAAACAGAGAAGAGTAATAAAGTATCTATAGATAGGTCTTCAAAAATGCTATGGAGGTTTCCAAAATCATTTTTTTTCTAAATGAACAGTTTGCGCAAGAGACACTTCCAAAGTGGAAAAATGTGTCCCCCCCCCCCCCTCTAACTTCTAAACTAAGAGAATGATAAATCTAAAAGAAATATATGATGTACATAACTACCAACACAAACTACCAACGAAAATTGGTTTGAACGAGATAGAGCTGGTAGTTTTTTTTTATTACGTCATAAGCCGCAATTTTCGGTTAGAAAAATCACTACCACTGCGAACGTGTTAAAACATCAATCAAAGTTACAACGAACTATAACAACTTTTATATTATGTTACTTGCTGCTACGAAACCCTTCATGGGCGAGTCCAACTCGCACTTGGCCGGTTTTTATTATGTGTGTGTGCCTACGACTAACACACTACCGTTTACATACTTTTGTTTGTTTTTACACTTTCACGCCGCAAAAACTCTAGCACAGAAATGAACAGGTCTTGGAGGCGATTATAGAATACAAATTTTTTATTATTAACAAGTAGTTTAACGGGGTTAGGGGTAAGTTACAGGTCTTGGAGGCGATTATAGAGTACAAAATTTTTATTATTAAAAAGTAGTTTAACGGGGTTAGGGGTAAGTTACAGGTCTTGGAGGCGATTATAGAGTACAAAATTTTTATTATTAAAAATAGTTTAACGGGGTTAGGGGTAAGTTATCTTAACGAAAGCGAAGTCGCGGTCGCGAGTTGGTATTATTATACTGTTTGTATTTTAAGTGAATATTGTTAGACATTTGGGTATAAGTACGTGCCCAATATAAACAGGAAAGGGATATTTGGCCAGTAAAATGTCGTTCTCCAGGTCAGGTGGCACGGCACACGTTGAAAGCGTCATAAATTTGTTTGAAACGAGGTAGTGCGGAGCTCAGGTGGCGCCATATGCGGCTTAGAGGGATAGCCTATATTTACAACTAAGAAACGCCTCGTCAATAACAAATTCTCCTCTAATATCGAAATTCGTATCTTGTTATTCAATCATCCCATTATTCTGAGAACAAACAGCGATCCTAGGGGCTATTACATTGAGATGTTCTCACTTCCTGGGGAAAATATACACTTCCGCGAGAAACAAGATCAAAGTTCGTCCAATCAAGTCGTGTGCGGGCACAGATAGAGACGGCTAACGAAGTAAACAACAGTAGACTATTCGCGTCCGACGACCGAGCTAACAGAACACCTACAAGACAAAGGCCTGATGAATTTGATTATTTTGTTTCATAAAATCTAAGTAAACATCCTGTTAGCTTTATTGTACATGTTTTTTTATTTCGTTTTAAATAACTTGTTGAAGGCGTATGATAATGTCTTGTATTATTAATAAGCTTTTATTAGGTCGTCGTGTATGTAACTAACAATGTAATGGAATCTAAGGATACTAATTTAACCATCTTCCAAGGATCGTAGGGTCATGAAAATTGGCAGTTGTATGTAGTTCTGATGACTATACAATAATATGGTACTGTCAAACTGATATGATGATGGAGCCGAAAGATAGGCACTGAAACTTCGATGGAAAAAGTGGAATCTAAGGATACTAATTTAACCATCTTCCAAGGATTGTAGCGTCATGAAAATTGGCAGATGTATGTAGTTCTGATGACAATACAATAATATGGTACTGTCAAACTGATATGATGATGGAGCCGGAAGATATGCACAGAAAACAAGTGGAATCTAAGGTAACAAATTTAACCAGCTTCCAAGGATCGTAGGGTCATGAAAATTGGCAGCTGTATGTTGTTTTGATGACAATACAATAATATGGTACTGTCGAACTGATGTGATGATGGAGCCGGAAGATATGCACTGGAACTTCATGATGGAATATCGTATTATATCTGTTTTTGGATTCGTTAGAAAAGTCTTGTAACGAACTTTGACCAGGCTTAGGTTTCAAGGTTATAACAAACCTTTTTTTAATTGACTTGTAAAACTATGCAATGGAATCTCAGGTACTTAACTAATTTAAGCCGCTACGATCCTTGGATCTTCCAAGGAATGCGTCATGAAAATTGGCAGATGTTTGTAGTTCTGATAACAATACAATAATATGGTGCTGTCAAACTGATCTGATGATGGAGTCGTAAGATATGAACTGTAACTTCATGATTGAACATCGTATCATAGCTGTGTTTGGATTTGTTAGAAAAGTCGTGTAATGAGCTTAGACCACGATTAGGGTTTAAGGTTATAACAAACCTGTTATATATTGAAGTTAATATTGAGTGTAAATATTGAGTGTAAATATTGACATAGGTACCTGCAGAAAATGTATATGTATTAGAGTAATAATGAAATATTTTCACATTAGTCGAACTCAGACAAAACACCATGTAATACAGAAATCCCTACTAATATTATAAATGCGAAAGTAACTCTGTCTGTCTGTCTGTTACGTTTTCATGCCTAAACCACTAAACCGATTTTGATGAAATTTGTTATAAAGATAGTTTGGGTATAAGAGAAGGACATAGGTTACTTTTTAACTGACTGCGCGAAAGTAGGGTAATGATTTTATGCGATAACGACTTCTACGCGTATGAAGCCGCAGGGCACATCTAGTTAAGGTATAAATGTTGTGACTAAAAAGTATAAAATAAATAAATGGTTTAAAAAACCCTAGAAAAATACGCTTTTATAATGCACGAAAAAACCCAAAAATAAATTATGGATCGTTCAAGTTGCCTCTATTTCTGGGCTGAAGTGTAAACTATGTGCTTTTAGTTATAATATTTGATTATAAAAGCGTGGGGTGCTAGACAAGAAAGACTTTTTTGTAAGCATATTCCTATTAATACTAATCATTATATAATAAAAATCCTGACGAAAGCTGCATGAGGTCGCACAAGAGCATAACGTTTATGCTGCCAAAGTAGATACATGAAGGGAATACGTTAACAGTGGCAGAATGTAGAGTTCTTGTTCGAGAACGAGATATCTTTGGTTACCGTTAAAAACCCGCTTGGGGATATATGCGTTTGTATTCCTATTACGTGACCACTACATATTGTACTAAATATCTCGGAATGCCGAAACTTTAAGGACCTACCAATGAATTATCTAATAGAGATTCGTAACAGTAATAGGTTTACTCCTATTACGCGGGCGTCACGAAAAACTGGCAAAAGTGGGTGTTGAAAATGCGTAGGCGTGATTAACTACTTTACTTTTCAAGTAAGTATGTTATGTATTTCAATTAAAGCCTATCATCGTTAATACATTTCCGAAATTTAAAATGATATTAATAATAGTAAAAGTCACAATAGATATATAAAAGCGTGACAGTGTAAATGAATAGTTTAAAAACACGAGAAAAACACGCTTTTATAAATGTGACCTTAGCCTTAATCTGACAAGGCATCATGCAGCTTCCGCCAGGAATGTCTTTCCTGTTCCAGCGCCCCACGCTTTTATAATCAAATATTATAACTAAAAGCACATACTGCTCGTTCGCTCTAACTTTGCCGTTCGGCTCCATAGTAAAGTCGAATTTTTAATTAGACGAAGCAAACCGACAGCAACTAATGTCACTTCTTCATATAATGTTGCGTATTTTCTATGACGAAGTGACCTTAGCTACCGTCAATCCACTTCGTCTAATTAACAATTCGGGTATACGCCTTTACGCCAGCGGCAAAGTTAGAGCGAACGGGTAGTAGTTTACACTTCAGCCCAGAAATAGAGGCAACTTGAACGATCCATAATTTATTTTTCGGTTTTTTCGTGCATTATAAAAGCGTATTTTTCTAGGGTTTTTTAAACCATTTATTTATTTTTGTCATTAAAATTAGTCCATAAGTTTTTCTGTTGTTTATCGATGATAGCATGCACATTATCATGATTGACCACCAGTGAATGCTATCGCATGTGTGGTGAATATATGCTATAGCGCATTCAAAGAGCGTGTGGTGATGGTGTGCTCCGGCCATGATGTTCAGCTGGCAAAAGGACTAGAAAATAATGGGTATGCCATTGCACTATTTATTACAGTATCGTATTGTATAGGTAGTCAAAGGTTAGAGTTTATTATTTTAAATTACACTCTTCTTTTCGTTCTGACAGTACTCTGAGAAGGTATACGTTTCCATTACAACATTTTAAACTCAAATCAAATGCTATATCCATTCTCAGCAACATCAATTCCAATCTAGATCCAAAGAGAATCGGTTCCATTTGCACTACATACCACGTAGCAATAAAGCACTAGATAGGCGTATATTTCACCTGTGTTACGAACAATCCTATAGATATAAATAATTTGGACGATGCAAGTGCAACCGTAGACTGTTCTGCATTCCATACGTACGCTGGCAGCTGCGAGTACGGTTGCCGCCTGCAAGCTCTCTAACCGACAACCTCGACACACAACAGTAAGTGGCACGTCGCCTGCATTCCACTCCACTGCTTTGATACGACCCTCCCAGTACAATTTTACATGGGTAAACGTTTTATTACTATCTTGCAAAGTAAAGTAAAATGCTTTTCAAAGATCGTGTGATACCTTTCTTCAATGGTTATTAGAATCTATTGTAAAACGTACATATGTCGTTCTTTATTTATTATATAGATCGTCAAAGTAATTTCATTCAGTTCGATTTTAAGCTGCGAATAAAGTTTAGGATTTATAGGAGTTTTCCAAAACTAAAAAAGTTAAAAGAGTTGGATTTGCGCGCGAAGCAATGACCTAAGATGGTCCACGTTGTTTATTAATCAACCAACAGCTTTATATTGACTTATGCTTTCTGATATAAGTTTATTTTACATTGCTAGTTTGATAACCTAGGAAATCGGGCAAACCCAGCAAATCTGTACATACGTGTCAGTTGATATGTTATTTTATTACCTTCCGCAACAATATAGTGAAAGCTTTTCGTACTCGTTTACCAGGAATACTGCTGTACTTCAATAATAAGAACTTCATACAATTTACTACATCATTACGGAAATTATACAGTAGTTAGAACTACACAATATCAAGTAATTCAGTGGCAGAACTTTGATAATGTATTGCTACAGCAAACAAATCCGACGGCGCTCTTAGTAAGGTAAGTTTAAGAAAGGAAGCACGAATGCGACGTGTTATTTACGACCGGTGATTCCGGCGTAACTGCGATTGTGCTGAAAATCCACCTGCAGCTGCTTGTACGCCCGGTATTTTCACTAGGTGTTTTTATATTGTAAGCATTACCAGTCTGTGGCGCATACCGTTAAAGCTAAAAAGAGTATCAGAGATGGATTTTTATAAAAGCAACCTTAACAGGTACTTAAAACCGGTTTTACTTTACAAACCACATATTTCCCTAACGTTAAACCTAGATAAAACACTAAGCTGGCACTATAACAAAGCCGAGCTAAAAATTTTCACCTGAACCGCGCTCAGGCTGAATGAGTGCCACACAAGATATTACTCAAACATGAATTATGACGCTCTATAATGAAACCGAGCCAAACTTACCGCACACACTAAAGGGCCCTTTACGTTTTAATACATAACGTATATGCCGCGTTATATTTGAGTAGAAAATGGGAAGCAGTTAATCTTAAACCTCTCCGTATAGAATGGCTGATGCTGAATTTTGTCGAAACGTTACATATGATTACATTACGTATTTGCCAAACCGCTGATTCAAAAGGGCTTTTCGTCTGTTCAAACGGAATCGCGGACGGGCTCAGCAAGCTCGGCATCCGAGATCAACAAACAGAGAAGAGTAATAAAGCCATTAATTCCGCTTTACTTGCAAATAACATAAATCAGAGCGAGGAGTCTCGCGCCGCAAGTCCGCTCAGAGCACACGCAGTGGCAGCGAGTAAATAAAGCTGATGTCAAATATCCTATTACGGTAAATGTAGCGACAGTGGCACACCAATATCACAAATTAAACCCATTCTTAGCCGCTCTATATCACTGTGCCACAAACCCATACGAAAAAATGTAACTCGGAATATTACGTTTTTCCCTAATAGTTATGTTGATTTTGGTATTTAGTTTTATTATTTAATGCATTGGTTAAACTTGGTTACAGCATCATTTAAAACTGGAGACCTCATTTAAAAGTCTTGACTTGATAATCTCTCTAATTAGTCTTTATTTAATTTAAGACAAGTAATTTTGTCATAATGTTCACTTTGTGGATTGACATGGTACGAATTTTATGATTTAATTTAAATTCTACATTGGCCTCGTATACGAAAGTTAATTAAATGAGATTGCTAAAATATGTAGATAAGAAAAATGGGCAAGTTATCTACTTTAATCACAAAGCAGGCAGTAATCTCAGAGGAGACAGATTTACATGAATCCAATCTGTGTTTCACGAATTTAGATAATATAGACTAATAGGCTTAGACTACCAGTCTGGGAAAATAAGTAAGTACAACTATTCAAATAGAGTTTAGATATAGCTCTACGTGGTGCGGTGCATTCCTTGGAGTAATAACAACAACAATATTATTGCTAATGGTTTTGCCTCGCCGGAGCAGACTCGTTCCGAGGATTACGAAAATTAGATTTCAATAAGACGCTTGAGTCGAGACATGGAACAAACCTAAGTCGAAGCCGGATAATGCTCAGACGGTCACGCTCCATCTTTTAATGCAATGTCAGCAACTCAAAACTACAGAAATGGGGCTTCAAATACATAGGAAGGAACCCATTAAATATACTGTTAATCCGGTGTAAGCTGATACAGGCACAAATAATAGCTTCAAAGTGTGCATGTTATACTCGTTCAACCAATTATCTATACCGTTTTAAACAATTGGGTACAATTATACCGAAATAAATCACGTTTTGATAACATGATTAAAACCCTACAAAATGTACAGAAGTTATTATACATAGACGTAGCATAATATAAATAAACAACTGCTTTAGGGTCGCAATTTAATTCAGGCCCTTGAGTCCGAAACGACCGAGATGAATTGAAATAACATTCTATCCAATTTATTTCTGTATGTATTACAACTCCAGCTAACCTCCTTGGGTAAATTGTATGTAGCCGATGGAATATAAAATAATTTTATGGTAAAACATATTTTAAGAACACCTAGATAGGTACATTGACTTATACAGTTAATAGCAAACAATAATGTAACAACTAGCCACAGTGGGAATACAGAGTTTAGGCAAATGGAGTTCTTCTGAATAAAAAAGAAGCTTTTCAAATAAATTATTCCCACAATTCGGCCGTTTCAATTCAAATTGAAAGAGCATCTCAGTATAGAGATTTCTGTAACCGCAAAGTAAGAGGGAATACAAATAGGCATATAAACGGAATTGCTTCATGAATCGTTTGGTCGAGTCAATTTGTGGGACAGTTGGTCTAAGGAGGTTATAAAATATTATTAAGGAAACATATTTATCAAGCTAGACAAACTTATTTAAAAGGTATCATCTACCACGTATTAATAAAATAAAATCACGAGAAGTAAATATTGAAGGGGACCGCAGTTTTATTGAAAAACAAGTAGTTACCCAAATAAATAAATGGTTTAAAAAACCCTAGAAAAATACGCTTTTATAATGCACGAAAAAACCAAAAATAAATTATGGATCGTTCAAGTTGCCTCTATTTCTGGGCTGAAGTGTAAACTATGTGCTTTTAGTTATAATATTTGATTGCAAAAGCGTGGGGCGCTGGAACAGGAAAGACTTTCCTGGCGGAAGCTGCATGATGTCTAGTCAGATTAAGGATAAGGTCACATTTGTAAAACCGTGTTTTTCTCGAGTTTTTAAACTATTAATTTACACTGTCACGCTTTTATATATCTATTGTGACTTTTGCTATTATTAATATCATTTTAAATTTCGGAAATGTGTTAACGATGATAGGCTTTAATTGAAATGCATAACATACTTACTTGAAAAGTAAAGTAGTTAATCACGCCTACGCATTTTCAACACCCACTTTTGCCAGTTTTTCGTGACGCCCCAGCGTAATAGGAGCAAACCTATTACCGTTACGGATCTCTATTAGATAATTCATAGGTAGGTCCTTATCGGCAATTCGAGATATTTAGTACAATATCTAGTAATCACGTAATAGGAATACAAACGCATATATCCCCAAGCGGGTTTTTAACGGTAACCAAAGATATCTCGTTCTCGAACACGAACTCTACATTTTGCCACTTTTAACGTATTCCTTTCATGTATCTACTTAATTGCCTGAAAGAAGAGGCGTTGTTCCCTTTGGCAGCATAAACGTTATGCTCTTGTGCGGCCTCATGCAGCTTTCGCCAGGATTTTTATTATATAAGGATTAGTATTAATAGGAATTTGCTTACAAAAAAGTCTTTCTTGTTCTAGCGCCCCACGCTTTTACAATCAAATATTATAACTAAAAGCACATAGTTTACACTTCAGCCCAGAAATAGAGGCAACTTGAACGATCCATAATTTATTTTTGGTTTTTTCGTGCATTATAAAAGCGTATTTTTCTAGGGTTTTTTAAACCATTTATTTATTTTATACTTTTTAGTCACAACATTTATACCTTAACTAGCTGTTCCCTGCGGCTTCATCCGCGTAGAAGTCGTTATCGCATAAAATCATTACCCTCCTTTCGTGCAGTCAGTTAAAAAGTAGCCTATGTCCTTCCCTTAAACTCAAACTATCTTTATAACAAATTTCATCAACATCGGTTCAGTGATTTAGGCGTGAAAACGTAACAGACAGACAGACAGAGTTACTTTCGCATTTATAATATTAGAAGGGATTTCTGTATTACATGGTGTTTTGTCTGAGTTCGACTAATGTGAAAATATTTCATTATTACTCTAATACATATACATTTTCTGCAGGTACCTATGTCAATATTTACACTCAATATTAACTTCAATATATAACAGGTTTGTTATAACCTTAAACCCTAATCTTGGTCTAAGTTCATTACACGACTTTTCTAACAAATCCAAACACAGCTACCGATGATACGATGTTCAATCATGAAGTTACAGTTCATATCTTACGACTCCATCATCAGATCAGTTTGACAGCACCATATTATTGTATTGTTGTCAGAACTACAAACATCTGCCAATTTTCATGACGCTACGATCCTTGGAAGATGCCTAAATTAGTTACCTGAGATTCCATTGCATAGTTTTACAAGTCAATTAAAAAAAGGTTTGTTTTTTTAATATGGTTTGTTTTTTTAAATTAAAACCTAAGCCTGGTCAAAGTTCAGTACAAAACTTTTCTGACGAATCCAAAAACAGATATAATACGATATTCCATCATGAAGTTCCAGTGCATATCTTCCGGCTCCATCATCAGATCAGTTCGACAGTACCATATTATTGTATTGTCATCAGAACTATATACAGCTACCAATTTTCATGACGCTACGATCCTTGAAAGCTGGTTAAATTAGGTACCTTAGATTCCACTTTTTCCATCGAAGTTTCAGTGCCTATCTTCCGGCTCCATCATCATATCAGTTTGATAGTACCATATTATTGTATTGTCATCAGAACTACATACAGCTGCCAATTTTCATGACGCTACGATCCTTGGAAGCTGGTTAAATTAGCTACCTTAGATTCCACTTGTTTTCTGTGCCTATCTTCCGGCTCCATCATCATATCAGTTTGACAGTACCATATTATTGTATTGTCATCAGAACTACATACATCTGCCAATTTTCTAGACGCTACGATCCTTGGAAGATGGTTAAATTAGTATCCTTAGATTCCATTACATTGTTAGTTACATACACGACGACCTAATAAAAGCTTATTAAAAAGTGTGCTTGGGAGACTAACTGTTTTCAATTTGATCCCACAAACTCTAGTGGGATCAAATTGAAAACAGTAATTTGATTAACAGATCGTCCGTTTGTAAGTAGGTTGCACAAACTCGTTATACGCCAAGGCATGGCTTGGCTGTTTGCCGATGGGAGTGACAGTGCAACGACCACGGAATGACCACGGCTTAGGGTTTGTAGCGGGGCTTGGTTTAACGTGAGATCTGATAACAACATAGCTATATGACGTCAACAGTACTAGGGCCATGCCAAATGAAATTATATGTTAAAAACTTCTGTTATATTTCATACATATACGTCTAATAAGAAGTAAAAGAGTAATGGAGCTACAATTTACGAACCGTAGCCATCAAGGTACCACCATATTCTTTTACCTATTATATACCTTTAGCAACCCTATTTTCTTTTGCCTTTTCCTATCAGGCATGCTCGAGCGGCCAGTAATTTAAGGCCATACCCAGGGCTAACGACCTTGAGCAAATGGGCGATATGACTCGCTAACATAGAGTAGCGCAACTACAGAGACATCAGAGTAAAAGAACCACGGAATAAGAAGAAACATAGTAGCGGAAATGCGTTCCTCGCTTCACCAAATAAACAAAAAGCTGTGAGACGGTCTCACCCGAGTGCCCCTCTCTAAAACGTTTATTGTGAGAGTTCAATCCGATTGACGATGTCTTTTTTGTTTTATTTCAAACTTTGAACAGATGATCCACGTGACCTAGTGACGTAGTTTAATGCAACAGAGTCACAGACTACAGACAAAGTCTCGCCATAAGCCCCTCTGCACTCTATTTTATAGAGAGAGGCGAAAAGTAAATTAAAAACAAAGGAACGTTTGTATTTAAATTAGTGACCGACCGAAGTTTCGGTTTCGGTTTCGGTTTCGGCCAGTTTCGGCCAAAAAATCGAGTTTCGGCCGCAGTTTCGGTTTCGGCCAAAATGGGCCGAAACTTTCGGCCGGACCGAAACTCACGTGTTCATGAATTTTGAGTACCTGGCTCTACTTGTGACGTGGTTGGGGTCAGCCCAACCAGTTAATATGTTACTAACCAAAGATTTACAGATTTAAAAAGGACTTGCAATCAATAGTCTGTTATAATAATACAATTTTTACGGAATCCTAAAAAGGTGATCCAGGACATTACATAACCCTATTACCCCTTTGTTGTGGGTTTCATTGACTTCGTTGGTCGTCTGCCTGTCTGTCAGCAGGCTGTAACTCATGCACCGTGACAGTTAGACAGTTAAAATTTTTACAGATGATGTATTTCTGTTGCCGCTATAGCAAAAAATAATAGAAATAGACAAATTAATAAAATTAAAGGGGGCGTCCCATACAACATACGTGATTTTTTGCCGCTTTTCTTGTACTACTACTGTTTCGTGCGCTAGTCCGACTCACTATTGTCCAGTTTTAGTTATATACTTCTAGAATGTAACCAAAACCAGCCAAGAGCTAGTAGCAGGGCACCGTGTGGTTTTAGTCGGTAGGAGTTCGCAATAGCATCTATGAGTAAAAAAAAAACAGATGAAAAAACTCATCTTTACGTGGAGATATTTCTAAAATGAACACTTGAAAAGATTTATACCGTTGATTGATGGCACTTGGTGGAACTCGCATTGTTGGTGCCTATTGGAAAAAATAACCGGCTAAGTGCGAGTCGAACGAGACATGAGGCCTAGTCTGTCTGTTAGTCACGAGGTTGTATCGCTGGCACTGTGCCAGATAGAGGCCTAAAATTTTCACTGTACAGTAATCATACCGACTAAATACCACGCGTATCCTACCTACCAGCCTATGGTTGGGAGCTTCGAGTATGCCCTCGAAATGATACATACTGCGGACGCATCTGGGGGTTGTTCAGTTGTTATCCCGCTTCTTGAGGGGGGCGTGCATGAATGTCTCACGTCCTCAGGCCCCCGGTCATGGAGGCTGATAGTATGGGGCGCCGCCGCAGACTGTGGAACTCGGATGGGAGAGTTCTCTCTCGCTTCCTCCACAACGCCTCTTTCACGAGCATAACCTGCTCACAGAAAAAGGCCTATGGCCGCGCTCCACCGCCTCCTTGCGCCATTTAAACAATGACGCAAGAGCCTTCGCTGCCAGATCCAATAGAGAGGTCCCGGCTAGAAAACATGCCGCCTCAACTGAAATCGTGCAGTATCCCCTCATCACCCTGACAGCTGTCGCCTTCTGCGGGCTAAGCAATCTAGCCGCATTACTGGCCATCAGGATCTCCGCCCATACGGGGGCCCCGTATAGGGCCATGCTCCGAATGATCCCAAGGTACAGTCTCCTGCAGGGAGAGTTGGGTCTCCTGATATTGGACAACAATCGCGAGATAGCGGCTGATGCCGCCCTCCCTCAGCTATAGGACCAAACTTCGGAAGTGGTATCCGAAGTTCCACCGGCTATCGAGTACGAGCCCAAGATACGTCATCGAGAGCTCGATGCCGATGCTGACGCCCCCTATATGTAAGCTGGATCCCGCAGGTGGCCTTTAGGGCTGCGTCTCGGGTTGCTCCTGGCGCTGTAATGAGGGTGTCGTCGTAACACGTTACGCCGAAAACTCTGAGCAATGGACCACGCAGCACCCAATCGTAACCGACGTTCCACAGAAGCGGTCCTAAGACCAATCCCCATAGAACACTGAACGACACATCTCACCGACCCTGCCCTAGCCAGCTCGGGTAAGTTATAGCCCTCTCGAAAAGATAGGCCCCGACAATTTGACGGAGGTATGGAGGCATTCCATGTTAAATAAGCGCCTCCCAAACGCAGCTCCAGGGCAAGGTGTTGAAAGCGTTGGCGATGTCAAGAGACACCGCCACCACCACCTCACCCTGTTCTGTTGCCCCTATAACAAAAAATACCTACTAAAATCAGAAAAAGCATCCGCACAACAAACGTAATTTATGTACACAATTTTTGTAACGGCACCCTCTGTGCGGGAATCCGACTCGCACTTGGCTGCTTTTTTTTTTTAATATGAACACGTGAGTTTCGGTTTCGGTTTCGGTTTCGGCCGAAACTGACCCTGGGGCCGAAAGTTCGGTTTCGGTTTCGGTTTCGGCTGGAAAACCAGTTTCGGTCGGACACTAATTTAAATTTTCCTTTGTTTTTAAGTGTAGTAAAATACACTGCAAAAATGTGATTGATCATTACGTAAAACTTAAATGTGACGAATTCACAAAGACGAATGTTCATATATTCCACAGACATATTAGAATAAGATATATTCATTGTTTTGTACTTAACACACTCAGCGCCGGTGTATAGATAACTATACACCATGGTACCCCTTTTCCCAGGCCGGTGTATCTTTAATCATACACCCGACATGGTCTTATTCAGGGGCCGGTGTATAGCGAACTATACACCTTTTCATACATTTTATAAGGCGATCGGATAGGGCTGGCCCTGGAGAATACGCCACTATATTTGGGGTGGGGAAATGTTTGAAAATAAAAAGAATATTACAAAAAATCAAGATCTTTATTTTCATTCACTTATTATTAGTAGCTTTGCGTTATTTATGTTATTTGAAATTACTTATGAGCTAAATTAAAACAATTACGTCAGTAAAACAATTTGCAAATGCTACATAAGGTTTGCACCTGGGTGGCATACTTCTTTTTTCCACCAATTTCTATCCCCTTCTTCCCACAAAGTGTATCATTTAAGATACACGTGGCCTGGGAATGTATATTTCGTCTAGAATTCAATCCCAGGCCAGTGTATCTTAAAGTATACACCTAAAAAAAAGGGGGGAAAGAAAGGGGTAGAAAAGAAAGGGAAAAAAATATACATATTTTGTGACTAGCAGAAGCCATTTTTGCCGTAAAAAAAAAATTGCATGTTCGTGACATTTTACCAAATGACGGTTGGCGCTGAGTGTGTTAAATTATTACAAATCCAGAAAGGGGGGGCTTCCACTCACTTAAAATTTTTGTTAATTTTGGAACAAAATTTCATTTCATTTTATTATTACAAACAAACAAAAATAGACGTAAACGCAGTTGCGAGGGTCAGCTAGTTATGTATAAATAAGAAGCGCTCGTGGCACCGCGGACTTAGTGTTCTGTAAGCGATCACTGTAGTAAGCTCATTCACTATGGCCAGTCCTTGGATGGGTGTCCCACCCATGTGACCACTTTGTGACAGTTATTTGAGCGTCGTTTCCGTGTTTCGGAAGGCACGTTAAGCCGTTGGTCCTGGTTGCCCGTAAAATGGCAGTCGTTAAGCGAAGTTGAAGGCCGTTTTGGCGGCTCGATTAATTTTATCGCAGCGACTGCGCGCAGTCGATATATTCAACTGCATGTTTAGAGAAGTTGAGATGTCTCTAACTCCTGAACTTCCTCGGATCAATTTTCATTCAAATTAGTAGTTTCGGCGTGATACGTATTCGGAATACAGACGGACATGAAAATTTTAAATTTCATTTTGGCTTAAATAGGTATCGATTAGAGAACGCGTTCATTTTTTTTAAATAGCTTCCATATTCAGACTCTCGACCCTCAACAGTTTTATTATTATGTATAGATATAGACTAGCAAGAAACTCGGCGGGCACTCACTTTATTCACTTTTATACCTTAACCAATTTGCCGGTAGAGGTTGCCTACTTGTGGCGACCCACAAGACGTAATAAGCTAAAAGAGTCAATTCTTTCAGCTTAGGTTGAGAGCAATGTCTTAAAAAAGCAGTGTGTTAATAATAACTATAATATAAGTATTTTCATCAGTAGACAACTGATGAAAATACTTATATTATAGTAGAGAATATTTTGCAGACCAGAGCGACTAACGTCCGTCTAGCAACACGACTCCCCCCGCACTAGATTTTCGGGCGAGCGCGGGGAAGCAAGCAACGTGATGTATTCTTTGAATACATTATTAGTTATAATTAGTTAAAACTTATACTAATTCAAAATTGAAGAAAACCATTTTAAAGGTCTATGTTTTCTTTAGTCTCTGATATAAATTTTATTATCATTCATTAATAAATAGATGTCATACAACGACTTCTTCTATAAAATTATGGGCTATTTCAGTGATGTTTTACTAGTTATTTATAATAAATACACAATTTCTGATGAAACCATTTTCTGGAACACATCTTATAGATTTCAAATCTACTTTTGGCTGTCATTTTTCGTATACTAATACCGAGAAGAACGTCTTTATTTGCACCTCTTTTTCGCAAACTTTGTCAACCACTCCCCTTAATTTGAAAGTGAACAAACTTTTTAAGCCCGAACATGAGAATTCACAGAAGGTCAAAAGAAGGTATCATATTATAATCTGCGCAGATATTAAAACTAACATCATTAGTGCGAGGCCGCATTTGCGTTTTCCGCGGCGGTTTCTAACCTCAAAATGTCATCAAACTGTCAAAATCAATGAAATCAAGTCAATGTTTTGACATTTTGAGGTTAGAAACCGCCGCGATGACCGCAAGTGCAGCCTCGCCCTTATACTAAGTTTCACGCAAACCTTTTCAGTCCTCCTTATCGCGAACATACAGGGGTAGGTACGGACACACAGACAAAATGTGTGACATTCTGCATAGATGCTAATATAATGAAATACTTTTCTCACATCTATGCAGTTGCTTTTTAGGCTTCCGTAGCTAAATGGCAAAAAACGGAACCCTTACAGATACGTCATGTCTGTCTGTCTGTCCGTCCGTATGTCACAGCCAATTTTCTGCGAAACTATAAGGCCTATGCTGTTGAAACTAGGTAAGTAGATGTATTCTGTAAACCGCATTAGGATTTTTACATAAAAATTGAAAAAAAAAGCAGTAAATTTTGGGGGTCCCCATACTCAGAACTGAAACTCAATTTTTTTTTTCGTCAAACCCATACGTGTGGGTTGGGGTATCTATAGATAGGTCTTTAAAATGCTATTGAGGTTTCTAACATATTTTTTCTGAACTAAATAGTTTGCGCAAGAGACACTTCCAAAGAGGAAAAATGTGTGTCTCTAACTTCTAAACTAAGAGAATGATAAATCTAAAAAAAATGTATGATGTACTATCGAGCTCATAAGTGCAATAGCACAACAACGCTCATTATGGTGTGGCGTGCGTTCGGGCTGGATTTGCGTTACATATATATGTGTGTGTATGTGTAATGTTTCAATGCTACCATACAGCAAAATATGATTAGTTCGTGCTAGACAAAGATAAAGATATAATAATATATTCGTTTTCATAACTGTATTATTCTTTACTACTGCTGTGAGTCATTAGATACAAATACAATAATTTAACAACCTAGTAAATTAACTGATAGCTAAGTGGCTGAAGCAAGATACTATTAATACACAGTGATTAGAGATATTCGTGGTTTGATTCCAGCTTATAAGATTTTTTATATTTAAAACAAAAATTGAATTTTAAATATTGATGAAGTAATTTTGCATGAAGTTTCTAATAATAATTCTACTTAAGAAACATATTTTATTAATGAACCTGATATTAATTTATAAATGAAACACAAAAAGTGTTTTTGCAAGATCGTACGATTCGAACCATCTATCTTTGCATTTCCATTCCATACTAGAATCACTCGACCACGGGTTGCTTAAGTAGTAACAACGAAATTATCGATAATATTCCTACGGAACAACAATTTGCCGCACGGCGGATATGTGTGTGAATTGTCTTAAAACAAAAAGGTCACAAGTAGTGCTAGAATGTTGACGCCATAGTTACGTAGGATTGCTACTGCAGTTATGAGCTCGATAGTACATTGCCATAAAAACTGCCAACAAAAATTGGTTTGAACGAGATCTAGTAAGTAGTTTTTTAGGGTTTCGTAGCCAAATGGCAAAAACGGAACCCTTATAGATTCGTCATGTCTGTCTGTCTGTCCGTCCGTGTGTCACAGCCACTTTTCTCCAAAACTATTAGACCTATGCTATTGAAACTTGGTAACTAGATGTATTCTGTGAACCGCATTGAGATTCTTATACCAAACTAGAAAAACGCAGTAAATTTTGGGGGTCCCCATACTCAGAACTGAAACTCAAAAACTTTTTTTTTCATCAAACCTATACGTGTGGTATATATATATACCTATAGTTTGCACCCTGCACCTACTGGCTGCCACAATTTTTAAAAGAAGAACGCAGTTTCTGTAAAAGATTTTTACTCGATGGTCCATCGTCACCTCTGTGCCTTAGGATCTGTCAATGTCATTTTTTTCAAAGTATGAATACAACTTCCGAAGGGTTCCTGGGTGAGAATCCATTCCGAAAAAAGAAATTATAAGATTATCATCCCAGGGGTGGGCTGGGACTGGAATGAGGACGAGATTACTTCACATAATTGAGGATCGGACGTCACTAGGTAAGTTAGTCCGATCTATTTAATTATGTTTCGTAATCTCGTCCTCATTTTGTACTATGTAGATGTTCAAAGAAGAAGTTGTATTGTTATTTTAATAAATTTATTATTGTGAATGAAGTAGGTAATCTAACATTCTGTCTTGAACCAGTTTCATTTTAACCTTAATTGTTAACATAGCATTAAAATAAAATGAAACTATGTAATCATAAATGTAACATTCTGGTTCAGTATTTCGTTCAAAATTTTGTATTGAATATTAGTATAACCATAATGATAATTTCTAATGGAAATGTATGTATGCATGAACACAGCCTTTGCAAAGGCATTCAGATTACTTATAATAGGCCTTTTATAAAACCTGGCAATAGTGGAAAAGTGTGTAATCCAGCCTGCCATTTTTCTCGCGACCTCCAAACTATTACCTCCTTCGGAAGCCTTTGAGGAGTTTGAGGTAGAAGCATGTCTCGTGCAGTGTGCATTAAGTTTGGGAGTATCTATCCCACTGTTTGTTAAAACTTGATATACAAGTAAAATATCTATAGATAGGTCTTCAAAAATGTTATTGAGGTTTTTAAATATTTTTTTTCTAAGGTGAATAGTTTGCGCAAGAGACACTTCCAAAGTGAAAAATTGTGTGTGCCCCCCCCCCCCCCCCTCTAACTTCTAAACTAAGAGACTGATAAGTCTAAAAAGAATATATGATGTACATTGCCATAAAAACTACCAAGGAAAATTAGTTTGAAAGAGATAGAGCTGGTAGTTTTTTTTTAATACGTCGTAAACCGTAATTTTTGGTTAGAAAAATCACTACCACTGCGAACGTGGTAAAACATCAATCAAAGTTACAACGAACGACAAGAACTTTTATACTATGTTACTTGCTGCTACGAAACCCTTCATGGGCGAGTCCAACTCGCACTTGGCCGGTTTTATTTTTAATACGTCCTAACCCGCAATTTTCGGCTAGAAAAATCACTACAACAGAGAACTTGTTAAAACATCAATCAAAGTTACAACGAACTACAAGAACTTTAATATTTTGTTATTTGCTGCTACGGAACGCTTCATGGGCGAGTTCGACTCGTACTTGGCCGGTTTTTAATATAATCTAACTACAAAATGCACGTGGCTCCTCCCGCGTGGTGGACTTTTCCTGTAACCGTTTCTCACATAAACTAGATATAGGATGACATTTTTTATCAACTTAATTTAACTCTGACTTTGCGGGCCGCCACCTTACTTTACTATAACATTGAGCAAAAAAGAAAGCAAGTAAGCAAGAGCTATGGTAGGCAGCTAGTTTCTTCATATCATATTCGCATGCCGTTCACGTTCGCTATAGATAGCTGGCATAATTCTCACAGGACAACCGCGTTGCCCAGCGAAACAATAGCAGATTATCAAACAAAACGACGCAAATGGCCCTCGGAACCGAAGAAATAGGGCGAGGGTTAAGGGTCTGCAGAATATCCCAACCGCGACTCGAATGCTAGATGAGGTTATCGCCGAATGGCTCTAATAGTCATTAACGTTATAGAAAAACTAAATTCCTTTTTTTTTTCTTTTCACGACTGTCGTCTTAATGGTCCTAGTTAGTGAACCTGATTACGAAACCAGAAATTATAGTTCTTATTCATAATTTTAGTTTCAAGCGTTCAGCATATTAAGGGTTGGTAAAGTCCCCGGTTATAATAGCCTAAATCTAAATTTGTGACATGCCGTCCAAGTCGACTCATGCAATTTGAGACAACCGGGTAGCGGTCAGATAATAATGATGATGAGATAGATGCGAGATAGAAAATAACTTCATCTCAAACAACTTCTACCTCAAACATTTTCTATTCTATGCCAACATCGTGTTCGTACTACAAATGTGATTTTACTCAAAGATGGTCGAACGTGCGCAATTGTGCATTTTTAGTGCATCGTTCAATTGTTCGATAGAGGCGACTAGGCACCCCAGTTCTTTGCATTTAGACGCTAGCATAGAGAAACTGGAAACCCTTGAGACTCTTTGTGAATGTCGACCTCCGTAAAAGCATTTTACGAGCACTTTTTTGTTTTAACCTTTCCTCTTAATGATGTACGTCGAATATAAAATTATTGTTATTTAACAATTCATGCCAAAACACTCCGTAAAATCTGTTGACTTCGATAAATAATTGTAACTATACAGGTAGTGTGAAAGATACTGTCAAACCAATATGAACCACCGGAAACTAATAAATAATCTTACTAATATTATAAACGCGAAAGTTTGTGAGTGTGGATGTTTGTTACTCTTTCACGCTCAAACCGCTGAACGCATCGGGCTGAAATTTGGTACAGAGATACATTATAGTCTGGGATAACACATAGGCTACCTTTTATCCCGGGAATAACTTCCCGCGGGAACAAATTTTACGCGGGCGAAGCTGCGGGCATCAGCTAGTATAACATAATATCCTTGAGACTAATAAGAAATAAGGAAAAGAGGACAAACTAGGTAAATAAAGGAAATAAATATGACATAAGGCTTAAAAACGCCTTTGTGGGACACATAGTTGTGCGACAATTCAATTATCCTTTAGTCACGGGGACGCAATCTGACTGCCTTTCAAAACAAAGACCCTGCTAATAGTATCGCGCGTCGGATAAACAGCGCGACACCGAGTTGTGTTGAAAAAATAAAGGCGCGACGACGCCCGAATAAATGAGAGTAGCGATAAACAGGAGGATCCGTGCCGCGCGGAGGGTCTATTCCGAAATACATTATTCCCCGATCCGAGTGTTCCGATTCAAATTGAAAGAGCACCTCCAACATGAGATTTCTCAGGCGGCGAGTGGGCGCAGAATATAAATTGACGCATAACCAGAAATAGAAGGGCTGTGAATTTCCGTTTCGTGGTAAACAGTTGTGCTCTGTTGTGATCATTTAAAAGATATAAACTAAATAGAAAATCATGTAAGCAGTCGTTTATTACCTTGATTTTAAAAAAATAAATTCAAGATGCGCTTCTTGCAATTTGCAATCACCGATTACCGTCTTCGGATAAAATCGACAAAAAACTACAACCGTTGGAGCAGCAGCGACGTAAAAAGAAAAGCTTTAATACTGAAAGTCTCGCTTTAACTTTAACGCAAATTAGATTTTAATGGGACGTCAGCAATATTGTTCGTCGTTCTCGAAGTAGTTATGTTTGAAACTGCGAGATTTATAATGAGGACTGGATTTTATCACCAATTTATTGTATTGACGAGCGCTGAGTAAAATGCAGCTCTAAAAACTTTCGAAGGTACTATTGAGTTTTCTGTCACGTACAGAAATGAACATAAACTTATTTTAACTCGTTGTTGAATACATTTACTTATACAGAATAAACGGGACATGCTTTAGTCCTCCCCTCATCGCGTATTC
The DNA here is from genome assembly GCA_933228765.1 of Miltochrista miniata. Lineage (NCBI taxonomy): Eukaryota > Metazoa > Arthropoda > Insecta > Lepidoptera > Erebidae > Miltochrista > Miltochrista miniata. The sequence continues at coordinate 15,371,807 of OW121751.1, read as the reverse complement.
TGTCCTACTCGCAACACGCCCAGCCGATATTCACGTAACAGACGCCTCCGCTGACTTCTGACACCGTCTTCTAGGGCGTAACACAGCAATGTAATATAGAGTATACATATATACATAACAAATCTGAACCGTACACATTTCCAACTGAAAGTAACCTAATCATGAAATATTTGTTACGTGTTATTTTTTCCTTAATCCCACAAATGCCAAAAAAGTCTAACCCAAGATAAATCTTCATGTTTATGACAGTTTTAACCGATCGATCCAATTGGATCAGTGTTATGACTGATCTATGGTTAGATAATCAAAGTAATCACTGTCCCTTTGTGTCTAATACAAATAGGAACGGTCCATTGCACATAAACTAGGTAGTGGAGTGTAAAGAGGTTCGAGAAAGGCATTTAGCTCGTACAAGATGATTTCGAGAGACGCCCGAGGCAGCGGTGGGCGGCGGACAGAATGGGTGTCCGCGAGCGACGGCACTCTAACTTTATTAAGGACGAGACTCGGAGCTGAATCAAGGTGACGCGCCTTCACAATGCCCTATTCAGATTTAAATAGCTTTACGCCCAATTGCGCTTCAATATGGCTGTAGCTCGGGGAATAGTTATATAATTAAACAAAGATTTCGTAGATAAGTTCCCATCAGAATACTTCACGAAACAATTCAACGAATTTCATGAACTTTATGTTCGGAAAATATTTACGATCAGAGTTAAATATGATTAAGAATTTATTACCTGGAAGCGGAAAATTTCTGCTGAATACTTCTAGTTAAGATTACATAGTTTACTATTTAATACCATAAGAGCTTATACTTAAGCGCATAATATTGTAAGATATATTTTGTATAACTTTACCAAGTACCTTGTACCTGCCAGAAACATTATATCACATATTCTACAAATGCCTACGCCGTAGACAAACCGTAGACATTAAGCTACATTGTTCTACGGATACTCTTTAAGTAACATAAATACGCTTGCACAGAAAGAGACGTAGCATAAAAATATTTTCTGATAAATGTGAAGTAGGTATCTTACTAAGCCGGTAAAAGACGAGAATCCGTAATTTATTTCATAATAATAGGGTGAGCGTGTGAGCTATGGTTACTCGTAAACTCAAGCACAGTGTTGACCGCAGCAATATTAAGTTATAAGACATCCGCTGTCAGTGTATAAATAGAAGCTAATATTAAAGAGTTACGTTAGTGAAGAGATAGTAATAAGTCTACCTACGTGAGACATTGTAATAAGTCTACCTACGTGGGTGTGAGGGAAAATAACTGTATCGTATATACCATCCTTCATTTTGTGTGAACTCAGTAGGCAGGTTTGAATAGAGGCATCTACCACACGCGTTACCATGCAATGAGGCGCGACAAGCGGGGCGGTGCGGGGGACCCCGGGCGGCACAAAGTTTGGCAATTATGGAGACCGCATGTCTGAGAGCGTCGCTACACTCATTACCGACTGAAACTCGACTCGTCTAGATTAAAAGTCCAAGAGACACGGGACCCGGGAAATACCGAGCCGAGCGTTGGATAAGATGGGATTAATGTTCGAGACAACGTCTAAACAAATAGCGTAGTTAAGACTTATCCGATAGTTGAAGTGTCTCTTGGTTAAGCAACGTAATCAATTATAGTATTCAAACGATACTATAACTTTAACTTGGTAGATTTTTTTTTCCTAAAATAAAACAGACGTTAAAAGAGGTAAAACATTTAAGCCTAATTAAATTTCAAAGGGAGTAAACAAACAAGTAAGTTCGATAAGAAGTTAGGTAAGTATGCCACGCGAACTGCTTCGTTTCGTGTTCTGAAACATCTAAACAAATAACCTAGTTAGATTCTCTTCTGCTCAAGTATTCTTAGTTCGAATGAGAAAACACATAGAACCTTATCCAAGGCACTGTACTAACTTTGTTCGCTCCGACGTCGTTTGTGGTAGTATTACGACATATATGTACATACATGAGATTAGTACTAGTGTAACATACCCGTATTTACCTACACTGTCTAAGTATATTATCAATAATTTGGTAATATTATAAGTTCCTAGTGTAAAAACGGATTAGGGCAATAAATTCGTGAGCGAGATTTCTTAGAGTTGCTCAAATCCGTATAAAATAATTCACTTTTTCTGTCTTTTGGAAACAAAACGAGTCAGAATTTTTTGATATTCTAGTTATTTAAATATGAAGAAAGGAAAAGTAAAAAATTCTTTAGAAAATTGGTCAACTGTCTACGACAATATAAATATCTCCCAAATGCGATGAGAGAAATGAATCCGTATTTCATTTTGTTTCCTCTCACAATCGGCAAAATCGGATATAACAATTTAATGCATTGTCATATCACTCACCAGTTTCGACGAAATCTTAGAACCGATATCTATCCGAACAAAGGAACAGCTTCTCATATGAAAGTATTCGGAAATATTTCTCATAACATCCACACCCATATTTAGATTGAAAACAATCCATACAAAGTTTCAACATACAAGAAGATCGGCCAGAACGTATGTTCATGACATCGTACGTATATTATGCATTTCCATTGCATAGCAGTCCGTTGGTTCTCCGCTCGCTAGATTAGTTTCGAACCAGTCAGTTACAAACTGGCAAACGGGTGGATTCACTATCAAATATACGAGGGTAGTGTAAATATTCATTAAATGAGTTGTTAGTGGTTAAATGTTGACTCTAATCCTAACTAATATTATAAATGCGAAAATTGTTGATAATATCCTTTAACTGGTTAGGCATCTTCCGCTAATGGAAGGTTTGCTGTCCCCGTTTCCCACATTTACATATTTGTTTCTGTGATAAAAACACCTGTGCTATCCAGACCGTCAGTTCTATATCCCAAGTTACAAGTTGCAACCAAATTGGTTCAGAGATTAGAACAAGCATCTTTACAAACTTTCACACTTATAACAGTAATAGGATAACAAAAGTACAAAATTTCTAAAGCGGTATTAAATTTTGATGAGATCGACGAACATTATTTTAAAGTTAATAAAGCGTGGTAATAATAGACCAGGATTTTCAACGTACATCAGCTACAAAGTTCGCATGATTGTCTTGCAACAAAATAATAACCATGGTACCACCAAACGCACACACGACTGCGCCGCATACATATTTCATTATTGAAAACACGCAACCCATTTTCTTTGCAGTAAATGTAAAACGACGTCAAAGAAAATTGCTCTGTAGCTTTTCTTCAAAAGTAGGTATCTATATGTTCGCAACGCGGTCAAAGTTCAGAGCAGAGATGCGAGGTTATTGTATTAGAAAAGAGTATTACCAGACATCGATTGCCTTTGGTTGATTAGACGATAAGATTGCTTCTGTGCGATAAGGCCGCCGATTTCCATACAAAAGTTGATTTAATACCAAATTCTGGTTGTATAATAACGACTTTTACTAGATACCACTACTACTTATCCGTTCTTTGAGGGCAGTATTATAGAACGTAAAAGTTTATTAATCTTGAGTGTAGTTTCATTAGGCGAAAAACATATTGTAACTATTACTGAGTATATTCTTTTTAATAAGGTCCTAGGCATCAGACATCACCATTCGGAAGTTTCATTAAAGACAAGTTCTAAGCTGAAATTCATCAAATTCAAAATCATTTTCTAAAACTGACGACACGCGTACAGCTATCAGCCATGCTATTATTAACTGATTGATATTTTTAGACAAAGTTTTTTTATATCACTGAAGTGGCAGACAAGTATAGTAATAATAATAAAATATCAAAGTGCTTCTCGTAGACTATAGACGCTTTTAACATCACGAAGTACCTACCTATTTCATATCCGTTACAAAAATGACATAGTGCGATTCACATCACAGTTTCAAAGTCGATTTAATCTGCTGTCGCTGGATTCATTGCACAAGCGTAATAGCTGATTGAGGCGCCCATTCACTTTATGGTGTGAGTTTTTGCTCTGTATCTATAACATGTCGGTTTAACAATCATTTTGAGAACGAACGGACTTAGTGCCTTTGTATCAAGCTTGTATTTTACATCGCTTAAATACCTGTTGAAAGTGTTAAACGCCCTATTTCATTTTATGTTATGAAATTTCGTCATTTCAACGCTCATTTTACGAACGTTTAACAACTCAATTAGCACTTAGCAGTACGTATAGATTTATTTGAATTAAAAACCTCTAGACAGCGCAATTTATCTTATGAAGATTACATTACGTGTATTTATAAATTTAAACATATATCCCACTAACTGGTCGACTAACAGAGGTGGTTGATATGTTTTCCTAGCCGTATAATAGGTGCCTGGGACATCCTTCCGAGGGCTCACCTGGGGCTCCCAACCATCCATGATGGATTTTCTCGCACGTTAAAAAAAAGCCGTATAGTAGGTAAGGCTTACTATGTATACAGTTTTAAGCCGCGTATTGTTTAGTATTTTTTTTTATGTCAAAATTTTGTAATTAGCTATTCAGATCCAGACATTATCCACTATATAGTTGCTCCACCACAGACACACACGCAATTCCATTAATTAGTCAAACTCTTATTGACGACAACGCCATGTAATCTAAACATTCTAAACAGTCGATCTGCAACTATTTTAGTTATGAGCTATTGAAGCGATGTCACGTTCGAGTTTGAAATACAAGCGGTCGTTCAACAGAATATATCTGAAAACTGATTACGACTAAATTGACTGTATGCAATGCGCAGAATCCTCGTAACATGTCGACGACGTTTAATTGCCATAACGTTTAAAGGCATAATCAAACCAATCGTATTACAAACGGACAAGTTTGTATGGATGTATGGTTGGATGATTGTTTCAATTTGTTTCTCTTTCATACAAAAATTAATGAATGGTTTTTAATGTAACTTTGTGTTGTGGATGAACATTAAATTAGACATTAGGCTATTTATGCCAGGTACAGATTCCTGTGAGAAATGGGCAAACTTCACCACGCGGGTCGTGTCTCGGGCGCCATCTTGTACTGTACGTACATGTGGTCATGCCTTATCGCGGAAGAGGCAGGCAGAAGCATAAGATAGCCCACTTTTGTTCTGTTTCTGTTCTACGTAAAATGTGTAAAGTCTATTGACATCTTAATTAACAAGAAAGCCGTGAGACGGTCTCACCCGACTGCCCCTCTCTAAAACGTTTATTGTGAAAGTGAAAGTTCAATCCGATTGACGTTGTCATTTTTGTTTTATTTCAAACTTTGAACAGATGATCCACGTGAGCTAGTGACGTAGTTTAATGCAACAGAGTCACAGACTACAGACACAAGTCTCGCCATAAGCCCCTCTGCAATCTATTTTATAGAGAGGGGCTAAAATGATCCGGCGTAGGTTGTGACTCTGCCGTGGATTTTTTTCAAGCTGCCCATAAACCTAGGCCTTAAACTTGGCTTATCGGCGGCCACATTATTGGCAACCAGTATCAACTGCTAAACGAGTTTCCGAAGCACGGAAACGCTTGTTAAAAAAAATTCCACAATGTTTTCACCAGTTTCAAGATCATCCAAATCGCAACGCGGTGATCATGATCGAGTTACCGAATGAAAAATTTAAAAAATATCCATATTCAAATTTCAGCCAGACTCAGCCGTTAGAGCGAGGAAGGGTAACAAACACGCATACATCCATACTCATAAACTTTCGCATTTATAATATTAATAAGGATGTAACACGTTTATTAAATGTTTAGACTAGCATGTGGTAGGTACACAATATTTTAAGTAGGTACCCGTAGGTACCAAAATTTAATAAAAAGTGTAAAACGGGATGTGTTTGCTATGTAAGGATAAAGCCTTTACTGTTGGTAAAATTGGGCGACAGCTACGTCTAATAGTCCAGTCATTACGTCGAAAAAATTCGGGTTAGAAATGCAAATGAACCGAGAAAGCCAAATTTTGGATATTACGTGGGGAGGGGCTAGAAAAGCTTAAGTTCAAATTGTCGACCAAAATAACCTGGTGGGTTTTCCGCCATCTTGAAAAAAGGGTAATATTCAGTTTTTTCATCATAATTCGGTGCCCCGTTGAGATACAAAAATTTTAATTAAAGGTTTTTGTTGCTCTTTCTACGATCTACAATTAAGGTCTACACATTTTTCACGTATCGATCACCGTTATCGAAATATCGATCCAAAAAGCCATAAATTTGGGGAGAAAATATTGTTTTTAGCTATTTCCTTCTTTCTCGTGAAAGATATCGAAAAATGTCCATAACGAAAATTGGTGAGCGTGTTCAGACTTACAAATTCGTTTTTTTATTTTTTATTTTCGATACGAATTACGACCTCTAGCGCGGCGCAAAGTCAGTAAGACTGTGCCCGGTTTTGATTTAGCCGCTCGCACGGTTGTATCCATACGTCAAAATGGATGAATGGTTGTTCAAGCAATTATTGCAATACAAAATAAATTAATAAACTAGCCAAATTATAAATCAAACACATGAAAATTATTGATCAAATAATTTTTATGCAGCAAAAAACAATAATTACAGGTGGTAATTTTTTCACATGTTTTTCGCCGTTTCGATGGTCCTGGCTGTAGAAGTTCTTCCTCGGTAGACTCTTCGAGTCGTGAAAACTCTTGAATCGCAGCAAATGATGCTGGGACGGTTGAAAAAACATAATCATCATCATCGTGATCGTCGTTGAATAAAATCTCGACTCTGGCGACATAGTTGCATGTTTGTCCACTACAGTGCAGGCAAATAACGGAGCAACTAATTCCTGCTTTCCTGCACCCACAAGCAGCCCCACACTTTCCTTTACATTTGCACGAAATGAGTTTTAAAAGTTCAGGTGGAGCGGGTGCGGCTGTGGTGCAATTGCTTCAAGCCCGTCTGTCGCCAACCCCATTCCTGAGGATCTTTGAAATATTCCGAGCTACGTTTGTACCTGTAGATATGTCCGGAAAACGTGTTGGCGAACTGCGCTTTCCGTTGGTGGGAGTAGTGAAAGATTATTCGTCTTATTTGTCGTCATTGATTTTGCAAAGCGGTGGAATCGCAAACTATCCATCGTTGTATCCTCTTTATGACCACCATACAGAGCGATAAGGAATAGTTTTCCTAGTTTTTTAAACAATTTTTTCTCCCCAAATTGCGGCTTTTTGGATCGATATTTCGATAACGGTGATCGATACGTGAAAAATGTGTAGACCTTAATTGTAGATCGTACAAAGAGCAACAAAAAACTTGTAATTAAAATTTTCGTATCTCAACGGGGAACCGAATTATGATGAAAAAACTGAATATAACCCTTTTTTCAAGATGGCGGAAAACCCACCAGGTTATTTTGGTCGACAATTTGAACTTAAGCTTTTCTAGCCCCTCCACACGTAATATCCAAAATTTGGCTTTCTCGGTTCATTTGCATTTCCAAATGTATATAATGACTGGACTATAATTGACAATGCTTCGTTTGAGGAGATTCAGTACTAATTTTAAAACTTTAACCTTTAACCCTATAACAGTCGGCCATTTGGAATTATGAGACAAGGATCCACTTTTAGATTTGGATTTTTTACATTGTTGGAAACTACTGCCCTCTGTACATCACCGCCTCGTCCGTCCATCGCACCACAGCAAATGAGGTTGAAAATTGTTTGTATTATAGTCAACATTACCCTCCTACTTGGATGAGAACTTATGGCCCTAGGGAATCGTGTTTAGGCGTTTTAATAGTTTTAATTACAGTAATGCGCAGAGTTGTCTCTGTAGACGGCCACACCAAAGAAACCAATTAGATAAATGTCAGATTTTGCTATTTTCAACCGTAAAAGTGTGTATAATGTGCATAAAGATAAATAATATACCATTGTACGCTACGAATAAGATTGTAGATATGGTGTATATAATTATGATGGTCTGAAAAAAAAAACTAAGGTTACGGGCTACAATATTTATCTATCAACGCCCAGCCTAAACCCTGACAACTAGAAAATTTAAATATGGTAAGATCCTTTTGGTAGTTTATGCGCATTTCCTGTTTTGTCTTCTTCTAGATATGACCATTTCCGGATTTGACCACTTCCTTCGGTGACCAGATATTTAGAGGTCCAGTTCCTGGTATGACCACTTACTTATCTGTACCTGGGTATACCCAGGTATTGTATACAATACCTGGGTATAGAGGAATAAACCAATCCCTGTTTCATAATTCTTTATTTCTTTTATTAAAGTATAATATCCGTACTTACTAATATCCGTGTACCGTAGTACTAATATCCGTGGTCTGAGACCCATAACTCAAGCCGCTTAAACCTTGACTACTTTGGAATGACGTTGTGTGAATAGGACCGCGAATAGTTTTTAAATTTATTTTGATGAATCATTTTGTACACCGTACTAAGGGTGGACAGATAAGTAAGTGGTCATACCAGGAACTGGACCTCTAAATATCTGGTCACCGAAGGAAGTGGTCAAATCCGGAAATGGTCATATCTAGAAGAAGACAAAACAGGAAATGCGCATAAACTACCACAAAGGGTAAGATACCCTTATTTTTTTTAACGGGAGGGAAAATCCATCATTAATGTTATGCTGGACTTCTACCGACTAAAAAACCTTACGTAACGCCCAACAGACTAGGGTTGGGAGGCCCGGGTAAGCCCTCGGAAGGATGTCCCAGGACCCCCAAAAAGCTACCCATATTTATGAGGATTCCGCTAAGATTCGCATAATAATCATTTTGTTATTCAAAACCATGGTTTTATAATTTTCTATGCATTGAGGTTGAATTGAAAACGATTTTACACACAACGCCATCTAGTTGATCTTTTAGTCCTTTTAAGTTTAATCCCGCCGTCAAAACACCGAGCTAAGAAGCGTACGGGACTCAGTGTTAATTAAATGATCACTCCAGTAAGCAACATTTACTACGGCCGGTTATTGGACGGGTGACGTTAAGCCGTTGGTCCCGGTTTCAAGTAAAATGGCCGTGGTTAAGTCAATTTGATTTATGGGCGGCTTGAAAATTTTCAAAATCGGGCAGTCACATTTTATGCATGTGCAAATCAACACGGCAATACGGCTCAATAGAGCCGTATTGCTATGTCACCTTTTATCGCCGATGGTTTGTCCACGATAGGTTTTGTCCACGTAATAATGTGGACAAAACCTATCGTGGACAAACCATTGGGGATAAAAGGTGGCCATATGTATGTACTTATGTATACTTCTGTTCCACATCAAATGATCATTACAGATATATTATTTATTTCTTAGCCTTATAACAAATCAATAAGTGTTAAAAGTTATAATCGGCGAGCGTAACCCTCGCACCATAATTTAATCTCGTCGCAATAACAACTTTAATCCGTCGTTCACAACTCTCATTCAAGAGTGCGAATTTGATATTGAAATTGAATTATAACATAAATATATGAAATACCTGGCCTATTATAACATAAATATATGAAATACCTTATAATGCCCCACGTGGCGGCGGGGCCCTGTGTGGCAACGGTAAACCACCTCTAACCATCCCGAGGGTATCGTAAGAGGCGACTAAGGGAACACTTTCGCAAAACGGTTTCGCAAAACTCGAAATGAAACCCGGTTGTCAGTTAAATGACAAGCGTTAAGCCAAGTTGAAGGCTCTAGGAAAATTTTCAACAGCACGTCGTCAAGACCTGCGCCATTCCATTTCAACACGTCAATAGGTGGGATATAAAAGTATGAGGTGAAACGTGGGCGAATACTATGCATCTGCCTACCCCTTCGGGGATAAAGGCTTGACTATATGTATGTACATGAATTAGGTACCTAATTAATATTTTCTTAGCTTGTGAAACCGGTCAATAACTAGGTAACCTAAGAATTTGGTACAATAAGAGAAATTATCTATGATTTTCGATACAATAATAATCTTGCTATATTTAAAAAACAAATATTGTTCATTTGTCTCGCTAAAACTCGAGAAGAAAACTAGAGAAAATCTACTCAACCGATTTGAAAAATTCTTTCAAAGTGGGAATCGACACTTTCCTCGGGTGAGTTGGATTATATTTTATATCCGTATTCCCATGGGTACGGGAACTATACGGGTGAAATCGCGTACCAACCCCAAGTACCATTGTACCTGATAAAATTAGGCATAGAATTCATCACCATTGTGACGTTCACATAAATTTTGCACCACTTTGGTGAGTCGTATGCTTGTCTGCCACCTTAGTGGTATCAAAAACAAAAACTTTGCATTGCATTGTGTTCGGGTATAATAATGATCAGTCGTGACGTGATGCTCTGGACCAGTGTCGGGCAAACTTTCACATAAGGGGCCAGAAAAATTAGGGAAATTCAGTGGAGGGCAAAATTTACAGGAAAAAATACATATTTCGAATGCGGGTTTAGGCTGTGTGTGACGCAGTCACTTTCAGTAGCGCGAAAAGGTGTTCATCAGTAAGTCGGTTTCTGATTGAGATTATCCGTAATTTCGTGGCCGAAAAAGTGTTCGAACACATATCGCCATAATTTTCTGCTAGCTGGCTCCTTCACATAAGCGTCTAGTTTTTATTAGAATCTAATCTATATATAACTTCTGGGCCGACGAATTATGATTACCGCAAGACATAATTTTCATGTCGAAAGACCGTGGGCGGATTTAATTCTTTCGCGGGCTGGAACTGGCCCGCGGGCCGTACTAAGTCCATCACTGCTCTACACCGCTATCAATGCGTTAGGTAACGATCTCTCTAATCATAATAAGAACATGAAATGACGTATATGCTATGATGCCATTCACTCAAATTTGCATGAATACACCCAATCGTGTTCTTCAAAAGGGCATTCAGAGCTGAAAAACGCAAGTGTTACTCGTTGTCCTTAGTGATCAAGGGGTTGCGACATGTGGCGACGCAACGCTATGCGATATAATGCAACTCACAATATCGAGCCTCGTCTCAGTTCGACAACGTAGGCCACAATAAACCACCACTACTTGATATTTTCGCGTCTGTCGGTCACTTAGGACAACGGTTTACACATCTGATGTCGCAAACATCAAAACGTTCCGCCCGACTCGTCTTCAATTGTCGCTCAGTCCCTGTGTTCTTTAGGATACAATCGAAACACTAACCTGAATGCTGGAATACACAGCAAGCTCACGACACCCAGGTGACCTTTATTCACCGCTATGTGAAGCCGCGTTTGTCTCCTGCGGTTTCGGACACTCAAGTCAGCTCCAGCGGGGGCTAATACCCGTAAAGTTCTTGGTTCGTCGTCGAAAGCCTCCTTCAGTGTAAGAGCCCAGTAAATATTACATAATCAAGGCACTAACCTGAAGGCTAGGATGCACAGCCAGCTGTAGCAAAGTCCTCACGACGCCCAGATGTCCTTTATTCACCGCTATGTGCAGCGGCGTCTGTCTCCTACGGTTTCGAGCACTCAAGTCCGCTCCAGCTGAAGCTAATGCCCGTAAAGCCCCCGGTTCGTCCCCGAAAGCGGCGTGATGGGCCGCTCGGTCCCCGTCTCTGTCTTCAGCGTCTACGTCAGCACCGGCCTCGACTAGTGCACGAATGACTTCTACGTGGCCGTTTTGGGCTGCAGCCTGTTGGTAGAATGATTTTTTATTAGTTTGTGTACACAGATGAAGTAAAGAATCAATTTTTTTTGTAGGATTCTTTATTTTTGGTTGGTTCCGAGTAGGTTTCGGTGGCCGAGTGGATATCCACTGCGACTGGACGCAGGTTCGAATCCTGCTCGAAATCAATTCTTTTTCCATATTTAAAATTTATGATCAGTTAGCATACTAATTGCTTTTCAAAAATAATCTTAAAAGAATCAAAATAGTAAAGAGATTTGTTCCGGGTGGATGAACCCACGACATCCGTATTCTTAATCAGGTATTCCAACCACCCGATGGCAGATGCATGTATGTGCTAAAACTTCAACTATAAGTGGCAGTTCAAAAAAGTCTTTAAGCCATTTTAAACTGAACTACAGAACCAAGTTTGAGATGTTGGAACCGGAACCTCAAATCTTGATTGATTTTGGAGGGCTTAGTCACTAAAATACGTCGCTCAAAACTCCTATTATCACTCAACTCAACATAGGTAAAACCTGTAAAGCAGTATGTTGTGCGTCGGTCCGCCTTCACTCACTTTTATTTAGCGTACACCGTCACGTGAGGCTTAGGTACTAGCTGATTGTTGCTAAGATGAATAAGAAAACGAAAGTACCTGTAAAGCAGTATGTCCGCCATAGAACCCGTTCACATCGACGTGTTGTGCGTCGGTGCGGCCCAGTATCTCGGCGCAGCGCGTCGCGTCGCCATTAGCCGCCGCCTTCACCAACTCTTCGTTAGCGTCCCCCGTCACGTGAGATTCAAATAACTTTTTTAAAAGGGCTGACAGACGTTCACCTGCAGTAAGAAAATTAGTATAAAAAATCACTAAACGTTACTGACAGTGGTAGTAAAGTAGTGGAACCGAATGGTTCTCAAGATTACGTACTTAATCAAAAACACAGAGTGGGCTATCCTCCCATACCCTTGTGGGAAGCCTACTAGCTCTGTTTTTAATCCAGTAGAATCCCACGTCCTATATTAAATCGTCGACAGACGAATGGGATGAGGGAGTCTACTGGATGCCGGCGCCACAAAACCGAACAAACTGAAGTTTTTGGAAGAGTTCTATGCTCGGCAGAGAGCGACTAATCAGCTAAGATGATGACGTATACGAATAATTTTTAGTTTTTTTATTTTTTTATTTTTTTTTTTGCAAACATATAATATAGTCTCCCTGTTATTACCAAAGGCGTAGGTAGAGCTATACTACGTATACACCCTCTACAATACTACATTTTACCATTAGGTAATAGGTAGTGAGCACCTAGCCCTTCAGGGAAGAATGCATTATGTTCGCGTCAGTTTAAAACATTCTAAGAGCCATAACCTGCCCCTGATCGTTTTGTGTGTTTATTCTATAAGGTTCAGGAGAAAACAAAACTTTATTACCTGACGAATTTCCAGGTATACTGCCATCAGATGACGCGACTTTGGTAACAGCATTCGGATTGTACGTCCAGGAAGTATTGCACACTTCTACCTTGAGATCGTTGTCTTGGTATATTTGTTGTACACGACCGATCTTGCCGAGCGTCTGTGAATGAAAGAAATCATGTCTAGCATTAATTTCTTATATTGCATTTATGCTAGGTAATAATAGTATCAATAGAATGAGTCGTACGAATATACGAGCATAGCTTTAGAACGACTGCACAGTTTTTTTAGCTACACCGCCCCACGGGTTGCACACTTACTGTTCTATCGAACATGATTTCGGTTGGCAATACTTTTTTTTACGTGTGGAAATCCTACATGGATGCTACGCCGGACTCCTACCGACTAAAACCACACAATGCCTTACAACTGTCTACGGCCGGGAGGCCCGGGTAAGCCCTCGGAAGGATGTCCCAGGGCTCTCGCCAGACTTGGCGACCACTTCGGCCTCGCCTATGGGGTTCGGGTGCTATCCCGCGTCTGGGGAGTTGGTTCGGGTGTTAACCCGCTACTTGGAGTAAAGCGATTATTCCCAGGTCTTCACTTTCCCAATTTTTCACATTTCCAGATCTTCACATTACGGACATAGTTTCGTAGTTGCACCATCGAAATTGATACTGGTGTTAATTGTTATAAAAAAAAATAACCGCGTAGTATTCGAATTGAGAAAGTAGACATCTGGGAATGTGAAGATCTGGGAATAGGGCGGGTAGAGGGCGGGTGGCACTAATATTTAAAGTTTTAAGGACTTTCGCTTTTTTTTCTATGTTTCGTTACTGTTAGGGAAAGGTAGTAAGTTTAACACATTCTGTTTTTAAATCAAACATCATTTGTTTGTCGAATGTTTATAACTCAATCAGGTTCTTAACCGATTTGGCTGAAATTTATCAACATAAGAATTCTTTGTATCCCTGAAACAACGCCACTGTGGGAAACGAGGAAGCGAGACGATGACCACGCGGTTATTTCCATTGAAAATTAACTTCACCCGCGTAGCTTCCGTTCCCGTGGGAATACGGGAATAAAATAAAGCCTAAGTTACCCCCCCCCCCCCCCCGGGTAACTTATAGTAAGTTACGTTAACCCCATAACGTAACTTACCAACAGTGAAAGAATTTCTCAAATCGGTCCCGTAGTATCGGAGCCAATTCAATGCAAACAAACAATCAAATTTTTCCTCTTTGTAACATTAGTATAGATAATAATATAGCATAGACTCACAGGTGCCATAGCCTCAGCCCACTCGCCGTGTCCCCGCTGTAACGCCTTCACCCTTTCCTGGTCGGCGCACACCTGCACCAGGTCTCCCACCGCGAACCCTCCGCCATTAACGCCGCCAGCCGATGTGGAAGAACTTAAATTGCCCGTGCAAACCTAGAGAACAACACAAAATTGCTATTTTGAGGGTTCCGTACTCAAAGGACAAAAATGGGACCCTATTCATGAGACTTCGCTGTCCGTCTGTCTATTTGTCTGTCCGTCATGAAGCTGTATCTCATAAAACTGTGATAGCTAGAGAGCTGAAATTTTCAAAGATGATGTATCTCTGTTGCCGCTATGACAACAAATACTAAAATCAAGAAAAAGGGGGATTAAGAGAGACTTTATACAAAAAACGTAATTTTTGTCGTTTCTTGGTACAGAACCCTCTGTGCGCGGGTCCGACTCGCACTTGGCCGTTTTTTGTACCACTAAAGGCAGATAAACTTACGGCCCACTTAATCTTAGATCATCTAACCACAGGATGCGCCTTACTTAAGCATTGTTTTCTGCCAAGCCAATAGACCATTTGGTCTTTTGGCTTTATAAAAAGCACTTTACATCAGTACATCATTTTATATGATTAAACTAGTACATTTCATTGTAGTTGACTGTACAATAAAAATTAACACACAACAGCCATTACGCGTTTGTAGATTAATACATTTTTAAATATAATGAAATTTTATATGTCTTTGTGTTTCCCCCTTCACCCGCTATGAAAGCTAGCAGAATATTTTTGTATGCGGTGGTTCGCAAAAGCTAGTCCCGTGATATATGGTCTAAGCACTTAATGGATAGTGGTTACTATACCGCGAGGCGCGCTGCCGGACTTGCAAGAACCCTTTAAGACCCCTTTTAATGGATCCCATACTGTAGGCGTTTATTGTCGTCTAGTGCGCGCCTAGGGTAGATACTTTACGCCTTTGAAATAAAAGTTCATGTTGTTTACGGTAATATTAATTATTTCAGAGATCACGTTGTATTTTACAGACTACAGCAGTACTCACAAAATAACTCGTCTGCCATTTTTATGACGTCACTTAAGATGCTATAAATTGAAAGAATGAATTTGAAGTTAAAGTATGGTAACTCATATCTCCTTTCTTTACACTTCACTTCTTACCTTTGTTAGTACAGCCGGGTTAAAAGTCCATCTGTTCCCACTTGGATATGTAACCACAATATCGTGATCCTCATCTATCCCGACCACTGTGCCAGTGGTGCCGAGACACTCGAACATGCCATCCGTCCACCCACCGTGTCCGTGCTGCAGTGACTGAACTATCTCCAGATCTAGGTCTACGTTCACCTGAAAATATAATTATTTGATAGGATCTTACCAAATCTGGTTGGGCAGGGGGGGAACATTGTTGACGGTGGAAGGTGATCGTTTATGCGCATAGTAAGGTGGCCACCCTAAACCTACTCGAATGGGTCGCAAGTCCCAGACGCCGTCGGGGTGTTCCCCCCTGTGCCACGCTATGGACCCGGCGCCCGCACGGAGAATCCATGGAATGCTAAGAATACGGTCTCAATAAGTATATCTATCAATCTATACATATAATAAAACTGTAGAGGGTCGAGAGTCTGTACATGGAAGATATTTTGAAAATTTTAATTGTAGGGCATTCTCTAATCGATACTGAAGCCGAATATGTAATTTAAATTTTTCATGTCTGTCTGTCTGTCTGTATCCCGAATAAGTATCACGCCGAAACTACTGAATCGATTTGAATGAAACTTTGTACAATCTGAGCTCATGGTCCGAGGAAGGTTCTAGGATACTTTTGATCCCGATATTTTGTGCGGTTCCTTTGGGAGAGGGGATGAAAGACAAAATGTTTTTTTAGTTGTAACTTCTCAATGCGTAGTCCGATTTCAAAAATGTTTTCAGTGTCATAAAAGGAATGTTTTGAGGATTGTTTCACACAAGTTTCAATGTTGAGGGGTTTGTAGTTCAGGAATTAGAGACATCTCAACTATAGCAAAACCTAGAATTCAACGGTTTCTTTGAGTTTGAGGCTAAATCTAAACTGGCGTGTTGGCTTAATCATAAAAGAGCTTAATGATTAAGGGTATTGTAAAATGATTCAGTCCACGCCGGAGGCGTGGGCTGAATTGTTTTAGAATAGACTTAATCTGTAAGCTCTTTATGATTAAGCCAACAGGGCAGTTTCATGCGCTACTTGATCAGTCTGATGAAGAAATACACCTCTTTTTATACTTTAGCAAACAGGGCAGTTTCATACGCTCCTATGAGTCTGTTGAAAATACCCTGACATTTCATACACTTTATATGTGGCGTAAACGAAGTTGCGCGGGACAGCTAGTACATATAATAAAACTGTAAAGGGTCGAGATTCTGTACATGGAAGATATTTTGAAGATGTTAATTGTAAGGCGTTCTCTAATCGATACTGAAGCCGAAAATGTAATTCAACCTTTTCATGTCTGTCTGTCTGTATCCCGAATAAGTATCACGACGAAACTGCTGAATGGATTTGAATGGTTACCTATCATAATAACTAAAGTTGTTTCAACTATTTTCAAAACAACTACGGTTGATTTACCTATGTTCATTACGCATATTGGTCGACTCGACTACTCGTTAATTCACATAATTTCGAATAAACTATAATTATTTGAACTAATGGACGATTATTATAATGTTCATTTAAGATATTGGACATGTTCACTACGTTTGAAATACCTAATGCTAAAGACGATTATTTATGTTTCCGATTCCACCCGATTTTTTAATAAAGTATAGTCAAGTTTAACTATGTACCGAAAATATTATTTCCAAATGAGAAGGCAAACTACAAAACAAAAAAAATAACCACGAAGGCTAAGGCGGGAGCTCCGCTCCGCTTCGCTCCCGCCTTAGCCTTCTAACCTAACCTATCCGAGTCGGGGTACTCTGAGTCGGGGTGTTAACCATTCACTTATAATGGTTAACACCTCGACTCGGATAGGTTAGGTTAGAAGGCTAAGGCGGGAGCGAAGCGGAGCGGAGCTCTCGTCTTAGCCTTCGTGGTTATTTTTTTTGTTTTGTAGTTTGCCTTCCACTCACTTGGAAATAATATTTCCTTTTGAAATAATATAATATAATAAAATGTAGCCTGATGATTATTTCATCTGACTATTATACCTTTTGATTTTATATATTTTGAACTTATACAATGTAAACTTATAGATTTTAAACTTATGCATTATGATACGTACCCCTGAGTACTGAGACTAGTAATCGTACAATAAACTCGTAGGCGAATTGATTATTATGTATTTCATACATAGTTCAATCAATCTTAGCACAGTTAATTGTAGTTGAATAAATCGTAGGTGAATCGTCCATTATTTGTTTCGACCAGTAGTTATAACAAAAATAGGTGAAACGATCTTTAGGTGTTTTAATCAGTAGTTATTTTGACCGTAGTTGTTTTGAAAATAGTAGAAACAACTTTAGTTATACGAAACTTGGCACAATTTAAGCTTATGATCCGAGGAAGGTTCTAGGATACTTTTGATTCCTTTGCGCGGTTCCTACAGGAGAGGGGATGAAAGGTAAAATGGTTATTTAGCTGTAATTTCTCACTGCGTGAAGGGAATACTTTAAGCATTGTTCCACACAAGTTTCAATATTGGGGGTTTAGTAGTTCAGAAAGAAGAGGCATCGCAACTTTCGCTTAACCTAGAATTCAAGGGTTCCTTTGAATGTGAGAAATCTAAACTGGCGTGTTGGCTTAGTCATAAAAGAGCTTTAATAATTAAGGCTATTGTAAAATAATTCAGTCCACACCGTATGAATTGGGAGATGTATGTTTGTTTAACTGTAAACTGCAAATTGTTGATTTTATCTAATTGTGCTATGGAATAAATAGTGTCTCGCCGAGATCCAATAAGTGATAATGATTGTCAGATTTTTTTCGCGTATTAACACATATTGTAACTTTGCTATCGACGTTTCGGCTATTGCAATATAGCAGAAACGTCAAGAGGTGACCTAATTTCCAAAATGTGTTAATATGTTTTTACATATTAACACATTTTGGAAATTGGACCCAAATAGCCTGTTATAATAAACTAGCTGACCCGCGCAACTTCGTTTGCGTGATAAATGAAGAACCACTCGACCGATATGGTTTAAACTTCACATAAACCATCTACTAAATAGTCCGAACAAAGCCTAAACATTTGGTTTGGATTGGTGATTCCGTTCTTGAGTTATAAAATTACAACGAAAAGTGGCATTGATTTTTATATATATAGATCTATACTTATAATAAAACTGTTGAGGGTCGAGAGTCTGTACATGGAAGATATTTTAAAAATTTCAATTATAGGGAGTTCTATAATCGATTCTGAAGCCGAATATGTAATTTAAAATTTTCATGTCTGTCTGTCTGTCTGTATCCCGAATAAGTATCACGCCGAAACTACTGAACCGATTTGAATGATACTAAGTACATTCCGAGTTTATAGTCCGAGGAAGGTTCTTGGATACTTTTGATCCCGACATTTTGCGCGGTTCCTGTGGGAGAAGGGATGAAAGATAAAATGGTTTTTCAGCTGTAAGTTCTCACCGCGTGGTCCGATATCAAATATTTTTTGAGAGTCACAAAGGGAATGCTTTTAGCATTGTTCCACATAAGTTTCATTATTGAGAGTTTCGTAGTTCAGAAATTAGAGGCATATCAACTTTTGCTAAACCTAGAATTCAAGGGTTTCTTTGAATGTGAGGGTAAATCTAAACTGGCGTGTTGGCTTATCTGATCTGGTATTATTAATGATTAAGGCTATTGTAAAACAATTCAGGAGTGAATGGTTTTATAATAGACTGAATCTTTAAGCTCTTTTATGATTAAGCAAACAGGGCAGTTTTACACGCTGGTAGGAATCTGATTAAGAAATACCTCTCCTTTCATGGACCATATGTGACGTAAACGAAGTTGCGAGGGTCAGCTAGTCATACTATTCAGGTGAGTTTTAAAAAATTATAAAATGGGTTTTTTTAAAACAAAATCTTTACCTGATCACCAACTTGTAACCCATGGGGTCCTGTGCGCCCAGGACCCAACTCGCCCAGTAGTGGTAAATGTTCCTTGTATACATTTTGACCTTTGACGTCATTAACCACCTGAAATAATGAAGTAAAGATAATTAAATAGACAGTGTGTATTTAAATACTGACGGTGTAATATTAGTGCCATATTAAGTAATACATATTACAAAACAATGTATAGACACAGTTTTTCATAAGTACAGTACCCAGGGATAAATATTGAACATCGACTTTTGGAAAGAGACAATTGAAAATTAGAATTAATATTTATCGCCGGGTATGGTAGGAAGCCCCATACATTCCAATTTTCTCTTGGCATTTAAAAATCATAATCAATAATAAAAAACATTCAGGTAAGTATAAATTACCTTCAAATCCGCCATTCCCTCGAAACCAACCCTATAGAGATTCTTGGCTCCATTATCCCAAACAACATATGCAGCTGAACGGGGACTTGCTGCTGACCAATCTTGAACCTCATTCACTTTACCCCTTCTGCCGTTTCCACCATCTTGATCCTCCCATTGCCAATCAACCTTAGAAACAACACAGAAAATTGTAAAATGTATGATCACCTTGTTAACATCTATACCATGGGTCCTACTATCTAATGGACTACATATGGATCAAGGAAGTAAGTCCCTCCCAACAAAAACTAACATGGTCAGTAAAATTTTGAAATTATCTCATAAGATTTTTGCAGCCAGGAATTTATAGATGGTATTCTGAAAATCTTTTGCTTTATGGGTGCTACTTTACAGGGGTAGCTTAATTAAAAATCAATTTTCTAGGTGTAAGAGTTTTAGCTGGGTGTTGAGTGTTGACTGTGTTTTTAGGGTTTCATAGCCAAATGGCAAAAACGGAACCCTTATAGATTCGTCATGTCTGTCTGTCTGTCTGTCCGTCCGTGTGTCACAGCCACTTTTCTCCGAAACTATAAGGCCTATGGTATTTAAACTTGGTAACTAGATGTATTCTGTGAACCGCATTAAGATTCCTATTGAAACTAGAAAAAAGTAGTAAATTTTGGGGGTCCCCATACTCAGAACTGAAACTCAATTTTTTTTTTTCATCAAACCCATACGCGTGGTGTATCTATAGATATATTATATTATTATATTATATTATATTATCTTATCAGGCAGGCAGTTGTAACAACTGATAGTGCCTATATCCTGCTAGTGCCCACTGGTTGTCTCTTTGCAGCTTAATAGATACCGATCTAATTTATTTTTAAACTGATTGATATTTTGTGCCGAGATCACAGTCTCTGGCAGCTTCTTCCAAGCTGATAGGTCTTCAAAAATGCTATTGAGGTTCCTAACATCATTTTGTGTCAACACCAAAGTGGTAAAATGTGTGTCCGTCCCCCCCTCTAACTTCTAAACTAAGAGAATGATAAATCTAAAAAGAATATATGATGTACATTGCCATAAGAACTACCAACGAAAATTGGTTTGAATGAGATAGTTTTTTTTTAATACGTCATAAACCACAATTTTTGGTTAGAAAAATACTACCCCTGCGAACGTGTTAAAACATCAATCAAAGTTACAACAAGAACTCTTATATTATGTTACTTGCTGCTACAAAATCCTTCATGGGCGAGTCCAACTTGCACTTGGCGGGTATTTTTGTATTACTAATATAATTTCCCTCAGAAGTAATAATTGTGACAGGTGCACTGCACACAACTTTATGGAAATTTGGTATGTGTATAACATACTTTTAGTAGACAAAAAATTCTACTTATTTAGTGCAGCTGCAAAGGTTGCTAGCTAACCTTAATTTAATATGATTATTTATAATATAGCTAAAATATAGCTAATGGCATAAGGCATTACATGGGCTAAATCCATCATAGAATGATAATAAAGAAGGAGGGAAAGGATTATTATTCAGAAAAATACATACCCCTCTTACGACTCTAGCCCCGGGAAATATTCCTCTAACAGCTTGTTTTTTACTCTTACGTCGAGGCTCAACAAGACACCGTTGAGCGCCAGGTGCACTTATGCGGTAAAATCGATGCCTTAAGTTATGCTTATCTCCATGATAACAAACCGAACACAAATCATAATTGTTACACTCGGCACATTTCCAGCGAATACCTGAAATCCAATTATGAATACCTTAATTAGAAAACCAATTATGAATACCTTAGCTAGACTAAACATACTAAAACAATTGGCCAACTATTATTCTGTAGTGTTATTCAAAATTTCGTCCATCATTTGTACAGCATTGTAAAATTTTATTACTTTACTGCACTAAAATAATAATATACTATTACAGGTTAATACACAATTAAGACATTAACAATTTTAGATAGTCTAAGCAAGCTTCGACTTTTTATTAAATGCAGTACAATGATGTTTCAAAATGTCATTTTACTACTATTTTATACAAAAGCGGCAAGCAACAAAATGTCATTTTACTGCAGATAATAAAAAGTTAGACGTTAGAGCTAAACTGCAAATAGGAAAAAAACAACATTCAAAATTTTGGTATATTTTTTTTTAAACAAATGAAAATTTGTAGACTGAATAGTTATGAAATTTAGAATTGTTGAATAATGATTGAATAAATAAAACAATATATTATAGCCCAGGGTTGCTTAGAAGAGATTACTGTTCACGATGTAAGTTTACTATGTAAAAACTTAATATCTGTAATTTGTGTGATTTCTGTTAGCAATAACAATAAAGCATATTTTTATTATTACATAGAGAGACAAAATAGATAGACTAGTGTCTGGTGCAACATGTTTATGTGTTTTATAAACACCAGAAATAAATATTTTTTAAATATTTGTGGACATTCACACACAACATCATCTAGCCCAAATAAAGCTAATAAAAGATTCTTTTGAAACAGTTTCGTGCTGTGGCTCAACAATTCTGTAAGATAAAAATTTAACTGTTTTATAACCAACAGGAACTTAAGTAAAGTGCATATAACTATTATAGTATAATATATAAGCATTACCAAATATGGGCTGTTGTCGACAGGTGTCACACATTGTGCCTTCATGTTTAACACCAGTGGGAGCACTGTCAAGAATACGTAGATCATAAGCTCCTGAACATCTGTAATTTGCTGCAGTGCCATTGTCCCAAACCACAACCACTTCCTCTGGAGATTCAAAATTTCTGACTGTGCCCACATGACCCTCTCCTCCATCCTGAAAAATTATAATCAATATACAGATTTCAATCACTCTAAGTGTAGAGTAAAAATGCATTTTTGCAAATTATAGGGCTAGAAAGCATAGTCAAATACTCTTTCAAAAACTGTCAAGCAGTTTAGGAGCAGTATGTAAAATGCATTGCAATCATTTCATGATTCATTCTCCATAGCTTCCTTATTATTTTTATTACAGAAAAATAAAAAACAAATTTACCAAAATTGTATTTAGAAATTGTAAACAAAGCACTTCTAAGACACGTCAGTAATGTGCAAGTCTTAAATTGTTATTCATCCAATAGTATTTATCTCAGATTCTGTTCAACGTAATTTATCAAAATACACTATAAACTAAGAGATAATAACAGAAACACTGTTTCTGCAAAATTAAACAATGAATAACCTGTTTGCCCCACTTCCAATCTGGTCCTCTGATCACTCGTGCCCCAACTCCTTCCATCATAAACCTCGTAGCTCTTGCCGTAGAAGTTGGACCAGGGATATTAGGTTCCATTGAATTGGTTTTACTTGTATTTAATTATAAATATTATTTTATTCTCTCCACATAAGACGACAAGCTGAAAAGTCAAAACTTTTTATTTGACATTGACACTTTGACGGAACGATGACATAATAAATTCGTCCAGAAATTTAAAATAAAGAAAAAAGAATAAAGGGGTCCAGACTAGTGGTGATTAATATGTCATATAGCAACATTATGAAGCATGCTTTATATACATAGCATATAGCAAATGCTATGATGGCTGTCAATTATTGCTAAATGCTATCTACGATTTACAAAACGCGCATAGCAGGCGTGCGCCGTCGTCGCAGTGCGCAGCACCGGAATATCGCGTAAGCGGTTTATTAGCATTTCGCAATAAAGCACGGGTCGGTATCCAATCGTTACACGGTAACGATTGCTGTCGGTCGTTCGGCGTGTGTTTTAGTCGCACTTTGAATTTACGTTGTCGGACGGATTAGGTAATAATAAGTATAGGTAGTTTATCGGAACTACTGTAAATACATTATTGTGTTTGTCGTTGATTTATTATTTATAATATCATAGATTCACAAAAATTTTAAGTACCTACGCCAATTTTTTTACGCTCATGACATTTTATTTCATCACTAGCGGACGTCACACGGTTTCACCCGCGTAGCTCCCATTCCCGTGGGAATATAGGAATAAAAATAGCCTATGTTCACCGGGAATAGTGTAGGCTGTAGATTCCCAACAGTGAAATGATTTTTCAAATCGGTTCAGTGGTTTCGACGCGTATTCGATGCAAACAAACAAACAAACAATCAAATTTTTCTTCTTTATAGTAATAGTAGAGATAATAATAGTAATAGGTAGTATAGGTTTATTAGTAAATGCATCAATTAAAGACCGTTCTAAGCCTGTAAGAGAAATTTCATTTCATTGAATTTTACATACATAATAGTCACGCCTTTTATCCCCGAAGGGGTAGGCAGAGGCATATTATACGCCCACATTTCACCTTGAAGATTTTGTCCCACGTAATAGTAGGTGAGCCGTAATGCCGTGTTGAAATGGACAGGCGCGGTTGTAACTGTATGCTGACGAAATTTTTCAAGCTGCTTCATAAAGGCCTTCAACCTCACTTTACGACTGCCACAATGGCAACCGGGACCAACGGCTTAACGTGCCTTCCGAAGCACGGAAACGATCAAATAAATGTCACAAAGTGGTCACATGGATGGGTGGTTCTAGTATTTGAAAGAAAGAGAAAGAAGAAAAAAAAAAGAAAAGGCCTCATGACGGACAGACAGACAAACAGTTCCATTTTTCAGCTTTACGTACGAAACTCTAATAAAAAGCACGCTGTCAATATTTTAAGAGTTGCGATTTAATATCAACACATTCCGTTCGATCGTGTTGTTGTATGCCCACATAAATAAAGCATGCTATAAAATCGCACGAAATACAGCATGCTATAAAAATAACGCATATAGCATCTAGCAAGTTATTGCTTTATAGCAACATTGAACATTACTAGTCCAGACACGATCAATTGGCATTTGTCATGCACGTTAAAATAATAGACCTACGATTTTCCACAGACATTTAAGAATAAGCAAACGAAACATATTTTTCTAGCTTAGTTACGGAATAACAATACTTTGTCCCTTTCATTTCTTCTAATTATTGCATAGCGCTATCTTTGTTTTCTGTGTAGCAACATCAATAAAAAAGAAACAAAATTAAAAATGTATAATGAGTTTTATTTATTAACTCACTAGCTAATGCCCGCAGCTTCGCCCGTGTCGAATTTGTTCTCGTTCCCGCTTCCCGTAGGAACTTATTCCCGGGATGAAAAGTAGCCTATGTGTTATTCCAGACTATAATGTATCCCTGTACCAAATTTCAGCCAGATCAGTTCAACTGTTCGAGCGTGAAAGAGTCTCACATCCACACTCATAAGCTTTCGCATTTATAATATTTGTATTGTTCCCGTTCCCGCTTCCCGTAAGAACTTATTCCCGGAATAAAAAGTAGCCATGGTTATTCCAGATTATAATGTATCCCTGTACCAAATTTCAGCCAGATCCCTTTAACCGTTCGAGCGTGTAAGAGTAATAAACATCCACACTCACAAACCGTCGCATTTATAATATTAGTAAGATTTTACTCGGAACGAACTCCTCGTATCAAAATCATTTTGGTCGTACTATATAGGGTTGCATACACGCATTCAGCAGCGCCCTCATTTAATTTCACGACTTTATAGACAAACTGTAACTCACACTTTGACACAGAAAGTTGAATTGTGACAAGTTTTGAAAACATCATGGCGGTATCTGTGATCTATCAAAATGTATGACAAGTTCAAAAGTAAAAATATAATTCATATTTGTATTAAAAAGGGAAGTAAGGTTTAAAAATAAAAGTGGCTAGGTTTTGTGTAAACAATTGTGAAAGTTTTGGTCACAAAATATCACCAGGAATAACTTTTCACAGGTAGTTTATGTTGTAGTACGAATACGATATATTACTCTGCGATATTTATTCAAAATGTTAAATGTTCCTTGGTAAACACGTGAAAAAGTTGTTAATTAATGTTATCAACATTTTCCATTTATCGTTTGGTTACTGTCGTTACCCAGAACTAAGATTTCTTTAATTTACGTACACTTTGCACTGATAATGACATGCAAGGCAGGTACTATTGTTCTATACGGGGACGAACTCAGTTCGGAGGCCGTTTTATTTAAAAAATGTTTTTTTGTGTTTTACTTTTCAACACTTTTATAGTCGGTTAGTTATCAAAACTGTGCCCAAATGTTTCGTCTAAAATGACTACGAATTCTATTTAACTTTTTTACTTAGACACAGGGTTTATTACTTCTTAACTAGGTATTATGTAGTAAGTACATTATTTACAAGCAAGTGTAATGGTCACTTTTGCATCGAGATGGGTCAGGGGCGGGTTTACTTTGTTTCCAGTTTATTTTATTTAAGTAAGTACATATTTCCATTTTTTTTAAATGATCATAAATATTTAAGTCAATAAAAAGTTCGTGGTATAAAAAAATACATGAAAAAATATCGTTTAATTTTTTTCATACATAACGGCCATTTCATAAGTAAAGTCCATATAAAAATATAAAATTAAACTTGAAAAAAAAAACAATAATTTAAAAAAAAATCACAAAATATGTTTGAGTGAAATAATTTCTACAAAAGTAGAGTCATATCCACAGACATTTTTACTTATATGTCTGTGGATTCGACCTTGGATTCGTTCTAATGTCTATGTTTGCGTAATGGTTACGATTTTTTCCGCCTATGCTTGGTCTGCTTATTCTTATATGTCTGTGCGATTTTCTTATTATGTGAGATGAAAAAACAGATATTGCGCGCGTGAAACTTACTGACTAGCGTTTTCCTCAGCTAAAAAGTTTTTCAAACTAGTGTATTTTTGAGTGTTTAAGTATAATTTATGGTGGATTCTATAAAGGTTCGACAACGTGCATTAGTGTTGGAAGGTGATATAGCGCAGTGATACGTGACTTTTTAGGTTTATCGACAAATTCCACAGCAAGCTCTAGTAAAGTACCACCGCTTTACTAGAGTAGAACTTAGTCCAACCCAAGAAACTTAGTTAGAAGTACAAGTTCCTTGGCCATACTTGAATACGCTGTTGATAAAATTTGAATCTAGATTTGGCATAAAGTCTAAGTAACCAAAGCCAGTGTAAATTAATTGGAAAAAAAAGATGAAAAAAAATGTCAAGAGTGTCAATTTGTCAAAACAGACATTTTAGATTTTCATTTTAGTGTCAAGTTTCACAATGTATGACTATGAATAGGTACGAACGAAAATAATCAAAAATATTAGTGAAATTGAAAAATTAATCTGTATTTATTACATATTTTCGATTTGTTGTAGATAGTGTATCTTCCATCTTACGTCTTTGGCTATTTAAGTATATTTTAGTAAGCAGATCGAGTGTAATAAGGCTAAGGAAAACAAGCCAAGAAAATTGTGTTTGATTAATTGTAATAGGCAAATAATTATTATGGCTAGCAATCGTAATAAATATGAAAAAGCTCGACGACGGCTAGCTGCTGTTACGTTTTTATCAAATATATCTCTGGACGGCAAGAGTAAAGAAAAGGGTTCAGGTGAGACTGTTGATAAAACAACAAAGACTGATATTAAATCGGAATTCAGCACCAAATCGAATGATATACACAAGGAAAAAGGTCATGCGCAAAGGAATAGCGTTCGTAATAAAACTAAAGCGCCTCAATTAAGCCCAGTATGTCGTACTGGCACTGATAATAATTCTATAAGTTCAGATTCGGATTATATTAGTACTATTACACCAGTCAAAGGAGCAAACACAAATTTCAGAGAAAGGTAAATCAATCATGAAGATTTTCTAAGTGTAAAATGTTTACCAATTAATAATGTTGCTTTTTGTGTACAGATGTTCCTCTGGAAACACAGAATCATTTAAAGATAAACATGCACCTCTAACCATCAAGAATCTTATTGTTTCTCTCACTGGTGCTAATGCAGATGATAAGAGCAGTTCTGAGAGTTTAAACTTTGGTATGTCAGTTATTTTAAACTGTATTAATAAAATATCTTGAGAATGTTTATCTTTACTCAATGTCTCTGTTTCAGGTCGGTTTAAAACAAGTAATACATGCATTCCTGAGAATGCATTGAATAAAGAATTTCGCTTGATACGGCCAACTAAAGGAGTTTCTTTCAAAGATGAAAGACTTGCATTAGTTTCAGGACAGGGTGCTCCTTGTCTTATTTATAGTACCATACCATATTCAAAAACCATACGCACTGCTAGGTATGTTTTATACATTTTTTAAATATCAAAATGCTTTAAGTACAGTAATCAAACAAAAATAAAATCCTTTTTCATTCATACAGATCTGATCTCCGTAAGGATGGGGTGAGACGTAGAAATACTTCAGGTCCGAGGCCTCTGTCTTCAATAACTGACAATGGGGTAGATCCATTTGATCAGCTAGGTTTACAAAGAGAAGAAAATGGTCAAGAGATATCATACTCAAAATTACTAGTTCCTGCTAAGGTTTGCACAAGGGAGCAGTATAAAAAGATGTATGAAAGTGATTTCACTGAAAAGGGTAATTGGAAACTCGCAAATCGGCATCCGCATGTCATAGCTAGGTAAGATTCATATGATTCTTAGAGTAATGAAATAGATATTTGTGTTGTTCACTGTTACTAGCAGACAGTTCCTTTTGGGCAGTGGGTTTCCCTTCCAATAAAATACATGGGCACAATGTGGTCTTTGATATTTTTAATATATTATAGTATGTTGGTACAGGCAAGTGATGTGTGGTACTCTGGGGTATAGATTGCAATGGAAGACCACTTACAGTGCAATCTATGCTAGTGATGCATTGTAACCATACAGCCAATTCTCTATTAAATAATTATTGCCAGAAGGTTATAGTCCGTTCACAGTTATATTACCTCTAACTGACAGTTTGTCGATCATTTCCTGTGTGTTGGCATAGCAGTAAAGTCCCCCTATGAGTGCCAGCCTACGACATTTTACTGATTATAGTGGAGATTATAACATCCAACCGCTAGCACGAAGAGTTTTGTTTTTCCTGTCATAATATACTTAACTTTACTAAAACCGTGCTCTTATAACTGTACGATTGGATTAGAGATTTATTATTTTTTTTATGAATATCTGAAAAGAAACATTCACTACCATCACCAACGGAGGTGAAGTTGCTGCTTCCACAACATTCCACATCTCAATTAATGGTCACACCCGAAAAAAAGATAGCAAAAGAAGAAAAGTTAGATGACATGGGAGAAACAAAAACTTATTGGGGTAACACAGCAATCAAGATAGGTAACCTAAGTGCTAGAGGTAATATATCTCTGAACGGACTATAGCACTCAAATTACTTAAAAGTACCTATAACTCAACTGAACGGCTATCCCAAAGTGTACACCTAAATTGTGCTATGAAGAGGATTGTTGAATTGTGCTATAGGAGTTAGGTAGATTACGTTTTGAAGTATAACTTGTTTCTATTTATTATGCCAAAAATACTATTAAGATTCTTACAGTGCATGTTATTGAATGGTTTTTTTTACTTTCCAACATTGTCACAGTGTGTGTCTATGTACCCTTGTTGTCTTGCGTGTCCTATTGTTCTTGTTGTTGTCTAACTGTTCTAAATATAAGTGAAAAGAAAATGTATGATTGTCTAATTGTCAAAATCTATATTTACAATTCCCACTTTGGGTAAAATCATAAAAATTTTAAACATTTTAAAGATTGCAAGAAAGTTGAATCATGGAGTTTATTTACTTCTTATTATATTTGTTAATAAGTAGAAAATAAACCACAGAAATGTCCTTTTATTTTTGTTATTCACCTAAAACAGTTAAAAATGATTTTCAAACCAAAATCAAATGATAGAGGCACATCACTTTGAAAACAGTTACAGCATTTAAAAAACGCGGAGAGCAACTCTATTGTGTAACAGATTTTACAATATTCATAATAGAGAATAAATTATATTCGGTTTGACCTAACAATATGAATGCTTACATCTTACATTCATACTAAGTAAATCTACGATTCATAAACATGTAAATCTTCATGAGTATTGATACATATAAACATGTCATAATAGTGTCCCCATTCAGTCTGCATCTGATCCATTTGAGTGTCACGCAGTATTCATATCATTTCATCACTAACATATTTGACTTTCAGGACTAAGTTATTGACCAGACACAAGGATAAAAAATGGTAAAACTAAACAGTTGATTTACAATCTGCTATGCAATAATAGATTTGGCTAATGCTACCCTAATATAAATTATAATAAAGTACCTACCTATATATTTACAATATTATATAAACTGATTAAAACAGCTTTCTTGTTGAGTAATCTAGATACTTGATGATGTTCTGGTACTCCGATCAAAGACTGAATAACTTGAAGAAACAAAATTATTTCACGTCATATTGTTTCAATAAAGCCAGTAGCAACAATAGTGGCGGAAGAATCAAATTATTGTAATTATATTTCCAGTATGCAAATAAGCATCTTTGCAAGCTAAATGGCTTTTGTTAGGAGCTGATAATAATATACAGGGTGTACTAACATTTAGAATGGTCAATATAGGCAAGTCTGTAAATATAAGACGTATATAAAAATCAATGCCACTTTCGTTGTAATTTTATAACTCAAGAACGGGCTCACCTATTCAAACCAAATGTTTAAGCTTTGTTCGGACTATTTAGTAGATGGTTTATGTAAAGTTTACACAAAATCGGACGAGCGGTTCTTCATTTATCACGCAAACGAAGTTGCGCGGGTCAGCTAGTAAGACATATGATGATCTGTTCTTAAAAGCCCCATACACGGAACGATGCATCGTTACGATCCGTCGCTACGACCGATCGAGACGATCGGTCGGTAGTGTCTGCCGCTCATACACGGAACGATTGGTCGTTAACGATCTGTCTCAACGATTGGTCGTTACGATCTGTCATTTACTCATTTGAAATGGAAGGATAAAGACATCCTCAAAAATTCAATACCTACGTGCCCTGTAAAATGGAAAACGAACTTCTTTTCTCGTCTGTGGCGATAAATTTGATTATGTTACAGAAAAGAACAAGAAAACCTAGAAAAGTGTGGGTTAAGAAATGGCTATTAAAGCGAAATCAGTATTCGCATGTAAATATTTTAAATGAATTAAGGTTCCACTCAAAAGATTGGCACAACTATATGAGAATGACGGAATCAACGTACCTAAAATTATTGAAACTAGTATCACCCAAAATACAGAAACATGACACAAACTTTATGCTTTATGCTATTATGATAGTCCTTGTGTTTTGTTTTCCATAGAGGCTCTTGCTCTCTGAACAACTCAATAAATTCTAATAAATGATCACTACTCCATGTAGTCATTTTTATTTATTGTGCTGACGTACGTGCGGCGGAAAGGCGATGCGTACGGCAGCGCGGCTGGCGTCAGACTGACCAAAATCGAATCGTTGATCGCAAGAGCCAATACACCAACGATTGATCGTTGACGATATCGTTTACGATATTCATGATTGCATGGAATTTTGTTGCGATCTTCGATATCGTCTGCGACCAAGTAAATCGTTAACGATTGTCACATACATTAACGATCCGTCGTGTCGATCGGTCTGATGCGACGGATCGTAACGATGGATCGTTCCGTGTATGGGGCTCTTTAGTTCTTAGGTAGGAACCATGTCATTGATTTTAGAGAAAGGAAAAGCTGCAAACCTTTTGGACCTCAATGGTGTTGAAGAGCTACTGCAATCATACAGATAATTGTACGAACCTAGAGGAGTAGATTATTGCATTGTTAAAAATGGTTATCATTTCGCACATCTAGGTACTTCATTATATTAAAGAACATGAGATAAAATGACAGACTATGACCTACCTACACAATTGATATAAGATAATGTTTGTTTTGATTTTCAAAATGACTGGGTTCGATTCCCTGAGTGTGCAAGAGCTTTTTGCAGTTTTTCATTTCTCTAAAATCGATTACATGGTTCCTAAGAACTATTCTTCACCTACATACATATATAGTCACGCCTTTATCCTCGAATGGGTAGGCAGGGGCATAGTATACACCCACATTTCACCTTACAACTTTATGTCGCACGCTTACGTGGGACAACACGGCCATTGGCTCACCACCTTAATAGGTGCCGGCTATTGCCGTGTTGAAATGCACAGGCGCAGGTCACCGCGACCTGCAATTGAAAATTTTCAAGCCGCCCAATGGCCTTCAACTTGGCTTAACGATTGTCATTTTACTGACAACCGGGTTTCATTTCGAGTTTTCCTTCTCTATGCAATGGATCTTTTTGCGAAAGTGTTCCCTTAGTCGTCTCTTAAGAACAAATATTTGTATGTCTTATATTTACAGTCTTGCCCATACTGACCGTTCTGACTGTTTTTTTTTTTTTTTTTTTTTTTTTTTTATACCACTAAGGTGGCAGACAAGCATACGGCCCACCAGAAGGACCGGTGGTCACCGCAGCCTATGAACGTTTGCAACACCAGAGGCGCCACACTCGCGCTGCCGACCCTGTAAAAACCTTCTAAGACCCCTCTTGAAGAACCCCATACTGTAGGCGTTTGGGAAAACCGAGGCAGGGAGATCATTCCACAACCTAAGCGTGCGCGGAAGAAACCCCTATCGGATCTAACCGTGCTGGAACGCTCCGGACGCAGAGTGTGAGGATGAACTCTCTGTCTGTGGCGAGCGGTGCGGTGATAGAACGTAGCCGTGGGCATCATATCAAACAATTCCTCAGAGCACACACCATTGTACAGTCGGTAGAACACGCATAAGGAGGCAAAGTCTCTCCTGTCGCGAAGAGGTTCCACACCACCTGTAAGTATAGGATCGTCGACAACTCTTACAGCACGTCTTTGCACCGAGTCAAATGGACGAAGCTGATATTCAGGTGCCCCCGCCCAGTGGTGACAGCAGTACTCCATGTGCGGCCGCACTTGCGACTTGTACAGAAGCAGCGTTTGTGCAGCAGTGAAGTACCGCCGCGCCCTGTTGAGCACACCTAGCTTCCTGGCCGCCAGCTTAGCCTTGCCCTCCAAATGACTACGGAACCGAACGTCACTGGAGATGTCAACGCCAAGGATCCCTATACTTTTGGAGATGGAAAGAGATGTGCCCTGAAATTGCGGCGCCACAGTAATTGGGGTTTGCTTAGCGGTGAAAAAACACGCTTGTGTCTTGGAAGGGTTGAACTGGACAAGATTTAGTCCACCCCAATCGGACACTCTAGTAAGAGTAGCCTCGATTTCAGACACAAGCTGTTCACGATTTTCCTTCACTGTGTCCCGAGAGATACCGGGGCGGCCCGTGTAACAAGTGTCCCCCGTACTGTCGTCCGCATAACAATGAATGCCGTCAATAGACAACATGTCATTGATATGCAGCAGAAACAGAGTAGGGGACAACACTGAGCCTTGCGGTACTCCAGCGTTTATGGCCATGCAGTCTGAACAGCTGCCGTCAACGACGGCCCTGATGCTTCTACCGGCCAGGAAGCTGGACACACATCCGCATAATCTCTCGGGCAGTCCATATGAGGGCAATTTAGTAAGAAGACCACGGTGCCAGACCCGGTCAAAGGCCTTAGAGATGTCGAGGCTCACTGCTAGAGCCTCGCCCTTACTCTCGATAGCCGTCGCCCATCGGTGTGTGAGGCACACCAGAAGATCGCCCGTCGAGCGACCGTGACGGAAACCGTACTGCCGGTCACTGAGCAGGTCGTGTTCCTCTAGGTACCTCAGGAGCTGTGTATTAATTACACGCTCCATCACCTTAGATAAAAGGGAGGTGACGGCTATAGGCCTGTAGTTGGCCGGGTCGGTCCTGTCACCCTTCTTGGGTACAGGATGTACATACGCGATCTTCCACGACACCGGGACTTGTTGCTTGGAATATGAAAGCGTGAAAAGACGTGTAAGTACCGGACACAATTCTGGACCACACTGCTTAAGTACCACCGCGGGTATACCATCCGGCCCACTCGACTTATGAACGTCCAGGGATCGAAGCTCACGTCGGACATTCCGCTGTGTAAATTTTACTTCCGGCATGGAAGTTCCACACCACGGAATATCCGGCGGCAAAGCACCCCCGTCGCTCATGGTCGAGTTAGAGGCAAAGAGAAAACCCAAAAGGTCGGCTTTCTCCTTGGCGCTCTGGGCCAAACTACCGTCGGGTTTAAGTAAAGGTGGTAAACCTGACCTACAGAAATTTCCCTCGGCAGCTTTGGCAAGCGACCAGAATTCGCGACTCCCTGAAGGATAGCCTGCTAGCCGTTCACCAATTCTGCCAACGAAATCGAACTTAGCCCTGACAATTGCTCTTTTGCTGGCCCTCGAGGCGGCATTTAATTCGCGTTTCACCTCAGAGATGTTTGGATCTGAATTTGCACGAGCCGTGGTCCAAGCCCTGTAAGCAGATTCTTTCAACATCAAAGTTTCTCTGCAGAGCCGATTGAACCACGGTCGCTTTTTTGCTCCTACAGGGATCCAACGGTTAGGAATGTAGCATTCCATGCCCTCCAAGATCCCCGCAGCGACTGCTGCAGCGCAAGAATCCAGATCCTCTGAGGCAAAACAAAGCCGCCTCCATGGGTACGACGCGAAAAACTCTCGCAGTCGCATGTCGCCACTCCTTGGGCCGAGGTGGTTCAGGCCTTGCGAAAGGCACATGCGCCCGAACGACACAGTGGTCCGACGATCCGAGCGGAGCATCCACTGAAACACTGTATCCGTCCGGACGCGTTGTCAGCAGGAGATCCAGCAATGCACTCTGCTCGTTCTTCTTGTCTGGTATCCTTGTGTGGGATTTAACCAGTTGAGAGAACCCATAGGTCAGGGCAAATTCGTGAGCAGCTTTCCCCGCAAAGTCGGTGGTCCGGGAGCCCAACCAGTCAACATGATGTCCGTTGAAATCACCCAGAATCACTATCTCCGCGGAGGGATACTGCTCAATCACCTTGTCAGTCGATTGTTGCAGGTGGTCAAAAAGGCGAACTGTGTCCGTGTTACCACCGCTGTGAGACCTATACACGCACGCGTAGATCCGAGTGTGACCCCCGTGATCCAAGCGTGCCCATAACGTAGACAGGTCCCTGTCTTCGAGGCTTGTAAGACGACGACAACAGACATCATCCCGGACGTACATACATACCCCAGCTTTCTGCCTAAAGTGGTACTCAAGCTTGTAGCCAGGGTACATTAAGAAAGATGTATCGCCCGGACGTAAGATCTGCGTCTCCGTTAAGAAAAAAAGGGTCGGCTTCGCAGTTTCAAGATGGTGGTGGACTACGTCGATATTCGCGCGCATACCTCTGATGTTGCAAAAGTCCACTTGAAGTGTGGACGACGATGCCGCTGTGTATACCCTTTTCTTTCTTTTGTTTCTAGCCATAGTTCTTTAAAAAAAAATGGGGAATTAAGAAGGTGAAGGGGGCGCTTTTGTGCCGGTGGCGCAGGAGACTAGGCGAGGCTCGAACTCACCGAAGGCAGACAGAGGTAGTGCGGTAGGTTGGCACGGCGTACGGAAGGGCCCCCGGTCCCCCCCCGATGCAGTAGCCGCGTCCACTCCGGTATCCTCCTCCGGCACGACCACAGCACCAGGGACTTTACACAGGCTGCTGGTTCAGCCTCCTGGGGCGGAGATTAAGTATTCCCCAGGTTCGGGTCCCGTACAGCCTGCGGGCGGTCAGCGGTCAACCGTTTCACCGGGTCTCCCTGATCGCCGTACCAATATTCCGCGCCTCTATCTGCCAATGGAGACAGATAAGCCTCTGGTCTCACCGTCACCGGCACAATGTCACCCCAATGAGCTCTGGATCCCTGCTAACCGACGGAGAACATAACCCGACCGGAGTCAGGTTACTATTACCGCGGTCTTCTGCAGGGCGGAGGTACTGCCCCAGGCAGGCTGCTCAACGAACGGAGTACCGTTAGGCCCTTCCTCCTAATGTTGGCTTTTTCGTTAATCCCTAAGATATTGGATCTTAGGGATCTGTTTGAAGAAGCCACTACTGTACCCTCAGGGTGTAACGTTAACTCCATGAGAAGTAACGTATGTCCCCTAAACCCCGAGGGGGAAAAAACTGTATTATGTTAAACTCTGTATAATGCCCCGGGGTTCGAAAGGGCGGGAAACCTTGAACTATGGTCGGAAGCTTTCAGGTCACTGTAAGGGAATTTTCTTGACTCGTAAAGCCAGGTTTCAAGACTATCCAGATGCGTAGGGAACCAGTGTTTGGCCATGCTGTCTCCACCAGGTCCAGGATAGGAAGTGTCTGAAAAATAAAATAAAATCTCGCACTTCTACTAATTCAAAATGATCGGAGCACTCGAATAACCAGATTTTATTCAAACATTGTGCTATGTCAAGCTTGGTTTTTAGGGCTAATTAGTTTATAATACTCCTTAATTCCCCTAATTATTATGATAAAGTTAATTTTTTTAAGTATGGTTTCTGGTAAATTCACATCACCTACATACTAACCATAGCAATTCATATATTTTGTAGCTTCAATAAAGTGTAGTCTATATCGCTGCTAATCAATGATATTGAATACAAATAAATGTAGATATAAGTAATCTTTCTCTGTAGTTGCTTTGGCAAAGTACAGAAACAGACCTATCGCATTTATCGGCTCGAGAAAAATAGAACTTTGCTCGTATAGTATTCTCTATCTTGTGTATTATCATTGCTGCTCTTACAGTGGGCGCACACTAGGCGTCTTGTCGCGGCGACAAGCTGCGGGCGCCAAATTACATACATTTTGTTCTAAGCTCCGCAAACTAGACGACATGTCGCCGTGACTCCGCGACAAGCAAGGGGAGACGCGGCGACACGGCGACAGTCGCCGAGCGACAACACTTTGTACGACGTCTGTCGCCGCGACATGTCGCGCACGACGGCGACAGTCGCGGCGACATGTCGCGGCGTCAAGTCGCCCGATGCAGGCGCAAACTGGGCGACAGTCGCGGCGACTTGTCGCCTAGTGTGCGCCCACTGTTAGTGTTTTCTAGTATGTAGGTAGGTGCGCATGTGTGATTGTGATTAACAGGAATGGTTCTTGGGAATATTGAATATTGACATCTACATTAACAAAGAGAGCATGCAGAAACGTAAATAATAGACTAAGGTTTTCATGTATAGGTACTACTTAATAGACTCGTCATACGGAACCAAAACTTTGTTCACTACACTGTAACACGAACACGATTCTTATTTGAAAACTAAAATGGTTCCTTACAGCGAGTCGATGTTCTGATCGCAGAGCAGGAGGAATTTAGTACCTGACACCACGTTCTCTCTGTCGCTCGCATTAGATTTCATTTGCAGTCTCACTTACATTTTTGGTCGCATATAATCATTAGTAGTTGTCACTGAGGTCAATGTCCTAATTTCTTTTTGCTCCACGATCAGACCATAGTAGCATTATACATAGATAGTCTTTGATAGACAATACTGAAGTGTATGATAATGCATGTTTGACCTGAACGCAATAATAACAGGTAGCACAGTTCGAGGGTGACAATCCACGTCAGACTTTGATATATTAATGGTATAAAATGTAACTATTTTAGGTGCTTTTCTTACGAATCATCGCAGAGGACCACAATACCCTCATCACCGCCTCATTCTTCAGTTGATATCAAATCATTTGACTGGGATGAGGCGACATTACTGTCTCAAAAATATGTAAGTAGATTTATTAATTCATTTTATTTGTAACAATTATATTATATATCTTATTATATTTTTAACTCGCCTGTCGTCATAACTCAGAGCCCCAATAGTGTCTCACCTTTTCATGCTCCACCTGAAAATCTAGTCTTGGTGTTATTTAATTGTGACTTCCTTTCGGCAGGTACAATATTGCCCCAATGTGTTAGATGATCCAGAGCTAATTGCTGGCAAACATAGAACTCTACTGACATTTACGTCTTATATGACATCTATAATCGATTACGTTCGTCCACAAGATCTTAAGAAGGAACTCAATGACAAATTCAGAGAAAAGTTTCCGCACATTAAATTGACACTCAGTAAATTAAGAAGGTAAGTGCCACTAACCAAGAACCAAGTTTTTAGTAAATAGCACAATATGGAAGAGTTCTAAGGATTATGAGGCACAGTCTGAAATGAGTTTACATTGTAAACTCATTTTAGACTGGGCCCCAATAATTCTAAACTTTACAATAAATATACATCAGCAAAGGCCCTAATTTGCTTGGTCGCCTCTGTTTGCCGAAGTTCAAACTATCAAATCAGTCGATCGTGGTAGCCCACTGGACGTAGGCATACCTTTTTTTTACGTGTGAAAATCCTATATGGATGCAATGCCGGACTCCTACCGACAAAAACCAAATACGATGCCTTACAACTGTAGACTTGGGCGTATAGCAGCCTGCGACGAACTCGCCGGCAATTGCGGAACTCGGGAGGGAGATTTCTCTCCCGATCCATCCCCGCTACCTCTTTCTCAAGCATAACTTGCCCGCAGAAAGATGCGGTGGCATCCCACTTTCTTCTGCTAGAGACCATAGACTTCACCATGGTGTCCAGCGTGAGAACGTCGACGCCCAGGCCTGCGATGAGGTCTCGGCGCTACAGCGCCTATGCTGAGCACTCCGCCAGAGTATGCAACGCCGGGACTTAGGCATACCTTACAGTCAGTCGCGAATAAACTCACTTAACATCAACTCGAACAAATCCACAAATCTTTAGCTCGAAGTAAGGTAACATGGTTCTCGCCAATAGACAGCATTATGAGGTCTTCTGTAAATTTTTTTTACGATAATCCGTACATAACTTCGGTACAAACTGGATATTTCATAGAAGTCAGCAGTGTTCCATAAATTATTCATCTTTATTTACAGTATCAAAAAGGAAATGCGAAAGATAGCTAAACATGACAATGGAGGAATTGATTTACTATCTGTAGCACAAGCGTATGTTTACTTTGAGAAACTGATCCTTGCCAACCTCATTAACAAAGACAATAGGAAATTGTGTGCTGGCGCGTGTCTAATGCTATCTGCTAAACTCAACGATGTGAAAGGAGAAGCATTAAAGGCACTTATAGAAGTAAGTTCACACATTTGTACTTGTACGCATCATTTATTTTGCATGCACTAAACTCAACTTTCAAGGCAGAGAGTCTAATAGGCAAGTCTATGCCTGGTTTACTTTATCGATTAAGTACAGTAAGTTACTTTTGGTCATTTTCTTTAACCCGATTTTAACTTACCAGTAAAAATTACTACTTTCTATTTATGGGAAATTCTTAAATGATACCATTTTATGATCAGTATTACATAGGTATACTAGCTGACCCGCGCAACTTCGTTTGCGTAAGAGATAGAAATATAAAGGTTCCCCGTCGCTTCTATTCTTATCGCGTGGTTTCCTGTCGCGTATATTCCCTATGTATTATTTTGGCACATATTGGATTAGTTATCACAAAATGGGTTTTCATTAAAATGGTTATTGTTATTTGTAAGCGAACCTAATTCGAAGATTGAGGAGCCAAATTCCAGTAGGATAGAACGGAGATCGTTAGTAGTAACCTCACGTAATGCCTACAAAATGATACAAAAAATACATTAAAATATCAGCTTCGTTAAGAGATTCAAGAAACTCCTTAATCCAGATGGTATGATTGCGATATCTGTATCTGTAGCAGAGCCTCTGACATAATGAATAACTTTTTATCTATTGACCTACATATTCCAAAAAATTGGCCTAGATGTTTTATGCTTGTCTACTAAATACGGAAGTAAACTTAATTATTATATTTTCGGTCATATTTCCGGTGCTACTCAACCGATTGCAATCAAATAAATGTAAGATTTGAAGTCTGACCAAGACCTTATAAACAAATAATACCGCATCAAAATCGGTTCAGTAGTTTTTGCGTCCATCGAAGTCAAATCAGTCGCCATTTTGATTTTCTAGGAATTTCATTATACCTGGTGTAACTTACACAATTACGACGAATCAAATGACACCTTGTAATTCAAAATCCGTCAAGCCGTTCAGGCTGTAGAGCGTCCAAGAAAATTTTTCAAGGTTTACATTTTAGCGCCAAAAATCTGCTATTTAGATTTTTTAGAAATATTTATGTACCCGGTGTCAGTCACACAAACACGACGAATCAAATGACACCTCGCATGTCAAAATCCGTCAAGTCGTTTAGGCTGTAGGACGTGACCAAGAAATGGACATACATTCATACATACATAGATACATACCTACAGTCTCGAAAAAGGCGAGGTGGCTCCTTAATTCATACGGACACTACTAAAACTACAATACTACTACTACTACTACTGCTGGCAATGGGTAGTGTCAAGGTTAAAGTAGGTAGGTACAATTACCCTTAGCACTATCAGTAGGGTTACGGGATATTTTA
Source organism: Miltochrista miniata (assembly GCA_933228765.1). Lineage (NCBI taxonomy): Eukaryota > Metazoa > Arthropoda > Insecta > Lepidoptera > Erebidae > Miltochrista > Miltochrista miniata. Next base: position 15,331,736 of record OW121751.1, on the reverse strand, counting down.
CTTTCCCGTGACTCTAGTGGTAGTGCCAAGGGAAATATGGGTCGACATGCAGTGCGCCACTGAACGTTCATTATGCGAATTAGTCCGCTACAGAAACCAACCATTAGGTGGACCGTAAGCTTGTCTGCCATCTTAAGTGCGCAGCGGAATCCCGCACAGAGGGTTCTGTACCAAAAAAACAGCAAAACATCACGTTTGTCGGATGGGAGCCCTCCTTAATCCCCCCCTTTTTCTGACGTTAGTATTTTTTGTCATAGTGGCTACAGAAATATATAATCTTAAATTTCAGCTCTCTAGCTACATATCACGATTCCTGAGATACCTCTTCTAAGTCCTCGGTCCATCTGGTAGACCAAGTCGTGATGCCCGCTTTAGAACTTGTTTGTTCCATCTGCCGTCGTCTGTAGTCTTGCAGGTGTCGCCGCCCGCTGGCACTTTACAGTACTGTTTTTATATGTACTTATAGATATAATTCTGACTAAATAAATCAAAATACCTACTAATTTCCTTTGAGCGAAGTAAATCTATATTTTTGTAAAATTGATACCTAATGTCTTTGTTAATTGGTTTAGAGAGCATTCTCTGCTTTTGCTAAGGAATTGAAATCTTAACTTCTTTCTTTCTCGTATTTCTGGATTGTGTAGGTCTTCAGACTTTTGAGGCTGAGGCAACCCGTACTAATACAATTTCTCCTATTGTGACCAGACATTTACTGTAGATTTCATCTGCTAAATGTTCATCTATAACGCATCTGATCGTTTGTATTATCCCTGTATAAGTGTGTATAATAAGAAAGTAAGCGAAGATAGTAATAAATACTCTGTATAATTCGAATAAACCGTGTACACCTTACCTAGAACTGTTTGTTCATGATTCCTAGCCAGCCATGTACAGGTTTTCATTCTCACAAATGTATTTTTGACATACAAAATATGAAGGCAATTCCGCTTATTGAAGGGCAAAAATCAATAAAATATGCAATTTTAATAAAATTATTATCAGATTATTTTGACATTTATAAAAAATTGCCACCAACTTTTTTAAATCAAATTGAGCTGTCAAACATGACAATGAGCCAAAAAAAAAATTAAAAAAGTACCGACTACGGAGTATTTATATGAACTATGAGGCAAATCACCCCTAAAATATTTTTTAACCCCATTTTAACCATGTTAAAAGATAAATTTCAATAAAATACAAAACTCGTCTCCCATTAATTCAGTTAAAAATGTTTCATGCCAAATTTGAAGAAGATCGGACCAAGGAATCACGTTGTCCCATGCAAACTTTGCAACCCTTGTTCACCCCCTTAGGAGTAGAATTTTCAAAAATCCCTTCTTATTGCTCGCCTACGTCACATAAGGAGCATTTGTGCAAAATTTCATGGTTCTAGACTCAGCGGTTTAGGCTGTGCGTTGATCGTCAGTCAGTCAGTTCTTGTTTTTATATATATAGATTTTGAATCGTTTGGGCAGCAAAAGTGTAGTACACATTTTTTATAAAAAGCTCTGCACAATTTTAGTGATAACTAAAAATTAGAGAAAAAAATTAATTGAACTTATTTTTATTTGAAACGTTTGTAGTGGAAATTAATAAATTTAGCCTTAATATAGAGAAAACAGAAACCAAAAATAGCGATTTCCCTTTTAAACAACAGCCAACTTTACAAAAAAGGGAAGGTTAAAAGTTCTTTTTTTTTTCGTAACCCTTGGGTAATCTGGGTGAAATTATAGTATGTTATAGTGGAGCACCTGTTCTATCACACCTTGGCGGTTGGACCACTATTTAGGCCACACTCTGTATATAAACCTGTATAAAAAAAACAAAGAAGTACCACCAGGCGACCCGCCTGCAAGGAACTGGCAAGAATTTCAGCGGGTTATTCTTTTTAGTGCTCTATTTACAATATTAAAGAATCTAAAAACTAAGAATTTTGACAATTTTTTTGAGAATTCGGCTGAGAAGGCTTGGCAGAGCATGTCCTAACTGAATTATAGTTTACGTCCGTTAGTCCACAGTTCTGCTCAAAATCCCTTAATATTAGAAATCAGTAATTTGGCGTCGATATGTAATTTGAAAATAAAATTTGGAAACATACATAACACACCATACATACCTCCTGTGTATTTGTCCAAAAATTATGTTCTTTATTCGTCTGGTATTCCTTTTTAGGATGATTATCGAGAACTCAACAAGTAAATTTGATTGTATTTTTCAGCGTATTGAAACAACATTCAGAGTCAACAGAAAAGACTTAATGAGATTCGAATTTGCTGTATTGGTAGCGTTAGAGTTCGGTCTACACGTGCCGCCTTACGAGGTGTTCCCTCACTATCAGCGTTTACTCCACGACTCGTGACCTTGGCGAAGACTGGCTCTTGAGCCATGCATCCGAGTCTGTCATCGCAGGCGTGCTACCATCGTAGACAACCTGTGGGCAAGTGCTTGGATATAAACTATTTGTAGAATATTGATTAAATCCAAATGAATTGCTAAGGATCGTCCATTATGTACGTGAGATATTTTTGGCTGTTTTCGGACTGCACTCTCGACTTGGTGTGATGTGAGATTTGAAACAACCTCCTTCCCAATTCCCCAATGTCACGTGAGATTTTTGAAACGTGCATTTCTGGTGTAAATGCGTATATTTACAGTAAAAAATAGCTTATTATTTTTATTTGACCAGTTAAGACTAGTACCCACCTACTAATACCTTTTTAAAATTGCTTAGGAAGTAGGCAAGTCACAGTGAGAAAGGAAGACATGAAACATGTTTCACTTGATTTAACCCAGTTTTTTTTTCGCACTCTTTTTTGTCTGAAAATATTCGCGATATTCGCCGAACCGCAAAAAGTATTTTAGAGACTTGACCATGAACATCTCACGTAAATAATTAACGGTCCCAGTGGAATTAGGTGTTATATGTCGGCTAAGGTAAAGATAAAAATAAATAAATTGTTAAAAAGCGTTAGTGTGCACAAATGATTAATTTAAAGCAAATGTATAGATATTATAAGGGTTAATATTTGCGTAGAGAATACTTATAGGTATCGCCAGACTTCTTGATCCTCACAAGGTCGCAAAAAATGTAAAGATATTATATCGGTTAATGTTTGTGTAGAAAGTAGCTACTTAGGGCCTCTGATGTTGGGCACTGCTGCGTACTTTTTTGTACTTTCTTTTTCTCTTAGTTATTAGTCTTTACTTAGTTAATAATTATTCTCGGTGTATACGATTGGCCCAGAAAACTTCAGAGAGACAAAGTAATTTATCTATGTCCTGGAATGTTCCTAGCTGTTGCATTACTTATAATATGTATTTTAACTTATAACATGAAATGTATACTTATAAGTAATACGACAGACAGCTGTATAGTAGTTTATCAATATGGGTGCTTAATGAAAGTTGTTTTGAAGTGAATAGATTAATTAAAACAGTAGGTATATAAAGATATTTATTTTAAAAGCTCTTTATAATTCCTTCCTTCTTCATTTATGTACTTTGGCCCAAAAATAATTTAAGATATTAATTTTAAAATATAAGTGTGCTGGTGTGACAATATTAACGTTAATAGTTTTTTTTTTATAAATGAAACATTGGTATCTATAAGTATTATTAATATTGTACCTGCAGAGTTATACTAATATTATAAGGGATAAAAGATTTGATTGTTTATTAAGCGCACAACTCAAGAACGGCTGTTACATTTTAGGTACCTACCTAATTTTATTTCAAAGGGAAATATTTACAAAAAATGAGGGTTAAATCAATTTTAATGTAAAGTCGAGGCAAGGCGCTAGTATCGTTGAAATATTACTATTTAATACGCGCTCGTTGTGACTTGAAAATTGACCTTCCTACCATTTTCTTCATAATTAACCGATGATGTCCATGTTGTTTGCTCACTCAAATGTGACGTCATTTCGCTCAAGTCTCAAGTAACGGTGGTCGCGCAATATGTCATTTGTAATCACGCTGGATGAAATTAAAAATATAAATTTCGCCTCTAATGCTGACGCTCAAGTCTCAACTCAACACAGGCCGCATGCGACAATGCATTATGGTAGGCGAAAATTACTTTTTACTTTCGTTCAGTATAATGCCCTGCCCTGTAATGAATACATAAGTTGAAATAGTATAGTATAGGTAATTTATAAAGCACAAACTTATAAATATAAATACTCTAAATATGGCACCTACCTACTTTGTTAGTAAATCTTATGAACTATGGTTCAATCGGAGTACTAAGGTACTGAAATTTTATTTTAAGTATCTATATACTTAATAAAATTATAATCAATTGTTATCAACCAATATTTGTTGTTGTTAGGTATGTTGCTAGTGTAAAAAAGTATTAAAAACTACATAGACTAGTGCATGCACCTACAGGTTCGTGATAAAGCCAAATGTTGCATCTGTGATACGGAATGAATATAATTTATTATGTAAATAAATTGATTCTGAATTTCTTGTGAATTGTTATTTTTTGTACTTTCCTCTCCTACGCGATGGGAATGTGGTAATACTATTTTATTGGGCATGCATTAAAATCGATATCTGTATATTCCCTTTTTCTGAACTTTTTCTAAATTTTTAAGTTAAACGATACATCTAATTTATTATACTGTTTACTGGTATTTGCAAACCTGTTTTACTGAACGAATAACTATTATCTAAATACTAACAATTCCTTAGTTCAACAAAAATATTAAAACGTTTTTAAGGAAAACCATCCCCTAATATACTTTTAGGAACATAGTTTATTCTAAGTAAACCCACAATTTAATAAGTCACCTCTACAAAATTAAATTTTATTGATAAAAAAAATAAAAGTCTAACCTAACCTAACCCATTCCGTGTAGCATTTATTTTCTATAGATGCAGTATTCAGGATGTGAAAGCAGCCTTATCTAGTTATCTTTTTTTAATCGGTTGTCAGTGGTGACATTTCTGCTGTCAGAATGACAGGATGTCATAAGGACGAGTGACGAATCGTTTTTGCATTGAATGAAAGCTGGTTTTAGATGAAAATTCGAGACGATTCCACGTGAGAGAGGGGATAAAGCCCTGATACAAGGTTCCGAGTCTCTTTTGACCATCGGCTAAGGACGAGGGATTGATATTACTCTGAGTGGCACGCCTCAATTTTTCTTTGGAGGTTGTTAGTTGCAACATGAGGACCTGTTAAGGAATTAGTCTGAGTTAACTTATTCTCTTCGGAAGGAGTTGGACTCTGTGTCAACCTACACCCGGGATACCGGTAAGCGTCATTTCTTGTTTGCTAAGCGGTTCGAATTTCGTCGGTCGCGATGTCAGTTATTTCATTTGTCGTTTACTTGTCATAACAGGGTTTTTTTTACTACGGGGAAAAGCGGCCCGTCCACGGTTGGCAGAGCCACACCCAATGACACGTGGACTACATGAGCGAGGTGTTTTGAGAGGGACCAGCCGCCTCCACGTGGCATTCTCGGGCTGTGCTGCTCTCAGCTTACTCAAGGCCAGTAATTGTCACCCTATTACAGTGTAGTTAGCTGCTTACCCGTTCTACCTGCTCACGCGGCAGTGGTCTATTAAGTGGAATTAGACTTTATTTCTGTGTACCTGTGATATTTGTGTCTATCAGTGAATAAGCTCTCTGTGTGTCTCTGTGTATCTCTGTGTACTTAGTAAATATATGTGTGTACACCCTATTGTCTGTTTTCGTCAGAGCCCTAGCCTACCCTTGCACACAGACTGGAAACTCAGAAATAAGGCGCCCTGGGATAGAGTTCTCTGCATAGCTACCTCACGCTAGTTGGTGAGTAACACAGAACATCTTTGGGTTACAAATTGGCTCCCAACGTAGTGGCAAATCTCTGGGTCTACTCTGCGGTAGTCTCAGTCTGGTGTGTGTGCATAGGTGGTTATCTCTGGCGAAACCATCCTGTAATATCGTCCGAGACGCTCCAGGACGTTAATTGGTGGTGCTAGCAGCTAAGCACAAAACCTTCCCTTTCGTCTTCTTCCAGCTCCCTACATCTTTGGCTGGAAAAGACACAAAATTCTAAATTCAAAAATTTAAAATAGCTGTGATTTTGGAAAAACTTTTTGATTTTATTTGGCATACCCACTTCTTTTTCTTATTGTGTTTTTTTTTCTTTTTTTATGGTGCACACATATATTTATTATATTATTAGTGTAGATTAATATATAATATATATTATCCTATAGCTTCACCTTGTAAGGTAAACTTAGTGAATCTCTCTGTGTTAGCTTAGTGAATTTCTCTGTGTAACTTAAAACTTTTTTATAAGGTGTGTACATACCTTGTAATTTTGAATGTTAACCTGAACTGTGTTATCAGAAAATTTAGAAACTTTTCTCTCTTAATATACCCTTAATCTTTGTTAAATTCTAAAAGTCAATTTGAAACATAATTACCTAACTTAGTACACTTTGTTGTAACTCAATTTACATTTTTACTTTGTAATTGATCCCTATCTGTGCCATTTTATCTTTATATTTGTTGTAAGTAAATTTTTACATAATGGCACAGATGAAAAAATATATTAATTATTTAAGAAAGGATGAACTTGCTAACGAGCTGTCCCACATGGGTATTTCAGTGGAACCGGAAACGACAGTGTCTGGCCTTCGGAGTGAGCTAAGAGCGGCACACCGACTCGTCCGTCGAGGTAGCATCAAAGCGAGTGCTCCGGTACCCGCTGATGCATCGGCTGAGCTCTCGATCTGCCTCCCGAAGGTGTCCGAGCTGGAGGAGGCTATTCAGTCAGGTGACATCTTCATTAATAAGGGTAGTCGTCTTAGGGTGTCCCTCAGGGCCAACTACTTATTGAGTAGGTTAGCTCGTTGTGGTCTGGATTGCCCCGACCTGGTGGATATTCGTGGTAGGCTAGTGAAGATCATCGCTAGGGCTGAACCCAGTAGTGATTCTGAATCCGAAGGTTCGGATGATGATGGTGATGATCCTTCGGGTCGTGACCAGGTGGAATATACTTCACCAGTAGTGAGAGAGGACCGCTCGGTGCGAGCTAGTTCAAGTAGGAATAGTTCTACATGTAACATAGTGTATAAAGAACGTCCCCTTAACTTATGTTCATTTAACTTAAAATATGATGGTTCTACTTGTGTACGTGTGTTTTTAGAGAGATTAGAGGAACTTAGATGTGCTCGGGAGGTTACTAAGCCTAGACTCCTTATGGCTTTCTCCGACCTGTTGGATGGACCGGCTTTGTCTTGGTTCCGTACAAACAAAGCTAACTTCATCTCATATGAGGATCTTATTAGTGAGCTTAGAGATACCTTCGATATTCCTGATTATGATTACCGCCTCAGGAACGAGATAAGACAGCGTACACAAGCCCGCTCTGAGTCCTTGGTTAACTATATATGTACAATGCAAGCCATGTTCTCAAGGTTGTCATGTAAGATGCCCAGTGAGGAACAGCTGGACATTCTCATGCACAACATTAGACCTGACTACATGAAGGAACTGGCCTTGCATGATGTCAACTCTGTAGATGACTTGAGACGTTTGGGTAAGCGCTTGGAGCTTGCGCGTACTAGGGCAGACGCTTTCCATGAGCCTGCTCTTGACAGGTTTGAGATTACATCTGACTTACACCAGCTTAAGAACAAAGGTGTACAAAAGCCCGCTAAGCAGGTGTCTGCAGTGGAGACGCCGGTTACCCCCCACGATCGCAAATGCTTTCGTTGCGGCGGGGGCGGTCACACTGCATACAGCTGCACACAGTCAAGGGAGCTGGTGTGTTTCCGGTGTGGTCTCAAAGGAGTCAAGACCCCAGACTGCTCACACTGTACTAGCAAGTCAAAAAACGCGTAGGCCAGGGCCTTATTAGGAACTCTGTGCATTACTCTGTATCTGAGTCTATTTCTGATAAGGTCCTGTTTCCTAAACGGGATAGTGACATTAGACCGTATCTAGTTGTTAAGGTTTTAAATTTAAATGTCTTAGGCCTTCTAGATTCCGGTGCCTCCTGCTCTATACTAGGTAAGGGAGCGCACCGCATCTTCTTGGAACTGGGTTTTGATCTTGTGAGTATCAATCCTACTTTTCGTATTACAACTGCAGACAGCACTCACTTGCAATGTCTGGGTTGTATCTCTTTGCCAATTGAGTACAATTCGGTTATCCGAGTTGTCAAGTTCTATGTTGTCCCAGGTATAACCACCTCCATGATATTTGGAGTGGATTTCTGGCAACAATTTAAGTTAAGTGATAAGTTAATTTTACAAAATATTAGTCTTGATAGCTTTAGTGATAATAATCCTATCGAGTCTGTGTCCCTTAACGGTGGCCTCGAGGATTACGACAACCTGACAACTAAACAAAGGTGTGTAATCAACGAGGTCATTGAAAAATTCGACTCGTTGAACACTGATAAGGTGGGTTTAGGTCGGACCTCACTTGTGCACCATGTCATTGACACTGGTGACAGCAAGCCGATCAAGCAGCGTTATTATCCGCTCTCTCCCCTTAAGCAGAAGGCCCTGGAAGCCGAGCTGGACCGAATGCTGGAGATGGGAGTAGTGTCCCCGTCTCAGTCCGCCTGGAACTCTCCAGTGGTCATGGTGGAGAAGGCGAACGGCGACCTCAGATTGTGCTTGGACTCTCGCAAGCTGAACTCTGTGTCAAAGAGTGACGCCTACCCCTTACCCTATATCAATCAAATCTTGGACCACCTTAATAACGCTAAGTATTTAACTTCTGTAGATTTGAGTGCGGCTTACTGGCAGATTCCATTTGACTCACCCCAGTCTGCTGAGAAGACTGCTTTTACGGTTCCCCGGAGAGGATGATTCCACTACAATTCGATGTGCTTCGGTCTTGTCGGGGCCAGTGCCACGATGCAACGCCTCATGGACCGTCTGTTTGGTCCCGAGTTCGACAACAAGGTATTTGCGTTTCAGGATGACATAGTCTGTGTGTCCAGCACCTTTGAGGAGCATGTAGAGCTCTTACATAGAGTCTATCAGCAACTCAAGGATGCTGGCCTAACTATTAACATGAAAAAATCCCACTTTTGTCGGAGTGAACTCAAATACCTGGGGTATTATGTGGACAAACATGGCCTACGGACAGACCCGGGTAAAGTTGAGGTTATCCTCAACTATCCCACCCCTTCTAACCCTAAGGAGGTTAAGAGATTTCTGGGAATGGCCGGCTGGTATCGTCGCTTTGTTAACAACTTCTCGAAGATTAGTAAACCTCTGTGCAAACTGACTTCTACGAACCTTAAGTTCGAATGGACCCCTGAGGCTGAACAGTCCTTTAACCTGCTAAAGTCAGCCTTGGTTTCTGCCCCTATATTAAAAATGCCTAACTTTGAGATGCCCTTCCGCATTCTTAGTGACGCGTCAGCTTACTCAGTTGCTGCTGTACTGACACAAACTCACGATGGTGTTGAGCACCCTATCGCCTACTGTAGCCGTTCTCTTAACAAGAATGAGGTGAACTACAGCACAACTGAGCGAGAACTTCTGGCCGTGATTTTCGCTTTGGAACAATTTCGACAGTACGTCGAAGGCCAAAAATGTACGGTCGTCACGGATCATTCATCTCTTCTGTGGTTCCATAAGCTAAAAAATCCCACGGGTCGTCTAGCACGTTGGAGCATGAGGCTCAGTCAATTCGATTTTGACATAGAGCATCGAAAAGGTAAAGACCACGTTGTACCTGATGCTCTGTCTCGTATCAAAATTGATTCCCTCGATGCAGTACCCACTAAAGACCCGTGGTATGACCACACCATGAATAGTGTTCGGAAGAACCCTAGGAAGTCACCAAATTATGACATTCGTGACAACCTTCTATATAGGTTAACTAAAAATAAATATTCTTTGACTTCAGACTTTGACTGGAAGCTGGTGGTACCTCAGGAGGATCGCTTGCCCCTGCTCTCTAAGTACCACGATGACACACTTAGTGCCCATGGTGGCGTTTGGAAGACACATAAAAGGTTAGCCCTAAATTATTACTGGCCCAAGATGTACGAGGACGTCAAAGAATATGTTGGGAATTGCGAAACATGCAAGCAGTACAAACCCGTAAATACGTCTCGTCCCGGCCTAATGGGTAGCCCGAAGCGGGTTTCGAAGCCATTCGAAGCTATCTCTGTCGATCTGCTTGGTCCCTTTCCCACTTCGAGCAATAGAAACGTACACCTGATCGTGGTCTCCGACTACTTTAGCAAATACGTCATGTTGTGCCCTGTTCGGGTGGCCACAGGCGCTGTAGTCGCGAGGTTCATAGAGAAGAGTGTGTTTCTCGTGCACGGAGTCTGCAAGACTATTTACATGGATAATGGCCATCAGTTTGTGAGTAAGCCATTTAAGGATCTGTTGGCTAAATACAATGTACCTAATATATATTATAACCCTAGGTATCATGCCCAAACTAATCAGGCGGAACGAGCTATTCGTAATGTTGTTCAAGCGATCTCATGCTATGTGAAGTCGCAACACAAGTCTTGGGATCAGTTCTTGGTTGAGATACAGTGTGCTTTAAACACTGCAGTTAACGAAGCAACTCGTTTCACCCCTTACTTTTTGGTACATGGTAGGGAATTTATTGGGGATGGAGTGTTATACAGGCAGACAGATATCGCGTGCCATCCTACTTCAGTCTCTGTAGACGATCCATCAGCCTTCGGTGTCAAGCTGAGAGAAATACAACGCATTTACGACCAGGTGAGGAAACATTTGAACGTTGCCCACCAGCGTAATGAAAAGTATTACAACCTCAGAAAAAGGCATGTAGAGCTGAAAGTGGGACAGATAGTTTACAAACGCACGTTCTACCTGTCCAACAAGGCCAAGAATTTTACTTCTAAGCTAGCTCCTAAGTTCCTTAAATGTGTGGTGACTGCTAAACGATCCCCTTTAGTATATAGGCTGTCAGATCTGGACGGTAAGGATCTTGGGGAGTACCATATCAAGGACATCCTGAAGTATCAGGAGGAGCAGTCTCCAATACCTAACGTAACTACATAGCACTGTTTCTCTAGTTTATTAAACCAGTGCTATGTGATCATTATGTAAGACTATTTTAATCTTTTGTTTGTATTTCTATATGTGTACGTGACTTTAAATTGTCACGTTGTAGTTTCTTCTATGCACCGCACCGAGCGTTTTTCTCTCATTCGCTTCTTAGTACTCTACATTATCCTGAGAGCTTGGGTAGTGTTAGGGTATCGGCAGTGAGTAAAGGGAGCATTCGTTTTCTATGAAGGGCATTAGACTCTAGTTACTTAGCCTAACCGGTACACGAGTCAGTGTCTAGTTAGGTACATAGGAGGATCTTTCTTTGGTATTGTAATGGTCGTAGTCAGCTGATGTTTGAAGGACCTAGCTGGTTGTCTTTGTTTATTAGTCAGTACTTTTCTGTTTTCTTTATTGTGTATTTCCAGCGTGTCATATCCGCAGGAAATACTATTAAAGGGGGGGTGGTTGTAGCATTTATTTTCTATAGATGCAGTATTCAGGATGTGAAAGCAGCCTTATCTAGTTATCTTTTTTTAATCGGTTGTCAGTGGTGACATTTCTGCTGTCAGAATGACAGGATGTCATAAGGACGAGTGACGAATCGTTTTTGCATTGAATGAAAGCTGGTTTTAGATGAAAATTCGAGACGATTCCACGTGAGAGAGGGGATAAAGCCCTGATACAAGGTTCCGAGTCTCTTTTGACCATCGGCTAAGGACGAGGGATTGATATTACTCTGAGTGGCACGCCTCAATTTTTCTTTGGAGGTTGTTAGTTGCAACATGAGGACCTGTTAAGGAATTAGTCTGAGTTAACTTATTCTCTTCGGAAGGAGTTGGACTCTGTGTCAACCTACACCCGGGATACCGGTAAGCGTCATTTCTTGTTTGCTAAGCGGTTCGAATTTCGTCGGTCGCGATGTCAGTTATTTCATTTGTCGTTTACTTGTCATAACAGGGTTTTTTTTACTACGGGGAAAAGCGGCCCGTCCACGGTTGGCAGAGCCACACCCAATGACACGTGGACTACATGAGCAGGACCAGCCGCCTCCACGTGGCATTCTCGGGCTGTGCTGCTCTCAGCTTACTCAAGGCCAGTAATTGTCACCCTATTACAGTGTAGTTAGCTGCTTACCCGTTCTACCTGCTCACGCGGCAGTGGTCTATTAAGTGGAATTAGACTTTATTTCTGTGTACCTGTGATATTTGTGTCTATCAGTGAATAAGCTCTCTGTGTGTCTCTGTGTATCTCTGTGTACTTAGTAAATATATGTGTGTACACCCTATTGTCTGTTTTCGTCAGAGCCCTAGCCTACCCTTGCACACAGACTGGAAACTCAGAAATAAGGCGCCCTGGGATAGAGTTCTCTGCATAGCTACCTCACGCTAGTTGGTGAGTAACACAGAACATCTTTGGGTTACATCCGTTATAAGATGATATACAATTCGTATTTCTGTATTACAAATTATATATTCGATGTACAAACCACATTTTTGGTGTGAATTCGATTTAAAAGGTCATCTCCTTCTGAGTAATATTTAAGGTTTTTAAGTAGGACATGTTTAGTTAATCAATTGATTTTTTTTGCACAGTATTTAATTTTCAGGCTTGCATTCAGAAAATTAATGGAGTTACCTAGTGTGCAGAAAAATTAAACAGATGTGCATTTAAAAATATTCCTTTTTATTTAGGCATAGAACTTTCAAAATAATGTAGGTTTATAAGATTTAGATTAAGATTAAGGGATCCCTTTGAAATATTAAGCATTAAAGTCTCCTTGTCCAACACAATTGTTCCGTGTGAAACAATTCAAAGAAGTAGGATATATAAATTATTATAACGAATTTAAGGAAGTTGTGCAGTAAATAATTCGTGGAAATCAGTAGCTACGGAACCCTACATTGCTAGTGGCCCGACACTCACTGGGCTGGTTTTTAATTTTATTTCTCTCAGATTCGGCATGTCCGTACTCCGTCTCGAACGTCTCTCTGTCCACAGCTCAGAGATTCGTGGGGTAAACTAAGCTTGTGAAATAGGATTTTTTATCAGAGTCGGGTGTCCAGCGTCACCTCTTTTATCAGCAAAGAGATGACTACCTTCACATGGTGACTATGCCGCAAGGTCTTTCTTGTTTGAAGACGCGATACCCTAAAACGGGTTCATCGAACCCTGTCTTCACTTCCCGTTCATAAAAATTGCATTTTACTATAAATATTGCGGACCTATTATTAATAGCGACGGACTTCAATAATAAAAGCAACCACGGAGTCCGGCAGTCAATACCTAACCGGTTTTCACAATAATTATTTGGATCACTGAAGACGCTGAATTGTTTGCTAACGTTAAAATATCCGCTCCACATCGATCAAATTTAAATGCCATTATATATGTTGCAGTCTACTCATTCGCGTGTAGAAATTTTGTTTACTGCATGCGTAAATGACGCGTGCTAATACAAAATGAATAACAAGGTAAATTATACGTATTAATTGCGTGAGAATAAACCATTTGTATCTGCCGTAAATTAATATGTTTAGTGTTCTATACTTAACTAAATCATTACGTTATTTATTCGAAGATATTGGTGACTTGTGCGGTTTTGTGCATCATCAGTTTTTGTTTTGGTGACAAAAATGTAACACTGGATCTAAAACCTCAAGATACTACCTCTATCATGAAAAAAGCGGAATCTGCTTCCCCGGAGAAAGCTGATTTGGAGCCGCGCTCCAGTAAATGGCAACCATTTAGACCGTTGCGGAACTGGGGTTAGTAAAAAATCTGAACCTATCCCACGAGGCTCATGACCAAAGCAATCTACTAATCCAATCTCATACTGGCATAGTATTTAATGAAAATAATCCAAATAATTGGATAGGCAATACATTGAAAGAGAACAGTTTGCTTATAAAGTAGCCCATATTGGCTTGGTGGATTGTCTGAGCTATTCATTATGAAATGCTGTTATATATTATGTACCTTCTGTTTTTTTATTGTAGGTCTATCCGCTTTTAACAAAATGTTTGCGACCTCTGCTTCCAACAAAGAGAGTCAATACGGTGAACGACATTGGTTACCATTTCATCGTGATCAACCAAAATCTGTAACTAAAGTAAAATTCCTTTTCAAAGTTAAACAAAAAGAATATTAAATGTTAAAATATTTATACCTACTTTAAATATCATAATTTCACATTTCGTATTGTTTTTATTCTATTCATTCGTATGATCGTAATGAGTGAATCTTAAAGTTGAGGGATGGGCAAGGAACTTATACTTCTAACTGGAATGCTCACGTGCTCATCAAAAGCGTTCCGGAAAAGGAAAGCTAGAAAAGGGGATGCTATCTCCTTCTACTAATGTGTCCATGCAGACGCTTCAGCTAGTGAGACAATTTGAAAGACATAGGTACACAATAATAAAATAAATGATATCTATGGAACTTACAGTTATGTATGTTTTAATTAGGTCTTGCAGAAGACAATTTAATAATTTGACGAATTGAATGACTTGTAGTAATTGACGTGAAATTTTTAAAATTAATGAATAAGATACTAGATCAGTTATTACCTATGTGGAGCCATTCTTACACTACCGGCTCGGTATGATGGCCGTTAAGTAGGTACGAAGAGAATTTGGCAGAGCTTGCTTGCTCTCTCTTTTTTTACGAGGCCTTTTAGTACCACCTAATATCTACTACTTTATCAACTCAACTACTAATGACTAGACCGTTTTACTCGGTCAATATCGTAACTTAGTTGATATGTCAAAAATTATAGCGTGCCGCACGTATAATTACGTATGACGGTTTAGGGGAGAGGGGCCGAACGTCGTAATTATCATTATCAAAAAGTCGGAAACCAAACTTATATTTTTGTTTAGATTCTTACGTATCAAATATTACGCAGCCAGGGTTGTAGGATGTCGGCCTATGCTTTTCATACACAAAGGAAAGAGGAGATGGAAACTACGTAAAACCAACTATCGTATCATACAATCAAATAGGTATATGTATATATTTTTACCGAAGTATCTAACCCCTTTTTTCTTTCGGTAAGAATATTGGTAAAGAGAAATTACATTATACCTACACAAAAATCTCACATCAATTCAATTTCCTAGTAATTTAATACTTGTTCATTAGCGCTGGAGGTCCTGGGTTCGATTCCTGGGTCGGTACAAATGTTTGTGTGATCCACAAATGTTTATTTCGGAGTTAGGGTGTTTTCTATGTAAAATATGTATGTATTTAGAATTATATAACTATGTATATCAGTCGTCTAGATTCCATAGCACAAGCTTGTTTTAGCTTAATTTGGGCTACATCCACAAATATTTATTTTATATTTATTTTATTAAAAGTAAGTCCGATCTAGAACGTACCGTGTTGGCACCACAATGAATCTTCAGAGTTGCCATGCGTAATTTATGAGTTACTACCAATAGTTATTATTTTTCAAATAAATTTATTTTAAGTAACACCAATAATGTATGAAATATTGAAATAATAGAATTTTGAAGTTAAAACATTAATTATTATAAAAAACATTAACGCGTATTGACCAGCACGTATGAAAACTGTTACCTCTGATCTGGTCTACTACTGGTCATAAAAACTACCGTCAGTTTCTTTTTATTACCACCTACAACACACTGCGTTGCAAGAAAGAGAAGAATCCCCTTAAGTCGTTGTCCTGCTCGGGAACGTTTTTTACCTCTGACATGAAGTAATGCAATATAAACCGAATGGCGTTGAAAATAAAGTTCAATTTTAATTTGTTTTTGTGATTTCGTAAGCATTCCAGTTAGAAGTATAAGTTCCTTGGGGATGGGTTGCCAATGGCAGGACGAAGAGTTTAAATTAGTGAAGAATGATATGAATGTGAAAGGAGTGAATCAGTGAATGATGAGACAGAGTTATAGGAAGAAATGGAAGAAGAACTAATACTGCGCCGACCCCTAATAAATTGGGGTTATTCTCTTGCCCTTGTCGCCATTTATTTAAGGTCGATTATTCGTTACCATAATGGCAATCGTATATCGCCATCCTTTACTGTATAGCACAAGGTTGTCCCTGAACACCGCTGTAAACGCTCCTCCTACGCTGTAACTGATGCTGAGAAGAGTGAGCTTTGATGTCACTTTGTGGTATGGAGCGTTTAGGGGCCTTTGAAGGAACGTAGAGTCGTTAGTCTGGGTTGCCAGGAACATGGCAGCCATTATTCCAAATTGAACGCTTTATATCAGAAGATAGACGACAACGCCTGTCGATTTTACCTGGCAATAGGCTCACCGCTTATGATGTGAGACAAAATGCAAATGGTGAAATGTGGGCGTATAGAATGCCTCTGCCTACTCCGTGGGGCTTAAAGGCATGACTTGTATATATATATTGTTGTTTTTGAAGTGCCTAGCTATCGTCTGAGCGTCATGCTATTTACAGCCTAGGAGTTTACTTCATATACAAGGGAGGTACGGCTGTTCCACCTTGAGAGTAGCGAAAAATTCTAAATCTATTGTTCCACCTATCCCCAAACTCAAACTCAAAAAACATTTATTTCGCATAATCCTAATACATAGGCTCTTGCGACACGTCCATGAATACAAATCAAAATAGTACCACCAGTTCGGAACGCGGCCCGCTTGAGAAGAACTGGCAAAAAACTCGGCGGGCTTTTCTTTTTGTGCTCTATTTACAATAATTTAAACTAAAAATCAAACTGTTGTTTGAGAATGCAATAGAGCAAGCAGATCATTTCCAGGCTTCCTTGTCAAGCAAAGGTAAGAACCCAGGATGATATGGATGGTCTTTGTGATCTGCACACATAGATCAACTCGATTAGGCATAGATACCTATCTATGTTTTAGCACAGAGTGGTTTGTATTTCCAAAGGCCTGTCGTTTTAATAGCGCATAATTAATTTTCAAAAGCTAAGTTAACTCATGTCGCACCTCTTTTCTAAAATTACAACTGTATGTAGACCATGTTTTGACAAACTGTCATGACATGACTTTATAGTCAATGTACTTTTCCTGTCGTCTAACCAAAATACTCTTGTTAATGTACTGCGAGTTCCAACCAAGTTTCTTTCTACTTGATAGAATTGAATTTATTCGCCTTCTTTACTGTGTCAATTGGAATAATAACTACCACTGGCACTACTTACATGAATGATATTTCCTTAATAAATATTAAGTAGAAAATGTTTTACGTTGATTCTCAACGAACGACTACTCGTCGGGACAGTTCTTTGATTATCTCAAGAAGAAATAAAGAGCTCAGTGATGTAACCGAATACTTAGCGCAATCCCCAGGCCTTTACAATAACGGGTCGACCACATCAGTAGTTGTCCCAGTACGACCCATGGGATCAGTGCAAAAAGAACTGGTTACATTGATGTTTGAATCGATGCTGGATAGTATAGTGGAATCATGGGAAACCATCATGCCAGAGAAGAAAGAAGAAAGTTATGTTAATTTGGATATGAGTAAGATACCGAGCGAGACATTTACAATATCAATTGGTAAAAAGAAAAAACCTATGCGTAAGTTGTTCTTTTATATTTTAATTTATTGACCATCAAACTCTGAGTTATTGGTTGAATACCTTTTTATTTCAGCGAAACCGTCTAAAACAAAGCGAAGCAGATCTAAACTCACATTGACAGAAAATGAGCAGCAGGTAGCTATAATACCTCTTATATTTTCTATTACTGTGGATCTTAGTTAGCCCTTATTAATACCTATTATAAATGCGAAAGTAAATGTCTGTCTGTTCGTCTGAAACGTCGAAACCGATGAAGCGATTTAGATGAAATTTCGTATAGAGATAGTTTAAGTCCCTGGGAAGGACGTGGACTTTTTAACCGACTACGTAAAAGCGGTACTGATTTTACGCGATAACGACTTCTACGTGGACGAAGCACAGGGTAAAAACAGGACTCTGTACATGAGACTTCACTGTCCGTCTGTCCGTCACGAGGCTGTATCTCAGGAAACGTGATAGCTAGAGAGCTGCAATATTCACAGATGATGTATTTCTGCTGCCGCTATGACAACAAATACTAAACTCAGAAAAAAGGGAGGATTAAGGGTTTAGGATTAACACAAATAACGTGATTTTTGCCGTTTTTTGGTACAGATACCTCCGTGCGCGAGTCGGACTCGTACTTGACCGGTTTTTTCTGCTTCTTGGGGCCTGAAGCGTGCGTGAAATTCTCAATTCAGTTAAGACTGCATTTTTCCAGCACCAGCAAAATAAAAAAGTTATTAAGCTACTGGTCATTGGCATTTAGTTCATTTCACAGGATGGGTCTACTTCTGTAAGGGCCGTAAGCGACCAACCTGCCATCCTCCTCAAGGCATGGAGGCTCATAATCTTAAAACAATGACCAAATCTACGTAATTTTCTACAGGATTCTCAAATAATATGGTGGTCTTCGCCGGATGAGAGAGCTATAATTCATTTCCGAAATGGTAACATTTACGAGGGAAATATCTCGATGAAGTGCATGCATGGCGAAGGTCGCCTCCAATGGGCGGATGGGACTGTCTATTTGGTAAGAAGGTTCAGAGAAATGAGATTTTATTATCGTAGCCATATTATATGGATTCGAATCGAAACCAATCAAATCATTCGAAATTAAGATCGACCCCTAGATAGGTGTCTATCTACCTACTCAAAAAGAATGTTGGGAAGTCTAAAAGTGTCACTGGCTGCCGAATTTATCTCCAAGCAAACATCATAAGTAGGTGAGTAGTTCTGCAGAACAACCCACACAAACACACACCTAACATAACTTCGTCAGCAGTCAGATAAAATCTACCCCTACTGCGCCTCGATAAAACTAATAGTTATTTATTTTTAATTTCAGGGTCAGTTTAAAGACAATGAAATATGTGGTAAAGGCATGCTTCAATGGAAAGACGACACATGGTATGAAGGCGAATTTATTGGCAATCTGCGGCACGGCCAGGGGCTTTATGTGGACTCCCGCCTTCAACGGTCATACGCTGGAGGGTGGTATCGTGGCACAAAACATGGCGAAGGAGTCATATTTTATTCTAAGGACTTTAAAAACTCTTATGATGGTTCATGGCTGCAGGTATGATGTTTTTTGTTGTTGATGTGGGCTATAATGCGTGCATGTGTGTGCACTGGTGCACGTGGTTTATGCAAGTATGAATGGGAAAAAGCTATGCGCCTATTTTAGACGGCATCAAAAGAGAAATGACGTGTTCTCATTTATCGGGCTACTGCTGTCCAACCTACGCCATGGTGTCTTATTCATTTTGACTGCCTCGTTTGTCTAGAGGTCGAAATGTGCGACTGCGGATCACGGGTCGTGGGTTCGATTCCCACCGGGGACAAAAAATTGTGTGACCCATAAATGTTTGTCTCGAGAGTCTGGGTACGTCGACAATGGAACTATCAATAACTTCAACTAAAACTGAAGTGCAACTAGTTTTCTAAATTTCTTCCTCTTTGGTTAGTTTCTATGTACGATAAGTACCTATGTATTTAAAAGTATATAAGTATTAATATCCGTGGTCTGATACTCATAACCCAAGCAGGTTATTCCTCGCTTACTTTGGAATCAGATAGTGTTGTGTGAAATGTTCGTGCATATTTACTCATTTATTCATGAGTCAGCTGATGATAGGTGTGGTTGACTTGAGGTTTTTTTTTTTTTTATATTCAGCTCGCCAAATTGACGTCGCCACCAGCCTGATGGTAAGAAAGCAGTGGCGCATCTAGCGATTGGGGGCCACTTCTTACAGTGGTCCTCAAGTTGGCGGCCCTGTGATGTGCCTCTTCACGCTCCTCTTGAAGAACCCGGGATTGTAAGATGAGGGAAAGACGTGTGCGGGCAGGTCGTTCCATGTTTTTATAGTTCGACAGAGGAACGATCTTTTGAAACGCTCGGTTCTGGCGAAGATTCTCTCCACTGTGTATGAGTGGCATCTCTGCCCGGCACGCGTTGTTCGGGATCGGAAAGGAGATGGTGGGATCAGGTTGAAGAGCTCTTCAGAACATTCGCCTTGATACATTCGATAGAAGGCAGCCAAGGACGCTATGGTTCTTCGCTGCGACAAAGGTTCGAGGCCTCCCGTCACCTCAGGACAACCAATTATTCGGATAGCACGTCTCTCCATAGCGTCAAGCGCGTCTAACAAGTACCTCGCGGAGTCATCCCAAAGGTGAGAACAGTACTCGACGCAGGGACGAATCTGCGTCTTGTACAGTAAACATCTCTGATGTGGCGTGAAATACCGTCTCACCTTATTCAGGATTCCCAGTTTCCGCGAGGCCAGACCAATACAGCTCTCTATGTAGTTTTTGTGATTGAGCTCACGCCGGACGTCTATACCGAGGATCTCCAGGTTGTCCTTTAGTGGAATTGTAATGCTCTGAAGAGAGGGCAGGGGTAGGAATGGGGACTTCTTAGCTGTAAACGCACACGCCTGTGTTTTTGCATTGAACTCGACCAGGTTCTCTGAACCCCATTGGGAAATGCGGCCCGGGTTTACCACTGTTGACCGAAATTAATTTGATCATTTGACGTGTTACCGAAAAAACATTATGCCATTCTACTACTGATCGAATGAACAATTAACCAAAAAAGTTTTTATCGAACAAACATTTGGCATTTTTACTACTGATCGAATGAACGTTTGGTCGAAAAACGGTTGACTAAAGAATTATTTTGAATCAAATGAATTTCGGTCAACAGTGGTAAACCGTGGACGGCCAGAATAGCTCCCATGAAGAGTACTTTCATCCGCATAACAATGAATGCACCCAAGGGACAGCATGTCATTGATATGCAGAAGAAAGAGAGTTGGGGACAATACCGATCCCTGTGGTACTCCGGCATTTACCTGAAAAAAAACAGGAAGCCTGACCATCACAGAGGACCCGAATCCGTCGCCCGTTCAGGAAGCTGGCCAACCAGCGGCACAACTGATGCGATAAACCATATGACGGCAGCTTGGAAAGAAGCGACACATGCCATACCCTATCAAAGGCTTTTGCGATGTCTAGGCCAATAGCCAGAGATTCGCCGTGCCTCTCCATAGCCTCACCCCAGGTGTGCGTTATGTACGCTAGGAGGTCACCCGTTGATCGTTTCGGCCTAAAGCCATATTGGCGATCGTTAATTAACGAGTGATCCTCCAGATAGCGCATGAGCTGTTTGTTGATGATTAGCTCGAACACCTTGCAGATGACGGTGGTTACGGCTATGGGGCGATAGTTGGCTGGATCCGACCGATCCCCTTTCTTGGGGATCGGTTAGACATTCGCCTCCTTCCAAGCCTCCGAGGTTTTGGAGATGTCAGTGGGGTTAAATGAAATTAAAATGAATCAGAGGTAATTTTATGCTAATGAACTCATGCGTCACAGCTCTACCTTTAGTTAATTAGGTTAAGAATTTGAATATACTATAGGTATGTACATATTGGTCTGTGCATAAAAAAGGGATGAAAATAGTTAGATTCACATCATAATAGTTAAAACATCATCATCTGGGTACGCAAACATTTCTGACAGCAACCACCAAAGAAAATATTTTACACACACGTTCTTATCACATATAGTGGAGTGCCGTGAGGTACCTTAGAATCCAGGGTCTCTCAATGAATTTTAAAATAAACTGTTCAGTTACATTGCTAAAGTTTAAAAATAAAATTACGCGCTATTTTTTTTATTACTGATTAAATTCTTTATTTTTTACGTTTTAACATCTCTAACGAGAGCCCCTGGACTACGAGGTTCTTACGAAACTCCACTATTATACGTAGATACTCCAATTTATTCTAGAACGAACGCTTTGGATATGGATCACGAGAATATTCCACATCAAGTGGATACAAAGGCGAATGGGAGAGAAATGTACGGGAAGGCAAGGGTTTGATGATATGGCCTAATGATGATGTGAGTTTTTGCTATTAGTGTGTCTTGTCTTACGAATATTATAAATGCGAAAGTTTGAGTGTAATTGTTTGTTACTCTTCCACGCATTAATGGCTTCACAAATCTGGCTGAAATTTGGCACAACGATAGATTATAGTCTGGAATACCTACTCATAAGCTACTTTTTACCCCGGAAAAAGTTTTTATGAGAAGCGGAACTCCGCATCAAATGCATACTAAGGCGAATGGGAGAGAAATATATGAAAAGGCAAGAGTCTGATGATCGCGAACTTTTTAATTTTCAAATTAACGTTTGTTCATACTTTGTAGTTTTACCGCGGTGACTGGAAAAACGGAGTTATGTCTGGATACGGTATCTATATTTGGGAAGCAAATTACAATAACTCTATGTCCGTGCCCTCTTTGAAAGCGTATCGTGGCCACTGGGAGAAAGGACAGCGTAATGGTCAGGGTGTTCTTAGTCTCGGATTGGGATGGGGCTCATTCTACAAAGGAGAATTCAAAAACAATATGAAATCTGGAACAGGAAAATTTGTCACCAACAACGGTCTTATTTTGCAGGAGAAGAACTTATTTGTTGATGATAATGTAGGCCATATGCCATCAAGTGAGTCTTTCTTTACAGATCGATTCAAGAGTTCTGGTGCAGAACCTTATCAATTTGATATATGCGACAGCACTGTAGGTCTTTCATATCACGTAGAAAATGTACTTAGAAATCTTGATAAGCGTCAAGAAGTTATATCAATGATTGTTGATGAATATATCGAAAATAATAAATGTCGTAAAACTAACGAGGTAGCTGTTCAGGCTCATTGTACTAGTAATGGTAAAGGTGAGCAACGAGATAATGATCCGAGGCTAAAGGTAACTGAGCCAATAGAATATCTTAGAGACATCGCTGTGTTCGAAGAAGACGCTTTACGTAAAGCTTTAAGATGTTATGAAGCTGATTTGAAGAATATTTATTACAAGTATGCCACAATATGTAACACTGAAGAAATTCATTTTACTCCAGTCATGATACGATTATATTTGTGGCAGCTATATTACGATTGCCATATACACGAGAAAGGATTGACTCTCTATGATATAGATATTATTTTTTATCAGAATCGTGCTTGGTTAGCAAGAAGTTCGCATGATCCATTTGAGAAAATCTATTTTTGGCAATTTTTACACAGCTTAATAGCAGTTGCAAGCAAATTATACGCAAAAAGAGTTTTGCCTGGTCCAAAACCAGATACAATTTTAGCATGTGCGTTCAGATATTTTATGGAACACGATATTTTACCGGGTTGCGGTCAGCTTAGAGGTATAAATAACATAATATTGTAGCATTTAATTTTGCTATGACTATCTACTATTGATATATTTCCAACTTAATTCTGGACCTAATGTCCAGGCCCGTCAGACATGTTATTTTCTAAAGGCTGCTTTTTATATAGGTAGGTATATTACATAGTTGTGCATGAAATAATATCCTTCACTGCCGGACACTGACGGCGGGCCATTACTTCAGCTAGATGCTCAGTTAGAAGCACTGAAAAAATCATACAATTTATGTTATTTTCTAACGGCTATTTTACATGAATCAGGGCCAATCAGGGGTATATTCCTAGTATATTTATCCGGCCTGACCGCGTGGGCGAAACATTCCCTAGTCACAAAATAGATTCAGCCGTGCTACGGCTCTATGCTTGTGCCTTGGTGTATTCCATTTCGTACGAATAAATCTAGAATAATAACCGCAGACACCATCTAGTATGTCATATTAGTAGGGGGATAGATCTTTAGATTATTTCAGACTACAGCTTCAATCAAATCTAAGTACCTTTACCAAATTTCAGCTAAATCCGTTCAGCCGTTAGAGCGTGAAAGAGCAACAAACATTCAGACATCCATTCTCATGAAGTTCCGCATTTATACAAGTAATATTACCTAGAAGGTAAGACGAGTTTCGGTAATTTGGCCTTCGAACACATGGTGATTCGAACACGGACTATCGGAAAAGGAAGTTTGTAAATGTGGCTATTCGTTGAAATGGCACATCGATCAAGTAACCCATGAATTCAAAGCAGTTCTTCGACGATTTGACGTTTTAGAAATGGACTTCGCAATCGCAAAGTTGTTTTACGATAATGAGTATGTACGAAATCCATTAATATACATTATTTTCTTTCTACAGGACGATTGGTAAATGGATTCGGTACATTTATACCATTGAAAGCAGTCTATGCGTTATATAAAAGCTTAGGGGAGCCCCATACGGTACGGACATTCCTTAGAGCTGTGCGCCGTGCCCCTCACATAAAATATCGGCCCCGACCGCCTATCATTGATCCATCAGATGAATATCTTCCATTGGGACGCAATGTCTATATATTTGGAGATGAAATGAGTTTTATTGTTGGTAAGTAGTGCTACTGTAACTATCCCACAACGTAAATACCTACTTAATGTGGAAAGCATGGGTAGGTAGGCAAGTGATTTCATTGAATATGTACCTATAACATTTTCCGCCAAATGCCATCAATCACACACAGCTTTTAATATTGAAACTTAACAAGAAGCCGTTAGACAGTCTCACCCGACTGCCCCTCTGAAATTGAAAGTTCAATCCGATTGACGTTGTCATTTTTGTTTTATTTTAAACTTTTAACAAATGAAAGATGATCCACGTGACCTAGTGACGTACCTAATATAATGGTGGATAAACACAGGCGGGCGGCATGCGCCGGCGGCCAGTGTGGATCCACCATAATGCAACAGAGTCACAGACTACAGACACAAGTCTCGCCATAAGCCCCTCTATCTGCAATCTATTTTATAGAGAGGGACTAAAACACATTTTGTTTCAGATGATAACCTACCTGAGCCAATAAACACCGATACACATGGGTTGAAACTTTTCAATATTGCAAATTTGTCCAACAAAACTATCATAAAAATATTTGCAAACATTTTCCCTGAACTGTGTAAGGATAAATACATTATGAATCTCAATGTAAAATTGACATTTTACGAATTCTTTGAAGCCCTTGTTGAGTGTGCTGAACATAGCATTAAAAAGAGAGAAGAAGAATTAAGATTGAGAAACAAGCTTACCCAGATTGCCCCATCGGTAACCCCGCATGGTTCTCCTACTCACAGAAACCACTAATTGCTCCAGTTTTGTATTGATACTTTGTCTTTTTAATAAAGGTTTAATTGAAGACCTTGTTTTATTAGCCTGTATATCAAAGATATTAAACGAATAGATATCAAGTAAGAAAAGATACCTATCAGATCTTTTCCACCCGACTGCCAAGAAGGGTTGTTTTATGGTATTTATAAACAATGTACCACGGCCTGCATCTCATCGAGCCAAACGGCGCTGGAGCCGGAGGGCCATCTAGATGGTAGCCATGTTGTCAGTTAGATATTTACCTACCTACCTACAAAACTCGATTGCTGTTCGTAAGTCTCAAGTTCGAGGGAAATCACTGTGTATCTAATATAGGAAATGAAGAGCGGCGCGCACCAGAACACGTCACGCGTCACCACCCTCGGCCTGTCTCTGCTAGAGCGACAGCTGCCCTGAGTGTCGCCCCCAGGCGGGGGACGGAGATCGTTATGGGAACTGTATGGGAGCCCCCTTTATTATTATTCCGATTTCCGATTTTGTTATAGAGGGAACAGATATACATCATCTGTGAAAATTTCAGCTCTCTAGTTATTACTGTTCCAGAGTTACAGCCTCGTGACGGACAGACAGATAGACGGACAGCGAAGTCTCATGAATGGGGTCCCGTTTTACCCTTTGGGTATGGAACCTTAAAAACGTTAGGTTGATAGACCGCTATCCGCTGATCTGTAATATGCCGCTATCACATAATATATTGCAATGGAAGCCGTATTGCTCTATGGGGAGCTATCGTAATGATTTTAACCTCTTTGCCAAGTGACGTATGAGTTGAGTAGGGTCAAGTGTTCAACAATGAAACAGTGGTACACAATAAAACATAGTAATATTTCCAAAACGCGTCGTTGGCAGTTAGTGCAATATATCGCGTAAGGACACTCAATAGATACCACCGGCGTATCCCAGTTTGCGGCGGCACCGCGTGAGAAAAGACGCGTCTGCGGCTCATTTTTACTATTTTCGTCAAAAATTGAAGTATTTCTGGCTATCTTTAAAGATTTTTCATTATTTAATGGTTAGGAATATTATATTTTTTATGATTATCCTGCATTCTACATGTTTTGTAGATTATTTTGGCATATATCATTTGTTTCAAAGTAACAATTTTGTGAACATAAATTAAAAGTTAGTTAGATAAACCCTAGGTAGTCAACAATGAAACAGTTTAACAATGGACACAATGAAACACTGTTTTATTGTGTACCATCATAAGATATCTATATAAATCTAGATTTTTATTGGTTGATATTGTGTAACCTTATCTATTAAAATTTGTTTTTATTTTAAGATGGCGCGTAACAAAGCTGTAAAAAGGACACGGGGCGTATTGCTTATCAAATGGCAAAAATTAACAATATTCTGTTGGCGACTTCGGGTTTCTAGAGGAAAACGGCTAGATTTCATCGGTATCACTTTACTTTATTAGCTTTACAAAATTACACTTTTCTAGTACGGCCATCATTACTAAGCGCATACAGTGGTACAACGTCACAGACCATAGAGTCTTACTATAGACAATAATGAAACATATCAAAGACAACATACATATTCAACACTCCCCCTCGATTTAAACTTCTTGCACTAAGAAATTAAAATCGTAAATAATTAATTACATACGACACAGGAAAAACATAGCAACCCCATGTGTCAAAAAAAAATGACAAGACATCACTGTCAAACAATGTTTGTTTACAACTTAAACTTTTTAGGTTATACATTACACATTAACAAAAAAAACAACTGGCTGATAACCCAAACATAGAAACAATTAAAGTATCACTTATCTACTACAACCATTTTACATTCAATCATTGAAAAGTTTACAACGAAAGTATTCAAACTTACAAACATTCAAAGGTTTAGTCATTACATCAGCTACATTTTCACTTGTAGGAACATAACAAACTGTAAGTATCTGTTTATTCACTATATCTTTTATAAAATGAACACGAATGTCTACATGCTTTGATCTCTTAGTGTTTTCATAGTTATTTATCATTTTTAAAGCACTTTGATTGTCTACTTTCATCACAACACTGCACTGTTTTTGAAAGTCTTGTATAAGTCCACGCACATACAATAAATCACTAGCACACATAGATGCAGCTATGTATTCAGCTTCTGAGCTTGACAAGGCTACACATTGTTGTTTCTTTGAAGACCATGATATAAGGTTCTGTCCATGATATATTACTGAGCCACTTGTGCTCTTTCTATCTGATCTATCACCAGCCCAGTCAGAGTCTGTATATGCCAATATATCAGGTAAACAATTTGACTTATTTTTCTTGTATATTAATCCTTTTTCTTGTGTGTTTTTCAGATATCGAAGAATGCGTTTGGCGGCCATCCACAGCTGATCTGTTGGAGCATCGAGATACCTGCTTAAATAACTTGTAGCAAAGGTTATATCTGGCCTACTCACCATGGACAAGTAGTTAAGACTACCTATCAATTCTCTGTATGGCAAATTCTTAACCTTTCCATTTTCAGCATTCGGTTGAAATGTACTTTCCATAGGAGTTCTTGAAGATTTACACACATCCATATTATAATGCTGTAACAAAGTTTTAATAAACACTGTCTGTGATAATTTTATAGTATTTTCATTTCGCTCTATATCAATACCTAAAAAACTTGTCGCCTTTCCAAGATCCTTAGCATTGAACTCTTGCTGTAAGCCCTTCACTGTGATATTTATAATTTCTGATTTTCCTGTTATAAGGATGTCATCCACAAATACTATTAACCAGATATTCTCTCCTTTATATAAGCATACATCATAAGAGGACCTTATCATGTTTAATTTATTCTTTAAAAACTCATTCATTGTACAATTCCAAACTTTAGGTGACTCTTTCAATCCATAGAGAGCTTTATTTAGCTTTAAAACATTTCTGGTATCTTCTATAACTACTCCTTGAGGTGGTGTTATATAAACATCAGAATCTAGTTTCCCATTCAAGAATGCACATGGTATATCGAGTTGTCTGATCTCCCAATCGTTCGATATAGCTTGTGACATGAACAATCTTATTGTAGTCATCTTTGCAACAGGCGAGTAAAGCTCTTGACCATCTATTTCCTGTTGAAAGCCTCTTGCAACTAATCTCGCTTTCTTGGTACCATCAAGTTTCGATTTGAATATCCATTTTGTATCTATAGGTTTATTCTTTACTGGTAAGGGGCACTCGACCCATACTTTCATACTTTCTAACTGGTTAATCTCTTTATTTATTGCTGTTTTCCAATCACTTTGTTTAATAGCTTCCTCATAGCATGTCGGGTCTAATGCGCTCATAGCATAAGCAATATTCATAATATAGTCATTATATCTCACAGGTGGTTTTATCTGTCTCTTGGGTTCTATACCTGGCTCGGATACCATCTCATCACCTGTATGTTCCTGTTCTGTTCTAGAATCAATATGTCTGTCTTCACATAATGGCACTGTTTCTTTTGACTTTTCAGATATGACTTGTTCTTCTTCATTTTGCATCTCATATTCATATATTATTCTTGGTTCATCTTGTTTATCTGTCTTTGTTACAGGCTCATGTCTGATATCGCTCTCATTAAATTTCACATCTCTTGAACTTGTCACTTCTCCTGTAACAGGATTCCATACTCTATATCCATTTGGGGAATATCCAACCATTCTTATAGGTACAGCTCTGTTAGATAGCTTGGTTTGTCTAGGCATTGTGACCATCCACCCTTTTGATCCAAATATTCTTAATTTATCCAATTCCATATCTCTATCATAAAGCTTACATGGTATTCCATAGTTTACAGCCTTTGAGGGGCTTCTGTTCAGCTGGTATGCTGCACACATCACAGCTTCTGGCCATAGGTACTTAGGAAGGTTTGATTCACATAGCATTGCTCGTACCTTGTCAAAAATGGAACGGTTCATGCGTTCTGCTTTGCCATTTTGCTGCGGGCTATATGGCTGTGTATATTCAATGTTAATACCCTTTTCTATGCACAACTGCTTCAATCTGTTTGATGTGTACTCTCCGCCGTTATCACATCTTATTCTCCTTATTTTCTGTTCTTTTTGTTTCTCAAAATTATTTATGAACTCAATTAGCTTTTCAACTGCTTCTGATTTGTTCTTTAATGGATAGACAACTAGATAATGAGAGTAGTCATCAATTACAGTCATAAAATATCTATAACCTCCTTTAGATGTTGGATTTAGTGGACCTGCTATATCAGTATGTATAAGGTCACCAATTTTATGTGATTGAGCTTTCTTAATTGGTTTAAATGAGTTTCTTACTGCTTTACTCTTCATACAAACATCACATACCTTGTCGGAAACAGGTAAGTTCATTTTTGACAAACTTTTTCTATTTAAATGACCTAGTCTTTTGTGCCATATCATATCATCTGTTACTGTGTTACAACATTCAGTAATAGTACCTTCTAAAACAAATAATGGACCTGAAGTATTTGACTTCCACATTTGGTCATTTCTCTTTATCTGCACACCTTGTTTATTGAATGATATATTAAAACCTTTTTGAGACAATTTACTCACCGATAGCAAGTTGTGTGCTATTCCAGGCACTATTAGGCATGACAAATTCATTTTTATACCATTACTCTGCATTGATATCACACCATTTTTCTCTGCTTGTAGGACATTGCCATTTGCCATTCTTATGGCTACTGGTTGATCAAGATACTTCACACTGTTCATGTACACCTCCATTTCACTTCTAATGATGTTTTCAGTAGCTCCGGAGTCTATTATAAACTTTATGTTCTTATCGGTACATGACAAATTACATTGCTGCATGCTACTGATAGCTACCACACTCCAGTCTGTCTCTGAGGCATAATGAGTACTCGCTGACGGTTGACCACGGCCTCTTCCTCGACCTCGGACACTTCTGCCTCTACTGTATGGCTTGCTCTTACAATATTTAGCGATGTGGCCCTTCTTATGACATCTGTAGCATTCTATTTCAGTGCTAAATACCATTTCAGGCTCTGGTGTAGACTTGAAATTTTTCTTCAATTCTTCATCTAGAAGTCTGGCTTTAACAAACTCATATGTTACTGTACCTGACAGAGTTTCAATAGCTGTAATAACTGTGGCATATGATTCTGGTAGCCCCATTAACAGGTAACATACCTTATCTTCTTCATCGAGTTTCTTATCGATATTCTCAATCTCACGAACTAACGATTCAAATTTATAGAGATACTCCTCCATCTTTCCGTCTCCCAGCTTAATTGACAAAAGCTTTTTTCTCAAATGTAACTTAGAAAAAACATTTTTCCTATGAAATACGCCGTCTAGGCATGCCAACATTTCTAGAGAACTCTTGGCATCTTTTATTGTGTCCAGATATCTGTCTGGCACACACTGCACAATTAAGGAACGTGCCTTGGCGTCCTTTTCTTTTTCTGGTTCACCATTGACCTTCTCAACTTTTGTGATATCTAATAGTTTTCGCTCTTCTAGCAGACATGTTAATCGGAATTTCCAATTTGCGTAATTCACGCTGTTAAGTAGTGGAATTGCTACTGCCGCTGAAGGCGTAGACGCAATTGCGGTTGTCGCCATGCTTAATCCCGATTCTATTTTTTCTTACTAATCCTTCAATATTTTTCGTTCCTGGGCCCATAACCTGTTGGCGACTTCGGGTTTCTAGAGGAAAACGGCTAGATTTCATCGGTATCACTTTACTTTATTAGCTTTACAAAATTACACTTTTCTAGTACGGCCATCATTACTAAGCGCATACAGTGGTACAACGTCACAGACCATAGAGTCTTACTATAGACAATAATGAAACATATCAAAGACAACATACATATTCAACATATTCGATATACTGTTAGCTGGGAAAATGGCTGGAATCGAATGTTTACGGTCTTATAAATCAGGGCATGCAGAACTGTCATTAAAAAAGCCTGAAACATGCAGCATGGCACGTCGTGCCACTGCATTTAACGTAGAAACGGACTGCTCTTTCTTTAAACTACCTACATTAAACAAAATTTGAATTAGGCACAGTTTATTTATGGTGTTTCATTGTTGAATATATGGTGTTTCATTGTGTACGCCTATATGGACACAATGACACAAATCCCATTTCTTAGTTTTTATTTCTTTGTCGATTCAAATCACTTTATTTAAAAAAATCTATAAATGACACACGATACCCAATCATATTGACTACATGCCTGTAAAGTTATAGACTTCTATCAGCAAAAACATAAGATGTACGAGGTTATGAACTTTTAGTGTTTCATTGTTGAACACTTGACCCTAGATCTACAATAGACCTATACATAGTAGGTACTTAGATATAATTGGATTGTCTGTTTGTAATTCCAAATTGACATTTTTTTAATAAATGCTTGTAGGTAAGTAGATACCTACATACTTATTTATAGGGTGGGTATGTAGGTAGGTAGGAGATACTAAAACATTTTTAAGTAGGTAAACATTTTTTTCTGTCTGTTCCGGCTAATCTCTGAAATGGCTGAACTGATTTTAACGAATCTATCACTGCTAGATACTTATCTGATATTATTAGGAGTAACTATGCTACTTATCATCTCGCTACTGCCACAGATAATATACCTAGTATACTATATTCTATAGCTATAGGTATCCAAGAGATAGGCCCCGGAGCAGTAATCATACCTGACATCAAACCGGGTAGAAATAAATACCTAGATAATAATTTAAAAAAATAACTGTACCTACCTACGGGTATAGTACCCTACCGATGCCAAGAGCGAAGCTGGGGGGCATACTTAGCTCTATAATAATGCATCTTTGACAGTGACAGGAACTTTCCTAAAATCTCGTAATTTTGTGTTGATTTATTCAATTTTGGTTTTTCCTACTAGTTTAAATACCTACCTTCAAGATGAGGACCAAGCAAGCGACCGCTAAAAAGCCCCAGCAAATTCTGTTTTCTAAAAACATTTATACACCACCCAGAACTAAAACAGAAAACTGGGACTTTTCTATGCATGCTGAGAAAAAAGATAATTATGTATATCGCGACGGCCTAAGTAATCACGTCAGCACCTACACACGCTGGGGAACTGAAGACCAGGGTGTACGCATGACTGAGACGCGCTTCATGCTGGCCCAAATTTTCACTAAAACTGACCCTGTCTATTCATTCAAGCCCCTTGTTAATTTTACATCATATCCATGCACCGAGTAAGTCAGAGCCTATTAAAGTAACTACCTAAATAGTATTATTCCACAAAACGGCACAGGGATAGATATTGTCGTGTGTTAACACCAAAATAAATCGTAGCTCAGCGTCTGTAAACGATCACTGCAGTAAGCAACTTTCGCTGTGGCTGGCCCTCGAATAGGTGACCCTTTTTGACATTTCCATTTGCGAGCGTTTCGATTCTTCAGCATAGAAGGCATGTTAAGCCGTTGATCCTGATCGTCAGTATCATTGGCAGCCTTAAGCCAGGTTGTAGTGCCTGAAAATTTTAACAGCGGAGAGCAACAACCTGCACGGGGCGATGCGCTCACAACACAACTGTACCTATGTGAAATTTTAGCGTAATTTTTGGTACCTACTAAGTTGCCTCTGCCTACCCGTTCGGGGATAAAGACGTGACTCACGTGACTATGTGCGCCTAGGTATTTATGCAGCGGTCGGTCCAGTAAAAGTAAAAAATGTTACCTATCGGCAGGGCCGTCTTAAGGCTATATAGCGCCAGGGTGCGAAGCTCAGACTGCGCCCCCTCCTCACCGGTCAAGCAAAATAAACTTTTATTTTTAATTCTATTTATTTTTCTTTTAGATCTGTAATCTACATTAAATAAACAATGTTTTATTTTAAGTGCGAATCGGACTCGCGCACGAAGGGTTCCGAAGATCGGTACCTACCGCTAACATATTTTCAGTTATAAGTGTAACCTCTTTTTATTTCAACTAGAGATGCTCCGAATATTCGAATTCGGTAAATTTGGAAAGTTTTGAAAAGTTCGGTTTCAGCCGAATATTCGGTTTATTTGCCGAATAATTACCGAATGTGGAAATTGTTATTAACAAAATTAATTACTATTGAATACGGAGGCGTTTTCCCATAATTAACGCCATGGTACAGAAATGTCTAGTGACGCACAGTGTCATTTAGGTGATAAGGCCAATCTGAAGTCCAAAAAACTCGTGAGTGCTTATTTTTGCTTCCCAAAAAATACCCGTTTTTTAGGGAAGCATAAAATAATTCACCCATTATTGAATCCGTTTAACTCGCAATAAACTCGCTAAGTACTTGTTTTCCTATCAATAAATGGTCGAGATAAAAGTATGAGTGGCAGAAATTGTTGTAATGAGCTAGCTCAGTCCTAAATAGTGGTCAGAGTCAGTGCGAGTTCGTTTTTATTTGTTCTTCTTTGAGATACAATATGCAAATACTTTTTCTTCACTTGATTCCGTGTCACACGACATTAGGTATCACTAATATGCTGCAAAACACGACCGCACACAATCGGTCCAAAAAACTCTGTGTGGACTGCTCATTTTCCATTTCATATTTTAAAATTCACCTCACTCATTTCAATCCAAAATAATTTTTTAAACTGTTTGTTGGCGGAAAACAAAACTGTTTTCATTAAAAATGAGCTCATTCCTTTCACCATCTTCTGCTAATTACTCTAACTGCGTGTGCGGCCACACATAGAGTGCTGTCATCATTTTTTGACTGGTGCTCCTGAATTTTAATCTAAAAATTCTCTGAAAGCTTTGCCCTTTCGACTTGTTATAGAGGCGTGCTATGAGGATTATAAACGATACTCTTCCTAAGAGGCCTTCGCGATAACTTCAATTTTTTATAGCTTGAAGGATGATCTGTAGACCTAAGCGTAACACTTTATAATAGCAACCAAGTGGCGATTCCCTGCATAGACGGAGATTTGCTGGTGAAATATTTGTGATTCAAGGTGGGACAAACGACATTTCGACTATACTTTCTTCACGCAAGTCGTTCGATTGAAAATCGGCCCTGGGGTGAGGGCTGCGCGAGCAGTGCTGAGGGGCAAGTGCGAGATTTTGCGTGAGCTTGTCGACATTCACTGCTCACCGATTTGTTTGGAATCGAGACCCCGCCACCTAGCTGTAAACGCGGGAACTTGTCTCGATCCCATACAAATCGGTGATAACGCGCTCGTTCGTGAATGTCGACAGGCGCTCACCGAAACTCGCACTTGCCCCTCTGAAAGAATTTCGCCAGTCACGGCGACTGACCTGTTTACCGCGTTGATTTCAACCGAATAGTTCGGCCGAATATTCGGTTTGGTACATTTTATTCCGAACATTCGGCTGTATGTTCAAATTCGGTTCAACCCACATTCAGCGCATCTCTAATTTCAAATGTCTATCTGCTTGTTGCCGCTGTAAAAACAACTACCTAATAAATTATTAGGTAGGTTTAAGCCCCGCAAGTTGGTAATGCGCTGGAACCTTGTCATAATGACAGCTAAGTGACGTCATCGTGACGTATCACGAGCGCGGGCTGGCCTCGCGAAGCTGCGTACGGTATTTTTTTAGTACTGACTGCTCGACTGACATACGTCACCAAGTGGTCACCAAGATGGCCGCCAAGCGCAATCTTAGACCATCTAACACTAATGTATGGCCGCACACGCAGTTAGTTAGATAGTCAAAGAGCGCAATATCATACGTGTAAATATTTACACGTATGGCAATATCAACGTGCGGGGCATATACATACATATTTCTTCTATAATATTTATTCAATTATTAAAATCAAAGTCAAGTTTTCGGACTTTTGAGTTGGTAAATATTTTAATAACGTTGTTTTTTTTATTCTATACTTATAATTGCCAAGTTTTTCAGTCTGTTTTGGGTCTTGGTTGACCGAAGATATTTTTTTAGTAACTTCAATTTTGAAAAAGACCGTTTTTCTTAGGCTACTGTTACAGGCAGTGTTAAATTCGGCAACAAGTTCTAATTCATTAAACAAATCTTCCGCGTCAATATCTAATGTATTTTTAAATGTTAATTTTTCTTGTAAGGTGAGACATTGTGTTTTTTTTAATCGACTCCATTTTCCTACAGTTCTCAATGTTATGCAAGAATGAAAAAACATTATTGTGATCCGTTAGCAATTCGAATCTCTCATTTAATTTCGAGATTGCAGTGTCAAGTAAAAATAGATACTATGGTTATTTAATATTGGTTGATGCCTATATTTTAATTAGTGACCGACCGAAGCTTCGGTTTCGGTTTCGGTTTCGGCCAGTTTCGGCCGAAAAATCGAGTTTCGGCTGCAGTTTCGGTTTCGGCCAAAACGGGCCGAAACTTTCGGCCGGGCCGAAACTCACGTGTTCATGAATTTTGAGTGCCTGGCCCTGCTTGTGACATGGTTGGGGTCAGCCCAACCAGTTAATATGTTACTAAGTGAAGATTTACAGATTTACAAAGGACTTCCAATCAATAGTTATAAAAAAATTAAATTAAAAATTTAAAAAACCCCCGACTCACAAAAAAAGAACAATAAAAAAACCTGTAAAAAGTAAAAAAATAACTGTTATATTATGACCTATCTACCCTAAGTATTGAACCTTTATTATTGTTATAGGTAGCTATATTATTTACGTATTCATATTTTTAACTAACAGTTGGTCTCGTCGGGGCGACCGCTCTATACCTAAATAGAGACAGACGCACGATTAGGTTATGATAAGGTGAGCGGTCCCCGACAAGACAAACTGTTAGTTAACAATATGAATACGTAATTAATATAGCTACCTATAATAATAATAAAAGTTCAATACTTAGGGTAGATAGGTCATAATATAACAGTTATTTTTTTACTTTTTACAGGTTTTTTTATTGTTCTTTTTTTGTGAGTCGGGGTTTTTTTAAATTTTTAATTTAATTTTTTATTTCATGATTTTTATAGGAGTTTTTTTAATATCAACATACGTATAGTCTATGAACAATTATTCAGAACTAATGCGAATTGCGCGGAGTGTGGTGACAGAATTAGAAATACATTCCACTCTTTATATCTTTCGAATGGCCAAACCGATTCACATAAAACTTGCGGTATCGTGATGTATAAGTTATGACCTTTCATTTGATACCCAACACGGGTATATTTGAACAAATTTAATTTTTCATCCCCACTTTCACCCCTCATATCTTTGAAATGGCTTTACCGATTTTTATAAAACATAGCTAAGAACACTCTCCCCTAACCCATCTTTCAAACAAAAGAAACAGAATCAGTATCGGTTCATCCGTTTGGGAGCTACGATGCCACAGACAGACTTACACACACACACACACACACCCACACACACGTCAAACTTATAACACCCCGTCCGGGTTTCCGTCGGGGGTTAAAAATACAATTTTTACAGAATCCTAAAAAGGTGATCTAGGACATTACATAACCCTACCACTTTGTTGTCGGTTTCGTTGACTTCGTTGGTCGTCTATCTGTCTGTCAGCAAGCTGTAACTCATGCACCGTGATAGTTAGACGTTCTTCTGCGATTGACACCGTGGTGTTAATAATTCGTGGTGTCAAACAGCGAAGGACCCGTTTATGGGTAGATGATGTATTTCTGTTACCGCTATAGCAACAAATAATAAAATAGACAAATTAATAATATTAAAGGGGGTCTCCCATTCAACATACGTGATTTCTTGCCGCTTTTCTTGTACGGAACCCTACGTGTGCTAGTCCGACTCACTGTTGTCCAGTTTTAGTTATACACTTCTAGAATGTAACCAAAACCAGGCACCGTGTGGTTGTAGTCGGTAGGAGTTCGCAATAGCATCTATGAGTAATTCCACACGTAGAAGAAAGAAACTCATCTTTAGGTGGACGGAGATATTTCTAAAATGACCACTTGAAAAGATTGCTGCACCTATTGAATAATAACGCGGAACCCTATAAACGAGACGTGAGGCCTAGCCGTCCGTCTGTCTATTAGTCACGAGGTCGTATCACTGGAACCGTGCCAGATAGAGGCCTAAAATTTTCACTGTACAGTAGTTCTACCGACTAAACACCACGCGTATCCTACCTAACAGCCTACGGTTGGGAGCCTTGAGTATGCCCACGGATTGATGCATACTGCGGCCGCGTCTTTGGGGGGTAGTTAAGTTGATATCTCTCTTCTTGAGAGGGGCGTGCACGAATCTCTCACGTCACGCTATCGTCTAAGGCCTGCTTCTGTAACGACGGTGAGTAGCTCCATCACCGTCCTCAGGCCCCCGGTCATGGAGGCTGATAGTATGGGGCGCCGCCTCAGACTTTGGAACTCGGGTGGGAGAGTTCTCTCCCGCTTCTTCCCCGCCGTCTCTTTCACGAGCATGACCTGCTCACAGGAAAAGGCCTATGGCCCCACTCCAGCGCCTCATTGAGCCATTTAAACAATGACGCAAAGGCTCTCGCTTCCTCGCTTCCAGGTCCCATAAAGTGTCCCGGCTAGAAGACATACCGCCACAACTTAGATCGTGCGGTATCCCATTATCACCATGACAGCCGTCGCCTTCCGCGGGCAAAGCAATCTAGCCGCATTGCTGGCCATCAGGATCTCCACCCATACGGGGCCCCGTACAGGGCCATGCTCCGCACGATCCCAGTACAATAGGTACAGTCTCCTGCAAGGAGCGTTGGGTCTCCTGATATTGGCCAACAAGCGCGAGAGTGCGGCTGATGCCCCCTCCCTCAGCTATGGGACCAAACTTCGGAAGTAGTATCCGAAGTTCCAACGGCTATCGAGTGCGAGCCCCAGATACGTCATTGAGAGCTCGATGCCGATGCTGACGCCCCCTATAATAATATGTTAGCTGAATCCCGCAGGTGACCTTTAGGGCTGCGTCTCAGTGCGTTGCTTCTCGCGCTGTAACGAGGGTGTCGTCGTAAAGCGTTACGCCTACTCCTGTGAGCAACAGACCACGCAGCACTCAATCGTAACCGATGTTCCACAGAAGCGGTCCTAAGGCCGATCCCTATGGAACACCGAACGACACATCTCGCCGACCCTGCCCTAGCCAGCAAGTTATGGCCCTCTCGAGAAAATAGGCCCCAACAATTCGACGGAGGAAGAGAGGCATTCCATGGTAAATAAGCGCCTCCCAAACGCAGCTCCAGGGCAAAGGATTAAAATCGTTGGCAATTTCAAGAGACACTGCCACCACCACCTCACCCTGTTCTGTTGCCGCTATTTCTCATGCGTTACTTCTCATGGAGCTAACGTTACACCCTGAGGGTACAGTAGTGGCTTCTTCAATCAGATCCCTAAGATTCAATATCTTAGGGATTAACGAAAAAGCCCACATTAGGAGGAAGGGCATAACGGTACTCCGTTCGTTGAGCAGCCCGCCTGGGGCAGTACCTCCGCCCTGCAGAAGACCGCGGTAATAGTAACCTGACTCCGGTTGGGTTATGTTCTCCGTCGGTTAGCAGGGATCCAGAGCTCATTGGGGCGACTTTGTGCCGGTGACGGTGAGACCAGAGGCTTATCTGGCTCCATTGGCGGATAGAGGCGCGGAGTATTGGTACGGCGGTCAGGGAGACCCGGTGAAACGGTTGACCGCTGACCGCCCGCAGGCTGTACGGGACCCGAACCTGGGGATCACTTAATCTCCGCCCCAGGAGGCTGAACCAGCAGCCTGTGTAAAGTCCCTGGTGCTGTGGTCGTGCCGGAGGAGGATACCGGAGTGGACGCGGCCACTGCATTGGGGGGGGACCGGGGGCCCTTCCGTACGCCGTGCCAATCTTCCGCATTACCTTTGTCTGCCTTTGGTGATTTGGAGCCTCGCTTAGTCTCCTGCGCCAGCGGCACACAGGCGCCCCCTCAACCTTCTTAATTCCCCTTTTTTAAAAAACAACCATGGCTGCAAAAAAGAAAAATAAAAAGGTATCCACAGCGGCATCGGCGTCCACACTTCAAGTGGACTTTTGCAACATCAGAGGCATGCGCGCGAACATCAACGTAGTCCACCACCATCTTGAAACTGCGAAGCCGACCCTTTTTTTCTTGACGGAGACGCAGATCTCATGCCCGAAAGACACATCTGACTTGATGTACCCTGGCTACAAGCTGGAGTACAACTTCAGGCGGAAAGCCGGGGTGTGTATGTACGTCCGGGATGATGTCTGCTGTCGCCGTCTTACAAGCCTCGAAGACAGGGACCTGTCTACATTATGGGCGCGCGTGGATCACGGGGGCCACACCCGGATCTACGCGTGCGTGTATAGGTCTCACAGCGGTAATACGGACACAGTTCGCCTTTATGACCACCTGCAGCAATCGACTGACAGGGTGATTGAGCAGTGTCCCTCCGCTGAGATAGTGGTTTTGGGAGATTTCAACGGTCATCATGTTGACTGGTTGGGCTCCCGGACCACCGACTTTGCGGGAAAAGCTGCTCACGAATTTGCCTTGACCTATGGGTTCTCCCAGCTGGTTAAATCCCATACAAGGATACCAGACAAGGAGAAAGAGCATAGTGCATTGCTGGACCTTCTGCTGACAACGCGTCCGGACAGATACAACGTTTCAGTGGATGCTCCGCTAGGATCGTCGGACCACTGTGTCGTTCGGACGCATGTGCCTCTCGCAAGGCCTGAACCACCTCGGCCCAAGGAGTGGCGACATGTGTGGCACTACAAGTCAGCAGACTGGGATGGACTGCGAGAGTTCTATGCGTCGTACCCGTGGCGGCGGCTTTGTTTTGCCTCAGAGGATCTGGATTCTTGTGCTGTTGCAGTCGCTGAGGGGATCTTGGAGGGTATGGAATGCTACATTCCCAACCGATGGATCCCTGTAGGTGCAAAAAAGCGACCGTGGTTCAATCGGCTCTGCAGAGAAGCTCTAATACAGAAAGAATCTGCCTACAGAGCTTGGACCACGGCTCGTGCAAATTCAGATCCAAACATCTCTGAGGTGAAACGCAAATTAAATGCCGCCTCGAGGTCCAGTAAAAGAGCAATTGTCAAGGCCAAGTTCGATTTCGTCGGCAGAATTGGCGAACGGCTAGCAGGCTACCCTTCAGGAAGTCGTGAATTTTGGTCGCTTGCCAAAGCTGCCGAGGGAAACTTCTGTCGGTCAGGATTACCACCCTTGCTTAAACCCGACGGTAGTTTGGCCCAGAGTGCCAAGGAGAAAGCCGACCTTTTGGGTAATCTCTTTGCCTCTAACTCGACCATGAGCGACGGGGGTGCTTTACCGCCGGGCATTCCGAGTTGTGGCACTTCCATGCCGGAAGTTAAATTTACACAGCGGAATGTCCGGCGGGAGCTTCAATCTCTGGTCGTTCATAAGTCGAGTGGGCCAGACGGCATTCCCGCGGTGGTACTTAAGCATTGTGGTCCAGAGTTGTGTCCGGTACTTACACGTCTTTTCACACTTTCCTATTCTATGCAACAAGTCCCGGCGTCGTGGAAGATCGCGTATGTACATCCTGTACCCAAGAAGGGTGACAGAACCGACCCGGCCAATTACAGGCCTATAGCCGTCACCTCCCTTTTATCCAAGGTGATGGAGCGTGTAATTAATACACAGCTCCTGGGGTACCTTGAGGAACACGACCTGCTCAGCGACCGGCAGTACGGTTTCCGTCACGGTCGCTCGACGGGCGATCTTCTTGTGTACCTAACACACCGATGGGCGGCGGCTATCGAGAGTAAGGGTGAGGCTCTAGCTGTGAGCCTCGACATCTCTAAAGCCTTTGACCGGGTCTGGCACCGTGGTCTTCTTACGAAACTGCCCTCATATGGACTACCCGAGAGATTATGCGGATGGGTGTCCAGCTTCTTGGCCGGTAGAAGCATCAGGGCCGTCGTTGACGGCAGCTGTTCAGACTGCATGGCCATAAACGCTGGAGTACCGCAAGGCTCAGTGTTGTCCCCTACTCTGTTTCTGCTGCATATCAATGACATGTTGTCTATTGACGGCATTCATTGTTATGCGGACGACAGTACGGGGGACACTTGTTACACGGGCCGCCCCGGTATCTCTCGGGACACAGTGGAGGAAAATCGTGAACAGCTTGTGTCTGAAATCGAGGCTACTCTTACTAGAGTGTCCGATTGGGGTGGACAAAATCTTGTCCAGTTCAACCCTTCCAAGACACAAGCGTGTTTTTTCACCGCTAAGCAAACCCCAATTACTGTAGCACCGCAATTTCAGGGCACATCTCTTTCCATCTCCAAAAGTATAGGGATCCTTGGCGTTGACATCTCCAGTGACGTTCAGTTCCGTAGTCATTTGGAGGACAAGGCTAAGCTGGCGTCCAAAAAGCTAGGTGTGCTCAACAGGGCGCGGCGGTACTTCACTGCGGCGCAAACACTGCTTCTCTATAAGTCGCAAGTGCGGCCGCATATGGAGTACTGCTGTCACCTCTGGGCGGGAGCACCTGAATATCAGCTTCGTCCATTTGACTCGGTGCAAAGGCGAGCTGTAAGAATTGTCAACGATCCTGTACTTACAGCTGGTGTGGAACCTCTTCTCGACAGGAGAGACTTTGCCTCCTTATGCGTGTTCTACCGCCTGTACAATGGTATGTGCTCTGAGGAATTGTCTGATATGATGCCCACGGCTACGTTCTATCATCGCACCGCTCGCCACAGACAGGGAGTTCATCCTCACACTCTGCGTCCGGTGCGTTCCAGCACGGTTAGATCCGATAGGTGTTTTCTTCCGCGCACGCTTAGGTTGTGGAATGACCTCCCTGCCTCGGTTTTCCCAAACGCCTACAGTATGGGGTTCTTCAAAGGGGGTCTTAGAAGGTTTTTACAGGGTCGGCAGCGCGAGTGTGGCACCTCTGGTGTTGCAAACGTTCATAGGCTGCGGTGACCACCGGTCCTTCTGGTGGGCCGTATGCTTGTCTGCCACCTTAGTGGTATAAAAAAAAAAAAAAAAAAAAAATACCTACTAAAATCAGAAAAAAAAGCATCGACACAACAAACGTAACTTTTGTACCTACCCAATTTTTGTAACGGAATCTGTGCGGGAATCCGACTCGCACTTGGCTGGTTTTTCTTTATCAATGTGAACACGTGAGTTTCGGTTTCGGCCGAAACTGACCCTGGGGCCGAAAGTTCGGTTTCGGTTTCGGTTTCGGCTGGAAAACCAGTTTCGGTCGGACACTAATTTTAATGTATGTAGGACGTAAGTGTACGAAACGGGGTAATGGCGAAAGTTTAATTAAGGAAATATTGAAATGTTTAGAGCTCGGCCGGCGCCCCCTCGGGCTCCGCGCCCGGGTGCGGCCGCGCCTCTGAACCCCCGGTTAAGACGGCCCTGCCTATCGGTCAGTCTGTCCGTTCCAGCTAATCTCTGAAACGACTGGACCTATTTTAACGGAATTTTCACTGGCAGATAGATGATGTTATATGGAGAATCTTAGGCTACTTAGTATCACGTCTTCAACGATTACCTACTGCTCTGCTCCCTTGGATAGTCCAAGGGAGCAAAGCAGTAATCGTTGAAGTAAACCGTGGGCGGCCGGGGGGCCTGTTGAAAATATGAATAAATTAAGACAAAACTGAAAATAGTTGCGGGCAATACCTATTTTGTGTACAAACTATTAAAATAGGAAATTCCGGAAGGTTTCGGATGCAAATGCAAGCGAAACTTTTCGCTAGGATGACACGTTGTTTTAAATTGTTACCTATATTAGGATTCTATCGTTGCATGTTTTAGCACTCCCGGAAGAAATAAGCTAATGAAGAAAGCCAACCTACCACAACTTGCGCCAGATTTTGGAGTAATGGACTACATATCGACTCAGCAAGACGATTATAGAAACCCTAACCCTTCGATACTGAAACCGGTTCGTTTAGAAGTTTTGATTGTCCTTCTTTGTTACAAATTACCGTTACCTACGTTTTATCTTAAGTTAGCAGCTGTCTGTCTGGCGAATATAGGTACACTCGTTTTTAGGGTTCCGTAGGTACCCAAAGGGTTAAAACGGGACCCTATTCATGAGACTTCGCTGTCCGTCTATCTATCTGTCAGTCCGTCATGAGGCTGTATCTCAGGAACCGTGATAGCTGGAGCTTAAATTTTCACAGATGACTTATTTATGTTGCCACTATGACAACAAATACTAAAATCAGAAAAAAAGAGGGGCTCCCTCAGGTACATACAACAAAAGTGATCTTTTGTCGTTTTTTGGTACGGAACCCTCCGTGCGCGAGTCCACCTCGCACTTGCGCGATTTTTAAGGTACCGTACTAAAAGGGGTAAAACCGGAAACCTTTTACTAAAACTCCGCTGTTTGTCTATCCGCCGCCACGCTGTATATATATCTCAGGAACCGTGATAGCTAGACAGTTGAAATTTTCACACATGATGTATTTCTGTGCTATAACAACAAATACTAAACAAGATAAATGTAAGGGGGCTCCCATTCAATAAACACGCTTTGTTTTCTGTTTTTAGTACAGGACCCTCCGTTCACGACTTCATCTCGCACTTAGCCGATTTTTTACAACTT
This sequence comes from Miltochrista miniata, assembly GCA_933228765.1. Taxonomy (NCBI): domain Eukaryota; kingdom Metazoa; phylum Arthropoda; class Insecta; order Lepidoptera; family Erebidae; genus Miltochrista; species Miltochrista miniata. Next base: position 15,288,123 of record OW121751.1, on the reverse strand, counting down.
AAGTTCCACTTCACACGCAACATGACGTGTACACATACATTTTACAAAGGTAATTGTTTGTGTTGTGTTACAGCTCACAATGTCAACTCCAACATGGCTATTAAATCGTGTGATCAGATCGGATCTTACGCAGAACCACAGCGCCGCACCGCCTCGTGGCGACTATCAATGCATGGACACACATACTCCGATTGGTCATATCCGACAACTAAGGCTTTTCCGTTATCAATCTTTTGATCCAGCCACATGTCTCCAAGATTTTCCGAGGTTTACGAAATCACTGGACACAAATGAAAGTAAATAATGTCATAATGCAATCTTTATATTTTATTTATTCAATACAAATTAGACATAATTAAATAAAACAAAATAACTATCAACTAAAATCAAAATTAACAGTTTTAAAAATAATTAAAAGTAGCAAAATTCAAAATGGTGTAAGTTTCTTCGATACATTTTTGTTACATAAAACAAATAGGTATTGTAATAAAGGTAATATTCTACCCTTCAGAGCATAATGACCAAAAAGCAAAATGAGCACTACAATCAAAATGTTCAATATGCAAAATGTTCAGAACGCAAAATGTGCAAAACGCAAAATGTTCAATATGCAAAATGTGCAAAACGCAAAATGTGCACCACAAGCAAAATATGCAGAACGCAAAATGTACAGCCGATACTTAGGACATGTCCACAACATTTAAGAATTATTATTTTTTAAATTTGGTCAATAGTCCAATTAATACCTTTCATAATAAAACCTTTGCGGTCTAATTTTAATATATATATTTTTATGTTTTATAATTATGCAACCTTGATGGCAAACTTTATCAAATATACAATTGATTTCTTATATTTCATAAATAACCCGCGCTGACACTACAAAATTACGAGCTGCCTTTGTGACCACACAATGGTCCAATCAACATGATGCCATGTGCCTTTCCCACAAAAGTATAAGTGTCCGAGTTAGTACCTAGCAACTCTGTATCAACGCTTATCCATTCCAATTCCTGAGCGAAATCTATGAGCTCATCAAAAAATTTACATTTTGGGTGAGCATTGAAATCGCCCAAAATATGTTAAAACAGTTTTCAATGTTAGAGTTATCTATAACTAGCTGATGCTCGCAGCTTCGCCCGCGTAAAAGTTATTCCCGTTCCCGCGGGAACTTATTCCCGGGATAAAAAGTGGCCTATGTGTTATTCCAGTATCCCTGTGCCAAGTTTCAGCCAGATCCGTTTAGTCGTTAGAGCGTGAAAGAGTAACAAACATCCACACTAACAAACTTTCACCTTTATAATATTAGTAAGAAGTAAGATAGTAAGAAGATAGTAAGAAGTAAGATGGCAGACACTCAGGCAATCCGTGTATTCCACTAAAAATTACTCACCTCGTCCATTCATCATTAAAGCCTCTGATGTTCTTTTTGCGTTCTGCACATTTTGCTTGTGGTGCACATTTTGCGTTTTGCACATTTTGCATATTGAACATTTTGCGTTTTGCACATTTTGCATTCTGAACATTTCGCATATTGAACATTTTGATTGTAGTGCTCATTTTGCTTTTTGGTCATTATGCTCTGAAGGGATATTCTAACTCCCTTCTCTATTATGTACTTAAACAAACTTTCTCCAAACAACCACATTATATTCTATGGATTTTTTTCCTGACAGTATACCTGACTGCCTAAATTATTCTCGTCAACAATTTCCTGTAGACTTGGATGAAGTTTGCAACCCAAAATTTAGTATAGTTCAAAAGGTCAAAAGGGTGACATCAGTAACCATTATTAAGCTATCAGTTAGGTACTATTATTATCTAAAATTTAGCTTTTCGAATAAAAGTAAAAAAGGATAATTTTACCCTGTGACCTATCTAGTAGCAATATTCTTCTATTCCATGTTTCAGCATTTTCACAGTTATACAATCTAATAGGGCACCAACACGGTACACTCAGACTGATACACAAACACGCTTCTACAGGAATCTTTGGCTGTTACAACTCACCTGATGGGAACAACAACTCACCTGATGGGAACAGTCAGAATCCCATAAAAAGAGTGTGCCTTAGTGTGCTGAATCGGCATGCTTGTATTCAGTTGAGTAAACCCACTATAGGTAAACCGCATAACCTCGCCTGCAGGGTACAAGAGGGGCGGGGTAAGACGAGAACGGGGACCGCGAAAGATGGTGAAAGGGTGCGGCAGGCAAATCAAATGAGCTCACACCGCCCGCACCTCTCGCGGTCCCCGTTCTCGTCTTACCCCGCCCCTCTTGCACCCTGCAAGCGAGGACTCAGTTATGCGGTTTACCTAGGAACATTCTACTGTGGCAATATTGTTGTCACTTCTCACATTATCTAACAACAATCATTATAAAACAAGTATCTATTCAAGAAATAATAATGGAAACACTGCTCATCAACAAAAATACTCAACTAAAAAAAGTTATGCTATTTCCTAGCAGAAAAAAAATAAAGTCAATACAAACAGAAACAAAAATAATGGAACATTAGTTGCCATGGCTTTTAGAGTAAAATATTAGTGAACTCACCACTAACCTACAACAATACATATTTACACCATATTTCAATGAGTACGCCTTTTTTTAAAACCTTTACCTTTCTTAGTTTTCAGCTTATGTTTGCGTGATATTCTGTTAGTGCTTGTACCTGTAATTTCATCTGCTATTGATCCTACCGTTGACAACTTTTTCCTGCGATTCTTCTCAGCTTTTGTAACTGGTAACCGAGTTAAATAATTTTCTTCATACTCAGTCTTTTCCTGTTCATATTTAGATATGGACTGCTTAACATGGTTTCCTGTGCTTACTTCTATAGGTGCTTCAGAGTATTCGTCACGGAGCTCTCTCATGATATTGGAATTAAGCATTTCATTTCTTGACTTCTCCTTACTTTTCTTTTCACTGTCAATTCTCGAAGGGTTGGCATCAAAGTGTACTGCGGCTAATTTAGGAGGTACATAGATATTAGACTTGGAACTCTTGTCCTTCTTGCTCTCTTCATCATCTGATCCACTAGACTCATCATCTGAGTTCTCTAACTTACTAACTAAGTTTGCTGGATTGGCACGATATGATTGAGGGTCATCTTCACCAGTACCACCAACTACAGCAGTTTTCACTAGTTTATCAATCTGATACTTTAATTTTGAGTCTATGGGACGTATCTTTTCCAGGACCGTTCTTATTTCTATGAGCCTATCAATTGCTGGGTCAGATTCTATTCTTTCACCGGAGCACTTTCTTAGTACAATATAAGTCAAATTTATGAGATAACTGAGAAGCATTTGATATTTCATTTCCAGAAAACTAAGACCTTTGTCTGTTGATAATTCCCCACTTTTAACTCGTATTAACATGTTGTCCACAAGCTGTGACACCTGTTCTACATTTGAATTCATTTCTTTTAGTAGTTTCACAGCTTGGGGTAGGTCTGGCTGCTCCATTTCATCTGATGCCTGGAATTAAAATAAAACTTTATTATTTACCTTTTTAAATATGTTTTTAGACTAATGGTGACGATTTTGTTCTTAAAACATGTTTGTCCCAGTTGCATCTGAAGTCCCTTTAATAGTAGGTATATAATTTTTAGATGAATAAACATGGTCACGTTTTATCACTTTTGCCATTATGTATTATGTGCTGTGCACAAGTCTAGGTCACATGCAGACATACCACATGTATGTAATATGAATATTGTTCAAAAGTTAATGTAATTCTTAAGTTAAAGTAAAATGCTTCTGTTGTTATTTTGACAATGCACCTTTTATTACATTTAACTAGCTGACCCGGGCAACTTCGTTTGCATGATAAATGAAGAACCCCTTGACAGATTTTGTGCAAACTTCACATAAACCGTCTACTAAATAGTCCAAACAATAGTTTGATGTGTGCCCGTAGTTGAGTTATAAAATTACAATGAAAAGTGGCATTGATTTTTATATTATAGATAAGTGAACAGTTCACACATTTTTGTCACCCTATTTAACAAGTTAAGAATTTCTATAGTTTATATCTCCTACTAGGGCTTTGTTGTCTTGACTTGATTCACTCAAAAAGGCTCTGCGAAATGTTCATTTACACATGAAATCACTACAACTTGTTACCTATATCACAAGTATGGGTTGTTTTAGATGTGAGACTTTCTCCTGCAGTCCCTCTAAATAACTCTGCTTATTCACTACAGCATTACATTCATATTTCTCTCTTTAGGTTTAAGGCATGAAGAATAGATAATGGTTTTAAAATTTGCTCCTAACTTTCTAGCTATTTTGGGATCATACCATACTTATTCTAAGATATCGACTTATGACAGACGCGTGGAGTACACATCCCGTATGTTCGGCCAAGCTAAGGCCGAACTTGACAGTCTTCAGTTATAGCACAGCAGAGTGCTGTTTTAGCTAGTTATAGCTAGAAACCACCGTTCTCAATAAGCACACATGTAGGCTTTGCTTTAACCTGCACCTATTAACGCCTGCCAGAGCAATATTGTCGGCTCTTATAAGCAACTGCACACTCACAAAGCTTCAAGGAAAATCTTACACAAATGTAAAGTTTTTATCGAGTGTGACAGAGTAACAATTGATTTCATAAAAGAACGTGAGACGATGTAAATAAAAAATGGAAGATAGAAAACTAATGAATCACATCACATGGTAAATAAGTTTATTTCAAAATAATCACCTGAACCATGATGCAGTCTCAAATTAACCTCTTGAAATAAAATCGACGTTAGTTCTGTGTATCCATAGAAATCTGTGTAGAATTTAACAAATAAATAGCATGGTCAGTGATAATCTCCCCAGAATGTAAATGTAAATAGAAGAAAACGAATTTGTTCGGTACACACAACGACGCGCAACGCAAGTTCTCGTTTTTTTTATAGTTTTTTTTTAAATGACAACTCCTTTCGCGTATCGTATGGCCGTATGGCACAGGCAAAGGCATGGTAACTATAATGCTTTGTACAAATAATTTTAAAGCCTCTTACTCACTCACTAGCACTAAAGTGGCTATGTCCTAACTCCTAATGGCCGATCCAGACTCTCGTGGAGGCGACAGGAGGCGAGGTGAGCGCGAGAGTGTGGATAGGTGCCTCGCCTCCTGTGCGCTCCCTCCGTGTCGGTTTTTGGGGCGGAGTCAAAGGACCGGAGGCGGCGAGGCGAGGGCGCCATCCACACTCACGTGTACGTGTGCTCTCGCGCTCGCTCATTTCTTTGTAGACCTTTCCAATTTTAGTTTCTTATTTTAGTGATATGGTGTTAGTGCAAGACATTATAATATTAATAGGCATCTATAGCCCCGCTATCGCAGTCACTTGAATCACGTCCATTTTGTAGTAGACGCAGCGGTCAACTGTAGGTATAAAACATGAAGTGTCGAGCGCCTCCAGAGTGTGTGGATGGCAGCACTCCGGCGGTCGCCTCCGCTCGCCTAGTCTCTGTCGAGCGCCTTCAGGTGTCTCCACGAGAGCTTGGACTTGGACATATATTACTATACTCTTTGGTTTGGACGCACCTTAAGAGAAAAAATGTGAACTCCATTTATTGAGAGCCAATTATCAAACTTTGATTTTTGCTACTACGGCCGAAGATGTACTTATAAATTGGCAATGGAGCGACCCCAACTACAGTCATTGCATTTGCATTCAAATGAAAATGATAGCGTTTTATTTTACTAAAGAATGAATATACTTTTACATTGGCAATTGGCAATGCAGCGACCCCAACTCCAGTCATTGCAATGATATATTGCATTCATGAAAATGATAGCGTTTCTCTTACTAATGGCTTTTTTAGCTCACATGACTTGTATTCATGTTGGTTTTTGGATCTTACTGTCTTACTCACACTAGTGTTTTGATATAAACAAACATGAAGGCTGTACGAAGTTAGATCGTTCTCCTCCTACACGGACTTATAAAAATTGTAAGGTCAAATAAATGTCAAAGTTTAAGTGTCAAAATACTTGACTGACTTTGATAGATGAAAGAAGACGAGACGAGGCAGGCAAATTTGTTGAAGAATGATTGTATTTTATTTTATTTTAACTGATTAATATTTTTCAAATATGTTTACGGTGCGTTTCTAAATAATGAATAGTTAGGAAATTTACCAATTAAGTGTAATAAAAACATTTTATTCTGTTTCCAGGCTCTTTTTCAGTGCATTTTATTTAGTAGCTTAGTTCTTTTTAGTAATGGATTCTACGTACCTGGAGTCGCTCCGGTGGAGTTTAAAAAAGGCCAAAGAATTGAAGTTAAAGCTGTTAAGATGACCAGCATACATACACAACTGCCTTACGAATATTATTCTTTGCCCTTTTGTTTGCCGAAGAATGGTACATTTGTATATAAATCAGAAAATTTAGGTGAAGTATTACGTGGTGATCGCATAGTAAATGCACCCTATGAAGTTCATATGGCCGAAAACATTAAATGTAGATTATTGTGCCATCATAAAAATAATCCTATTAACTGGAGTGTTGAAGAATCTGAAAAAGTTGCCAGCCGTATAGAACATGAATATTTTGTACATTTGTAGGTATTTGGTGTGGTATATTGTGTTTTAGTTTATGTTTCAATACAGGTTTAAAATAAAGTATAACATTTTTAAATATTTTTAGGCTTATTGACAATTTACCAGTTGCTACTAGAGTCATAAACAGTGATACTGCAGAAAGAAGCATAGAACAAGGTTATCGGTTGGGTTTTATGTCCAAAGGCAAAGCATATATAAACAATCATTTGAAATTGTTATTGAAATATCATAAGCATAGTCAGTAAGTATCAACTCTTTTGTACTAATTGTGTTAACCAAGTTCAATATTACATTAGGTATGTACTCATAATGATCTAAATAAATAAATAAAATGTATGTCTAACTTTATGATGATGAATATAAGAAATGGCTTATTGGCTGGTCCCCACAATCCTAGTGTGGGGACTAGGGCTTACATTCATGTACAACTTTATTTTGAGACAATTAAAATTACTAATATTATGATTAATTTATTGCAGCTCAGTTAAAAGCTGCTAACGATTTCTTTAGTTCATCTGCATCAGGGAATAGAGTATGTTGTTAGAGCTTACTGAAGGGGTTTGGGTTTGATTTTTGCCCCTTCTCTGTACACTTTTGTGTCCAGTGTATGCAACCAAATTTCTTATTTTCAGAGATTCCTATAGAGTAGTAGGCTTTGAAGTAGAAACATTCTCTATTGACAAAGATGAATTAGCCTTTGCCGAGGATACCTGCACATTCCCACCGCAGCCAAGCCCACAATTAGTAAATGAAGACACTGGTACCAAATTGTATTTTACATATTCTGTGGAGTGGGGCGAGTCTGAAATAAGTTGGGCATCAAGATGGGACATTTACTTAGGCATGAAAGATGTACAAATCCATTGGTTCTCTATTGTTAACTCCATTGTAGTATTATTCTTCTTGTCAGGTAAGTTATTACACGGTAATAATTATACTTAGTATATTCAAAATTCATGATTAAAACATCAGTATAAAATAAATAACTTGATTAAATTTTAACATAAGTTTACTGACTATAATATGTTAGAGGGTATGAGGATGACTGAGAACTTATTCTTAGCATTCCATAGATTCTCCGTGCGGGCACAACGTGGGACTAGCAACCCCTTTCAGTAGGTTTAGGGTGGCCACGCGTTGTTTATGAATATTGTTTACAATTTGTTTCTATAAAATTTGCAGGTATATTGACTATGATCATGGTACGCACATTGCGAAAAGACATCGCCCGTTATAATTCAGATGAGGGTATTGATGATATGATGGAAGAAACTGGCTGGAAGTTGGTACACGGAGATGTTTTTCGCCCACCACCGAAGAGAATGCTGTTTGCAGCCGTTATTGGCAGTGGGATACAAGTTTTCCTTATGGCTCTCATTACAATATGTAAGTATATGGTTGTAAATTTATTACAATTAAATCTGCCTTGTGACTTACAAAATCTCTTCTTGGGATAATGGTGCTCTATGTCTTACACCAAATCTCTGAATGTATTACCCCAAGTCTCTGACTTTGAGTAAGACATAGATTTCCTGGGGTAAGACATAGATTCCCTGGGGTAATAAATTCACCCATCTCCAGTTTTCTTATTCAGGAACACTCAATGAAACTTACCACTTATTTCTTTTCAGTCATCGCTATGCTTGGCATGCTGTCACCGGCTAGTCGCGGTGCTCTAATGACAGCCGCCATATTCCTATATGTGTTTATGGGTCTCATCGCGGGATATTACTCCGCTCGACTTTATAATACCATGAAAGGCAAACAATGGAAGCAAGCAGCATTCTTAACGGCTACTTTATACCCAGCAATTGTCTTTGGCACATGTTTCTTTTTAAACTTTTTCATAATGGGCAAACATTCAAGTGGTGCTGTGCCATTTTCCACCATGATGGCATTGTTATGTTTATGGTTTTGTATATCATTGCCGTTAGTATATTTGGGATATTATTTTGGATGTAGAAAACAGCCTTTCCAACATCCTGTAAGAACTAATTTTATTCCAAGAAAAGTACCGGAGCAAGTTTGGTACATGAATACACTTATGTGGTAAGAATCTTTTGTTTATTCTGTAGTACCTAGGCTGACACCATAATGTAAGTTAAAAAACCAAAAAATTAACCAATACCTACCTGACTTCGTTAAAATTTGGCATATAGATAGCTTTCATGATGACGAATTCCAATACAAATGATTTTTGATAACTCCCACCTTGAAGCATAATAACAAATATGAAGTAGCATGTATAAGGATAAATATGTTAAGTATTCCCACTGCAACTATGTCTACTTTTCCTTGAGTGTTGCTATAACCTTCGCAATACCTGGTCCTATCAGCTTTATTCGGGTAATTATCGCCGCATTTTTATAATTACTTTATGAACAACAATCATATAACACAGGTAATTTCGTACAATGCTGGCAAACATAACGGCTAATACTGTGCGAGCGAAATCCAATATTATTACGTGGGAGCGATAAAGATAGGCATTGAATCGTAAGTGGTCATTGTACGAGGGTTCAAGGATTTTGGATGGATGTTATGTATGTCTGTATGTTCAAGTATGCCCCGTGTGACGAGGGGGTCCCGTCTTGCGATGGGTAAGAGTACAAAATGTCGCCACCCCAATACATCCCGAGAGTGTCGTAAGAGGCGACTAAGGGAACACTTACGCAAAAAGATCCATTGCGTAGAGAAGGAAAACTCGAAATGAAACCCGGTTTTCAGTAAAATGAATAGTTGAAGACCTTATGGCGGCTTGAAAAATTTCTACTGCGGGTCGCGGCGATTCAACACGGCAATAGGCTTACCACCTCTTATGTGGGGCATAAAATTACAAGGTGTAATGTGGGCGTATACTATGCTTCTGCCTACCCCTTCGGAGATAAAGGCGTGATTATATGTATGAGCGGCGGCGTGACGTGAAAGTTTCACGCACTCCTCACCCCTCACGAACCGAGATAACACACGAACCAACCCCAAAAATGCAGAATAGCACGCGATCTCCTAGGCAAAGCCGCGTTGGTAGCCAAAGCCTGTCGGAAATCCTTGGATGTCCTTCCGAGGGTTGGCAATTGGCAGTTATAGGGCACCGTGTCGGTAGGAGTCCGGTGTAGTATCCATGAGAATTTTCACACCTAAAAAAAGGGTCAGTGTACCTACGTAATTTTTCGTCGCCTGTGATTCATTCTAGTAAAGGTTGTAAGTACTAGATGGGTACTCTTTTTTAAACCCAGCTAGAGAATCAAATTATAACTAGTAGTAACTAGCTGCCTGGACGAGGCCGCAGTGGTGGCTGTAGGTCTATTGGGAGTCCTGGGACATCCTTCCGAGAGCTTACCCGGGGCTACCAACCATAGGCTGTTGGGCGTTACGTGAGGTTTTTTAGTCAGTAGGAGTCCGGCATAGCATCCATGATGGATTTTCCCTAACGTTAAAAAAAAGTAGTAACTAGCTGTGCCGCGCTTCTTTTGCGTCTTTAAAAGAGAGACAGGGAGAGGGGTATATTTAATTGCATATTGGACTATTTTAGAAAAAGTAGTGTCCGACCGAAACTGGTTTTCCGGCCGAAACCGAAACCGAAACCGAACTTTCGGCCCCAGGGTCAGTTTCGGCCGAAACCGAAACCGAAACCGAAACTCACGTGTTCATATTGAAAAAAAAAAAAAAAAAAAAAAAGACAGCCAAGTGCGAGTCGGATGCCCGCAGAGAGGGTTCCGTTACAAAAATTGGGTACAAAAATTTCCGTTTGTTGTGTGGATGCTTTTTTCTGATTTTAGCATTGAGTTATTATTACTACGTATAGAGAACGAATCACGAAGTAAAATTTTGCTCCAAGCGTTATGGTCCACGGACCATAAGTCAATTAGTCTCTTGCGAGCACCCGGCACAACGTGACGCCTTCATCAGTGAAAAGATTTGCGTAAAATGCCTTCGTGTGTTGTCCAATACTGTAAAAACCACTCAAAAACATAAAATAAAAGTCTTGGAAGTACTTTTCACTCGTAAGGATATAAGCTTTTCGATTTTTAACATGCATGATTTATTTAATTTATGTTTTTAATATCTAACCGCAATTTTTTACACTCGTGTTTCCTTACAAGTTATATGTTCTTGGAATACGTTGAAGGAAACGCGTAAGCGCCATGGAATTCACGGCGCTTTATACCTTCTGGTCGTGAAAAAACTATAACTAAGAAGCGATCTCGCCTTTGAATACTTTTTAATATGATTAGGTAACTAATTTATTGTTTAATCGCTGCAGCGAACTTTAGTTGTAACTCGTGGCCAAAGGCGTTCGCGTTTTTTGTTCGGGATGCTTTCTCTATACGTAGTAATAATAACTCTATGGATATTAGTAGGTATTTTTGTTATAGCAGCAATATAACAGGGTGAGGTGGTGGTTGCATCTCTCGGTCTCTTGACATCGCCAACGCTTTCAACACCTTGCCCTGGAGATGCATTTGGGAGGCGCTTATTTACCATGGCATGCCATCATACCTCTGTCGAATTGTCGGGGCCCATCTTTCCGAGAGGACCTTATCCTACCAGAGCTGGCTAGGGCAGGGTCGTCGAGATGTGTCGTTCGGCGTTCCATAGGGATCGGTCTTAGGACCGCTTCTTAGGAACATCGGTTACGATTGGGTGCTGCTTGGTCCGTTGCTCTAGAGGTGTCGGCGTAACGATTTACGACGACACCCTCATTACAGCACGAGGAGCAACGCACCGAGACGCAGCCCTAAAGGCCACCTGTGGGGTCCAGCTTACATAAAGGGGGCGTTAGCATCGGCACCGAGCTCTCGATGACGTATCTGGGGCTCGTACTCGATAGCCGGTGGAACTTCGGATGCCACTTCTGAAGTTTGGTCCTATAGCTGAGGGAGCCCAATATCAGGAGACCCAACGCTTCCTGCAGGAGACTGTACCTTGGGATCGTGCAGAGCATGGCCCTATACGGGGCCTAACGGGGCCCCCGTATGGTCGGAGATCCTGATGGCCAGCAATGCGGCTAGAGTGCTTAGCCCGCAGAAGGCGACGGCTGTCAGGGTGATAAGGGGATACCGCACGATCTCAGTTGAGGCGGCATGTCTTCTAGCCGGGATCCCTCTATGGGACCTGGAAGCTAGGAAGCGAGGGCCCTTGCGTACATTGTTTAAATGGCGCAAGGAGGTGCTGGAGCGGGGCCATAGGCCTCTTCCTGTGAGCAGGTCGTGCTCTTAAAAGAGACGGCGGGGAGGAAGCGTGAGAGAACTCTCCAACCCGAATTCCACAGTCTGCGGTGGCGCCCCATACACGGTGACAGGGCTGCTACCCATCCTTACAGAAGCAGGCCTTAGATGATAGCGTGACGTGAGAGATTCATGCACATCATCAAGAAGCGGGATAACTGAATAACCTCCAAAAGACGCGGCCGCAGTATGCATCATTCCCAGGGCATACCCGGGGCTCTCAACCGTAGGCTGTTAGGTAGGATACGTGTGCTTTTTAGTCGGTAGAACTACTGTACAGTTAAAATTTTAGGCCTCTATCAGACCCGGTTTAACTCCTCCGTGCGAGAGTTCGACTTTCATTTTTTCAATAGGTGCAGCAAGTTTCACCAATTGCCATAAATCAACGGTATAAATCTTCTCAAGTGTTCATTTTAGAAATATCTCCACCTAAAGATGAGTTTCTTTCTTTTACGTGTGGAATTACTTATAGATGCTGTTGCGAACTCCTACCGACTAAAACTACACGGTGTCCTGCTACTAGCTCTTGGCTGGTTTTGGATACATTCTAGACGTATATAACTAAAACTGGACAACAGTGAGTCGGACTAACGCACGTAGGGGTCCGTACAAGAAAAGCGGCAAAAAATCACGTATTTTGTATAGGAAGCCCCCTTTATTATTATTAATTTCTTGCTATAGCGCCAACAAAAATCTGCAAAAGTTTTAACTGTCTAACTATCACGGTGCACGTTGCATGAGTTACAGCCTGCCGACAGATAGACAGACGACCAACAAAGTCAACGAAAACGACAACAAAGGGGTAGGGTTATGTAATGTCCTAGATCACCTTTATAGGATGCCGTACTATTGATTGGAAGTCCTTTGTAAATCTGTAAATCTTTGGTTAGTAACATATTAACTGGTTGGACTGACCCCAACCACGTCACAAGCAGAGTCAGGCACTCAAAATTCATGAATACGTGAGTTTCGGCCCGGCCGAAAGTTTCGGCCCATTTTGGCCGAAACCGAAACTGCGGCCGAAACTCGATTTTTTGGCCGAAACTGGCCGAAACCGAAACCGAAACCGAAACTTCGGTCGGTCACTAAGAAAAAGTAATTCAAGTTAACAAATTAAAACATTTTTTTAATACACGATTCTCACGTAACTTACCATTTATGTAGCGTACCCAACGGAAGATCTCTAAAGGAATACATTTTCACCGTTTTAGATACTACAGTTCATTGCTGCTCCGCTCCTATGCGTATTATCGTGATGTCATTAAGCCTGTAGCCTTCGTAATATCGAACTTTATAAAAATGTTTGAATTCCAACCAGTTTTTATGAGATCGTTCAAACAAGCAAACGAACAAACCATTCAGCTTTAAAATTAGTATCTATACATATTAAAATGATAGAAAAGTCAAAACTGTACATTGGAAATATTAAAAAAAAATACTAGCTGGGTGTTCAACATAAGACACCGAAGCCGAAAATATAGTTAGAAATTTTTTTGTCTGTAGTCTGTTTATCTGTTTGTCTGTTTGCTTTGCTTTGTCCGGATCTCGAAAATTACTTAATAGATTTGATTCAAATTTTGCACAAATATTACCTAGGGGTAGGGTCTTAAAATAGGCTATATATTATCACGCTACATATCCTAGGGGCTAAGCAGAGAGCAATCAAATTGGCATTTTAACATAATTTTCACGCGGACGAAGTCACGGGCAACAGCTAGTTGTTAATAAATTATGTTTTATTATTGTATTTTCCAGTGTTCTAATGGCCGGCTTACTACCATTTGGAGCCGTGTTCATTGAATTGTTTTTCATATTCAACGCGCTGTGGGAAAACCAGTTTTACTATTTGTTTGGTTTCCTGTTTTTGGTATTTTGTATACTGGTGGTGTCGGTATCACAAATATCGATTGTTATGGTGTACTTCCAACTGTGTGGAGAGGTATGTCTGTCTGTATTTATTAATCTTTCAGCTTAGCGACGTCTGTATTATTAGATTCCGTATTACTCTAATCGGTTGAAACAAGATAGAAGATGTTTTGGCTCTGGGAAGCGCTCGTGGCCCTGCGGACTCAGTGTTCTGTAAACGATCACTGCAGTAAGCAACTTTCACTATGGCCGGTCCATGGATGGGTGAACATCCATGTGATCACTTTGTGACATTTATTTGAGCGTTTCCGTGCTTCGGAAGGCACGTTAAGCTGTTGGTCCGGTTGCCAGTAAAATGGCAGTTGTTAAGTTGAAGACTTTATTTTAACAGCAGGCAGTCACAACCTGCGCCTGTCCATTTAAACACGGCAATACGGCTCACCACCCATTACGTGGGACAAATTATACAAAAAGGTGAAATGTGGGCATATAATATGCCTCTGCCTACCCCTTCGGGGATAAAGGCGTACCCATATGTATGTATGTTGTCAACGAATTCTTATTTGGTGAACGATTCTGTCGCCGAATCACTCATGAATTAAACGTTCTGAGGGGCAAGTGCGAGTTTTTGCGTGAGCTTGTCGACATTCACGGCTCACTAATTTGTTTGGAATCGAGACCCCGCCACCTAGCGTAAACGCGGGAACTTGTCTCGATCCCATACAAATCGGTGATAACGCGCTCGTTCGTGAATGTCGACAGGCGCTCACCGAAACTCGCACTTGCCCCTCTGTTGGCGAAACGTTCGTAGTTGAAAGGTTCTGTCGGTGAACAACTCATAATCGAAACGTTCTGTCGGTGGCTCATCCGGCAGAGAAACGTCTGTCGGAGGTATGTTTCAGAGCCATAACTGCCAGCCATGCTTAGGTCTCGGGTTCGATTCCTGAGGCGGTCTAAATATTTTTGTGACCCACAAATGTTTGTTTAGGAGTTTGGGTGTTTTCTATGTATAGGTAATATTTATTATGTATGTATTTAGAAATCGTTTCAGTCGTCTAGATCCCTTTTATCAGCTTAATTTGGGCTAGATAAAGTTGTGTGAAATTGTCCTCAAATATTTATTTAGTAATTAAGTAGATACTTTAGTAATCGTTTTGCTTTTTACAGGACTACCATTGGTGGTGGAAGAGTTTTATTGTGTCAGGCGGGTCTGCCGTTTACATTTTGATATATTCCATATTTTATTTTATTACGAAATTGGAAATCACAGAATTTATACCAACGTTACTTTATATTGGTTACACAGGTAAGATATCTATACAAATATTATAAAGAGGAAAGATTTAATTGTTAGTTTGTTTGCATCGAATAGGCTCCGAAACTACTGAACCGATTTGAAAAATTCTTTCACTGTTGGGAAGGTACACTATTCCCGGTGAACATAGGCTATATTTTATTCCCGTATTCCTACGAGAAGGGGAACTACGTGGGTGACACCCGTCCCACGTGACATCCACTAGTTTCTAATATACACTATATATACACATTGAAAATAAAAAAGTCGTGTCTCCTTGAAGTTGAACCTAGGTAACTGTTCAATAAATTTGCATAATAATACTGAAGAATTACATACCTACCTACATTCTTTATGCGTCATAAACCACGCATAACTAGTGTGCATGCTTGACATTAATATGTGACAAAAATATTAAAGTTGCTTATATTGGGTGTAACAAAATTACCTCTCCAAATTTCATGAGATGACTTGGCATCGGAAATCAAATACAAATATTTAATAAAAAAGGGGGGTAAATTTAATAAAAAATTTTTTCATACTTTTTTTTATTTTTTTTGTCGCACATTAAGAATTCATTTTTTACCGCGGCAATTCGAGGTAACATGGTCGCCGTGGCAAAACAAACACAGAGCACCCGTCTGGCTGTCGTTGTCGCTTTCTACTGCCGCTCAGTAGCGATAGAAAGGGTGAAAATAACAATTTATAGGACCTTTAAAACGGCTTTACGGTTAAAGTATTCATGTGATTTTTTTTCTTCATTTTTGTAATGTTTCTTGACTGATGCCACGTCACGTGACGAAATTTGGAGAGGTAATTTTGTTACACCCAGTATAGAAAGAATTAAGCAAATATGTTAAAAATACAAATTCAAATTCTTTTTTTTTTTAATTTTGATGGGGCTATAAACTTTTGTTTCCATTCCTCAGACATGTCCAAACAATAATATATCTTTATCACAAGGATCCTTCAAGCTGTTTGGGAGATACAGTGGCGCTACCAAATAGTGCGAACGCACTTACGCACCACACAAATTTATAACATTCCTGAGAAATGCATATTGTTTATTTTGTGTCTTCTTGTTGCAGGTCTCATGGTGTTAACGTTTTGGCTCCTTACTGGAACAATCGGATTTTTCGCAGCATACACATTTATTAGAAAGATTTATGCTGCAGTAAAAATTGATTAAATCATTTAGTGGTATTTATTCCTAATGTATCCAAGTGTGTATGTTGAATGAGTTGAACGAAGAATTTAGCCGATTGCTGATGATATTATTTTGTGTAAATAGATATTTAGGTAAACATTGCATTTTAAAAGAATATTTGATTCTATATTTAAGCGTTTCGTATAATTTTGAGTTTAAGATATGTGTAATGACGTTACAAGTTTCACAGTCCCGCCTGCTTTCTTCACAAAAAACAAAACAGCAGTCAATTAATTTGTACACAAGTTCGCAAATCTTCCAGTGCAATAAAATTGGGTCAACTGTAATTTGTACAATGTTTTACAGTTATAACTGCTGTTGTTTGCGAGTCGAGTGTCGTGACCTACCGAGATTCCATGAATATAATAAAATATATAAGTATTCATCCATTGAAAGGCTTTTTGTTATTTATTGTCCTTACTGGTTGAAGAAAATGGGACAAACCGGTCTTTCGAACATTTTCTTCAATTAGTCGCAGACCTTGACAAATATTACCTACTTGTGAGATACATTTAAGTTCCTATGCGATGGCCAAGTTACTCTATTTAGTTATATAAAACATAAAAGATTGTATTATATTGATTATGGACATGGTTCACATTCGGCATTTTTTTTACAGGTTGGTATAAATTGGGCTATTCCCACTTCCATTTTTAGGAAGAATAAGGTTTGATCCTAATTCTAAAGTAGTCTATAGTGCCGCGGGAAAGAATATTTAGGTACCCCTGTCCTGTGTGGACTCCCGAAAATATATTCGGTATCCAAACGAAGCTCACCTTCAAGGGATGTATCTGCTACTTAATATAATATGGAAAATATGTTATCAAATCATTGAGATAGCCGATTCGATTGACTAGGATACTATTAGGTACTACATAATGTAATCCCTGATTCTCCGTCCCGCAGCCATGTCACCCTCGAAATATACCTTCCCCTGGTAGGTGGATATACCATTTATTTTTAGTTGTGCCTTAGTTTACGTCATATTTGATGGGGCACGGTGGAGATAAAATTGTGTCGGACGGGTGCAGAAATGGCCAGGCGCGGGCGAACACAGGATGCATTTGTCGTTGTAGTGTTCGATTTCATCACGAATAATGACGTGGCCGTCGTCTTCGTCAGATGAAGAGGATCTGGCAGCTCTGATGCATTTATAGAACTTACGAGTAGGTACAAAGAAACAAAAGATATGCGGTAGGTACTCACTGTATGGCAAGCAGGACGCATTGATTTTTTATTCAATTCAAAAACTTCAACTGGAAAATCTAAAACACTACCGTAACCAGATCGTTTCCACGTAGTAGGTACTAGCTGACCCTCGCAACTTCGTTTACGTCACATAAGGTGTACGAAAGCAGAGGTACTTCTTCATCAGACTCATCAAGCAGCATGTGAAACGGCCCTGTTTGCTTAATCATAAAAGAGCTTAAAGATAAAGTCTATTCTATGATTAAGCCAACACGCCCGTTTAGATTTACCCTCACATTCAAAGGAACCCTTGAATTCTAGGAGTACCTAAAGTTGAGATGTCTCTAATTTCGAAATTACAAAACCCTCTACATTAAAACTTGTGTGAAGCAATCCTTAAAATAATCCCTTTCCAACACTAAAATAATATTTGAAATCGGACCACGCGTTGAGAAATCACAACTGAAAAACTGTTTTGTCTTTCATCCCCCCTCCCGCAGGAACCAAGCAAAATATCGGAATCAAAAGTATCCAAGAACCTTCCTCGGACTATAAGCCCTAATCGTACCAAGTTTCATTCAAATCGGTTCATTAGTTTCAGCGTGATACTTATTCGGGATACAGACAGACATGAAAATTTAAAATTACATTTTCGGCTTCAGTATCGATTAGAGAATGCCCTACCATTAAATTTTAAAAATATCTTCCATGTACAGACTCTCGACCCTCAACAGTTTTATTATATGTATACCTAGATATGTCTAGGAAGTCTCCAGTGTTTTAATACAATTCTGTCCAAAGTAAGTGAACTTACTTAACTCACCATACTCATTTAATTCTTGGGAAATCACTCACAAAATTTTATAAGTATTAAATTCTATGTTGTCACGCATTTTTGCATATAAATCCGTTCCTGTGTTCACTATCCGTGTGCTTCAAGCTGTAATCCTCACATTTGAAATCTCAATGAAAACGAATTTTGACAACGCCAAAAAATAGTCGTGAAATAGTCGTAAATAGTCGTACATGTAAAAAAAATAGTCGTATTATAGTTTCGGCGTTATAGCTATAGGTTAGTGAGGATTATGGCTTGAACGTCAAGCTGTAATCCTCACCTCTGGTGCAAGCAAACGGTAAATTCTATCGAATTGGTTTAGGTTCCAAAAAATAGTCGTGAAATAGTCGTAACGACCTGCCAAATCTCAGAAATAGTCCATAAGCGGTTCCCGAGTTAAGAAGGTACCGTGGTGAGGATTATGGCTTGAACCTTTGAAAACTTCAAATTTCTCCGGAACGCCTGCGAATTTTGGTTCAAAGTTTGTGCCAAAAAATAGTCATGAAATAGTCGTATGAAGCCATAATAAATGTGAGTTGATTTAATGTGAAAATAAAAACTTTTTATTTTCCCTACATTTCTATTGATGTACAGTCGTGTACAAAATTTGTAACTTCCAATAATACTAGAGGAAGTCACGCGGTTTTACCCGCGTAGCTCCCGTTCCCGTGGGAATGCGGGAATAAGGAGTGTCATAGGCTATATAGCATCACGCTACAACTAATAGGAGCGGAGCAGTAATAGTAAATGTTTCAAAAACGGGGGACGACGGAAACAGTTAATACTCTCTCTTATGTGGTGCAATAGAAGTTGCGCGGGGCAGCTAGTATTATTATATTAAGCGGAATATTTCCCAATATTCTAATTCTGTCCCAATATTATAACGAGAGAAGATTTGATTGTTTGTATGTTTGCATCGAATAGGCTCCGAAACTACTTAACCAATTTGAAAAATTCTTTCACCGTTGGGAATCTACACTCTTCCCGGTAAACATAAGCTATATTTTATTCCCGCATTCCCACGGGAACGGGAGCTATGTGGGTAAAACCGCGTGACTTCCTCTAGTATCATTGGAAGTTACTTTGTACACGACTACATCAATAGAAATGTAGGGAAAATAAAAAGTTTTTATTTTCACATTAAATCAATTCAATTTTTTTATAGCTTCATACGACTATTTCATGACTATTTTTTTGGCACAAACTTTGAACCGAAATTCGCAGGCGTTCCGGAGAAATTTGAAGTTTTCAAAGGTTCAAGCCATAATCCTCACTAACCTTAGACCATATAACACGGGACTAGCCTTTGCGAACCACCGCATACAAAAATATTCTGCCAGTTTTCATACAAATGAAGGGGGAAACACAAAGACATATAAAATTTCATTGCATTTAAAAATGTATTTATCGACAAACGCGTAATGGCTGTTGTGTGTTAATTGTTATTGTACAGTCAACTACAATGTAATGTACTAGTTTAATCATATAAAATGATGCACTGATGTACAGGCTTTTCATAAAGCCAAAAGACCAAATGGTCATGTGCAATGGCAGAAAACAATGCTTAAGTAAGGCGCATCCTGTGGTTAGATGATCTAAGTCACTAACCTATAGCTATAACGCCGAAACTATAATAAGACTATTTTTTTTATATGTAGGTACGACTATTTCACGACTATTTTTTGGCGTTGCCAAAATTCGTTTTCATTGATATTTCAAATGTGAGGATTACAGCTTGAAGCACACCACTATCCGACTTTTCCGTCATGCCGCCCTGCTAACAGCGGGTGAGAGAAGGGAGAGGAAGCGGCTCCCGCGCCACGCCTATTGTTCGGCGCTACACCTCTTCTATACGTTTTGTATGAAATGTGACTGAAGGGGCGCCGCGCGCCCGTGCCGCACCCGGCCGCGCCTCAACGCCTCTTGTGTATCTCCCGCGCCTAAGCTATGTAAGTAAGAACTCTTTAGAACCGGTAGGTACTGGATCTGGTGTGCAACAAACAACAAACGAGGATTCCCTCTGGGTTGCAATACAGATCTGATCAGTGGTTGAGTGGCTCTGTCGCAAAATGTCCACTTCTCAAAATGTCCACTGGTCGGAAAATGTCCTTTTCGCAGAATGTCCACTTCGCAAAATGTCCACTTCGCAAAATGTCCACTTCGCAAAATGTCCACTTCGCAAAATGTCCACTGCGCGAAATGTCCACTTCGCAGAATGTCCACTTTACAAAATGTTTAGCTATTTAGTGAGTGGAAGGCAAACTACAAAACAAAAAAAATAACCACGAAAGCTAAGGCCTTAGCCTTCTAACCTAACCTATCCGAGTCGGGGTACTCTGAGTCAGGGTGTTAACCATTCACTTATAATGGTTAACACCTCGACTCGGATAGGTTAGGTTAGAAGGCTAAGGCGGGAGCGAAGCGGAGCGGAGCTCCCGCCTTAGCCTTCGTGGTTATTTTTTTTGTTTTATAGATTTTAAACTTATGCATTATGATACGTACCCCTGAGTACTGAGACTCGTAATCGTACAATAAACTCATAGGCGAATTGATTATTATGTATTTCATACATAGTTCAATCAATCTTAGCACAGTTAATTGTAGTTGAATAAATCGTAGATGAATCGTCCATTATTTGTTTCGACCAGTAGTTATAACAAAAATAGGTGAAACGATCTTTAGGTGTTTTAATCAGTAGTTATTTTGACCGTAGTTGTTTTGAAAATAGTTGAAACAACTTTAGTTATTATGATAGGTAACCCGGAAAACTGAGTACAGACACGAATGGTTTCTAACTATGTTCGCGAAGTGGACATTTTGCGAAGTGGTCATTTTGCGACCAGTGGACATTTTGAGAAGTGGACATTTTGCGACAGAGCCGTATTAGTATGGAGAACACATCTCTAATTTCTCTATTAGGTACTGAAAAATTCTAAATCTCTGGTACTAACCATTCATAATAGTAACGCATTGGAAAAAGAATGTAATACCATAGTGTGTAAGGTACTTTATTGGAAAAATGGGGCCAAGCTTGTATGACTAGACATAAAAAAGTTGGTCATTATCTGTCAGATTAATGTCAATTGTCTAAACAGATTACAGATTACAGATACAGAAACAGCCGGAAAAGCGAAATGTCATTAATTTAAGTAGGTGCATTCTTCTAGTATTTATTTTTATTGTATTGTATTATTTTCTACGTAATTAATTTTAAGCTACTAAATTATATGTACAAAATGGAAACCAAAGTAGCAATAGTAACAGGAAGCAACAAGGGCATTGGATTCGAGATCGTCAAAGGATTGTGCCAAAAGTTCGAGGGTGTCGTATACCTTACTGCTAGAAATGAAGAAAGAGGACTAGAGGCCGTTAGGAAGTTGGAAGAATTAGGCCTGAAACCCCTATTTCATATTTTGGACGTTACGAGTGAACAAAGTGTTCAAGATTTAGCCTCACACATTTCCAAAAATCACGCGGGTATTGATGTTTTCGTAAATAATGCCGGTATTATAGATTTTGATAAATCAGTCCAAACCTACGAAGAATCTAAAAATCTCATCGATACAAACTTTACGAGCTTACTGACTATATCGAAAATAATATACCCACTTCTTAAAAATACTGCACGTATTATTAATTTAACCAGTGATTGGGGATTACTATCGAATATACGTAAGCAGATGTGGTTAGATACTTTGATTAAGGATGATCTCACAGTTGATGAAGTTGTCAGTTTTGTGAATGATTTTCTTCAAGCAAGTAACAATGGCAAGAATGCTTACTTATCATTTGCTGGTGCTTATGGAGGTTATAAAGTTTCAAAAGTTGCCCTTTCAGCTCTCACATTTGTTCAGCAGAGGCAATTCACTGCAGAAGGCAAAGATATTTCAGTAAACTGTGTTCATCCTGGTTTTGTTATGACAGACATGACCAAGGGTATGGGAGATTTCACACCTGAGCGAGGTGCCCGTGGCCCTCTGTACTTGGCTGTTGAAGCGCCACAGTCACTTAAAGGAGCGTTCATATGGCATGATTGTCATAGAGTCAATTGGGACGATTGAGGTGTTGTGGATATTTGAATTGTCGATGTTAAAAACATTTTAATCCTGTGATACCAGTGTCGCATGCACTTTAAACTACAATACATCATTTCTTTTAGTTATTATATTTTTATTTTTGTACACTATACCTAAAGTTTTTTATTTCTTAATGTGGGTAGAACTATAAGTATCATGTCTATTGGGGCAGGTTTATGGGAGAGCAAAGAACCATAGACTTATCCACTGATAGAACATGCTGAGGTTCATTACGGTGTCAGATCTATACAGTACAGATACATCACATAAGATTAAAGTGGAGGTGAAGTTAGAGAGCTATGGCAAAGACAGACCCCATGAATGAGATGTGTAAATGGTTGACCACTTTGTATACTATTACAATATTATGAAAGTTTTGTTCAGGCCATTTTGTTAATATGCAGGAAATCATTGTAAAAGCGCTATAACTCACAATTTTTAAATTTGTTTTTGCTTATTCAGAATTTCTCAGTACATACTTCCAATGTAAAAGTGAACTGCTCGAACTCAACATCCATATATATTGTTACATGTATTTCCAAGTAACAGTGTTTTTTTAAATATTTAAAACATGCTTTTTTTATTTTTATAAATCGGAGATAATTCACTAGGTATATATTGTTAGTGCAACTAAATCAAACAAACAAAAAATTTTATAGCTGATATGATTCTTATTGGAATCTGATAAGGTTCATATTATTTTAGCAGTAATGTTGTTGACAATGTTTTAGAGATAATAATTGGAAATGAGTACAAAGGCTGTTAAACCGTTCTATGTTTGTACCTATTGTCTTACAATGTATAGCACTTAAAGCATATCTCCATAGTAAATTCAGATCTACTCTGATATCTCAAAGTAGTGGATTATAATATATTGTGGATCACAATAGATCAGTAGGTGATTGGTTGCATTGAAACTAGCTTATAGGCTAGGAAAGCCGCTCTCTCAAATATAAGTTTATGAATAACTACCTGACCTCAACCAATTTCATTTACATTTCAGCTCAGCTTTTTAATATGTATGTATTATAACATCAACCTTCCTCAGAATCACTGTATCTATAGCTGAAAACTGTATTAAAATCAGTTGAGTATTTTAAAAGATCATAAGGCACTGACAGAATAAACATTTTCATTTTGTAGGTACCTACTATGTTAAGAAAAAAGATATTACAAGCTGATACATTTCTTTTCTATTCCCTATCTCTATGCCCTTTCCTAAGCTCTATTTCTGTATCAAATTTCATCAGAAAAGGTTCAGTCGTTAAGTGAGTCGTGGTTGTGAAGACATGAGGTAGTTTTGCAGTTAAATAATAGTACCTAGAAAATAATGAAGTAGGTATGTTGAATACCAGGATGGCGCCCAAAGTTAAGTACCTATCAGTTACTCCAGCCTAATTTTTTTATATCGTTGAGGTGGCAGACAAGCAACTGACCACCTGATCGTAAGTGCGGACGTTGGCAACACCAGAGGCACTACTGGCGCTGCCGACCCATTTATTACTTCTGAGTCCTGACTTTAAAAGTCATTTCTTCTTCAACACACTTGACTGACTTTAAAGTCAGTCAAGTGTGTTGAAAGATACTTCAATTCAAGTTTCTTTATATTTATACGACTTAAATTATGATTTTTCGGGTAGGATACCTATAACAAGTCTACGGCGCCCTCTCCGTAGACTGCGAAGCTTGGGTGGGAGAGTCATTTACCGCTCCCTCCCTGCCGCCTTTTCTATTAGAATGTATCTACTGCCCGCAGAAAAACGCGGCAGCGTCTCATTAACTTATGCTGATAATCATGGCTCGAACCATGGTCTCCAGCGAGAGAAAGTGCACCTCCAGACTTGCTACAAAAACCTGGCTCCCCTCCAGACACTCGTCCATGACTTCTGACAACTCGTCTGATCGCCTCGATTGTGGTATTTCCCTACTTTACCTAGTTGCTCAGGTAAAAAAACTTATGTCTCAACAAGTTTCTGGCGGAGCTGGGACCGCTGAGTCTCGATTTCTCGAGAATATTAAACAATGGCGCATGGGCTCTCGCTTCCAGCAGAAGACATGCCACCTCAACGGAGATCGTGGTGTAGGTACCATGCTGACGGTCATCGCCTTCGGCGGGCATTGCGATCGTTAGGGTCTCCGCCTAAATGAGGCTCGCCGAATAGGGCTGTACTCCGCACGATCCCGAGATACAATATCCTGCGGGAGTTTTAGTTACCCTTATGTTGGGCAATAATCGGAAGTCTTTGTTTTAGGCTCAAACTTCGGGGATGATGTCAGAAGTTCCATCAGATATCGAGTATGAGCCCTAGAAACTTCATCGAGGGGCTCGATGCCGTCGATGCTAACGCTCCCTACTTGTGTGCTAAATTTCGTAGGCGATCTCTTCGCCTCGGATTTGTGAAGGGCAACCATCAGACTTAACTGCCGTATTCGACCGACGACTTGAGCAACACCTGCAAAGGCCTTTGCTTCTCGCGCCGTAACGAGGGTGTCTTCAGCGTAGCACGATTGCACTGAAACCTCTGAACAATGAACCACGCAGCACACAATCGGAGCCCATGTGATGTTTTACAGAAGCGGTCCTAGGACCGATCCCTGTATAGCACACGACACCTCTCGCCGACCCAGCCTAAGCCAGCTGGGGTAAGATATGGTCGACAAACCGACGAAGGTAAGGAGGCACTTTATGATAAATGAGTGGCTCCCTAACGAAACTCCAGGGCAAAGTGTTGAAGTCGTTGACAATGTCAAGAGGCACCGCTATCACCGGCAAGGCAAGGCCTTGCGATTTCGCTTTCTTTCTCGCGTTCACGGTGGTACGCTCTCGACTGGCGTCGGCCGAAACCAAACTGGTTATCCGCCACTTTGGCCCACGCGAGTGAGGTGCCCGACAAGGCACTCTGCAACAATACCAAGTATATCAAAGTACTCGCACACCTAGTCGAGCAACACGATCGGCCGTTACCCGGGTTGTAAGTCCGCCGGCCGGCCCCGCATTTTTCCACGCCCTGGGAAACCGGTCTCTTTCGAGGTATGCCCTAAATATGATAGAGCTCTCTATCAGTCGAGGCCCAAGTTCCTGAGCCAGGACGGATACTCGGTCTGGAATGCCGTCAGGTCCAGAGGCTGTGTTCCTGCAGGATTTAAGCAGCAGCAAAGCCGTCCTTAACTCACCCTCAGTGACTTTAGGCACTTACGAATATGTTCCTACGCTCTCGATGGGAACAGGGAACTCAAGACCCTCCCCGTGCGCTCCGACTGGAGGCTTTGGGTCAGGCTTGCGCCTACCTAACCATTAAGTACCTACGGGTGCCACTGAGTTCTGCTCCAGGGTCTCCAGCAGGTCTTCGCGGGCCAACTTTTCAGACCGCCGGATTTTCGGGCTACTTCGAGGACTACAACATACGAAATGGACCCTCAGTTGAAAATTTTCAGGCCGCCCATAAAGCCAGCAACTTGACTTATAATACCTATTGTCATTTTACTAACAGCTGGGTTTCGTTTCGAGTTTTATTTCTCTACGTAAAGTACGTAATGGATCGTTTTGCGAAAGCTCTTACGACAACCTCGGAATGATTTGGGTTGGTAGGTAACATTTTGTATTACTTCCCGTCGCCACATGGGACACGAGTTGCATGAAACTAAAAAAAGTGTTTGTCTTAGGTACCTATTGTATCTCTTCATTCATCAGTCTCGGGCCCCGGGCTTGTGGTTAGCCACCCGGGCCCCTCCGGCCAGCAGTGGCGGATACAGAAAAATCTCAAGGGGGGGGGGGGGCGCAAAAGATATTTTGAGTTTTAAGCTACCTTTACTATTATCGCAATAAAAAGTAATCAAGTCACATGTGAAGTTTATGAAAATTTTCACATACCTACCTACGCCCTCCGGTATTTTATAGTATTTTTATACGTATTTAGAGTATGAGTGATATTCAGGATAAAAGTAAACGAAACGAGAGGATAGTAATATTAGGTGATTATGGACTGTCATACTGAATTTCGAAGTTCGAAATAGCGATGAACTGTAGCCCAAAAGTACCGAAATGCGACTCACGTTAGTGCGAAAGTGCGCCACATCGATACCCATAATTTCGAATGTTTCTCACCGCGAAGCACGGTAGTGCGAAAGTATTCCACATCGATTCACACATTGTCGAATGTATTCCAGCGCGAGGAGAGCGCCCTGGTGCGTAGTAGTGGAGGTCGCTTGTTCCCAGAGAACATCGGTCGCTGAAGGTGAAGGAGAAGGTCGGCTTGCGACGATCTCTTTCAGGAGAGGACACACGGTGCTCCAGTGTACCATATCAGATTATGACAGGACATGGCTGTTTTGCCAAGTACCTGTGGGAGGTGGTGGGTGTGGAGTCGGACCCTGTGTGCTGTCACTGCCCAAGTTGCGTCATAGACTCGGCGGAACACACCCTCGCTGAGTGTGCGGCGTGGAACGGGCTGCGCATCGCCCTTACGGGCTATATCGGTAGGGACCTTTCGCTGCCAGCCGTGGTGCGAGCCATAGTCGGCAGCCAATCGTCCTGGGCTGCCTTTGCCTCGTTTGCTAGTGAGGTGATGGTGGCCTTAGGGAGTACTGGGGAGCCGCCCATCAGGCCCTCCGTGGAGAGTCCTGAAAGAACGGGGCGGCCCTTTGCCGGGCCGCAGTGATTTATCCACCAGCCTATCCTGCGACCCAGATAAGATGAGGCGGAACACTGCGGGGTTTAGTGGGTAGGACGGTTCCCCTTTTAGAAACGTGAGTCCCACACGAAGTCGCCCCACTCCCCCGAAGTGGGGCGGTGAAGTGCCTAACCTTCAGTCCCCGGGTAAAAAAAAACATTTCTGTGTTAAGCAAGAAGTAGCATGCCATTGCATTTACTATATTACTTCGCACTGACGTGCATCGCGATGGAATACATTCGACAAGGTGTAAATCGATGTGGAATATTTTCGCACTACCGTGCTTCGCGGTGGGAAACATTCGAAATTATGGGTAGGTATCGATGTGGCGCACTTTCGCACTAACGTGAGTCGCATTTCGGTACTTTTGGGCTACAGTTCATCGCTATTTCGAACTTCGAAATTCAGTATGACGGTCGATATGGATATGGTTGGGTGGGAGTGAAGCGCGATGGATACGAAAGTGCACTGGGAAAGTTTGGCGATGAACGAGTGAATAAAAATTTTTAACAAAAAAAAAACCGACTTCAAACAAAAACTAAAAATTGAAAAATAAAATTAACTTAGCACAAAGTAATAGGTAGTATATTTAGTTTTATATCAGATTTTATTGAATGTAATACTGAAATCGGCGCCAAGTAAAACTATGGTTTAGGTAGATATTATTAATCTCTCATAGAAATATTGGCACCGACTTCAGTATTACAGTCAATAATATCTGATATAAAACTAAATATACTATACCTATTACTTTGTGCTAAGTTAATTTTATTTTTAACCGACTTCCAAAAAAGGAGGAGGTTCTCAATTCGTCTGTATTTTTTTTTTTTAAATTTTTAGTTTTTGTTTGAAGTCGGTTTTTTTTTGTTAAAAATTTTTTTTTTCATGATTTTCAGTGACGGTTCGTCTGAAATTATATCTGTCTAGAGGTAATGTTCTCCCCAATACAAATTAATCAAGCCCAAACACAAGATAACTGCTGTAAATCGTTAAGGAATTCCCTCGATTCGAGGGATTTCTTCGATTTCTCCAGGATCCCAGCATTCGATTCTGACTTCCTGTTTATGGGACCACATGGGAAGCACCAGCTTTCAAACTTCAAGCGATTTGCCGGTAACAAACATAAAAAAAAAAAAAAATACTGACGAATTGAGAACCTCCTCCTTTTTTGGAAGTCGGTTAAAAATGGACAAAGCTGTTAGAAGTATGTTTGGAGAGGAATCTTGTGGTAACTAATACCATATTTGACCACAAAGATATCCTTTGTATATGAGAGAAAAAAAAGATCAGAGAAGCATAATTGACTTTGTGATACTACTATCACAAAGTCAATTATGCTTCTCTGATCTTTTTGTTCTTGTATCTTTCTCAGTTTTGCGTCTACACGCATGACTGAAAAAGAAAGTGCTAGACAGCCAGTAGACACCCGGGTACACCGCGGTGCCGGGTACTGTAATTGACACAGATCACTAATTGGTTATCAGCCGAGTAAGAGGTCTGTTTCAGCGGTGGCGGCATCGTGTGCGTGAACCTGTTAGTGTACTAGAGCCACAGACTTACAATAAGTAGCAGACAAAGCATTAGAGATTGAAAAGTACGCCAAAACTAACACATATAAAAACCACACACACTAACGCAACTACAGGGAAGGAGTTAGGCGCCTAGTTCAATAAGATTTATTTTAATGAAATAAGAGTATCTTAAAATACCTCTTTTAAGATTCCGTAGCCAAATGGCAAAAAACGGAACCCTTATAGATTCGTCATGTCTGTCTGTCTGTCCGTCCGAATGTCACAACCACTTTTCTCCGAAACTATAAGACCTATGCACTTGAAACTTGGTAAGTAGATGTATTCTGTGAACCGCATTAAGATTTTTAAATATAACTAGAAAAAACAGTAAATTTTGGGGGTCCCCATACTCAGAACTGAAACGAAAAGATTTTTTTTCATCAAACCCACACGTGTGGGGTATCCATAGATAGGTCTTCAAAAATGCTATTGAGGCTAAAGCACCTTTAGAAAAAAATGATGTTACAAAATCATTATTTTCTAAAGGTGCTCCCTCACCGGGAGCATTCGCGCGTAATGTAATGTTACGAGTCGAGAATTACAGCCAGTGCACGGTGGTCCAAGCGCCGAACAAGCGCGGTCATTAATACCTTACTTTATCAAATTTGTTGAATGGGATTTTTTCTGAGGGTAAATAATAACAAAAATACTTCACGAATGTACATTAATGCTTTATTTACATAATTTAATACATAATATACAGTAAACTGTACAATATGTACTGCTTAATAAAAATTTTAATACTCAATATTTGAGATTTATTCTCCCTCGTTCGGAAATATATCTGAATATGATATCAATGCCGTTCGTGAAGGGCTTTTCGTAAAATTTAATATTTTTTTATATATTAAAGACAAGAAAACTAAAACAACAAATTGTAGTTTTAGTTTTCTTGTCTTTTATATAAAGAAAAAAAAAAATTTACAAACGTAATCATAAGCTAAATCACTACAACAACAAACCTAAATTCAATTTAAACTAAATTCTTTATAAATCTAAAACCTACCTCGACATAACGCTCTTTTTCTTACGGGGTGGTTTCCGAAAACCAGTAATGAATGGGTCTGAGCTGAGTGAAAGTCTGTTAAATAAGTCCGTATACGTAAGTGCCTACTCGTGACATTTTTCTTGTGTGATCCCGTCTGAAAGCATAATTTTTGTTGTTATATTCTGCTGGCTCTTCGGATGATTCCCCAATAGATAATAAAGCATAAGTACTGTGCTACTTCATTACCATGGATGAGGACTTAGTGAACGGAAGCTGGGAGATTTTACCACGGATATTCTTGAATTAAAAGTTGAGCGGTTTCCAAAGAATATTCATAAAATTTATTCGAATTTATATTCAGTTTTAAGCTAGTATTGATTAGTGAATTCACAGCAGAGTCATCTACTTGTGATAATTTTGCCAATCTTCTATGTTTCGAGCGCTTAGACAAATTTGAAAAATCTTTCCTGGGACGTCCGCGTTCGCAAGAAGGCCCGGGCTGGTTCGCGTTTTCTTGAATGCACTTCTCATTACCCCTTACTAATTAGACACATTCACTTTAACTTGAACAATCTGAGTACTTTTGCAAAAAAAATGATTTACTTCTTGAGACAACTTTCCAAAATCTATCAAGACTTTAACATAAATTGAGTATTTTACTATCTAAGTTCCTAATTTCTATATTTTCGGCCTCTTCCAGTAAAGCTATAATAGTAACCAACACGTGTTGATGTTTTTGAGGAATAGTAGCTACAGCAGACCAAATCTCAAAAAAAAATGCATCCTTGAAAAAGAACATTTAATCAAAAAAAAAACATTAATAATTAACATGTGTTTCGTAGATAAGCCTACGCAGTCGTAGAGCCTATACAAGCTGTAGATTTAGTAGTGTGCAGTACTTGCACACGTGATTCTACTGCCTACACTCGTTAATACTGTGTGATAAAAAAAAATTTTTTTTTTTTAGTCTTTTTTCATATTGAATTCGTTTTTTAATTCCAACGGGAACTCTGCCTAACCTCCACTGACTAATAATACGTGAACCTATGAAACAGAAAAACCGGTCAAGTGCGAGTTCCGTACCAAAAAACGGCAAAAGGTGAGCGGTGAACGCTCGAACGCAGCCAGTATACCTAATACCTACAAACGATCAGCTGGACGCTAGAGGTCATAGCACTGGATAATAAATAGGCATTATGCGAGTATCATTTACAATCTTTCGCTTTTTAGAAGATGCAAAAGGGCGCAGAAAAACCTATTATATTTTCAAAATAGACAGTTCGATCTTTAATATAAGATATGTGAGAGTATTCGATTATGGTTGAAACTTTTTGTAGGTCTATGTGAAGTCAACTATAACATACGAGTTTGGTAGAAATACTGTGTGGCGTAGCACGTAATAATACGTCATAATAAGTAAAAAAAAACTTAAAAATATAGCTAATTAGTAATAACATACCTTGATCTTGGAAATCCATTTCACAAACACCCCTCAAAAATAATGCAGTTCTGAAAATTCAGTTACACAATACAGTAGTGCTAATAAGTTACTGAATAGGCGAGCGCAACGTAATGATGTGTTCATTTCAGAGAGGTCGAGAAATAAGTGATAATCAAGTAAAATGGGTGACATATTTGTATTTTAGGGTAGCTTGTCTATCGGTTAAACATTATAGATAGTTAAATTTGGGGTATTGATGATGAATTTTTAGCATTTATGACCTATTGGCGGAACCACCGTGCAGTGTGGGAGGTGAACCGAGCATTGCAATGCGCACCTTTTAATGATACAAGACGAGGTTACAGCAGTGAAGCAGGTGATCCGAGCATTGCAATGCGCGCCTTGTAATGATACAATGTGTAACGTTTTGATCCAACTCGTAACATCAATGCGCTTTTTTTGTTGCGGCTGGCCGGCCGCACACTGGTCCGTATTATAAATAAGTGGACATACGATCTAAGATGTCAAACGCTTTTGGGAAAAAAATAGTAATACGAGTACGAATTTCAGGTTAATTTTGCAATACAAAATGGCCGCCGCGCCACCATTGTAAAATTTCATGTTGGATATCGTTTATGGGGTTTTTTGGTATGCTGAGTACGAATTTCAAGTTAATTTTGCAATCCAATATGGCCACCGCGCCACCGTTGTAAAATGTCATGTTGCATATCATATAAGGGGTTTTTTGGTATGCTGAGTACGAATTTTGGGTTAATTTTGCAATCCAATATGGCCGCCGCGCCGAATTCACAAAATTTCATGATGGGTATCGTTTAAAGAGGATTTTGGTACGCTGAGTACGAATCTCATGATAATTTTGCAATCCAATATGGCCGCCACGCCGAAATCACAAAATTTCATGATGGGTATCGTCTAAAGGGTTTTTTGGTATGCTGAGTACGAATCTCATGATAATTTTGCAATCCAATATGGCCGCCGCGCCGAAATCACAAAATTTTCGTGATGGGTATCGTTTAAGGGGTTTTTTGGTATGCTGAGTACGAATCACATGATAATTTTGCAATCCAATATGGCGGCCGCGCAGAAATCACAAAATTTCATGATGGGTATCGTCTAAGGGTTTTTTTGTATGCTGAGTACGAATCACATGATAGTTTTGAAATCCAATATGGCCGCCACGCCGAAATCACAAAATTTCATGATGGATATCGTATAAGGGGTTTTTTGGTATGCCGAGTATTGCAAAATTATCATGAGATTCGTACTCAGCGTACCAAAATCCCCCTTAAACGATACCCATCATGATATTTTGTGATTACGGCGCAGCGGCCATATTGGATTGCAGAATTATCATGTGATTCGTACTCAGCATACCATAAAACCCCTTAAACGATACCCATCATGAAATTTTGTGATATCGGCGCGGCGGCCATATTGGATTACAAAATTATTATGAGATTCGTACTCAGCATACCAAAAAACCCCTTAGACGATACCCATCATGAAATTTTGTGATTTCGGCGCGGCGGCCATATTGGATTGCAAAATTATCATGAGATTCGTACTCAGCATACCAAAAAACCCCTTAGACGATACCCATCATGAAATTTTGTGATTTCGGCGTGGCGGCCATATTGGATTGCAAAATTATCATGTGATTCGTACTCAGCATACCAAAAAAACCCTTAAACGATACCCATCATGAAATTTTGTGATTTCGGCGCGGCGGCCATATTGGATTGCAAAATTATCATGTGGTTCGTACTCAGCGTACCAAAATCCCCCTTAAACAATACCCATCATGAAATTTTGTGATTTCGGCGCGGCGGCCATATTTGATTGCAAAATTATCATGTGGTTCGTACTCAGCATACAAAAAAACCCCTTAGACGATACCCATCATGAAATTTTGTGATTTCGGCGCGGCCGCCATATTGGATTGCAAAATTATCATGTGATTCGTACTCAGCATACCAAAAAACCCCTTTAACGATACCCATCATGAAATTTTGTGATTTCAGGGCGGCGGCCATAGTGGATTGCAAAAGTATCATGAGATTCGTACTCAGCGTACCAAAATCCCCCTTAAACGATACCCATCATGAAATTTTGTGATTTCGGCGCGGCAGCCAAATTGGATTGCAAAATTATCATGTGATTCGTACTCAGCGTACCAAAATCCCCCTTAAACGATACCCATCATGAAATTTTGTGATTTCGGCGCGGCAGCCAAATTGGATTGCAAAATTATCATGTGATTCGTACTCAGCGTACCAAAATCCCCCTTAAACGATACCCATCATGAAATTTTGTGATTTCGACGCGGCGGCTATATTGGATTGCAAAATTATCTCTTAGTCTTTCTGTTCCCTGTTTCCATTTCGGAGTTTCCAGTTCTATGATCCGATTCAAAATCGCAATAAAAACCATTTCTGCTAATAGTTTTGCACCAATTTTTTTAAAACCTCCTGACAGAAACAAACACAACAAAAAAGAATTAGCGAAATCGGGCTTCATTTTTATATATTGTATACTCAATATCATCGAAGATTACAGGCATTATATTAAAATGCAATTCTGAACTAATTAAATGCTGAATCACAGTTTGCCACACTTATTTTTATGTTAGCATTAAAGGAGATCATTCACGTTTCATACATTTTTGGGCCAATTTTGAAAGTGCCGGCCAGAAAAAAAAAATCTAATATTCGGATAGAACACACAATTTCTAGCAAAAAATACTACTACATTAACCCTGTGCGTGCTATGGTTTTGTTGTTACATGCTTTTAAAATACGAGAAAAATGTTATTTTGATGATGTATTTTGATACATTTTATCACTTGAATAGTGATTTGTTTTTACGTTATTCTATTGTAATAAGAAATAATTATCATTTTATTAATTATCTACGTACCTACGCACAAACAAAACGTACCTAACAATTCACAACAAATCCAAACTTGTTTCAAAAAACTTAGACAAAGGTGCCGCGCGCGCAGCCGCCCAGACTCAAGCGACAGGTACCTGGCGAATCACCCCGCCACCTTCCGACGCCCGATGGGTGCGATGGGGCCCTACCACCAACCCCGGCGTCCAAGCCAGCCTCACCTGCGAGTGGTGCTCCTGCTGATAAACGGACGAGGTCATGGCGCACAAAAAAGGAAAATTCGAAACTAAACCCTGTACCAACCCGTCTGGCCAGCGTGATACAGTCAGGTCAAATATCCTCCTATGATACACACAACAAAACAACAGCCCCCAGTTCACGGCACTCCCGCTGTTCCCGATCACGGCAGCGGTCGGAGTGAGGGCGGGAGGGGGGGTGCTAAGAATCTCCGGGTTACGGGAGGCTGCCATACAAAACTGACCCTGGCTACGTTTAATGGAATTACTCTGCGCCTGGACGAGCGGCTCACCGAACTCGAGGTAGAACTAGGTCGTATTAACTGGCACATCCAGTATTGTGCGAGGTCCGAAGAAAGGGGGAGGACACGCTAACCCTTGCATCAGGCGACCTGTTTTACTTTCGGGAAGGTGACGGAAGACATTCTTCCGAGGGCGGGATTGGCTTTATGGTGAAAAAGGACCTCGTTTGCAGTTTTGTGGAGATCAGCAGTGTTTCCCACCGGGTAGCGTACTCAATACTGAGACTCATCAACAGGTACACCCTGCAGGTGATACAAGTGTACGCTCAGACCTAGAAAAGCACTGTCGAGGCAGTTGAGACCGTGTATGAGGACATAGCAAAAGCACTACATGGTACTGCCAAGACTCACTACAGCGTTGTGATGGAGGACTTCAATGCCAAAGTGGGAGTTCAAGAAGGCGGCGAAACGAATATCGGCCCCTTTGGTGTAGGGCGCTGAAATGACCGGGGCCATATGCTTGTCAGTTTTCTTGGTCTCAGAGGCTCTTCTTGATGAACTCTATCTTTAAGAAGAAGCCCCACAGAAAATGGACTTAGCGATGCCCCGACAAGGTCACAAGGAACGAGATAGACTTCATCATGACGGACAGGCAGTCTATATTTAGAGATGTTTCTGTGGTTAACAGGTTTAATAACGGTGGTGATCACTGAATTGTACGAGCATCTCTGAATTTGGACTTCCGAGCTGAAAGAGCCCGTATGATGAAGCCTACTCTCCGACCTACCGCGCTGCAGTTAGCCTCAGGGGCTGAGAGGTTTCAGTTAGAACTTCAAAATCGTTTTGATCTGCTGGAAACCACTGGCAATATTCACGATAAGGCCGACAATGTGGTCAGGACGTTACAGCAAGTGTCCCGAAGGTTTTTGTTCGGAAAAAGCAATAACAGGTGCTCTAAGCTCTCGCCCGAGACTCTCGAACTTATAAGAATAAGACGGGAAACGCCATCTACGCACTCGTCTTCGTCAGACCAGCGGGATCTAAATCTCAGAACACGAAAGCTGATACGACGCGACCTTAGACGCTATAACACCAGCATCGTCGAGGCAGCGATTGAGCAGAACAGGGGTACCAAAGTAATTGCCCAACAGCTTGGAAGACCCCGTCTGATGAAACTGAAGACAGCGGATGGCAGAACTGTGACCTGAAGGTTCGAGATTCTCGAGGAAATAAAGAGCTTTTACAGAGACCTTTATGCATCACGGACAAAAGGCCGACGAGTAGGACCCTTCTGATTGTGACCACCGAGTCCCACTATCGCGCCACTATAGCGAGGACATTTCGGACATCGATCAGGGCGAGGTGAGGGCGGCTCTCGGGCAACTTAAAAACAACAAGTCCCCCGGGGAGGACGGAATTACAACTGAACTACTGAAGGCGGGGGGGGGGGGCTCCGGTTCTCAACGAGCTGATGAGTTTGTTTAATACCGTCCTCCAACAGGGACAAACACCTGAAGCGTGGCTCTGTTCTTCAAGAAAGGTGATAAGACCTTGCTGAGGAATTACAGACCCATCTCACTCCTGAGCCATGTTTACAAGTTGTTCTTGAGAGTAATCACAAACCGCCTCGCCAGAAGGCTCGACGAATTTCAGCTAAAGGAGCAAGCCGGATTTCGAAAAGGCTTCAGAACCGTGGACCACATCCATACTGTACGGCAGATTGTGCAGAAAACAAACGAGTACAATCAGCTGCTGTGTATGGCTTTTGCGAACTACGGGCCTTTGACTCTGTCGAAATAAAATACTCTTTATCTTTATTTTACATGCTTCTTTATGTAGGAACGAGAAATCAAAATTGGGCATAAAATATGCCTCTGCCTCACCCTTCGGAGAAACAGGTTTAATTATATGTATGTGTGCTTATATGTGTGCTGAAAGACATAATTAATAAAATAAATCACTATTCAACTGCTCATATCAATTAGAATGACACTTTCGATATAACATTTTTCACGAATTTTAAAAGCATGTAACTAAAAAACCATAGCACGCACAGGGTTAATGTAGTAGTATTTTTTGCTAAAAATTGTGTGTTCTATGCGAATATCACATTTTCTTTTTCTGGCCGGCACTTTCAGTTTTTGGTCCAAAATGAATGATGTCCTTAATCTTGAAAAGAAGTGCCTGAGTTTGGCCCCTACATTAATGAGAGGTATCTAATACGTCAAACTGCAGCATCGGCAGCTTAAACCTTTCAAAAACCAGGCGGACGTCATTTTTTTTTAAATGTCATGTATAGTGTTGCTATACGTGTAGAAACGAGATAGCAGCATTCACTAACCCCTTAGAGCGAGCGGAATGGAAAGACCAACGCACACAAACATAATTAATGTTTCGTCTGCTACTTATTGTACGTCTGTGACTAGAGCGCATAAAAGTAGAAAATTTGCAAGAGATAAGAATAAAAGAAGAACTTTTGAGTAAATTGAGCGGGAAGTTTGAATATTTAGATAAAGAATGTGAAATGGACGAATTATAGAAGTCGATTAAGGAAGGACTCGTTGAAGTGGCAGTTGAAGTATGCGGGGTATGCAAGAGAAGCCAAGGATGGCAGGTAAAGAGAATGTGTGCAGAAGTTTTGAAGGTTTTGTCTGATAAGAAGAAAGCATGGTTAATTAAACTGGCTGGCTGCAAAAGCCAATTAGAGAATGCAAAAGGCAACGGATGAGGACGTAAATATGGCAAAGGATGGTAAAAGGTATAAGCATGTCGCAAAAGAGGTGATAAAAAGAAACAGAGAGGATGATAGAAATGTATTTCATAACCGGTTATCTGATAACATTCAAGCAAATCTGAAATTCTTTTGGAAGTCTATAAGATCAATGGGGCTCAAAAGACTACAACACAACTCACATTAGAAATCGTGAGGGAAGTTTAGTGAAAGGAGAAGAATGTGTGCTAAAAAGATGGAAGGAATGTTTTGAAAGTTTGTTTGAAAAAGAGGATTTACAAGGAGAGACTCATGTCTTGGAATGGAATGAAGTTGACGATGAAAGCGATTTAAGTATGAAAGAAATTGTGGAAGCGTTGAAAGGTATGAAATTAGGAAAGGCTGCTGGAATTGATAGGATTTCTGTCGAGATGCTGAAAGCGGGACGTGGCGTGGCAGCTTGCCAGCTGTACCGCCTTTTTAACCTTTGCTGGCGAAGTGGCAGAGTACCAGAGGAATGGTGTAAATCTTTCATAGTGCCGCTGTACAAAGGGATAGGGTCGCAGCTAGAGTGCAAGAATTACCGCGGCATAAGCTTGCTCAGTATTGTAGACAAACTATATGCAAAAGTGCTGATAAAAAGAGTAATAATTGAAACGGAAGCAAAAATGTGGGATGTGCAAGCAGGATTTTGAAAAGAAAGGGGATGCACGGATCAGGACTTTTCCTTACGTGCGTAGCTGAAAAGGTTTTGGCAAAAAGTCAAAAAGCCTACTGCATCTTTGTAGACTTGGAAAAGGCCTATGATAGAGTGGTGAGGAATGAAATGTGGACAAGACTGTCCAGGTATGGAGTAAACGGAACCTTGAAACGAGCACTGAAACCTCTGTATGAAGACTTCAGTGCTTGTGTCAGGATAAACGGAGCTTGCACAGACTTTTTTTCACATTGAAAAAGGTGTGAGACAAGGTTGTTTAGCTTTTTAGTTTGCTCCGTGTTGCTTGAAAGAACTGCGAGAGTGTGCATATAGTTTAATAATGAATGAGCTGACCATCAAATGCCTCCTATACGCGGACGATCTGGTGATGTTGGCTTCATTTGCGGAGGAGTTGCAGTTGATGGTTAACATAATGCATGATGCGCTTTAAAGTGGAGGTATGAAAGAGAATGTAGAAAAGACGAAAGTAATGGTTTTTGAAAGAGAAGAAAATATGACGAATTGCCCTATTTACATTGAAGGGCAAAGAGTTTGTGTACTTGGAGTCAAAATTTGCAAGAGATGCAAAGTGTGACTATGATGTTTAACGAAGAATTTTGGCAGGTAATCAAGTGAATGGAGCCATTCACGCCTTTATGAGCAGTCAGGATGTGTCTAAAAAGGCAAGGATGGCTGTACATAGAGCAGTGCTTGTGCCTAAACTTATGCATGACAGTGAAAGTTGGGTGTTGCCAAAGACGCATGAAAGTAAAATTAATGCAGTGGAAATGAGAAGTTTGCGAAGTATAGTGGAGTGACATTGATGGATAAAGAAAGAAACTGTGTGATTATGGAACACTGCGGCTTGACAGAAGAAGTAGTATAACTAAGATAGAGAAAGGGATGCTCAGATGGTTCGGACATGTGGAGAGAATGGATGAAAACAGAGTGACAAAAGAGATTTATAAGGCGAGAGTGAATGGACAATCTTTTGGAAAAAGGCCAGGTCAAGAGTACTCTTAATCGGAGAGCATGTATGAAAGCACTTATGAAAGTAGAAGTGAAAGTGATATGTCAGGATCATAGCAAGTGGAAAGCCCTAGTCTCTGCCTACCCCGTTGAGAAACAGGCGTGATGTTATGTGTGTATTGTGTTAAAGTGTTCGAGTATGTGCCCGCCACTGATCTGTATTATTACCACTGGATTGGCTGTCTCATACAAATGACAGCGAATTATTTGTGCCGATTTGAAACGCCTCTAGAGTTGGTTCAGGGAACTAAATCTGACGTATCATGCAAATGACTTCCCGTATCGCGCCGGGAATTACGAATTATTTTGTAATTTAAGGACTTTTGTGCAGTTTAGTGAGGATTTGTGTGGTTACAAAAAAGCAATAGACATGGTGAAATGTGTGTTTTGCAAAATTAGCTTCAAAAAAGGGAGCAACATTAGATTTCACAGGTAAGTTGAATTTTTTTAATTTTATCATTAAATCAACCTGACCTACATGAAAAATTCTTGATTATTTACAAAATATGACGAAGAATAATATATAGGTGAGATTAAATTATTTTTAAGCACAAAAATAGGATTTTAATTTCGTTTAGTGATGTCCATGTTGTCGTATCGATAAACTTGATCACGGTATGATGTGTTAGAAAACTTTTGTTTATAAGAAATATGTCTAATAATGGTATCATTTTACATTACATATGGTCACGCCTTCATCCCCGAAGGGGTAGGCAGAGGCATACTATATGCCCACATT
This sequence comes from Miltochrista miniata, assembly GCA_933228765.1. Classification (NCBI taxonomy): domain Eukaryota; kingdom Metazoa; phylum Arthropoda; class Insecta; order Lepidoptera; family Erebidae; genus Miltochrista; species Miltochrista miniata. Next base: position 15,248,630 of record OW121751.1, on the reverse strand, counting down.
TCACCATTTTAGAATTTGTCCCACGTAACAATTGGTGAGCCGTATTGCCGTGTTAAGATGGACAGGCGCAGGTTGTGACTGCCCGCTGTTGAAATTTTTCAAGCCGCCCAAAAAGGCCTTGCCATTTTATTGACAACCGGGACCAACTGATTAACGTGCCTTCCGAAGAACGGAAACGCTCAAATAAATGTGACAAAGTGGTCACCAGAATGGTCACCCATCCAAGGACTGGCCATAGTGAAAGTTGCTTACTGCAGTGATTATTTACAGAACACTGAGTCCGCGGGGCCACGAGCGCTTCAATATGGTATCAACCAAACAAAATCTTATTAGTAATATTTATTTAACTTATTTTCTGACATTAACTTGTGTGGGTAATACTTATCTACTACATAATGTTTTTACTCTATTGATGTATGTTTATTTTATTGCAGATTTCCAATTGATCCAAAAATCAGAAGTGCATGGCTTGGCAACATGGGAGCCCATAACTGGACCCCAAATTCAAGCGATCGTCTGTGTTCTAATCATATTGATGTAAAATGTTATTTTAAGCATTACACAAGAACTTCCCGGTTAATAAATAGTATACCGTCCGCTAGTGTACCATAGTTTTACAATAAAGTGTAAAATAAATAAATGATTAATAAAATCACGTTTATTTTTATTTTTTTCTACACATAACTCTCTTTCTATTTCTATGGCGCATGATATATATATACGCTCACTTCGTGGTAAAATGGACAATGATAAATGCATCAAATTAACTGAAGTATATGAAAGCCACAGACACTTATGGGATCCACGTTCACCGCACAATGATCTTTGTCTGTCTGCCTTTTATTCTTTTTGTAGGGATTCGTTATTACTAAAGCCGCAGCGAATTGGCATACGTCACCCATGGTAGCTAGTAAGAAACTATAGAAATTCGTTGCTCAGCTTGAGGTACGCTGCCGAGTTGCTGATTAATTTGGCCCAAGTGGAGATGCATGTAATTTCCCCAGCACGCGGCACGCTCAGATTGAGGCAGCTCGCCCCGCAGCTGCTCAAGTGGAGATGCGCCTTAATACCTCTCTCAATCTCTTCAACAAAAGTATTTTCCTGCAATTTTGCGTCACGAGTATGCCAAATTGTAGGTAAATATTATTTCATTTAGGTAGGTATACTAGACACCAACTTAAACCACCCTTATTAAGAGCAATATTCATTAAAGCGTCGATAGCTTAGTGGTTAAGAAGACTGACTGCCTTGCGATCGAGAAGACCCGGGTTCGAATCCTGGCCACTCCTAGCACAAGCAATTTAGCTTAGTTGGAGAAGTTAAAGGGAATATTCGTAATTTCGGTTGGTAATATTCTTATATTAAACAAATTATAAACAAAATTAATTTTAAAATATATATACTAAAAATGTTTTCATTTAAAATTAAATCTATCGATACGCGTCAGTTCAAAAAAGTTTGGCACATCACTAATTTTAGTTCTCTGAACCAGCGCTGCTGATTTCAGCGCCACAATGGCGAGAATTATGAAGGCATAACTTTAGTTTGACAGCCACCTATCCAGTGTGGTAATAATACAGATCAGTGGTGCCCGCCAACGCATGTCGCATTCGTAGTATTTCATACACTATCTATCCTGCTCTAACAATTGTTAGAGCACTTCGCGAGTAATGTAGAGGAAGCATTATAGTTAAAAAGCAAAATATTTTGGGTGGCGCCAGGCCACCCAAAATATTTTGTCGTTCGTCATTGTGCGTGCGCCATCCAAATGGGGGGGGGGGGGGGGCGGGGGGCGCGCGCCCCCCGCTCCCCTACCCTGTATCCACCACTGCCTCGGGCTCAGTCCGACCCTTCGACGACTTGTCTTCATCCAAGACTATCTGCCTCCATGAGCCGGCCTGAGGACGGCGGGTTTGCTGCTCGCCGTCCTTACAGAAGCAGGCCCTAGATGGAAGAGTGACAGTTACCATATTCAACAGTTTTCGATTTTTTTATTTCATTTCTCTGTAATTGTATGAACGAACTATCTGATTTATAATAGTTTACATTTGGTCGCGAGAGCTGGTACTTAGCCTGCGCGGGCCACCTATCTTACAGGTGCCGCATGCCAGGCCCGTGGGGGGCCCGCGCAGGCTGGTGTCCGGCTGCAAATGCCACCCTGAATGTATGGCCAGTCCGACGCTGTCTAGATGTCCTTAAGGATATAATTAAACACACGTAGTTTTATGTGTTAAGATTAAAAAGATTTTGAGATATAGAAGGGTCAAAAGTGGCACCAAATGGTTCGTGTAATATTACACTCGGCGCTGGCTACCCAGTTCCTTTGCTTGAACTTGGCTTGACACGCTGCCGCGTGTCTAGGTACACTAAGAGCTTAGAAAAGGACATAGGCTACCTACCTTTCATAACAAAAAAAGGTGTGATGTGGTGAAATAAAGTTAGAATTTGGTAGAAAAAAAGAAACTTTGTGTCGGGGAAAACTTCAATACGTTATGCCTAGGGGCCTTGGGCAATAGTAGGTACCTACCACAGATAATATAATAGGTAGGTATATTCTAATAATACTAATCAAAACGAATTCAAATAGGGAGGGCAAGGAACTTACTTCAAACCCTCGATTACGTAGGACAGTTAAGGATAACCACAACTAATTTATTGTAATGATCGAACTCATCAGGAAAGGAAATTTGGATGTTCCGTCCTATTATATCGTTTTAAGATAGATTTTCGCCCTAGATAGAACTGATTCATTTCGCCTTCAATTCCTTCTTTCATTAGAATTCAAATCTGATTTTTGTACTCAGTACCTACAATTTACACATTGAAATTTTTTATAAGCAGTATTTTGTTTGTATCGCGTGTCTATTACCTACATAGTAAACAAATCTCATTACGGACGTAGGTACGCAGTACTGCACAAGAGTCCTTGTAAGGATTCTGATGCCGTTCGCAGTCTTTACCTACTTCTGTAATTGCGTTATAAAATCCCATTGGCCGACGGTAAAGGGGTTGCCCTGTCAACCACGACGTCATGTAGGTGTAGGTACATATTGTTGTGATACTCGTATACGGCTTCGTTGGCACGAGACATAGAGCAACACGAACTCTGTAAAGGCGCGCGATGCTCTGTGGCACGAGACGGTAAATAAGCTAGGATTATTCGAAAAAGCGTAAGTTTTCAAATTATGACTTGAATATATTTAAATAAACTTCTATTAAAAGTTTACATCTTCAATATAAAACAAAACCCACCATATTCTTTTCAACGGCGAAGTTTCCAGACCCATTACATACAGTACTTAGGGACTCCCCCCTCTTGCAAACAACCTCGTGTCGTGTGGATTGCCCTTCCATACAACCCCGCCACTAATGTTTATTTATTTATTTATTGTATCATTTTGTGGTACATAGGTATTACAAGGATCTTAGAATCAACATACAATTAGTCCGCTATGTCCTACCATATAACATGGTGTACAAATTAAATTAAAATTAAAAAATATGGTTAGTTTAGATCATAAATAATATGGTTAGTATGCATTATTAATTAAAAATTCATGAACATAATCACAACAATCATAACTATTAGTGTACTACAATTTTCAAATTGTCTAAGTAATTCACAATTTATTATCAGTGATATCAACATTTTCAAATTGTCCAATGTTATGGAATGAGATCAGCGATAGCTGCTATGAGATTTTTTAAATTTAATGTCAATATTATATAATGTCAATGTAAAATAATGTCACCTTAGAACTATGAACTACACAATAACAATATTTATCATCATTAATGTCAACAACATAATAGATGTCAGGGAAGTTAATGTAAATTTAATATAAGTAATTGAATTCAACAATAGGAATAAAATTTATAAAAATCTCTCATTCAAGTACTCATTAATTGAATAGTATGCTTTCTCTAATAGTAGTGTAAGTAGTTTATTTTTAAATTCTTGTACATCTTGAGAAGATATTATACAATTAGGTAGTTTATTATATACTGTCGGCGCCATGCAAAATACACTCCTTCGATACATGGCTGTTTTAGACGCTACCACATGTAATTTGCCTAATCTGCGACTACTACTCACATGTGAGAACTTAGACCAGTTTCGTCTTACAAACATACACATTTCAAGAATATACATAGACGGCATTGTCAACAGTTTCAATCTTATGAAATGTGGTTTACAAGTATCGGTAGTACGTAAGTTACAGATGGCTCTAATGCAACGCTTTTGTGCCTTAAGTACCGATTCCTTGCCCACTGCATTACAACAAAATATAATCCCGTACCTTAAGGTGGACGCGACTAGTCCGTGGTAAGCTGTAAGAACGGTATCTTGGGTTGCTGATTTATTTAACATAAATAAAGCATATGCATGTTGGTTGAGCTTCCCGCATATTTTAGCGATTTGTTCTTTCCACTCTAACGTGCTTTCTATCTGTAGACCAAGAAATTTCGTTACAGTTGTTTCATGTATTTTAGTATTATTATATTTTACATTGAGATGTAAATTTTTATTTATTTTTCTTCTAAAATTCATTACTTTTGTCTTTTCAATGTTAATTTTTAAATTCTGCGCTTTAAGCCAAGCTGCTAAAGAATGGATAGTGCTGTTAATATCAGATTCAACCAAATCGAAACTAGGTTTATGAAATACAACCGTTGTGTCGTCAGCAAACATTACCATTGGGGAAGATGTGGCTGTCGGAAAGTCATTGATATAGATATTGAATAATAATGGCCCCAATGTACTTCCCTGTGGGACTCCGTAAACCACATTTCTCTCATCTGACAGATAATGGTGCTCAGTTTTAGATTTATAGCTTAGTCTATTGATTTCAGTCAACTGTTTTCGGTTTGTTAGGAATGACTCGATTAAATTAGAAACATTTCCTCTAATTCCGTATGCATTCAACTTGTTAATAAGTAATTTATGATCGACGCAGTCAAACGCCTTCGTCAAATCCATATAAAGAGCTGCCACAGGCAAACGTTTATCAACTCTATCCATAATAAATTATGTTCAAAAAGTCATATATGGCAACATTAATGCATTTATTTTTCCTGAACCCTTTCTGTTGATCAGCAAAAAGATTTTTTGTTTCGAGGAAATCGTTCACGCTATCATAAATGACTCTTTCAAAAATTTTCGAAAAAACTGGAACCAGAGCAATCGGTCTATAACAAGAAACATCTTCCGCGTTCCCTTTTTTAAAAACGGGTTTTATTATGTTTTTTTTAATTTGTCGGGAAATACACCGTTCGCAACGCAACAATTAACAATATGATCAAGCACAGGCGCAATATATACGGATACCCTCTTTACTACACTTGTACGGATTTCGTCATACCCAGTGCTGGCCGTACCCTTTAAATGCTTTATAATTCTGTGTATGTCGTGGGGTATGGTTGGTTGAATGAAGACCGAGAAAGACGTACGAGAGATATTAGATAAGGTGCATCCCGCACCCGTTATTGGTTCTACTTGATCTGCGAAGAAATTATTAAATGTCTGCGCTATTGCCATGGGATTTATTATTGATTGATTATTTACTTTTAATTGCCGAACTCCTTCACGCGGGAAGTTAGCTTTGTTCCTATTTATTATTTTCCAGGTAGCTTTGCATTTGTTTTCAGAAGAGCGCACATACCTATTATTTTGATGTTTCTGAGTTAAATTAATAATTTTCTTGAGTCTACTAGATAAGGTTTTAAAATTTTGTTTATTGAACTCAGTAGGGCATCGTCTATATATTCATAACAGTTCCCGTTTTCTTTTGCTGCAGATTCTAATGCCTCTGGTTACCCACCTGGGTTTTATTTTTGTTGAGGTCTTTACCTTAATTTTTGGGAAACACAAATTGTACCCATACATAAACAGCTCGTGAAACACATCAAAAGCGCGATTACAATCAGCCTCTTGATATACTTCAGCAAAACTAATACCTTTAAGGCAGTTAACAAACTTATCTATGTTATTTTCACAATAGTTACGTTTTTCCGAAATCCAATAGTTAAGTCGACATGTTTTTTTGACAGGACATTGTAATATCTGTGCAGTGTGGTCTAATACTGCCAGTTCCAATACTTCGCTCTTACAGCCACGTATATTATGTGCAAAATTATCGATGCAAGTTTCGGTGCTCAAGCGGGTAGGCACACTTATTTCGCATTTTAAATTAAACCCCTGGAGTGCTTGATTAAATTGCTGTGAATATGAAGTTTTCTTTAAGATGTCAACGTTAAAGTCCCCACATACTACCATTTTCTTATTACTGTTAAATGGAAACAGTGTAAGAACCCGGTACAGCACATCAAGGAATACGTTAAATTTATCGTTTACATTTTTCCGTTGTGGAGGTCTATAGATACACAGTATTATGATATTATGATCTACACGTTCCACCCCACAGCATTCAGTTATACTAGGTACACTACAAGGTGGTACATTTGTAATAGGTTTATATCTTAGACCATTTCTTACCATAATGCAGGCACCTCCATGCCTCACACTCCTTGCATAGTAGGAAGCTAATGTGAAATTAGGAATATATAGCAAATCAACATCTGAGACCAACATGTTGTGTTCACAAAGACACAATACATCAATTTGATTTATACTACTTAAATTTTCTACATGTACTGTAAACATATTTGATTTACTCAACAGACCATTTATGTTTTGGTGTAAAATTGTGATACTGTTATATACGAAAAAGAGGTTCCGATGGTGCAATGCATTCTATATTTTGATTACTGACAGTACACACGCTATTTGAACTATCATGTATGTCATCAGTTTGTGTGCTCTTTTCAACCATGACTTTTTGTGGTAAGCACTGTGACCGCTTGGCATCATATATGTTCACGGCAACCGCCTCTGTTCAGTTATGTCCCAACTCCCAATGCACAAGGTCACTGTTTCAGTAAGCAGAAAACCTTCGTCAAATCGAGGCATCAACTGCAGCCAATGCTCCAATGATCTAGACAACATTAGATATCAAAACCATCCTACTATCCTACTAGTAGCCTACTAATCCTACCTACTAATATTATAAATGTGAAAGTTTGTGAAGATGTTTGGATGTTTCTTACTCAATCACGCTTTAAGGGCTGAACGGATTGGGCTGGACTTTTGGTACAGAGATAGCTTATAATCTGGAGTAACACAAAGGTTACTTTCCTACCCAGGAATATGTTCCCAAGGTAAGCGGGAACGGGTACCGAATGTCACGCGGGCATCTAGTTAACTAATAAATTGCATCGGTACATGTAAATCAATTTAGTTAAATAGTTCTAGCGATAATACCCTTGATAAAACTTGGTTTAAGATTATGAGGAGTTTACGTTGGTCAGCTAATAAACCCACATACTCATAAAAGATTGTCTCTGTCTGCAGCCATGCCATGCAGATATTAATAAAGCAATTGAAATAATTGCGTTGGTCGAAATTACAAAATTCTTTTAGTGCTACAACAACACAATTGATAGCTATCACGCGACAGTCGTTATTTTGATTTCCTCAGCACTTTACCTGCTCTTGGAAATGAAATGAAAATGCTTTGATAAATACGATTAATTCGGAATGAGTTACGTCAAGGCATGTTTGTAATGTTTATTAAGTGTCATTTCTAGTAATTGTTTATTTAAGTGGCACTATCCAGATAGGGCTGCTAGGGGTATCACCGTTTTGATTTTTGTCAACCTATTTGTTGATTAGACGTTCCCCTTCAAAGATTCATTCATTCTTCATCATCATTTCATTCTCGATTGCAGTAATGAGCCTTTGAACTCCTCAGCAAAGATATAAAGAGGATTCGATTTGAATCTTTCACTTTATCTATCTCAGAAAACGTTAAATTACTTTATTAGGACGTGTGCTTAGGCACTTATTCTTATTGAACAAGTAATTTATTAGTCAAAATAATTATGACCAGACCAGGGCCGAGCCGAGCCCTGGCAGCGCCTGTGTGCGAAACATAGGAAGCGCCTCTTATTTTACGATTCTTCAGGTTTCAGGGAATTTTTCATTGCAACCTTTTTTTGATGCCAGTCGGCTGGCCACATTCTGTAGACCAGCCCCCGGTGTAGTAAACGAGCTCTGAAGTGTGACGACCTCCTGCTATAAGAACAGACGACCTATGGATGGTCATAGGAAGGGACTGGACCATCCTTGATCGTGGCCCAGCGAAAATTTTGAAGAGACCTACGACCAGAAACAGTGGACTGTCATTTTTGTCCCTTGTCTTTTGTCAGTGCGATGTTTTGATGCTCTTAATTTGGTTTTAATACTTACCATTTAACCAACGGTTCTAATTTGAGATTCATAAGGGACTTTAACCACATAAATAAGACACACATTTGTCAGAATAATGATTAATATCTTTAACAGCTCGTTTTTTTTATACCACTAGAGTGGCAAGCATACGGCCACACCAGATGTACCGGTGGTCACCGCAGCCTATGGACGTTTGCAACACCAGAAATCTTCTAAGTCCCCTTTTGAAGAACCCCATACGGTAGGCGTTTGGGAAAAACGAAGCAGGGAGATCATTCCACAACCTAAGCGTACGCGGAAGAAAGCCTCTACCAGATCTCACCGTGCTGGAGCGCTCAGGACGCAACGTGTGAGGATGAACACCCTGTCTGGGGCGAGCGGTGCGATATGATAGAATGTAGCCGTAGGCATCATATCAAACAATTCTTTAGAGCACAAACCGTTGTACAGGCGGTAGAACACATACAGAGAGGCAAAGTCTTTCCTGTTACTAAGAGACACATTATAGAGACTGTCATGCTCGTGACACAATATTTACGACTATTTTTATATTTATATTCATATTTAACCACTAAATATAAAACTCAAACGTTTTTCTTGAGGCATAGTTTCAAGTTGTAGGACTTGTAAATTTTAGTTTATAAACTAGACCTATTGATCAGAAAACCACTTGAACCACGAATATATGAATAAAATACTTACCTTTATATTTCTAGATCCAAGCTAAATTAGCGGCAGAATCACCTTTGGGCTCAATCTTTGCACAACTGATTACCCACCGCGTGGGTAATAGATGGTTTTACTTTTTGATTTCGCCAAGTACTTATCTACAATCGAATGAAGCGCGCAGCACATTAATCAGAGTTTTATTCCGGACATCTCCTCATTAAGTTTTTTTATTAAGGAAACTAACATATATGTTACTAATATATTTTTTGGGTTAAAGGATAACTAATCTTGCTATATATAATATGCTATGTCCTGTACCTGTTCGGTAATTTAAAGGATATAAGTATGTGAAAAGAAACACAAATATTATTTCATAAATATTTATATAGAACTGGCGTAGATAAATTACAACTTAAATCCAAATTAATATAAGTTGACTGACAATTTTATTGTTATATGTAAAAACGGCATTTACGACAGTGTGAATTGCGGTGGTAGCCATTAAAGTAAGCTTAACGGTTTTACCGCTGTAATAAATTTGAAATTTCAGGACTACTGTACAAGGTAAATATTCTTATATTAATGAACTACATCCCTCAGTTTATCATTCAGGTTATTAAAGGTATAGACGACACAATCAAAGTTGACCATTGTATTCTTCTTTGGTGTTCTAGCCGTAACGCTCACGGTACTTACATTATGAGAACACGCAATTGTAGAGCTATACCTATTACCTATCTAAACCTAATAAGGTACTTACATACATAATTTTAAGTCTATCATAAGATTTCACAATTCAATGGTACATAAGGACACTTATACATCGCTTAGAATACTTTTACACGGTTTTTTACTCAGTGTTCTATGGTTTTAGGAAAACCCACAAAAAAACAGTACAAACCTAGGTACTTACAGAAATATTTCCACTTAGTGCTACTATCGTTAATTCTTGTATGAAATTTAATATTCTTAATTAAGTTTTCATTATTTATTGATATAATTTGTGATGTCCCTAAGTGCAGTCTCATGATAGAAATTAGGTATAGCCTCTAATGTACTATGTCTATATTTTTCAATGTCAAATAATAATAACTTATTGCTAAAGTAAATGCACGATGACAAAGTATACCTTAATAATAATAATCTGAAAAAATGGTGACATAATGTGGTAAGTAGGCTGTTAGCCTAAATCTGGTATCTTATATGTATATTGTTTTTATAAATGAGGCGGTCAGCGTTAAGTGACCTCAATTTTTTTCTCTATGCAAAAATTTTTTTGTACATTTTCAATCGAAAATATAAAAAAGTAAATATAATTTTGCATCGCTATCTGTTTAAGGATGATGAACAAGATCTAGGCGAGTTTATTTTAATTTTCAACTAGTTTTATAATTTTATCTTCGGAAATTTGAATATGAAAAATTAGGGGTGAGGCCGCCTTTGCGCTAATCGTCTAAAATAATTGTACCTAGGTATACGTAATAACTGACATTACAATATAGGCATACTTATACCAGTCCAACTAAATGGTAACAAACCATAGGTGGTAACAAAAATAAACCAATGTTCTGGAACACTAAAAGTATTACTAAATACTAAGTTTTAAACAAGTGTATTGGTAAAATTGTTGTAGGTAATACATAGATAATGTAGGTAGTTTATTTATATTTACACAATTATCAATTTAATACGAATTTTACAAAAACATTTCTAATTTTAATGCCTTATAATTTGATATGTAACGTAAGTACATTCAATAAATAAACTAAAATATACGACGCATATTTATAACTATGGACTAAATAAATAAAGCGTTTCACACTCGACTATCTAAGACACTTTACTTTGGTATGTATTAGACTACATATTACTTATCTACTTAAAAGCACACATCGTGACGTCATCATCTATTTATATCACTGTTATAAAGGACGGAATTATGTTTGAATAGTACGTACATAATAATAATCTAATCTATTTTCATTTTAATGTAGAGCAACTTTAACACGTTTTACAAGTATATCCTAAGGCACTAAGAAGGTAACAATAATCGTTAGGTATTTACACGACTGACACATTTTGTATTCTAAATGCAACATATCTTTTTAAATTTGGATTTCTTTTTTCTTTGGCCATTGGAACAGATTCAAATTATGAAATACAAATTAGGCCACTGCTAAGTGATGGGTAAGGGCCTTCTTTCACTGCTAGTTTTTTTTAGAGCTAGAAGTTACATTATCTTTTCACAGAAATCATGACTGAACAACTAAATAATATGTAAATAGGTTTTAATTGGTGATAAGTGGTGTAAGTGGGGCAGGGGGTTCGTCTCCATAGAACCTGTAGCGATGTGATACCTGCAGAGTTGGTGAGGTCGAGTCACTCACATCCGAGTGTTGCGAATCACGGTGACGACGCAAGTCAACTTTTCGTTGGAAAGCTTTTTCGCAAAGACCACAGGAGAAGGGTTTGTATCCAGTGTGTTTGCGCATATGTGTGATGAGATTCGAACTCTGACTGAATGCTTTGGAGCAGACCACGCACTTGTGCGGTTTTTCACCTGTAACAAATAAAAATAAATTTGAAAAACCATTTAATTTTCTAGTCTTATTTTCTAGGCGATGTCAATGAAGCGTTCTCTATTGTGGAGATGCTTATCATTAGGCCATCTGCTTCTATAGTTCCTGTCAAGACCTTTAATCAAAGTTATAGTAGGTATAGCGTTTATTAGTTCCTACGAAACGAATAACGTTTCAGTCATTATATCTTGGTAAGACCCCTTTATTTTTACTATGCCTGTACTTATACCAAGCTATGTTAATTGTTTCTACAGCATTCTATACTTAAAGAGAAGCTAGGTATGGATCAAACCATCAAAGAACGAATATAATTAAAAGTAAAACCTATTTTTAATAACAGCTCAACTCAACTGAAATTTTCTCATCGACTTTATTGAGAATTTACTCAATACAGTCGATGAGAAAATAAAGGAATACCTTTAAATGGCATAGGTACAGTTAGGTAATATCAATTTCCGTAGCTAATTCATAAACCACTTATAGCCATTACGTATCACTTCGTCAAGTAATTAAAGCCTGTGGAAATGGGCCATTACTTGTCATATCATCGGCCATTTATTATTTATGGCCAGGTCCCGTACTGATTTAATATGCAACGTCGCCTTGTAGCTTCGTATTTATTAACTTTAACGGTAATTGTTCGTGTCTCGATGTAATACTAACTAGTGTAGCATTTTAGGGGTTAAAGTGAACACTGGGCGGTTTTAATTTAGGTTTGAGTACGATATGAAAACTGTTAGCTTTGGTAGGGTGAAATCGATAGGGCCTCGCGCAATGTAGGATTCAATAGCTGCTGTGATGATATCCTATACCTCAGAAATTTTACGTGAAATTGTTTTTTATACTTCTAAAAATACGTCTTGTTAGTCAATCGATAAACTCGTACAATAATAACGGCTACCGTAAATTTGAGCTAAAAAACTAATGAATAAAAAAAAATGATTCATAAATTTTTCGAGTTTTATTGTTTTAGTCGATAATTGAAAATTCAATTCACTGGGGTAGACATCTTTGTAAATTATTAAAATGTGTTCGAGATCTTTACGGATCACACAGAGCCTTACCCATAAATATTTATCAATAATTCTACTTTTAAAACTGACTAAATAATATTGTTACTTAGTTACCAAAAAAATCACGACTTAGAAGTATGAATAGTAAGAAAAGGTTCTAAGTCGGTTAATGGCAGTTTTAATATAGAGACTCTACTTAGTATGAGTTAAAGTTCCCTAACGTAGTCGAAAGCTTCGCTGGCACATTAAAAGCGCCAAAGATAATTCAAGAATTAAAATACTTATAGCAAAAAATGCAAATGTCATTTTATAGATAGAACAGGATTTAAGTTTACTTTTTGTTGATGCCGTGATCGTTGTGAACGTGAAGGCCTGTGAAGGCTGTGCGGTTAATTGCAGGCCAAGCCGCATTTTGGAATATTGATGATGAGGCATTTATCGGGAGGACGAGCACCATGTAAGGCTGCTGTAAATCATTCGGAACAGGGTAGAGACGTGACGAGATGTCTCCGGCCGAGACAAATATGTTCACTACATTTTTTAGCTACTATAATTCGTCTCTTTGAGCTGGTCGTAGTCTGATCATTGAAGATTATGTTCAACTTTTTGTAGTTGCGTATTAATTTGAAACAAAAAACGCAGGCATGTGTCATATCTATTAGCAAAGTTTTTGAATAAATGGAGAGAAATTGTTCGTAGGTACTTGTTTCTATACAAATTTAAAGCATTTCAAAGCTAGTCAAAGACCAAAAAGTCAAAGATTTATGTCATTATGATAATTTAACGTAGGTATTGACATAAATCTTTACTCGTATGATTAGCTAAGTGAAGAGACTTCGTCAGGTAAAGACTTTCGTCTTTAAAAATTAAATTTATTAGTGTAGTTTATTGCCATCGATCACATTATGTATTAAAAAGGTAAAAATACATCTTTTTTTTTTAATTCATCAAGAAGTTATGAACCGGCAACGATTTACTATCGAACTGCATTTAAATGTTTAATTCCCAAGCTATAGTTTGCCGTGTGTTACCGGATTCGTTTTATTAAACGCATACGTATTATGTTTCCCTTTTAATGAACTTGTTTTCAGTAGAAGTGTACCACATATCCTTTGGTAATAGCCTTACAACAGCTTAATAAATAGGCGATGATAAAGTCGGATAACGTCTTTACCGCCATTTCGATTAAAAGGGCAATCGTCGCAGATTACCTATCATTACATACACGACACGCATACGGCTGGACATCGCTTGCAACTAATTGAGAAAGTAAAATTTTATGTGATTAAATAAATATACCTAGATAGGTACTTGATACTATGTAATGCTAAATTGTGAAGGGTTAAAATTTAAGTTGAAGGTGTGTTTTGAACTAATGATATGGAATTTGTTATCGCGATTACTACCTAACAACAATATGGCCTGGTTTCAATTTCAACTCTAGGTCCAGTATTTTATGATTTGGGAATTTAAATTCGCTTCGTGGAAAGTAACTAAATGCCTAATAATGATTTTAGTATGTCCACTTTTGGTAGGGCCCTTTAAGTTTTAGGTCTTCCACCAAAATGGAAATTGAAATGATGGATTATGACGGAAGATACCTATTAAACGAGTTTCACAGATAATATGACAGGATATTATAGTCAAGATAAAGGAAATTGCAATGACAATTGAGTATTAAAATTATAGCGCTTCTTATAAACTTATTCTACAAAAATACAATGACGATAAACAGTTTCGTCAAAACTCGGCAAAGACTTTATTTTCAAAATGATAGGGTTACATGATGTTATTGTACTGAAGTCTTCGAAACAACTATGGCGACACCGAGCGAGGGACTAGTAGACTAGTATTAAAGAATATATAATTGAAGTTTCACACTAGTTGTGTCACCGTATATAATTTATTACCAATTTTGTGGCCATTGACAGTAACGTAAACCTGTTATTTGTAGTGATAAAGATTTTATTTAGCTGTTATTGTACAGAAATTAGTGGTGACATTTTCACTCTCTATTTGTAACGTTGTGTGTCGTATACCGTAACTATTGTACGACAAATTGAGCGAGTTTTATAGTTAACTTGTACTTAGCAACTTTGAAGTTTGATAACTCGAAGTTTAGCGGCCTGGAATTATTAAGTTACCTTCGCATTTTAACAAATAGTCTTACTGTCATCTATGCCTTCCTTTTTAAGGTTTTAATAATTTGTATCGGACAATCTCAACTTTAAAAGTTTCTTTGATTAAGGGAACTCTATCACTGACTACCCACATTGCCTAAAAAACTAAAAACAAAGCAAGATAGTGTTTTATCAATTATCACTTCAGATTACTATGAATTTTGACCTTCTTTGCAACTATTTCCACTGGATCTTTTTGTATCAGCTTCCAAACATGATTAACATGAATTTCGATCCTTTTAGTTCTGTCTATTATGTTAATGTAAAGTGTGTACTAAACTTACCTGTATGTATGTAGGTATGTTTCTTCATGTCAGATTTCTGATGGAACCTTTTGCCGCAGTACTGGCACGGGTAAGGTCTGGTGTCGGAGTGGATTAGCAGGTGCGTCGACAGGGTGCTCGATCTCTTGAAACATTTTCCACATTGCTTGCACTACGACAAAAATGTACTAATTAGAATAATTCCCTTTCCCTTGAAAGTGTCAAAATACAGGATTTTAGCGACATTAAAGACCGTAACTTTTTTAATTTCATCATATATTTAGGTCAGAATAAAGGGATGCATCCTTCATTACGACCTAATTATATGATGTTAATTTCAGCTTGACAAACTTACAGACAACAAAGTGATCCTATAAGGGTTCCGATTTTTTCCTTTTGAGGCACGGAACCCTAAAAATAGGTGATTTGAAAAGGAAGACGAGCTGATTACTTTCGCTAGGTCAATTATTATTTTGATTGAAATAGTCAATTTTCTACTCAACAATTGAAATAACAGAGCACTGTTATTCAAGTTTACCAACATCAAAAGACTTTTGCAGTTGAAATTTAAAAGCCGTAAAGCACAGTGCTAGATATAATTATAAGCTAGGAGTGGACAGCGTCCATCACCTTCACTTGTACTGTGACAGCCAGTAATATACTAATAACAGCTTTGTAGGCTACCCCTTTCTACAATTTTCTTTGATTTTCTACCAAAGAGCGTGATAGTATGAATTTATTTTTTCATTGCCCGGTAATTAAAAACGTTGTTCCACTTATTATACCCCGTTGTACAGAATAACTAATTGTAAAACGAGTTGTTAATTTATTTGAATTGAAACATTTTCCCTCAAAGCCTTAAAGGCTTTGAGGGAAAATGTTATCGATTTATGGTAAGTAAATTCGGATCTTTTTCACCCTGACACAGTCTTACGAGGGTTTACCTGGCCTTAGATAGTTGTAAAGAATCGTGTGATTTTAGTGGATAGGATAGGAGTCCAGCATAGCACCCTTGTAGGATTTCCACACGTAAGAAAAAGAAACGCTTTGAAATAGGAGATGTGATGAAGATGAAGAACTTTATCGGGAAAACATCACTATAGTTAACCTACCTATCTATATTTGGTGCGTAAAATACGATATTACGTGAACGCGTAAGAAATGTCATTTAAACAAGCTTCTACATAATTCGCTTTGGTTTCGAAACGTGAAGCTTGTTAAACAAATAGTCGTTTTCGTCACCTTTATTTGTCAGACAAAAGATTTCTAACTAAGTACGTACCGCGACTTTGCTTTAGATTTATTTAATCAGATGTTTTTGGTATGCAGTGGTATGTTTAATTCCGGTAGCCTCTCTGTTTATCTAGACACACGGATCAAGAGTATTAGATATGGATTAGTTTGAAAGAGAATTTCACAATCTGTTAAATATTAAGTAGATTCAAAAATAACATTTTATTTGGTCATGCGATTCGTGTTTTGAAACAACTGTAATTCTAAAAGTTTATTGATATTCTTTGAAAATGATACTATTTTGTCAACGTCATTGGAGTCAGTGTAGGCAATCTTATATGCAAAGGTAGGAGACGGGCAGTGGTGTAAACAACATAAATATTAATAATATTTCGGTTTCGTGAAAAACAATTTAACCGACTTTAAAATAAGGCACATTATATTTTAATGTATGTTACTTTTATATGTAATTGGTTGTAGACGCGCAGAATAATCAAATACTACTGAATAGAAAATATTACCTACATAGGCACATACTACCCGTTCGCTCTAACTTTGCCGCAGGCGTAGAGGCGTATACCCGAATTGTTAATTGAAAAACACTTCGTCATAGAAAATAAGCAACATTGTATGAAGAAGTGACATTAGTTGCAGTCAATTTACTTCGTCTAATTAAAAATTCGACTTTAGTATGGAGCCGAGCGGCAAAGTTAGAGCGAACGAGCAGTAATTTAATATTCAACCAAAATAACCCTGAATCGTAAAAGAAAGTACTGGCCGCCCGTAACTATTTATTGCCATAAGTAATGAATAAAAAAAGACATGTCTCGCGGTTATTAGTCGGGTGGTTAGCTGTTAAGTATGCGGTATGATAATCCACAGGACAAATCCGCGTAGTTGGCCTGTGACAGTTGGCGGGGCAGCTGCATCGCCTTCGCCTCACAAAAACTGCTACTTTTTTGGTTGCCTTTTTATACGATCGATGCCACTCTCTTATAAACAACACAGGTGCTGGGGTATGACCGTCCACATATGGTTATCGGCTAGGAGCGCGTACAGAGGTGCTTTTTTTACGAAAGCCGTTTGAATTAAAAAAGCTCTAGTGCTTTTTTACTAAACTGACTTTTTGCTCTGTGAAACCTGCCACGGACGCACGCGAGGGAAGGTCTATAAAGAAAAATCGCTTTTGTCCATTGTTGGTTTTTTCAATACAAATATATAAGTATTTTATTCGTGGGTGAATATTTTTATAGAAGTATGCCGGGTGAAATTTATTTTACTATCTATACGTAAAATCTATAATGTAGTGCAACGAAGGGGGATAGATGTTTTCGTTATAAAATCATCTAAATATGATTAAATTAAGAGACATTTTTAGATCTGAGAGGCTTCTATCGGGAATCAGAGGGTAAGGAATAGGAGCTACTTTTATTCGACAGATAGCAAATTCAAAGTGGTGATGTTTCGTGTGTGAACAAAACAAACCAGAGGGCAGCAATGCTCTGAACTTCATGGACAAGCCCCTTAAAATATAATATCTACGTGACACAATACATTAACAAAATACTTCATCTGGTCACTCCGCTTTAGTATGTGTGGCAGTGCAATGGCTGTGGAATTATCAATTTAATGTGACTTAGATTGCAATCTGTGTAGAGTTTTACGTTGAAAAGAATAATTTTATGTAATACTAGCTGACCCGCGCAACTTCGTTTGCGCCACATAAGAGAGAGTTTTACCTGTTCCCGTCGCATTTACTCCCGTCGCGTTGCGTTTACTCCCGTAGCGTCGCGTCGTTAATCTAAGCACACGGCAGTGCGCAGGCCGATATTCAATACTACGTGAGAGAGAGAGAGAGAGAGAGAGAGAGAGAGAGAGAGAGAGAGAGAGAAATAGAGAGAGAGAGAGAGAGAGAGAGAGAGAGAGAGAAAGGTTTCTCGTCGCGTGTATTCCCGTCGCATTATTTTTAAGAACAATTTAGTTTATGAAAGAGGTATCCCGTAGCATTATTGTAGATAAAAAATGATTGCCATTAAAATAGTTTTGTGCACCAACCCAAAGATAGACATGTTATCGCGCAATTTTTTTAGAACTTTTTTAAGAGAAAAAAATTTGTAGTACATACTTTTTACATAACTATACATACGCAGCACACGCAACGAAGCTCTCAAAAGGAATAACTTTTCCCCCGTTTTTGAAACATTTACTACTACTGCTCCGCTCCTATTCGTTGTGCGTGATGCTATATAGCCTATGACACTCCCCAATAACGTAGCTTTCTATTGGTGAAAGAATTTTTAAAATCGGCTGAGTAGATCCCGAGATTACCCCTTACAATTTAACAAACACACAAACTTTACTTCTTTATAATATTAGTATAGATTTGTGATTTTTCAGCCATATGTATCTATTAAATAAACATTTGTAGGTGAAGTAGCGGGTGGCGGCGCGTGGACGGCGCGTGGCACGCACGCGCCTCCTCGCCGGCCGGCCGCGGCCCACACACTTTATTGTGTTACACTTAGCTGATTATATCAACAATCATATTAACACTTTAACGTAATAGTTATTTAGTCAAATTAGACACGACTGACTCTGACTTATTTGCCTTTGGTACCTTAGTAAATTGGGGGATACGACACAACTTAAAATTCGTCATTATATTATATTATGCTATTCTCCAACTGAAAATTAGAAGTGAACATTGACGTATTTATTTAAACCAAAAGAACGCTTAACTTTTAATTTAACTATAAAAATGGAAAACCTGAAACGGTGGTACAACGTTTTTATCATCGTATGACACAAGGTATTATTCCGCCAATTATAAAACTGCCGCACCGTGATATTAAAAGTTGGAATTTTGATTAAAACCCTTGAGGATTTTTATAACGGCGGCTGGCGCGTAGAAAAAACGAAAGGCACAAAAATGGCAAGAGGACGAGCAAGGATGCTCAGTGAGAGCCGCGTGCGGGGGACGGCGGCGACCCGGTCCGATACGTGACTACTTATTAAGACGGGGGCAGTTTTTGCTATTTGATTTGTTAAAGAGACTAAAACGAATACTGGTTTGCTATTTTAAAGCGTTTTGAACGGAAACTGTACAGTTATTCTGAACTTGTTAAAGGATAAAGCTATCTCAGTACCTACATCGCCTGGGGATGAGAATTTTATTAAATCTATTTCTAGAAACTTACTTGGAATGATTTTTCGTTTCTGTTTTCATTTTTGATTAGCAGGGAGTAGTTGAGGTCACTGCTTTGTGGGAGTTTAACTGGATATGATTGGTGTACTGGTGCCGACGGACAGCGGCGAGGTTCTGTGCTTCTAGGACGCTCAGGATCGTCAGGGTTACTCCGGCATCTCTTGACTAGTTCGAGAGGGGCATCTATATCATCTTGCTCTTCCCAACGAGACATAGGCGAGTCTGCTCGGAAGTCAATTTTCTCTTGCTCACACGCGCTGCCTGGAGACCAAATCTGACGATTCTTTGTCGATAGATTGAGTGGAAGTTCTTCTTCGTCATCTGCAAACAAGAGTGTGCTGTTAGACAGGTTCTTTAAGACTTACATATAAAAATATTATAGTGTAGAGGCAATTTCTCCTCGTCTGTTCTTCACGCTATTTAGCTTATAGAAATTTAAAGTCGGGTGAGTCAAATCGGTCGTCGAATGACTTATGAAATCTGTACAGGTGCGTCCATATTTGTAGACGTTATGTAAATGTTTAAATACAATTTTGTAGATAAATATAGAGGTACCGTTATGTCAAATTATGTTTTATAGCATATTTCATCTTTTCAAACATGAATCTCAATTTTTGACGCAACACTGATTTCATGACCATTCTCATTTATGTACTACGTACCTAAAACGTCTACAAAGTGAAAAATAACGTTATCCTAAAAAATAACTTAGACATAATACGGATAAAAGCTTAGTTATTATTTAATAAACAAATTTAATCAAAATAGAGACTTTTCGAAGAACGTTGTAAGTGGAGGTTTGTTTTTTTTGGCAGCTATTACTTGACTTTATATATTCGTCATACTTGACTGCGTTGTAACCTCCCAACCCCGTATGGGCGCCTCCATCGTTACGATGTCCGTTGGTGAGCAGGTGCACTACTTGCAGGGCTTGCAGGGACGCCACTACTCCGAGACGTTGATGGGTCCCCATACAGGAATTAGTTATTCATTTACATACTGGATAGATATCGCGGCAAATCTATGTCTAAGTACTGTATACATAATTATCGAAACTTTGGACTTCATTTAACGCTGATTCAACGTCAGTATTTTGAAAATTTCTCTTTTGGAAAAATAAAACGGCACTGTAATTATATACCTACTTAGTACTATTATAATTATCTTTGCTTTGATGGTCTAAATTTATTTATAGTATAGAAACTAATAGAACATTTAATGGTGTTTGTTGTAAAATCTTGAAGGTAAAACGTTATCGCTGGCAATAAAATTAACTTGGTTCGAATAATTGACTACTGCTGGTAAATAAAAATCAAGTACACACAAATTCGGGTTTCGTCACCGGTTTCTTTTGTTATCTACGAGGTTGAGTTGAACCGGTATTGGTACTCGCAAGGATAAGAAACAATTGGAATGCTTAAGTTATTTAGTGCCAACGACAATGCGCCGAATGTTTAGTCATTTTCCTTGGAGTGGAGGAAACAAATGAGTATGTTACTTTAGCGGAGGTAAACGACATGTAAACGACGACGTATCAGCGCCTCGAGTTATTAATCGGTGCCTTACACTGATAGCTATTCTAATGAGTATTGTTCAGAAGTCGCATAAGGAGGCCGAGGCAAAGCGATGTTTTGTAATGCGACAAACGTATCTAATTACCATTTTTAGGATTCTTGAAACACGTAAACACTTTCAGTCTTAGAATAAGTTGACTTGTTCTGTTTAAATGAATTTTAATGTAACATTCAACGCGATATCTGCAGACTTTGATTTGAATATACGTTAGATTTATATTAATTGCAAATTATGTAGGTCAATTTTGACTTTCAATTGTACACCCATAATACATGCAGTTAGTATTACTAGCGCTACTCATATTCCTGAAACATTTTATTTCTATAGGTATCTGCAATAAATTGTCTAGACGTTTAGTTGTTCTAGAATAAAACTGGGGTGTCGTGAGTCACGTTTAAAGGTACAATATGAAATGGTTTTTACCGTCTCTTGGAGGTGTATGTCTGGAGTGATCCAGAGGGGTTCCCAAGTATTGAGGTGAGGCTCGCGGCATAAGCAGGGGCCATACTCCAGCACCGCTGTATAACGCCCCGAGGCCACTGCAGTACATCAGTGCTCCCAATTCTGCGTGATAAATAAATCATTGGTATATCATCTGAAGTACATTACTGTGTACAAATAACTGTGAAAAAATACGAAAACAAATAAGTTGGGACATTTTTATACACAACGCCATATACCTAGTCCAAAGTTCAAAACATAATTACGTTTGCGGATAGCACAATATTATTGTTCCGAAATGGGATTCGAACCCGACTAATATGTAGGGGAGATTCAGATTTTTGGTTAAAACCATATATCTACGTACCTGTGGCTCTCGCGTACTGCTTCAGAGCTCTCCCAGCTATTTCAATATCTCCAAGTAAATCTATTCGGTGATGTGACAGCGAGTCTGGCGATCTTGGGGGCGAGCGAGGCGATGTTGGCGTGCGGGGAGAAACACTGCCTTCTGGTGAAGGGTACCGGTGTCCTTGAGGCGGAGGTGATGACGGCTGGAACTGCTCCGCCAGCCGCGAGAGGAGCACGTGGCGTGACATCCTGGACAATAAGGGTGTAATGTAAGTAGGTAGTTGAACTGTAAGAAAATGTTGCTAGACTAGCTACTTATATGACTGCCTCTGTGGCGCAGTCGGTAGTGATACCGCCTACGGCGCTGGAGGTCGTGGGTTCAATTCCCACCGGAGACAAATATTTGTGTGAACCATAAATGTTTGTCTCATGAGTCTGGGTGTTTCTATGTATAATATGTATGTATTTAAAAAGCATATAAGTATTAATATCCGTGGTCTGATACCCATAACACAAGCAGGTTATTCCTAGCTTACTTTGGGATCAGATAGCGTTGTGTGAAATGTTCGTGAATATTTATTTATTTATTTATATGACTATGTGACGAAGAAGCGCTCGTGGCCCCGCGGACTCAGTGTTCTGTAAACGATCACTGCAGTAAGCAACTTTCACTATGGCCGGTCCATGGATGGGTGACCATCCATGTGATCACTTTGTGACATTTATTTGAGCGTTTCCGTGCTTCGGAAGGCACGTTAAGCCGTTGGTCCCGGTTGCCAGTAAAATGGCAGTCGTCAAGCTAAGTTGAAAGCTTTATTTCAACAGCAGGCAGTCACAACCTGCGCCTGTCCATTTAAACACGGCAATACGGCTCACCACCTATTACGTGGGACAATTTATACAAAGGTGAAATGTGGGCATATAATATGCCTCTGCCTACCCCTTCGGGGATAAAGGCGTGACCATATGTGTGTGTGTGTGTGACGAAGAAGACCTGTAAACGTGTGTTGTTGTGTGACTGTGTTAACTATCTGACGCTACCATCAGTCCTGAGAGGAGAAACTCTGCGGCATTTCGATCTAAGAGAGTTTCTGTGCAACGGAAGCCGTTTATTGTCTCATGCGGTGTCCTTCACCGCTATTTTTGTTTAGGTGACTAGGCCCTATCCGATCTGTGCCACCGAACTTGGCAAGGCATTATTTGATAATTCTGAGTTGCCCATTCATGAGAAGTAGTGAAAATGAACCGACAATGATCATTACGTACCTGTCACTCAAACAGATAGGTTCTATGTAAGTATTGATTTATTAGATTTTATGATCAAATGCCATTACAGTAATAAAAGTCCACCATAAAACGCATGCTTGTAATAGTATCGATAACTTATGTAGTGGACACATAATTATGTAGGCTGGTGGATTATAAAGCTGCGTGTACATAGAGTAGTAAAAATGAAGAATGCTTAGAGTATACCTATATTAGAAGGTATAATATATACTCTGAGGAAGAATGAGATCAACAGAAGAATCAGTAAGTGACTGACACAACAGTTGACGATCAAATCAGTAAAGTCCCTACTAATATTATAAATGTGAATATAACTCTGTCTGTCTGTCGCTTTATTGATTTAGATGAAATTTCTTATATAGATAGTTTGAGTCTCTGGGAAGGACATAGGCTACTTTTTAACCGACTACGCAAAAAGAGGATAATGATTTTACACGATAACGACTTCTACGTGGACGAAGCCGCGGGGTACAGCTAGTAATCAGCTTATATCGATTGAAGTCCTCGCTATTGGCTATTGACCATACAGTTGCTTAAGTAATGCCATTGCCGGAGAAAAAGGAAGAAGCTACAGCCATTTTAATATTTTTGAAGTAAAACTTCTTTAGGCGTGTCTAGGGAGTAACTCAGATTTTTTTTCTGACGGAAGTAACCTTTATTTGAATTTTAAATAGCAGAAACTACGTTTTCGAGTTTTGGCGCGAACACGAAAGGACTCGTACATTATTCCGTGTTGTAATTTTTCAAAATTAGTGTATTTATGAGTATTTATGTTTAATAATGGTGGATTCTTAAACATAAAAGTTTCAACAACGTGCACAGGTGTTGGAAAGTAATAAAACGAAGTGATAGGCGACTTTTTTGTACCACCAAACTCCAAAGACAACTCTTAGTAAAGTACCACCGCTTTACTTGAGTACAAAATTTGTCCAAACTGGAACATACATGAATACGCTGATAATAAAAATAATTATTAAGAAAAAGATAATTACACTTACTATTTGCAAGATTCTCAACATGAAAAGGATTGATATTTTCGATATATAATTGACTTGACATTGGCATACTCTCAAGCCGAGAAAGTCCAAGATATAAGGAAAAGAAGAAGAAGAACTACGTTTTCAATTCATTCAAAATTCGAATGAATGATATTATTATAAGATTTGATGCCGTCAATGGCAAAGAAGTTTTACTTCAATCGCGCGTAAAGGTAAGAGGCCCCATACACGGACAATAATATTGATCAATATTTTTATTGTTCAATATTCATAATCACCAACTTTTGAATACACACCTTCCATAATATTGACTCAATAACATTGCTTCAATATTTTTATTTCTTTCCGAGTATGTCTGACGAAGAAAAGTAAATTCCAAATTCGAAATTCCGATATCCGACTGAAAAATATTGATCAATATTAAGCCTACACGGTGCGAAAAAAAAATATTGATCAATAAAATTTAAGCTCCGTCAAACTTTTGTTTAGTTATTGTTCAAACCTCAATATTAGCCCTACACGGTCAACTTATTGAACAAAAATAATTTATATTGATCAATATTATTGTCCGTTTATGGGGCCGGTAACACGCACACATTTTTTTTCTGAGAGTATTTGGTCTGCCAAAGTTTTTTCTTGCAACCTGCCTTAGTAGGAGAGCAAAGAGAAAACAGTTTATAAAGATGAGTTATAATGATGCCGTTTACAGCCTGATAGGTGTTGAGATTATGTAGGTACCTATAGGTATAGTGACTCCGTGTCGGAATGTCAAAAATTGTACATAATCAAATCACCTGCAAGCTGTTAGTAACGAAATGTAGCGTAGTACTAATGTTATACATCCTCTGTACTCAAGGCATTTAAATACAAATTAATTTCAAATCCGTTCAGATGTCAATTTGTCCGGAAATAATATTTTTAATAGGTACTTTGATCAGTTAAAGAAAAAATACGGCTAATAACATTTATATTCAAAATTGGTTTCTTATCTAAATGTTTTGTGTTAGTTATAAAGCTTTTTGATCTTTGTAGCAATTTAATTTTCCTATTAATATAAATAATATAATTATTCTAAAGACAGGTGGGTAATGCGTAACGCTCTTTTTATAATTGTTTCTCAATTAATTATGTAAATTAGGTTTTTGATTCAAACCTGCAGTCATTATATATTTATGTAATAGCACAGATAACATATTTATTATACCTAGCAGTAGGCTTAGACCTACCGGAACTTTTAAGTTGTCATTCATTAACCAAGGGCTTATCGATCGAACGATTAGATAACGGCATAAAATTGACGAAACTTAGATTAATTCAAAATTTTAGATTATTGATAGTAAAAGCAAGCTAACAAGCTTTTCATGCAAATCGGGTAGTTAATTAAGTAATTAAGTTGTCATGCTAAATCCTTTACGCACTTTATAGATCTTGATCAAAATGTGTCACTTCTTATGATGTATCCAGTTTAGCCCGCCAATGTATTTAATGCCCAAGACATGTTTTTGCATAAAAAACTAAAGGCTAAGATTTCTCTGCTTTGCTCTTAATGTAATATTAATATTTTTAAGCCAATAATACTCGAAAAGAGTGTAGGGAAATCTATAATATTTGGTTAAAATTGATGGAATAGTGGTATTGATAATGATACTGCAACTTGAGCTTAAGCTTCAACCCTTTTACATCTCTTAACAAATCCGTGTGTAGTGGGGCCCTACCAACACCTTCGGGCCCAAGTCAACCTCACGTGCAAGCTCGTGCACCTGCTGAACAACGGACGAGGCTCTGACGACGGCGGTCCATTTCAACACGGCGATGGGCTCACCACCTGTTACGTGGGGCCGAATTGTACACGGTGAAATGTGGGCCGGTATAGGCCTCTGCCTACCCCTTCGGGGACAAAGGCGTGAGTATATGTATGTATGTAACAAATCCGTACATCTCTACTATAGAGCCACTTCCGTTGAATTAAAGGATTTATTGCCACAAAAACTGATAGGAAGTAAGGTTGGTAGCAATCATCATCAAGAACTTCAACGTGTTCTGATAAATATTCAGAAACTTCGGCTTTCGCGTTTCCTAAAAGACAGCCCTCGCCGGTATCAGTAGTTTCATACATTATTTTAATCGGTGAAAGTTCTCTAAATGAAGAATTTTTGTCCCTATCTCAGACTAAATAGGTCAATGCTATGCCAAGTTTGGTACTAATTACATAAAAGTTCATTAAAATATGTCAATTATCAAGATTTAACGGCAAGCATGCATCGATTAAAGTACCGCGATATTATCATTATTTTACATGGCTCACAACATTAGTGTCCAGCGACCTACATACATACATATTTGTTGACAGCGCTTGTTGATTAATCCAGTCACTTGTTTGCTGACAGCGAAACGTATTAAAAGCTCAATCAAGTAAATGAAGAATCAGAATAATGAAAGTAGTCGGCAAAGTGCGATCCGCCCCACGACCGCCGTTCAACCGCCCACTGTCCGCTGCGTGGGCGCATTAATAATGCACGTGTCGACTAAAACAATCTTCATTAGACTAACACACATTACGTATTTACAGAACGAACGTCCCTATGTTACGATACAACGCCACGCCATATCCATTAGGAATTAAACTCGAAGACCTTACAAATACGCGGTGAAACATTCGTCATCGTAAATTAGAAATAATGAACTTGGACAATGATTTGCTGAATTTCATAATTATGATAATGCTCAAATAAGGTTGATTAAAGAACAGTTCTATTTAAGATATTGATTTATGTATACTTGCAAGAAACGTTTTAAATGATTTCTGACCTTTCCACCATTTGTATCTAAAATTAACTACATTTCTGTAACTGTGAAATATGCCCACGGTAATATAAAGATAGATAAAGCTACCGTGGGCATATTTCACAGTTACAGCTGTGAAATATGCCCACGGTAGCTTTATTTGCTTGCCTATTTCTTTGATAATGTTGAGGCACTGCTGTCGTCGATTATACGAGTACACTCGAAATGGGTGCCTCAGTCAGTAACTGGTTCGTTGTTCAGTAGATATACGACTGGTTTGGGCCCAGGAGATGTTATTAGATACCAAAAAATGTTGCTTAGAATTCTAGAGCAAATTGATTTCCTAAGCTGTTAAAAACCTCTATTAGTAGATAGCTATTGGCAAAGATTCAATAATACACTCGAGAGCAATGAATCCGGGTCACTTAAAGAATGTTAAAAATCTCGGAAACTAAAAATGATAGGTTAATGCAATAAATTGTATTTAATAGACAATGTAATACTCCTTAAATGAAAGTAAAAAAAATATGAGTCACCATACATTTTATTAACACAAAATTACATAAAGAAAAAACTGCCGATCTCTCCTTAAAACAAAAATAGGAAACATGAAATTTTTGAACTTTATTACGATTTTCTTGAATTTTAATACTTCGTATTGCCTCCTCGTGCTTCCATTATTGCGTTTACGCGGTTTGGCATGCTTTACACCAAGTTCCTTATACGATTTTGGGGAATATTCTCCCATTCCTCTGTGAGAGCAATTTTGAGCTCACGAAGCGTGATTGGGGGAGGGTTTCGTTGTTTTACGCATCTGCCTAGCTCGTCCCAAGCATGCTCGATCGGGTTGATATCCGGGCTGCGCGCTGGCCACTCCATACGAGTAATGTTCATCTCTTGAAGGTAGTCATTCACAATCCTACCTGTATGAGGTCGGGCATTGTCATGCATAAATATAGCATCCTCACCTAAATTGACCATAAATGGACCAACGTGATCATTGAGGATTTCTTCCACATATCTTACGCTAGTTAAAGAGCCGTTTTCTATGATCACCAGCTCTGTGCGACTTTCAGAAGAAATTCCGGCCCACACAAGTACAGACCCACCACCGTAGGCTACTTTTTCTTCGATGCATGCTTGCTTGAATCTTTCCCCTGGTCTTCGATACACTCTGTGTCTTCCATCGTGCTTGTAGAGCATAAATTTTGATTCGTCGGAGAACATAACTTTTGACCAATCTTCAATACTCCAATTTACGTGGCTCTGGGCATACCTTAGTCTCGAAATACGATGCCCACGCTCCAGTTTAGGGCCGTTTGCAGGTCTAAGGGGTTTTAAGTTAGATTCAGCAAGCCGACGTCTTACTGTCCATGCACTTGGGTTACTTCCTCCGAGGCGTCGAAACTGATTGGTGAGTTCAGTTCCTGTGAGAAAGCGATTTCGAAGCATGGTGTTCACCAAGTATCGGTCTTCTCGTGCTGTGGTACACCTGGTTCTGCCCGTTCCTGGTCTGCGTAGGTTAGAACCAGTTTCTTCGTAACGTCGGAGAACTCTTTGTACTGTTGACAGCGACACACCGACAGTCCTGGCTGTATCTCGCTGACTCCGGCCGGTTTCCAGCATTGTAAGTATTCTGGTGCATTCTTCAGGCGTAAGCGACATAATTTCAGCTTGATTAATGAATATAGAGCACTATCAACATGGTTTATGTACCCACATAAATGACAGATTACAAACAAAAGCAACACCAAATGCTGTAATTTCGTAGTTCCATCTTCGAAAGTGGCCCTTTTTCAAATTTGATTTTTTTATGATATAACTTTACAATAACTAAGAAGTTTTAATACCTTCATTTAAGGAGTATTACATTGTCTATTAAATACAATTTATTGCATTAACCTATCATTTTTAGTTTCCGAGATTTTTAGGATTCTTTAAGTGACCCGGATTCATTGCTCTCGAGTGTAGTTACTATGTAGGTATGCTATTTGTCTTCTTTTAGTAGAACTTTACATTTTAAGACAGACCGAATCCTGTGTCTGACAATAAAGAAAAAAAAACGCAAGACAAGCAAGTGATTTGACGCAATTTCTTGTTTCAATAACGTAAGTTCTTAATAGATTGCCAGTAGCAATTATCACCCCGGCGACGACTGCCTTTACTTGGATAGTTAGTGGTATAGTGGGAACTCAAGCAAATGTTAACAAAATCAATCGGTATAATGTTTGTTACGTTAACGTTATTTGTATTAATGATTTATCCGAGAACGTAACGAGAATTTATTTTTCTATTTGCTTTAAAATGTCATACCAATATGTTACAGTCTTGATAAACAAAACAAAACAATGGAATGAATAAGCAATGAATTACGCAGTTACAATTCCAAAAAAAAAATATCCAGGTGTTGGCACAAAAACTCGATTACCTATCTACGATGCAGCAAACGACAGCAAATTTTTCACCGCCCGATGTTCACAGTTTTTGTTCGTCGTGTACAATAATATAAGTATTAACAAACCACATGTACAAATTTGGTTATGTCTGTTTATTTATTGCCATGTGAAAATGTAGTTGCAGATTATTTGCACTGCACTGCATCCTCCAGACGAGGTATGGTTTGAATGTCTACGACTCTACGTAATACTTGAACAATGTTTGTTCTGCAAACACAGACGGAACAGTACATTTTAAAAGTAGAACTTCAAATAAGTTTCGCTTCCGTAAACATGTAGGTATTTTGGAGATGATAGGTATTAGGAGAAGGTGATATATTGGGAGGTGTTACAACAAAGACTTTATGG
Source organism: Miltochrista miniata (assembly GCA_933228765.1). Classification (NCBI taxonomy): domain Eukaryota; kingdom Metazoa; phylum Arthropoda; class Insecta; order Lepidoptera; family Erebidae; genus Miltochrista; species Miltochrista miniata. Next base: position 15,218,961 of record OW121751.1, on the reverse strand, counting down.
TATAGTAGTAGAGAGTGAGATTCTAGAGGTACAAAAGGGATCGAGTATTTCCGAAGCTGTAATTGGTCCTGAAATGTTCATCATCCATCATGTTTCAAGCGTTGTTGTATGTCAATCTGTTGCTAAGTGTTATGGAGATCAGGTTTTGATATTATAATATTTCCAATACAAAGTTGTAACCATCTCAATATTGAAAAATTGGCTTAGGCATGCGTTTCATGTTCTCTACTTCTATATCAAGTTAAAAGTCAAAGATTATAAAAAAATATTAGATATGAAGAGCAATTAGGAGACAAACAATATGTTCTATGTTGCCAACAATAATCTCTCGCCAAATACCTACGTGGTTTGATAAAAACTAGTTGATAAAATGTAATGTAAAACCTATTGTGACATCTTTGCTTACTGATTCATGATGATTTAAATAAAAGATTTAAGTATAAACAGGCTCGACTACACGTCTAGAAAAATATCCACGTCTTGAATCTATTTTCAGACCTGATCTAAAAATAGATTGTAGACGTTTCTCAATGAGAAAATATACCGCAGAGACGAGTTTGTGAATTAGCAATTCAAATTAACATGAACTATGTCATATTGCCCAGTTTGTTTCAGGCCAATTTTATTAGTTCTGGTATATGTTTGGAACCTGGGCCACCTCATAAAGTAGAATCAACTTCTCTCGGATTAAATTCTGAATTAGAATTAAAAGGTTGCCTGTTAGAGATTGCATTTTGGCGATGAGGGTGTACACATATAAATATACATTTATAAATTTCTTATGAGTACCTATTATATATTGGTGTTACTGCCCCGTGTGCCGACGGGGTCCCATGTTGCGACGGGTAAGAGTACAATACATATTAAGTACGTAAGAAAGGTAAGAGTACAATACAAACCGGGTAAGAGGAAACACACATACAATACATCCCGAGGGTGTCGTAAGAGGCGACTAAGGGAACACTTTCGCAAAAATCCATTGCGTAGAGAAGGCAAACTCGAACTGAAATTCGGTTGTCAGTAAAATTTCAATCTTTAAGCCAAGTTGAAGGGCTTATGGGCGGCTTCAAAAATTTCATCTGCGGGTCGCGACCTTTGCTTGTGCATTTCAACACGGCAATAGTCATGTCCCACGTAATAGGTGGTGACACCTATTACGTGGGACATGAAAATATAAGGTGAAATGTGGGCGTATACTATGCTTCTGCCTACCCCTTCGGGGATAAAGGATTTATATTTGGCCTCCGCAAATATGATCATGTGTCTGAATTCAGAAAAACGCTCAATTGGCTCCCAATTCGACTTCGACGGAATACTCACATATTATGTTTATTATACAGTACTAGCTGACCCGCGCAACTTCGTTTGCGTGATAAATCATGAACCGCTCTACCGATTTTGTACAAACTTTACATAAACCATCTACTAAATAGTCCGAACAAAGCCTAAACATTTGGTTTGGATAGGTGAGCCCGATCTCGAGTTATAAAATTACAACGAAAAGTGGCATTGATTTTTATATATATAGATAATGTTCAATCCCTGGTACTCCCCAATATCTCAAAGAACGTTTCAAGTTCCTTCATGACACACATACAAGATTTTTAAGGTCATCGGAGAATTTGAGAATGGAAATGCCACAGCACTCTACGAATTTCATGAGCAAGTCGTTCACGGTACAGGCGGTTCGCCTGTGGAATTCTTTGCCGGTTGCGATAACACGAGCGCAATCGCTGGTATATTTTAAGAGGATGCTAAAACAACATTTTTTATCTATCTCTGGTTAGTGTTGCGTCGCATAAGTATGTTAGTTTATGGATTAATAATTAAGTGTGAATGGGTCTACTATATAATTACTTATATTATTTTGCTAGCTTTTAAAATGTATCTATGATGTTTCACATAAATGTAATATGTATGTACTAGTGTGTTTATACTTGTATGTATGTGTTTATGCATATTATTGATATTTGTTTATACGTGTGAATTTAATATATTTGATTGTACACTGCCTTATCAGATCCTTGTTAATCAGTCCATCCAAAGGTTGCCTTTAAGAGATCGCTCTTAGCGATAAGGCCGCCTATTGTACATATATTTTAATTTTTATTTTCCTTACTTGTATTCTTTTAATGGTGTACAATAAAGAATATTTATGTTATGTTATGTTATGTTATAAAGGCGTGACTATATGTATGTATGTATGTATGTATGTATTTTACATTGGTGTGCAGAAAGAATTCTGTATACTGCCTCTGTGGCGTAGTCGGTAGTGATGCGGCCTGCGGCGCTGGAGGTCCTGGGTTCGATTCCCGGGTCGGTCCAAATATTTGTGTGATCCACAAATGTTTGTTTCGGAGTTTGGGTGTTTTCTATGTATGATATGTATGTATTTAGAAATATATAAGTATGTCTATCAGTTGTCTAGATCCCATAGCACAAGCTTATAGCTTAGTTTGGGCCAGACGATGTTGTGTGAGAATGTCCAACAATATTTATTTATTTATTTATTCTAATGGACGTGGATGGATATGATTGTATGTTTGAAATGTACAGTTGGTAGAGGAAATAAAAGGAGCTGGATTACTTTGAGAAGTGTTACCAATGCTAACATTTTCACGAATTGTTCAACTTTTGTATTATTTATCTCATCATTTCACATCTCCATATATCTCATCAATTGTGTATTTTGTATTCATGTAAGCATCTAAATTAGTACAATAAAGCATGTAATATTTCTATTTTATGGTAATATTTAAGGAGCTACTCCGTGTAATACATATTAGTTATTCACCTACACTAATATTACTACATAAAGAGAAAAGATTATTTTTTGGTAGTCGATATACTTTGAAAACTGGAAAAATGATTTGGAAACTGAAATGAAAATATATCTTATTCATGTAAATACGACTTATGTATAGGTTACAAAGTATTCTACATATACTGGCAGATTTGCAGTAGGTAGAGCCTGTGAGGAAATACCGGGCAATGAGATAAAATAAGATAAGATAAAACTTTATTGTCAAATAAAAAATCACAAAATGTATCCACTATAGTTTTAACACTTTTACTACGTCTAAGCCACAACGACCATCGAGACTAGCTCTTCCCATACCCATGCTAGTAAAAACTGTGTTACAGGTGGGATAAGGATAATCACTGACAGCACGGTTGTAGCCACTGTAGCCAGCGTATCGCAAGCTTAAGTAGATTTTTGATCTTCTGAGTCCCCAAACTAGGTATTCCTGTCTCAAGGGGGACCAGTAAGAAAAAGAAGAAAGAAACGGAAGGAAAAAAAAACCGTTTTAAAAATAAAAGAAAATACACATGGCCACTTATCAGAGGTGTGTAAAGTGTATGAGCAATATAGACCAGTCTTTCAAGAGTCTGTAATAGGTACTACTGAAGGTTGCGGAGATTACAGTAAATGCAAACTTGTATGGTTTTAATCGATTCGTAGTATACTCCAGGCAAAGACGGTAGGCATAGATAGTAGAAAATATAGTTCAATACGTTTGAGGCGAGCAAGCATTGCACTTTACCAGACGATATAATCTCAATGATCGCGGATGTTCATATAAGCATAACATAAATTATATCTTATACTAGCTATTGCCTGCGACTTCGTACGCTGCATTTTATGTGTGATTATTTAGATTGATATAACTTTTTAATTTATGAACCGATTGACATGAAACAAATACTTAATGTTAATTGGAGCTAAACGCAACGCAATAAAGAAAACCGCATTGCAATCGGTTGAGCGGATGCTGAGATTAGCGTGCACAAACGTACAGACCAACAGACAGTTAAGATTTTATTATATGTATTGATATAAAATTCTAGATGATGTTTGTGGCTTCGCCCGCGTTTCCACTTTCCTTTATAACTTAATCTCGGGATAAAAAGTAGCCTATTAGATGCATTCTTCCAAACTAAGTATAATCAATCCCTGCAGCAAACTTCAGCCAGATCTGGTCAGCCGTTAACGAATGAAAAAGTAACAAACACCAGTAATCAGACATCCACACACTCACAAACTTTCGCATTTATAATATTAGTAAGAAGTAAGATTTGTAAGATAAGATAAAATTAAATCTGTAATACATCATAATAATATGTAACAATTAATCGTAAGTACTACATCATTGTCTTGCGTTTAATTACCGTGAAAGTCAAAATGCATGTAATTGTAATTATGAACTTAAATACCAACAAGTTAGAGCGTGTTAACACAGCTATGGAAATATATTCTGCTCATTAGAATAAACACTGAATTGATAAAATTAATGGGATTTAAATGTGAGTTTCCATTATTATACATAATAAGTAATTTTTCTATAAGATTAAGTAGAAATTAAAAGCTTAGTGTCGGACATACTGAAAACGGAAACCCCCTTTTAAAGCTTCTGACATTCTTTGATAATTTTTGGATTAAAACACAAAAACTAGACTTCTAATGAAACTAATGAATAAAGTAATATAATATTAATTACAACTTACCTTGCGAAACTTCTACGGCGCTACGAAAATCGTATTCACTCACTGCTACGATCCACTGTAGGCTTTACGTAAATATAGTAAAATTCAGTCCGATATACACAATTCATATAATGTCATTATATTTTAGTTTAATCATATTATACTATCATTTAATGATCGGGAGCGAAGGTTCGTCGCGACTATCGTAAGGCTGCGTAGGATCGTAAAATGCCACGACACCACGATGCGTCGCGTTTGGCGCCTAGCACCTGACTGAAATAAGGCTCGCGCGCCCCCGACCTACCCGACTACTATAACGTTTTTTTTTTCAAAACTCTGCTAACAAAAAAGAGGTTGGACGGAGGCTGAGCAATAAAGAAATGATTTGATGAAACAAGCCATTGACAGGTGGCTCGCGACGTTAACTGCGACCACCGCTCTTAATTGATGGTTGCGTTTATGTTGATGATGGAGAGGATGCGCTGAAAAATGGTTTTTGAGTATTAATGTCTAGAAATAAGCGGTTGTTCTCCATGTGACATTAAAAAACCTCTATTAAGAACTGCTAAAGCTATCAACTATACTGCTACTTGATAGACCGGTCACTTATAACAAAGCTTCGAGGTTCGTATACTTCGTATCTAAAACGTTTTACAATAGCAGTGTATGTACTTTGAAGTCATTGTTTACTATTGTGGTTGTAACTGAGATTGACTAAATACACGTCGAGGCTTAGATTTCCCGTGGCATTGCGCCCCGCCCACTGCGCGCTATTGGCCGCCGTCTAGAGCTGGGCGGAGCGTTGCTTAGATACTAGCTTAGAAGCCTTTTAGTCACAAATATTGTTGTACTTACAAAACTCTTAACACACATAGTTTGTGTCAATGTTCACGAACAATCGGATTGTAATAGCTTCTGTACGTAGTCAAGTCGTGAGTGCTAGAGCAATCGATTTTTGTTTTTAGTTTACCGATGATAGAGCATTCAATGTTTCGAGTACAATTAGTTGATTTTAAGGCAAAATAAACGCTTAGTTATAATAATACTCTGCTGTTATTTCATTTTTTAGAGGCCAATCACGCATTCGTATATCTATTCTAGCAGCGGGAACGGTAATAGGAAAATTAAGATGGAAAGTCAGAGAGCTGTAGAGGTATTTAGATGAAAGGAACTCTTTTTTCAACGAGTTTTTCTCAGTGAAAAGGTGAAATCTGCCCAGTTAGAGCGATGTTCTCAGTCATACTGCAACCTGAGCTTTGCTACCAATGTTATATAAGTAAAACATTTTTTTTTTTATATCTGATTTTACATTGATTATATCTGAGTAAGCTCAGATATAACAACTTATTGAAACTATCTAGTGTGTTCTCGTTTTCAATGAGTTTGATAAAATAATAAAATGTAAAAATCATCTCTATATTTTTTGATAAAATGTTTGCACATGCATTCCCAATAATCTTTAAATAGTTACCTAGTTTTTTGGATAATTAGACTGTGTACTGTGTAGGTTTAATTTTATTATCTGCTATGCGTACCTTCTTTGATAGGTATTCGTCCCACTAATAACCATATTAAAAAAGAAGCCTGAGAGTAGTTGACGTATTTTTTTAGTCTCTGATTAATTTTCGATTTAAAGCAGTAATGTAGATAAGTAGTTATTATGAGTATGACGAAGACATTCACTAGTATTTTAAGAATATCTTCTTCTAATAATCCATCTATAAGTCTAAACAGGCTGGGGAAAGCGAGATACAGACCTAACCGCTTGTGACAGCGGAGTCCCCGTGCAGCCCATGTCGCACTTGCTGTCATGTCCATGCTCCTTGTATATAACTATGAACGGACTATACATCATCTCTAAGACCGACAATGAAGCGATAAGCACTGACTGTGCGTTTGACATGACAGAGTTTTACTAAAGCAACTAAGCCAAAACTCTTAAATAACAGAATCATTGATACGAAAAAAAGACTCCTTCTAAGGTGTGTGACGAGGCGAAGTCCCAGTGCATAACTAGTGACTGAAGGAAATTTATATTATAGATACACATAGGTCCTACTATAAGCCATTCTGATCAATGGTCCATCTATTTTGTCCATCTTGGTGTTGAACTTTTTGCTGCTATAGGTATATCCATTAATAGGTGTGCTATGGTTAACTACTGTCACGTTCGTTGGTCCTCTTAGGTGTTCCAAGGTTAACTTAAACCTATTTTGATAATTACTATCATCATTGACTTTTCTTTTCAATTTTAGTAATCAGTATAAAGCAGTTTCTACTAATTACTAAAATTTTGTACTACCCGTTCGCTCTAACTTTTCCGCTGGCGTAGAGGCGTATACCCAAATTGTTAATTAGACGAAGTAAATTGACAGTAGCTAATGTCACTTCGTCATAGAAAATACGCAACATTGTATGAAGAAGTGACATTAGTTGCTGTCAATTTACTTCGTCTAATTAAAAATTCGACTTTAGTATGGAGCCGAGCGGCAAAGTTAGAGCGAACGGGCAGTAGTAGTAGTAGTTCCCTTTCGTGAAACAATTTTACTTATTGAATTATTTATCTATAAGTTATCCGTGGAACACTCAGGTGGACATAATTGGTGGACACCGGTCAGAAAGTGGTAGTCAATCTCTTCCAGTTTAGGTACAATTAATTTCAATTCATATCTATTAGTTAATTTAAATGTGAGACTTTTTTCATGGCCGAAATACAGTTCTTATTTTTGTTTTGAAAAATGTCGTACATTTAAAATAACTAATATTATAATAAACTTCCGTCAAACGAGTAGGTACTCGATATACCCAGTAGAGATAAAAAATGAAGGTTAAATAATAACCAAAATCTGTTAAGTCCAAAGTGCCATTGACTTACAAATTCAACCTGATCAATCGTACGTAATAACAATCTCGGGAAATTTAATTAAGCGGCTAATCGTCTTTGGTTACTATGTTACTGGAAATGTATGGTTTCAGTAAGTTGGGGGAAGTGCTTCAGTGAGTGCGAGGCTTGAGGAGGTATAGAGGGGCTAGCTAGAGAGCTACGAACATAACGGCGGGTTCCGTGAACGCGGGGAGAGGAGGGTGGGGGCGCTTGTCACGGCCCGTTAGCGCCGATCCTCGACGCGTGCACATGTCGCCCCGGCACGCGCCCGCGCCACTTTTTATACATCTTTTTTATTTTTTTTTCTGTAGCGTTTTTATTTTCTTCCTTTGTTCGAAATTCGAATTAAGGCCTCCTTTTCGATTTCTGGTGAATTAATGAGGCCGGATTTAAGGTATCACGATTGTAAGTTCGATAAGGTTGCGTTATTCATTCAGTAACTGTATCGTTTTTCTTTATGATATTATCATTTTTAGTTTTTATGGTCAAGCGTGATTATCTAACAGTAAATAATTTGAGATACTAACTGAATAGTAGGTACTTCATTTAATTGTATATATACAAGATGTTTAAAACAGTCTGATAATTAATCTGTAAAAAGTTTGTAGCTCTCATTATAATCCGATTCAGAGACAAGAATTTAAAAAAATAAGTAATGGACATATGTAATGTGCGGTTGTGTGGGTACGTATATCTAGATAAGGACCGTGCAAATCCTTAAACACGTTCTTAAATATACTAGTACACGTTTGATAGATAAGTAAATCAAAATAAAACAGTGGAAGAGTTGTGTATGTTTCAGCTGCAGGCTGGCTGGCTGGCAGGCACATAACCGGTACTCGCAGGCGGCTGTAGATGTCGCCGTGCCATTCCTTACAGTCAACTTTTATTAATTGGGCAGATGAGAGCCACGGCTACCATGATGAATGTTTATCCCTTATACGGCCAACAGTTCGCAAAACCTTTTATAGATTGTCAATTAACTGTGTCTATTATATTTATCAAGACGGACCGACATAGTAGCGTTTATAGAAAACAAGAATATTTGCTTTGAGTATTTAAAAACAGGTAATATAACGGAAAGGACGATTAAGTGGAATAAAATATAGTATGGGGTGCGGGTGGCAGGTGGCTGTGCCTTAGTGATGTGCTTCTGTCCTTACGTGCTATCGCTATCGACGTTGAAAATTGCTTTTATAGAGTTTGGTTAGATTTGGAGACATACCTACCTGTTTTTAAAGAAAGTTAGGTAATAATACCGCAGTTCTTCATCATGTACTTCAAGGACTGTATTTTGTTACAGTTATATGATTTTTGAAGTGAAACTTCTTTATCGGCGTTGGAAAAAAATTTGCGTCACGTCACGTCACGTCACGTCACGTCACGATTTTTGGTTACGCGCCATCTTTGTTCTGTTCCTCACCACGGTGGATTCGAATTAAGAGTACTTTATCCAGGGATAGCATGTCATTTAAGGGTTTTTGGACTTTTGGACTTTTGGGCTTTTGGACTTTTGGACTTTTGGATGGGACATTGGTACTTTGGGTCTTTGGGACTTTGGAACTTTGAGACTTTGGGACTTTTGAACTTTTGAACTTTTGAACTTTTGGACTTTTGGACTTTTGGATGGGACCTTGGTACTTTGGGTCTTTGGGACTTTGGGACTTTGGGACTTTGGGACCTTGAGACCTTGGGACTTTGGGACTTTTGGACTTTTGGCCTTTTGGACTTTTGGACTTTGGACTTTGGACTTTGGACTTTGGACTTTTGGACTTTTGGACTTTTGGACTTTTAGACTTTTGGACTTTTGGACTTTTGGACTTTTGGACTTTTGGACTTTTGGACTTTTGGACTTTTGTACTTTTTGACTTAATTTAAGGTGAGGTGAAAATTAAGTTTATGAAGAAGTTTCACTTCTTACGTGTGTACACTAAGTACACGCAATTTTTTTTTTAACAATTTCAACAGACAGTCGACTTGATTATGGGTAGGTTTTAATTTCGATTTGATACCTCCCCATCCGTTTACGGAATAAACGATCTGGACAGACAGACAAATGCACAACTAAATTCTATAAGGGTTCCCTTTTGTCATTTGAGATATGAAACAATAAATACCTCGATTATGATTTTAAAGTTTGTGATCTCAAAATCATCGCACTGAAGTATTTTCTAACTACTTAGTTTCTAAAAATCGAAAATTGGTTATGTGTACCTATGTAGAAAATACAGCGTAAGACCCATTTTTTTTAAAGTGAGAGAAAATCCTCATGGATGCTATGCCGGACTCCTACCGACCAAAAAACCTCACGTTACGCCCAACAGCCTATGGTTGGGAGTCCTGGGTAAGCCCTCGGAAATATGTTACGTTAAAAAATTACAGTAAAGTTTATTATGTATGTGAAAAATTTTCTAACAGATATTCAAACATCGATATCTGCCATCGACATGCGGCCTACCCTACAGAGGGAGCACCCTCAACGTTTGAGACAAGATTCACCACGCGAGTCGGCCGACTGCACCTCACCGCGCCGACCCGCGGCATGTGCCTTTAACGGATTTGTTGAACGTCTGCGCGTGCCGTGCGTCAGCCACATTCAAGCCTATATTAGTCCCGTTTTGATTATCGCTACCACTTTCTCTGCATTTCTAAGGGAACAGGATAATACCTGATCAAGTGTGATATCTGAGTTTTATAACCATAAGCAGTAGTACCTATGCATTATGTTGACTGGTATACTTACGATTATACTAATAAAATTAATGTCTGTTAGTTAAATGTGGGTACCCTCATTTTCTAAAGGAAAGGAATACAATTAACCCCCTTCAAGTATGATCAGCTCATCTCAAATATAAGCTCCAGTAGCAAAAAATCTGATGGGGTCCCAAGAATTGTAAATACCAGAGATCTTACATTAGAAGAATAAATGATGAATCGCACATAAGATGAAATAAATCAATCAAAAATTTATAAGTGGTAATGTAGACCAAACATAGAGTAAACTGGCTCCATTAGTCCAAACCAATGCAATGAATGTGATGATGTGAAACAAACGCACAATCTCACCTGCAACTAAGTAGATAAACTTGTTGACCGAGACACAGATTAGGTTCTTTTGGAATGTATTGTCTTTAAAGACTTCTGTACCTTTCGTTTATCTCTAACATCTGTGCAAGGTTCGAAATCTCCAGCCGTATCAGAACTATCAATCAAGCAGTTTTTAGAATAAAAAACTCAAGTTTCATTTCTCAAGACAATTTTCTTTGTCAATTCGAAGCAATCCAGTCTGAGTTTATAAAACAAGTCTATATTCAAGAAAAACCTTCCCTTATCTTAAGTAGCCCAAATCAGTGCGGCATTAATAGCCAAAACAAAAGCAGTGGCAACAGTTGGTGATTCGAGGCAATCCTGCGCACCCGCGAGTAGCGCATGCTGGCGAGTCATATGGCGGGCGTCGTCGCCTCGCACTGAAACCGTAAAAGCTTGTGCAGTGTACCCAGTGTAAGCATGTCGGACAAAGCTGTGCATTGTGCCCGCTTTACTATACCACGCCCGATCATTACAACGAAAAACTGTGTTCCTCACAGCTAATTGCGATCCTTCTTGCACAGAGTGAGCACATGTTCCCTTATTCCCTACACTACTCTGAGGCCACAGCAGTCTGTTATGTTGCGGTTTTCGATTACTGCGTGCTTAATTGTGTAATCGCTACACGAGCTCTCCGCAAAAACTTACGTTGGGATATTCATATTTTATAGTGTTTATTGTATTATTATTAAATACACGGCAGTTATAGTTTGTGGTAACCAATTTTAAAGATAACTCTTAGGTACTTGTGTAGGGTCTTGTAATAGTCTATGGTTTGTTCTAAAGAACATGTTATGCGTTGACTTTTGATTATTGGTGGTTATCAGAGGCATACACTGGCGTGCGCACGTATATTCTTTGACAATTTAATAGCATATGCGCTTGCACCTGCCTTTGCAAAAAGTAGGCGCACGCTTCAGGCAGTGAAGCGCGGAATTCGTCGCCGCATCGTCCTCTAGCTATCTTACGCTATTTATTGGTAATTGATTGAAAAGGTGCATTAAGCTCCAGTGTCTTTTTTGTATCGTTTGACCATACTTGGATTTCTTAAGACTAGCAACCTAGATATTATATAGGGCCTTATTTCTAATAGACCAACATGCCTGTCTACAGGATTCTGTACATAGGTATGTTGAATATGTATGTATATATTATGTGCACCTTTGTAGTATAAAAATAAATGCCATAAGTACTTACAATAGTTCGTAGGGAAGTGCCAATTTTGGTATTTTATAGTTCCTGTCCTATCCTATGAAATGTAGGATGATCCTAGAAAATTGGGTTACATTTAGAGAAAAATAAGGTTTATTAACATACTACGAAGTACTTGGTACTTACTCATCTATCACTTAATCAAAAGGTCCGTGGCAAACTCGAAGCCATACAGTCACGTCATGCTCCCCAAAGATGCACACATCTGCCTAACGCTTCGGAGAAAATGGGATGTAGACTATCGGAATTCCCATATTATCGTGTTCTTTTAGAAATCATTTGGAAAAACATACGTTTTATGGAAAATAAAATTTCAATAGAACTAATCCACCATCCGAGTCCGTAATATGTTTGTCCTATAAACTCCTACCACGAGTACACTACAACACATCCTTCGGTACGAAAGTGAAATGGTATTTTGATTACGTATGATTATTTAGTGTTGGCAGCCACGCTACGAGTCTGGTTTCGGTGACTCGCAGCGTTCAGTAAAGATATCTGGTTGGGTAAACGCGAGCCCTGAGGCTGAGGCTCTGCGGTCGCCGCTCATGTCTGGTTAATGAGTGTTTTAACTACTGTAAGTAAATCATGGTTTTATGTCCTTCGGGCACCGATATACGACGCAACTCACCTGCCCTTGATTATTCGGAATTTAAAAGTAATAACACGCAATCATGTTTGCTGCAGATATGTTTGTTGAGGAGATTCGTTAATTTTTTTACGATTTTATGTGCATCAATATGAAACTATCTGAAATGAACTGACCCATTGTTGATATTTGAACAATGGATCAGTTCAAAAGACAAAAGCAAATGAAGTAAGTCAAAAATATGATTTTATCGCAGTTTTTAAGGAATCTTATAAGGAAGAAATGAAATAATTCATTTTGATTGGCGTTTTGGTTTAAAATGGTGTTGAGATTTTAAACTCGAAACTTGAATAAAATTTTCGGTTTAACCTAATTAACGAATTACAATTTTGCTGGATTTTGCCACTGGCGGTAACAAATAAATATGCGGCTATGATAAGCAGGCGAAAATTAAGAAGCATAGCACCGTCTGGTCTGATTGTGAACAAATTGTTTCTCTTGGGTTTTGTTAGGAAGTAAATTTTATTATTAATCTGTATTGTGTGACACAGTGAAAAAACTAGTAATATCACGCCTCATGGGCGTCCTTATAACCGCTACCACCTTAGTCACACTTGGTGAGTAAAAGTGCCACAGTAGGGTTACTAATGCCTTATAGGTATTGAATAATGCTATAATAAAGCTAAATACAATATTCTCATAATTCCGTAAGGTATTTAGGTACAGTCTTTAGTATAGTCTCTCTATTTATATTTGAATTGAGACTGAGCTTTCATAGGCGCTTCGTTTCAGCTGTATTGAATGACGATAAAAATATACTGTTTAAACTATCTACTGTGCCGTTGCTCGGTGGGGGTACTCGTGCAGGTGGCGCGAAGGCCGCTCGCGAACGGGCGCGCATTGCCTCCAGTTAATTGATTCCCAACCCATCTGAATCCACGATAATGCAGTCCTTAGGTGAGCGTGATTCTATTCGATCTTTGCTAATTATAAAAATATACTGTTTAAACTATCTACTGTGCCGTTGCTCGGTGGGGGTACTCGTGCAGGTGGCGCGAAGGCCGCTCGCGAACGGGCGCGCATTGCCTCCAGTTAATTGATTCCCAACCCATCTGAATCCACGATAATGCAGTCCTTAGGTGAGCGTGATTCTATTCGATCTTTGCTAATTATAAAACGGTTAACAGGTAGCTGAGATGTACCTCTTTTGTCTGTTATTATGTTTTCGATAAGTATTCTATCAATGTGTTTCAACTTTGATTTGGCTCGACTAACTGTGAATTTTTTGTTCGGTGGTTATCTATTATATAAAAATAAGTCGGGTTTTCCTTCCTGACGCTATAACTTTAGAACGCACGAACCGATTTCCACGGTTTTGCATTCGTTGGAAAGGTCTCGGGCTCCGTGAGGTTTATAGCAAAGAAAATTCAGGAAAAATTTCAACAGAAAAGCGGGAAAATCATTTTTCACATACAGCCTGCTCCATCGCGGGCGAAGCTGCGGGCATCAGCTAGTTGTATTTAAATTGCACGATCACTCCGCCAATAATGAATTGATTTAGATTTTTTTGTTTAGCAGTTCAGAGGCAGCAATATAAATTTTATTGATAACGTACAAATTGAAGTCGGTTTAAAGCTTTTCGTGAAAAGGAAATTATAATGTTAAAAATAGATTACTATAATATTAATCCATATCACAATATTATATGTATATCCAATAAGTTGAACATTTTGCGGCTACTTATAGATTATACGGATATCGATTTTCGTTAAGTATAGACCGGGAGCCTGTTGCGAGATTAAAAACAAGTTTGGAACTGGATTGGACCGCCTTTGAACTGAACCGATTTAATTGCAATATTAATCCCGGGACGGGAGTGTCAATATTTTAATAGCTATTTAATTAAGATATTAAAAAGTTATATCATCATCATCATTGAGCTCTACCCTGTTTAGAGATCAGAATGCGGTCTTTTATCGATTTGGCATTTCCATAATGAGGTAACATTGATTTTTTTATGAAGCATATTTTTAGTGATATTACTACAGCAATACGTCCTATTCAAAGAAATTCTACTCGGTCGTATTATCATGGAGTTTTCTTGAAATGACTTTAAAAGAAGCATTGAATTAGGAAAGATATGACTGCCGCATTGGCACAGGGTTATGTGACTGATGTCGATTCGAATCCCAGGTATAGTATTTGTATGATTCGCAAATAGGTATTTGCATAGTAAATTTCGGTGTTAGCATTTAACTATGTAGTTATTCTCTTGTGGGGACGCCGGCACCGCCCGCCGGTGGCCGTGGCTGGCGGACGACGGCCTTACTGCTGCCCATTTCGTAGGTACGTGTGTATTTAGAAGTAGATTTTATTAGCGAGTTTAAGAGTTGTCTAAATCCAACGGAACAAGGTATATACGCTTAATTTGGGCTACAGGGCATTCTCTCATGTACAAAACCATGTGAAAATATTTTAAATGGCCCCAAACAGATCGTTCGGTAAGCCACTACCTACTTGTAACTGTACCTGTACCTATTTGTCACTTAGGTTCATTTAGGTTAATATAGGTAATAATATAATGTAAAACTTTCCTGTCTTTTTATAGTTTTTGTCTTTATTTTTCTTAATTTTTTTTTCAATGAACTGCCCATTACTCACCAATATTATTTGTCCATTCAAAGGTTGCCTGAAAGAAATTGCTTTGAGCGATAAGGCCGCTATTTGTACATTCTTTTTATGTTATTTCTAATTGATTGTTATATCTTATTGGTGTACAATAAAGTTTTACTTACTTACTTACTTACCTAAGTCACGACACAAATGAAAAAGATTCAAGTAAAGGTACACATAAAGTGTTGACCGTTACAAAAGTGCTAATCAAAGTGCGTATGTAGCAGTAAAGAGAGACCGTATTCTTAGCATTCCATGGATTCTCCGTGCGGGCGCCGGGTCCATAGCGTGGCACAGGGGGGAACACCCCGACGGCGTCTGGGACTTGCGACCCATTCGAGTAGGTTTAGGGTGGCCACCTTACTATGCGCATAAACGATCACCTTCCACCGTCAACAATGTTCCCCCCCCTGCCCAACCAGATTTGGTAAGATCCTATCAATGCCGCTTTGGATACTCGTTTTAGTAAAGAGCTTACTGAAGCTCTTGGCAATCCAAGGTCCTTAAATAAATTATACAGGGATTTAGCTGGAATTCCCCTTGCTCCTACTTCTACGGCATAGAGTTTAACCACATAGCCATTTTTGGTTAACTCATTGGTCAAGTCAAAGTATTTATTTGTCTTCATGGCGTGGTCCTTCGGTATGTTGGTCTCCCACGGCACCGTCAGCTCCACGAGCACCGCACACCTGTGTATCCTCGAAAACAGGAATATGTCGGGTCTGGATGACGAGGCACATACATCCTCCGGGATTTTGTAGTGTTTTTCATACGTGTCTGAGAGTATAGTCCAATTGGCGGCAGCCATCAAAATTAAGTATGGCTTTTGAGGTACTTTCTTTGAACAGCCTTCCTTTACAAACGCAATGTCATTTCTTTTGTTTGTGGTTAATCCCTTTTTCGCTCTCGCATCCGCCAAACTGACAGCCTCACGTATGATTTCCAATACCCTATCGTGTCGGCGTGAGTAATGACCCCGGTCTAGTAACGTCCTACAACCTACCAGCAGGTGCCTAGCAGTTCCAATCGCTTCTCCACATACATTACATGTTTTATCTGTGGCTTTCCCCCACCTGACCAGATTACTTGGGTCGGGGAGGGTCAATTGAAACGCGTTCAGGTAGAACTTAAGCAAAGCCGGCGACCAGTCGTACAATAAGGTACGCCACTGCAAGGCCATGGGAATACAAAACTCGCCCAGAGTAAGCCATTCATTCTGCATCTCCAGGTTCATCGCGTGCACCTTATAGGCATCGCTCTCATCCTGCTCCAGAAAAGATTTTGAAATGTCTTTATCTGTGTTGTACCCAACCCCGCTCGACCAGTCTGCGAACCCACCATGAATTTCTTGTGGAATTGGAGGCGTGACTCAAGTTCTGCTATATTTTTTTCCTTTGGAAGAGTTTGAACGAATTTGTCTCTTGATTTTGCCAAGACGTGCATTTTAGTAACTCTTAGGTGTTTATAGAGTTCCGACGGCTTCTTAAACGTCATTCCGAAGTTATTAGAGGCTCTGTATAATGCCGACGGGTCGGCCGATTGAGCTAGCCCTAGATTGAGTTATATCTATATATTATAACCGATTAAAGTTGAGTTTCTAGACTTATGGTACCTACTTACCACGATAGGTCTAAGGTAGACCTATGTGCTCTAAGTAGAGACCTATTTAAATGGCTCGAAACAGCTCGCTTTTTCATCAATTATCTAAGTCGCATCACTAGCACATTTTTTGTGTGACATCGATTAGATAAAGATAAAATATAAATACACAAAAATGCTAATCAAAGGGCGTAGGTATGTTTTATCTAAAGTACACGTTTCCATATACGTACTGCAGACAAGAAGCAAGAAGGCTGTGATCGGCGAGTGTGCGACGCACGCGCCTAATAATTACGCGCAAAAGGTCGCGCGCGCACATTGCGCCCGCGCATACTGCCTCCTGCCTTCCACCTTCATTACGCGCATCGCCCAAGGCCTATATTCACTTTCAACCAGTATTACATAGGATGGTAACTACCTACCCACTAACATCGTTAGATCCTGTTATTGAAACCAGTTGATGCAGTTTGCTATCTTTATAGTTCAGCTGATTGGTTTATCTGAATTCTTGCATATAATTATAGGTATATGGTTTATATAGGTATTTACTTTTTGATCTAAGCTTAAATACTAATGTAGTATCTAATTTGAATTCTTAAATATGTCGGCTTATTTTTTCACCATGATATTTAACAAAAAATATAATAACTATTGTTAACTGTTCCTTTGGAATATAGGTAGCTATACTTAATGATATCCCAATTAATAAATAAAACCAACCAACCAAAGAATAAAAAAAAGTATTGACTTATAAAATAAGACCCAAGATTTGAACTCGAGAAAATGCTACCCAATTCTCATAATATTGTCCTATCTACGGTTGCCTGTAAGATATTGCTCTTAGCGATAAAGCCGGCATTTGTACATTTGTATACACAATTTTTTTCAGTCATCAATTTCATTGTTGGTGTACTATAAACTTTGGTGTACTTACTTACTCGAGATTTCAGCAACCCTAACTAGATACAACCATAATAAAGTTCGGTAGGCGGTAGGTAGTTCAAGTGGTAAGTTAGTATAACTATTTCAAAATCAAAATTGATCCTTTTTGATTCTCAAACATATGTTTGAGTAAAACAATCGTTTATTGCTTTTTGGCTAACCTACTTAGAGTGCCAGTGCCAACTTCTCACGTATCTAAAAACAACAATAAATTTGGCCAAAATAAAATACGGTATTAGGTAGATAACCTACTCTAGAATTCGATTTTTCTCTTTAACTAAATTCAATAATTCGTTTTCAACAATTTATGCGCAAAAGTAAACGAACTCAGTTACACATTATTAATCTTTAATTGAGGTGACATTGTTAAAAGGAAAATTAATACGACCACAAGGCTTGTGCTCGTCTGTTTTAAATGTAGATAAAAAATCCTGTATGTGTATGAAAACCGCAGATATTATTAACCGCTTAATCTTGAGCAAGTAGATCTATACAGTAAATTACAGTAGAACTACGAGTACTATAGAATAATCTCTTTAATCTGTGGAAGGGCACAAAATGCCTTTTTTTTAGAGCCTCTTACACTCCTACTTGCTGAAGCGAAACTATGTACTTTCTAGAATTATTTGTAGTGATTTCTATACTTTTATTATAGGTATAGAGAAAATACCCTGCAAAGACGTGGGATAGCACCCGAACCACCCCCTAGACGAGGCCGCAGCGGCGGCCGTGGGTCTGTCGGAAGTCCTGGCACCTCCTTACGAGGGCTTACGCGGGAATCCCAACCATAGGCTGTTGGGCGTTACGTGAGGTTTTTTAGTCGGTAGGAGTCCGGCATAGCATCCATGACGGATTTTCCCTCACGTTAAAAAAATAGGTATAAATAAAAGATTTGATAGCTTGTTAGCATTGAATGCAATTTAACTGTTGGGAAGCTACACTATCTCCCGGTGTTAGGCTTTAGTTTATTCCCATTTTCCCACAGGAACGGGAGCTGTGCGGGTGAATCCGCGCGACATCGACTAGTACACACAGTAAATAAACAGAATATCAAATCTTTTCTCTTCATAGGTAAGTGTAGATAAGACATAGACAACTAATTTTGTTTTATTATTCGAACGATGCTCTAGTGAATGTACATTAATAGTTTGCTGTCTCTCTTAACAACAAGAAGAAAAATAAACCGGCCTAGTGCGAGTTGGACTCGCCCATGAAGGGTTTCGTAGCAGCAAGTAACATAATATAAAAGTTCTTATAGTTCGTTGTAACGTTGACTGATGTTTTAACACGTTCGCAGTGGTAGTGATTTCACTAACCGGAAATTGCGGTTTATGACGTATTAAAAAAAAACTACCAACTCTATCCCGTTCAAACTAATTTTCGTTGGTAGTTTTTATGGCAATGTACATCATATATTTTTTTTAGATTTATCATTCTCTTAGTTTAGAAGTTAGAGGGGGGGGGGGGGGGACACACATTTTTCCACTTTGGAAGTGTCTCTTGCGCAAACTATTCACTTTAGAAATCTTTTTTTCTAGTTTTATATAAGAATCTTAATGCGGTTCACAGAATACATCTAGCTACCAAGTTTCAATAGAATAGACCTTATAGTTTCGGAGAAAAGTGGCTGTGACACACGGACGGACAGACAGACGGACAGACAGACAGACAGACATGACGAATCTATAAGGGTTCCGTTTTTGCCATTTGGCTACGAAACCCTAAAAAAGGCTTATTTAGTGTTAGCCAAGCCAGGGCTTGTGAATGCAACAGGGACTTACCGCTAACATGAAAGGCCATCGTATTATGTTAATATAATGTAAAGTTAACCTTTGAAATAGCCTCCACAAGTTGTATATCTGATGACACTCTTGATAGGATATTTTAAGGAGTTTATGATAGCCTGTCGACACGTCTACAACATAGACCATTGTAGTTATGTGCTGATTAAGTCTATCAATAAATTAATATAAATAAATGGTTGAAAAAACCCTATAAAAATACGCTTTTATAATGCACGAAGAAACCCAAAAATAAATTATGGATCGTTCAAGTTGCCTCTATTTCTGGGCTGAAGTGTAAACTATGTGCTTTTAGTTATAATATTTGATTGCAAAAGCGTGGGGCGCTGGAACAGGAAAGACTTTCCTGGCGGAAACTGCATGAAGTCTTGTCAGATTAAGGATAAGGTCACATTTATAAAAGCGTGTTTTTCTCGTGTTTTTAAACTATTAATTTACACTGTCACGATTTTATATATCTATTGTGACTTTTACTATTATTAATATCATTTTAAATTTCGAAAATGTATTAACGATGATAGGCTTTAATTGAAATACATAACATACTTACTTGAAAAGTAAAGTAGTTAATCACGTCTACGCATTTTCAACACCCACTTTTGCCAGTATTTTGTGACGCCCGCGTAATAGGAGCAAACCTATTAGCGTTACGGATCCCTATTAGATAATTCATTGGTAGGTCATTAAAGTTTCGGCATTCCGAGATATTTAGTACAATATGTAGTAATCACGTAATAGGAATACAAACGCATATATCCCCAAGCGGGTTTTTAACGGTAACCAAAGATATCTCGTTCTCGAACAAGAACTCTACATTTTGCCACTGTTAACGTATTCCCCTCATGTATCTACTTAATTGCCTGAAAGAAAAGGCGTTCCCTTTGGCAGCATAAACGTTATGCTCTTGTGCGACCTCATGCAGCTTTCGCCAGGATTTTTATTATATTATGATTAGTATTAGGAATATGCTTACAAGAAACTCTTTCTTGTTCTAGCACCCCACGCTTTTATAATCAAATATTAAAACTAAAAGCACATAGTTTACACTTCAGCCCAGAAATAGAGGCAACTTGAACGATCCATAATTTATTTTTGGGTTTTTTCGTGCATTATAAAAGCGTATTTTTCTAGGGTTTTTTAAACCATTTATTTATTTTATACTTTTTAGTCACAACATTTATACCTTAGGCTGCAATCACACGGACTGCATAGCAGCGACTGCGCGCGGTCGATATATTTAACTGCATGCAGTTTTATGTTCGACTTCATACAGTTATGATATCAACTGCACGCAGTCGGCTGCAGTCGTGTGAAGTCAATATCAACTGCATGCAGTCGTACCGTCAACTTCGCGCAGTTCGCTACAGTCGTGTAGTGTCGCCGCATGCAGTCCACCGCTAACGCATACAGTTAGTGTGCAGTTAGTCAAGGAGCCGAACGCGAGTGTTGGTTGCGTCGTCAGTACGGTTTAAAACATGGATTTCACATGGATTTCCTCATTACTTAGTATATAAGTTAGAGGGGGGACACAAATATTCCACTTTGGAAGTGACTCTTGCGCAAACTATTTACTACTAGCTGACCCTCGCAACTTCGTTTACGGCACATAAGGTCTATGAAAGGAGAGGTATTTCTTCATCAGACGCCTAGGAGCTTGTAAAACTGCCCTGTTTGCTTAATCAGCAAAGAACTTAAAGATTCAGTCTACTCTAAAAACTGTTAAACTTATTTTACAATACCGTTAATCTCTAAGTTCTTTTATGACTAAGTAAACACGCCATTTTAGAATGACACTTACATTCAAAGGAATCCTTAAATAATAGGTATAGCGAAAGTTGAGATGAGATGTCTCTAATTTCTGAACTACTTAAGTAACTCTCAATATTGAAACTTGTGTGGAACAATCCGTATAGTACTACCTTTATAACACTAAAAAAATATTAGTAATCGGACCACGCGTTGAGAACTTACAACTGAACACCCATTCTATCTTTCATTCCCTCTCCCGGGACAACCGCTCAAAATATCGGGATCAAAAGTATCCTAGAACCTTCCTCGGACTATAAGCTCGGAATGAACCAAGTATCATTCAATTTGGTTCAGTAGTTTCGGCGTGATACTTATTTGGGAAAGATCGTTAAAATAGGTGGATAGTTATGACATAAAAACATAAAAATTGATGATTTTTATAGTTTTTAATATGTCTAGGCAATGGGGTAAATTATTTTGATTTTTTTTACACACAATCGTGTAAACAAATACTTGATTAATCATGAATTTCAAAAAATAATTTTAATATTTCAGTACAAAAAGTGACTAATAGATGGCGCTTATCGATTTAAATTCAAGATAGCGTTTGGTTTCCTAAAAGTTTATATAAAGATGTCATCTGGCTTATACTTTACGAATTTATTATATGTATAGATAAAAAAAAATTATGTTAGGAACCTCAATAGCATTTTTGAAGACCTATCTATAGATACCCACACGTATTAGTTTGATGAAAAAATAATTTCTGAGTTTCAGTTCTGAGTATGGGGACCTCAAAATTTACTGCTTTTTTTTCTAGTTTTATATGAAAATCTTAATTCGGTTCACAGAATACATCTACTTACCTAGTTTTAATAGCATAGGCCTTATAGTTTCGGAGAAAAGTGCCTGTGACATACTGACGGACAGATAGACTGACAGACATGAAGAAACTATAAGGGTTCCGTTTTTGGCATTTGGCTACGGAACCCTAAAAATCACCTTCCGTATGGCAAAATAATAGCATAGAATCAATCCACATCCGCGCTGCACTCTGCAGTTTTTTAATTCGATTACATCGCTGCTGGCGACGGCGGCGCCGTAATAATATTAAGAGAAGCGTCTGTGCTTCCATTTCGGCGTCAAACCTTACACAATAGCTCTTGGCCTACATGCTAACTGCGTGAAGTCAGATTCGACTGCAGACAACTGCATGCAGTTGAATGTAGCAACTGCATGCAGTCGCTGCGATGCAGTCCATCTGATGGCACCCTTAACTAGCTGTTCCCTGCGGCATCCGCGTAGAAGTCGTTATTGCATAAAGTCATTACCCTCCTTTCGCGCAGTCAGTTAAAAAGTAACCTATGTCCTTCTCTTAAACTCAAACTATCTTTATAACAAATTTCATCAAAATCGGTTTAGTGGTTTAGGCATGAAAAACAGACAGACAGAGTTACTTTCGCATTTATAATATTAGTAGGGATTTCTGTATTACATGGTGTCTTGTCTGAGTTCGACTAATGTGAAAATATTTCATTATTATTTTAATACATAAGTATACATTTTCTGCAGGTACCTATGTCAATATTTACACTCAATATTTACACTCAATATTAACTTCAATATATAACAGGTTTGTTATAACCTTAAACCCTAATCGTGGTCTAAGCTCATTACACGACTTTTCTAACAAATCCAAACACAGCTATGAAACGATGTTCAATCATGAAGTTACAGTTCATATCTTACGACTCCATCATCAGATCAGTTTGACAGCACCATATTATTGTATTGTTATCAGAACTACAAACATCTGCCAATTTTCATGACGCTACGATCATTGGAAGATGCTTAAATTAGTTACCTGAGATTCCATTGCATAGTTTTACAAATCAATTAAAAACAGGTTTGTTATAATCTTGAAACCTAAGCCTGGTCAAAGTTCATTACAAGACTTTTCTGACGAATTCAAAAACAGATATAATACGATATTCCATCATGAAGTTCCAGTGCATATCTTCCGGCTCCATCATCAGATCAGTTCGACAGTACCATATTATTGTATTGTCATCAGAACTACATACAGCTGCCAATTTTCATGACGCTACGATCCTTGGAAGCTTGTTAGCTACCTTAGATTCCACTTTTTCCATCGAAGTTTCAGTGCCTATCTTCCGGTTCCATCATCATATCAGTTTGACCGTACCATATTATTGTATTATCATCAGAACTACATACAGCTGCCAATTTTCATGACCCTACGATCCTTGGAAGCTGGTTAAATTAGCTACCTTAGATTCCACTTGTTTTCTGTGCCTATCTTCCGGCTCCATCATCATATCAGTTTGACAGTACCATATTATTGTATTGTCATCAGAACTACATACATCTGCCAATTTTCATGACGCTACAATCCTTGGAAGATGGTTAAATTAGTATCCTTAGATTAACTATTAACTATTTATATATAACTAACTAGCGGTACCCTGCCACGCTTCGCTGTGACTTTTTTATGGTGGTTTTATGTGCCTATGAGAAATGAGTAACAAACTAAATGATGGGTACATTTAAAAAAAAAATGTGTGCGTGAACTATTGTACACACGTAAGAAGTGAAACTTCTTCATGACCTTATTTTTCGAAAGAAATATCATAGGAG
The DNA here is from genome assembly GCA_933228765.1 of Miltochrista miniata. Lineage (NCBI taxonomy): Eukaryota > Metazoa > Arthropoda > Insecta > Lepidoptera > Erebidae > Miltochrista > Miltochrista miniata. Next base: position 15,195,281 of record OW121751.1, on the reverse strand, counting down.
TTAGTAGTAGTCCAAAAGTTCAAAAGTTCAAAAGTCCAAAGTCAAAAAGTCAAAAAGTCCTAAAGTCCAATAGTCCAAAAGTCCAATAGTCCAAAAGTCCAAAGTACAAAACTACAAAGTCTAAAATTCTAAAAGTCCAAAACTCCAAAACTCCAAAATTCCAAAAGTCCAAAAGTCCAAAACTCCAAAATTCCAAAACTCCAAAACTCCAAAAGTATAAAAGTTCAAAAGTCCAAAGTACAAAAGTTCAAAATTCCAAAGTCCGAAGTCCAAAACTCCATAACGCCAAAACTCCAAAACTCCAAAACTCCAAAACTCCAAAACTCCAAAACTCCAAAACTCCAAAACTCCAAAACTCCAAAACTCCAAAACTCCAAAACTCCAAAACTCCAAAACTCCAAAACTCCAAAACTCCAAAACTCCAAAACTCCAAAACTCCAAAACTCAAAAACTCCAAAACTCCAAAACTCCAGAACTCCAAAACTCCAAAACTCCAAAACTCCAAAACTCCAAAACTCCAAAACTCCAAAACTCCAAAACTCCAAAACTCCAAAACTCCAAAACTCCAAAACTCCAAAACTCCAAAACTCCAAAACTCCAAAACTCCAAAACTCCAAAACTCCAAAACTCCAAAACTCCAAAACTCCAAAACTCCAAAACTCCAAAACTCCAAAACTCCAAAACTCCAAAACTCCAAAACTCCAAAACTCCAAAACTCCAAAACTCCAAAACTCCAAAACTCCAAAACTCCAAAACTCCAAAACTCCAAAACTCCAAAACTCCAAAACTCCAAAACTCCAAAACTCCAAAACTCCAAAACTCCAAAACTCCAAAACTCCAAAACTCCAAAACTCCAAAACTCCAAAACTCCAAAACTCCAAAACTCCAAAACTCCAAAACTCCAAAACTCCAAAACTCCAAAACTCCAAAACTCCAAAACTCCAAAACTCCAAAACTCCAAAACTCCAAAACTCCAAAACTCCAAAACTCCAAAACTCCAAAACTCCAAAACTCCAAAACTCCAAAACTCCAAAACTCCAAAACTCCAAAACTCCAAAACTCCAAAACTCCAAAACTCCAAAACTCCAAAACTCCAAAACTCCAAAACTCCAAAACTCCAAAACTCCAAAACTCCAAAACTCCAAAACTCCAAAACTCCAAAACTCCAAAACTCCAAAACTCCAAAACTCCAAAACTCCAAAACTCCAAAACTCCAAAACTCCAAAACTCCAAAACTCCAAAACTCCAAAACTCCAAAACTCCAAAACTCCAAAACTCCAAAACTCCAAAACTCCAAAACTCTAAAACTCTAAAACTCTAAAACTCTAAAACTCTAAAACTCTAAAACTCTAAAACTCTAAAACTCTAAAACTCTAAAACTCTAAAACTCTAAAACTCTAAAACTCTAAAACTCTAAAACTCTAAAACTCCAAAACTCCAACTCCAAAATGTCAAACGCCCAAAACTCGAAAAGTCCAAAAGTACAAAAGTCCAAAAGTCCAATAGTCCAAAAGTCCAAAAGTCCAAAGTCCAAAAGTCCATAACTCCAAAGTCTAAAAGTCTAAAATTCAAAAGTCCAAAACTCCAAAACTCCAAAATTAAAAAAGTCTTAAGTTCAAAACTCCAAAATTCCGAATGTCCAAAAAGTTCAAAAATAACATGCAAAACATATCTGACCTCTTTATTAGGTAAGTACCTACTCTCTTTTATTATTCTGAATGCAAGAAGGCCGCAATCAAACTTCTCTTAAAAAACATCAATCTGGTAGGTACCTTCTAAATAGGTTGTTTATAATATTTTGTTCTGAACCTGGCAGAATATAATTTAAATAAAGCGACCAACGCCATCTATTGGTAAAATCACTTTTTAAAGCTACTTTATTCTTAATGCTGTTATGATAAAAGTGTATAAAGTAGCCTAAAACCATCTCTGAATCCTATTGTATATCGTGTCCAATTTTGAGCTCAATCGATTCAGTAAATTTTGAGTTTTTAATAGATACACAAACGCACACAACATTTTTATATATATAGAAGTAACTATTTATGTCAATAAAGATTTATTATTATTTATTTATTTAAAAATATTATACACAGTATTCTATCTTGGCTCGCCAAGTAAAACAATTGTACAACCTACAAAATTAAATTAAGTAATAAAACAATAATTAGATTCCACTTTTTCCATCGAAGTTTCAGTGCCTATCTTCCGGCTCCATCATCATATCTGTTTGACAGTACCATATTATTGTATTGTCATCAGAACTACACACAACTGCCAATTTTCATGACCCTACGATCCTTGGAAGCTGGTTAAATTAGCAAGCTTAGATTCCACTTGTTTTCTGTGCCTATCTTCCGGCTCCATAATCATATCAGTTTGACAGTACCATATTATTGTATTGTCATCAGAACTACATACATCTGCCAATTTTCATGACGCTACGATCCTTGGAAGATGATTGCTTTACATTTAGCATGTTGGAAAAAATAAATATGCAAAACAAATGTAATACTACTGCATCCATTTCGTATTCCGGAATGTCGAATCGGACTAAAAGATTCAGTAGTCCGATGATCTATAATCATCTGCATCATCGGACTACTGAGCCGGAAAAGTCTCAGTAGTTCGATCATCGGACTATTTAATCGGACTACTGATACTAGGCCTTAGGTTCCATTACATTGTTAGTTACATACACGACGACCTAATAAAAGTTTATTAATAAAACAGCTTTCTGCATTCGAGCAAAATTCCCGGTTGTATCTACGTAGTAATAGGTATAGGTTGTATCCAAAGACCTCTTTCTAGCTAGAGCCTATAAGTTTCCTTTTATTTTATACTAGCTGATGCCCGCAGCTTCGCCCGCGTAAAATTTGTTACCGTTCCCGCTTCCCGTAGTTTATTCCCTTGGGGGTAGAATTTATCAAAATCCTTTCTTAGCGGATGCCTACGTCATAACATCTACCAGCATGCCAAATTTCAGCCCGATCCGTCCAGTAGTTTGGGCTGTGCGTTGATAGATCACTATGTCAGTCAGTCAGTCACCTTTGAGTTAAATATATTTAGATATATTTTTATATAAATAAATCTTTCTTGTTAATCAATCACGCTCTAACCCCTGACCCAATTTGTCTGAAAAGTGGTATACAGGCTCTGAATAAACATACTTAAACCTTTTATCGTGGGAACAAGTTCCTGTGGGAACCGTTTACGGGAAACTTTCAGCAGCGGTCGTAAGGTAGTTCAGAATATTACGACTAAGTTGAATTTCTGTGAAACATATTTTTATAACAGAATACACAAGGTACTCATACATACATACATATGGTCACTCCTTTTATTCTCGAAGTCGTTGGCAGAGGCATATTATATTTCACCCTTAGATTTTTGTTTCACGTAATTGGTGGTGAACCGTATTGCCGTGTTGACATGGGCACGAGCAGTTTTTTACTGACTGCCCGCTGTTGCACAAAATACTCTTTAAGAGTTTAAAAAATATGTTAATTACAAATTTAATTTCCTAAAACAAAATTAAAAGCCAGTGCAGCAGCGGAAGCGGCTGAAAATATTAAAATTAATAAATATAAGGGTCTCGACTCATCGTATCGTTTTTGTCCAGTCGGTGTCGAGACCCTAGGTCCATGGGGTCCCAATGCGCAAAAATTTTTCAAGAATTTGAAAAAGCGCCTTGTGGAGTCAACTGGTGACCCAAGGGCTGGCAGTTTTCTCGCTCAACGAATAGGCATTGCTATTCAAAGGGGGAATGCTGCTAGTCTTTTGGGCACAATGCCACGGGGGCCTTATTTAGGTTTAGTTTAGATAGTAATAATGTAAATATAGATATGTAATAATTATGTTTCTCTGTAATTTTTAACAATAAATGTATTTGTATATTACAACAGTTTGAAGAACAACATCTTTATATTTTTTTAAATAGACACTTCATTTTTTGATAAATTTAAAACTGCAATATCATAATACCTTCTTCGCATGATTGGCTGTCAACGATGTATAAAGATACTCTATGATAAACGATTTTGACTGGCAGTCATGCTAATTACAGAAAGGACGTTTTACGACGACATGCAGGGCTCCACAAACCCACAATTAAGTACGTATGGACATTAATATCTTGTGTTACTTTTGGACGTCCACCGCTGACGGAGTTATCACTTACTTATTACTTAGGTCTTTTAATCTTCAGCAGTTGTAGTTTGATTGCAGATGGCTGACGATTTCCCATTTTTCATGTGTGTTAGATTTAGGTAATTGACAGTCTTTTGTAATAAATTTATCTCTAGTATGTATACTTGGTTATAAAAGTAATAAGTTAGGAAATGACGATGTCTCTTGAATAAAATCTGATGTCAGCCACTTTCAAGAATCCTGAACAAAATTACTGAATAACATCTGCCCCCAGCAACTAATCTAGAGTTGCGCGAAAGTTAAACTGTTTGATAAAGGTGGAATTTCAGACAGCACGCCAGAATTGTGCGAGGATATCAATTAATGAGTGATCTTTTGTTCCCATAAAAGTACATACTTATTACTTATTAGTACACCTATGAAAGTCGCCTCCATAGTGAATTTATCCTTCATTGCATTAAAATTTTGAACTTGGATGGACCAAAAAGACTACCAACCGACGGGTTGCTGACAAAGCAATTGGATAGCATAGTCATTATGATTACAATCAATTTGCGAGGACCTACTGGAGCAGCATCATGGAGTCCTAATATAGTGAGTCACTGTTTACGATAATATAAGCTATTAATACTCCTCGGTATATATTTAACTAAGTACCTACATACCTGACAAGGCGAAGTTCATAACCCTACAGTTTCAAATACATTATGTTCGTGAAAAATAAGGGATTCATTCGCGATATGTTTCATCAATTCTCTTCATATTTACAATCCTGTGGTTCTTGTGTTGTAAACGGTGTTTGGAACCTGACTTTGTATACTAGTGCAATATATGTAAAGATAAAATAAATTGTCAATATCTTATCATCATTAACTTAATTTCATCCTATCATTAAGACATGACAACAAACATTATAATTTCAATGTAGCTTTGACGGCGGCTTCATTTCAAGAAGTGATAAAAGTTTTACGATTTCAATTAAGTTGAAATCATAATAGTGAGTAGTAATGACTTTTATATTAACATTTGTATTAAAAATCTAAGTTTATGACATCTTAAGATAACATAAGTATGTAGAAGTATTTAGTTACTACTAACAGATTCAATTTTATTATTAGTACCTATTAAATACAGGATATGGATATTATTAAATGTGACTACTGAGAACTAAGCCTACCATGTTTTACTTAAATGGTTTAGTAGGTAATTCTAACTCCTCCTGAGAAGTTGCCGAGGCCGAGCTCAGTGAAACTGGTCTGGTCATAGACCATCGCTGTAGATATAGCTTACAGGAGTGAGACTGCCGGTGGAATACCACTCGTTACCTATTGACTCACGGAGTAAGCATACGAAATAGGTATGTCGTCTCTGGAAAATCGTAATAAATTACTTTTTTATTATTTCAAATATAGAAAAAAAGATAACGTCATAAAAATCATACTACTATGCCATTTGATTTGTTTAACTTGCGTTTAGTTACTGAATTTAATATTACGATCTCTATACCTCTACATACTCGTGAAATTATGAGAGGCCCTTGTACTGGCATTGTTTAAAACAATTTAAAAGTTTTCAACAATCTACCACAGTGAATGCACCACCAGTAATAAAAACCCTACTCTTTATTTACGTATGGAAATCTTCTTGGATGCTATACCGGACTCCTACCGACAAAACCTACGAGTAATAAAGGTTTTACGACCGCTTGCAAACATCACAGCAATCAATAAATAAAGATGGCGCTCAATCGGAAACTTTGAAGATAGTATCAGAGCCCTCTGATTACAATCTGCTTTCCATATTTATATACAAATAGAAAAATATTGATACTGAAAGATAATTTTTATTTGATTAACTTTTCCCATTAAATTGCAATGTATGTACGAAATTTATTAGCCTCTTAGGTAGACTTAGTCACTAAGGGTCTAGACAGACGGACCGTATTTCAACGGCAATTCAACTGCAAATTGCAGTTCAAGTGCAGTTTGAATGCAGTTGACACGACTACAATACAACTGCAAACCTAACGTGCAGTCCTATTGCAGTTCAAATCACACGACTGCACTACAACTGCAAATGCAGGTCGATTGCAGTCGGTGTGCAGTTCATAAGACTGTACGCCGACTGAACTGCAATAGGACTGCACGTTTGATTTGTAGTTTTATTGCAGTCGTTTCAACTGCATTCAAACGGCACTTGAACTGTAATTTGCAGTTGAATTGCCGTTGAAATGCGGTACGTCTGTCTAAACCCTAAGTCAACGCGGCTACGACTCTACCGTTGCCCCGCTGACTGACTCGGTATTCTTTAAACGATCACTGAAATAAGCAACGTTTCCCTGCTTCAGAAAGCACGTTAAGTCTTTAGCTCTTTTGCTAGTAACAAGGTTGTCGTTGAAGTCAAGTTGAAGGTCTTATGAGCGTCTTGAAAGTTTCCGAGAACGGGTCGTCACACCTGCGCCTTTTCGTTTCAACACAGTCATACGATGAAAATGTGTGTAAAATGAGTGTGAAGATTAAGATTCAAGAATAAAGGTATGAGTATTCTGTATGTAGGTGTAGGCTTATAATATTGTCCTGGGGTATCCCTCCGAGGGCTTACCCGGGGCTCCCAACCGTAAGTTGTTAGGCAGGATACGTGAGGTTTTTTAGTCGGTAGGAGTCCGGCATAGCATCCATGAGGATTTTCCCACACGTATAACAAAAAAAGGCTTATGTGATAGGTACATGAAAATCCTTGGTTTCTTTTAAATTCTCAACTAAAACTGACTGTAACTACACATACTGCTCGTTAGCTTTAAGTTTGCCGCTCGGCTCCATACTAAAGTCGAATTTTTATTTAGACGAAGTAAATTGAGAGCAACTAATGTCACTTCTTCATACAATGTTGCTTATTTTCTATGACGAAGTGACATTAGCTACAGTCAATTTACTTCGTCTAATTAAAAATTCGGGTATACGCCTCTACGCCAGCGGCAAACTTAGAGCGAACGGGTAGTAAGTACTATTCGGGTGCAAAGCACTCTTTGATATAGAAATAAGGTTTTTGTATAGAGCTGCGTATGCGGTTATAAATAAAACTTTCGCGCGACGCAAGCGCGTTAAATCGAATCCGACGATGGCTGGAACTTGTCCTGGCGCACCTGCGACAATTTTTATAGTATAAATTTGCATTAATTCATTTAGTCCTGTTTTCAACACGGTGTTTAAATGGGTTAGCCGGTAAGTGGTGGGATCTAGCCGGTGCGTGGAGACAGTCGCCGTGTAGTCGCGTGTCCCGCTCCACCTTACAATCATAACCGACTGACAAGTACAAGTGGAATGGCTCACTTCTGCATTGTATTATGTGTGGTTACGTTTCTTACATTTACAACGTCTAATCAATGTGCAAGCATTTATGATTGTTGAGTAGCCGTTGAAATGTTACTGTCAATTCCTTCATTTCTATTCATTTGTAAAATGGTTCAATCTATCGGCAATGCTAATGATACATTTCAAGCGAACGATGTTAATAAAATGACATGTATATATGAATAAAAATGTATAATAAGCGGTAAACAAGCATCCGCAATGTTTGTTTACCGTTTATCATATCTGTAACTCAAAGCAAGTGGATTCAAAAGGTATGGGATTTCTGGGAGCAAATATATCAAAGATGGATAAGAATGATATTGTTGAGATTAAGCTCTATACACTAAAGGGAAACTTTACACCTAACACACCCGAAAATCAAGCAATATTTTCTTGTCAGTAAAATGAGCTACCTAAGGGATCCCTCATGTCCCCAAATATTTTCTCTACCCTGTATATAGTTAGTAGTTACCTTGTAATTTAGTTTGTGCCCAGTATCTTATTTTTCCTACTTCCAGCTGTCCAACTTCCTATGGGAAGTGAAAATGCTTAAATAGTATTTTATGAGAAATATTTCTGTTTTACGTCTTGTTTCTAACTGTGACTGAACTAGTATAGAATTATGTTATGGTATCTGTGGTACTAGTGTTGTATTAGTTCAAGGAAGTGGTCAAAAACTATTTTCGGATCAGAACAGGCTGCCAAGTATTATCCTGATGGGGCATATGGTTTGGTTAGGGTTTGGTTTGTGGACATAGAAATATGCGAACACAGTTCAAATAAAATACACATACATACATGCTGTATAGACTCGAGCAATTCAACAAAAGAAATGGATTTAGCATCTATAAACACAATTTGTACTGTTATTTATTATAGTTACACAGACTGATATACTTAGTTAGTTAGCGCCTAAGTGTTTCGAAAAAACTGTTTCTTAATCTACCTGTATATTTTACAACAAATAAAATGCTCATTGTCTTTGACATAGAAAGAGACAATTAAACAAAAAAAAAACAAAAAAGTGTTTTATTTCACAAAAAATGGTGACATTGATTATTACAAACTAATTATTAAAAACAATTACAAAAAAACTGCATTCATTCTATCTCTCTCGCACATCATTTCCTACTAATTTTCATTTCATGAGATAAACAAGTTGCCTTCACACCCAATTTACTCACTCAATAAAACACACGTGTTCTTTTACAAGGGAATACACTTAAAGCTATAGTTAAGTTATGGGGTACACATACGCCATGCCGACAAAAACATTAGACGTTACAAGGATCCGGGCTAACCGCCTCCGTGGACACCAGGGTACGATTATTCTGTTCACATATAATTTTTCCCACGGCTCAAATCGCTGGCTCGTTCAACTGTGGCGTATACTACTGTAACTGTAAAATTGCAAATTTGATTATGTCATAATATCTTGGTTTTCTGGAATTTTATTTAAATTTATTTTGGTTTTCGGGAACATTGAATTTTATTAGTATCAGAGTTAACGGGATATTTTCTATGTTACTTTCAGTTTTCAATACTTCGAACTTCCGATCTTACTATTAACCGCCAGTACTTTAATTTCTATGTAATCTTGGCTTTTCATAGCACAACAGTGCCGAAATATTATCGGAAACTCAAAATGAGACATAATGAAAGTTTTCATTTTATTTACTTGGTGGAATATAATTCACCGTATAATTGGAGGCACATGGCGTCGAAAATATCTTCTTTTTTCGAATTCGGGTATGATTTTAGCTGTGGTAATTCATGTTCTGTAATCCTTATAAAATAATACTTTGAACACAAACCGGAGCGTGAAGCAAAATAATCTATGCTGCCATTCCAAGATACTGTCCTCCGCTGTGAAGTCGAAAATTAATAAGCCTCAAAGGTGTTTATGATCTACTCAACCTTGGTTATATAGTTATATTAAATTTTACAATCTTTGTATATAAAGTCAGTGATAAGGTGATAATCGCAGATTTTATATTCTTACCGAAATTATCTGCTTCCTGTTTTATCTAAATCTTTCGTCATTAAGAGAAAAGTTTAAGGATATCAACATACTTACTGTGTATTCACAGTACATATATGAAAACTTATTATATACTCATAAAAATAACAGTAAATTTATTAAAAATAGTGATATCCATAATCTAAACTTAAGAAATAAGAATAAATTGGCTGTACCTAGATTTAGGCTTAATAAAATAAGCAATTCTTTTGCGGGCAATTGTATTCGAATGTACAATACATTGCCGACAGCCATAACAGGTTTGTCAGTTAATAAATTTAAAAAACTAATAAAACTTAAATTGTGCCAGAAAGCTTATTATAGCATTAAAGACTTTCTAGAAGACAAGGCTGCCTGGCAGTGACACGAATTGCTCCTTTCTACATTAAAAAAAAACTGTATTAGATACTAAGATACTAGAAGAGAAGGGACCAGACTGAGTTTCTTGGGGTGTTCTTCTCAGTCTGTAGTATTTCCGAACCCCCGGTAGAGTCACAAAAATTTTGACAAACCTAAATAATTTTTTAAAAAATTTCAAAGGGAATAAATTTTATTTTATTTTATTTATTTTATTTATTTCTACAAATATAATGAGCAAGATACATCAAATCTCTTAGATAAACACAGTTGTAAATAAAATAACTATTTACGCCAGTTTGCATGAGACCCGCCGGAGTGACGTCACTATAAGCTTTTACAAGGTAGTTGTTAAAGAGGGTGAATCGTTTATGTTTCGTCTTTAATGAGTACCCTTATTGTATTAGTATATCGAAAGAAACAATACGATGGAATTACTACTACTTACTAATTTTAAAGATGTTAATATGGTGTCTAATGCACTTAAACGGATTCCGTGATTTCTAAATCAATAATGGAGTAGACAGTTCACTTGTTTTTTTATACTACTGATGTGGCAGATTAGTCTACGGTATACCCACCTGAACAAAAGAGTATATAGTGTCCTTACATTTAGGTTTAAAGAGTTTATAACTGCCTCTGTAGCGCGGTCGGTAGTGATACCGCCTGCGGCGCTAAAGGTCGTGGGTTCGATTCCCACAGGAGACAAATATTTGTGGGACCCCTACGAATAATGTGTGACCCATAAATGTTTGTCTCAAGAGTCTGGGTGTTTCTATGTATAATGTGTTTCTATGTATTTAAAAGTATATAAGTAATAATAGGTTATTCCTAGCTTACTTTGGGATCAGCTAGCGTTGTGTGAAAGGTCCGTGAATATTTATTAATTTATTTCTCATAATTGTGTAAAAACGTATTTTCTTAGTCTACTTTTGAATACAATTATATCATCACAACACCTAATATCGTTTGGTAAACAGGTATACAGTTGTACTTCCTCAAACAATATCGTCTTCTTTCGCATATTAGCGCATACCCTCGGTAATACTAGTTTGTTCTTGTTTTGCAAGTTGTGTGAAGGTGGTTTTTTTACGTAGGTTTTTGCATATTCGTTTGGATTAAAGTCAGTTGTAATAAACACAGAAAATTGCAATACCCGTAGTGATAAACTCGCGCTGCCGACCTAAATGCTGTGTTGAAACGGATATGAATATATAATGCAGTGGCTACCTGCTGTTGAAAATTTTAACCACTTTTATGAACTTCAACAAAGCTTAACCCTTAACCACCTACCATACGTCTCACAGACGCAGCAGATAGGTATTTAAAACGTAAATATATCGGCGACCGAGTCGTTTGCGAACTCGTCCGTTCCTGTACCTTTTCCCCGTGTCCCTCAGTGCCGTGCAAACCACAATACATCAGTTTCGAATGCAAATCACCATAATTTCTAATAAGCTAAGAGAATTTTCTAATAAGCTGTGCAATAATTGTCGTGAAAAACTATAAGTTTAGGGCTTGTAATTTTTTTCTATTTTATTTAATTTTCACCATTTTCTTTTTTTTGCAATGGTTGATTATTGAATCAGTAAAAAATTATAAAAGAAGTTCATATCCATGTGATTATTTTTTATAGATCTCATTTAGCAAATGACTTAGTTTTTAAGCAGATATTGTTGATTAATAGTAATTAAGACAAAATGCCTATAAAAATGATTCTCTTGTACCTTTACTAAAGAGTTTAATACTTTCCTAAGTTGATTTTTTACTAAAAAATATACTTCAATAAACAAGATATTACTTTAAAGAACCATTTTACTCAGGGGTCTCATAGACGTATGGTAGGTGGTTGTGTGACAAAAAGTTATGGTAGGTGGCTAAGGGTTAAGGATTACCTACCATACTGCTTACTGGCAACTAGGAACAACCCAAAGACTTGGCAACGCTTATGAAAGGGAAGACCTTACACAAAAATCAACGAGTCATGTTGTTGAGATTTGATAAATATAAAGTATAATAATATTTTACAATCGTTTAGCTTCCATTGTAGGCAGTCCATGGCCTTTCTTCTACCTAAGGCGGATGTGAATTGTCTGCAGTGCAGTGCAGCAAAAATCTCATAGGGCGTCTCAGTGTTGAACCATCATGTGACCCGTGTAAGCCTACCAAATGACTATAAAAAAAAGGTTAACCATGATAAGATAGAGTACAAATTTTTTTTTATACATATACTGAAATTTTATACAAGCTTTTACTCGTATAGCTAAATTTGGAACTCGCGTAATTTGTTAATGCAAAAGACATCAACGCTTCCTCGTAGCATATGGCTACACAACATTTTCAATAGTCATTTGCACTAAATATGGCTTCTAACTTGTTACCCTTGAGCCCCTGAGTCTATATAGTGTACTAGATAATCTATGTCCTAAGGCTATATAGGTATATTATGCCTGTTGGGGCAAACAAGCAACCTGTCTTCTCGCAGGAAAGTCTAAACCGTAGCCTATAGAGCAGTGGTTCCCAACCAGTGGTCCGCAGGAGCGAAAATATGGTCCCTGAAGGATTTTAAATTTATCGGGTGGTGAGCCGTTAGTCGCCGTGCAATGAGCGAGAAGAGCGCGGGTAGTGGGGGCGGTTGGTACGCTCATTGGCTCGGCGAGCAAAGACAACACAAAGTCTGCGATTTGCCCACGATTGAATGTGTTTCCAGGCCGAGCGTGGATCTTTGCTCAAGACCAGTTTCCTAAAGCCTAAAGTGTGGGAAACTGGTTCTGATCCGAAAGGCCGGGCGGACGGTGTCCACCGTCCGCCCGGCCTTTCGGATCAGAACTATAACGCCCATCGGGGTACCGACCGATGTTGTTCCTCGTCGAGGTTTGCTAGCTCTTTGAGCGTATCATTACAGAGCGACACCACTTCAGAAGTTAGGTCTTAAAACAGAGGGGGCAACAGCTGCGCTCTCGCGGTTGGTACCCAACATAAGAGTACCCAACGCTCCCTGCAAGAGACCTTCGGGGTCGTGCGTATGTAGTATGGCACTATACGGGACCCCTGTATGGGCGGAGGCCCTGACGACCGTCGCCGTGGCTAGACTGCATAGCCCGCTAAAGGCGATGGCCGTCAGGAGAGGGTACCGCACGATATCCGTTGAGGCGGCATGTCTCGACCCGTCCATGGGACCTGGAAAACAGGGCTCTTGCGTCGTTGTATCAATGGTGCATGAAGGCGCTGGATCGGGACCACAGGCCTGTGCCCAAAGAAATAAAGGCATAGTGATCCCTGTTTCGCCAGAAGCTCATGGAGACATGGAAGGTCCGACTTGAGCTACCAAAGTGAGGACTCACCACTAATGAGACGAGCGCCATGGCAGCCTCACCTACCGAGTGTCACAGATGTTTACCGGGCACGGGTGCTTCGGTGCGGGCCTGGGCGTGAATATTCTCACGCTGGTGACCATGTTAAGGCCTCTGGTCTCCAACGGGAGAAAGTGTAACGTAACTGTGTCTTTCTGCGAGCAAGTCATGCTCGCGAAGAATGCAGCGGGAGAGAAATCTCCCTTCCGAGTTCCGTAGTCGGTGGCGCAGTCGTCCACCATGACCGTGAGAGCGGCGAGTTGGCTGCTCACCGTTCTTTCACAGAAGCCGGTGTAGACGGTGGCGTGTCTCTTCACCCCTCGAAGAAGTGGAATAGTACCAGCATGGACACTGGTGAAGTTAATGAAGGAATCCAGGTAGAACACAACAAATTCACTTGAGTGGTTTGGTGTTTAAAATCAATTTCTTATACGAAACTCCGAGAATTCGCCTTTCGCTATTTTATAGTTTTCTCAACGCTTATTTGTGCGAACAAGGTTTTCTGCTTAGTTGGAAATTAAAAACAAGGCGAGGAATCGTTTGAAAGTAAGTGATGATTTGCATGTAGCTTTGAATAACAATATTAGTCCTAGGTTAGCAGATCTCGTGAAGAAGATGCAAGTCAGAAACACATTAATAAATGTTTATGCAATTTCCTACTGCGTTTTTTAAGCTTTAGATTGATTATCACAGTTTGTTTAAATTATGCCTTTATAGTGGTCCCTGTTAACAAGAAAAATATAAAAGTGGTCCCTGACCACGAAAAGGTTGGGAACCCCTGCTATAGAGGTTGGTAACATAATATGACTGGACCACGTAGTTTTGCGTTAAGTCTTCTTTCTAACTACTATTTGGAAAAAACTTGCACTGTACATATCAACTTGGGCAACCGTGAAAGGCTGCTACTAATATTTGTTAAAAAAAGTATAACAATGAAAATGTAATGTATCAGGTCAATAGAAAAACACGTATTTGATGCCGTTAAAATCTAACAGCAACTTTCTACTAACATTCATGTGATAAAAAATATCGATACTTATAATAAGAAACCTCAAAAGGATCTAAAAAAATCGTTGTTCAAAAAAGCCTTGTGAGGGTCACGAGCGAATTGTATAAAAAGTTTATTTCTTACTGGATAAGGCAAAGGATGTTACTTATAAACTTAAAGACGGCCACGCCACCGTTCCGTCTACGTGAATATAGGATAAATATCGCACAATATATTGCCTGTTAGAATTTTTTTTTTTTATTTTTTCTGTATGAAGAGCCCAAGTTACGCTACCCCCAAATTAAAAAAAAAAACGCACCTTTTCATTTAAAGTGGTTTCCCGAGTTTGTAAAAAGCATCAATGTGTAATACAATATTATTTAATAATTTAAGAACCGAATTTATTTGCTCTTTCATAAGTTGAGTTGGAATCTGACTAAAGTAACAAGATTTATCGCGTAATATGGACGTTCAAAGTCACTCGGAGGTTCAAAGTCCCCCCCATTCCCAACCGACCACCTGAGTTATCCACCTGGTTGGTCAGTTAGGAATAAAAGTTCCTAACCACCCACCTTGTGCACCTGGTTGGTCAGTTAGGAATAAAAATTCCTAACCACCCACCAGTGACTGAATAAAATAAATAATGTCCATAATCTGTCTACTTTATCAATATACCCACATGTCTATATGGCAAAACAAATGAAGATCTACAAAACAAATGAAAATCGACAAAACAAATGAAGATCGACAAAACAAATGTAAATCGAAGAAACAAATGCAGATCGACAAAACAAATGAAGATCTACAAAACAAATGAAGATCGACAAAACAAATGCAGATCGACAGAACAAATGAAGATCGACAAAACAAATGCAGATCGACAAAACAAATGAAGATCGACAAAACAAATGAAGATCGACAAAACAAATGAAGATCGGCAAAACAAATGAAGATCGGCAAAACATATGAAGATCACTAAACAATTAATGAAAGTAAGATAAGCAACTGAAAGTCGACAAAACAAATGAAAATCGAAAAAACAAATGAAAATCAACAAAACAAATGACGGTCGGATAAACAAATGCCGCCCTCCGGCACGTTACGTCTTATTCCCGGAATGTCCAGTCGGTTCATTACGTCTATTTCCCTAAATGTCCATTTCCCTGATTGTCCATTTCCCTGAATGTCCACTTCCCCGATAGTCCACTTCCCTGAACGTTCATTCCCTGATAGTCCAATTCCCTGAACGTCCAAATCCGGTCGGATAAACAAATGACTATCGGCAAAACAAATGACGATAGAAAAAACATATGCAGATCAATAAAACAAAAGACTATAAGCAATTTGATAAGATCAAAAATACTTGCAGCCATATTTAGTAATCTAGATGCGTTTGCCATTAAAAAAAATAGGTGCAAGCAAATCTCGACCTTAATGACACTTCTCTAAAAATGTGCTTTTAGGCGTTTATAGACATCACTGATCACGAATATATGAAAAATAAATAAATATTATGCATGTTCATAAGGTCGAAATTTGCTTGCACCCATCTTTTGTAATCTAGATGCTAACACCATTCAAAAAAATAGGTGCAAGCAATTCTCGACCTTATGAACATGCATTATATTTATTAAATTTTTACATATTCGTGATCAGTGATGCCAATAAATGCCTAAAAGCACATTTTTAGAGAAGTGTCATTAAGGTCGAGATTTGCTTGCACCTAATTTTTTTAATGGCAAACGCATCTAGATTAATAAATATGGCTGCAAGTATTTTTGATCATATCAAATTGCTTATAGTCTTTTGTTTTATTGATCTGCATATATGTTTTTTCTATCGTCATTTGTTTTGCCGATCGTCATTTGTTTATCCGACCGTCATTTGTTCGATTTTCATTTGTTTCGTCGACTTTCAGTTGTTTATCTTACTTTCATTAATTGTTTAGTGATCTTCATTTGTTTTGCCGATCTTCATTTGTTTTGCCGATCTTCATTTGTTTTGTCGATCTTCATTTGTTTTGTCGATCTTCATTTGTTTTGTCGTTCTTCATTTGTTTTGTCGATCTTCATTTGTTTTGTCGATCTGCATTTGTTTTGTCGATCTTCATTTGTTTTGTCGATCTTCATTTGTTTTGTCGATCTTCATTTGTGTTGTCGATTTTCATTTGTTTTGTCGATCTTCATTTGTTTTGTCGATCTTCATTTGTTTTTCCATATACATAGACATGTGGGTATATTGATAAAGTAGACATTATGGACATTATTTATTTTATACAGTCACAGGTGGGTGGTTAGGAATTTTTATTCCTAACTGACCAACCAAGTGCACAAGGTGGGTGGTTAGGAACTTTTATTCCTAACTGACCAACCAGGTGGATAACTCAGGTGGTCGGTTGGGAATGGGGGCAAAGTCCACCTATTGCTTTTTATGTTACGGAGGTGGTATACAACCACAAAATAGAGTATTAACTTATTCCAGTGGTAAATACGTTCGCGCAGCAACATATTTCCTTTTATACACACTTTATTCGAAACTTTATGTACAACCAAATCTTCACGTAAAGAGCGGGATATTCTAAGGCATATCCAGTTATTGTATGTCTTCGATTATATAATAATATAAGGCTTGGAAGTGTGCCCTCGAATCGGCAGGGAATTCACGCCATATGTCGGTCGACATGCGCCTCACCCGCTTCATGCTCGTGCCGTTCCAAATTACAGGTTCCATCAATTGGTATCATTCAATGAAACAGGGGGTCGTGGGTGCATTTGACGTCAAATATTGTGTTAGAATAATTGTTTGCACTTAAAACGAGGAATTTATTTACCGTTACATATAAACACGCGATGCTGTGTAGAGAAGATTTTTTGAACCTTTTGTTATGTTGATTTAAGTTGAGGCATAGTTGTAATTTATAATTATTTTAAAATTCATAAACTTTATACCTTTTCATCGTTTATAATTTTCATGAGTTTGATTGTTTAAACCATATTACAAATAGGTACCTACATGAGTTTTAAATGTTAGACGGACATAAATATATCACCTTTCTACCGCATCCATCAGAGAGTTAATTCGTTTTTTGCTTCAACTTACATTTTTTTTTCATAATTTTCTAATATAATAACTAATACTCAATTCTCAGTCATGACCTTGATCTCTAACACTTATACCCATCCAAACCCAAAGGTTACCTGGAAGAAATTGCACTTAGCGATATGGCTGCCCATTGTACAATTTTAAGGTTTAAATATACGTATAAACGAGACTCTATTACTGAGACGACGCGTTTTTTGGTACGTAACCCTCCGTGCGCAAGTCCGATTCGCACTTGGCCTGTGTTGTTTCAAAAATAATTCTGAAAATGGTTTACTTATCTTGAAACTTTGAAAGCAAAACGTGTATGCTATGAACTTTAGCTGGATGAATACTGGTTTAATAATACGAGCGCAGGAATGATTTATTAAATCTCAATTTCTGGATATTGCCATAGGTTACCGATTCATTTGACATTATAATAAACATCAATTCTGAACTTCCATTTCGGTGAGATTAAATCAGAACTTAGAATGTTTCAATCTCAAGATATTTGTAGTTTATCCAAAGGGTAGGTAAATCCCGGAATACAATTTTGGACATAGCACAGTCATAAGATAACCTAGTAATGAGAACCGGATAACCGTACAATATTTAGATTTTTTTTAAACCACTAGTGTAGCAGACAAGCATACGGCCCCACCAGATGTACCGGTGGTCACCGCAGCCTATGGACGTTGGCAATACCAGAGGCACCACAATCGCGCTGTCTACCCTGAAAAACCTTCTACTTCCTCTTTTGAAGAACTGTAGGCGTTTGGGAAAACGGAGGCAGGGAGATCATTCCACAACCTAAGCGTACCTACGCGGTAGAAAGCCTCTATCGGATCTCACCGTGCTCGAGCGCTCAGGACGCAACGTTTGAGGATGCACACAATATCTGTGGCGAGCGATGCGATGATAGAATGTAGCCGTAGGCATCATATCAAACAATTCTACAGAGCACAAATCGTTGTACAGGCGGTGGAACACACACAAAGAGGCAAAGTCACTAAGAGGTTCTACACCACCTGCAAGTATGGGATCGTTGACAGCTCTCATAGCTCGCCTTTGCACCAAGTCAAATGGACGAAGCTGATATTCAGGTGCCCCCGCCCAGGGGTGACAGCAAAACTCCATATGCGGACGCACTTGCGACTTATAATAGAGACTCTATAAGTCTACCTTGATTGCCTTGCCATAATACTCAACAATGTCACTTTTAATTGTGTTAAGATATTGCTACTTTTTGATACGAGATGGTCTAGTAATAGTGCTGTTCACTCACAGCACTTATACATTCTCGTACTGCTTACATTCAATCAAATAAGTCTATGGCCGGCCTCTCCCAACTCATTTTGCACTCCCTGCAACCAACTTTTTTTCAGGTCGTCGTCGGTTCATTAATTTATTTGACGATTTATGTACACACGTTATAATCCAGAAATATACCTAGGAGGAAATAGGTCCATTTGGTGGGAGGTCGTCTTACCCAACGTTTACCTTAGGGTCGCGGTCTCGACTCCAGAACTCGATTTTTCTCCACTCCAGAACTAGTTACACTGTGGAGTGCAAAACTAGCATTTAGTACGTATATAGTGTTCTTACTCGAATGAGCTCCATAGTTTAGTGTCAGGTGCGATATTATCTGGTTTCTTTATCACATGTTAATTAACATTTAATTTAAGTGTGAGATAAAGTGCTGCTTTATGGGACACATTTAATGTGTAACATGATATGGTTATGTTGCTCCATCGCACAAGAAGATACGTCAAGACTTCAACAAGACTCATTCACTAGGTGTTTTTTAGTTTATTTATTCGAAAATAAACGATAAACTGCGAGGAAAAGGGTAGAATTCTTATTTTATAGCTAACAATAACTAGTAGGCATGCGATTTTCTTTTGAATGAAAGGTAAAGATAGGAAAGTATACAAGCATATGTGAGCAAGTCAAGTTACGATGTGGAAATAGAATTCAGAGTATTCAGGCTGACTGAAGACAAAGAGGAAATAATTTACGGGAACAGGTTTCCTTATCCATGAAACTTGCTTAGCTTAATGCATACTTCAATCTTTACAATCTTGTGAAGACATTGCGTCGTTGACAATATAGTTAGGTACTCACTTATTTTATTATCCACTGATCTCTACGATAGTCAATTTTATCACTTCAGATGACAGTAAAAATTTGCAGTGATATAAATACATCGTAAATTAGGTATATTTTGTACATGACATGCATTACAGGCATACATATTGCCAGTCTATTAAGTAGAAGAAATATGTTTTGTGGCCTGGTAAAATAGTTTCTAGCCATTTCCTGACGGAGGAAGCTGTCTCACACGGTGAGGTGGTGGTGGCGGTGTCTCTTGACATCGTCAACGCCTTCAACACCTTGCTCTGGAGCTGCGTTAGGGAGGCACTTATCTACTATGGAGTGCCTCCCTACCTTCGTTGTTGTTGGGGCCTATCTCTCCGACAGGGCCGTAACTTACCCAAGCTGGCTAGGGCGTGTCTTCGCCGAAGACTATCGGCCTCCATGACCGGGGGCCTGAGGACGGTGAGAGGGCTGCTTACCGTCCTTACAGAAGCAGGCCCATGATGGCAGCGTGACGTGAGGAATTCACGCACGCCCCCCGTTAGAAGCGGGATCACACCCGAAACCTCCCAACACGCGGGATAGCACGCGAACCACCCCCTAGGCGAGGCTGCAGTGGCGGCCGTGGGTCTGTCTGGAGTCCTGAGACATCCTTCCGAGGACTTACCCTGAGCTCCCAACCATAGGCTGTTGGGCGTAACGTGAATTTTTTTAGTCGGTAGGAGTCTGGTATAGCATCCATGAGGACTTTCCCTCACGTTAAAAAAATGAAAGTCATTTCGCATATTTTTCTATCCATACCTCTTTATCACCTATTTTCCTAATAATACATCCATACTAATCGTAATTGCATTCTGCATGTTTGGTAGGCTTTATAAAATAGTAATACGAGTACAAAGTAGTACAACATTAACTAACATGTGCCTAACTTTAAAAAAAAATAACATGCGTACCTATCAAATAGTTAAGTAAAACAGTAACTGCAAATCCAAATAAGTTTCATGAATGAAACTAACTTCGTTCATTCAATACATGTTGAATGAACGAAGTCTAGTCAAAAAGTCACGATGACTAGTCAAAATTAACAATTCATCGATCTCCGCTTTAAATTGGAAATCAAATTTGATATTTTGTGATTAACACCACAGTTGTTAGTAGGTACCTATCCTCCTTTGTAACAAAAGATATCTAGAAAAACACACTACATAGATCTACAAAACTACTACTACTTTTGATAAAGAAATCATTAACATACGAGTATAGCTTATATTACAACGAATAAATTTATTTAGTCCCACAAAGTTCAATGAAACAATTTATATTGTAATTATACACCTTAATGACTTTTATTTGTACCAATAGTCCTTATTTATTTTGGTACTTAGATTAGCCGCCGTCGGTAGATTGGTAGCTGGTATTCAGCTGGGATTCTACAAGCACCTGCAGGACGACGCACGATGTATTCATTATGGATAATAGCTACACTAAATTCTGGTTGGTATCAAATTAAGAATCATAGATCTGATTAAAACATTTTTATACACGTACCTTTGTAAGTACCTACGTGATATCTTTGAAGTGGTAGGTGAACGTGCTTAAAGGTGTACGAAAGGATTTGTAGGAAGTTAAGTATAAAAAAGTACTTTAGAAAGTTCATTTAATTACATTCTTGAACGGTGGTTCCGTTTGTGATAAGAACTTTCGGTCTCGATGATACTTTTTTTAATTAGTCACCCGTAATAAGTTGAAATGGAATAATATAAATAATATATCTACCTAATTAACATTGAGCTTACTTAGTATCCGTATTTCGTAACTCTACAGCCACTCAAAATCAGTCAATTACACGAGAAAAATCACTGCGTATGGTCGCAGTACTTTTATATCGTCAGCAGGATTATAAAGATTTTATGCTACAATGTAAAAACCTTTCCATTATCAGATCATAGACATGGTTTGCAACGGCATTCAAAAGGAATTTCAATATTTATATAGTTATGAATAATAAGTATGATTGCCCAACTATATCAGAGGAGATGAAACTGGGGTAAAAAGGTAGAGTTTCCTATATCATCCATTATCAACAGATTTGAAACAGATTGGAAGGGAGTATTAAATACTTCATTTTAGGAGTATAAGTTCTTAGAAAGGGCAATTTTTTACCGAAAACAATTTGCCAAAATCTATGGATGGCGGTTATTCGAAAAGGTGTCACAAGTTGCACCAGAGACATTATCTTGAGTTTATACTGATTTTAAACTTTCCTTTTATATTTGTTCATAGTGCTGCATTTATGAAAGCTAATGCTCTCGAGGTCTAATGCTCACTCCACTACTAGTTAATGAAACCCCCACGTACACGCGTGTTAATAAATAACAAAAATCAATCATCAATAATCTCCATAAGCTACCACCCAAACTAATCATCTCTGCTGAAAGCCGTGGCGAATTTACGAGATAAATTCTGGTGAAAGTGACGACATTTTAATTGTTACACATTGTTTTAGATTGAAGCAATATGTCGGAGGCGGTGGGCCGTTATCTGATGAAATATGTCCGTTATGATTGGCGAACAAACAGTATGGCGCGTAGCCATATGTCGCGGCACGTGCGTCGGCGCGGGCGCATCGCGCGCTCTGCTCACTCAGGGATGAAACTGTAAACCACAGCCTTAATAAGGAAACAGAGAGTGTAGTATTTTAAATACTAAGTATATAATATTAACGCCTTTGGGTGACAGTGGCGGTACGTAGAAGCATAAATCTATACTAATATTATAAAGAGGAAAGATTTGTTTTTCTGTTTGTTTGTTTGTTTGTTTGTAACGAATAGGCTCCGGAACTACTGGACCGATTGGAAAAATTCTTTCACTGTTGGAAAGCTACACTCTTTGCGGTGAACATAGACTATATTTTATTCCCGTATTCCAACGGGAACGGGAACTACGCGGGTGAAACCGCGTAACGTCCGCTAGTATTGTATAATTACATAACAAAAAAAAGCATGGTATACAATGACTTTAATCCATAGTAATATTATAAAGAGGAAAGATTTGTTTATTGTTTTTTTGTTTGTTTGTAACGAATAGGCTCCGGAACTACTGGACCGATTGGAAAAATTCTTTCACTGTTGGGAAGCTACACTCTTTGCGGTGAACATAGGCTATATTTTATTCCCGTATTCCCACAGGAACGGGAACTACGCGGATGGAACCGCGTGACGTCCGCTAGTGTTTCATAAAGGAATTTAAGATTACAATCTCATACCTATTCCCAGTGCCTGTCCATTTTAACACGGCTATAGGATCGCCACCTATTACGTGGGACATAAAACTATAAGATGAAATGTGGGCGTATACTATGCCTCTGCCTACCCCTTCGGGGATAAAAGCGTGACTATATGTATGTATGTATATGTAGTAAGTAGTTGTTTCGTCGTTATAGAAGTAAAATTACTGCCCAATATTAAAAGTACCAACCAGTAGGTATTGTAATAGATTATAAGCTCTGTGGTTAGAGAAGCCAGTGCGCGCGCCGCCCATCCGTCAGTGTAATCGTTAGTTAATCATTTTTCGGTTGATGGGGTTCATTGTATACCCTACACGGATTATAAATATAATTCATGCTCAATTTTAAGCGTGCAATTTTTTTTCAAAATATATTTTTCAATTATCGTCTACGCATATAATAAATCAATATTTTAGAACATTTTTACTCATCCCGATCTACCCCAAATTAAGCTAATAGGTATATTATGCTTGTGGTATAGGATATTATCAGTTGTCTAGCAACTGATAAACATACAAAGAAAAAAACGAAATACACACATACTATAAGTATTTAATCAACAACGTGCTCAACACACCAATAGATTTATTACGGGTGAAAATAGAATTCACGATTATCGATTCCGTCCACAGGCATTCTAAGTCCTAGAGTCAAATATCATCCATCGTCGATATCGCCCATATACTTATCACGGAAAGTCGATGAATAGACAATAACAAAGCGGTTTGTTCGTCGACAGTCGCCCGTATGACTCGACCGCGGTGGTGACCCTACTGTTGACATTGAACTCTATAGTTCGAAGCTTGGGTGATATGGGGTGAGAGCACATACTACGATATTCTAATTATAATACTAAGTAGCTACTATCAGCTGCTACGCGTGGAAGATATAGACTGGCCATCAATTAATTTAATTAAAGATACCTACGCTTATTAAGTACTGGTTTTTACTGAATTCATTGATGCACAACTTACCTACGCCACTGTGTGTGGCTAGAAACTTGAAATTTGACTCATTAATTTCACATATTCCACACCTAAGAAGGGGTGAAGTTTGTTGGTGGTGATGTTACTGAACATGAACGTTTAAATACATTAAGAAAAGAACTACAGGTACCGTAGAACTAGAACTAAAACTCACGCAATAAATTACTGCAAAAAGATGAAAGAATTCAACGAACTCGAAACCCAAGTCCACTGCTAAAAGAAGGTAGGTAGGTTCTCTTCATAACTCACATGTCGTCACGTGCCATCATTTTAGGAGGACGATTGGCCACATTGACCAGATAGGTTGGTTCCGTGTCAAGTTTTCCTTCTCTTTACCATGAACTTGTCCATTGGTCAGCAGGTGCACCAATTGCAGGTGAGACTGTCTTGGGGTCTTAATATTTTGATAGGATCCTAATGCACCCGTAGAGTGTAATGAAGCTAGTCTATTTACCTATCGAAGTTTGGTATATTGTGGTGTTGAAATTGAAACATTTGTAGTTGTGGCACCTTTTAAACTTAATCATCATAGGGCCGCCAAGTTGAGGGCCGCTTTCTATAGTCCTACAGACTGGGACGGTGGCCCCCAATCGCTAGTAAGTAGGTGAACTAATCGATAACCATCTAAAAAGTTAGCTTAGAACCCGTAACAATGGATGCTGTTGATCTGCATTTAGTAAGTACTCGTACCGTGCGACAACTTAGAGTGACTCTTGGCTAATATTGTAAATATCACGTCTGTTAATAGCTCGTTAAAAAACAAAGCACAATTGTTCTATTTGCTATTTGATACTTTCCATCGTTTTCCATTGTACTAGTGATGATAGCTAATTGGAACAGTGCGCGTATATTAGTTAGGTACTAACAACGATAGGACTGTAGCGATTTGAATTCACTTATTTTGTTTGTTAAATGATGAGGAACAGTTGCCTTAACTTTAAAAGACCTATCTACAAGAAACAAAATGGGTATACTACGCCAAATCGAATGCCAAATAATCGAACATCCAAATACTCGAACGTTCAAAATATCGAACGTTTAATATATCGAACATTGATATTGTAATCTTCGATATTTTGAACGTTCGATATTTTGAACGTTCGATATATTGAGCGTTCGATATTTTGAACGTTTGATTATTTGGCATTCGATTTGGCGTAGTATATCCAAACAAAATGAATGTGATGAGACGTTGACTTGGTGTTCTTTTTAACTGATTAAAAAAATATTCTTATTGTTGATTTGTACTCAGAACTCCGTGATTTAAACAGATTTTTGTTCAAAAGATACCATTTACCTACATGGTGTAGGTAAATGGTATCTTTTGAACAAAAATCTGCTAAAACATCCACACCTGCTTCCCGTTTAGCCTAATTTATACATATTGGTAATTTAGGAAAAAGAAATTAGTTAAATTGTCAAGTTACCCACGTCTCCCCGAATGCGGTGAAGAGGCATGCGGGGCGCCCGTATGGCTCGTGCCAGAGAGCGCTGATTTGCATGCTCCTCGACTCCACGCAGTAGATTACATCTACGATTAGGTACAGGTATAAATGGCGGTTAAAAATAAAATGGTTGTAAATCTAAAGATTCAATCTAATGTATTTGATAGAAAGATAAATGTCTACGCAAATAAGGCTTACATAAAACCACTTTGTTATAACATAGTGGTATAAACTGGTGTACATAAGGAGTAAAAAGCTGAACTACGGAATCAATCAATCATATCAATCTGTCACAGTTTACTACAGTAGGTAGGTACCTATGTAGGCCTATACCAATTAATTTGGGAGTGTAATTGGCCTTATTGTGTACTACGTTGACAAGGCGGGTTTTATTTCTAGCCTTCTTCCTCTTTGTCCTGACCTCATCGTTAGTCAGCAAGTGCATCATTTGGAGGGTAAGTTGTCTTGAAAGGTAGAAAGTCGAACTACGGAATCAATCAATCAAATCAATTTGTCACAGTTCACTGCAGTAGGTAGGTACCGATGTGGGCCTATACCAATTAATTTCGGAGAGTAATTAGCCTTAGGTACTGTGTACTACGTTGATCAGACGGGTTTTATTTCTAACCTTCTTCCTCTTTGTCATGACCTCGTCGTTAGTCAGCAAGTGCATCACTTACAGGTTAACTTGGCTTGGGCCCCTTGAACCTCGTGATCGCCTCTGTTCTTCTAATCTTTTTTTGCACTTGGGTGACGAACAGGCGAGGCTTTGCTCTTTGCTATCATAAGTGATATACCTACAAGTTAAAAGATCCCCAGTTGTCCCAACGATGCCGAAATATTATGCAATCAACCTTCTACTCGGAACCCTTATTTTATAGGATAACCTGTGTCTGTCACACAGTCATAAACAACAGACCTTCTGATAGGTTCTTCAAGGGTTGAATGATGATTTCATTTACCCTTTAAAAATCTTTACACCAAATTTTAAACCTCAACTTATAAAAACCTAGGAACTCGTCGTCTGATTATACCTTAAATTGTAAATATTCGACTCAAATAAAAGCTTTATCGTGTGGACAACTCTTCTTTAAAACCATTTGTCAGATTTCACTGTAGTGATTTTGTGATAGTGACCATTATAATATTTACATCGTGTTCTGTAATAGATAGAGCAATTAAAATGATGGATAATACGATAACAAACGATAATACCTATAAGGAAGTCAATCAATTACGTATCTATTCTAATATCTAACAAATTATTATGTAAAAGTAATAAATCTATCTTATCGAGATTGGGCGAATTAATGTGAGCTAATATTTATTGCCTAATCAGCAGTTCCCATAGGAAATTGTTCTGTCTTATAATGCTGGGCTATAAACTATGGTGATAATACATTGCAAATGTATTTCACACAATTAATACACCCTATAATTGATAAATATCGATAGCCCCTCTCACATTTTCAATTTAGATTAAAGAATTCCCCTCAAAATGGGGACTATTCCCATTTCGCGACAAAGTAAAATAAAATTACAGTCAGAATGAAATATATTGTTTCTTTATAAGCTTGCGATAAAACAAATAAATATTACTGTTGAGAAGTGTATCTATTATTATAGGATGGTATTAATTGCTTACGCGCACCTGGGCCGCGCAGGTGAATGTTACAATTTGGGGTCAGCCATGCTTTTGACACTGTTGTAACATTAAAAAGACAGTGGGAATTAACACTGACACGCTGCGACTTTACATGAATTTTATTTAATTGGTTTGTAGATTTTTTTTGCTTTAGGTAGGTATGAATTTAACAATATTTAGTCCCAATAAAATTCAAAAGGGCTGGGTTGCTTGGACAAATTTTGGCTTTGAAACATTTGCGGAAGTGCGGGGATGACAAAATTTGATAAATTGTAAGAACAGTAAAATCATGTTTAATTTTCCTAACAACTATAAATTTTTAAAAGTGTACCTATCTAAGTGTAGATTTCGGAATGTTTAAGTTTCTAACGATTGAAAGGATCTGGCAGAAATTTGGTACCTACATACTCTACATAGATATATTATAGTTTGGAATACCTAACACACGCTTTTTATCCCGAGAATAAGTTCCCATGGGAAGTGGGCACAGTTTTGTTTGTGATAGATCATATGAACATCAGCTAATCATGTTTAATTTGTAGGTACATGTGGGACCCGTACTACAGTAGGTATAACCCCGTACCTAAATGAAGTCGATAGAATAGATTAGATATAGAATAGATTAGTAGGTAGTGTTGATTCAAAATAGAAAGCTGTAATCGAGTCGACACCTTCATATTCATAAATAATAATTCTGCTTAGGTATAGCCCAAAACGAACGAACGAAAAGCGTGAAGAGGCACATGACTGGGCCGCCAACTTGAGGGGCGCTCTAAGTAGTCTACAGGACTGTGATAGTGATACTTAACTCGATATCACTATGACTTTTCATCCCTTTAGTCGTATTATGTCCAATTCGCAAAATGATCAATTGGCCAATTTTAAAAAGGTCCAGTTCGCAATTGGTCCAGTTCGCAGTTGGTCCAGTTCGCCATTGGTCCAGTTCACAATTGGTCCAGTTCGCAATTGGTCCAATTAGCAATTGGTCCAATTCGTAAGATTTACAATATGGATTTACGAGAAGCGTTTTATTAAAGTGGATTTTGTAAGCGTGTGTATGATATTGTTGTGTGTATATGTGAGCTATGACGACGGAGCCCCGCGAAGCATGGCTCATATTTCTTCTTGCGTTAACACAAGAAACCTAACCACGAAGGGGCGAGATTTCCGCCATTACCTACCCTTCTAACCTATATCTATCAGTGTCGGGGCGAACTGGACCAATTGCGAATTGGACATTGTGAGAATTGGACGTTGTGAGAATTAGACAATTTGCGAATTGGACGTTGTGAGAATTGGACAATTTGCGAATTGGATGTTGTGAGAATTGGACAATTTGAGCCCACTGGACATTTTGCAGAAAAGGATCTGGCTGGAATGCCCGGGGTCAAAAGCTTGTAAGCTTTCTTGAGTCTCAAGGGCTCTTCTTGATGAAATCATTCTTTAAGAAGAAACCCAATAGAAAGTGGACTTGGCGAAGCCCCGACAAGGACACAAGGAACGAGATAGACTTCATCATGACGGACAGGAGGTGTATATTTAGGGATGTCTCAGTGATCAACAAGTTTAATACCGGAAGTGATCACCGACTCGGCCAAACGTCTCTGAATTTGAACTTCCGCGCCGAAAGGGCCCGGATGAATGAAGCCTACTCTCCGACCTACTGCGCTCCAAATAGCTTTGGGTGCCAATAAGTTTCAACTGGAGCTTCAAAATCGTTTCGATCTGCTGGAAACCACTGGCAACGTTCACGATAAGGCCGACACTGTGGTCAGGACGCTACAACAAGTGTCCCGAAAGTTTTTGTCTGGAAAAAGCAAAAATAGGTGTTCCAAGCTTTCGCCGGATGAGCTCATGAGAATCAGACGGGAAACGCCATCTATGCATACGTCTTCGTCAGACCAGAGAGATTTGAGCATCAAAATCCGAAAGCTGATACGATGCGACCTCAGACGTTATAACACCAACATCGTTGAGGCAGCGATCGAACAGAACAGGGTACTAAAGTCTTTGCCCAACGAGCCTGGAACGTTAATCCGAAACTCGTTTGTTCGAATAAACTGTTGACAGAATCATTTTTGGCAGACGTCTCCTTTCATAGAAAGCACGGTTAGCAGAAATCACTACTAGTAGAAAGCACGGTTCGCCGAAGAATCCTTCCATCGAACAGCTCGGAAGATCCCCACTATACCGAAGACATTCCGGATATTGACCAGGGCGAGGTCAGGGCGGCTCTCGAGCAGCTAAAAAAGAATAAATCCCCTGGAGAGGACGGAATTACGACTGAGCTTCTTAAAGCTGGTGGGACTAAAGTTCTCAAAGAGCTGACGAGTCTCTTTAATTCCGTCCTCCAACAGGGACAAACACCTAGAGCGTGGAGCGGGAGTGCGGTGGCTATGTTTTTCAAAAAAGGTGACAAGACCTTGCTGAAGAATTACAGACCCATCTCACTCCTGAGCCATGTTTACAAGTGGTTCTCGAGAGTAGTCACAAACCGCCTCGCCGGAATGCTCGACGAGTTTCAGCCAAAGGAGCAAGCCGAGTTTCGTAAAGGCTTCAGTACCGTGGACCACATCCATACTGTTCGCCAGATTGTACAAAAGACGAACGAGTACAATCAGCCGCTGTGTTTGGCTTTTGTGGACTACGAGAAAGCCTTCGATTCAGTGGAAACCTGGGCAGTCCTGGACGCTCTGCAGCGGTGTCGGGTCGATTGGCGTTATGTCGAGGTGTTGAGATGTTTGTACGAAACCGCTACCATGACCGTACAGCTGGAGAACCATAAAACAAATCCCATCGAACTGCGCAGGGTGACGTAATATCCCCGAAACTCTTCACGAATGCGCTGGAGGACGTGTTCAAGACGCTGGACTGGAAAGCATGGGGCGTAAACATCAACGGCGTGCGCATCTCGCACCTTCGATTTGCCGACGACATCGTCATAGTGGCGGAGACGCTGGAAGAGGTGGGCGAAATGTTGCACAGCCTAAACGGTGCGTCTCGACGTGTCGGTCTCGGCATGAACTTGGAGAAAACCAAGTTCATGTTCAATAAGCACGTCACGCCGGGACCAATCTACGTCGAAGGATCGAGACTTGAGGTTGTCCAGGAGTATACCTATCTTGGGCATGTTATCACATTAGACAAGGGCAACCTGGACAAGGAAATCGCAAGAAGGATCCGTTTGGGCTGGGCAGCGTTCAGCAAGCTACGTCGAGTTTTCAATTCGCCTATAGGTACCGCAGTGCCTGAAGACGAAAGTCTATAACCAATGCGTCCTGCCAGTCATGACATACGGAGCCGAGACGTGGACATTTACGATGCAGCTAGTACAAGCTCTAAAAGTGGCACAGCGAGCTATGGAACGAGCCATGCTTGGAGTGTCTCTGAGGGATAAGCTCCGAAATGAGGTTATTCGGCAGAGAACCAAGGTGGTCGACATAGCTCGCAGAATAAGCACATTAAAGTGGCAATGGGCTGGCCACATCTGTAGAAGAACCGACGGCCGATGGAGCAAACAAGTTCTAGAGTGGAGACCGCGACTCGGTAAACGTAGTGTAGGACGTCCACCCGCCAGATGGACCGACGACCTGATAAAGGTCGCAGGCTGGGACTAGATGCGAAAGGCGCAGGACCGCGTACGGTGGCGTAAATTGGGAGAAGCCTACGTCCAGCAGTGGATCGATATGGGCTGATTTGATTGATTGATTGGACATTTTGCGAATTGGACATAATGCGACTTAAGAGAATAAAAAATCGGCTGGATATTAATAAAAATATTCCCTTTTGTAACAAAATTCCACACGATAGCGGACTCTACCGACCATTATCCCGACACACCTATATTTTTCTCTCTTCCTGTACCTACCTATTTGTCAATCCATTATCATCTGCCTCCAAAACTAACGAGTCGGAGCACGGGGTCTGCGGTGCTCCTGCAGTCGTTTTACACATCTTTCGTTCTAATGAAACCCTTAGTGATCCATACGACGTTAGGCCACAACTTTTTGGGTCAGGTCTTTAATGTTGCCCTGTAGAGGTGTAACCTAACACTGTTTCATATAACAAAGCGTGTCCGTCCGTCGACGCGGCGACGGTACGTGCAACAGTCACTCTTCTATATCCGTAATGTTATTAGGTAGGTACACCATCACCTAGGATAGACATTTTGAGTATCATCATGGCTCTCGGCAATAGAGGGGTGTCTCTATGGGCGAGCACGTGCTTGAGATCCCCAAAAATAATAGCGTACGCAGAATTCTAGAATCGTGTGTTATGACGTAGCGAAAAATTCTAAATCTATGGTTGACCAAATATTAAATATTATTTGGGAGAGATTTGTGTCTAGCGAGATCTGTTTTGATAACTAAGC
This sequence comes from Miltochrista miniata, assembly GCA_933228765.1. Taxonomy (NCBI): domain Eukaryota; kingdom Metazoa; phylum Arthropoda; class Insecta; order Lepidoptera; family Erebidae; genus Miltochrista; species Miltochrista miniata. The sequence continues at coordinate 15,164,152 of OW121751.1, read as the reverse complement.
TAATCATATATGGCCACGCCTTTATCACCGAAGGGGTATGCAGAAGCATACTATAGGTCGACGTTTCACCTTTAATTTTTGTCCCACGTAAAGTGGTGAGTCGAATTATTGCCGTATTGTAATTGACAGGCGCAGACTGTAACTGCCCGCAGTTGAAAATTTTTAAGCCGCCTTCAACTTGGCTTAACGACTACCATTTGACTGGCAACCGAGACCAACGGCGTACTATGCCTGTCGGAGAACAGAAATGTCACAATGGTTCCCCATTCCAGGACCAGCAACAGCGAAAGTTGCTTACTACAGTGATGGTTTACAGAACACAGAGTCCGCGCGGCCTTAAGCGCTTCTGAACTAATCATTATTCGTTATACGCACATCTCTGTTCCGAGATATGGATATTACGAAATTGGATTGGTTATCAGAACCAAAGATAATATAATATTATAACATACAACGATACATTGACGCTATGCAGGTCTCTGCATAGCGTCATAGCACGTCTGTGCTATCCGAATAATTGGTTGTCCTGAGGTGACGGGAGGCCTCGAACCGTTGGCGCAACGAAGAACCATAACGTCCTTGGCTGCCTTCTACCGAATGTATCACGGTGAAAGTTCCGAACAACGCGTGCCGGGCAGAGATGCCACTCATACACAGTGGAGAGAATTTTCGCCAGAACCGAGCGTTTCAAGAGATCGTTCCCACGTTTTTCCCTCATCTTACAATCCCGGGTTCTTCAAGAAGAGCGTGAAGAGGCACATCACGGGGCCGCCAACTTGAGGGCCACTGTCGAAAGTCTTAAGGACTGTGAGACTGGCCCCCAATCGCTAGATGCGCCACGGACCATCAGGTTGGTGGCGACGTCAATTTGGCGAGCTGAATATAAAAAATACAGATCGGCAACTCCCTGTCGCGCCACAGGCTGTCATTGACGAAACATTTGCTTAGCATTATTGGTCACACGCACACATGCAAGCTGGAGTTTCCGCCCTGTGATCAGAACACATGTCCTTGGTGGATCCGGGCATGACGCAGGAGTTCATCGACAAAGACCACGAGCCTTAGGTGGAACGATAGTCTGGACGTTACAAACGTTGTGGACCTTTATAATTCATGGCACGGCTGGCACTGTAATTCAAATTAAAGCTGTATGATTACAAACGCATGCACACATGATGTATTTTTTCAACGTGTGTGCATGGGTCAGTACCCATGCACACACGTTGAAATATCTAGAACAAAAAGAAAGCACGAAACAAAACCTCAGCAACAACTGGCCAGCGTGGTTACCATAAATCCAAACACCCTTCGAACAAACTTGCTAAAGTCGGAGGACCATCTATTTTGATGATGGGGGAGGTGGACTGCAATTGGTTGTTTTAATAAAAAAACATTATAAACACTTTCCCGTTTATTTAGAATATTCAATATGTTATCACATGTTGGTATGAGTTAGACAATAAGCACGCCAAGCATCCTTGTATCTTATCATGTAGTACATCGGTATATGATCTACACTGCTAGATCAACACTAGTGAGAATAAATGAAGAAAAAGCGCTTTAAATAAATCTACAACCTCTTTTACAGTAGAGCGTACAGATAAATATAAAAAAGATGGCTTCAATTCATCACTATTTTTATGTAATAAAAGATAACAAGAGAAATACTATTAGATGAAAGGCCTAATTATTGGAAACCGGCACACTCAGTCAAAAACATACAACGTTTTAGTATCATAACGGGTTAGTATATTTCATTGCCAAGTTATAATCAACGCCTATAGCATTTCAAGATCTTTTATAATTCATCGACTACTCGTCTTCAACCTTTTAGTTCCTATGCATATTGTAACCGAACTTTGAAAAACTAGAAATCCATAAGGAAGGGCAATATATTCAAAAATATCACGACAGTTTAGTTACTGCGATCGTCTTTCAGCCCTTTTTGGACCTTGTTGCGTTACTGAACTGCGATGTTTAGGAAAACCCTCGTCTGTCAGTTCAATACAAATGTATTTAGTTCGGTTGGCTAGTCTACCAAGATGACAGTTATTACATAATGCCATCGACACAGCGGACGACACCTCGCATCTTGCATGTCACTCGATACGAATATTTTATTCCGATCTAAGCTGTATTATCTACCTATCAATTTACTTCCATAACACGTTGTACGTTTGTGTGTGTCGCCATCGATATAGGAAAAAACTAGATAATAGCGAAACTCTATGTAGAAGCCTATTCACGTAACGTAGCCTAAGAGTCTTCAACGTATGGGCTGTCAACATCGCAAGATTGGTAGCAACCACGTCATCAGCTCGCCGCTGTATTCTATGACTGGTATTTTAAACTGAGACGACCCTGTGTGTTAAGGCTACGCGACTATTAGGCCGGATTCAACCAAAATCGGAGTAAGATATACTAGAAAATAACTTGTACATACTTGCTCTTAAAGTAAAGTGATTTTCCATTTTATCAACAACTAATAAGCACAACGTAACTATGGTAACCATACTGAAGTAGATGTAACTATGGTAGCCATACTGAAGTAGACTACTTCAGTACAAGTTATTCTTTAGTCTTATTCCGATTTTGGTCAAATCCGCCCTTAATCAGCTTAAGCCGTATTTCTATATTTTTCATACGCTTTGGAACATCGTTAATCAGGACAAGATGCACAGCAAATGGAGAACTTAATCTTTCGTGTCTTTGCATCGGTGGACGCGCATCGATGTGTATCTCGCTTAAGCCTAAGAAAAGAACAAGCGGAATTGAGCTGAATAAGTGTACTTAAAGATTCCCTTTTACGAACACGAGAAGTAGGGCTAATGGTGTTCAGATACTGCTACCTAGTTCTTAACGAATGCATAATGGTAACACATTCCTTTATTGTAAAATCTGATCGCTCGAGTGGTTTCCAACGATTACGACCAATCACCATTGACGTGCTTTAACAATAGTGATACAAAAATATTTTGCAATTTGCAATAGATACACCGATTACAAGTTGTTTAGCATTCGAATAGCTTAACATATGGAATGAAAAATATCTTGTGAAATATGTTACACATAATGATAATATCACGCATTTACATATTTATTAAAACTAGCGCTTAATTATAGAAATTAATACGCAAAATTTACACTGTCAAAAGGAAAGTGTATGATTAAAATAATATCGTAGGGCTGTACAATCATACTAGTATTCCACATCAGATTTTATAACAGTATACTTTAAAAGTACGGCAGATAGTATGAGCCCATATTAAATATCTTAGAAATAATCACCTAAAAATAATGGTAACTAATCTAGCACAGCAAAATTATTGGGCACTTTAAGTTGCATGGTCATAGCTACTGAAATTTACCGTAAAAACTCATCGCAGTATTTTTTTAGTTCAAAATAACGGCTATTGACGAATTCTTGCTCTCCGCTTGAAGAATTCGAGGTTGTAGAAGGGAAACATGTGCACTGGGAGAGAGTATTTAAAAATATCTTAAGAATTATTTTATTTATACTCTAAGGAGGCCACACATTACAGTAAAAACGTCATCATAATAAGAAATTCATATTTCGGTCAGCGCAAGACATTTAATGATATGTGAATATTACGGCTCAGTATTATTATTTTTTTTATCTCAATTGTAATTTATTATTATGGTCGCAATTTTTACCATTAATATTCAAATTTAAATCCGGCAGTATCTGATTCGCAACGCACTAGTTGCGAATCTGAAAGTCGTGAATAAGGAACTACGTAATAATGTAAAAAAAAAGTAAAAACGCATGCCAAAGTTTTATAAAGTAAATTGATTTGCAAAACAGACAAAGTAAGAAGGTTACTGCGGAAAAATTATGACATACGACTGTACATTGTGTTTGTCTGTGTTTCCCTCTTATAACTCGGGGTTTTTTTGTTTATCGTGGGAAAATCCTCATGGGTGTTATGCCGAACTCCTACCGACTAAAAAACCTCACGTAACGCCCAACAGCCTATGGTTGGGAGCTCCAGGTAAGCCCTCGGAAGGATGTCCCAGGACAACTCGGGGTTATCTTAAATAGCGTGAAAAGGCACTATACGTAAATTGGGTCGCCAACTTGAGGACTACTATTAGAAATCTTATGGACTGTGAGAGAGGTCCCCAGTCGCTAGATGTCTCATACCTTTCCTTCAGGCGGCGTATTTTGACAAGTTAAACATAAAAGTATACGCTTTGGTCATATTTGATACGATTCAGTAGGTATGACAACAATTAACTGTTATTGTATTTTCGAATGAAGATTAAAATATCGTACATATCATAATGATATTAAAAAAGAAATATCAAAAGGATAGAATTGAGTTAGCTGAGTACACATTCATTAAAAGATTTCGTGTAAACTTATGTTTACAAAAAGATTTTTATTGAATGTCGTTTGACATCGAAATAAAAGATACGACCTTAGATCATACAACTATACAAGTGCCCAATCATATAAAAGTAAGGTAATATACACTTAATAGAACACAATAATAGGACAACTTGAGATCTCAAGCCATGAAAAATAGTTTAAAAAAACACCTGACACTGCTTGACAAGGACATAACTTAAACATTATTAATTTAGAGCCTTAAATGGATTTACTTATATTAACAGATAACATTGGTGTCACTTCAGGCAATTATTTAAATATTATGATCACCATAAAACTGAGATTTTGTTTTGAGATCGTAATGGAGAATATAAGAGTTATAAAAATGGGTTCGAAAATTTAGGAAAATAATTTGCTCTTTTCACTTTTAATAATGGATATAAGACACTTGCGGATAAGACAACAAAAACTATCGGCAGTATACGTACTCACATAGGATTGCTTACAATTTCTTATATCCTTAGGTCATAGATATCCTTGCAATTGTTAAAAATTGCTGAATTGCTGTTGGAATAAACTAGGATCTGTATTTAGATTGGCATATCCCATAAATTTAACATTCGTAAAATATAATACCCACATTGGGACCCGAAATTAAGATTTGCTAACAAACTGGAGCTGTTGAAAATATTATAACTTATTTTTAGACCACGAATGATGAGATTCCTCTATTTTTTTCCTTAGAAGCTAAAATATCAAAATGGGTATGAAATATCGATAGTGGATTCTGAGATAGTATTGTTGCTTGAGATTTCTCCAGTCCTCCAGTCATTGATATACATTGCTCAGCTTTATGGTGTTCATTTAAGCTTATTATATAAATAATGGTATCCAAGTATGTAAGTTTAATAATATGTATGTATGTATCACCGACATAGTTTAGAGTAGAGATTTAAATTTTCTGATTAAGGCAAGAAAGACTGACGATCTGTAAGACTGTTTACGATTGATGGTCACTTCTAATTTCACTTTATATGCAGCTAATTATCAGCACTAAATATTTAGTGGAATGCGAACAAAGTACTACCTAACAAATTATAGATACTACTTGAAACTCAATACATGTATGGAGTTTTCGTTATTTGTTTCTACAGCAATTTGAAACTTCAGGCAGGTGGAAAATTTGACTACGCATTATGCAGATGGACATACTACAGTTTAAACTACGATACGTTGTAATCTATTGTGACAACTTCCTGCTAACCGCGTCATTTCACGTGGTCAGCTGCAATATTCGGTTAAATATATACTAATGTTTGGTAAACCCACTGTAGGGAGGGGACATTGATACTGGCAACTGGTGTATTTGTGGCCATCGTAAATCAGTTTATGTCAATTGGTTTCATAGAAAAATCGAAGTTTGTAGACGTTTTCAGGTCGTAAAGATGCAGGTTGAAAACACGATATACGAGTACTAGATTAGATATTCAAGAAATTGGTATGTGATGATCAAGTTTAGAAATAACGATTACATAAAATGCTCGCAATATTTTGGACACTTTGAGGCATTGGAACATTCGTGATTGCAGATATACTGCTTAGCTAGAATAAATACCTCTTGAATATAGTTTACCTTAGTGGTATAAAAAACATTGGAGATAAGTGACAACCATTGAATTGGTCAATAGGACAACTTGTTAGGTAGTACATTGCTGCAACTGTGAGATAATAAAGAATTTGCATTCTTTGACTATGATTCATTTAGTATGTAAACTACGGCAACCCACTATCGAAGGCATGTGCCTGTGTGACCTCTACATGCCTACCTACCTGTATATGCGAGTATACTAATTTTATTAAAGTCTGTGCCATCGATGTGAGAAGATATCTTTGATTGCAGGAAAAATATTCAATCTCAATTTTATTGAACTATAGCTATCTCACTTTTGTTACAATATGTTACTGATATAAGTACACTGGATATTGGCAGTATGTTACGACACTGGGTATTGTTGTTTTTTTTTTTTTTTAAAGGCGAAGCCTCCAAACCCACTATGCAGAATTTTTTTGCAGTCGATTTTGAATTAATCATACTCTTTATTCTCATATCGAAGGCAACAGACGTATAATATCGATAGGTAACAATGAGCACTATTATGAAAAAATATTTTTCTAATCTGCGAATAATTGTAAAATATATTTAGGTGGGCTAATATTTTATCTATTTAAAGCGGACATGTATACTTTGAATATACAGTAGATCTGATATACACATGATTATAAACAACGAGAATTGTGATAGTTTTACTTCACTAATGAGAGCCATTTATATACAAATTTTATGCAATTACATCTATTATGGACTACAAACTGTTTCCAAACTTTACGACCGGTCTGAACACAGACTCATAGGCACGCGGCTGTCTATATCCAGAAATAGTCAAATCCAGAAAAAGACATTTTGAGCAATGGTCCCTAGTAAGCCGTACAATATTTTTAACTATTTTTTTTAAAATTATAACTACAATGAACCAATTTCATTGAAAATTTTATGTTTGAAAGCTTATAGCTTACATTTAGTTCCACTTAAGTTTCATAGTCAATAGATCGACAGGTAAGTAATGAATTAACTCGGTTGTCGGCTTATTATCACAAAGAACTTTACTTAGGTATGCTCATGCGTATACTTCACTGCACATCGCAAGTCTGAACTCACAGCTGTGTTCAGAACGGCAATAAAGATTGAAGATAGTTACACAAATGTTGTGGAGAAAATAATGGGTCCGAAACGGCAATGTGGCAAATATTATGCAAGCATCTATCTCTCAAGTTAAATATTCAGCTTTCACTATAAGTAAATGATTATGAGTCGGTCAACGTAAGAAGGACGGATTATAACACCTCCTCCCAGCGACGATTTGTATACAACACGATGACTACAACTCATTTATTGACCAAAATGTGTTCATATAGGGTTCTATGATTAAAAAGTGATTTTAAACTATGTATCTAATTGCATTTTAGTTCAATTGTATGCTTTCAATAGCTGCATTGATCAAATATTCGGATAATTTCAAACGTTGCCACTTACGACGCTAAGCGGCAACGGCCCTGAGCGCTTGAAACTAAGTCTTTCGTCACAAAATGACATAAAAATATTACTTAAGAAATATTGCATTCTGCAGTGCGAACGTGGCCGTGCACCTAACAATTGCTTATTTCAAGACTTGTCACATATTTGAGGCAAATTATTTTGTGTTAAAGTTATTCAGATCATTTAGTTATTCGAGAATGTTTCGCTGGGTTAATTGTAAAATTTTATAACCAGTAAGTGTTAGAAGAAATATTTGATGAAACTAGAAATGTCATCAAATATTTCTTCAAACCAGAATAATAGAGAAAATATTTGTCGTAAATACCACACAAGAGTATTTCGATATACACAATCTTTTAAATATAAAAGGTTGTGTTATATCTTGACTTTCGAAGGCCTTATGACAAGCAACTAGGTATGTTTGACATTGAGAAAAGAAATTTTACAACGCACCAACTTGTCAAAATTAAACTTAAATAAAGCTTGTGTTATAGTATCTAGACAAGATGATAAAAATGCTTATATATTTCTATTATACATAGATAATGTGCTCCGAAACGTACATTTGCGGATCAAACAAATAGTTGTTCCGAACTCGGAAAGTCTAGTGAAATTATTATTTCATGCACCGATTGCTATAAACCTATCAAATAGTTCATAAATTATTGCATAAAAACTAATTTGTACCTAAAGATGTCGAATCTGCCGACTTTCGCACTGCACAAAATGGCTTGCACGACCATTCATTAAATTATCAGATATTTACTAATTAAATTAACCGCAGTAACAAATAAGCCTAATATCAAAATATTATATAGGTACTTATTTGTGCACTAAAGATGTGAGCCTCTTCATTCCCGTTTTGGTTGTAGTGCCTTTGGTTTTCTTAGTCTGCTCTTTCACGCCTCTGAAAACAAAAAAAAAATCTATACTTACTAATAATTTAAAGACGAAAAATTTGATTGTTTGTTTGTATGCATTGAATAGGCTCCGAAACCACCGTATCGATTTGAAAAATTCTTTCACTTTTTGGAAAGCTACACTATCCCCGAGTAACATAGGCTATATTTTATTCCCGTATTCCCACGGGAACGGGAACAGCGTGCGTGAATCGGCAAGTCATCCATACTAATAATATTATGTTGGTATTTGGTATGTTTGTTTTTTGAAACCTATTTCATATCGAAAGGAAGTAATATATTGGCCTCATTAATCAAGACAAAAATAGTTATGTTTATGTAAGTTATCTATATATATAAAAATCAATGCCACTTTTCGTTGTAATTTTATAACTCGAGATCGGGCTCACCTATCCAAACCAAATGTTTAGGCTTTGTTCGGACTATTTAGTAGATGGTTTATGTGAAGTTTGCACAAAATCGGTCGAGCGGTTCTTGATTTATAACGCAAACGAAGTTGCGCGGGTCAGCTAGTTATCTATAGTTCTTAGGTAGGTACCTATATAAATGTATTAATAGAATGAATCCATTTATTTCTGCCAAATTACAACAAAAATTCACCTTCCCAAAATATTATATTTTTAAATTTAATTTAGACATTACGCATGATTTATGCGTCTACTATTCTAAATAGTATCGTTGCACTGCTTCGTGTACAATATAATTATATCATATGCTTAGTCATACGACTCCCCCCCAAAGTATTACCAAATATTTTTGAGGAGTAGGTACCTAGCTATTTATAGTCCTACAGTATCATGCTGGCAAAACGAATTGGTACCAACCCGGACATAATATAGGTATACTGTATTTCCATAGCTTTGCGCAAAAATGTAAACAAACACATTTGATCCTATATATACATAGTTACTTGCAATCGTCGTTGTATTCACCCTGATTATATTCCAGTATCCAGGAGTCATAGTGTTCTTACAATCATTTCGACAGCAAATAACTTCTTTATGATAGTTTATTTTCATTTAAAATACCTACTCAGGATAGTAAAAAATTCAATGATTTGTCGTATAACATTTTTCTACTCATCTGTCTTAGACAACGATGGTCAAAACATGACATGTTTACATTATTGCCAGATCGAGCAGTATTGGACTACAAGTACCAATATTTTGCATACTATAAAAGTATACAAAAATAAAATTAAGAGTTTTACGTATTTAAAACACAACAACGTCTGTTTGGCAAGGTAAAAGATAAAAGTTATCAGAGGCTTGGGACCTTGTAGCGATCGGGAGTGAAATAATGCATTTTCATATCTAAATGAGGACCGAGGCTTTTCTTTGTCTTCTTGAAGGCTGTTACTTAGAAAATACGACACGAGGTTATAGACTGGTTCGTAAATAGTAGTAGGTACATTCCGGTTATTTTCGGGCGTATACATTATGGAAGCCAATCTGCCTTTTCTTGTAAAAGAAAGTATTCGTTACTGAATAATTTAAAGTACCTATAACAAAAATACTCGGCCGGTTTGTATTTATGGATATGTAAAATCTGTGCTGGCTTTTGGAATTTTGGTTCTGCTTCTGATTTTTTGAATGGTTCTGGATTTTCTTCTGTATAATAGTGCCCAGTGACGGGTTTACGTTGGTTTTTACGTTGGACAAGCAAAACTAGCGGACAAAGTGTGGGTGTATATTTTTTTATTTATAACTAGCTGTTGCCTGCGACTTCGTACGCTGCATTTTATATGTGATTCTTTAGATTGATATACCTAACTTTTTTATTTATGAACCGATTGACATGAAACAAACACTAAATGTTAAGTGGAATAAACCGCAACGCATTAAAGAAAACGGCATTGCAATCGGTTGAGCGGTTGCTGAGATTAGCGTGCACAAACGTTCAGACAAACAGACAGTTACTATTTTATTATATGTATTGATATTCACCTCTGCCCCTAAATGCTAAATGAAATAATAAGTTATACGTATTATTACAAACACGTCTAAAATTAAACCAAATTAATACAAATTAAAAAAAAATGTGTATTAAGCTACTTAAATGAATTACTGTCAAATTTCATCGACCAATGAGTCTCTAGTACTTACTCCCACATGTGTTTATTTCACATACGCATTGTTTAGTAAGTTGTTTGCATCAAACAGAATAATATTATTATGTTAATTACAACATGGTTAATGTCATGTAATTAAAATAATTATTTGTAAAACAATGCTTGTGAATAATTGATGTAAGAAATAATTCATCAGAAATGCTCTTAAACAACTGTGACAGATGTGCTAATTGGACTAATTTTGCAAGTGTAGTAATAAATAATAAAAAATGTTTTCATTTCAATCTCATAATGGTAGGTTACAGTATTGTGAGTCTGTCCCAGTAAGTTAAATAAATACTTGTGTTGGGGCAGTGTAAAGTTGCGTATTTATTTTATACTAGCTGTTCCCCGCGGCTTCGACCGCGTAGAAGTCGTTAGCGCGTAAAATCATAACCCTCCTTTTCCGCCGTCAGTTAAAAAGTAGCCTATGCCCTTCCCAGGGCCTCGAACTATCTTTATACCAAATTTTAACGAAATCGGTTCAGCGGTTTAGGCGTGAAAGCGTAACAGACAGACAGACAGATAGACAGTCAGACAGAGTTACTTTTGCATTTATAATATTAGTAGGGATAGGGAAGTAGGGATTGTTCATTCTAGTAGACGCGAGCTTCTACTAGAATGAATACCACCCGTGTGAAATATAGCTGTCCCAATCACAGCCCCTTAGAAGGGTCAACTGTAGGTGTAAGGGCTGGGCGTTGATAGGTGAGTCATCAGGTAATTTTCTTAGTCTAAACTTATCTAGTCTCGAAAACAAAACATTACCAAACAAAACACATATTGCCCTCTCTAAATACTTACTGGTGACCAGTATAATAAGTCATGAGATATTCTGTATGCTAGGACATTCTTCTTAGGGGTTACCTGGGGCCGGATCTAGATGGTTAGGTAGGAAGAGACTGTGTGGGTTTTTGTTGGCTCGAGTCTATGGGATATTTTCTACGTAGCTTTATATAGTGATACTTACAGATAGCGTGTGAGATCTTCAATATCCACGAGCATCGAGTCCTGTCCCATGTGGAGCTCGTCGCGTGCCATCAGTAACTTCACCAACGTGTCGTTCAGACATTCTATTTGTGAATGCAGCTCGTTTACTATTACCTGTAATTATTACATTCATATTCAACGTGGGTTTGTAAAGGGTATACGTAGTATAAAATGGCAACGCGATCAACAGACGATTTTAAAAACTCTGAAGGTAGCGGAAGTCGTTCAAATCAGCTTATGGCCCTATGGCCATCTGCTGCTGGACTTGGGTCTCTCCCAATTCAGAATTCACATCACAGCACACAGTGATGTGAGGTATTACAAAAGTCGATACCTATTTAAAAACAATAAATGCATTTGTCATGCTATTTTTAGCATGTTGATTAGGCACGCGGCAGGCTTTCGTTATGACATAACATCTATATTTCAGTTTTACTTCTTGTATTCGGTAGCTCTAGATTGTCAAGTGACGCCTCCCACTCCTCAACAAAGCACTAGCGGAGCTGGAATCGATGTACCTCAATTTTTTGTGTCATATATCTTAGATGTCGCTCCAGTGCTTTCTTACGCCAAAGATAGGCTGCGGCTAGGATTAGTCGCTTCTAGATGTTTATGGGATAAGAATGATAGGAGACTCGTCAAGCCGCTAAAAGCTAACGACCATGATGGCCAGCCGGCGCATCAGGCGTTGAATGTTTCTGTCCTATATTATTTGCCTAAGTACTTCATTAAAATGAAAGTGACATTTGGAGAGAAAGTAACACACTGTTTAATAGCGACCACTGGTCATTATGCAAATTGGTAATTTCTGCACTTAAGCGCGAAAGACATGGCAGTGCTTTAAGTCATTGTTGATGTAACGTTCAATATATGTAACAATTTCGCAATTATGTGACTGCAAATTTTAGTAAGATTCAAAAACTAAAATAACGAAGAAATGAACCTTAACTAACCAAAGAAGACGTCAAATTATAATTTTCATCTCTATTTTTTATAAAACTAAGCTTGATGATATTTGGCACTTGGGTAAATAAATACGTATTGTTCAAATACTTTGGGGCCAAAAGGTCAGAAACATCACTCGTAAAAGAAGCTCATTCACCACTACAGCAAACGAGACTGGGATGTATATTTAAGTACTTAGTTCAATTAGATTTTGGAGTAATACGTTTCGTCGCATTGTAGGAGTACTGTGTATAGTCGGTATACTACTATCTACTTTGCCCGAATTGCGAAAATCGTGGCTTCATGGCAGTGCCCACGTACCCTTTCATAGCGTGAGTCACACAGTTCATTCACCGATACGTAGCATTGTACGTTTGTTATTGGTGTCAATTAATTTAATTCCGTTACGCAACATCCGTAATGGAACATAAACATACAATATACAAAACAAAAAATTAACAAAAGCGTTTCACAATAGTCATTGTTGTCGAATAAATCATGACTCAGTTGTACGTAGACTAAGATCTTACGCACAAGGTCATACTGGGATAGTATGTATAATTTATGAACATAATGTATAATCAGATAAATAGCTGTATAGGAAATAAACAGCGTTGAACAATTACGAAAATAAAATAATGCACGCATGCACGTCGGTATAATTCATGAAAAGAAAAATGAAAGTTGAAGAAGCCAGTGAGGTGTGTATGGACCGTGCCGTGTGGCACTCGGTTCTTTCTGCCTACTCCGCGAGGGATTTGGCGTGAAGATAGTAGTAGTAGTAGATAAAAGAAAAAATATGATGAACAGAAACTTGCATACATATAATTTCTCTTGGCCTTTTCGAGTTTCTTTGAAACCTAGTACATGCAAGAATATGATGCCCAACAATACAACCAAGTTATTAACATGCCTGTGTTGTATTACATACGAAAGTTAGGCTACATTCACACACATGTAGTCCATACGAGAAAATCGTACACACGATTTTCCCATATGGACTACATGTGAACAGTTTCATATATTGTCTACTGCCACTACGATTTTATCGTGTACGAGAAAATCGTGCACGAGAAGAACGTGCGCCGTGTGAACGTAGCCTACTGTATTATTATACAAGCAGGCACGTCAACACTTAACGTTGCACAAAAAATAATACTAACGTGTTCAAATGCAATATGAAAAACATTTATAGTCAGTACTGTTCCGCTTCTTTAGTTTTAGATATTTTTAGTATTTTTGGTTTTATAAAATCTATGCAAATAATAGAGAGGTTACAAAAGAACTTCATTAACGTTAAAAATAATTCCACCTCCACTATGCGCCTACTAATCTATATATTTATTGATACGTGAATAAAAATATTTTAAAAAACGTTAATTGCCTGCATGGAGAGATGAAGATTTGGCTTACTCGCATTAATATGTAGAAGCGCAGAAAACTAGGCGTAGACTTTCTGGTAGGCGTTAGAAAAGAACATTCCATTATCTAACTATTAACTTTCCAAAAATGATGGCATCATTTATGATAATGAAAAAAAAAGGGAGTGGCCTATATTCGGCAGTTCACTGCGATAAGCTGATTTGACTTTCAACAGATTAATCTTCTGAAACCTGAATAATTCTGTTAGCATTGGAAAATGCTGCTCAATGCGAAAGATGAATTTCAATAAAGACACGACTAACTACAGATGTCACGATCGTGACAAAGTTGCGCGATCCTTAGTGGAGTCTAGGTCTAGGAGGTCTATGCCCCAGGAATGGGCATCAATTGACTCAGAACTATGATCATTTATATTTTGCACTTTCAACTTGAGGGTCGCTATTATTGACCTCGCCTAATGCAACAGTCGCCCTTAATCCATGACTTACCTACACGGGGCAGCGAGATAAAGAACTAAGAATTTAAAAAAAGCTAGCAATGCTGCTGAGATAGTAAAAGATAAGTACCTATAGATCTTGCAAAACGAGCCTGGAACGTTAATCCGAAACTCGTTTGTTCGAATAATTTGTTGTGACAGAATCATTTTTGGCAGACGTCTCCTTTCGTAGAAAGCACGGTTCGCCGAAGAATTCTTCCATAGAAAGCACGGTTGGCAGAAATCACTATTCATAGAAAGCACGATTCGCCGAAGTATTGGTTGATAGAATCATTATTGCACAGATGTCATGGTTGTTCGAAAGCACTATAGGCAGAAACCTCTGTACATAGATAGCACGGTTCGCCGAATTAATTGTTGATAGAATCATTATTCATAGAAGCCTTGGTTTATAGAAAGCGCGGTTGGCAGAAATGGAAACATGCGCAACTGCGCTGAGGAAACTTCAGAAGGTTCTAGAAGTTCAGCTAGACTTGCGCTAGCCATACACGCAACAGTACAGAGGGTCTACGTGCGCAGTTATACCTGCAAGTAGACCGAATCATGTGTGTGAATAGACCTGTGCAGTTTTTCAGACTTCGCAGGCGCCCGAGAAGAACCGAAAATCAATTCTTTCTTCAAACGGTAGAACTAAAGACCGCTACGGTAAACTAGAACGTCCCCATACACGCTACCAATGACCTGCGCAGGTAATTTTTCCGGTAGACCATACGGTCTGCCGTTGCGTGTATGGCTAGCATTAGTGTAAATGAATTTCTAGAACGGTCTGAAGTTTCCAATGTGCACAGTTACATTTTGTTTCCAGGTTGTAATCAATTCGACGCGACGACGTTTTAGAGAGAAGCAAATATTTTGCAAGATATGTAATCTACAACCAGTGAGTTCGATCGGTTATGACATATGCTGCCGAGACGTGGATACTTACAGTGAGGTTAGTCAATGCTCTAAAAGTTGCGCAGCGGGCTATGGAAAGGGCTATGCTTGGGGTATCTCTGAGGGATAGAACTCAAGTGGTCGACATAGCTCGCAGAATAAGCACATTGAAGAACCCACGACCGTTGGAGCAAACGGGTTCTAGAGTGGAGACTGCGTCTCGGCAAACGTGGGGTAGGACGTCCACCCGCTAGATGGACCGACGACCTGGTAAAGGTCGCAGGCTAGGACTGGATGCGGAAGGCGCAGGACCGTGTATTGTGGCGTAAATTGGGAGAGGCCTACGTCCAGCAGTGGACTGCGATAGGCTGATTTGATTGATTGATATAATCTACTGTTTGAGAAACATTGCTGGAATTCTTCTTTAAAAGACTTACCTAAAATAAATAGTTACCTCTTAAATAAATAGGTACCTAACTGCTAAGCCAATGCCCTCATAAAAACTTTGTTCCCGTTCTCTTTTCCCATGGGAACTTATTCTCGGGATGAAAAGCCTATGCCTGTTCCAAATTTAAGCCAGAGCATAAGCCGTTAGAGCGTGAAAGAGTAACAAACATCCACACTCACAAACCTTCGCAGTTATAATTTGAGTAGGATAGGAAGCACGTCAAGTTACCTGTAACTGCGCGATGTTCATGTCGGTGAGCAACTGGCGCGACACGCGACGTCGGTCGGGGGCGAGGGGCGCATTCGCCTTAGCCATGCTGCGCTGGAGCATCTCCGTCACCGGGGAAACTGTCCTACTGCGCCGCTCGCGCTGTGACAAATGACGTCAACACTGTCATTCTTGTCATGAAGGTAATTCAATGCATGCGTTACTATCGATTGGTAGCCAGTTTTTTTCCTTTATACCAAAAGGTGGCAGACAAGCATACGGCCCACCAGAAGGACTGGTGGTCACCGCAGCCTATGAACGTTTGGATCACCAGAGGCGCCACTCGCGCGCTGCCGACCCTAAAAGGGGATTCCTACAGGGTATCCTGTGAAACACGGTATACCCTGTAGGAATCCCCTCTAGCTGTTAAGCAGATTCCAATCAATCAAAATTTTATTCATAACTTTACCGGAATTTAACTTCGTCTATTGCCCAGTTACTCAAATAATCGGATAGAAAGGGTTATGCAATAATAATAACGAATTAAAATGATTTTAAGTACGTATCTAGTTTACTTACCTCCATTTGTATGCGAGCCATCTCTTTAGCCTGCGCCAGTGCAATTCTTGCCTCAGTCTGTAGGGTTGCTTGTAGCACATAGAAGTCAGATTCTTTTATTTCAATGTGACCAAGGGAATGTGTTGACCTTGATTTTACATTCTTTAAGGATAGTGATGAAGGCCGGAGCTTCGCACCTGCAAAATATCACAATCTTGTAATCCTGTTAGTTAAGGCGCCGAGAACCGATCAACATATCGAAAAGTTGTTAGAAAACTTCTAATGGAATCGGCGGGTAATGAGACCGGACTTGAGGCAGTGCCTGCTGGACACGCTAACACAGGGCGCGGAACCGTGGCTACCAGCGAATGATACCGATATTGTATACACTAACCAAGTTGGCTTCGCAGGCAGGGGCAGGTCGGGTTACCTAGCTTAAGCTAATGAGTTTACTCTAAAAACTGCTGCCCACGTTACTGTATGATTTGAGTTAATACAAGTACCATTTCACCATGTTAAATGAATTCCCCACACCGAAAGACACAAAACAATAAACAGGATACTTACCACTCTGCAGTGTGCTGATTTTGTCGTGTTTAGTGATGTTCACTGACAGAGGCCTCGTTTGATACGGGTGATTGTAATTAGACTTGGAAAAAATGCTTGACCTTGATAAACTTTTTGTGTTATTGTGATTTTTTTCCAAGTCTGATGCTTGAGATTCATTGTCAGAGGCTGTTTCGTTCATGAAACATATTTGTAGATTCATCCCTGTACCACACGTTACATTTATATGACGACATTAAGATACTTTAAACATCACACCACCAGTAATACAAATTGCATTCCACAAGGCGTTAAATTATTGGTAGACAAAGTGACAAATAATCTAGATATGTACCTATTTATAAAAATTACAAAATTCTTTATGATGTAAATGCAAATTGCAATACTGGACGAAAATGAAACCCAAGTTACCAAAATAAAAATGCTCAAAATTGTAACTTAAGAAACAATCCGCAAACGAACGACCACAGCCACTAGTGGCTATCACGTACTGCTACCGCAACTTTCTGTGACGTGACACTGCCACCGAAACGACCTACCACTTCCTATCATTAATGGGATGGGCATAAGAAGCGCATCGGAACCCCAAGGAATGCATCGCGGCCCCAAGGAGCGCATCGCGGACCCAAGAAGCGTGGTAATTGTAGCGACTGTAGGTACAGCCACACGTCTGTGTCGAATCCGTACAATATGTTCACGTCTTTAGTCAGCTGCTTATGACTGGCAACCGGTGGCTATGGTCGGTGTTCCGTCTACGATAACACTTACGCCAATACAAGTTATTAATCCTTAAAGTAACATAAGCCCCAGTGTAAATGAAATGGAATGCGATGGAGTATAAGCAGAAATGTTAACATTAATGCTATAATGGCTATCAGTACGTAAGGAAGCGGCGCAGGCAGTTACGGGTTGAAGCTACATAATCACACCAACAGATTAAGTTTCACATCAAGTTATGAAATTGATGTGAGGCGCAACTATCTGAGAATCTAGTGTACATTGGCTATAATAAGCTGCGAGTCATGGGGTTCATGAAGCAAAGCCATTGTAATTAAAATGGAAACAGACGTCTGGTTATTAAGCTTATCTCTACATGATGTATTACTTATGCCCACATCCTCGATTAAACATTTAATGTTAAAGAAGTTGTTGAACAAAATATTACCGAAATAACAGACCTAGTTAAATATCTGTTTTTTAAGCTACATATGAGTTGTGGCAATTATTAAGACATATAGTCAGTGAGTTTTGTTGATACGGGTAATGGAACTACATAAGCGATTTAAAGCATTATTTTTTTAATAGGTCATCAACTTATGGTAGAAGGTTCAAAATATATTTTTTTTAATTACCAGAGGTTGCTAGGGAACCAATACAGATGCCTAATATGCAAAATACCTAACAATTATGTCTGTTGATCCCTCTGGTGTTAACAATAAACTCATAATTCCCAATATGTTCCTACCTATATTATTAAATCTTTGACTATTATCATATTTAAACTGGTCATAACACAATAAAGGTTTTAATGATTGCCTCAGTGGCTCGGTGCTTCAGTAGGATTCTTAGAAAAAGAATGCAGGCATTTTATAAATATTTATATCTGTTCTAAAATCGGAAAATTAAAAAAACACTTTGATAAAAACTGAGCTACTGTTTGTTCCTTCATTTATTTTTTATTACAAGTAGGTACTGTTTATTACATTCGTTTGAAGTGGTTCTAGGATTACCTGGTCCTTGAAAATAGTACTAAGGGTACCTGAACTTTTTAGCAAAGGAATCTAGGGTTCTGTTTGTTCCAATTCTCAGATATGTGTGTTCAATGACTATTACTTTTCTACTAATGTACCTACAATATACAAAACTTCAGCAACATAGAAAAGAACTACCTGCTGCATAAACGATTATGTAACTACACACATTGCACATAACAACAACTCTGTGGCGCAGTCTGTAATGATACCGCCTGCGACGCTGGAGGTCGTGGGTTCGATTCCCACCGGAGACAAATATTTGTGTGACCGATAAATGTTTGTCTCAAGAATCTGGGTGTTTCTATGTATAATATGTGTGTATTTAAAAAGTATATAAGTATTAATATCCGTGGTCTGATATCCATAACACAAGCAGGTTATTCCTAGCTTACTTTGGGATCAGATAGCGTTGTATGAAATGTCCGTGAATATTTATTAAAAAAAAACCTACACATTTGTTTGTGATCTGCATGAAGTGCAAGTGTTTAATACACACACATAGTGTTAAGTTGTCTATGAGAACAAGTAAGAGATTGTTGCACTGGGTCTCAGCAAGAGATTCAGTGGTGACACTAATTTGCAAGCATTTGTGATGTGGAAGGAGAAAAGTAGGAAACAGAATCATGGGCTTTGAAGTTACCAGTTATTTGAAGTTATGTGCGTATTACCTAGGATTTAATATCAATTATGTACTTAATGGTATGGTAGGCCCTTAATTGCCTGTTGGGAGTCACGGGACATCCTTCCTGAGGGCTTACCCGGGGCTCTCAACCATAGGCTGTTAGGCGTGGCGTGAGGTTTTTTAGTCGGTAAGAGTCCGGCATAACATCCTATGAGGATTTTCCCTCACATTAAACAAAAAGAAAAAATAAAAAGACCCTTAATTGTCTAGTGGTGATCTATTAGTAGTGAATAACAAAGGATATGTTGTGTTTAACTTTATTAAATGTGCATTCTTTGCTATACACTGTACTGACACATATGAATATATGTTATTACTTATTATGGTATGTACAACCGTTTATTTTACTTTTGATTTTATTATTTTATTTTACTTTTGTTTCTTTAATGGGTTACGATTAACATACATAAATATGATTAGGCAGTTTATATATATTTCTTTTACCATATATATCAAAGTTCCCTTTTACGAATAATGGAACAGTTACGGTCTGAGGCCGCTGTCAAAATTTTATAAACGGTTGGACAGACCATACTTTTTACAAATTAGTGTAAAACAATGTAAATATCTTATTGACTAAACATTATGCTTACCACCTTGTAGTCTTGAATGCAAACTTGGTTTTTTCCCTGGACGCTCCAAGTGGCCCATACTATAGTACTCCTCGGCATCAGCCCCCATTGCCAGTCGTCTCCTGATCTCTTCTCTATCATTGCGTTTCTGGAAAAAATGGGATACTTAAAAAATGCTATCAATGCATTTGTGGAACTGATGTAACTTATGTATTAGACTTGGTAGGGAAATGTCCTATCCAGTTAACAATAAAATAATAAGTTATTAACAAAAAATTGTACCTAGCAATATTGGCAAAAATACCACAAACCAGTGTGAGCTATGTAAGAACTATAAAAAAAAAACAATTTAAATTATAATAGCAGCAAATAAATAAATCATCATCACTGTTATTTTAACTGCTTGACACACACTGCTGGCCATAGGCCTCCCTAAGGCTCATCACATTTGATTATATTAGGCATATATCTGAAGAGAAGTGCATTTAGATAAATAAGCCAATGATATTAAAAACTATAGGTAAGGTACCAACACTGAAAAATGGCAACAAAAAAGTCAGGCAATTGCCTTACTTTTCATTCATGCTACCATAGAAAATTTCATAGATATTCTTTTTTTATATGTAAAAAGGATCTGCTGTTTTTGAAAGCCGTGATGGTTGTGCATGACGTGTCTAATTATA
The DNA here is from genome assembly GCA_933228765.1 of Miltochrista miniata. Lineage (NCBI taxonomy): Eukaryota > Metazoa > Arthropoda > Insecta > Lepidoptera > Erebidae > Miltochrista > Miltochrista miniata. The sequence continues at coordinate 15,143,516 of OW121751.1, read as the reverse complement.
ATATGTAGTTGAAATAAGCTACAATAATCATGACTCCAGAACAGTCTGAAGAGTCCATGCAGATATTTGTGCATTGCAACCGGATCATCGTCTTACAAATTTGATGAAAATTTGCAATAATGCAATAGTGCAACCTTATTTCAATGAGTATTACAACAATGACAGTTTTGCCATCTTATTGTGTATTTGAGAATACATAATTGACAGTGTTTATGTTAAAGTTATGAATTTGTTGTTGTTGTTTATCTGAATAATACTTATTTCTTAATTCTTCCCATTCAGCACTACAAAACAGTGAATTATGAGCACAATTTAAAATTATAATATTTAGTAGGTAGCTTGTGGTCCTTTGCTTTCTGGTAACTTGAGAACTCTACCATAATCTAAGACCAAATTCTTTGCCAGTGAAAAAGTTCATAAATTGCAGCCTCCAAGCAGAAAGCCCTTATTATAGAAGTGCATTGGAATAAAGCAATCATAAAATAGCGTTCAGTTCATAAGGGGGTCAATATAATGGAATCCTTACATTTTTATCATATGGTTCGGTGACATTAACAATTCTGGTAAATTTTTCTAAGATGTTAGGATTATTCTCAGTGAGACTGGGCCACTCAATCTCTGTAAGGGCACATTCAGCTGTGCCTACGGCTCTCGGACTTAATACAATATCTTCAGATTTCTCTGAGATGAAATTCACGTTTCCATGGTCACTTTTAAGAAACTTAGATTTGAACAGGTGTAAACTTCTTTTAAGTCCCGACTTTTCAACAGATATTGGAGTACTTATATTTGCCCTGTCTTGAATTTCTTCATATGGTTTGATAAATTTCTTTCGAATATTGGTTACTAGGTTTTCAAACATAACTAAAACTAATCAGTCTTCTTTATTTTGGCGATATTATGGCACGGAAAGCTTTGTACATTTGTAAAACGTATGAAGGAAATAAACAAAAACTAATACCAGTCCTGTCAACTCCTGTCAACTTGACATTTAGGGCAAGGTCAAAATGTGTTCCATTTTAATCATTCCCTTAGAAATAATGTGCGTTCGTAGATAGTCCTTTAAGCTAAAGATATTGTAAAAAATAAACTAAAAACTTACAAGGCAACAAATGTTGTCAACTGATTCGTGGTTATCATAAGTTATTGTATACAAATCCAACAAAAACCTAGTATCCTTTTTATAATGTCTTTGTTCTGAATTAACAAAATATGGCATTGACGCCATCATCACTGCGATAAATAAGGAATTAAAAAATTGAGCACAGAAACTTTAATAATACGCAATGCTTCGCGCACAACGTCAATGCCTTCGAAAATAACAAAGACAGGTTGATTACAAATAACTACGAAACAGCCACAGCCGAATCAACGTTAGTTCCACTACGTAGTTTGTGGCCGAATCACCTTAGAAAGCAGAACGCACTACAAAACCTATTGATAATTATTAACTGTTACACATGGTTGCGGCAGACGTGAATCTAACGCAAATGTGAGGTTACCGTTACCTTAACAGCGCGTAATTCAAATGAATAGTTAAATTTTGCAAATTGACTCTGACTCAATAATTGATGTCGGATATTCTGCAGATTGTGGAGGGGAAGTACCTAGAATAAGCAGACTGCGCTTTATTGGAGATGGTAGCAAGGTAGCGGCGGCCTAAGTAGGTACCAATTTAGTCACTAAATAAGTAGGTACTTCACTAGAAATCAAATAAATATCTGAATTGGTACTCAGAATATCATTTGGCTGGTCGGGTACCTACAGCTAGATATATGTATCTATTTTTAACTATGTCTGCGTTAATGCATGAGTTGATAGATATTGCAATATAGAAAACCCGTTTAAGTAGTGACAACTGACAACCCTACAGCCCTCTGGCTCTAAGACCATAGGTTTAGTGGCAAGGAAAGCCTAGGAATAGAAATAAATACCCATGCCTGCTATTCTTACTGCCTCTCTCTGTTAGAGATTGGCAATTTTATGATATTGCTCACTTCTGTAAGCCTAAATAGGTACGGCAAAAACTTGAACTTCAAGCTTCAAAGATAAAAATGCAACCGGGATTAACGCTACGTTTCGCTAACATTACCTAATTATTAAATAGATTCTCTGTTTTATAGTTAGGTAATACTAAGGTACTTAGGTACCTACCTATCTACTTAAAAAAGAATCTAAAGTAAGTAGGTAGGTAGGTACATACCTATCATAGGTAGGTATGTACCTACAATATCGAGTTTTAAGTTTAAAAAAATAAGAATATCTACCTATAAGTTTATTACTCATACAAATTATTTTATTTTGAAAAATATGGATGTAGGTAAGTACAGGTTTTATAATTAAGATGACTTTAAAAAAAGAAATATACTTAACATAATATTGAAAAACTTAAACTCATATCATCAAATTATTTGAAAAGTATTTTGACCCTCATAGATAACCGTCTTTAGGGCAAGTGTTTAGCGATTTAGGCATGAAAGCGTATCAAACAAATAAACTCACTTTCTGATTTTATAATATTAGGTATTTAAGATTCTTCATAAGTTGTTTTGTACATTAATTTCTACTACTTACTCTACTCTACTTACCCGCCTCTCGGCTTCTTTTGCCGCTTTCAAGTGATTTTCAATGGCGTCCAAGTCTAATTTTGGCAAAGCTGTTTCTATATTGTAAACATCGAAACTCCCTGAAATTGATAAAAATGCGAATAAGTACAATTTTACTACTAGGCAATTTTAAAAACTTTGACCTGATGCGATATTACCAATGTGAAACTTTGTCAAGATGTTTGGCATTTGGACCTTTCTATAGGTCTTGTCTTTGAAAATGCCGTAAGGCGAAACCGGCCAGGTGTAGGTAGGTGTAGTTTATGAGTTGTTAGTACCGATACAAACCCCCCGGTTTAATGGTACAAGATAGAAATAGTAAATGTTTACTCTTTCGTGGAAATAAATAAATAAAAAAAAAGGTAAAGTACCTAGATGAATATTGTGGAACAGTACTTGTGGTATTATTCAGTATGTGTTGCTTGCTGCAGGTTCCACCAAGTGCCATCAATCAACATGTGCCATAAATAATTGCCCAAGTCTGTTTCAACACGGCAATAGGTCCAAACTGTATAAAAAATCCCTGTCTACCCTTTAGGTCCAAATGGCAGACATGGCAGTGTATTTGGCTATGCCCTTTTTTCTGATTTTTAACCGACTTCCAAAAAAGGAGGAGGTTCTCAATTCGTCTGTATTTTTTTTTAGAATTTGTTGTTAACTATAGCGGCAACAGAAATACATAATCTATGAAAATTTCAGCTCCCTAACTATAACGGTTACATCTCAGTAACCGTGATAGGATAGATGCCTTGTGACGGACAGACTGACAGACAGACGGACAGCGATGTCTCATGAATAGGGTCCCGTTTTTTACCCTTTGGGTACGGAATCCGTGCTTCGGAAGACACATAAAGCCGTTGGTCTCGGTTGCCAGTAAAATGGCAGTCGTTAAGTCAAGTTAAGGGCCTTTTTAGGCGGCTTGAGAATTTTCAACAGCAGGCAGTCACAACCTGAGCCTGTCCATCTCAACACGGCAATACGGTTCACCACCTATTACGTGGGATAAATTCTAAAAAGGTAATGTGGGCACGTAACATGCCTTTGCCTACCCTATAAAGGATAAAGGCGTGATCATATGTATGTATGGGTACGGAAACCTAAAAAAAGAAGATATCCGTGTTGAAGAGAAACATACCTAATAATAAATAAAAAAATACTTAAATTATTTTTATTATTTTACGAACGTAAATAGATCACTATGTAGTTATTGCACCCAATAACGGCAAACTTCAAAAATTAAATAAATAGTTCATTAACTTACCCAAATCCATATCTTTTGAGTTGTCATTTTTACGGACGGACGTTTTATTTTGAGCATTGCAACAAGACGATTTAACTTCAGTTTGTTTTTCTTTGGGCGTTTTAGAGTCACTGAAATATGAAAACATCTTAAATTACACTTCAACACTACTGAAATCATCCAAGAACTAACAAGTATCGCGTCTCTTTTGCCTCGAGTTCACGATGATCACTTACCAACTAAATTACATGAATTCAGGAGACTACACTGCTATATGGCGTGAAGTTCCTATACATTTTATCAGCATTATACCGACTCTGTTAAATCTATTTTAGACGCAATACGCATTACCTACCTTTTATATGAGGCAATGAATTTATATTGGTGCATATCAACAAATTAACAAGTAGGTACATTTAGGAAGCTTAATTATTTGATTATTAAAACAGAATCATGGAGTCACGTTTACTTACTTTGGAGAACTCATGGAATAGTGATTCTCGCTAACGTAATTATCATCTTGCTTGACTACACTAGTCGTATCAATTTTATCTTGAACATAGTCACTTTTTATACAATATCCTTTCAAACAGTTTGCTATTTCATTAGAATTACCATCCATTATAATCGATTCTCTATTACATTCAGCCCATAATCTGTCACGTTCTCGCATTTCATCTAGCTTTGGAATAATTTTTCGCAATTCAGTGCTCAACTGCTTAATAGTGTTCTCGACGTTGAGACTTAACTTTTCTGTATCATAGTCATTAAAGTTTATCTCATCTTTACCGTCTGAAAGAAAAGCATCCGTTATCTTACCATCTGTTTTGTTATCTAATAACAAAAACGTAGGTCTGCTTATATTCATTTCCTTTCGGATGTTTTTAGCATTTTCTTTATTTATTTTATTTATTTCCTGGTCCACTAAATGCTCATTTGTGTTAATATCTTTTAATTCCTCATCTTCATCCATACATTCACTTTGTGTTTCTACTAATTTCTTTATAACATGATTAACCACATCACTTATATTGTTAATGGTATTTTCAATAGGTTTTGCAAAGGTATCTTTGATATCTTTACGCAATTCTTCTAAGTCATCTTGAATATTAATATTATAATTTAATAATTGTTTTATTTCATCTTCAATTTCTTTATTAAAATCACCTATTATATCTTTGGTGTGAAAATTGTTTTCTATGTCTGCATCAGAGCAGTTCATATCGTAGTTAAAAGTATCATCATCATTATTGTTGTTATTAATTTGAGACACCGTTTTTATTAGATCCGGTATGTCTTTATGTTGACTATCTAAATGTTTTGTTTGTGATGGTAACTTATTTCGCGGTGATTGTAGATGTGATTTTGCTGAATTTATCTTTGTATTATTGGTATTAATAATTTTCTTATGTTCAGTATTTCCATTGTTACCGGTATCAGGCTCATAAGCTAAATCTGTAATTTCTACGTCTAGGTCATCATCCGTCATTTCATTTTCAGAATGGTAAAAATTTTCAATATTTGATGAGTAGTCCTGTAAATTAGAGAGAAATGAAAATGTTTTACTAATATAATAATAATATACTTATAATAATAATATATATTATTATATATATAATATGATGCGAGTTGCGACCCAAAGAAGAGATAAAACACATAGGTAGGTCTACTTAAAAAATAGGTAGAGACTCCCTCAACTACGGTCACCCGGCGAATAAGATAAATAAAAACAACTGGGAGCATAAAAATGTGTACCGGTAAGGTAAGAGTGGTTCCTTGCCGAGTATCATTATGTAACAAATGGGGCTTCTTTGGTGTCACTGTAATAGGTGATGTCATAACACTTCCAAGGTTTCTTTTGTAAGTGGAACTGTACCTGTAATGTGTGCGCTAAATGTTGGAAGCCAGGATAATTTGGATTCACAATACCCCTCGGCACCAGATTCGTACTGTTATCAGACATCTCATCAGCGTCAGAATGGTCAAATGCTCTGTCTTCGTCGATAGGCGTAGCATCAGTGCATGCATTAGTATTTTCTGAAAGTAACCAAATTTAATATATGGGGTCTTAATGATGGGGGTGTAGTGGGGCCCTACCAACACCTCCGGGCCCAAGTCAACCTCACGTGCAAGCTCGTGCACCTGCTGAACAACGGACGAGGCTCTGACGTCGGCGGTCCATTTCAACACGGCGATGGGCTCACCACCTGTTACGTGGGACCGAATTGTACACGGTGAAATGTGGGCCGGTATAGGCCTCTGCCTACCCCTTCGGGGATAAAGGCGTGAGTATATGTATGTATGTATGTATGTATGTAATGATACCAAAAGGTACTCTCTCAACACTTTATTTGATAACCTTGCCGCTCCTCCTGTAGGAGGAACTTCTCCACAGTTTCTTTACAATGTTGGTTATCAGTAAAAAAGAAAAAAAAACCGTAGTGACATTCAATTTACTTTCAGTTTTTCTGGATCATTCTGTGATTATATTATGTTTTCAGAATGATTCAGGAAAACTGCAAGTTATTGTTAAACCATAGCAGGATGCAGACATCGGTGGCTCACTTTACGCTGATAACACTACGGATAAAACCAACAGTAGAATAGGTACCTACCTATTAATTAGTCGAGGAAAATCATAACAACATTATATTTTGTAATTATTGTAACGGAGGAATGAATAAATAAATTTATAATGTACTAACTTAAATGCCTTGGTTGGTATATAAATCTTTGGATCTAAATAACATTTCTGTAAGGCAAGAAACCTTTAATTATGTCAAACTGGCAAAGGCACCAGTTATTTGCAGGCTAAAAACAAATCAAGATACCTAATAAAATCCAAAATCCCTCCATAAAATGCAATAGAATTTCGTAGTAGGTAGACACTCACGTAGTACTAAACTAAACTACATTACTTATCTTTGGCGGGGATGCGGGGTCCTACTAACATCTTAAGGACCCCAATGGGTCGGATCCTCCTCGTGGTGCATCCTGGGCAACGGAGTAGCGACCACTCCCCTTCCTCTGTGGGGGAGTTGTGCTACTCTGGCTAATTCCGGCCGAGGCGGGAGTAACCCACCTGTGGGTTGCTCGGTGGTGTGTGTTGCTGCCGGCCGTGCCGTTATTCACGGCCGGCAGCAGCAATGATGGGTCGCCGTCGCTTCGCCTCCTTTGCTGGCGAGACGATGGCGGCAAAGTGGGAGAGGCACTGCGTGGGGGGCGGGAGTTTGGGTAGATGCTCCCGCCCTGCCATGCAGTTCGGGCTGCCGGCCGTGAATAACGGCGCGACCGGCGGCAACAGTGCTGGGCCGCTGTCACCTCGCCAGTTGACGAGGTGATGGCGGCAAAGCGGGAGGTGCACTGTGCGGGGGAGCGGGAGTAACCGATAATGCTCCCGCTCTGCCGTGCAGTTCGGGGGCGCCGCGGTGAGGAGTTACTGCGCGCCCCCGATTGTTTCTTGACCGTGGGCGTAAGGTCGGGGGACCCCGCCCACCAACGGTCACATGGCGGTGGGCACCTTTTCCGTGTTCCAGGGGTGCCCATTAGCGCACGCCTGCGCCAGCCGCTCTCTGTCTCCTCTATTACAGAGGGGCGCTCGAGAGCGGTGCAGGCGTGGACTTCAGCTCCTTAGGGAGCTTTGGGGAGCCGCCCATCTGGCTCCCCCGAGGAGAGCCCCGAATAAACGGGGCGCCCCTAGCCGGGTCGACGTGAATAATCTTTTGATATCCCTCGGCCCGGCTAAAGGGTGAGGAGGAACACCGCGGGGTTTAGTGGGTAGGACGGTCCATTCCGGACCGGGCCGGGAGTCCCACACACCATCCCAGCTGGGATGAAGGCGCGTAAATGCGTTCCCCGCGTCAACAAAAAAAAAAAAAAAAAAAAAAAAAAAAAAAAAAAAAAAAAAAACTTATCTTTGGCGATATTTCATTTAAACTGCCTCCCATAAAAGCAGAGCAGTAAATAATCACTAATGTCATCAAATCGAGCATATCTAAAAAAATAATTTACAGGCACTTATAATAGCATAAAAGGGCACAAAGTAACTTCCGGTCCCCCGGGGCTTCCACTTAGACTTATAGTACTATGTTTCAAAACGATTAGAATATCTATATAATATTATTTTTAGAAGAGCATTATCCTTACCTAAAAATATTTCACAAGGACTGCAGACAGATTCCGTAATACCACTGACGTCCAGAGTATCTGCTTGAGTATTCTCAAAAGACACCACGTTTCTCGAGTTGATCCTATACTGTCTGTTGCATACCAAATCCGCACTTAATACAGTCGCTTCAATCTCACTAACTATGTCTGTACCCCTTTGATAACGTTCTAACGTCTCTGAGAACCCTCTAGAGTCGTGAATCGTGGTATAATTGTTCACTTGTGGGTACTCTGCTGTATTGGTGTCTATGCGGTTGGAATTCAGAAAATTCCTATTGTCTGGTATTATTTTCGATACGTCTTGTCGGTGGCACACTGTGACGTTACCGTTGTCCGTTTTGATCCTCATGATTACCTGTAAAAAGTAAAATAAATACATAAGTTGGTGTCTATACCTAAGTACAAAAAATAGAAGATTGAATACCTATATTTCATAATACCTTGATCCCGACACATTCTTCCGGGGAGTTACCTACATAAAGCGCACGGCGCATATCGCACAGATAGTGAGAAATCATGTGCTTTTACTCGGTTTGAGTCCGGCATGACACCCGTGGGAATTTCCAGACGATAAACTAAAAGAATCTGGCCCTGATATAATGCATCAGGCTATTGTCTGGTCTGCCTATAATTTATTATCCTGCTAGTATTGTTAATGTTAAAGTTTGTAAAGATGTTTGATGTTTGTTACTTATTCACTCTCTAACGACTGAGTAAAACTGTCTTAAATTTGTTACAGTGATAGATTATAGTTCGAAATAACACAATAGCTAATTTTCATATCGGTAACAGAATTTCTAGAAGCCGAGAGTACCATCGGTGGTCAATATTTAAGTACAATTTTCTTCAAAAAACTTCCACTAGACTTAATTTTTTCTTGTCCATTCAATCGATAAGGCTATAAAATTTAAAAGGGCACTATGTATGAGTTCCCAAACCATAAAAATCATAAATAAAATTTATGAACTTACAAGTTATAAATCATATACCTACCACGGAGCTGAGGGCGAATTGAAAAGCTCCTTCGATTTAAGTATTTTTTTCATAGATTCTAATAAATAAAACATATCGGCAATACCACTCTATAGTTAGTTTATTGCTTCATATCGTCTACTGTTCACAATGTTGTACTATAAAGATGTATATTACATATACAACAGTATCAGTTTATAGTAACTCCGATATACAACAGTAGGTATGTATACTGTTGTATATCGGGGTTGTGTGAAAACGAAAACGCCATTACCTAGTGGTGGGACACAAGTAATAATAAAGTTTGTTGTCCCAACTATGTTTTCAACGAAATAGGTTGAACACCTGCCACGAAAACCTTTACCGTATTCACGCAAAATAAAACATAATTGGTCGTTCTTTTACGAAAACGCGTTATCGTGAACATTATATTTACATAGGCGTAGCTTCTAATGTCAAATTTAGATAAACCTATAAGGTTCATTGATCTTTATGCCCAAAATTCATGTAAGTAGAGTGATATTGCGGATCAACCGGATATTGTAAACGGGTGCCTTCCTTTCTACTGTGTGGGTTGAGGGTCGTAACACGACGTGTCTCGAAGTAGGTACGACCCCAAACCTCACTTAATATACCGACTGACCCTATTTCCTACCAAAATAACGTTTTTAATTTTTTAGATAACGTTTCGTAGCCAATTTTATTAATGAAATTAAAAGTCTTGCGGTTGTTATAGATGTATTTACTTACTTGCTTATTTATTAATATATTTTTCACTGTACATTAGTCTGTGCACGCGATAATGGTAAAGTGAAAACATTGCAGAGGTAGAGCCGATGCTCTACCTCTGCAACATTTTCACTTTACCATTTGCAAAAGATTGTCCAACGAGGAAAATCTATTGCTCATACTAACAAATACTTTACCAGAGCTTGAGTTTGTATATCTATTCATACATATTATGTTTATGCGTCATTAAGTGGATAGGGTACTTTTGACCTCAACAAAACTTCTTCTTTACTTTAAAAGAAAATCTCACGACACTGCGTGTCTTTAAATAAATAGATATTGTTGCATTTTCTCACACAACATCATCTAGCCCAAATTAAGCTAATATATGCATTAAATGGTGCTATGGAATCTAATCTCTCTAGTACATTCAATAACATACTGCAAGCAAGCAAGATTTGTTTGGTTAGCGTGACATAAGAATTAAACTCTAAAACGAGTTTTTTCATAGAACATAAAGTGATCGACATCTCTCGTAGTGTAAGCACGGATATTGTGCCAATAGGCAGACCATATCTCTTAATAAACCGTTGGCCGACGAAGCAGACGAGTCCTGCAGCGAAGACCACGGCTCGGCAAACATAAGATAGGGCGAGACAGATGGACCCACAATCTATAACAAGTTGCATGGAGGCAAGAGTTGTGTGAGGCGTACGTCCACATCAGTCGACTGCGGCTGACTAGATTGATGATTGTTAATTACTTACTTGACTACAACTACATAACAGAACAGGTTTCAAAATATTATTTAATAGAAGAGAATACTCAGCATAGAAATATCTCAAAGTTCTATATTATACTAAGGAATTCACAGATTTATTATGACACAAATGTCTTGGACCAACGCGGTTGAGAATGACTTCTTTGTCTGAAAGTAAAATCCCTATCGCTTACAACGTAATAATCAACCTTTCAACAGAAACTATGACATTGCGTTCAGCTTTGTAGAAAACGCAAAAGAAAATACTCAGTACTCCTAGAAAATCTGGAGCATACAGCAGAAGTATAAGAACTAAACTCCGAAACATTGACTGATATTCAATTAGACCAATGTAGAACAAAGTCTATCTTTTAGTAATCTCAAGCACACCCAAGACGTACCTAAGTAGATAGCGGGGACCGTAATATATCACCGAGTCTACCCCATTCGTCTGTGACAAGTTTATTTCTTGAGACCTGTTAAAGCTTTTGAGCTAAGTGTAACTGTAATCACAGATAAAAATTTTAAATAAAAAAATAGAACCGACTTCATACAAATCTTTAAATATAAAATTTACCTAGCACATAGTAATATGTATTTTGATTTATCAGATTTTATTCAATATCATATTGAAGTTGGCGCCAAGTAAACCAAAAGGTAAAGGCTTAGGTAGGTATTATTAATGGCACCAACTTCAATATTATATTGAATAAAATCTGATAAATCAAAATACATATTACTATGTGCTAGGTAAATTTTATATTTAAAGATTTGTATGAAGTCGGTTCTATTTTTTTATTTAAAATTTTTATTTTTTTATATTAAGTGACGGGTGGACCGAAAAGTATATCTATCTAGGTGTAAAGTTCTCATAAACACAAACTTATCAAGCCAAAACACAAGATAGCTGCTGTAAATCGTTAAGGAATTCCCTCGACTGTCTTTCGGTTCCATCATCAGATCGAGTCCAGACCTTCATTAAATTTTAGAACACTAAAGTACTTAATCAAAAAGTTAACAAACGCACTAGTTGTCCCTACAATTTTCGGTGGTTGCCCTCGATTTCTCCTGGATCCCAGCATCAGATCCTGATACCCTGGATATGGGACCACCTCAGGAGTAACCTCTTTCAAACAAAAAAAAAATTTTCAAAATCCATCCATAATTGGCGCTGCTATAGCGTAACATACATACAAAAAAAAAAAAAAAAAAAAAACATAGCGTACGAATTGAGAAGACTCCTCCTTTTTTGAAGTCGGTTAAAAAGGTATTGCTATGTTTCATTGTCTATATTATTCTAGAGCTTAGATTATTTAAAGTCTTAGATTATTTAAAGTATTGCTATGTTTCATTGTCTTTATTATTTTAAAGCTTAGATTATTTAAAGTCTTAGATTATTTAAAGTATTGCTATGTTTCATTGTCTTTATTATTCTAGAGCTTAGATTATTTAAAGTCTTAGATTATTTAAAGACTTTATATCTATGTTCTAGAGATAGAGATACATACCTGATCCAGAAATATTTGTACGTGTATGTTGTAATTTTAAGCTTCCATATGAACTTGACTTGGGTCCCGTACCCCTCTTATATCCACCACCTACTTACTATCTGGCACTTAATCTCAAATACGAGCGTTTCCATCTAATAATTTATTCCTAAAATTATGTCAGAAGAAGACAGAATGAGGCCGATTTTTGTCATTGAATGAGGGTAGAAAAGCTTTTGTGTTCCCAAACAACTTTGTTAAGATGCCTGAATAAAGTAATTCAGCTTCATAATTGTTCATTTCTGGGCCGTAACGCTGTCTTTGTTTAGGTGGAACAAGTAAACATTTCATTTAGTTTGTTTAACATTGTTTATCGAAGCCCTCGTGCCCCGTGTACTCAGTGTTCTGTAAACAATCACTGCAGTTAGCAACTTTGACAATGGACGGTCATTGGATGGGTGACCACCAAGTGATCATTTTGTGACGATTCCGCACTTCAGAAGGCACGTTAAGCCGTTGGTCTAAGTTGTCAGTAAACTGGCAGTCGTTTAGCCAAGTTGAATGCCTTGTGTGCAGCCGCAGTAATGGTCTGTCATGAGATTGAGATGACATTTAACTTGAGCGAGGAAAAGAGGCGGCGGTGAAATTACGGGAGAGCAAAAGCAACCATCCATTCCTCAAAATTTGCCACTGAGGGCCCATAACCTGTAAAAACTGACAAAGTCTGTATCAGAAGCCCTGAGACTATATTTCCGAGATGGTAAGGCACATTGTGGTTTAAGCCAGCAGAAGCCTATAGCATTCATGAGGATATGTACTTTCACGAAATAAAAAAGGCTCTCAGATGTTTTGACTGATCGGACTACAAACCTCAAATTCTTGTCGAAATATATTAAGTACACCTGTCTCTAGCATAATGTTGTCCAAAGTTACTTTACTTAATAACTATGTAGTAAAGTTATGTACTTTCAGCAACTCACGAGCTTAAATAACGAAGGTAGAACATAACTAAGTTACGTTGCGAACAACACAATCATACAAAGAGGTCAGCCCCTAGATAACGCACCGAAAGTCGGAAACTTAGTCTATAATTTAATTTCTATACAAAAGGTTGAGTCATTACGAGTATTGTGTTGGTTCAGGAGTCTGGTGTAGACATTATAAACAGTTTCTCGTCTATCGTTCAGTTCAATTCATTATTGCAAAGGGGATGTAGGGGAAATATGTACCTACTATAGTACATAAGCACTAATTGTTTTCAAAAAATTTATTGGTAAATTTAATGTCCCGATAGGTATTTCCTCCAACCGGCCTGCGAAATGGTTTGCCAGACAATTTAATTGATGTTCAAGTAAATGATGATCACGATTTATTTTTGATCCTTATTTTTTTTTTACGTGAGGGAAAATCCTCAGAGGATGTTATGCCGGACTCTTACCGACTAAAAAACCTCACGTAACGCCTAACAGCCTGTGGTTGCGAGTCCCGGGTAAGCCCTCGGAAGGATGTCCCGAGACTCACAACAGACCCACGGCCACGGCTCGCCCAGGGGGTGGTTCGGGTGCTATCCCGCGTCTATGGGGGGTTTCGGGTGTGATCCCGCTTCTAAGGGGGGGGGGGGGGCGTGCGTGAGTTGCTCACGTCACGCTGCCGTCATGGGCCTGCTTCTGTAAGGACGGTGAGCCGCCCTCTCACCGTCCTCAGGCCCCCGGTCATGGTGGCCGATAGTCCTCGGCGAAGACACGTCGGCGGCCCCCAGGCCGCCGACTGCGGAACTCGGGTGGGAGAGTTCTCTCCCGCACCCGTCCCGCCGCCTCCTTCAAGAGCATAACCTGCTCGCAGAAGGAGGCGGCGCAGTCCCACTTACTCCCGCTGGAGAGCATGGCTCGCACCATAGTCTCGAGCGAGAGAGTGTCCACGCCCAGACCCACTACGAGGACCTGGCGCTGTTGCGCCCACGCCGTGCACTCCACCAGCGTGTGGAGCGCCGTGTCATCGCTGTGGTCCTCGCAGTGCTGACACTCGGCCGTGGTTTCCCGGTGTTTTCGCCACAGATACCTACCGAAGCTCCCGTGCGCGGCAAGCATCTGTGTCAACCGGTAGGAGAGAGCACCGTGTCTCCTCTCCAGCCACTCGTCCATGACCGGTCTGACGGCCGCGATTGTGGCGAATCCCCCCTTTGGTTGCTCAAGTCGTACCTTCCATGTTTCCACGGTTTCCTGGTGGAGTAGGGACCGCTGGGCCTCGATTTCTCGATAAGCGGGCCTTTGGTCCCGCTCCAGCGCCTCCTTGCGCCATCTGAACAGTGACGCAAGGGCTCTCGCTTCCAGGTCCCATGGAGGGGTCCCGGCTAGGAGACATGCCGCCTCACCGGAGATCGTGCGGTATCCCCTTATCACCCTGATGGCCATTGCTCTCTGCGGGCTCAGCAATCTAGCCACATTGTTCCGCCATCAGAGTTTCCGCCCATACGGGAGCTCCGTATAGAGCCATGCTTCGCACGATGTATAAAGAGGTGTTTTAGTAACTTGGACCTGTGTTTATGGTAGTTTGAATTCTCTGCTGTTACTTTTTTGCATCACATAGACAAACTTTCAATTATTTCAAATACCTGCTGAAATACGCTGCAATGTTACCCTAGGAGGAGTTAAGCCACTATTTCATTTTGTACAGGCGCTTATGAGCATCATTGTATTCTTTCTACCAATCTATCTTGTCGATTTCCATGTGTCTGACTGATATAAAATGTCGGGAATTTTCGTAAACTTTTAGTTGACGATGATATTTGACCCAAAATATTTAAAGTGATACCCATGACCCCGATTACTTTACAACTTAAAGAGGCTTATAAATCTATCGGGGTCATATCAGTCAACAACTACAATAATCTATTATTCAAACCGCCTTTCACACAAACATTATTCAAACTGAAAGCAATTTATTTATGTAGGCTACCATTTCGGGAAAGTTATTAAGTTATAAAGCGCTCATTCATTTGTTATCGAATAGGGAGCTCACGTTCATCAGGCATAAAATTTTATTACAGTTCAATGATTCATCAAGTTTCAAAGGTATTTTAATGGGTACCTTTTTTCTACAGTCTGTAACGAGAACTTTGCTTTTAGGGCTCTTTTCAATACTGGGATATTCATGTCTAAAACTTTAGCACATTTTGTTCTCAGTCAGGCGCAGGTTTTGGGTGGGGTAGGTACGCGGTTTTAATATCCAATATTCAAGTATAAACTACCTATACTGAAAATATCTCAACGCAATCTTTTCAATATACAATAATTATTCGGATATGTGCCTAAGTAATCGCAAGGTTAGGTTAGGTATTTAACTGGTAGAGAATACATTTTCTGATACCTCTCTTTTACTGACTGCCATTTATCTATTTCGTTAGCTCCCAAATTATGGTCTTTTGGCATTACACTTCTAGACGATCATTGATCTCGAAGTGCTGTTACAAAAAATAAACAAGTGATCGGCTTATAATTGCTGAGCTATCAATATTTCCAGCGAGTGAAATCACGAACAGAGAAGCTTTTGCTCCATACAGTTTGTTAAAGTAAGTACCTACACTACAGGCTAATACTCGTACAAAATCTTTCGATCATCCTACTGTAAAGCTTTCAAATATACTGAACCGCGCAATTTTATACCTCGAAAAGGAATGAAGGTATTTCATTTTGTTTATTATTGACGCGTAAACTGTGCACCCTGACCCTAATACACTCTGGGCAATGCGAATACCTCAGAGCATGAACATTACTTCGTGTTATTAGAATGTATGGGACGAGATAGTGACACATATGCCTTGTAGACTATCGATTCTCGCAGTTCCGCCTCGCACTGGCGTAGCGTAAGAAGGCAATACCGCATCTAATATTTATAGAGCGTTAGGGCAGAAGCGGTCGCAGTCCCGAACCAACTCGACCGTCATCAATTTCTAGGAGCATCAAGGAGTAAAATAAATAAAATTACATTACATACCTGGGTACCTGTATTTTCGACTACGGACTACATACATCACGGAATGGGGCAAATTTATTTCACAAAGGGCCCCAGCTATCCTACGTGTTGGGTTCAAATTGAAACTTCCCCGCTAGACTTATGCCTTTACGCTTTTTTTAAGATCGAGAAATGCCGCCCTGGAATTCCTTAGAACACAAACCAACGCCCTTAAATGTATTATACAAAGCTTTTAATTAAGAAGCGGGTCGGTAACTCTAGAACCGTGCTAGAGTTACTGGGCATTATGTAACATTGTCTTCTTAAATTAAAGCTGTGTGGTATTGTTCAGAATTTAGGTCAGGATCGGAGAATTATGTTTTTCTGCCATTTAGTGATCCTCAAATATTTTATTTCGGAATTTCAATATTTCATAAATTTATTAGATAATCTATATTCCGCTTCTAAGCCTCAGGCATCAGCAGTTACAATATAAATGTAATCACATCTAATGTTCATTCGTGAATAAACGATATTAGACGACCCCAGATGTGACCTTTTTTGCCTGGCTTATCCTAAGAGAATATAATAGCTTGGGCTTATCTAAGCAATTTATATTTTACAAACTTGTATGTACTACTTGTATGTACTTCTACGGGTGGGTAAAACGGGTAATACCACAAATAAACCGTTGTTGTTTCAAAACTTAGGGAAACGGGTATTGTTCTGTTAGACCGCGTTAAATATTAATGTTACGAAACAAAATCTCATTACGACAATAGGCTCAATATTTCCGTGGGACCGACCATAAGTAATGAAATTTAGTGTATTATTTTCAAACCTTTATTAAAGAAAAAAACCTTTTTGCAATTCAAGAGGCAGCGCTGCCCGTTGAGAACTCTTTGCAATAACTAATAGGGAAATCCTGGGCCTGGAACATCGTCCTCCGGGCTTACCCAGTGGGTACTCCCGCCCGTAGGCAACTGTATGGCACGGGGTGTTTTTAGCCGGTAGGAGTACGGCATAGCATTGATGACAATTTCCACAAAAAAAAGATACTTAGCGAAAAGACCAGATTTTTCTTCATTTCATAGAAGCACTTAGATTTAGATATTTATTTATTCGTAGATAATTATCACATAAGCTACAATAATGAACTCCATTAACTGCTACGTACACTCGCCTAAGTGTGATGTGACATCATATGTAGGCAACGATACCCATTATTTATTCTACGACGATACACCATTTTCGACAAAAATTGCAATTTTCACTGTCAACAGTTAAATGCTTGTTTAAACATCTGTATACGCACAAAACACATCGCGACTTCCTATAATTGTTTTAACCCTCTTTTTTATGTCGTCTCGTGACAATTTATTGAATGTTTATTATCTCCAATTTTGATGCAAATCGATTGTTAAAGCAAATGCACCTTAAATGGGGTACCTTTTTCTACTACTGCAAGCATTACTTCCTTACAAGGAGAAACCAATTCTTTTTTTTCTCTCATTTTCCATTCCACAAAAAAACATTAAATCAATGAACACGTATACCAATCAATTTTATAAATTGATTAGTAAATGCGAAATACACAGAAAAGAAAATTAGACCAATTTGTAATGGCGACCCTTACTAAGTATTACTTACTTAATTATTGTAAAACCTCACGACTTCTATATTGTTCTCTCAGAGCTTACTTTTACATTACATAGGTACAAAATTAGATAAGTATTTAATACTTACAGGATCTTTCGATAATCTTTTTATTGCTAGAGATAATTTTGAAAAGCAATTAGTATGCTGACTCAATCACAAATTTTAATGTAAAAAAATTTTTGATCTCGAGCAGGATTTGAACCCGCGTCTTCTGGTTTGCCGGAGTAGACGCCTTAACCAACTAGACCACCGAGACACTGCTCTCGACCGTCAAATTCTTTCACCTCATTACGTCTTGGGGCGACGTAGGCACTATCTACCGGTAACTTAGTTAAGTTGCCCGGCTCGAATGTATAGAATTGCACCTATATAATCATTCGACTTGCGATGATACCTGCCCAAACATTAGAGATAATTTTGAAAAGCAATTAGTATGCTGACTCAATCACAAATTTTAATGTGAAAAAATGTTTGATCTCGAGCAGGATTAGAACCCGCGTCTTCTGGTTTGCCGGACCAGACGCCTTAACCAACTAGACCACCGAGACACTGCTCTCGACCGTCAAATTCTTTCACCTCATTACGTCTTGGGGCGACGTAGGCACCATCTACCGGTAACTTAGTTAAGTTGCCCGGCTCGAATGTATAGAATTGCACCTATATAATCATTCGACTTGCGATGATACCTGCCCAAACATTGGAGATAATTTTGAAAAGCAATTAGTATGCTGACTCAATCACAAATTTTAATGTGAAAATTTTTTTTATCTCGAGCAGGATTTGAACCCGCGTCTTCTGGTTTGCCGGACCAGACGCCTTAACCAACTAGACCACCGAGACACTGCTCTCGACCGTCAAATTCTTTCACCTCATTACGTCTTGGGGCGACGTAGGCACCATCTACCGGTAACTTAGTTAAGTTGCCCGGCTCGAATGTATAGAATTGCACCTATATAATCATTCGACTTGCGATGATACCTGCCCAAACATTAGAGATAATTTTGAAAAGCAATTAGTATGCTGACTCAATCACAAATTTTAATGTGAAATTTTTTTTTATCTCGAGCAGGATTTGAACCCGCGTCTTCTGGTTTGCCGGACCAGACGCCTTAACCAACTAGACCACCGAGACACTGCTCTCGACCGTCAAATTCTTTCACCTCATTACGTCTTGGGGCGACGTAGGCACCATCTACCGGTAACTTAGTTAAGTTGCCCGGCTCGAATGTATAGAATTGCACCTATATAATCATTCGACTTGCGATGATACCTGCCCAAACATTAGAGATAATTTTGAAAAGCAATTAGTATGCTGACTCAATCACAAATTTTAATGTGAAAAAATTTTTGATCTCGAGCAGGATTTAAACCCGCGTCTTCTGGTTTGCCGGACCAGACGCCTTAACCAACTAGACCACCGAGACACTGCTCTCGACCGTCAAATACTTTCACCTCATTACGTCTTGGGGCGACGTAGGCACCATCTACCGGTAACTTAGTTAAGTTGCCCGGCTCGAATGTATAGAATTGCACCTATATAATCATTCGACTTGCGATGATACCTGCCCAAACATTAGAGATAATTTTGAAAAGCAATTAGTATGCTGACTCAATCACAAATTTTAATGTGAAAAAATTTTTGATCTCGAGCAGGATTTGAACCCGCGTCTTCTGGTTTGCCGGACCAGACACCTTAACCAACTAGACCACCGACACACTGCTCTCGACCGTCAAATTCTTTCACCTCATTACGTCTTGGGGCGACGTAGGCACCATCTACCGGTAACTTAGTTAAGTTGCCCGGCTCGAATGTATAGAATTGCACCTATATAATCATTCGACTTGCGATGATACCTGCCCAAACATTAGAGATAATTTTGAAAAGCAATTAGTATGCTGACTCAATCACAAATTTTAATGTGAAAAAATTTTTGATCTCGAGCAGGATTTGAACCCGCGTCTTCTGGTTTGCTGGACCAGACGCCTTAACCAACTAGACCACCGAGACACTGCTCTCGACCGTCAAATTCTTTCACCTCATTACGTCTTGGGGCGACGTAGGCACCATCTACCGGTAACTTAGTTAAGTTGCCCGGCTCGAATGTATAGAATTGCACCTATATAATCATTCGACTTGCGATGATACCTGCCCAAACATTAGAGATAATTTTGAAAAGCAATTAGTATGCTGACTCAATCACAAATTTTAATGTGAAAAAATTTTTGATCTCGAGCAGGATTTGAACCCGCGTCTTCTGGTTTGCCGGACCAGACGCCTTAACCAACTAGACCACCGAGACACTGCTCTCGACCGTCAAATTCTTTCACCTCATTACGTCTTGGGGCGACGTAGGCACCATCTACCGGTAACTTAGTTAAGTTGCCCGGCTCGAATGTATAGAATTGCACCAATACTGGTTGAATTTATAGTCGTCTTGGAACGGAAAGGTTTAGGCCCAGTTTCGATAACAGAACCAATCGGCACTGTCAATTTGAAAATCAACAATAAAAAATTACGAAAATGTCAAAATCTACATCGTTTGCCAAAATCAAAACGAGAACACCTGGTTATTCCTTTAAATTTCACGAAATACGTTTACTACGATTTTCTACTACAATTTTTCATTCAATGTCTAACGTTCCAATCAGTATGAAGAGTCACCGCGCCGGGAAAATACGACCAATCACAACGCATGAACGCATCAGTCCATGTGGACTCGTTGCCAAGTAACGTCGGTAGGTACTCGACTAGTTACGTCTTGTAGGTAGGTAAATACGCTCGGCCGACCGCGCCGCCGACCAGCGACCGCGGCGCGCAGTTCGACTATAACTCGCGCGCAGTATTGTCGTCGCGATCGACTCTTATTTGTGGTCGGAAATAAAACGATTAGTTTACACTCGAGAGTACGAATCTCGTGATGAATTACGCAGTGCGATAGTGGACGCCTTTGAAATAGTGAAAAGTGACAGAGACACATTGAATAAACTAAAAGACAATAGCCTAAAACGTGTCCGTTTGTGTATCGAACGTTATGGACTCCATTTTGAGCAGTTGCTAAGGTACAGGGAAGTGTAAATAAATTGTGAATAGGTAGGTCTAGGTATTTAAGTTGATTATTTTGTAAATAGCTCCAATTTTTTAAATACGCCGGAAATACTCCCTATTTGTTCGTGTTTATTTTCATTATTATTACATAAACCTTATTAATTCACCGTAAAATAGAACAATATTAAAGTATTTCCGACGGTTCTAAGCCCGCGTAAAGTATGAAGGAGAAATTGGAGTCCTTTATTATTATCTAAGTACCTATTATTATCGAAACGATGCATTCGGTCAATGAACTGATCACATGGAGACACGCGCCGCGGCGTAGGTACCTATGGGTTTCGGAGTTTCATTCATTGAAAAGTTCAATGAATAATCGAAGCGCTACTAATGTTTCAACTCGAACGAGTGATAAAGATTACATAGAAGTCATTTTTTTATTATAACCTGCACAGCTGTTTTGACACTCCGAAATGGTTCCATTATTGATTCCGAGTAACCCCCTCTCGGGTCCAGAACGACTATAAATTCAACCAGTATAATCATTCGACTTGCGATGATACCTGCCCAAACATTAGAGATAATTTTGAAAAGCAATTAGTATGCTGACTCAATCACAAATTTTAATGTGAAAAAATTTTTGATCTCGAGCAGAATTTGAACCCGCGTCTTCTGGTTTGCCGGACCAGACGCCTTAACCAACTAGACCACCGAGACACTGCTCTCGACCGTCAAATTCTTTCACCTCATTACGTCTTGGGGCGACGTAGGCACCATCTACCGGTAACTTAGTTAAGTTGCCCGGCTCGAATGTATAGAATTGCACCTCTATAATCATTCGACTTGCGATGATACCTGCCCAAACATTAGAGATAATTTTGAAAAGCAATTAGTATGCTGACTCAATCACAAATTTTAATGTGAAAAAATTTTTGATCTCGAGCAGGATTTGAACCCGCGTCTTCTGGTTTGCCGGACCAGACGCCTTAACCAACTAGACCACCGAGACACTGCTCTCGACCGTCAAATTCTTTCACCTCATTACGTCTTGGGGCAACGTAGGCACCATCTACCGGTAACTTATTATTGCTGTCTTTTCGTAGTATATCTTATTTGTTACCCAAAGTCTCTACAACAAGTTACGCACATAGAAGCAACGATTCCTTAGACATTACAGATTCTGTTGAACGTTTTATTGAAAGCCTTAAATAAATTGGGGTGTTCAAGGTGAAATCCACCCATTCCTTTAAGTGGGCATCATTTTATATTTTTACGCAATTGCTTTCAGTCCGCCTGAAATCAATATCACTCAGCCATTATTTTTGGGTAGAGTGGCACCGATCCTTTTTAATTAGTGGTTTATTTTCATCTTGTTTTCGACAGTGAGTGGGGACTTGTTTGTGAAATTTTCAATTATCTACTTAGTAGGGTACTCTGTCTATAATTACCTAAGCCGTAAATTATATGTAGGTGCTCGTAGTCTCGCTACTAGATGGTACCGGCTGCTCCACCCGCTTGTATTTCTATCCCCCTTCACGGTATTCAGAGGATAATAAAGTTTATGTGTTATTCCAAACCATAGGATATCCCTGTACCAAATTTTTGCTAGATCCCTTCAGCCATTAGAGAATGGAAGAGTAACGAACATCCATACAAATCTACAAACTTTCGCGCACGGAATAATTGGACCATTAAAATCGGAGCAAGCAATGTTTTGGTGGAGTTATTGAACGCATTTATTTACAGAAAGAAATTCATTTTTTACACAAACAAATCACTGTAATGAGTACCTAAACAGTTTTTTGTAAAAAGTCATAAATTGTAAAGCTTTAAGCGTCTTCCATAAATATTTCAGCATAAACAATTGCGGCTGAACTGTTTATTCGTAGCGTGACCCGGCGCGCCCTTAACTTTCGCCCTACGCACTAATGGGCTGCAAAATGATGGATAGCTGAAGTACCGCACGACACAATCGCAGCCTGACACCCACGGGGCCCGGTAATGGGTCGCTGGACTAAATAATAGTAATTTATTTTTCTTTAACAACACCCAAAGCAGCGAACGCCTAATGTAGTGCGCTAGATATTGTGCATAAGTTTGTATTCCACTCAGGACTACAATCATATCAGGAATCTTAGCATCATGCTATATCAGATTTCTCGTTAAATCTTTTTTTTTTAAATCTAGTGCTGCACCATCCATAGTAAATAATTTACAAAACCATTTAGACTGGATTCGACCAAAATCGGAGTAAAAGTATACTGCAGAATAACTTGTACCTCTTCTTAAAGTAAAGTGACTTTCCAGTTTACCAGCAACTAATAAGCATAAGTAACTATGGTAACCATACAGGATAGAGTAGGTACTTCATAGTTAAATTGTGTTTGTTAGTTGTTGGTAGTGACTTCACTTTCACTTTACTTTTGGTATAAGTACGAGCTATTCTCTAGTATAGTCTTAGAGCAAGCGCGCACTACGATTTTTTCTCGTGCGATAATTCTGTCGCCAAAATGCAACGTATGTATTTATATGTCAGCGAGCGCATATGCTACAAAATAATCGCAGCGACTTTAAAATTGTGATTTGTCACATTTTGCCGCGACCGCTCGCGACGCGATTGTCGTAAAACTGAATTGCATGATACACAGCTGTATGGCTCCGCGCGCACTGCGATAATAAAATCGCACCCTGGACCCGTCGGCGGGGGTCAGTCGGCATTTCGCTCTTCAAGCGTTGACATATCGGGACCTGCTTCCCCAATAGAGTCACAAGACGAGACGTTAGATGTTGAACATGTAATTATGGAAATAGAAGGAAGACCACCTTTGTGGGATAAATACTCAGTCATACAGTTTGATTCTTCATACAATAATAGCCAAAGATTTTTAAGGATATGTCTAGGCGAAGTTAATTAGGTTTAGATAAAAAGAACCTTTAATATATTGTCTTTCAGCTGCAAAAGGATGCGTCCAATATTGATAGTTTCTCTTTTTCTTTTTTCTACTCCTCCGAAGGAGCAAGGCAAGACAAGCGACTCGTATGAAATTCCTGTTGAGAATGAACAATTCATCGACATTTTCATCGCAGTGCGCGCAGTGAATTTTCTGCGATAAGTTACAGCGCGATTCTAAAATCGTGTCGCAAAAACTAAAATCGTAGTGCGCGCCTGGCCTTACTCCGATTTTGGTTGAATCCATAGTGTCTTGTAAATTTTTATTGATATGCTTTTATTAGGTCGTCGTGTATGTAACTAACAATGTAATGGAATCTAAGGAAACTAATTTAACGCTCTTCCAAGGATCGTAGCGTCATGAAAATTGGCAGATGTATGTAGTTCTGATGACAATACAATAATATGGTACTATCAAACTGATATGATGATGGAGCCGGAAGATAGGCACTGAAACTTCGATGGAAAAAGTGGAATCTAAGGTAGTTAATTTAACCAGCTTTCAAGGATCGTAGCGTCATGAAAATTGGCAGATGTATGTAGTTCTGATGACAATACAATAATATAGTACTGTCAAACTGATATGATGATGGAGCCGGAAGATAGGTACTGAAAACAAGTGTAATCTAAGGTAGCTAATTTAACCAGCTTCCAAGGATCGTAGGGTCATGAAAATTGGCAGCTGTATGTAGTTCTGATGACAATACAATAATATGGTACTATCAAACTGATATGATGATGGAGCCGGAAGATAGGCACTGAAACTTCGATGGAAAAAGTGGAATCTAAGGTAGTTAATTTAACCAGCTTTCAAGGATCGTAGCGTCATGAAAATTGGCAGATGTATGTAGTTCTGATGACAATACAATAATATAGTACTATCAAACTGATATGATGATGGAGCCGGAAGATTGATACTGAAAACAAGTGGTATCTAAGGTAGCTAATTTAACCAGCTTCCAAGGATCGTAGGGTCATGAAAATTGGCAGCTGTATGTAGTTCTAATGACAATACAATAATATGGTACTGTTGAACTGATATGATGATGGAGCCGGAAGATAGTTTCTGAAAACAAGTGGAATCTCGGGTAACTAATTTAACCATCTTCCAAGGATCGTAGCGTCATGAAAATTGGCAGATGTTTGTAGTTCTGATAACAATACAATAACAAGGTACTGTCAAACTGATCTGATGATGGAGTCGTAAGATATGAACTGTAACTTCATGATTAAACATCGTATCATAGCTGTGTTTAGATTTGTTAGAAAAGTCTTGTAATGAACTTTGACCACGATTAGGGTTTAAGGTTATAACAAACCTGTTACATATTGAAGTTAATATTGAGTGTAAATATTGACATAAGTACCTGCATAAAATGTATATGTATTAGAGTAATAATGAAATATTTTCACATTAGTCGAACTCAGACAAAACACCATGTAATACAGAAATCCCTACTAATATTATAAATGCGAAAGTAACTCTGTCTGTCTGTCTGTTACGTTTTCACGCCTAGACCACTGAACCAATTTTGATGAAATTTGTTATAAAGATAGTTTAAGTTTAAGGGAAGGACATAGGCTACTTTTTAACTGACTGCGCAAAAGGAGGGTAATGATTTTATGCGATAACATCTTCTACGCGGATGAAACCGCAGGGAACAGCTAGTAAAGGTATAAATGTTGTGACTAAAAAGTATAAAATAAATAAATGGTTTAAAAAACCCTAGAAAAATACGCTTTTATAATGCACGAAAAAAACAAAAATAGATTATGGATCGTTCAAGTTGCCTCTATTTCTAGGCTGAAGTGTAAACTATATGCTTTTAGTTATAATATTTGATTGTAAAAGCGTGGGGCGCTGCAACAAGAAGCAAATTCCTATTAATTCTAATCCTTTTATAATAAAAATCCTGGCGAAAGCTGCATGAGGTCGCACAAGATCATAACGTTTATGCTGCCAAAGGGAACGCCTCTTCTTTCAGGCAATTAAGTAGATACATGAGGGGAATACGTTAACAGTGGCAAAATGTAGAGTTCTTGTTCGAGAACGAGATATCTTTGGTTACCTTTGATAACCCGCTTGGGGATATACCTATGCTTATTACATGATAACTACATATTGTACTAAATATCTCGGAATGCCGAAACTTTAAGGATCTACCTATGAATTATCTAATAGAGATCCGTAACGGTAATAGGTTTGCTCTTATTACGCGGGCGTCACGAAAAACTGGCAAAAGTGGGTGTTGAAAATGCGTAGGCGTGATTAACTACTTTACTTTTCAAGTAAGTGTGTTATGCATTTCAATTAAAGACTATCATCGTTAACACATTTCCGAAATATAAAATGATATTAATAATAGTAAAAGTGACAATAGATATATAAAAGCGTGACAGTGTAAATTAATAGTTTAAAAACACGAGAAAAACACGCTTTTATAAATGTGACCTTATCCTTAATCTGACAAGACATCATGCAGCTTACGCCAGGAAAGTCTTTCCTGTCCCAGCGCCCCACGCTTTTGCAATCAAATATTATAACTAAAAGCACATAGTTTACACTTCAGCCTAGAAATAGAGGCAACTTGAACGATCCATAATCTATTTTTGTTTTTTTCGTGCATTATAAAAGCGTATTTTTCTAGGGTTTTTTAAACCATTTATTTATTATAAAGGTACTTGCTTAAGACAGCCAAAGGATCATATCGTATGGTGCCTAATTCTATAGTACCTGTCGTTTTAATGTGCCAGACAACTCTAGTTTCTATTCTGCGTAGTGCGTAGCTATAGTTGAGTGTGCGAACTCGATTTGGTGTATATACGGGAGCTCTCACTCCAATTATTTGTAGTCAGTGATGCGTCACATTTTAAGGGTGAGTAGAAACTGCATGATGTAGAACCTCCTAAAGTCATTAAGTCTAAAATAAAAATACAAATATTACAGCTTTGGAAGCAAACTGACTGACGGTCACAACCTACGACAGAGATACATTAGAGGTAAATAGGTACGTAGACTTTTGTCTGAGTGGGTACAGTAAATCTAAAAAGAATGATAAATTTCTTATATATATATCTATAAAAATAAAATAAAAGCACTTGGCGACAATACCGCTAAATTAAACATTGTAAGGATTTCTATGTTTGTATGAAGCGCTCGTGGCCCCGCAGACTCAGTGTTCTGTAAACGATCACTGCAGTAAGCAACTATCACTATGACCGGTCCATGGATGGGTGACCATCCATGTGATCACTTTGTGATATTTATTTGAGCGTTTCCGTGCTTTAGAAGGCACGTTAAGCCGTTGGTCCCGGTTGCCAGGAAAATGGCAGTCGTAAGCTAAGTTGAAGGCTTTATTTCAACAGCAGGCAGTCACAACCTACGCCTGTCCATTTAAACACGGCAATACGGCTCACCACCTATTACGTGGGACAAATTATACAAAGGTGAAATGTGGGCATATAATATGCCTCTGCCCACCCCTTCGGGGATGGAGGCGTGGCCATATGTATGGCTATAAGGATTTCTATTCCTTGTAAGAAAAGATGTTTTAAAATTTCATTGGTCTGTGAACGAAATCGTCTAAGACTAATATAATAGGTATGTTTCTGTTGGCGCACAACGCAGGCGCTATTAATGGCCGTCTGCAAGACGCCACAACCACACAAGACAGCTACTCGACAATTTAATATTAAAATATGTAAAGCCTTTTCTGTTGTGTCTCGGTCACTTTGGTTGACCTAATACTGCTCTAAGATATTGATAAAGGATTTGGAACTACTTTACTTCATTAAGGAGAAAGAAAAGAAATAGTATTCAAATGTTAATACCTAACGTGACTGTAGAATCCTTTATCGAGTCGCAAAGTAGTGAAGTATTGGCAGTACAATACATCAATCAATCAAAATGGTAATTCCCAATTCTTTCCCATTCCAATTTGTTCGTTAGCAAACTGTCTATGGGCTATCATTATGGGAGGATGATTGACCGTACTGTGTTATTAGTTATTCTGTGGTGCTGGTTGGGTAGGTTTGTACAGGCTGTTTAAAGTTTTTCTTCTCTTTGCCATGACCTCGTCTGTTACCGTCAGCATGTGTATCACTAGGAGATGAGACTAACTGAAACCACAATAAATCGGTAGAATCCCATAGTATATTTTACGAATAGGTTCAACTAATATCGAAGCGCTCGTGGCCCCGCTGACTCTGTGTTATGTAAACGATCTTCTCCTCTGCTAGGCGATAAGAAAGGATTGCGACCTCTTTGTTGCATTTTTGCGAGCGTTTACGTGCTTTGGAAGGCACGTTAAACCGTTAAGGTGCGGTTCCACTTGGGCGGAGCGGAGATGAGCTGTGCCGCGATTCACTAATCACGGTGCGGAGCAGAGAAGATTTGTGGATTTTAAGCCATATAATTGGTGAATCGCGGCACAGCTCCTCTCCGCGCCGCCTAATTGGAACAGCACCTTTAGTTCCGGTTGCCAGGAACATGAAGGTCGTTAAGTCAAGTTGAAAGCCTTGTGGGCGGCTTGAAAACCTTAAACAGTGGGTCGGCACAACCTGGCCTGTCGATGTCAACACGGCAATGGGCTCACCGCCTATTACGTGGGACACAGAACTATCAGTTGAAATGTCGGCGAATACTGTGCCTCTCCCCACCCCTTCGGGGATAAAGGCGTGTCTAATTAATATGTATTTTAGTCAACAGGTGCACCACTTGCGTGTGTGGCTTAGGCTCTGTAGAACTAGGTATACCTAAATCGCTACGTGCATAAATTTTACAAATACAAGAAACAAAGGATCAACAGAATTAAATTCACTCTCTAATAAAATACTATTTACACATTACGACAATAAATCTCCCTTCTCACAGTGAAGTCTGAAGACTCTCATCACGTTTAAAGTTAATTGTCTCATAAATTGCCGTATCAAGGACCCGCTCCTTGATACGGCAATTTACGTACGTATTACGTATGTCTAGTGAAAATAATCTTAGGTGAACACTCTTATACCCTCGCCATTATGCCCTGTAATTACGGCCCACAATTACTAACTATAATAATGTTTTCATTAACATTTTTATGTCTTACTATGGACCCGCTTTTCTGTTTTTGTGGCTGAACTTTCATAGTAAGGAGATAATGTTATAACAATATTAACTACATCTAATAAGGTTCAAGTTAGCTCCACCGCCTTGTTTTGTGAGTAGGTGATGGTTGCAAAAGAGGCGGTGGGGAAGGAACGGGAGAAGAGCAGCAATCTCCCGTGACACAGTAGAAGACGCGCTGGGCGCCGCGCCGGAGATCCCAGAACGATCTCCGAATGGGAAACAAAGCAAATGAAGCAGCAACTATAACAATTTATAGTCCTTGTGGTACGGTGTGAAATACGATTGTATTCCATTTATAAGCCCTTTTTAGACCAACCAAATTGATAGCACTTGGGCATTGTAAGCAGCAAAGTTGGGTCACCCTTAATCCCAAATGATTCTGTGCGCTCAAGTTTGCTTCAGTTGCTTCATGTCAAAAACAGCTCAAATCCCAGCTCAAATCTTTACCTTTCATAACTAATCTTCTTTTTGAACGTGTGGACTTGTGGAGATTCTCATGCATGTCATGACGTAATCCTACCGGCTACAACCACTAGGTGCCTTACAATCTGAGTAGGTACGGTTGGGCGTCCCGAAAAATTCCTCGGGATTACCCCAGGGTTCAATATCTGGACTGTTGTAAAAATAATAAAATTGTGTGAGAATTTAATTTTATTATACAAGAAAAATCATAACTTCATTATACGTAATGGTTTTCTAGAGAACCTTGGTAAAGCGACGCATTCTTCGTACCTAAATAAAATAGTTATTCAAGAAGATTCCTTGTCTCCGAAACAATTTACGTTCATTCTCGTGGAAATATTTCAAAAGCTGGGAGCAATCGTGTGCGCAAAATGTCATCAAGATAGAAATTATTTTCAAATATTTCCTTCGCTGAAGACTTCGTTGATAGTGTCGTTGTATTTAATGTTTGCAGTAGAGGCAAGAATTTTGAAAACGAACATTAAAGAATTCCTTCCTGCTAGTGGCTGTAGAGTATTGAGTGATTTGAAAAGTACCAACTTTTTCGCAGTTCATGATAAGTTAAAATGTGTAATAACTTTTCTTTTTAATTAACCCTGTCTTGTCCTGCTACCAAAGACATTTTTCTCTTTCTCTAACAACCTCTGAAAAACCAGCACATTAAGCTCAATGGTTCTTGAAAAACATTTCTTAATCCATTTGTAATAGGTACAATATTTTCGACAGACCACACATGGGACACAAAATAATGTGAAAAGGATATGAGCTCCCCACATAACGTGTTAAACAGTCATTAAGGCCACGACAAACCACACTCACGATATTCGAAACCAAGATAGGCCAAGAAAAGAGCCCAAAAATTGTATTGAAACACCATCTTTTGAAGGTTTTTTGTATTAAATGATTGTAAAATTTGTTATTTTACAATCATTCATAAGGGTAACAAATAATTTAAACGGTTTTTGGCTGAAAAAGTGCCCTCAATTTTTGACTGGCTTCATGGTCTTTACATGAAGCCAAGGCGGCAGCGTCATTTTGTTAAAAAATTAAATTTAAAACCACTTTCACCCCTCATAACTTTGAAATGGCTTAACCGATTTTTATAAAACATAGCTAAGAATACTCTCCCCTAACCCATCTTTCAAACAAAAGAAACAGAATCAAAATCGGTTCATCCGTTTGGGAGCTACGATGCAGACAGACTTACACACACACACACACACACACACACACACACACACACACACACACACACACACACACACACGTCAAACTTATAACACCCCTTCCGGGTTTCCGCCGGGGGTTAAAAATAGGCGAAACTACTTACATTTATTGCCTGTCAGCTAACAACAGAATAGTGCAAATACACTCGAGAGCAATGAATCCGGGTCACTTAAAGAATGTTAAAAATCTCGGAAACTAAAAATGATAGGTTAATGCAATAAATTGTATTTAATAGACAATGTAATACTCCTTAAATGAAAGTAAAAAAAATATGAGTCACCATACATTTTATTAACACAAAATTACATAAAGAAAAAACTGCCCATCTCTCCTTAAAACAAAAATAGGAAACATGAAATTTTTGAACTTTATTACGATTTTCTTGAATTTTAATACTTCGTATTGCCTCCTCGTGCTTCCATTACTGCGTTTACGCGGTTTGGCATGCTGTACACCAAGTTCCTTATACGATTTTGGGGAATATTCTCCCATTCCTCTGTGAGAGCAATTTTGAGCTCACGAAGCGTGATTGGGGGAGGGTTTCGTTGTTTTACGCATCTGCCTAGCTCGTCCCAAGCATGCTCGATCGGGTTGATATCCGGGCTGCGCGCTGGCCACTCCATACGAGTAATGTTCATCTCTTGAAGGTAGTCATTCACAATCCTACCTGTATGAGGTCGGGCATTGTCATGCATAAATATAGCATCCTCACCTAAATTGACCATAAATGGACCAACGTGATCATTGAGGATTTCTTCCACATATCTTACGCTAGTTAAAGAGCCGTTTTCTATGATCACCAGCTCTGTGCGACTTTCAGAAGAAATTCCGGCCCACACAAGTACAGACCCACCACCGTAGGCTACTTTTTCTTCGATGCATGCTTGCTTGAATCTTTCCCCTGGTCTTCGATACACTCTGTGTCTTCCATCGTGCTTGTAGAGCATAAATTTTGATTCGTCGGAGAACATAACTTTTGACCAATCTACAATACTCCAATTTACGTGGCTCTGGGCATACCTTAGTCTCGAAATACGATGCCCACGCTCCAGTTTAGGGCCGTTTGCAGGTCTAAGGGGTTTTAAGTTAGATTCAGCAAGCCGACGTCTTACTGTCCATGCACTTGGGTTACTTCCTCCGAGGCGTCGAAACTGATTGGTGAGTTCAGTTCCTGTGAGAAAGCGATTTCGAAGCATGGTGTTCACCAAGTATCGGTCTTCTCGTGCTGTGGTACACCTGGTTCTGCCCGTTCCTGGTCTGCGTAGGTTAGAACCAGTTTCTTCGTAACGTCGGAGAACTCTTTGTACTGTTGACAGCGACACACCGACAGTCCTGGCTGTATCGCGCTGACTCCGGCCGGTTTCCAGCATTGTAAGTATTCTGGTGCATTCTTCAGGCGTAAGCGACATAATTTCAGCTTGATTAATGAATATAGAGCACTATCAACATGGTTTATGTACCCACATAAATGACAGATTACAAACAAAAGCAACACCAAATGCTGTAATTTCGTAGTTCCATCTTCGAAAGTGGCCCTTTTTCAAATTTGATTTTTTTATGATATAACTTTACAATAACTAAGAAGTTTTAATACCTTCATTTAAGGAGTATTACATTGTCTATTAAATACAATTTATTGCATTAACCTAGCATTTTTAGTTTCCGAGATTTTTAGGATTCTTTAAGTGACCCGGATTCATTGCTCTCGAGTGTATTTCAGCACTCCTCTAAACTTTTGCTATCGTAAATGATCCCGCTATAGAAAGAACTTCACCGAGCTGGTTAGTGAATGATAAGTATTTTACATTGAATTATATATGTCAATAAATAAATTTCAACTAGGTTGTCTAAAATATTTCAGTCCAAAATATGATTAGTTAAGATTTTTTTTATTTATCATTGGTTTTGTTAATAGATACATTCCATACCAATTGAAAGTATTACGCGCATAGAATACCTATGCAAACTTTAGATTTGCATATTATTTCACTTTTTAAAATCGACAACCGGTATTTTTTCGCAGACAACCCGATACTACCGTGTTCGTAATGATGATCTTTACATTTTAATTAACTTGAATTCATTGATCGTTGCAAGTTACTAGTATCGATTTACCTGTTTATACATGTGTACCCAAGAGTTGTGACGAGAAAAAAAATTGACAACCTAACGTTTGCATTTTCTACGGGCGTTATACTTGCCATTGGTATGGATGAAATTAACCTAACCAGTGAAATGTTTAAAAAAAAACTTTTTTAATTCTTAATTAATCATTATTATGAACTAAAATTTTTAGACAACCCATTTGCAATTTATTTACTGATATATTTATTCGAATATTAAATACTTTTCATTCACTAACCAGCTTGGACAAGGTCGTTGTATAGCGGGATCTTAGACTATTACAAAATAAGATCATTTCAATGTGTATTCTCTAATATTTATCTGTTTCGCAAACATTCTCGCTACAGTACAGAGCACCATATACTCGTAATGGAATATGTATGTTTATTAAACGATACTTTTCTTCGAACAAACCTGTTTTTTACAATATTAAGAAGCTACTTTTGCTTTCCTTTTCGAAGTCCTATAAATAACAATTTGGTACATTTAGCATGCAAAGTATCTTGATTACTTAAACTAAAATACTCATGAGACCATCGCCTACATGATTGATACATTCCATTTTCCTTTAATGGGAGTTTCTCTAAGAAATTATATTTCTATTTTGGTATGGGTACTTGCGTAGTATGGCACGTTGTATAATTGTCAAATCATATTAGTATAGTACACTAGCTGATGCCCGCAGCTTCAACCGCATGAAATTTGTTCCTTTTCCCGCTACTCATGGGAATTTATTCTCTCTAAGCCTATGTGTTATTCCAGACCAAAATCTTTCCCTGTACCAAATTTCAGCCAGATCCGTTCAGCCGTTAGATCGTGAAAGAGTAACAAACATCCACACATCCAAACTCACAAACTTTCGCCTTTATAATATTAGAAGTAAGATAATATATAATCTGTGATATTAGAGTGTAGAAAATTCTAAAATTCTTACCGGGTGTAAAATGAGGGATGAAATTCGTTGGTTAACTGACAGATCGACGCCACTTTTGACAGTAGCTTTTTTGTGAAGTACCTACAGATCCGATAAAAAGCTTTTATCGGGTTCCGTACCCGAACAAAAACCAGAACATACTCGTATTATGAGACTGAGTCTATCTGCCTGTCTGTCACTAAGCTGTATTTTATTTATCTTACTTAATATTATAAATGCGAATGTTTGTGAGTGTGGATTTGTGGATGTTTGCTACTCTTTCACGCTCGAACGGCTGAACAGATCTGGCTGAAATTTGGTACAGGGATACATTATAGTCTGGAATAACACATAGGCTACTATTTATCCCGGAAATAAGTTCCTACGGGAAGCGGAAACGGGAACTAATTTTACGCGGGCGAAGCTGCGGGCATCAGCTAGTATAAAATAATTTTGCAACTATATTTCAACGCACGTAAAAAACATTTTATACACTCACCCTAACGAGGTTTCGAAGTATGACGCAAATCGCTTGGTTTCAATCTAAACAATTTTAGTCTATAATCACAACAAACCAGCCCCGGATCTAGAGATTTTTTTAGGCGGGGCAAAATGTGAAAATGCCGCCCCACAACCCCCCCCCCCCACCCCTATTTTTTTTAGGTTCCTCAGTTCAAAGTTGAGAGTATTATTAGCGAAGGTAAAAATCTGCGTCTGGAACAACCTCTATGGTGGGGTATTCATCACCTTTTGTATTTAGAGCTCTTATTTTCCGCGAGAGATGAATTCGGAGTCTAGGTCGCGAATGTCTAGCTAGATAGTCCTTCAGTAGTATTATCGCATCCTGAAGAGAGGGTTTTTTTAGATACGTATGGAAATCCGTCATGGATGCTATGCCTAACGCTTACCGACTGAAAGCACACAAATCCTACCACTGCTTACGGTCTGGGGCCCCGGTTAAGCCCTCGGAAGGATGTCCCAGGATTCCCAACAGACTTTTGCTGCAATTGCGACCTTACCAAGGGGGTTAAGGTCCTATCCCGCATCTTTGGGGGTTGATCAGGTGCTATCCCGCTTCTTGGGGCGTCCCGGGCTTGGACTTCTGTTAAGAAGATGAGCATGCCCTCGCCGTCCTCAGGCCCCCGGTCATGGAGACTGAGAGTCTTGGGCGAAGATAAGGCACGGGCGCCACAGTTATCTCCAGTTTCACGCGAAAGAATGTCCACGACCAGACCTGCTAATAGGACTTGGCGCTGTTGCGCTCACACTGTGCACTGTGTGCACCGCTGTGTCCTGGCTGCGTTCCTCGCAGTGCTGTCACTCAGCTGTGGTTACCCGGTCACACAGAAGATCCCGTGCCCAGTAATCATCTGCGACACCGGTTGAAGAGGTTGCCGTGCTTATCTCCTTCTGAAGAGGCAGAGAAGTAAATGGGATCTTTCAGCTGTAAACACACATTCCTGTTTTTCCTGGCATTTCCTAGGTTTTCTAAATAAAATTGGAAAATGCGGTCAGGCCCGGTCGAGATCCGCCACGAGATGCCGCCGCTTTTCTTCTACGTCGGACCGCCCCCTCTGAACGGTTGGAGGATGTCTAAATATTCCTTTAGTAGCATTATCGCATTGTGAAGAATGGGTGGAGAACGGTAAGAAGATCTTTCAGCTGTAAGCGCACACGCCTTAGAGTATAAATTAAGTTAAGTTTGTTGAACAAACTTAAGTTATTAAAAAGTCATTCGAGTTTGAGAAGAACTAAATTATCGTAGTGTTTTCAAAGTAAACAACCATATAAGGCTTCGTCTTTGGCATAGTTTTAAAAAATTTGGTTTAAATCTGAACTTTACATTCAAAACTTAAAATTAGGACTCGTGCCAGTATCCTGAAAGCAATCGTGTCAGAAATAATTTTGAAAAACAGTATATGCTACATACGGTCACGCCTTTATCCCCGAAGAGGTAGGCAGAGGCATATCTATGTCCACATTTAAACTTTTTATAATTTACCTAGCTCTCGTAATAGGTAATCAACCGTTTTACGTAGTATTATACCATAATAATGTAATGGAAATTTTTCAAATACGCGAATTCAAATTCCGCTATAGAATTACATTTCCTGCTTTAGGTACTCGTGACAAAACTGAGCTCACATTTACACTCCTTAGAAATTTAATAATTGTAAATCTTCCTGACTATTCATTAGCGTTCACCTAAATTTGTTTAAAGGTTTGAGCTGAGGGGCAAGTGCGAGTTTCGGTGAGCGCCTGTCGACATTCACGAACGAGCGCGTTATCACCGATTTGTATGGGATCGAGACAAGTTCCCGCGTTTACAGCTAGGTGGCGGGGTCTCGATTCCAAACGAATTGGTGAGCCGTGAATGTCGACAAGCTCACGCAAAAACTCGCACTTGCCCCTGTGTATATTGTATATCATATACTAGATGACGCTCGCGGCTTCGCGCGCTTGAAATTCGGTACCCGTTTTGGCTTCCCGTGGGAACATTTTCCCGGGAATGAAAAGTAGCCTATGTGTTATTCCAGACTATAAGCTATCTATGTGCCAAATAACAGCCCAATCCGTCCAGCCGTTAGAGCGTGATTGAGTAACAAACATTCAAACATCTTTGCAAACTTTCACATTTATAATATTAGTAGCAAGTAGGATTAGTCATTGTCAATTGCCTGTTATTTACACGTAGAAAGAAACCTTAACCAATACCTACTAAGTACGTCGTGGTGATAATATATTCCCACTAGTATTTTTATCCGTGAATATTAGTCTACAATGTTTATACACTCTTTCAAGAATAGAAAATACCTGTTTATGCCGAAAAAACATATTTTAACTTTTGATTGTGTTCCAAGACCATTGTGAGTCGAGTTTGAATAAGGATCGATTTCCATGAATAACAACTTCATAATAATTGTATTGCGATTGACATTGTGATCGAAACTAAGGTTCTACGTTGTGGGTTGTGGCCTTGTGCTTTACACAGATTTCACTATTTCAATGATAACCTAAAATATGTATCCCAGGGGTAGGCAGAGGCTTATTATATGCTCACATTTCACATAACTAACCATGTGAAATGTGAGCATATAATAAGCCTCTGCCTACCCCATCGGGGATAAAGCCGGGACCATATGAATGTGCACCTATAAGTGCGCTATATTCTATAGTGCTATGGATTCCACAAAACACCGTCCAAGTGCGAGTTGAACTACATGTTCGGCTTCAGTATCTTACGTAAAACACCCAACCGCATTATTTAAAAAAACAATTCAATTTACGCTTTTGATTTTTCTATCATTTCATTAAATACTCGTACTTATATTAATTTTAATGTCATGAATGTTTGCGCCATTCATATTTAATGCGATGCCATACATCAGGCGCCACTGAAACTAATCATAGGTACTTATAACTAAGCTATACAATTATGTATCTTATATCCTATACCTACATAATTATGTAGGTAGACATGGTTCACAATGAGGTCATGTCCATCTACAGCATACCACTACCGCTGTAAACGGCGAACGGGAACTTAAATGAGCCACTTATTGATTTTATAATAGAGCATGTAGCCCCGTTAGCCGATTGTTCTGCAAACGATGACAGCTTTAAGAATCTGACACTCTTTTAGGCCTCGGCATAGACAAATGGAAGGGCATCTTGTGGTTTTAGTCAGTAGAAGTCCGGCATCCATAGCATCCATAAGGATTTCCTCAGGTAAAAATAAAATAGAAATGCGTAAGAGCGACCGTTTGTTGCATTTACGAGCATATTCGCTATGACTGGCCTTCATATTAGTGAACACTTTCTGTTGTATATTTCCTCTTGCCGTAACCTCCTCTGAAATGTACCTCACACTACCTCCATGCACGGTTGCTCTAGAACTTAAGAACTAATGAAGGAACGTAAAAGAATAGCAAATCGCTGTAACAGGCGCAAGACCAAGATCTAAAGGACACAAATCAAAATTAGGCAGACGGTATTGAGACTAGCTTAGTATTTTCCGAAACGTTATCCGAAACTTTGTTGTTTTGTGTTCAAATCTGAAGTCTGGTTACGTCTACGGTAAATTAGAAAGTATAAAAGTTGCTAAGTGCTTCTAATCCCGAATCCGATTCGAGAGATAAACTCATTGGAGTCTAAATAATATTCTAATCTACGTGACGTCAAACAAAACTTTTACAGTATTTTAAGAAAATTGCACAAACGATTTTGAAATCTGATACAGGTGAAGAATAATTAGGTATAGGCTCTACATAAGTCCTAGATCCCACGCGATAGACTCATCACTTAATTACGTGGGACAACTGGTAAAAGGCGTAGAATGTAATTAAATAAATGCCGTTGAGACAACACTAAAACTTTATTCAAAAGTAATCTCTACACAAAGCTTTGTAATGTAAATGTAACACAAGTATCTATACAATGTTCTAAAGAGACGCAGTAAGTATATTTAAGTACTCATGAAACCTTATCACCACGCGTGTTGCCTCGTAAGGTTCATTTTCTTATACTTTACTAGCAGTGAAATATATACACTTAAAGCATTAAGCTTTTCTTTGTTCGTTAAAAGGAAACACCTAATACTTTGGACTTACTAACAGTTTATAGTGACGTCAATACGTACTTGGAATCACGAAAGTAATTCATGTGAACGGTGTTTTGGAGTAAAGTTTTATTTTATTTGAGTCAGGCTTATAATATTTCTTGTTATGACTATAAATCTATTTCTATACTATAAGAGATATTGATTCTTATGAGATTATTTTGTATTCAATGAACAATAATAGTATGTAGATATTTATAAAAGGCATGTATTTAAATCGATATCTGTATATTACCTTTTTCTGAACTAAATATTTCAAAGTTAAACCAGAAATACTGACTTGCACACTAATTATGCACACTAAATAAATCAAATGCACTATACTGATTTATGGTATTTGCATAACAGTTTTACTGAACGAAGAACTATTACCGTAAAATGCTACAACTTTACCAATAGGCCTCAAATTTGCCTATTTCGTTAGATTTGCGATATTTCACGTTTGCTATGTATTTCATTATTTTCCACAATTTTATATTGACTGTCCATTATTATGGCAACACCTTTTTCATGTTTTGACGTGTTGACTCCATAGTTGTCTTGTCAGTGGAGCTGCAAATGTCAGCGCGTGCGGTGTTCAAGAATTAGTGTGCTCACAACTTTTAAGGTTTTGACTGCAAATAACTCGTTTTCTAACAATAACAACTTTACAAGGTAAGCATATATCGTCTATTATCTATTTATGTGATTTTATATTCTTATTTCAAGACGTAAGTAAGAAATAATTCGTTAGGCAATCTTGTGTTATGTTTTGGAAACTTTAGTGATACAATTTTGCCTAGCGGTAGGGTCGTCACTCTTTTATTAGTACAAATTGTACTTGAGTATTTGAGGTAGCTACTTGAAAAATAATTTATTAAGTGTATGTAAGCGTGAAATCGGACTATTTTTTATAATTATATCGCCACTCCCATACTGGCTGAATTTTTAGTCGCTTTGTTTTTCTAGTGCATACATACATATGGTCACGTCTTTATCCAATATTTATTTTTATTATTATTTATTTATTTTATTATTTTTTTATTTTTATTCATTGACAATACAAATACTTAATAACTACCAAATATGGCACTTATGGCAGTAAAGAAACCAAGTACGATTGTTTATCTCATTATTACAACTTCTGTTAACCTTGATAATACATATTTGCAAAATAAAAATGTTGGGGTACCTACACACGTATATTTTTATTCATTAGGTACTTACTTGTACAAATTTTGTAATTTAATTGTTGTCTTAATTCACCAATAATATTAAAAATAAATACCTATGTTGAAAGAAAGCACTGTTTTAATTTTGGACAACCCTACTACTTACGAAATTTTTGTATGGAGAGCTCGGTGGTAGCTACTACAACTTTACCTAGTAGCTGTGAAAAATAAACTTTAAGAGTATATATTAATGTGACCATCTGGAGACACGCACTGTTTAACGGTGCTGTGTAATAAAATTTAACTGTTTAAATCTAATTTATGATAATAGAGATATCCTTCTAGGCAAAGTTGTAGTTTTTACCTACAACTTTACCTACAGATTTGAGAGCCTATAATTCAGATAATATCCAAGATTTAGTCAAATATAGACTTAGTTCAGCAAGACACAGAGTCTGTTTTACCTTTTAAACTCATTAAAAGCCGTTACGATGGATAGATTTAAAAATATCGAAAGAAAACCTCAAAATCCAGGCAAAGTTGTAGCATTTTACGGTATCAAA
This sequence comes from Miltochrista miniata, assembly GCA_933228765.1. Lineage (NCBI taxonomy): Eukaryota > Metazoa > Arthropoda > Insecta > Lepidoptera > Erebidae > Miltochrista > Miltochrista miniata. The sequence goes on along the minus strand of OW121751.1, from coordinate 15,103,781 downwards.
ATAGTATTTCTAACAATTCCTTATACAAAAATATACAAACTTTTTTAAGGAAAACCATCGTCTAATTTACTTTTAGGAACATCATTTATTCTGAGTAAAAGCCCAATTTAATCAGTCACCTCTACAAAAAAAATAATTAAATCAAAAGAATAAAAGTCTAACCTAACCTAACCTATTCCGTCATAAGATTAAAGCAATTTAGAGTGCAAGTTATTATTTTAGATATACAATTCGTATTTCTGTTTTACAAAACATAATATTTGATGTACGAACCACATTTTTGGTGTGAATTCGATTAAAAAGTTCATCTCGTTCTGAGTAATATTCAAGTTTTTTAAGTTGGACATGTTTAGTTTATCAATTGGTTTTTTTGCACAGCATTTAATTTTATGGTTTGCATTCAGTAAATTAGTGGAGTTACCTAGTGCGCAGAAAAATTAAACAGAAGTGCATTTAAAAATATCCCTTCATAAAAGTACGTATATGGTATATGTTTATCCAGTTGTCTAGATTTCAAATCTCAAGTTCATATTGCTAAATTCGGGCTAAATGGTGTTGCATAAACAATAAATATCCCACAATATGTTTTTAATTAGGACACGTAATTTTGTATGTTTAGATAGAGAATCAATACAATTTACGACAACCTTTATTAAAAGGACAATATCTATGATTTGACTTTGCAGCAAAAAATAGAGATAAAATTATATTGCGTCATTCTACGTAACTATTAAAAGCTACTACGACATTGGGTTTGGGTTCTGACACAGACATAAGTGTCGCATGTTGAGTGTCTCGTCTAGACAATCCTATAATAGGTACCTACTCTGATTATTATATGTCTATCTCTATACATCGTTATGGCCTCTTGCGGGTTACCACAGCCAACAGATCATAGGTAGCCTATAGATATCCTATCATAGCCTATGGTTCGCTGGTTTTCTCTTTATACTGTGGTGCAGACGTTACAAAGCAGAGTTTACACTCCGATATGGTGTCAATAATGCAGTCAGTGAATTTCAAGTGCTTTCATCAGACACTGAAAATTCGATTCGGTTTCCAAAGAAATTTTGTAATCAACGTTACTCATTATTTATTCTGCTTTTTACCTGTAACTGAATATTAGATATATTTTGGCAACCCTAACAAGAAAGCCGTGAGATCGTTCTCACCAGACTTCCCCTCTCTAACACGTTTATTGTGAAAGTGAAAGATCAATCCGATTGACGTTGTCATTTTTGTTTTAACTTTGAACTGATGATCCACGTGACCTAGTGACGTCGTTTAATGCAACAGAGTCACAGACTACAGACAAAGTCTCGCCATATGTCCCTCTGCACTCTATTTTATAGAGAGGGGCTAAAACCGATTTATTATAATCGAGGTTTCCGAGTTTAATAGCTATCATCATTAACGAACCCTTACTGATTAACTGCAACCTTTGACAGAAACCCTATACATTTACCATTAAATGACCCCATATCAAGTTGAATACCAGGTGTTATCGTTCGAGTCTCGTCTCATGCCTTAAGTAAAGTTCAACACCAATAAAGTGACCGTTCGGTAAATGAACCGTTCAAGCCGTAAATAGGGCTTACGACCGCCACCAGCCCTTTCCACGCTACTCTATTCAGGGGTCCCTACTGTAATTGTTTTAGTATTTGACTGTACCACTCACGTACGTCACTAAAGTTATTATAATTAGACTCTTTGCGTGGGTTACTTTATAAAACTTTACATTGAATTGTAGCAATCTTCATCTAATCTTTGTAGAGTTAAACACGGAATAATATAAAAATGTCTTCTAAATCAAAATTCTAAGTGTGACTTGCCTATTCTGGAATGGTTCTTTTTCCTTTCCAAAATGTATTGTATCTTTATAGCTAAGATACCTTGTTATAGAAGAAATCATCAAAACTTCCACAAGTCCATTTTTTATTTTAAAGTTCGGGTTAATTACATACTTAGTTTTTAATTAAGTAATGGTAGTATAGTGTTAACATTAACAGTCGTCTATATTATCACTATAACGATTATATATTTATAATACATACTAACCCTTATGTTCTATACGTAGGGTTCATTTTCACCTAGCACTGTATGTCACATATCCTTATAACTCCTACACTAGAATCCCACATAAAGCAAAACTAAAGCACACCGGGTATAAAAATAGAAGAATAGATTGTGCGCACGTCGGAAAATGCAGTCAGGTACATTTGTCACCGCAAATTGAACTTTATAACCCAGATTTTCATACGTAAACTAAAACAAAATTGCAGATTCACGGTCTCAACGTCAAACAATTTTTTTTCTAAAAATATTATTCTACAGAAAAACTTACCCTTGAAAAACGCCATCCTGGCTATATGAAGCATCGCAGCCACTGAATAATAAATGCAGCGAACAAGGTTATCTTTTATTTGTTCCCACACTACAATCCGATGCAACGATTCGCTTGCAAACCGGTGCTATAGATACTCATTCACTGTTCGTCTATATGTGGTTTTACGTCACTTAGACTAACGAGGTTATATATACAAGAAATTGTATGGGCTGTCACGGGCGGACGGATTTTCTTTCGACGTGCACCCCGCCCGCCTTTCCGTACAAAATGATCGCGTGGCGAAGCGAGGGCTGTCGCACGCACCCCGCTCCGGCTGCCTCCACACCCGCCGGCTGCAGGCTTGCTTAACTTTTACACAGTAAATACTAGGAGTTCAGATAAATGTTTGCTTTTGCCTAAGAAAAATACTGTATGACAGGATTACTAGGGAATGCGACGCGAATAATATTTAATTTTGCCTACCAATTTCATTGGTTGTTTGGCATATCAGTATTTCGGTATTTTGCACAAAAGTAAACATTAAGAATGTCCTCGTCAATGATGAAACAGCAACGAGAACATCCGCGTACTCCGATCTTCATATGTCGCATAATAATAACCATTAAGGACATCTTCGCCAATTTGAGTCAGTGGCATGGACATGGCTGTAAATACATACAAAAAAAATAGCTTCACTACACGATTGATTGCCAAATAGGTTTGACGTCACGCAAGTGGTCTGACATAAAGAATAGTCTGAATCCTTTAGTACCATGCTTAATCACTGAAAACAAAACACACTGCGTTCTGTGAAACTCGGACTAAGAAATGTAAATTATCTCTTTTAAGACAAATTAGTAATAGCAATAAGCATAAGCAATTGTAAAATTGTACCATAAAAACCAGGCAGTCATTTGACTTCTCATAAGATTATTACAGTATAAAATGCCCTTTCGTCATTAATATGTACACAGTACTACTTTGCACATACTGTCCTGTCAGATCATAAATAGCTAAGCCGAATTTTCAGTCACATAGGCAAAGTACAATTTTAAGCTATTGCATAGCTTCTATCGCGGGCCTTGCGTGGAGACCGAATCCAGAAATTGTGTCACGAAAACGAGTCACACTCTCGGCTACCTTCGGCCACGTTCGTGTATCTCGTCTCGCACTTCATAATTTTTTTGTTTACGTCAATTATGAACTCTGCAGTCGTTATATATTATTATATTGTGTCAAATAATCCAAAAATTGATGCTTGTACCCAGAATCGATCTTGCGCCTTCTGCGTACCGATCCGCGTCTTAACCACTCGACCAAAGTTGAATTAAGAGTGCTGGTCGAATTTAGAGTTCATAATGTGAAATGACAATTTCGATGCTGTCAATTACATTAGTTGCTGTCAATTTACTTCGTCTAAATAAAAATTCGACTATAGGTGTATAGGTATTCATCATCTATGTACAACAGTGAACTGTACTCGTATAATTTGTGTAAAAAGTGTTTTAAATATGAATGAACAAAGTGCAGTTATTAATGAAGAAAGTCACGAAAAATAGTGAAAGAAAATGAGTGAGTACCATGGAGCAAATATAAGAGGTGAGTACTCTATATACATACATTTTATTATTATTATCACCAATGCAGTATTATTTTTTGTTTTGTTAATTTATATATAATACTGCTATAAAGATAACCAAACCCGGGAGTACGTTCCCATGGGAAGCGGGAAGAAAATTTCACGCTGACGTAGCCGCGAGCGCCATCTATCTCATACCTATGTACTTTAAACGTGTCATAAAAGTCACAACAATACCATACATGCAAATTTCAAAGAATGTCTATTATTACCATAAAATTTGTAAAAATAGTTTTTAAGAAGAAACCTATTGTTTTATCTTTTAACTAGCTGACCCTCGCAACTTTGTTTACGTCACACAAGGTCTATGAAATTAGAGGTATTTATTAATCATACTCATCAAGTAGCGTGTGAATCTGCCCTGTTTGCTTAATCAAAATAGAGCTTAATGGTTAAAGCTATTCCTCAGTATAGAATTTTCCTCAGTATAAACAATTTACATACAAACACCGGGGTGTTAGAATTTTATTACATGTATCAATGTAGTAGACGTAACGTGTATAAAATGACATCAATCAAATGTCATCAATATTCTGAAAAAGAAATTAAAAATAGAGTTCACAAACTCTTTTGAAAATACGTACTGTACCTACCTTAGAGGATCGTTATGAAGATAACAGGATAGTTAACAACCATCCATAGAAAATAGATGGTATAATGCTGAATACCGCAAAGAACAATCGGCGCGGCATAGAATGGGGCCTATACTGATATCCTGGAGGATTTAAATGATGCCGATGTCCTGTGCCTGCTGAGGCACACACACGCCGTCATGCATGTCTGCAGGACAACGTGCAGGACAACGAGCAGGATGAGGCAGCGAATGGCTGGACTGAAATTAAAATCGACAGACGCAAGAGATGTGGTGGAGGCACTAATTCACGTACCTCGGGAGTGTCGTGTCAGAAACTGATGGGATAGAAGAGTACCTTACATCATTTCGAGTCTCGCCAAGGCCAGAACAACCTTTACACAGCCGCGCCCCGTGGGCAGTTGCGAAAATGGACACGAAGAGTGAAACTCAAAACAAAGTAAACGTTAAAACTGTACTGCTAACTGCTATACGGATGCGAGACATGGAAGGTCACTAAAGACATTTCGCACCAGCTACCAGCTATAAGTCTTCGTCAAACGCTGCCTCCAATGAATCCTCGGTACATACGGGCCCGAGAACATCACGAACGTAAGACTATTGGAACGCTGCAGTGAGACCAACAGATCAAACGTCGGAAGTGTAGCTGCTGCGCTAGATTGGACACACGCTGCAAAGGGACCACGATCACATCATACCAAGGCAAGTCTTACTGAAACTACTGGTAGGGTTTCAAAAACTGTTCGATAGTAAGTAGGTACATTAATTGATAGTGGCTATAGGCTACATAACATAATGCTAAGATTCCTGCCTTTTGGCCTTTTGGACTTTAGTCCAAAAGTCCAAAAGTCCAAAAGACACGAAGAGTGAAACTCAAAACAAAGTAAACGTTAAAACTGTACTGCTAACTGCTATACGGATGCGAGACATGGAAGGTCACTAAAGACATTTCGCACCAGCTACCAGCTATAAGTCTTCGTCAAACGCTGCCTCCAATGGATCCTCGGTACATACGGGCCCGAGAACATCACGAACGTAAGACTATTGGAACGCTGCAGTGAGACCCCTATCCACCAACAGATCAAACGTCGGAAGTGTAGCTGCTGCGCTAGATTGGACACACGCTACAAAGGGACCACGATCACATCATACCAAGGCAAGTCTTACTGAAACTACTGGTAGGGTTTCAAAAACTGTTCGATAGTAAGTAGGTACATTAATTGATAGTGGCTATAGGCTACATAACATAATGCTAAGATTCCTGCCTTTTGGCCTTTTGGACTTTAGTCCAAAAGTCCAAAAGTCCAAAAGTCCAAAAGTCCAAAAGTCCAAAAGTCCAAAAGTCCAAAAGTCCAAAAGTCCAAAAGTCCAAAAGTCCAAAAGTTCAAAAGTCCAAAAGTCCAAAAGTCCAAAAGTCCAAAAGTCCAAAAGTCCAAAAGTCCAAAAGTCCAAAAGTCCAATAGTACAAAAGTCCAATAGTACAAAAGTCCAAAAGTCCAAAAGGCCAAAAGTCCAAAAGTCCAAAAGTCCAAAAGTCCAAAAGTCCAAAAGTCCAAAAGGCCAATAGGCCAAAAGTCCAAAAGCCCAAATGTCCACAGTCAAGTAGGTACTTGGTACTTTACTTTGTTGAACATAGGCCTTAAAATCTTACTAATATTATAAATGCGAATGTTTGTGAGTGTGGATGTTTGTTACTCTTTCACGCTCAAACCGCTGAACGGATCGGGCTGAAATTTGGTAACAGAGATACATTATAGTCTGGAATAACACATAGGCTACCTTTTATCCCGGGAATAACTTTCCGCGGTAACAAATTTTACGCGGGCGAAGCTGCGGGCATCAGCTAGTATTCTTATATAGAAATAATTATACTAGCATAGTCGGTAAAAAATGCTATGTAATAGCTTTACCGCGGCAGTCCCCGAGTGCCACACGTCTTTTTTTTATCTCAAATTATAAATAAAGCATGTTCTGTGATATTTACAATTTGCATTGGCGGCCTAGGTCACAACGCGCAGGTCTATTTCAAGTCTGCAATTAACTTTATGAATGCCTGTGAAAATAGTTTCTAATATCAGATTAGACTAACCAACTATCTCAAACCATTTGATTTGCACTGCTAGATGATTTCACCACTAAAAATACGATTAGAAAATGAGAACCCTATCAAAGCTTTAATATTGGTTTACGTTGTCTACGCTTGAGAAAAACTTTCCCGCCGATATATAACTACACAACCCAGGATTGCACGAGGAGGGCAATACGTGTCTTGATAAAAATTTCAAATCATTATGGATGGTATAGAAAAGTTACTGACTGGCTTGCTTTATGATAACGTTTTTTCACGGTATAGGCGAGGCATCCCTACCTACCTGTACTAGGGATGATTTCGGAGAATTTAAAGACATTTTACTAATACTAGTGATTATTAAATAAATAGTCATAAGTAGCGGTAACAAAATTGCTGCTTATATATCAAATAAAACTAAAACCTACCTATCTAATTGAAGTGGCTGATATCCACAAGGCTTTTCAGTATGGGGCAAAAAGAAATGGGTGTCAGTTTTTTTTTACGTGGGGGAAAATCCTCATGGATGCTATGACGGACTTCTACCGACTAAAAAACCTCACATATCCTGCCTAACAGCCTACGGTTGGAAGCCCCTGGTAAGCCCTCGGAAGGATACCCCATCCCCGTCATTGGATTAATCTAAATAAAAAATATATTTAGTTATTACTTATAAGGCATTGTTTTCAAAATGAATTTTCATAGTTCGCATTACAAAATAGTTGTTAATAAAGATGTTACATAAACGAACGATAGGGATCGTATTGCATGTGAATGTAAAGTAGGACGGTGTCTACAACACAAATAGACACTATACATCACCCCATACGTATTTCCTTTACAATAATGACCTTGACAGTTGCCGGAAAGTTCTACAAATGGTTTCATAGTTATGCAAATGTATGTACATATAAACATAGCAATCCTTGAAACATCCGTAAAATTGATTTGATGACAACGTTTTGCGGAAAGAAAAGTAGTAAAATTTATACGATCCACATTGCGAGCGGGGTGAACACCATTCGTTGCGTTTCATGTGGTTTTAAAGATTCATTCATAGTCAGTAGTTATACAACCACGCAGAGGCAGAGAGCATACCTCTGACTTCATACGACTGAAGTGTATTGTTCAAACTTTGATATAATACTGAAGAAATACGTAGATGGCGTTAGGCACGGGAAAAGACGTAGGACGCGGACAGGGCGCGGAATTGTTAAAACATATCGGCAAGACGATGCTCGTACAAGACTCACACATACATTTCAAAGACATTTTGTATGAAAAGAACGCGTAAGAGACAAATGTCTGAGCCCCGTCCGTTCCGTGTGTAACGCGTGTAACTCTGCTGAATGATTACTACGAGAACCTTTTCAGTGCAATAACAGTATAGATAAGAACCTTAGAATTGAGTAAGTACAGAACAACTCTACAACTTTTATTGTTAACGCCACCCTCTAACAGATGGCGCTTATTTCAGTGGGAAACTGTCTTAGTGTTACAGAGAGCCGCGAGTAAGTTCTATTTTCATTGAAGCTAGTATAGGTGGCGCTGTAGTACACATAATTATAACATAGTCGCGTGTCGTGGGTGTTCTTTACGCTTATTTACACCTCATGAATATGCAAATCACAACATTTAAATGTACGAACGTATTATGAAAATAGCGTCAGCTTAAAATACATCAAGCGATAGAGACATCAATATTATGTGGGCCGTAGTAAAAAAAATCTATGGTATTAAATGTTTAATAAGTAAATTATTTATCTATGTCGTTGCTTTGAGTTTTATACCTCTATAAAATAGATTGCAGAGGGGTTTAAGGCGAGACTTGTGTCTTAAACTACGTCACTAGGTCACGTGGATCATCTATTAAAAGTTTGAAATAAAACAAAAACTACAACGTCAATCGGATTGAACTTTTACTTTTACAATAAACGTTTTAGAGAGGGGCAGTCGGGTGAGACCGTCTCACGGCTTCTTGTTGTATATTTGTCTTTCAAAATACTCGTAACCATGGAGCGAATATAATAGTGACGCACCCTCCATACTAGTGGTTCTTGTAGGTAGTAATAGTGTTGAGACTAATGACCCCCTAATACGGGTATATTTTGGTACCCGTATTAGGGGGTATCGTGGATTCGTCATGAAAACACTTTCTATGATACCTCTCAAAGTGAGAACCTTATTTCCCTAACGATACATATAACGAAATGACGTGAGTTGAGATGTATATGTCGAGTATAAGTTGTAATGATTAAGCAGCCTTGCTCGCCGTGACTCTGCACAGGCAGAGTAAGGCTGCATAATAAAGGGGTTCGGGTCGGTTCCCGAACCCCTTTCATGGGCTTAAAACTTTAACAGAAATCTAGTTGCGAAGCCCACTTCATTGGGACGACAGCCACATTTCGCCTTATAGTTTTTTGTCCCACGTGTGATGTGTGTGGGGAGCCCATCTACCGACGTGTTCAAATGGACAGGCACAGGTCGTGACGACCCGTAGTTGAGACTTTTCAATCCGCCTATAAGACCTTCAACTTGGCTTAACGATTATCATTTTACTGACAACCGGGTTTCATTTCGAGTTTTCTTTCTCTACGCAATGGATCGTTTTGCTAAAATGTTCCCTTAGTCGCCTCTTACGACACCGTCGGGATGAATTGAGGTGGCCACATTTTGAACTCCTCCCCGTCGCCTCACGGGGCGATTTCTGACCATTGGTTTTGGATTGGTTCAAAGACTGCCATGCAACTGGTAGAGACCATAAGTTTAACGCGCCTTCCTAAGAACGAAAATCGTAAATGAAAATACCACAAAAGCAGTGGTCGTTTACAGAATAAGCCAATGAGCGCTTCCGGACATAAATTCAATAACAATAAAGTTACAGCCTGAAAAAAATTGGTACAAGCTTAATACAATTGAAGTTACTGGCAGAAAGGGAGTATAGCATAAAATACCAAACAGATCTAAGATATTGCGCTGTCAAGCTGTCGAGTAAATCAGCACACCACCCGTAGGGGACTGAGAAAGTAACTGTGAGCACGTACTCGTTTCTTTGAGACAATATTGTCCTCATGACCAAGGAAAGAAGAATGATTTTGTATACTTTTAAAGTCTTTTCTTTAATCGATTTTTTTTAAATAATGGATTCTGAATTTGACTGTACTTTTTGTGTGCGTTCTCAAAACTATTTTTATGTGACGTAATTAACGATGCTTCTTTGTTTATAACTAGCGGACGTCACGCGGTTTCACCCGCATAGTTCCCGTTCCCGTGGTAATACGGGAATATAATATAGCCTATGTTCACCGCAAAGAGTGTAGCTTCCCAACAGTGAAAGAATTTTTCAAATCGGTCCTGTAGTTCCGGAGCCTATTCGTTACAAACAAACAAACAAAAAAACGAATCTTTCCTCTTTATAATATTAGTATAGATAAAGCAAAATGTGATGAAAATCTGACCTAGTACTTGTTTAATTGACTTCGTAAGATGATCTAATTTTATTACTTGTCGCTATAAATTGAACAAACATAACTTTAAGGTGAAAAGGCATCTTAGTATTTTATGACGATTCCTTTGTATATTCACGATGCTCTGAAATTTTCAATAACTTTATCAATAAAATGCCGTCCGAAATACTCAGGCACTATACAGTAACTTGGCAATATTGTCTGTGTTTCCTGACGCAAAAAAATCCCAAAATGAAATTCAGTCTACTGTAAATATGCTTAATATTCGACCAACAATGTTATATTTTAATCTCAAGGAAATATGTACAAGGATAGAAAAAGCATAGTTGACAAATTTGTCTCGTGATCGTGAGTGATATTGTTGTTCGTAGCACTATGTCTACGGCGTAGCAGAGACTACGTGCTACGCTTTAAGCACTATACTGCGCCATGTGTGTGACAGCTTTTCCGACAGAATCATAACAACTTAGAAGTATTTTTATTCCTAAAAACATGTTTGGAATAACAACTATGTTATATAATTGTCCTTCATATTTGTTTATTCTTTAGTGAAGACATTATTTTATACAAGATCAAAATCGAGTGAAAAAGAGTCGATGCTCCTACGGATTTCTGATTAACGTTCTAAACTCGAGAATGGAACTGAGACTGTACACCCACGCTCTAAAGCGTTTTAAAGCAAAAATATAAAGAGCATTTTAGAAGCAATGATGTTTCTATTATATAGAAATTTATTTTTGAGTGTTCTGTCTTCTATTAATTTTGATAACAATGAGACTTTTAAACATACATTTTCATTTTTTTACTGGATTTTATTTCCTCGAGATGTAATATCATTATTTATTTCATTTTCTTTTTTCTTAGCAACTGAATTGAAAACTGACTTTGCGTCAATTTGACTGAAAACTGGTTATCAAGTACATCAGTAATTACTTTACCAGACAGCGCAGTGTCGCTGTTTTATGATTTCTTTTATTTTGTTTTATGATTCTGTTCTAAAAAAAAGTAATGGCATCCGTAGAATCCCATTGTTAAGAATTATATTCCCGGACAGAAATAAAATAAAATTAATCAAAATGGAGATTTGTTTTGCGACGTTTTGATTGTAATTTATTACGAGTAGCATAATAAAACTGTACCACTCTGTTACACTACGGATATGCCCACGGGCTTCTAATATTCCAGTAATTTAGGAAGAGCTCGTAAGCCTGCGTGTTCAATGTTCTTTAAGTGCTCGATGTGTTAAGCATTTTACGTTACGGTCGGTTCTGAGATGGGTGGACATTTAAAGCATTTCCATTTATAAGCGTTTCTTTGCTACTGAAAGTCATGAACCCATGCAATTTAGACTTCATAGATCTGTAATAATATAATGCCTGTCTCTGCAGACACACACAAAATAATAATATTTAGTAGAGTCCGGTGGACTGTAGAATGCGTATTGCGTCGTTTATTCTTCGACAAATTCATTGCATTTGGACCCTTATCGATGTAATAATAAGGTTGTATAGCTATTATGTTTTATTCAATAAGTTTAATCCTACTTAATAATAATAATCCTACTAATCCTACTTCCTACTAATATTATAAATGTGAAAGTTTGTGAAGATGTTTGGATGTTTAGATGTTTGGATGTTTGTTACTCAATCACGCTCTAACGGCTGAACGGATCGGACTGAAATTTGGTACAGAGATAGCTTATAGTCTGAAATAACACATAGGCTACTTTTCGTCCCGGGAATATGTTCCCATGGGAAGCGGGAACAGGTACCGAATTTCACGAGGGCGTAGCCGCGCGCGTCAGCTAGTAATAAATAAATATTAATAAATAAATATTCACGGACATTTCACACAACGCTATCTGATCCCAAAGTAAGCTAGGAATAACCTGCTTGTGTTATGGGTATCAGACCACGGATATTAATACTTATATACTTTTTAAATACATACATATTATAGATAGAAACACCCAGACTCTTACTTAATACTAATATTATAATGTGAAAGTATGTGAAGATATTTGAATTTTTAGATGTTTGGATGTTTGTTACTCAATCACGCTCTAACGGCTGAATGAATTGGGCTGAAATTTGGTACAGAGATAGCTTATAGTCTGGAATAACACATAAGCTACTTTTGATCCCCGGAATATGTTCCCACAGGAAGCGGGAACGGCTACCAAATATCACGCGGGCGAAGCCGCGAGCGTCATCTAGTGCGGTATATATCTTCAAAACTGAAACAGACCAAGCTCTTTGCCATAGCATTACCTAAGTATTTTTTTTAATAAGAGAAAACTAATTACCCACACAATGTTTTTGGAAGGTGAAAAAGTATTGCATGCCCTAAAACATAATGTACTGAACGAATAATTCATAACGTCTGATCCCACCATCTCCTTTCCGACCCCGAACAACGCGTGCCGGGCAGAGATACCATTTATACACACAGTGGAGAGAATCTTCGCAAGAACTAAGCGTTTCAAAAGATCGTTGCTCTGTCGAACTATAAAAACTTGGAACGACCTGCCCGCTCACGTGTTACCCTCATCTTACAATCCCGGGTTCTTTAAGAGGAGCGTGAAGAGGCACATCACAGAGCCGCTAACTTGAGGACCACTGTCAGAAATGGCCCCCAATCGCTAGATGCGCCAAGGCTTTCCATGAGGCTGATGGCGACGTCAATTTGGCGAGCTGAATATAAAAAAAACGTCTGTTATTCTAATCTAACCTACATTCAAAGTAATAAACGTAAATGATTGATAGATACTCTGAAGACTCATGGCAATAAAGCACATGCCCAAGTCATTCCCTATTGAATAAATTTACCGCCAATATTCGAAGCGTCTTGAGATTCCTTTATGGATGTACTAAAGCAATTTTCAATATTACCTCAATAAAAATACTCTGGGGTTGCTAAGTGATATATTCAGTAACATACATACATATAGTCACAACTTTATACTCGAAGGGGTTAGCAGAGGTATAGTATACGCCCACATTTTACTTTATAGTTTTATGTCCCACGTTATAGGTGGTTAGCCAATTGCCGTGTTGAAATGGACAGGCGCAGGTCGCCGTGACCCGCAGTTGAAATTTTTCAAGCCGCCCATTAGGCATTCAACTTGGCTTAACGATTGTCATTTTACTGACAAACGGGTTTCATTTCAAGTGTTCTTTCTCTACGCAATGGATTTTTTTTATGCGAATGTGTTCCCTTAGTCGCCTCTTACGACGCCCTCGGCATGTATTGTGGTGGCGCCATTTTTTACTCTTACCCGTCGCGACACGGGTTCATTCTGGTAATTTTTTCGGTACATTCAGTAAGTATATAGGTAAATATCACATGGTAAGATTACTCAAGGGGAAACATCTAACGTTATTAATGTTGATCCATTACGTGCGTGAAATTGGATCACAAGTTATCGTGTCGAAATTTATGAAGATATATTGTATGTTACAGCGATTTTTTGCGAACAAATTTTAATGAACCTAACCCATTGACCCATTCGAATAACGAATTGGAATATTTTTTTGATATACTCGTATTGTACAGATATTCTATACTCAAACCTAGTATCAAATCATATTTGGCGCACTTTTTAACAGTATATGGCATATTGCTTTTGGTGTTTCTTTTAACAGAATCTGTCAGCAAGCATCTATTCTCTTAAAATTTTTGCTGTTTTAACAGTAATTATTAGATATCCAGACGTTCAAGAACAATCATTTCAGCAGATAAAATAAAAACTGAAGAGTACTGCCTCTGTGCTAAATGTACACAGACCTATTGAGGGTGTTACGCCTTCACGTTTGCACATGGCGACGAAGCTACAAAGTCACAAGATGGTATAGTCACGTATGTTAGAAACTACACATCTAAGCAAGTACTAGATAATGTACTGTAGGTACTGATGAGATAGATCTCAAATGAACTCAATCCATCGAAAGTCCTTAGGTACAGCAAGCAACTTTCGGTTGTATACTTACAAATATGTAAATACTTTACATAATTATAAGCAACCAACCTTGAACCAAGCCTTACATTTTCTAGAGGCAAAAAATACTCGTAAGTACCTACATAACATCGAATTTAAAGAAAACCAGATGGGACGTACGAAATTACCAAAATTTAATGAAATAGTCATAGAGCAGGAATTTGCAGAGATAAAGCCGTGTTTATACAGTCGATGCTTTAAAATTACGTTATCAAGGACTGGTTCACTCTGTAATAGATTATCGCTGTTTTCTGTCCATTTTCTTCGTACTTACTTAAAGTAATTAGATATTAGCAATCAAAATCAAAGGGTAAAATACTTTTTGATTGATGATTGCAAAGCAATTGATTTTCACCTCTCGTAGCTAATTTCTTTTGACGTGTCAACGTCTTATAGTTATAATTCGATAGAGCCGGCTGCACGCACGAAAAAAACATGACGTATGCGGCGTTACCTCGCTCTGAGGCGTTCCATTTAAGGCTGAGTTGGCACGTTCAACTATCGTCAGTAAACCGACTTTACAGACAACCGATTTTTAGGGTTTCGTAGCCAAATGGCAAAAACGGAACCCTTATAGATTCGTCATGTCTGTCTGTCTGTCTGTCCGTCTGTCTGTCCGTCCGTGTGTCACAGCCACTTTTCTCCGAAACTATAAAGCCTATGCTATTGAAACTTGGTAAATAGATGTAATCTGTGAACCGCATTAAGATTCTTATATAAGTAAAACTAGAAAAAAAGCAGTAAATTTTGGGGGTCCCCATACTCAGAACTGATACTCAAAATTTTTTTTTTCATCAAACCCATACGTGTGGGGTATCTATAGATAGATCTGTAAAAATGCTGTTGAGGTTTCTAAAATCATTTTTTCCTTAAGTGAATAGTTTGCGCAAGAGAGAGCTAGTAGTTTTTTTTAGAAAAATCACTACCACTGCGAACGTGTTAAAACATCAATCAAAGTTACAACGAACTATAAGAACTTTTATATTATGTTACTGGCTACTACGAAACCCTTCATGGGCGAGTCCAACTCGCACTTGGCCGGTTTTATTTCCACAAGTTGTCGGAATGAATTATCACACACCTATTATATTTTATTAATTTCATTGACTTCTAATTCTCTTTCGAGCACGAATAGAACTATAGATATTCATTTTATAAATCCATTCTGAACCATATTTGAATCCAATTATAATCTACCTTTTGTATTTCACCACCCTTGTACTACTGTCCTAATCACGATGAAAATAGTATAGTCTCTCTCAAATCAACTTTGTCCAAGGCAACTTTTTTCGTGTTCAGCGTGACTAAGGGTTCTTGTTCCGAATTGCCTTCAGGCGGAAAGTAACGAGCACTACGACAAGATCATGTACATGCTATAAATCTACCTGAGGTACTGGGAAAGGTAAGTTACCTACCTAAATTTTTTACATTTTTTTTATTTTATATTGCTTGTATATTTCTTAGCCCTGCTCGCTCAGGGTTCCGCATATAAAGATACGTTATGCATCTTCTGATAACATTCAGTGCTTATCCTGACGTAGGTGACGTATTTTGAAATTTTCTTTTTAAAAGCGTTTGCTTGCTTCAAAAACAGATTACGTCGTTTGTCCTGTCTGCCAACAATTTGCGAAATTGCTAACGTACTGTATGTACCTAGGTGTTGGCGACTCTAACGATTTCGAATCCACAGCAAGCATTGTTCAGACCAGGTCCCATCAACATCAGGCCGCCGCTATGTAGGTACATGTCGCTTGTAATTAAACTAAATTATTAAACGATATTCTTTTGTAATATTTTTTCTATGTCCCCATACTGAACAGCAGGTGGGTACTATAAAATTTACATACAACACACGAAGGATAGGCATTCAATGATTTGTAGGCACATATCTCTAGTAGATATCTTCTTTTGTTAAGCTTCACTATGTATGGAAAGCAACAAAGAGGAAACATGCGTCATGGTTCTCATTCCTGTTACGTAACAATGAGCCAGCAAAGCTGTTCTATTTAGTAAAGTCAGACTAGATGGCGCATTTATATTGGCTACCGGCACTACACAGAGTAGTGACATGAAACCAATTAGGCCAAGGTCCTATCTGAGCTCGCACTATATTCCCAGGCATATCACGCTTGTAGTAGATTTATATCTGCGAGCCTGTGTAGCTTTTTCATTCCATTATCTATAGAACTGATTGTTGATAGGCATACCAATGTTCATTTTTAACTGATTTTACTATAGCATCATGCTATTTTCTTAACCAACTTTTCACGAAGGGTAGAATTTCGAAAAATCGTGAAATACTTTTACATTTATTTTGATTGAAATCTATGCAAGTATGCTATGTACTTATACGCTTAAATGGGCGGATTTCAAAATATCCGTTCTTATTTGATCTCCTTGTCACAAAAATACTACTGTCCAATTTAAACTCGTTTCCATTTTCAGTAGTTTCAGGTGGACGTTGTAGAATCTCTATCAGCTTCATTTTTGGCAGATAATTTATATTTAAATCATTATACCTATTGGCAAACCTACTTAAGGAGCTTAACATAAAATTAATAAGAAAACTTTCATAACAAAGACCAAAAATCGCGTGGCTGAGATTGTGTCTGCTATGCAATCGTACCGAAGGCGTTTTCATAACAAACAAAAAACTTTGCCTTGGCGTACGATTCCAATATGTAGATAGATTGCTCTCTTCGTACTAGAAAATGTATACCTACCTACCTACCTATAACATAGGTACACGTACAGTACAATAGTCTCAAGTTAATAACTTTCTCTGATAATATATTTTTGTCTGTTGCTTAGCAGAATTACCACATTTAATGCTGAGGTAGTTACCGCGGGCGTCTTCTTACTTTAAAATATTAAAACTCAGGTTTTACCAATAAATTCAGGTTTTGACATTTTCAGGTTAGAAACCGCCCGCGGTAACCGCAAATGCGGCCTCAGCCTGTAATACTCGTATAAATGAAATGACACAATAAAGCGTATTGTTTTCAAATATGCATGTAGCTTGTGACTTAATGATTGGTAACGGATAGGGAAATCGTAATATTATAAACAGTGGATCCATACACATTTTCATGGACGATTTCCTCTCATTCAGATATTGTCTAAAATCGAACAGCCCTAACCATAAATGTCTACTATTGACAGCTTATTCGGGAGTGCGAAGTAATATATCTTCATATCTGAAAGTGTCACTTCAGACTTCGCCCTTCATTGCCCGTGATGCCGCAGGTCCTTTAGGTTGATTAATGTGAAAAGCTGTCGGTTCAGTACCTACCATTTCTTATACGTGCACCTAAATTTATATCTAAAAGTTCGATTCTGTGCTTATTTGTAAATATTTGACTTTTTTAGCCCCATTGTAACAGGGCTAACATTAAGCGTTGCCCATCAAAAATCTCATGAAAAAGAAAACAGCTTTATGTATTACTTTACCATTTCAACTTTAACCGTGACAAATTGCATGTTCATCCCTTTGTCATCCGTAAAAAGTTACATAGTTTTCGCTTCAAGTAGGCAATCTCTTGTTGTTGACAAGCCTTCACCGCAAACCAATGTAGCTGTTATTTCAGAAACAATACCTGAGCCATACCTATTATATACGGGGTCACCACCTTGGCTCTGCATCTGCTAGGACAACAGCTACTTCTATGAACCATATTTTTGAAACTGCTGTACTTTAATTTACCCGTTCATTCATCCTCGCTTCTTGGCCAAAAGATATTTAAATTTGTTATACTTGTTCTGGTAACCAAAGCTTACTTAAATCAATTACTACCTACTGCAGTCCACTGCTAGACGCTAGATGATTCAGAGGAACTAACCCTCGGAATCATAATGGGAGTGTGATTTAGGATTATTGTACCACTAGCTGACCCGGGCAACTTCGTTTGCGTAAAAGAGAGAGTCGCTTCTATTCTTATCGCGTGTTTTTCTGTCTCGTGTATTCCCGTTGTATTATTTTGGCACAAATTGGATTTTCATGAAAATGGTTATTGTAAACGAACCTAATTCGAAGCACTATCAGTAGGGTTACGGGATATTTTACTTTCCCGTGACTCTACTGAATGCCAAGGGATATATGAGTCGACATGCAGCAGCGCCACTGGTGTTGCAAACGTTCACTATGCAAATTAGTCCACTACATTTTTATATCAATCAAATCAGCATGTACGCTCCTGGACGTAGGCCTCTCCTAATTTACGTCCTGCGCCTTCAGCATCCAGCCTGCGACCTCTTCTAGGTCTTCGGTCCATCTAGCGGGTGGACCAAGTCGCGATGCCCGCTTTGGAACTGGTTTGCTCCATCTGCCGTCGTCTTTCCTCTTCTGTGGCCAGCCCGCGGCACTTTACAGTACTGTTTTTATATGTATAGATATAATTCTGACTAAATAAATCAAAATACGTATCTACTAATGTCTTTGTTAATTGGTTTAGAGAGCATTATCTGCTTTAGCTATGGAATTGATATCTTAACTTCTTTCTTTCTCGTATTTCTGGATTGGTAGGTCTTCAGACTTAACCCTAGAACCGTACCCATCATAGACTTTAAATAACAGTACCCAGGGGTACTAGTGTACCCCGTTAAGGAAAACATTTTATTCATAAGAATAGACATTTATTAATAAAATCAACATACATAGACTTTTATGGCACTTATTTCAGTCTCACGTTACATAATTAAACAAAAAATTACCAAACTTATATTAACAGTTTTGGCAAATCTTCTATTGGTGCTCGAAAAATATAAAATTTTTACATTTTTCACATCGAGTGCTTGATTTATGGTTTTTTGACCTGGGACAAAAGGAACATCTACCAGATTTTGAATCTGAAGAGGATGGAGCACTAGAAGGTCGTGCTTTTTTATAATACCGTGAAAAGCCGTGGCTTTCAGGAAGAGAGAGAGAAATGAAAAGATTGAATTTAGAATATAAAAATTAACAATTTATTTGAATTGAGCACTTGGGGGTCGTGGGTGTGGTAACTTCAGGCAGAAAGTGCGGTTTCCGAAGGATTTCGCAGGGTTCGACTTATCTCGGGTAGGCCTTCTTGGGTTGACGCCGTCCGCGACGTAGCCGTGCCGTCCACAACTTTGGCTGGCACGGTGTTCTCAACCCGTAGGGTGGATTTCCGCAACCCGCAGGGTAGATCTTGGCCACCCGTGGGGTGGAAGGTTCTCGTAGAACTCGAAGGGTGGATTTTCCCAATCCGTAGGGTGGACGATTGCCTGTAGCCCGTAGGGTGAATGATTGCTTGTAGCCCGTAGGGTGAATGATTGCTTGTAGCCCGTAGGGTGAATGATTGCTTGTAGCCCGTAGGGTGAACCCTGGAATGTTTCACATGACGGGTTAGCTGGAACCCTTTTTCCCGCCTATTGCTAAGACAGCCGACTCCTGTTAACCATTTCAGGAATCGGAGGTCTTACAATGTTTGGATATATTCTAATTTTACAGAGACATTTTTTTCACACCCCTGTAATCTACCCTCCCATAACAGGGTTGACCAACAGCCGTTAATTTTCACTGTTTTAAAATCTAGATTACATTATAATTAATTTAACTCACCCAATGATGGGGTTATTGACGCTTGCAGCTAAATCACTGATCACTTTGGGAGTAATTCGCTCCCTATAATATCTCTTTACTTTGATTAGATTTATTGTCTGATACACATACGCCTTGGCGACGAGTATATTTTAATTTTTCGAATAATGGTCTTTGAAATTCGCGCGCGGTTGTATTAATATTTATATGTTTGTACAGCGCCTCTAGCGGCACCACTCGAAACTACTCAATCGTCAAGACCGCATCTATAACTACGAATCAAGGCTTCCGTCGTTGCGACACTTACTCGGTAGATGGCGCTTTCATATGTTGACCCAAATTTTAATTCTAATCACCTTTTTTTTTTTTTTTTTTTTGTTTAACGTGAGGGAAAATCCTCATAGGATGTTATGCCGGACTCTTACCGACTAAAAAACCTCACGCCACGCCTAACAGCCTATGGTTGAGAGCCCCGGGTAAGCCCTCAGGAAGGATGTCCCGTGACATTCTAATCACCTAATATTAAACAATATCTGCACCCGTTGTTTCACAACGTTACATACTCCCCCTCCCCGGTGAGCGTTTGACGTACTATAACACGTCAAAAGCTGCGTTCGTCCTCGAACGCCCCTAACTTAAGACCTACTACTCGTTTATGTGTGTGTGTATGTTAGTGTGCTGTGTGAATGAGGTGATGCTGGGTATAGCGAAGAGTCGGCCTCAACCTTAATGAAACCAACTCGCAGGATGTACTTAGGTGATTCTGAAAGATCTTGTGGGACAGAAAGAGAAAAGACGTATTTGAGGCTTTGGGTTGAAGGTTCAGGTAATACGCACCGCCTGAAAGTGGGGTGTGTATAATAAGGCTTTTTGCTGAAGGCTGGGATTTATACAACCGTCCCAGAGACGAACATCCTACTAGGGCTAGTGTAGCACTTCCGAATCATAGGATGGACTATCCCCCAGGGCAAGCCTCTAGCTTCCGAGTGGTAGGAGTAGCCATATGACGAAAATAAACATAAAGGTGACCTACACCTAAGACTGTTAGGGCAAGACCAATGCTGCCAAATAACAGTACACCATATATCTGTTCGGGTAAGACTCATGCTTCCTCGTAACAGTAACAACCTACACCTAATTCTGTTAGGGCACGACCATGCTGCCAACTAACAGTTAACGACGAACTCTGTTAGGGATAGACTCATGCTTCCAAATAACAGAAACTCCCAACTAAACCAAGAAACAGAAAAGTGATAGAAAATAATTTACTTGCAGAATCCTTCGTGATGCTAATTAACCCCTATGTCCCCATGACGAACACGGCATGTGTTTGTCACGTTGTTATATGTAGTTATTTGTAAGTCATGTGTAGTGTGTAGTGTCTCTAACTAATTACTAGGCTATTTAGCCCTTTAACAAAATAACATCAACAAAAAAAAAACTAAATGCTTATTCACAACCTTAGCTGTAATAACAGAAACTAAGTGCTTATTCGCCACCTTAGTAGTAGATTGTTGTGACTATTAAGTCAACCCTAAAAATGGCGACCGTAATAATATTTGTCTATAACGCCAATTATATAAAAAAAATGGGACCCTTGTGTGACACCATAGTAGTATATAATGTATGTGTGTGCTTAAATGAACAATATGTATGTATGTACGTATGAAGTTAAAATTGTGTAAGTTGTGTTTTGCTAGCGCGTCTAATGTTGACGTAATAAAGTTGATGTAAACGTGTTTTCTATCGTTGTATCTAAGGCCAGTGTCACACTATATCATAAAAGTCAGTAGCATAAAAGTCATCAAGATCCTATATTGTACATACGTGCGTAGCATACTCGAATACTGTTCTCAGATCTGGAATCCACAATACAACATTCACATAGAAAGACTTGAATCAATACAAAAAAGATTCTTGAGGTATTTACAATTTAAATGCAGAACTAAAGACCCCGACTATAATTTAAGGTGTAAAAGGCATCACCTGTTGCCTCTTGAGAAAAGACGTAATATCATGGATATGGTTACACTACTGAAAATAGCACAAGCAAAAATTAACTCTCCAGAGCTGCTGTCGAGGATAGCTCTTATTGTGCCCACGAGAATCCGACGAAACCCAAACACAAATTATTTGCACGTTCCTCACAGTGGCACGAATCACAGGCAAAACGCATTCTTCAACAGATCTAGCAAATCTATAAATCATCTTAATTTAAATGACTTTGATCTGTTTAACACCCCACCACATAAACTAAGAAACGATTTATCAAATGAGTGGTTTGGCGGGAGACTTCAACTATCGAACTTCACTTAGCTCAATCAATCTGAACCCTTTATACATTTTATAGCCAGTAAGTGTTCTTTTGAACTGTCAATACTACCTTATTACCTATTATAATAATCTTATTTTATAAGTATAATGTGTGTCAACAGTGCTCTCCTTATTATATTATTATAGATATGCAAGCACGCAAGACGGACACAATTTGTTAATAATAGTCTTAAAATGCGAAAACTAAGAAATGGTTATCAGATATTTTGAATTTTGTAAACATAGATGTAACAACTGTTTGTTTTCCTAATAAAGAAAAATAAAATAAAAATAAAATATTCCATGCTATCTTAACCCGTCAGCTTTGGTCGGGACAAAACTTAGGACATTTGAGTCACTTTCTATAATCACGAATGTGACTCGCCTGTAGCCAGTTTGCCTCCTACTTCCGCCTTTGGGAGTCACACAACATGAAGTTCAAGTGTCACTGTGTAAACGAACAAAAAAAACTGCTTATTAAGTGTTTGGAATTGTGTGTGAAGATAATTGTGATGAATATGTGATGATCATCTATTACCTAATTATTATGTAAGTGTAATTGTGAACTTCCGTATGATAATGTGTATGCGTGTAACATGAAACGAAATGTGGTACCTATATGTGCCACCTAAGGACTAAAATTATATGACAGTGTGCTAACACCCTTATATTTTCCAAAAATAATTATCAAAACACTATTGTGTAACTGTACTGATGTTCTAGATACGCTATTCGCAAACGCATCTTAATGCAGTGTGTTACGGCCTTTACCGTTATCTGCATTCGACTTTGTAATATTGAGGAATGTGTCTATTTCTCGACCCACCCGCAGAATAACGAAAAATAAATTGTACTTTTTAGGGTTCGGTGAACCGAATTATAAATTGAACCTTTATAAAACTTAGTATTTGCTTTAGGAAATACTTAAGTTTGGAAATATTACCTTTTAGGGTTCCTTCACTCAAATAATAATTTGGACCCTTCTAGATATTACTTGTCTGTCTGTCTGTCTGTGTTTAAATGTAATCTAATCCGAAGCAGTAAGTAGTGAAAGTGAGGTGTATGATGATGGGTTGATGAAGTTAGCTAAATGTTTGACCGTTTTGATCGATTAATGCAATTTTTGACGTTAATGTTATTTTTATTAAAATGTAACTATTCCCACGAACGTACTAAGAGTTGATTGTATATTAACTCGTACCAACTAATTTTTTTTTTAAATCGTTCCTTCTTACTACGGAACCCTTAATTATTACGAACTGTGTCAAAGACGATTCGCACTTGGACGGTTCTTGAAATAAACTATATAGTAGTAACTATCCTTTTATGTAAATTGTTCCTTACCACTACGGAACCCTTGAATATTTCGAATTGTTTGAAAAACCGATTCGTACTTGGACGCTTCTGGAAATATTTTGTATCAGACTGTTGGTGTTCGGAGTGTATTTTATTCACTTCCACCCACAGTTTATATGGAAAAAAAATTTCCTCTACTATCGAGCTAGTAAATCAACTTACTCGTAAACGTTATGAAAGCAACATCTGCCGTTGTTTATTCAGAACCCGAATCAAAGTTATTAGTTTAAACTTGTTTTTGGCAAGAATGTTTTCACTGCGTGATCTACGTTTGGAATGTTTTTTCTTACAGTTTTTTATTTCAGTGTGTCAGAATTCTACGTAATTCGAAAAGTGAAACAATTATAAATCTTTTATTATTTACGTGAAGTGCAAATTCGTAAAATATTTGTTCTCCCGTTTTACTCAAGTGATATTTCAATAGGGATTGTTACCCAGAAGTGTGATTATCGGCTGTTGGTCTCGCTGTAAATTCACATATAGGAAATACAACAAAATAATGCACAAATTGAGGCGGTTTGACGCCGTAAGAAAAATAAAAATTTTGGTGGTGATTTACTGTGACTGCTTTTTACGATGAATATATGCTATACAACTTGCTTACGAAAATTAATGTAAGCGTTTCAAATCAGACGATTTACTTCAGAACTTTAACAAATGTAGTATTTAAACTTGAAGAAAAAACTTTTACTTTAAATTTACTTAAAAAAATTCCACCATAAAATAAATACTTGAGGGTGTGAAAATAAATTGGGGACCGTTAAAATTTGGAAAAGTTACAATTATGTTGAGAAAATTTCAAATTTGGCCTTGTTCTTGTTTTTGCCGAAATATGCCTAAAATTAATAAAAATACACAAAATAAGCCGGAAAGAACAAGTTGGCAGCAGAGGTCAGGAGAGCCAAATTCCTGGGTAGTTATGTTAATTTGGAGGGAAACTACCCCGCTAACGGGCACTCTTAAAACTATTTTGCACAACTTAAAATTCCTTATAACTATGACCTCCCGACTCCCGTCGGAAATCGCTTTCTCGCTACCTGAAACCACGATATGGGCGCCACTGAAAAGCCGTGGCTTTCAGGAAGAGAGAGAGAAATGAAAAGATTGAATTTAGAATATAAAAATTAACAATTTATTTGAATTGAGCACTTGGGGGTCGTGGGTGTGGTAACTTCAGGCAGAAAGTGCGGTTTCCGAAGGATTTCGCAGGGTTCGACTTATCTCGGGTAGGCCTTCTTGGGTTGACGCCGTCCGCGACGTAGCCGTGCCGTCCACAACTTCGGCTGGCACGGTGTTCTCAACCCGTAGGGTGGATTTCCGCAACCCGCAGGGTAGATCTTGGCCACCCGTGGGGTGGAAGGTTCTCGTAGAACTCGAAGGGTGGATTTTCCCAATCCGTAGGGTGGACGATTGCCTGTAGCCCGTAGGGTGAATGATTGCTTGTAGCCCGTAGGGTGAATGATTGCTTGTAGCCCGTAGGGTGAATGATTGCTTGTAGCCCGTAGGGTGAACCCTGGAATGTTCCAGATGACGGGTTAGCTGGAACCCTTTTTCCCGCCTATTGCTAAGACAGCCGACTCCTGTTAACCATTTCAGGAATCGGAGGTCTTACAATGTTTGGATATATTCTAATTTTACAGAGACATTTTTTTCACACCCCTGTAATCTACCCTCCCATAACAGGGTTGACCAACAGCCGTTAATTTTCACTGTTTTAAAATCTAGATTACATTATAATTAATTTAACTCACCCAATGATGGGGTTATTGACGCTTGCAGCTAAATCACTGATCACTTTGGGAGTAATTCGCTCCCTATAATATCTCTTTACTTTGATTAGATTTATTTTCTGATACACATACGCCTTGGCGACGAGTATATTTTAATTTTTCGAATAATGGTCTTTGAAATTCGCGCGCGGTTGTATTTATATGTTTGTACAGCGCCTCTAGCGGCACCACTCGAAACTACTCAATCGTCAAGACCGCATCTATAACTACGAATCAAGGCTTCCGTCGTTGCGACACTTACTCGGTAGATGGCGCTTTCATATGTTGACCCAAATTTTAATTCTAATCACCTAATATTAAACAATATCTGCACCCGTTGTTTCACAACGTTACAACCGCCAATACCTACTTATTTGTGCATGCATTTTGTAGATGCATACCCAGGGGTGCTGTAGTACTCCACTCAGGCTTGCCACGATCGCAAGCTAACAGGACTGGCGCCCGGCCGATGCTTCGACACGATCCCCCGCCCCCCGTAAATACGCGGAGGTGCGAAAAGATCCGTTTTAAAACAAAAAAGTTATAGCCAATTTTTTTTTTTTTTTTTCAGTTGTACCCCAGGGTACGGTTCTAGGGTTAAGGCTGAGGCAACCCGTACTATTACAATTTCTCCTATTGTGACCAGACATAAACTGTAGATTTCATCTGCTAAATGTTCATCTATAACGCCTCTGATCGTTTGTATTATCCCTGTATATGTGTATATGATAAGAAAGTAAGCGAAGATAGTAATAAATACTCTGTATTATTCATATGAACCGTGTACACCTTACCTAGAATTGTTTTTTCAGGATTCCTAGCCAGCCATGTACAGGTTTTCATTATCACAAATGTATTTTTGTGTACAAAATATAAAGGCAATTCCGCATATGGAAGGGCAAAAATCAATAAAAATATGCAATTTTAATAAAATTATTATTAGATTTTTTTGACTTTTACCCGCTAAATCGCCCGACGGCGCGTCGGAACGCGCGAGACTGGCCCGCCCGCGCCGCCCGCACGCTAGTGGCGGGAACGGGGCGGCTGCACGCCGAGCTTCACACAATATGTCCTTATTTCTTTTACAGAAGTCGTACTACAGAAATACTTACTGTTTCATCATGCTGGATAACTGACGAAAATAATTACACTAAATCCGAGAACACCCCATGTGTAATGGATTTGGCTGAAAATTAGGATGGGGAAAATGAGGGAGTACTCTCAGATTTTACCATGTAATTTAAAAAAAAAAGCAGTTTTCTGACATCAATTATTTTATTTACAAAATATACACATCAACAATTCACTTTCACCAAAAAAATAATAATCTGTAGATATAAAATCTTCGAAAATAAAATATAATATTACTGCCTATTTATTTGTTTATTTTTTTATTTATTTTGGGGATATCGAGGCTATGTAATCTTGAATTATTAAAAAAAACCCCCCCCATTTTTATTATTGATTTTCACATAAATTATTCATATGTTAAATGGTATTTTGACAAAAGATTATAGTTTCTATTGAGAAAATCTCAACAAATATCGGTTAAATACGAGCACTGCACAACAAAAACAACAACAAAAAATAATGGTGACCTTCGCGTGTTATTTTATCAAATTTAACAAATTAACTTCAAATTACACTGAAAATAGCTGTTAAACAACATATCAGGATACTTTTAAATGCAAAACAACAATATTTGAAACAGAATAAACGAAAATATTCAACATTTAATCACATTAATACTTTCTATGAACGGCGTCAAAGAAGCAAAGAGAATACAGTATGCAAAGAAGCAATAAATAATGACAGCAATCAAATCGTGATTTCAACTTTTTTTTTCATTACATTCACTCGGCAAGCTATCTCATTCCGTACCATAACCAATTCTACACAATAATTTATACAGAAAGACTTAGACCCGCGAGCCATACAGCCATA
The DNA here is from genome assembly GCA_933228765.1 of Miltochrista miniata. Taxonomy (NCBI): domain Eukaryota; kingdom Metazoa; phylum Arthropoda; class Insecta; order Lepidoptera; family Erebidae; genus Miltochrista; species Miltochrista miniata. Next base: position 15,076,750 of record OW121751.1, on the reverse strand, counting down.
GATATCGAAAATGTGCGAGGAGAACCAAGCGAAAAATTTGTGCCGCCACGGTTGCCAAAGCAATCGACCGACCGGGCGCTTGGCAACTCGGGTTGCACGCGGTCAATAGCGGTTATCAAAAATAGCCACCATCTTTTTTAAATCGAATTGAGCTGTCAAACATGACAATGTGTCAAAATAAAAAAAAAGTACCGACTACGGAGTATCATTATGAACTATGAGGCAAATGCCCCCAAATTTTTTTGCTAACCCATTTAAAACATGTTAAATGATAAATTTAAATAAAATAAAATACACGTCCCCCATCAATTCGGTTAAAGATGTTTTATGCCAAATTTGAAGAAAATCGGACCAAGGAATCACGTAGTCCCATATAAACTTTGCAACCCTTGTTTACCCCCTTAGGAGTTGAATTTTCAAAAATCCCTTCTTATTGCTCGCCTACGTGACATAAGGAGCATTTGTGCGAAATTTCATGGTTCTAGACCCAGCGGTTTAGGCTGTGCGTTGATCGTCAGTCAGTCAGTTCTTGTTTTTATATATATAGATTAGAGATAATTTTGAAAAGCAATTAGTATGCTTATTCAATCACAAATTTAATGTGAAATGCATCCTTTGGTTTGCCGGACCAGACGCCCTAAACGTTGGCCAATCGAGACACTACACTCGATCGTCAAATTTTGTTATCTACATCCTGGCCAGATGGGTTGGTACCTAAACACAATTCTATTTAAAACTTGAAATCAAATTTAATATGAAGTTACGAAAGCCTATGACATAGACCATGTTTTATCAAAACCATTGAGTGCTGACGGCTTGACGCTCCAAACATTTCCTGTCGTTTACAGAGCTACACAATAGAAACTAGATACTGTCACTCAAATGTCACTACGACACATCTCCTATTTTAGTTGAAACAATGAACACTAACCAATCACTAACACGATATTAAGTTATTGTATGTTCTCGACAAGACTCCTGACTATGTTAGTAATGAACATAACTCGACAGTCCCCTATTTGCTTTTAGAAATAGAAAATACTTCGAATATAAAGACATTGCAAATGGCGGCGTTGTCTAGTGCAGTCGTTTGTAAAGTGTAGTGTCCTTACAATATTGAACTAAGCATCGTTGAAACTTCTCAAGGAGAGAACTCTCGTCTATACTAATATTATAAAGAGGAAAGATTTGTTTTTTTGTTTGTTTGTTTGTTTGTAACGAATAGGCTTTGGAACTACTGGACCGATTTGAAAAATTCTTTCACTGTTGGGAAGCTACACTCTTTGCGGTGAACATAGGCTATATATTATTCCCGTATTCCCACGGGAACGGGACTACGCGGGTGAAACCGCGTGACGTCAGCTAGTCTTAAATACAATACTCTTTCAATTTTTTACCGGTATTATTGTATTAGTTTAAACGGCTTTTGTACTTATTTCCTTTCTCATCTTACTCCTTGTTACGTAACTAATCCCCGTGACTCCTTCCACGTAATGAGTCTTTCTATTGGAACTTATTCCCGGGCAGAAAACCGTATACACTCTCCAGATATCTTCCTATCTGTGTATCAGATTTCAGCAGAATTGGTTCAGCCGTAAAGGTGTTATAGACATACAGAGTTACTTTGGCATTTATTTATTAGTAGAGATTTAGACAAATTTAATCGATCTTCTATATTGTGCGAAATTGAACTTGTCTGTTTTCTTTGTGTTACAGAATTTGACAGGCATCTCTTTTTTATAAATTGTATTTTTGCTTTTGTACGAATAAAATTAAAATTTAAGTAAATCGCTAGTCAAGAACTTAGTTTCCTTTATAACCTATTTATTAAACTTTACCTACTTACGTAAGTCGGAACTGAAAGCTCTAACTGCTCTTCGAGGCACAAGGAGTGGTTTTCCATTCACTAATCCTTTACGACTCGGTTAGTGAGAGACAAAATTGCTACGATGAAACTGATTGCACTGCACATTGCAAAGGAAAGTGTTTGGAAAATAAAGAAAGTAATTACTTAATATATCTGCCTCATTTATTTTCCATTCTACAGTTCAGTTCCTACAATAATCCAATCCCCGAACACCATTCTAAATACACCTTCCTCCTTCATACCCCTTCATTGCTCATTCTAACTGAAAAAAACGAATGGATGAATGGAGAATATTATTTTGATCCAACTTTTACTATCTAGGTAGGTACCACTACCTACTAAAATAATTTTCATGTCTTCGTTCTACGATGGGCAAAATAATTAATATACAATAATTAATTTTGTGGGTGGACTCACTGGACTCTCATCTGTAGTAACACAGATTATATAATATATTGTAGTAATAAAAACTCAATGTGAACAATCTTTACTTCAAAATGACTGCACTGTACCTAATTACCTTTTGGCAACCTAATTTCAGGTCTTTTACTCCAACCTATTGTAACGGTTGTGATTTTCTGAATAAGGTTGTATTTTATATTTAAAGTATGTAAGAAAATTAATTGTCTGAATATTCCTACGGGAATTAGATAAAGTCATCAATGCGAAATTATAGCGGGTACTTTGTCTGTACTTACAGTAAGAATAAGAACAGACAAAGTCAACAATCGCAAGAGGAAAGCTTGCTTGTTTGTAATCGTTAAACTCTGAAAGTACTGAACCGCGGTTAGCGGAGCAATAACAATAACTGTCAAAAATATCTATGTGGGATGAGCTACGTATTACAAAGTAGGTGCTACGAGGTTCATAGTACATTATAGTCGAAGCAGAGCTTTTATATAGAGTCAATTCCTATTAGACGATAAAGTGCGTCATCGTTCCAAATTTACATGAACTGTCTTTTGGAATGTTACCCCTTCAGCCGATCGATGTCGCAGTCAGCGGTAGGGAACGACCACTCATTCATCATAGGGCCCGCACCAAACACCCTTTATTCACAGTAATTCCAACACCCACCGAACTTTAGGACCGCACTTACCCAAATCGGTATGAATAGTAACAATAAGGAGATAGGCATTCACTCGATTGCGAGTCCCTCATTCCGATGTGTTCTCATTTAGAATGTCTTATTAAGAAATCTGTGTAATTTCGTTTCTCCATCTATAAGAGGTCTCTATCTTTTACACCGCACCATTTTTATAAGTAGATACCCAAGTGTATTTTAATTTTTAACCAAATTTACCACCCAATTTCTTAAATTTAAAGTTAACAACATCTTCTACTCCGCAATGCCTACGTGACTATAAATTAATACCTACGTTTTAATTTTGAATTAAAGATATCTGTGTCAACCTTTGAAATGCTGTAAGGCGCAACTGAACAAGTTCAAACAGTAAGTAACGTTGTTTTTATTAATTCTTCTTGTCCTCGTATCTTTAATTCCTAAATTTCACTAATGTCTTAAATTAATGAACAATATACTGTCCTATTATATTTAACCCTGGTAATTTTTTTTACCACTAAGGTGGCAGACAAGCATTCGGCCCACCAGAAGGACTGGTGGTCACCTATGAATGTTTGCTAAAATGTTTCCTTAGTCGCCTCTTACGACACCGTCGAAATGAATTAGGGTTGCGACATTTTGTACTCCTCCCCGTCGCTCTCACGGGGCGATCTCTGACCCTTGGTTTTGGATTGGTTCAAAGACTGCCATGCAACTTGTAGAGACCATAAGTTTAACGCGCCTTCCTAAGAACGAAAATCGTAAATGAAAATACCACAAACGCAGTGGTCGTTTACAGAATAAGCCAATGAGCTTCCGGACATAAATTCAATAATAATAAAATTTCAGCCTGAAAAAATGGTACAAGCTTAATACAATTGAAGTTACTGGCAGAAAGGGAGTATAGCATAAAATACCAAGGAGATCTAAGATATTGCGCTGTCAAGCTGTCGAGTAAATCAGCACAGCCGTTGGGGGTTGAGAAAGTAACTGTGAGCACGTACTCGTTTCTTTGAGACAATATTGTCCTCATGACCAAAGAAAGAAGAATGCTTTTGTATACTTTTCAAGTCTTGATTCGTTAATCGATTTTTTTAAAAATAATAGATTTTGAATTTGACTGTACTTTTTGTGTGCGTTCTCAAAACTATTTTTATGTGACGTAATTAACGATGCTTCTTTGTTTATAACTAGCGGACGTCACGCGGTTTCACCCGCATAGTTCCCGTTCCCGTGGTAATACGGGAATATAATATAGTCTATGTTCACCGCAAAGAGTGTAGCTTCCCAACAGTGAAAGAATTTTTCAAATCGGTCCTGTAGTTCCGGAGCCTATTCGTTACAAACAAACAAACAAACAAAGAAAAAAACGAATCTTTCCTCTTTATAATATTAGTATAGATAAAGCAAAATGTGATGAAAATCTGACCTAGTACTTGTTTAATTGACTTCGTAAGATGATCTAATTTTATTACTTGTCGCTATAAATTGAACAAACATAACTTTAAGGTGAAAAGGCATCTTAGTATTTTATGACGATTCCTTTGTATATTCACGATGCTCTGAAATTTTCAATAACTTTATCAATAAAATGCCGTCCGAAATACTCAGGCACTATACAGTAACTTGGCAATATTGTCTGTGTTTCCTGACGCAAAAAAATCCCAAAATGAAATTCAGTCTACTGTAAATATGCTTAATATTCGACCAACAATGTTATATTTTAATCTCAAGGAAATATGTACAAGGATAGAAAAAGCATAGTTGACAAATTTGTCTCGTGATCGTGAGTGATATTGTTGTTCGTAGCACTATGTCTACGGCGTAGCAGAGACTACGTGCTACGCTTTAAGCACTATACTGCGCCATGTGTGTGACAGCTTTTCCGACAGAATCATAACAACTTAGAAGTATTTTTATTCCTAAAAACATGTTTGGAATAACAACTATGTTATATAATTGTCCTTCATATTTGTTTATTCTTTAGTGAAGACATTATTTTATACAAGATCAAAATCGAGTGAAAAAGAGTCGATGCTCCTACGGATTTCTGATTAACGTTCTAAACTCGAAAATGGAACTGAGACTGCACACCCACGCTCTAAAGCGTTTTAAAGCAAAAATATAAAGAGCATTTTAGAAGCAATGATGTTTCTATTTTATAGAAATTTATTTTTGAGTGTTCTGTCTTCTATTAATTTTGATAACAATGAGACTTTTAAACTTACATTTTCATTTTTTACTGGATTTTATTTTCTCGAGATGTAATATCATTATTTATTTCATTTTCTTTTTCTTAGCAACTGAATTGAACTGACTTAGCGTCAATTTGACTGAAAACTGGTTATCAAGTACATCAGTAATTACTTTACCAGACCGCGCAGTGTCGCTGTTTTATGATTTCTTTTATTTTGTTTTATGATTCTGTTCTAAAAAAAGTAATGGCTTCCGTAGAATCCCATTGTTAAGAATTATATTCCCGGACAGAAATAAAATAAAATTAATCAAAATGGAGATTTGTTTTGCGACGTTTTGATTGTAATTTATTACGAGTAGCATAATAAAACTGTACCACTCTGTTACACTACGGATATGCCCACGGGCTTCTAATATTCCAGTAATTTAGGAAGAGCTCGTAAGCCTGCGTGTTCAATGTTCTTTTAGTGATCGATGTGTTAAGCATTTTACGTTACGGATGGTTCTGAGATGGGTGAACATTTCTAGCATTTCCATTTATAAGCGTTTCTTTGCTACTGAAAGTCATGAACCCATGCAATTTAGACATAATAGATCTGTAATAATTATAATGCCTGTCTCTGTAGACACACAAAATAATAATATTAGAGTTCGGTAGAATGCATATTGCGCCGTTTATTCTTCGACAAATTTATTGCGGTTGGTCCCTTATCGATGCAATAATAAGATTGTATAGCTATAATGTTTTACTCAATAAGTTTAATGCGGTATATATCTACAAAACTGTGAACAGACCAAGCTCTTTGCCATAGCATTACCTAAGTATTTTTTTGAATAAGGGAAAACTAATTATCCACACGATGTTTTTGGAAGGTGATAAAGTATTGCATGCCCTAAAACATAATCAACTGAACGAATAGTTCATAACGTCTGATCCCGCCATCTCCTTTCCGACTCCACTCAGTGGAGAGAATCTTCACCAGAACTGAGCGTTACAAAAGATCGTTCCTCTGTCGAACTATAAAAACTTGGAACGACCTGCTCACGTGTAACCCTCATCTTACAATCCCGGGTTCTTTAAGAGGAGCGTAAAGAGGCACATCACAGGGCCGCCAACTTGAGGACCACTGTCAGAAGTGGCCCCCAATCGCTAGATGCGCCACGGCTTTCCATCAAGCTGTTGGCGAAGTCAATTTGGTGAGCTGAATATAAAAAAAATCGTCTGTTATTCTAATCTAACCTACATTCAAAGTAATAAACATAAATGATTGATAGATACTCTGAAGACTCATGGCAATAAAGCACATGCCCAAGTCATTCCCTATTGAATAAATTTGCCGCCAATGTTCGAAGCGTCTTGAGATTCCTTTATGGATGTACTAAAGCAATATTCAATATTACCTCAATAAAAATACTCACGGGTTGCTAAGTGATATATAAGTGCTATCGCCTTTATCCCCGAAGGGTTAGGCAGAGGCATAGTATACGTCCACATTTCATCATATAGTTTTATGTCCCACGTAATAGGTGGTGAGCCAATTGCCGTGTTGAAATGGACAGGAGCAGGTCGCCCTTAAGGCCTTCAACTTGGCTTAACGATTGTCATTTTACTGACAACCGGGTTTCATTTCGAGTTTTCCTTCACTACGCAGTAAATCTTTTTGGGAAAGTGTTCCCTTAGTCGCCTCTTACGACACCCTCGGGATGTAATGGGGTGGCGACATTTTTTACTCTTACCCGTCGCGACACGGGTTCATTCTAGTATTTTTTTCAGTATATTCAGTAAGTACATAGGTAGGTAAAATCAGGTAAATATCACATGACAAGATTGCTCAAGGGGAAACATCTAACGTTATTAATGTTGATCCATTACGTGCGTGAAATTGGATCACAAGTTATCGTGTCAAAATTTATGAAGATATATTATATGTTACAACAATTTTTTGCGAACAAATTTTAATGAACCTAACCCATCGACCCGTTCGAATAACGAATGGAATAATTTTTTGATATATTTTTCAGATATTCTAAACTTAAAGGTAAAAGTATCAAATCATATTTGGCGCACTTTACCAGTTTTATATATAAATATAAATATAAACAGTGTATGGCATATTGCTTTTGGTTTTTCTCTAACAGAATCTGTCAGCAAGCATCTGAGATTCTCTTTAGATTTTTGTTGTTTAAGGCTGCAATGTTCGACCTTGACAAATCCTAATGCAATTCGTCGATTGCTGTGTACGCTTTTGCCGGAATTTATTCGATTCTAATACATTATATTACTGTTATAAAATCTGAGGGGTTTTAAGAAAAAATCTGTACGTAAAATATTGTTCTAAAGACCTATCTATTTAATGACAAGTTTTTATGAGAATTAAACTCATTTATTTAGATAAAAAAAGAACATTACTTGTTAAGATTTTTGCAATATTTCTCATTTTTCGAGAGCGATATACTGGTTGAATTTATAGTCGTTCTGGACCCGAGAGGGGGTTACTCGGAATCAATAATGGAACCATTTCGGAGTGTCAAAACAGCTGTGCAGGTTATAATAAAAAAATGACTTCTATGTAATCTTTATCACTCGTTCGAGTTGAAACATTAGTAGCGCTTCGATTATTCATTGAACTTTTCAATGATTGAAACTCCGAAACCCATAGGTACCTACGCCGCGGCGCCATGTGATCAGTGCAATGACCGAATGCATCGTTTCGATAATAATAGGTACTTAGATAATAATAAAGGACTCTAATTTCTCCTTCATACTTTACGCGGGCTTAGGACCGTCGTCCGAAATAAACACGAACAAATAGGGAGTATTTCCGGCGTATTTAAAAAATTGGAGCTATTTACAAAATAATCAACTTAAATACCTAGACCTACCTATTCACAGTTTATTTACACTTCCCTGTACCTTAGCAACTGCTCAAAATGGAGTCCAGAACGTTCGATACACAAACGGGCACGTTTTAGGCTATTGTCTTTTAGTTTATTCAATGTGTCTCTGTCACTTTTCACTATTTCAAAGGCGTCCACTATCGCACTGCGTAATTCATCACGAGATTCGTACTCTCGAGTGTAAACTAATCGTTTTATTTCCGACCACAAATAAAAGTCGATCGCGACGACAATACTGCGCGCGAGTTATAGTCGAAATGCGCGCCGCGGTCGCCGGTCGGCGGCGCGGTCGGCCGAGCGTATTTACCTACCTACAAGACGTAACTAGTCGAGTACCTACCGACGTTACTTGGCAACGAGTCCACGTGGACCGATGCGTTCATGCGTTGTGATTGGTCGAATTTTCCCGGCGCGGTGACTCTTCTTACTGATTGGAACGTTAGACATTGAATGAAAAATTGTAGTAGAAAATCGTAGTAAACGTATTTCGTGAAATTTAAAGGAATAACCAGGTGTTCTCGTTTTGATTTTGGCAAACGATGTAGATTTTGACATTTTCTTAATTTTTTATTGTTGATTTTCAAATTGACAGTGCCGATCGGTTCTGTTATCGAAACTGGGCCTAAACCTTTCCGTTCCAAAACGACTATAAATTCAACCAGTAGATCGAACAAAGTATTCCTAATCGTGTTTTAATACGTTAAGAAGGCAAGAGTATCTAATAAATTACAATAATATAGTTTTATCAGATCAAATTGAATAATATTTCCTAGAATAAAGTTCACCCCAAGATGAGTCTCTTTCGAACATACAAGCCTTAAACGGTTATTCTTAGATAGATATGCAGAGGTTCAAGAATAATCATTTCAGCAGATAAAATAGATACCGAAGAGTACTGCCTCTGTGCTACAAGTACCATGCATTGTGTGTTACGCCTTCACGTTTGCACATGGCGAATAAGCAAAAAAGTCACAAGATGGTATAGTAACGTATGTTAGAAACTACACATCTAAGCCGGTACTAGATAATGTAGGTACTGTAGGTACTTACAAATCTTACTAATATTATAAAGGTGAAAGTTTGCGAGTGTGGATATTTGTTACTCTTTCACGCTCGAACGGCTTAACGGATCTGGCTGAAATTTGGTACAGGGATAGATTATAGTCTGGAATAACGCATAGGCTACTAATATTCTGGGAGTAAGTTCCCACGGGAAGCTTGAACGAGAACATTTTTTAGACAGGCAAAGCTGCGGGCAACAGCTAGTATGTAAATACTTAAACTTAAATAAATAAATAAACTATTATTATTACTTTAAATAATTATAAGCAACCAACCTTGAATAAAGCCTAACCTTTTTTAGAGGCAAATAATAGAGGTAGGTACCTACATAACATCGAATTTAAAGAAAACCAGTTCGGACGTACGAAATTACCAAAATTTAATGAAATAGCCATAGAGCAGGAATTTGCAGAGATAATGCCGTGTTTATACAGTCTACGCTTTAAAATCTCGTTATTCAAGACTGGTTTACTCTGTAATAGATTATCGCTGTTTTCTGTCCATTTTCTTCGTACTTACTTACGGTAATTAGGTATTAGCAATCAAAATCAAAGGGTAAAAATACTTTTTGATTGATGATTGCAAAGCAATTGATTTTCACCTCTCGTAGCTAATTTCTTTTTGACGTGACAACGTCTTATAATTCGATGGAGCCGGCTGCAAGCACGAAAAAAACATGACGTATGCGGCGTTACTTCGCTCTGAGGCGTTCCATTTAAGGCTGAGTTGTCACGTTCAACTATCGTCAGTAAACCGACTTTACAGACAACCGATTTTTTCCACAAGTTGTCGGAATGAATTATCACACGCCTATTATATTTTATTATTTTCATTGACTTTTAATTCTCTTTCCAGCACGAATAAACTGTAGATATTTATTTTAAAAATCCATTCTGAACCATTTTTGAATCCAATTATAATCTACCTTTTAATTTCACCACCCTTGTACTACTGTCCTAATCACGATGAAAATAGTATCTCTCTCTCAAATCAACTTTGTCCAAGGCAACTTTTTTCGTGTTCAGCGTGACTAAGAATTCTTGTTCCGAATTGCCTTCAGGCGGAACGTAACGAGCACTACGACAAGATCATGTACATGCTATAAATCTACCTGAGGTACTGGGAAAGGTAAGTTACCTACCTAAATTTTATACAATTTTTTATTTTATATTGCTTGTATATTTCTTAGCCCTGCCCGCTCAGGTTTCCGCATATAAAGATACGTTATGCATCTTAGGATAACATTCAGTGCTTATCCTGAGGTAGGTGACGTATTTTGAAATTTTCTTTTTAAAAGCGTTTGCTTGCTTCAAAAACAGATTACGTCGTTTGTCCTGTCTGCCAACAATTTGCGAAATTGCTAACGTACTGTATGTACCTAGGTGTTGGCGACTCTAACGATTTCGAATCCACAGCAAGCATTGTTCAGACCAGGTCCCATCAACATCAGGCCGCCGCTATGTAGGTACATGTCGCTTGTAATTAAACTAAATTATTAAACGATATTCTTTTGTAATATTTTTTCTATGTCCCCATACTGAACAGCAGGTGGGTACTATAAAATTTACATACAACACACGAAGGATAGGCATTCAATGATTTGTAGGCACCTATCTCTAGTAGATATCTTCTTTTGTTAAGCTTCACTATGTATGGAAAGCAACAAAGAGGAAACATGCGTCATGGTTCTCATTCCTGTTACGTAACAATGAGCCAGCAAAGCTGTTCTATTTAGTAAAGTCAGACTAGATGGCGCATTTATATTGGCTACCGGCACTACATAGAGTAGTGACATAAAACCAATTAGGCCAAGGTCCTATCTGAGCTCGCACTATATTCCCAGGCATATCACGCTTGTAGTAGATTTATATCTGCGAGCCTGTGTAGCTTTTTCATTCTATTATCTATAGAACTGATTGTTGATAGGCATACCAATGTTCATTTTTAACTGATTTTACTATAGCATCATGCTATTTTCTTAACCAACTTTTCACGAAGGGTAGAATTTCGAAAAATCGTGAAATACTTTTACATTTATTTTGATTGAAATCTATGCAAGTAAAATGTACTTATACGCTTAAATGGGCGGATTTCAAAATATCCGTTCTTATTTGATCTCCTTGTCACAAAAATACTACTGTCCAATTTAAACTCGTTTCCATTTTCAGTAGTTTCAGGTGGACGTTGTAGAATCTCTATCAGCTTCATTTTTGGCAGATAATTTATATTTAAATCATTATACCTATTGGCAAACCTACTTAAGGAGCTTAACATAAAAGTAATAAGAAAACTTTCATAACAAAGACCAAAAATCGCGTGGCTGAGATTGTGTCTGCTATGCAATCGTACCGAAGGCGTTTTCATAACAAACAAAAAACTTTGCCTTGGCGTACGATTCCAATATGTAGATAGATTGCTCTCTTCGTACTAGAAAATGTATACCTACCTACCAACCTACCTATAACATAGGTACACGTACAGTACAATAGTCTCAAGTTAATAACTTTCTCTGATAATATATTTTTGTCTGTTGCTTAGCAGAATTACCACATTTAATGCTGAGGTAGTTACCGCGGGCGTCTTCTTACTTTAAAATATTAAAACTCAGGTTTTACCAATAAATTCAGGTTTTGACATTTTCAGGTTAGAAACCGCCCGCGGTAACCGCAAATGCGGCCTCAGCCTGTAATACTCGTATAAATGAAATGACACAATAAAGCGTATTGTTTTCAAATATGCATGTAGCTTGTGACTTAATGATTGGTAACGGATAGGGAAATCGTAATATTATAAACAGTGGATCCATACACATTTTCATGGACGATTTCCTCTCATTCAGATATTGTCTAAAATCGAACAGCCCTAGAGTTATATCTAAAAGTTCGATTCTGTGCTTATTTGTAAATATTTGACTTTTTTAGCCCCATTGTAACAGGGCTAACATTAAGCGTTGCCCATCAAAAATCTCATGAAAAAGAAAACAGCTTTATGTATTACTTTACCATTTCAACTTTAACCGTGACAAATTGCATGTTCATCCCTTTGTCATCCGTAAAAAGTTACATAGTTTTCGCTTCAAGTAGGCAATCTCTTGTTGTTGACAAGCCTTCACCGCAAACCAATGTAGCTGTTATTTCAGAAACAATACCTGAGCCATACCTATTATATACGGGGTCACCGCCTTGGCTCTGCATCTGCTAGGACAACAGCTACTTCTATGAACCATATTTTTGAAACTGCTGTACTTTAATTTACCCGTTCATTCATCCTCGCTTCTTGGCCAAAAGATATTTAAATTTGTTATACTTGTTCTGGTAACCAAAGCTTACTTAAATCAATTACTACCTACTGCAGTCCACTGCTAGACGCTAGATGATTCAGAGGAACTAACCCTCTGAATCATAATGGGAGTGTGATTTAGGATTATTGTACCACTAGCTAACCCGCGCAACTTCGTTTGCGTAAAAGAGAGAGTCGCTTCTATTCTTATCGCGTGTTTTTCTGTCTCGTGTATTCCCGTTGTATTATTTTGGCACAAATTGGATTTTCATGAAAATGGTTATTGTAAACGAACCTAATTCGAAGCACTATCAGTAGGGTTACGGGATATTTTACTTTCCCGTGACTCTACTGGATGCCAAGGGATATATGAGTCGACATGCAGCAGCGCCACTGGTGTTGCAAACGTTCACTATGCAAATTAGTCCACTACATTTTTATATCAATCAAATCAGCATGTACGCTCCTGGACGTAGGCCTCTCCTAATTTACGTCCTGCGCCTTCAGCATCCAGCCTGCGACCTCTTCTAGGTCTTCGGTCCATCTAGCGGGTGGACCAAGTCGCGATGCCCGCTTTGGAACTGGTTTGCTCCATCTGCCGTCGTCTTTCCTCTTCTGTGGCCAGCCCGCGGCACTTTACAGTACTGTTTTTATATGTATAGATATAATTCTGACTAAATAAATCAAAATACGTATCTACTAATGTCTTTGTTAATTGGTTTAGAGAGCATTATCTGCTTTAGCTATGGAATTGATATCTTAACTTCTTTCTTTCTCGTATTTCTGGATTGGTAGGTCTTCAGACTTAACCCTAGAACCGTACCCATCATAGACTTTAAATAACAGTACCCAGGGGTACTAGTGTACCCCGTTAAGGAAAACATTTTATTCATAAGAATAGACATTTATTAATAAAATCAACATACATAGACTTTTATGGCACTTATTTCAGTCTCACGTTACATAATTAAACAAAAAATTACCAAACTTATATTAACAGTTTTGGCAAATCTTCTATTGGTGCTCGAAAAATATAAAATTTTTACATTTTTCACATCGAGTGCTTGATTTATGGTTTTTTGACCTGGGACAAAAGGAACATCTACCAGATTTTGAATCTGAAGAGGATGGAGCACTAGAAGGTCGTGCTTTTTTATAATACCGCCAATACCTACTTATTTGTGCATGCATTTTGTAGATGCATACCCAGGGGTGCTGTAGTACTCCACTCAGGCTTGCCACGATCGCATGCTAACAGGACTCGCGCCCGGCCGATGCTTCGACATGATCCCCCGCCCCCCGTAAATACGCGGAGGTGCGAAAAGATCCGTTTTAAAACAAAAAAGTTATAGCCAATATTATTTTTTTTTTCAGTTGTACCCCAGGGTACGGTTCTAGGGTTAAGGCTGAGGCAACCCGTACCCCGTACTAATACAATTTCTCCTATTGTGACCAGACATAAACTGTAGATTTCATCTGCTAAATGTTCATCTATAACGCCTCTGATCGTTTGTATTATCCCTGTATATGTGTATATGATAAGAAAGTAAGCGAAGATAGTAATAAATACTCTGTATTATTCATATGAACCGTGTACACCTTACCTAGAATTGTTTTTTCAGGATTCCTAGCCAGCCATGTACAGGTTTTCATTATCACAAATGTATTTTTGTATACAAAATATAAAGGAAATTCCGCATATGGAAGGGCAAAAATCAATAAAAATATGCAATTTTAATAAAATTATTATTAGATTTTTTTGACTTTTATCAAAAATAGCCACCATCTTTTTTAAATCGAATTGAGCTGTCAAACATGACAATGTGTCAAAATAAAAAAAAAGTACCGACTACGGAGTATCATTATGAACTATGAGGCAAATGCCCCCAAATTTTTTTGCTAACCCATTTAAAACATGTTAAATGATAAATTTAAATAAAATAAAATACACGTCCCCCATCAATTCGGTTAAAGATGTTTTATGCCAAATTTGAAGAAAATCGGACCAAGGAATCACGTAGTCCCATATAAACTTTGCAACCCTTGTTTACCCCCTTAGGAGTTGAATTTTCAAAAATCCCTTCTTATTGCTCGCCTACGTGACATAAGGAGCATTTGTGCGAAATTTCATGGTTCTAGACCCAGCGGTTTAGGCTGTGCGTTGATCGTCAGTCAGTCAGTTCTTGTTTTTATATATATAGATTAGAGATAATTTTGAAAAGCAATTAGTATGCTTATTCAATCACAAATTTAATGTGAAATGCATCCTTTGGTTTGCCGGACCAGACGCCCTAAACGTTGGCCAATCGAGACACTACACTCGATCGTCAAATTTTGTTATCTACATCCTGGCCAGATGGGTTGATACCTAAATACAATTCTATTTAAAACTTGAAATCAAATTTAATATGAAGTTACGAAAGCCTATGACATAGACCATGTTTTATCAAAACCATTGAGTGCTGACGGCTTGACGCTCCAAACATTTCCTGTCGTTTACAGAGCTACACAATAGAAACTAGATACTGTCACTCAAATGTCACTACGACACATCTCCTATTTTTAACCGACTTCAAAAAAAGGAGGAGGTTCTCAATTCGTCTGTATGTATTTTTTTTTATGTATGTTAAGCGATATTTCCGTCAATAATAGACGGATTTAAAAATTTCTTTTTTTGTTGAATAGGGTTTACTTCTGAGGTGGTCCCATTTTCACTAGGTCAGGATCTGATGATGGGATCCAGGAGAAAACGAGGGCAACCACTGAAAATTGTAGGGACAACTAGTGCGCTTCTTCACTTTTTAATTAAGTGCTTTAATGTTCTACACTTTAATGAAGGTCTGGAGTCGACCTGATGATAGAGTCGAAAGACAGTCGAGGGCATTCCTTAACAATTTACAGCAGCTGCCTTGTGTTTGGGCTTGATTGATTTGTATTGATGAGAACTTTACACATAGATTGATAGATCCGACTTAAAAAAAAAGGAAGTTCTCAATGTTTTATGTATGTTCACCGATATTTCGTCAATTATAGACGAATTTCAAATCTGTTTTTATTGGATAGAGTTCACTTCTGAGGTGGTCCCATTTTAACCAAATCAGGATCTGATGATGGGATCCAGGAGAAATCGAGGGCAACCACCGAAAATTGTAGGGACAACTAGTGCGTTTGTTAACTTTTTAATTCAGTGCTTTGTGTGTACTACAATTCAATGAATGTCTGGAGTCGATCTGATGATAGAACCGAAAGACAGTCGAGGGAATTCCTTAACGATTTACAGCAGCTGCCTTGTGTTTGGGCTTGATTGATTTGTATTGATGAGAACTTTCACTTAGATATATTTTTCGGTTCACCCGTCACTTAAAATATTGAAAAAAAAATTTTTCAATAAAAAATAAAACCGACTTCAAAGAAATCCTGAAAAATAAAATTTACTTAGCACAAAGTAATATATATTTTGATTTATCAGATTTTATTCAATATAATATTGAAGTTGGTGCCATGAATAATACCTACATAAAACTATGGGTTTACTTGGCGCCGACTTCAATATAATATTGAATAAAATCTGATAAATCAAAATACATATTACTTTGTGCTAAGTAAATTTTATTTTTCAGGATTTCTTTGAAGTCGGTTTTATTTTTTATTGAAAAATTTTTTTAGTTGAAACAATGAACACTAACCAATCACTAACACGATATTAAGTTATTGTATGTTCTCGACAAGACTCCTGACTATGTTAGTAATGAACATAACTCGACAGTCCCCTATTTGCTTTTAGAAATAGAAAATACTTCGAATATAAAGACATTGCAAATGGCGTTGTCTAGTGCAGTCGTTTGTAAAGTGTAGTGTCCTTACAATATTGAACTAAGCATCGTTGAAACTTCTCAAGGAGAGAACTCTCGTCTTCAATACAATACTCTTTCATTTTTTTACCGGTATTATTGTATTAGTTTAAACGGCTTTTGTACTTATTTCCTTTCTCATCTTACTCCTTGTTACGTAACTAATCCCCGTGACTCCTTCCACGTAATGAGTCTTTCTATTGGAACTTATTCCCGGGCAGAAAACCGTATACACTCTCCAGATATCTTCCTATCTGTGTACCAGATTTCAGCAGAATTGGTTCAGCCGTAAAGGTGTTATAGACATACAGAGTTACTTTGGCATTTATTTATTAGTAGAGATTTAGACAAATTTAATCGATCTTCTATATTGTGCGAAATTGAACTTGTCTGTTTTCTTTGTGTTACAGAATTTGACAGGCATCTCTTTTTTATAAATTGTATTTTTGCTTTTGTACGTATAAAATTAAAATTTAAGTAAATCGCTTGTCAAGAACTTAGTTTCTTTTATAACCTATTTATTAAACTTTACCTACTTACGTAAGTCGGAACTGAAAGCTCTAACTGCTCTTCGAGGCACAAGGAGTGGTTTTCCATTCACTAATCCTTTACGACTCGGTTAGTGAGAGACAAAATTGCTACGATGAAACTGATTGCACTGCACATTGCAAAGGAAAGTGTTTGGAAAATAAAGAAAGTAATTACTTAATATATCTGCCTCATTTATTTTCCATTCTACAGTTCAGTTCCTACAATAATCCAATCCCCGAACACCATTCTAAATACACCTTCCTCCTTCATACCCCTTCATTGCTCATTCTAACTGAAAAAAAACGAATGGATGAATGGAGAATATTATTTTGATCCAACTTTTACTATCTAGGTAGGTACCACTACCTACTAAAATAATTTTCATGTCTTCGTTCTACGATGGGCAAAATAATTAATATACAATAATTAATTTTGTGGGTGGACTCACTGGACTCTCATCTGTAGTAACACAGATTATATAATATATTGTAGTAATAAAAACTCAATGTGAACAATCTTTACTTCAAAATTACTGCACTGTACCTAATTACCTTTTGGCAACCTAATTTCAGGTCTTTTACTCCAACCTATTGTAACGGTTGTGATTTTCTGAATAAGGTTGTATTTTATATTTAAAGTATGTAAGAAAATTAATTGTCTGAATATTCCTACGGGAATTAGATAAAGTCATCAATGCGAAATTATAGCGGGTACTTTGTCTGTACTTACAGTAAGAATAAGAACAGACAAAGTACCCGCTTTTATTTCGCATGGCAATCGCAAGAGGAAAGCTTGCTTGTTTGTAATCGTTAAACTCTGAAAGTACTGAACCGCGGTTAGCGGAGCAATAACAATAACTGTCAAAAATATCTATGTGGGATGAGCTACGTATTACAAAGTAGGTGCTACGAGGTTCATAGTACATTATAGTCGAAGCAGAGCTTTTATATAAAGTCAATTCCTATTAGACGATAAAGTGCGTCATCGTTCCAAATTTACATGAACTGTCTTTTGGAATGTTACCCCTTCAGCCGATCGATGTCGCAGTCAGCGGTAGGGAACGACCACTCATTCATCATAGGGCCCGCACCAAACACCCTTTATTCACAGTAATTCCAACACCCACCGAACTTTAGGACCGCACTTACCCAAATCGGTATGAATACTAACAATAAGGAGATAGGCATTCACTCGATTGCGAGTCCCTCATTCCGATGTGTTCTCATTTAGAATGTCGTATTAAGAAGTCTGTGTAATTTCGTTTCTCCATCTATAAGAGGTCTCTATCTTTTACACCGCACCATTTTTATAAGTAGATACCCAAGTGTATTTTAATTTTTAACCAAATTTACCACCCAATTTCTTAAATTTAAAGTTAACAACATCTTCTACTCCGCAATGCCTACGTGACTATAAATTAATACCTACGTTTTAATTTTGAATTAAAGATATCTGTGTCAACCTTTGAAATGCTGTAAGGCGCAACTGAACAAGTTCAAACAGTAAGTAACGTTGTTTTTATTAATTCTTCTTGTCCTCGTATCTTTAATTCCTAAATTTCACTAATGTCTTAAATTAATGAACAATATACTGTCCTATTATATTTAACCCTGGTAATTTTTTTTACCACTAAGGTGGCAGACAAGCATTCGGCCCACCAGAAGGACTGGTGGTCACCTATGAATGTTTGCTAAAATGTTTCCTTGGTCGCCTCTTACGACACCGTCGAAATGAATTAGGGTTGCGACATTTTGTACTCCTCCCCGTCGCTCTCACGGGGCGATCTCTGACCCTTGGTTTTGGATTGGTTCAAAGACTGCCATGCAACTTGTAGAGACCATAAGTTTAACGCGCCTTCCTAAGAACGAAAATCGTAAATGAAAATACCACAAACGCAGTGGTCGTTTACAGAATAAGTCAATGAGCTTCCGGACATAAATTCAATAATAATAAAATTTCAGCCTGAAAAAATGGTACAAGCTTAATACAATTGAAGTTACTGGCAGAAAGGGAGTATAGCATAAAATACCAAGGAGATCTAAGATATTGCGCTGTCAAGCTGTCGAGTAAATCAGCACAGCCGTTGGGGGCTGAGAAAGTAACTGTGAGCACGTACTCGTTTCTTTGAGACAGTATTGTCCTCATGACCAAAGAAAGAAGAATGCTTTTGTATACTTTTCAAGTCTTGATTCGTTAATCGATTTTTTTAAAAATAATAGATTTTGAATTTGACTGTACTTTTTGTGTGCGTTCTCAAAACTATTTTTATGTGACCTAATTAACGATGCTTCTTTGTTTATTATAAAGCAAAATGTGATTATAATCTGACCTAGTACTTGTTTATTTGACTTCGTAAGATGATCTCATTTTATTACTTGTTGCTATAAAATGAATAAACATAACTCTAGGGTGAAAAAGCATCATAGTATTTTATGACGAATCTTTTGTATTTCCATGATGCTCTGAAATTTTCAACAATTTTATATCAATATAATGCCGTTCGAAATACTCAGGTTACTGTATAGTGACTTGGCAATATCGTCAGTGTTTTCTGACGCAAAAATAAAATCTAAAATGGAATTCAGTCTAATGTAAATATGTTTAATATTCGACCAACAATGATATATTTTAATCTCAAGGAAACACAAGGCTACGAAAAACACAGTTGACATTTTTTTTTCTCGTGAGTGATATTGTTGTTCGTAGCACTATGTCTACGGCGTAGCAGAGACTACGTGCTTCGCTTGAAGCACTACTGCGCCATGTGTGTGACGTGACAGCTTTTCCGACAGAATCACAACAACTCAGAAGTATTTTTATTCCTAAAAACATGTTTGGAATAACAACTATGTTACATAATTGCCCTTCATATTTGTTTATTCTTTAGTGAAGACATTGTTTTATATAAGAACAAAATCGAGTGAAAAAGAGTCGATGCTCCTACGGATTTCTGATTAACGTTCCAAACTCGAGACTGGAACTGAGACTGTACACCGACACAGAGTTTTATAGCAGACATATAGAGAGCATTTTAGAAATAATAATGTTTCTATTTTATAGAAATTTATTTTTGAGTGTTCTGTGTTCTATTAATTTTGATAACAATGAGACTTTTAAGTTTACATTTGCATTTTTGTGGATTTTATTTCTTCGAGATGTTATCATTATTTATTTCATTTTCTTAGCAACTCATAGATTTAGAATTTTTCGCTTTCAAAAAAAAAATACAAAAACATACAAAAAATTGCTACATTCTAAATCTATGTAGCAACTGAATTGAACTGACTTCGCGTCAATTTGCCTGAAAACTGGTTATCAAGTACATCAGTAATTACTTTACCAGACAGCGCAGTGTCGCTGTTTTATGATTTCTTTTATTTTGTTTTATGATTCTATTCTAAAAAAAGTAATGGCATCCGTAGAATCCCATTGTTAAGAATTATATTCCCGGACAGAAATAAAATAAAATTAATCAAAATGGAGATGTTTTGTTTGCAACGTTTTGATTGTAATTTAGTAGGTACGAGTAGCATAATAAAACTGTACCACTCTGATACGAGTACACTACGGAAATTCTCACGGACGTCTAATATTTCAGTAATTTAGGAAGAGCTCGTAAGACGCAGGCATGTTCTTTATTTGATTGCTGTGTTAAGCATTTTACGTTACGGTCGATTCTAGGATGGGTGAACGTTTGTAGCATTTCTTTGCTACTTAAAGTCATGAACCCATGCAATTTAGACATAATAGATCTGCAAGAAGCGCTCGTGGCCCCGCGGACTCAGTGTTCTGTAAACGATCACTGCAGTAAGCAACTTTCACTATGGCCGGTCCATGGATGGGTGACCATCCATGTGATCACTTTGTGACATTTATTTGAGCGTTTCCGTGCTTCGGAAGGCACGTTAAGCCGTTGGTTCCGGTTGCCGGTAAAATGGCAGTCGTTAAGCTAAGTTGAAAGCTTTATTTTCAACAGCAGGCAGTCACAACCTGCGCCTGACCATTTAAACACGGAAATACGGCTCACCACCTATTACGGTGGACAAATTATCCAAAGGTGAAATGTGGGCATATAATATGCCTCTGCCTACCCCTTCGGGGATAAAGGCGTGACCATATGTATGTATGTATGTATGTAGATCTGTAATAACATAAGGCCTATCTCTGCAGACACACACAAAATAATAATTTTAGAGTGAGATTATGTACACAGTCAACCGGACTGTGGACATAATATAGACTTTATATTGCGCCGTTTATTCTTCGACAAATTTATTGCGGTTGGTCCCTTATCGATGCAATAATAAGGTTGTATAGCCATTATGTTTTACTCAATAAGTATAATGCGGTATATATATCTTCAAAACTGTGAACAGACCAAGCTCTTTGCCATAACATTACCTAATTTTTTGAATAAGAGAAAACTAATTTTTGAAAAAGAGAAGGTGATAAAGTATTGCATGCCCTAAAACATAATCAACTGAACGAATAATAATTCATAACGTCTGATCCCACCGTCTCCTTTCCGACCCCGAACAACGCGTGCCGGGCAGAGATGCCACTCATACACAGTGGAGAGAATCTTCGCCAGAACTGAGCGTTTCTAAAGATCGTTCCTCTGTCGAACTATTAAAACTTGGAACGACCTGCCCGCACACGTGTTTCCCTCATCTTACAATCCCGGGTTCTTCAAGGGGAGCGTGAAGAGGCACATCACAGGGCCGCCAACTTGAGGAACATTGTCAGAAGTGGCCCCCAATCGTTAGATGCGCCACGGCTTTCCATCAGGCTGGTGGCGACGTCAATTTGGCGAGCTGAATATAAAAAAAAGGTCTGTTATTCTAATCTAACCTACATTCAAAGTAATAAACATAAATGATTGATAGATACTCTGAAGACTCATGGCAATAAAGCACATGCCCAAGTCATTCCCTATTGAATAAATTTGCCGCCAATATTCGAAGCGTCTTGAGATTCCTTTATAGATGTACTAAAGCAATTTTCAATATTGCCTCAATAAAAATACTCTGGGGTTGCTAAGTGATAAACAGTAACATACATCTATACTAATATTATAAAGAGGAAAGATTTGTTTTATTGTTTTTTTTTGTTTTTTGTCTCTTTGTTTTTTTTTGTTTTTTGTTTGTTTGTTTGTAACGAATAGGCTCCGGAACTACTAGACCGATTTGAAAAATTCTTTCACTGTTGGAAAGCTACACTCTTTGCGGTGAACATAGACTATATTTTATTCCCGTATTCCCACGGGAACGGGAACTACGCGGGTGAAACCGCGGGACATTCGCTAGTACATACATTTAGTCACAACTTTATACTCGAAGGGGTTAGCAGGGGCATAGTATACGCCCACATTTTACCTTATAGTTTTATGTCCCACGTTATAGGTAGGTAGCCAATTGCCGTGTTGAAATGGACAGGCGCAGGTCGCCGTGACCCGCAATTGAAATTTTTCAAGCCGCCCATAAGGCCCTCAACTTGGCTTAACGATTGTCATTTTACTGACAACTGGGTTTCATTTCGAGTTTTCTTTCTCTACGCAATGGATCTTTTTGCGAAAGTGTTCCCTTAGTCGCCTCTTACGACACCCTCGGGATGTATTAGGGTGGCGACATTTTTTACTCTTACCCGTCGCGACACGGGTTCATTCTGGTATTTTTTTCAGTATATTCAGTAAGTACATAGGTAGGTAAATATCACATGGCAAGATTGCTCAAGGGGAAACATCTAACGTTATTAATGTTGATCCATTACGTGCGTGAAATTGGATCAAAATTTATGAAGATATATTGTATGTTACAGCGATTTTTTGCGAACAAATTTTAATGAACCTAACCCATTGACCCGTTCGAATAACGAATTGGAATATTTTTTTATATACTCGTATTGTACAGATATTCTATACTTAAAGGTAAAAGTATCAAATCATATTTGGCGCACTTTAACAGTATAAGGCATATAGTTCATTGAAATGTTACAATTTAAGGACCGAATATTGCATTTCTTAGAGGACGCAATTTTATTTTTGGGACATGTGTGGGGGGTCAATAGAAGCTTAACCTCAAGTTTGTGGGGTCGCCACCCTTGTCCCCCGGCCGCAATCTTAAAAAGGGGTGAAAACACTTTTTTCCTAATATCTCGGAAACTATGAGTCTTACAAAAAAATTGTGAACTCATAATTTGTAGCAAAATGTTTTGCCTACAAATATGTTAAACAAATTTTTGCCCTAAATTAAAAATTAAAGAAGTTATGAACAAAAAATTGAAAATAAAATTATAACACAACAAAATTTTCTTTTTTGCTCTGTGGCGTTTTTTTTAATTTCTCTTAAAAGATCATCTACAAGATTAGTCTCAGGTATTTTTTTGTAAAATGTATAAAAAAAGTTATAGAGCAAAAAAGAAAATTTTTATAAAAAAATTCTAAATTTTTTGTTAAGTTATATACACATTTGTAGGCAACACAATATGCTACAAATTATGCCTCTACAATTTTTTTGTAAGACTCATAGTTTCCGAAATATTGCGAAAAAAGTGTTTTTTCCCCACTCTTTTCAAGATGGCGGCCGGGGGACAAGGGTGGCGACCCCACAAATTTGAGGTTAAGCTTCTATTGACCCCCCACACATGTCCCGAAAATAAAATTGCGTCCTCTAATAAATGCAAAGCTCATTTAACATTTCAATGGACTAATAATAAATTGCTTTTGGTGTTTCTCTAACAGAATCTGTCAGCAAGCATCTATTCTCTTTAAATTTTTGCTGTTTTAACGGTTATTCTTAGATAGATCACTGTTTGACTGCCTTTGTGGCGCAGTCGGTAGTGATACCGCCTGCAGCGCTAGAGTTCGTGGGTTCGATCCCCATCGGAGACAAAACTTTGTGTGACCCATAAATGTTTGTCTCAAGAGGCCTGGGTGTTTCTATGTATAATATGTATGTATTTAAAAAAGTATATAAGTATTAATATCTGTGGTCTGATTACCTGACCTAGTTTACTTTGGGATCTGATAGCGTTGTGTGAAATGTCTGATAATATTTATTTATCTATACATATAAAAATGTTGTGTGCGTTTAAGTACCTATTGAAAACTCAAAATTTACTGAATCGACTGAGCTCAAAATTGGACACGATAGTACAACAGGATTCAGAGATGGTTTTAGGCTACTTTATACACTTTTATCATAACAGCAATAAGAATAAAACAGCTTTAAAAAGTGATTTTACCTATAGATGGCGCTGGTCGATTTTTTTAAATTATATTCTGCCAGCTTCAGAACAAAATATTATAAACAACCTATTTAGAAGGTACCTACCAGATTGCTGTTTTTTAAAAGAAGTTTGATTGCGGCCTCCTTGCATTCAGAGTAATTAAAGAGAGTACCTACCTAATAAAGAGGTCAGATATGTTTTGCATGGTATTTTTGCATAGAGCAACGCGAACTGTCTAAGGGGAGACGGCATAGAACGATTGCTAGGTACAAATTTGTCTGTCATATTTTGCGGGTGGCGGGGGGAAATCTTCCTCACCCACACTTTCTTAGACTCGCACTACAATAGCAATCGACTGTCAATACGAAGCCTATATATACACTTTAAACAATACACTCATAAATTTTACACACACATGATACATATTGTGTCATATCACCCCAAGTCGCTCAACCAATCCATGTGTTGATGTGACGTCCGGTAAAGTTGCTAAACAAATCTGAATATTATATACTTATACGTTTAAATAGGTGTAAATAATAATAACTTGTTATAAAATTACTTACTTAAACAAGATAATACCATTTTTCTTCAGATTTCTTTAATCACATTCATTTTTGTATTAATATCTAATTATTTCATCATTTTTATAAAATGACAATTCGACCGCGCTCGCTGTCAACTAGACTTAGTCTAGTGAAAAAAACTTCAAAAAACAGTTTTTATGTAAGTAGGCACTTTTAGTCGTCAAAATGTCAAATTATTGCCAGAGGGGGTTTGCCAGCTTTGGCCTCTCCCTCTGTAAAGGCGCGCGATGCTCTGTGTATTTTTGAAGTTAGAGTTTTGACGCGTTAGAGAATTATTATCAGAGTGAGTTTATTTTTTTGAAGCGTGCGCACGATGTTTTAAAAACTGAACATTGATCACAGAATTTTTTTTTCAAGTGTAGCTTCTATCGATTTGGATGTTAATTGGATTTTCTGAAAGATTTATAATTTTGGCTCAACATTAAACTTTTTTGAAATGTACCCATCCTTTGGTTCGTTACTCATTTCTCATAGGTACATGAAACCACCATAAAAAAGTCACAGCGAAGCGTGGCAGGGAACCACTAGTTTATTTATAGATATCCAGAGGTTCATTTCAGTAGATAAAATAAGTACTGAAGAGTACTGCCTCTGTGCTAAAAGTACCATGCATTCAGTGCACTGCATGCAATTGTGTTAAAGACCTATTGAGGGTGTTACGCCTTCACGTATGCACATGGCGAATAAGCTACAGAGTCACAAGATGGTATAGTCACGTATGTTAGAAACTGCATATCTAAGCAGGTACTAGATAATGTACTGTAGGTACTGATGAGATAAATCTCACATGAACTTAATCCATCGAGAATCCTTACAGCAAGCAGCTTTCGGTTGTACGAGTATACTTACAAATATGTAAGTATACTTTAAATAATTATAAGCAACCAACCTTGAACCAAGCCTAACATTTTCTAGAGGTAAATATACCTACATAACATTGAATTTAAAGAAAACCAGATGGGACGTACGAAATTACCTAAATTTAATGAAATAGCCATAGAGCAGGAATTTGCAGAGATAAAGCCGTGTTTATACAGTCTACGCGTTAAAATTTCGTTATCAAAGACTGGTTCACTCTGTAATAGATTATCGTTGTTTTCTGTCCATTTTCTCTGAACTTACTTACGTGGTAATTAGGTAGATATCTATTAGCAATCAAAATCAAAGGGTAAAAATACTTTTTGATTAATGATTGCAAAGCAATTGATTTTCACCTCTCGTAGCTAATTTCTTTTTGACGTGACAACGTCTTATAATTCGATGGAGCTGGCTGCAGGCACAAAAAAAACATGACTGATGCGGCGTTACCTCGCTCTGTGGCGGTCCATTTAAGGCTGAGTTGTCACGTTCAACTATCGTCAGTAAACCGACTTTACAGACAACCGATTTTTTCCACAAGTTGTCGGAATGAATTATCACACGCCTATTATATTTTATTAATTTCATTGACTTCTAAGGGCCGGCGCCCATTATCGGCATCGGCAAGGAAAAGGATCCTTCAGCAACCTACATGCAAGCGCACACTATCGGCAATTATGCTTTGGCATGCTGCAACGTTCTTAGGGATGACGAGGCGTCCTTAAGGATGACGCACCGTCCTGTAGCTTGCCTAAGCGTCTCAATATCGTATTTCTCGTCATAACAGTCTCAAAGTTGTTACAAGCTAGTTGTCTGAATTGTATTTAATATGGTGGACTGGGATCTAGTGTTCATAGCAACTCTTGCTGAAGAAGAAGAGAAATCTACCGTACCCCGTACCGAAGGCTGCCGAAGGATGCCGAAGCATCCCGAAGCATTCTCAAGGCTGCCGATACAGCAGTCTCAAGCATACCGAAGTGGTATTTTTGTTATTACGACCACATATCACGGAAATTTCTACTTTACATACATACATACATACATATACTCACGCCTTTATCCCCGAAGGGGTAGGCAGAGGCCTATACCGGCCCACATTTCACCGTGTACAATTCGGTCCCACGTAACAGGTGCTGAGCCCATCGCCGTGTTGAAATGGACCGCCGACGTCAGAGCCTCGTCCGTTGTTCAGCAGGTGCACGAGCTTGCACGTGAGGTTGACTTGGGCCCGGAGGTGTTGGTAGGGCCCCACTACACCCTAATTTCTACTTTATTGCCATTATATTATAGTATATTGCTATTTGCCACCAATAAATCCTTTTCCTTGCCGATAATGGGCGCCGGCCCTAATTCTCTTTCGAGCACAAATAGAACTGTAGATATCTTCTATCTATCTATATAATATATAATATAAATATATATAACTCGAAGGTGACTGACTGACTGACATAGTGATCTATCAACGCACAGCCCAAAGCACTGGACAGATCGGGCTGAAATTTGGTATGCAGGTAGATGTTATGACGTAGGCATCCGCTAAGAAAGGATTTTGATAAACTCTACCCCCAAGGGGATAAAATACGGGAAGCGAGTACGGGAACAAATCTTACGCGGGCGAAGCTGCGGGCATCAGCTAGTTTATTTTATAAATCCATTCTGAACCATATTTGAATCCAATTATAATCTACCTTTTGTATTTCACCACCCTTGTACTACTGTCCTAATCACGATGAAAATAGTATAGTCTCTTTCAAATCAACTTTGTCCAAGGCAACTTTTTTCGTGTTCAGCGTGACTAAGGGTTCTTGTTCCGAATTGCCTTCAGGCGGAACGTAACGAGCACTGCGACAAGATCATGTACATGCTATAAATCTACCTGAGGTACTGGGAAAGGTAAGTTACCTACCTAAATTTTATACAATTTTTTATTTTATATTGCTTGTATATTTCTTAGCCCTGCCCGCTCAGGTTTCCGCATATAAAGATACGTTATGCATCTTAGGATAACATTCAGTGCTTATTCTGAGGTAGGTGACGTATTTTGAAATTTTCTTTTTAAAAGCGTTTGCTTGCTTCAAAAACAGATTACGTCGTTTGTCCTGTCTGCCAACAATTTGCGAAATTGCTAACGTACTGTATGTACCTAGGTGTTGGCGACTCTAACGATTTCGAATCCACAGCAAGCATTGTTCAGACCAGGTCCCATCAACATCAGGCCGCCGCTATGTAGGTACATGTCGCTTGTAATTAAACTAAATTATTAAACGATATTCTTTTGTAATATTTTTTTATGTCCCCATACTGAACAGCAGGTAGGTACTATAAAATTTACATACAACGCACGAAGTAAATAGGCATTCAATGATTTGTAGGCACATATCTCTAGTAGATATCTTCTTTTGTTAAGCTTTACTACAAAGAGGAAACATGCGTCATGGTTCTAATTCCTGTTACGTAACAATGAGCCAGCAAAGCTGTTCTATTTAGTAAAGTCAGACTAGATGGCGCATTTATATTGGCTACCGGCACTGCACAGAGTAGTGACATGAAACCAATTAGGCCAAGGTCCTATCTGAGCTCGCACTATATTGCCAGGCATATCACGCTTGTAGTAGATTTATATCTGCGAGCCTGTGTAGCTTTTGCATTCCTTTATCTATAGAACTGATTGTTGATAGGCATACCAATGTTCATTTTTAACTGATTTTACTATAGCATCATGCTATTTTCTTAACCAACTTTTCACGAAGGGTAGAATTTCGAAATATCGTGAAATACTTTTACATTTATTTTGATTCAAAACTATGCAAGTATGCTGTATAGGTATACGCTTAAATGGGCAGATTTCAAAATATCCGTTCTTATTTGATCTCCTTGTCACAAAAATACTACTGTCCAAATTAAACTCGTTTCCATTTTCAGTAGTTTCAGGTGGACGTTGTATATACCAGTTTCATTTTTGGTAGATAATTTATATTTAAATCATTATACCTATTGGCAAACCTACGGAGCTTAAGAGGGCTAACATATTTCGCGCCACATATTGCTCAGAAACCATACTTTTCATTGCATTTAAAGTCATTAAATATTTATCGTACAAACATGGTATTCACTAACATACTTAGTAAATTTAGCTCTCTAAACGTTTCATAAAACATATTTTACCTAACAACAGATTACATATAGTTAATATCAACGATTAAAATTAATTAAAATTAAATTAAATATTAAATTAATTAAATTAAATTAATTAAAAGATTGAACGCTTAGACTAAGAATATGACACCGGCTTAGACCATATATCACGGGACTAGCCTTTGCGAACCACCGCATACAAAAATATTCTGCTAGTTTTCATAGCGGGTGAAGGGGGAAACACAAAGACATATAAAATTTCATTACATGTAAAAATGTATTAATCGACAAACGCGTAATGGCTGTTGTGTGTTAATTTTTATTGTACAGTCAACTACAATGAAATGTACTAGTTTAATCATATAAAATGATGTACTGATGTACAGTGCTTTTATAAAACCAAAAGACCAAATGGTCTTGTGGCTTGGCAGAAAACAATGCTTAAGTAAGGCGCATCCTGTGGTTAGATGATCTAAGGACACCGGTAATACATCAAGGAAAACAAAAGTATCAAACTTGTTGGTAGCAACAATTGGCACTATACGGCTATGTGCGCCGCGCCGCGCTGATTTCTTACGATCGTAAAGAAATTTGAAAACCGAATTTACGCTCTTAATCATAACAAAGACCAAGAATCGCGTGGCTGAGATTGTGTCTGCTATGCAATCGTACCGGAGGCGTTTTCATAACAAACAAAAGACTTTGCCTTGGCGTACGATTCCAATATGTAGATAGATTGCTCTCTTCGTACTAGAAAATGTATACCTACCTACCTATAACATACCTACTAAGGAGCCTATTGTATATACCTTCGTGTGTTGTTTGTAGAGACTATTGTACGTACAGCACAATAGTCTCTAGTTCGCCGAAGACTATCGGCCTCCATGACCGGGGGCCTGAGGACGGTGAAACGGCTGCTCACCATCCTTACAGAAGCTGGCCCATGACGGCAGAGTGACGTAAGAGATTCACGCACGCCCCCCCTTAGAAGCGGGATTACACCCGAAACCCCCCAAAGACGCGTGATAGCACCCGAACCAACCCCTAGGTGAGGTCGCAGTGGTAGCCGTAGGTCTGTTGGGAGTCCTGGGACATCGTTCCGAGGACTTACCCGGGGCTTCCAACCATAGGCTGTTGGGCGTTACGTGAGGTTTTTTAGTCGGATGGAGTCCGGCATAGCATACATTATGGATTTTCCGTTACGTTAAAAAAAAAGTCCTCCTCTAATGTCACAGTAACTATAGTGTATTGTTTTCAAATATGCATTATAGCTATTGACTAAATTGGTAACGGATAGGGAAATCGTAATATAAACAGCGGATCCATACACATTTTCATGGACGATTTCCTCCCATTGAGATATTGTCTAAAATCGAACAGCCCTAACCATAAATATCTACTATTGACAGCTTATTCGGGAGTGCGAAGTAATATATCTTCATAACTGAAAGTGTCACTCCAGACTTCGTCCTTCATTGCCCGCGATGCCGAAGGTCCTTTAAGTTGATTAATGTGAAAAGCTGTGAGTTCAGTACCTACCGTTTCTTATACGTACACCTACATTTATATCAAAAAGTTCAATTCTGTGCTTATTTGTAAATATTTGACATTTTTTAGCCCCATTGTAACAGGGCTAACATAAAGCGTTGCCCCTCAAAAATCTCATGAAAAAGAAAACAGCTTTATGTATTACGTTTCCATTTCAACTTTAACCGTGACCAATTGCATGTCCATCCGTTTGTCATCCGTAAAAAGTTACATAGTTTTCGCTTCGCTTATGTAGGAAATCTCTTGTTGTTGAGTAGCCTTCGCTGCAAACCATAGCTGTTATATTAGAAACAATCCCTGAGCCATACCTATTAAGTACAGTGGTCGCCACCTTGTCTCTGCATCTGCTAGGACAACAGCTACTTCTATGAACCATGTTTTTGAAACTGCTGTACTTTAATTTACCCGTTCAATCACCCTCGCTTCTTGGCCAAAAGATATTTAAATTTGTTATACTTTTGCTGGTAACCAAAGCTTACTTAAATCAAGTACTACCTACTGCAGACCACTGCTAGTCGCTAGATGATTCAGAGGGACTAAGGGGTCGTCCATTAATCACGTGAGGCCCGAAAGGGGGGGAGGGGGTCTGACAAAAATCACGAAACATCACCAGGGGGGGGTGGGGGGTGTAGTGAGAAATCACGTGTATTTATTTCGAACACAACTACAGCCCTAAAATTGAAATCACTGTAATTTCTGAACAACTAAACCTACAATTCTAAAACTTGTATAGAATAATTCATAAAGCACTTAATTCCTTTCTTACATCAGAAATTAATTGAAATCAAAATACCTATGCGTTGATCATACAACACAAAAATCATTTTGTTTTTCATTGTGTCTCCCAAAGGAATCGCGCAGAATATCGGCATCAATCCGATCAATAATAATCTCAAATTATGTCAGTATTATTTAAAACGGTACTATCTAATATGTATAGTTTTGGCGTGATACAGAAAAACATACAAAAAAAAACTATTTTAGCTTCAGTATCGGATGTACTTAATGGAAGTTACATAGATAGAATTTCCGGTTAAAAAACCTTGGAAAATAATTACCAAATATATTCGACGTACAGATTTTCGACTCTATAACTTTATTATAAGTTATAAGTATATGAGACTAGTAGCCGATGCACGCAGCTGTGATCCCGTCCACCGATGATCATTTAGGGGAAGGCCCCTCTCCTTGTTCTATAGATGCCTTCAGAGCCCACCCGCTCACCGCTCTCTACCCTCTCTGCTTCCAGAGAAGCGCTCGAGAGCGGTGCGATGCGGGCGAGAACCTCGGAAGTGTTTGGAGCCCCCGGCCGACATGAATAATCTTTGGATATCCATGCCGGCTGTAGGATGAGGAGGGACACAGCGAGGTTTAGTTGGTAGGACGGTCCCTTTTCGGGACCGGGAGCCCCACATACCGTCCCGGCTGCCCCCGAAGCTAGGATGATGGTGACAAACCGCATTCCCCCGTAACAAAAAACTCGCAGCTCAGTTCACGTGCATATCGATAGTCGTGACCAAAAGCATAACGATCGCATGGAAATTCAGCCTTGATTATTGTACTTTTGTTCATAACTTCGCTTCTATTAGCCAACTGCGATCAAACCAACGTAAGATTTTAAGCTTGACAAACTGACACCTTCTTAATTAGCTCGAAAATAATGAATATTATATAGCAACACGACGGGAGTAAATGCAACGGGAAATATATTAAAATATTAATACCATATCTCTCTCTATTATGTGACGCAAATGAAGTTGCCCGGATTAGCTAGTATTCGTATAGAAGTATGGATAGATTATAACAATAGACTTCTATAAAATTAAAAAAAAACTTTGTATTTACTAAAAATACACGTGATTCGGCCCAGAGGGGGAGGGGTAATCTGAAACCTCACCAAATATCACCAAGGGGGAGGGGGGGTCCAAAAAATGCCCAAAATAACCTCACGCGATTAATGGACGACCCCTAACCCTCTGAATCATAATGGGAGTGTGATTTAGGATTATTGCACCATTAGAGATAATTTTGAAAAGCAATTAGTATGCTTACTCAATCACAAATTTAATGTAAAATGCATCCTTTGGTTTGCCGGACCAGACGCCCTAAGCGTTGGACCCCGAGAGACTACCCTCGGCCGTCAAATTTTGTTATTGTACCATGCTGGCCATATGGGTTGGTACCTAAACACAACTCTTATTTAAAACTTGAAACCAAATTTAATATGAAGTGACAAAAGCCTATGTCATAGAATTAGACCATGTTTTATCAAAACCATTGAGTGTCGACGGCTTGTCGCTCCAAACATTCCCTGTCGTTTACAGAGCTACACAATAGATACCCACTAGATACTGTCACTCAAATGTCACTATGACACATCTCCTATTTTAGTTAAAACAATGAACACTAACTAATCACTAACACGATATTAAGTTATTGTGTGTTCTCGACAAGACTCCTGACTATGTTAGTAATGAACATAAGTCGACAGTCCCCTATTCGCTTTTAGAAATAGAAAATACTTCGTATATAAAGACATTGCAAATGGCGTTGTCTATAGTCGTTTGTTAAGTGTAGTGTCCTTACAATATAGAACTAAGCATCGTTAAAACTTCTCAAGGAGAGAACTCTTGTCTTCAATACAATACTCTTTCAATTTTCTACCGGTATTATTGTATTAGTTTAAACGGCTTTTGTACTTATTTCCTTTCTCATTTTATTCCTTGTTACCTAGCCAATGCCCGTGACTCCGTCCACGTAGGTAATGAGGTTTCCCATTGGAACTTATTCCCGGGAAAAACCGTATACACTCTCCAGATATCTTCCTATCTGTGTACCAGATTTCAGCAGAATTGGTTCAGCCGTAAAGGTGTTATAGACATACAGAGTTACTTTGGCATTTATTTAGAGATTTCGACAATCGATCTTATATTGTGCGAAATTGAACTTGTTTGTTTTCTTTGTGTTATAAAATTTGATAGGTATCTGTTTTTTAAGCTATTGCATAGCTTCTATCGCGGGCCTTGCGTGGAGACCGAATCCAGAAATTGTGTCACGAAAACGAATCACACTCTCGGCTACCTTCGGCCACGTTCGTGTATCTCGTCTCGCACTTCATAATTTTTTTGTTTACGTCAATTATGAACTCTGCAGTCGTTATATATTATGTCAAATAATCCAAAAATTGATGCTTGTACCCAGAATCGATCTTGCGCCTTCTGCGTACCGATCCGCGTCTTAACCACTCGACCAAAGTTGAATTAAGAGTACTGGTCGAATTTAGAGTTCTTAATGTGAAATGACAATTTCGATGCTGTCAATTACATTAGGTGCTGTCAATTTACTTCGTCTAAATAAAAATTCGACTATAGGTGTATAGGTCAAGTATTGTATTCTCTTTGGTATAGGTATTCATTATCTATGTACAACAGTGAACTGTACTCGTATAATTTGTGTAAAAAGTGTTTTAAATATGAATAAACAAAGTGCATTTATTAATGAAGAAAGTCACGAAAAATAGTGAAAGAAAATGAGTGAGTACTCTATATATATTTTTTGTTTTGTTAATTTATATATAATACTGCTATAAAGATAACCAAACCCGGGAGTACGTTCCCATGGGAAGCTGGAAGAAAATTTCACGCTGACGTAGCCGCGAGCGCCATCTAACCCATACCTATGTACTTTAAACGTGTCATAAAAGTCACAACAATACCATACATGCATATTTCAAAGAATGTCTATTATTACCATAGATTTAGAATTTTTCGGTACATTCTAAATCTATGATTATTACCATAAAATTTGTAAAAATAGTTTTTAAGTAGATAAGAAGAAACCTATTGTTTTATCTTTTAACTAGCTGACCCTCGCAACTTTGTTTACGTCACACAAGGTCTATGAAATTAGAGGTATTTATTAATCATACTCATCAAGTAGCGTGTGAATCTGCCCTGTTTGCTTAATCAAAATAGAGCTTAATGGTTAAAGCTATTCCTCAGTATAGAATTTTCCTCAGTATAAACAATTTACATACAAACACCGGCGTGTTAGAATTTTATTACATGTATCAATGTAGTAGACGTAACGTGTATAAAATGACATCAATCAAATGTCATCAATATTCTGAAAAAGAAATTAAAAATAGAGTTCACAAACTCTTTTGAAAATACATACTGTACCTACCTTAGAGGATCGTTATGAAGATAACAGGATAGACAACAACCATCCATAGAAAATAGATGGTATAATGCTGAATACCGCAAAGAACAATCGGCGCGGCATAGAATGGGGCCTATACTGATATCCTGGAGGATTTAAATGATGCCGATGTCCTGTGCCTGCTGAGGCACACACACGCCGTCATGCATGTCTGCAGGACAACGTGCAGGACAACGAGCAGGATGAGGCAGCGAATGGCTGGACTGAAATTAAAATCAAGAGATGTGGTGGAGGCACTAATTCACGTACCTCGGGAGTGTCGTGTCAGAAACTGATGGGATAGAAGAGTACCCTACATCGTTTCGAGTCTCGCCAAGGCCAGAACAACCTTTACACAGCTGCGCCCCGTAGGCAGTAGCGAAAATGGACACGAAGAGTGAAACTCAAAACAAAGTAAACGTTAAAACTGTACTGCTAACTGCTATACGGATGCGAGACATGGAAGGTCACTAAAGACATTTCGCACCAGCTACCAGCTATAAGTCTTCGTCAAACGCTGCCTCCAATGAATCCTCGGTACATACGGGCCCGAGAACATCACGAACGTAAGACTATTGGAACGCTGCAGTGAGACCCCTATCCACCAACAGATCAAACGTCGGAAGTGTAGCTGCTGCGCTGGATTGGACACACGCTGCAAAGGGACCATGATCACATCATACCAAGGCAAGCCTTACTGAAACTACTGGTAGGGTTGCAAAAACTGTTCGATAGTAAGTAGGTACATTTATTGATAGTGGCTATAGGCTACATAACATAATGCTAAGATTAATAGGAGCGGTGCAGCAATGAGGAATGTTTCGAAAACGAAAATACATTTCATCGTTATGAGAGTATCCGTTGCGCTTCTGCGTAAATGGTTGAAGTTACATAAAAATAATTTATTACAAAATAATTGTTCTTCTTAAAAAGTTCTAAAACAAAATACCTATTAAGCTATTGCATAGCTTCTATCGCGGGCCTTGCGTGGAGACCGAATCCAGAAATTGTGTCACGAAAATAAATCACACTCTCGGCTACCTTCGGCCACGCTCGGCCACGTTCGTGTATCTCGCACTTCATATACCTACGTGTACACGTGAGCGTTTGAAAAGTCCAAAAGCCCAAAAGGCCAAAAGGCCAAAAGTCCAAAAGTACAAAAGTCCAAAAGTCCAAAAGTCCAAAAGTCCAAAAGTCCAAAAGTCCAAAAGGCCAAAAGTCCAAAAGTCCAAAAGTCCAAAAGTCCAAAAGTCCAAAAGGCCAATAGGCCAAAAGTCCAAAAGCCCAAATGTCCACAGTCAAGTAGGTACTTGGTACTTTACTTTGTTGAACATAGGCCTTAAAATCTTACTTCTTACTTCTTACTAATATTATAAATGCGAAAGTTTGTGAGTGTGGATGTTTGTTACTCTTTCACGCTCAAACCGCTGAACGGATCGGGCTGAAATTTGGTACAGAGATACATTATAGTCTGGAATAACACATAGGCTACCTTTTACCCCGGGAATAACTTCCCGCGGTAACAAATTTTACGCGGGCGAAGCTTCAGGCATCAGCTAGTATTCTTATATAGAAATAATTATACTAGCATAGTTGGTAAAAAATGCTATGTAATAGCTTTACCGCGGCAGTCCCCGAGTGCCACGTCTTTTTTTTATTAATTATATTTTTGCTTTTTAACCGACTTCAAAAAAAGGAGGAGGTTCTCAATTCGTCTGTATGTATTTTTTTTTATGTATGTTAAGCGATATTTCCGTCAATTATAGACGGATTTCAAAAATTCTTTTTTTGTTGAATAGGGTTTACTTCTGAGGTGGTCCCATTTTCACCAGGTCAGAATCTGATGCTGGGATTCAGGAGAAATCGAGGGCAACCACTGAAAATTGTAGGGACAACTAGTGCGTTTGTTAACTTTTTAATTCAGTGCTTTAATGTACTACAATTTAATGCATGTCTGGAGTCAATCTGATGATGGAACCGAAAGACAGTCGAGGGCATTCCTTAACGATTTACAGCAGCTACCTTGTGTTTGGGCTTGATTGATTTGATTGATGAGAACTTTACACTTAGATTGATAGATCCGACTTAAAAAAAAGGAAGTTCTCAATGTTTTATGTATGTTCACCGATATTTCGTCAATTATAGACGAATTTCAAATCTGCTTTTTGTTGGATAGGGTTCACTGCTGAGGTGGTCTCAATTTCACCAGGTCAGAATCTGATGAAGGGATTCAGGAGAAATCGAGGGCAACCACCGAAAATTGTAGGGACAACTAGTGCGTTTGTTAACTTTTTAATTCAGTGCTTTAATGTACTACAATTTAATGAATGTCTGGAGTCGATCTGATGATGGAACCGAAAGACAGTCCAGGGGATTCCTTAACGATTTACAGCAGCTACCTTGTGTTTGGGCTTGATTGATTTGTATCGGTGAGAACTTTCACCTAGATCCTAGATATATTTTTCGATTCACCCGTCACTAAAAATGATGAAAAAAATTTTTTCAATAAAAAATAAAACCGACTTCAAGCAAATCCTGAAAAATAAAATTTACTTACCACAAATTAATATGTATTTTGATTTATCATATTTAATTCAATATAATATTGAAGTTGGTGCCATCAATATAATACCTATTGGTTTACTTGGCGCCGACTTCAATATGATATTGAATTAAATATGATAAATCAAAATACATATTAATTTGTGGTAAGTAAATTTTATTTTTCAGGATTTGCTTGAAGTCGGTTTTATTTTTTATTGAAAAATTTTTTTTCATCATTTTTATTTACGTAGTTTTAATTTTAAGTAAATCGCTAGTCAAGAACTTAGTTTCCTCTATAACCTATTTATTAAATTTTACCTACTTACGTAAGTCGGATCTGAAAGCTCTAAGTGCTTTTCGAGGCACAATCAGGAGTGGTTTTCCATTGACTAATCCTTTACGACTCGGTTAGAGTCAAAATTGCTACGATCAAACTGTTTGCAATTTGCAAACAGTTTGATCGTAGCAATTTTCTCTCAAATCTCTCAAATCTGCACATTGCAAATGGAGCTGTTTGGAAAATGAAGAAAATACTTAATATACCTACCTACCTCTCTGCCTTATTTATTTTCCATTCTACAGTTCAGTTCCTACAATAATCTTATCCCCGAACACCATTCTAAATACGCCTTCTTCCTTCATACCCCTTCATTGCTCATTTTAACTGAAAGAACCGAATGGAGAATATTTGATCCAACTTTTACGATCTAGGTAAGTACCACTACATCCTAAAAGAATTTTCATGTCTTCATTCAATGACGGACAAAATACTCAGCTCATAATATGTTCATTTAGTTCGGACAAATAATTTTGTGGGTGAACAATCGTCTGTATTAATAAAAGTCGATTTGAACAATCTTCAACTCCAAAATGGCTGTTCCTACCTACCTATAGTGGAATTCAACAGATGTAAATAATATAGTAAACAAAGCAATTGGATCTTGACTGCTCCACAATTACTTACATTTAATTATCAATCCTGATCATAGTTGTTTCAAGGAACTCTAGTTAGATTTATGCGGACATTTCGACACTAATAAACCTTTAGATTATAGAATAATTTCATGAAAAATACTCGGATGGTAAAAATTTAAGACTGTCATTTTTGCTTGTCATTAAATTATTTTTTCTCAGACTTGTTCGTCTTTGCCATAGTGTTGTAAAACTGTTGTACTGGCCAATTGATTTTAAAAGGAGGTCATTGTTTTATCAATCTGTCAGTTCGAAAAAATGTACTTACTTTAATAATATAACTTATTGACCCAGAGAGCGACGAGTGCGAGTCTTTGGCCCTTTCACACGTACCGGTTGCCGGGTGCCGGGTACCCGGGTGTATGGCCGTGTACTAAAGCTTTCACACGTAACGGCGTGATTTGCCCGGCAACCGCTTGCATTCGCCGCCGGTTACCCGGCACCAGCTACCCGGCAACCGGTACGTGTGAAAAGGCACTTTGAGTTTGGGTCTTCGATTCTACAGTATAGACGATTTTGCTTTCGTCCGTATGTGTGTGTGCATGTCAGTTTCGGTCTAGAAGACGCATTTGTTAACCAATTTAACAATTTAACCAAAGGCGTCTACACATTTTATCATCCCTAAACTAATATACTCGTATCACTTTATTATAATATAAAATAATTAAAATCTAAATTTCAAAATACATGTCATATATGTCATATATCTGACGAATTTTGTATGCTCTGAGGTTTGCAACATACACGCCGTGATACACTTGCACTATATTGTTTCACTTACGCAAAATAACATGCTATCACCGTAAGTTCTACTATGTGCTGCTGTTATAATATTATCATTGGTTCTAGACCACCAAAACAATAACACGAAG
The DNA here is from genome assembly GCA_933228765.1 of Miltochrista miniata. Taxonomy (NCBI): domain Eukaryota; kingdom Metazoa; phylum Arthropoda; class Insecta; order Lepidoptera; family Erebidae; genus Miltochrista; species Miltochrista miniata. The sequence continues at coordinate 15,038,060 of OW121751.1, read as the reverse complement.
AGATTTGATATGACTATAAGTGTTTGTGTGGGTGGTCTGATAATATTTCGAGTGGTAACTACCCGTCGCTGTCGCAGTCCTTGGGTGTGCGGTTGCCAGTAGAAAAATATCATCAACTTGATTCCTATTATCATTTCATAACATTTGTTTTTTTGACTTTCCTTTGTATGGATTAACTAATTTAGTTAATGCTTTTTTTTTTGTTCTTGACATTGAATACTGCGACATATTGAATTTTAATTTCTATTACTGTTATACTTTATTATAATTTTCATAATTTTTTTTTTCATAGCAGTCAAACTGTTATTACCTTTTTTGTTAACTAATATTGGATATTGTTGTTGATCTAACATTGATATAATCATATCAATCTTTCTATTTATTTTTGTTTTTCATAAAAATTGATACTTACTCCTTTGCCTATAAAAAATGAGTTCCTCAACTGCCTTGTTGCGATGTCCCCACTGCCCAGAAACTTTGCGCACTTTTAGTTTACACGGACTTAGGGTCCACATAGGCCGCATGCACAAAAATGAACAGCGAACTGGGACTACATCACAGACCCTTCCGTCTTCTCCCGATTTACAGCTACCCAGTCAGGATGTTCAGCTGCCACAAGTGCCTCACCCCTGTCCCCTGGAAAGGCTTGCTACTTTGAGAGCTTCTACGACAGTGATGAAGCATGTACCTAAAGGAGCTCGAAACCAGGCAGCGGGCAAACTGTGTGGAATTATTGACAAGTGTGTCAGTAATAATGGCGAGGAGGACTGGACGGAGCTTCTTTCTTTTGCATATGGAGCACTGCGGGTGCCTTCAAAAGATGCAACAGGTAACCTAACAGCAAAAGTAAAGGCGAACATTGAAACTTTTGGATCGAATTGGTTCCCCGAAGAGCCGGGAGGAGCTGGGCTTTCTGGGGGTCGGGTTGGTCAGGGCCAAATAAAGGTAATCGAGAACAAAGTTTATGAAGGCGATCTTCGTGGGGCTGTCCGATTATTAATTTCTAACGACTCGTTTGCACAGCACGGTCCGGAGACACTCGATGCACTCCGTATAAAGCACCCTGCCCCATCACGTTTGTTGGACTTTCCACCGTTGCCGGACACGTCATTTTCGGCTGTCACAGTTTCGGTGAAGGAGGTGACAATGGCATTGAGCAGTTTTTATAGCGGCTCTGCGGCGGGCTTAGACGGCTTACGACCCGGACATTTAAAGCAGCTCACGTCGGGGTCGGCGGGCGTGAATGGGCAACGGCTGTTGGAGTGCTTGACAAAACTGGCAAATTTTTTACTAAGCGGGCAGTTAAATACCGTCGTCTGTCCTTATTTGTACGGTGCCTCCCTTTGCGCGCTCAAAAAGAAAGATGGTGGGGTTAGACCAATAGCAATCGGGAGCGTGTTCCGTAGATTGACGGCCAAGCTAGCGTGCCGGTCCGTGAGGGAGACGATGTCGGAGTATTTGAAACCGCACCAGCTGGGATTCGGGACGCCGCAGGGTTGTGAGGCCGCTATTCATGCCACGCGTGCATTCGTCATGGACCCTGCTCGTTCAGACTGCGTGCTACTTAAGCTCGATATTCGAAACGCATTTAACACGCTAGAAAGAGACGCTCTTTTGATCAATGTTAAGGAACAGATTCCCTCTCTCTATCCCTTTCTTTTTCAAGTATATTATTATCCCTCTAATCTCTTCTTCAATAACAGTTTAATTTCTTCTCAAGTGGGAGCGCAGCAGGGGGATCCGCTGGGGCCCCTCGTTTTTAGTTTGGCGATCCATAAAGTCATCATGGAGCTTAAATCCGAACTAAATTTATGGTATTTAGACGATGGGACTCTTGGGGGTTCACCGGAAGATGTTTACCAGGATCTAAACGCTTTGATTTCTCGTTTTAGAGACCTGGGTCTGGAAGTGAATCCCTCTAAATGCGAATTTTTCCCATGCTGTCCTGAAGCCCGCAATTGCTTTTCACAATTCACTTCCCTATTGCCTGGCCTTAAGGAAATCTCACCTCACTCTTTCACCCTTTTAGGGTCTCCTATCTTCCCTGATGGAGTGCCAGATGCTCTTTCCTCCCATAATAAACTTCTTCTTAACGCTCGAGAGCGTCTCAAAGCTCTTTCTTCTCATGTAGCGATAGTGTTACTGCGCACATGCTTCGCCCTCCCGAAGATGGCATATCTTTTGCGGACTGCGCCTACCTGGCTCTATCCAGTGGAAGTCGCGTCATTTGACGATAATTTGAGACACACAGTCGAGTCTATTTTAAATATATCTCTGAATGAGTTTCAGTGGACTCAGGCGACTCTTCCTATCCGGCACGGGGGCATAGGGGTGCGATGTGCGCGGGATGTGGGCGTGCCAGCTTTCTTGGCGTCGGCGCATGGGGTAGCGGACCTCGTCACTTTAATCCTTCATCCTAATGGTGACGGGGCGACCGTGCCCTTTGCAGCCGATGCTGAGGCAGCTTGGTTTGCCCTCAGTTCGGCGGCATCGAGCCCTGCTGATCCTCACGTTCAGCACGCTTGGGATGATGTCATCAGCCGGAGTGTTAGGGAGCGGTTGGTGGGAGTCGCCTCGGGGGCTGATCTGGCCAGGCTGTTGGCTGTTTCACAGCCGGAATCGGGGGCATGGTTGCACGCGCTACCTTCGCCTCATCTAGGCACCCTGTTGGACGACAATTCTTTGCGGGTGGCGGTAGCTCTTCGCCTGGGCTGCAAGGTGTGTGAATCCCATATATGCACCTGCGGTTCCATGGTGGGGGAGTGCGGCCACCACGCACTGAGTTGCCGTAGGAGTGCAGGTAGGTTTCCGCGTCACCATGCTCTCAATGACATTATCCGGAGAGCCTTTATATCTGTGGATGTGCCGTGCCAGTTGGAGCCGCCCGGCTTAAGTAGATCCGACGGCAAGAGGCCGGACGGTGTGACTATGGTACCGTGGAAAAATGGCAAGTGCCTTTTGTGGGATGCCACATGCGTAAGCACAGTCGCCCTAAGTTACCTAAGTCGTACCGTCTTGTCTCCAGCAGCTGCTGCCGAAGACGCCGCGAGTAAGAAATGTAATAAATATGCTGCTTTAACAAAGCAATATATATTTTCTCCCTTCGCCGTAGAGACGATGGGCAGTTGGGGTGCAGACGCAAAGAATCTAGTTAAGGAATTGGGAAATCGATTAAGAGTTAAGACAGGAGACTCTCGCTCCGGATCGTATCTGGTGCAAAGGTTGGCCATCGCGATCCAGCGTGGCAATGCCGCCAGTTTAATGGGCACCTTTGCACCGGATACGGTAAGGGGCGAGTTATGTAATTAGAATTAAGTAGTTTAAGTTTTGACAAAAATGTAAATGACATGTATTTTGAAATTTAGATTTTAATTATTTTATATTATAATAAAGTGATAGATGATTAAAATATATTTAATATACTCGTATTATTGTAAATAAATGATTATACTATTAAATTTTCTAAAAGTTTCTTTTTTTTTAAAGATCCTTTAATTAAATTAATATAAAAAGTTATTGCACATAATATATATAGATATACCGAATTACATGATTTGATGAATTTGGCGATTGATTAACCGAAGTAAATGAATGTACGGTGAACTAAATATAACTCAATGATTACTTACATAATTAGAATCAGTTTAGTTACAACACTATGATCATAGACAACTTCTGTCAAAACATGACATGTTTACATGATTGCTGAGCTGTCCAGAAAAAGACTATACCTGGTTACCTTTTGGCAACCTAATTTCAGGTCTTTTACTCCAATCTATTGTAACGTTTGTGATTTTCTGAATAAGGTTGTATTTTTAACCGACTTCAAAAAAGGAGGAGGTTACTCAATTCGACCGTATATTATTTATTTTTTTTATGTTTGTTCGCGCAGAACTCCGTCGTTTATGGACCGATTTGAATTTTTTTTTTTCGTTCGAAAATAGATACTTCCAAGGTGGTCCCATTTTAAGGAAGTCAGGATCTGATGATGGCATCCTGGAGAAATCGAAGGTAACTTTTAAAAATTGTAGGGGCATCTTGGGCGTTTGTATTTTTTTTTGTGAAAAGCTTTAAAGTAGTACAACTTAATGAAGGTCTGGAGTCGATCTGATGATGGAGACGAAAGAGACGAAAGACAGTGGAGAGAATTCCCTAACGATAAACAGCAGTTACCTTGTGTTTGGGCTTGATAAATTTGTACTGTCGAGAACTTAACACCTAGGTAGATAGATTTTCAGTCTACACGTCACTAAAATAGTGAAAAAAAAATTTTTAACAAAAAAGAAACCGACTTCAAACAAAACTAAAAACTAAAAAATAAAATTAACTTGGCATAAAGTTAGTATATTCTGATTTATCAGATATCATTAAATATAGTACTGAAGTCGGTGCCAATATGACTATGAGAGAGCTAAATAATGCCTACCTAAGCCTACATAGTTTTACTGAGCAGTATTGGGCACCGATTTCTGTATTATATTTAATGATATCTGATAAATGAGAATATACTAACTTTATGCCAATTTAATTTAATTTTTTAGTTTTTAGTTTTGTTTGAAGTCGGTTTCTTTTTTGTTAAATTTTTTTTTATACTTAAAGTATGTAAGAAAATTAATTGTCTGAATATTCCTATGGGAATTAGATAAAGTCATCAATGCGAAATTAAAGCGGGTACTATGTCTGTACATAAACTGTAAAGAGGAAAGCTTGCTTGTTTGTAATCGTTGAACTCTGAAAGTACTGAACCGCGGTTAGCGGAGCAATAACAATAACTGTCAAAAATATCTATGTGGGATGTGCTACATATTACAAAGTAGGTGCTTCAAGGTTCATAGTACATTATAGCCGAAGCAGAGCTTTTATATAAAGTCAATTCCTATTAGACGATAAAGTGCGTCATCGTACCAAATTTACATGAACTGTCTTTTGGGATGTTGCCCCTTCAGCCGATCGATGTCGCAGTCGACAGTAGGGAACGACCACTCATTCATCATAGGGCCCGCACCAAACACCCTTTATTCACAGTAATTCCAACACCCACCGAACTTTAGGACCGCACTTACCCAAATCGTTTTGAATACTAACAATAAGGAGATAGGCATTCACTCGATCGCGAGTCCCTCATTCCGATGTGTTCTCATTTAGAATGTCTTATTAGGAAGTCTGTGTAATTTCGTTTCTCCATCTATAAAAGGTCTCTACCTTTTACACCGCACTATTTTTGTAAGTAGTTAGGTGTATTTCAAATTTTAACCAAATTTACCACCCAATTTTTTACATTTAAGGTCAACAACATCTTCTACCTAAGTACCTATACCTACCTAATACCTACGTATTCTGTTTATAATTTAGATTAATGGCTTTGGTAGAACTTGCTTCACATCTTGAATGAAAGATATCTGTGCTAACCTTTGAAAATGCTGTAAGGCGCAACTGAACAAATTCAAACAGTAAGTAACGTGGTAGGTAAATATATTGGTGTTTTCATTAATTCTTCTTTGCCTCGTATCTTTTAATTCCTATATTCACTAATGTCTTAAATTAATGAACAATACACTGTCCTATTATATTTAACCCTAGTATTTTTTTTATACCACAAAGGTGGCAAACAAGCATTCGGCCCACCAGAAGGACTGGTGGTCACTGCAGCCTATGAACGTTTGCAACACCAGATGCGCCACACTCGCGCTGCCGACCCTGAAAAAACCTTCTTTTGAAGAACCCCATACTGTAAGTGAGGTAAATAAAGAAGATTAGTTAGGTACACACTTATATCACCTACCTTAAACGGACGCAAGCAAAGCTCTTTGTAGCATCTCACAAAACCACTAGCAACTAAAGTTTCTCCACAGTACCTAGGCAACTACTTTCAGTACAATAATGTGGATTAAGAGCTTTAGCAAGACCGACTAAAGTGCTACCTACTGTTATCAAATGTAGAATAGTCGAGAAGAAAGCAATCTCACAATTCAATGCACGTATAAAGAGCCAACAGACCTTAGACCATATATCACGGGACTAGCCTTTGCGAACCACCGCATACAAAAATATTCTGCTAGTTTTCATAGCGGGTGAAGGGACAAAGACATATAAAATTTCATTATATTTAAAAATGTATTAATCGATAAACGCGTAATGGCTGTTGTGTGTAATTTTTTATTGTACAGTCAACTACAATGAAATGTACTAGTTTAATCATATAAAATGATGTACTGATGTACAGTGCTTTTTATAAAGCCAAAAGACCAAATGGTCTATTGGCTTGGCAGAAAACAATGCTTAAGTAAGGCGCATCCTGTGGTTAGATGATCTAAGCAACAGACTGAATTGCCGCAGTATTCTGAATCGGCGAATTTGGAACTACTAACGAACTACGCTTAATGGGATTATACGGAACACTGGTTTCAGAAGATCCTTAGAAACCTCTTGTCTTGTAAGGTCAATGGTTTTGCATTTAAAAAGTTTTCAATAAGGTAGACTGGTATAAAACAAAAGGTGAAATGTGGGCATGTAATATGTCTCTGCCTACCCCTTCGGGGATAAAGACGTGACCATAGGTATGTATGTAGACTGGTAGAGTATCTTAAAGTAAGCATAGGTGAAGATTAGTTTTCAAAATTCCTAATTCGTTGTATCTACTCAGAAACATAACCAATAGGTAGGTACTAGTTGCTTGTAGAATATTGTAAAATAAGTTGCTTGGTTTACTAGATTAAGATATTTCAACAAATATATCTAATTAGGTACCTACTGTAAGTAAAGTAGTTTATCTAGTAGGTACTACATACGCTACGCTACGTGTGGGTAGGTACTAATTTGGGCAACTCTATATTTATGGAATAGTGGATTCAAATGAACAAGGGTGGATTAAAACCACTCTAAGGATTCCACACTTATGGGCTCCCCTCTATGGGTATTCGGTCGATAGCTAAAGGAACGGCTTAGGTCAACGAAAGTTCAATAATATGTATGGGAATGTTTTACGTAGCGTTCCTGTTTTAATAGTGATCAGACACATACCTAGTATTATAATTCCTATAAATATGGGGAATATATAGTTGGCTAAGGCTAACAAATCAGTGCCTAGGTTTGTTTGACCTGTAACTTTTTTTATCAAAGTATAGAACGGTGGAAAGCGTTCCCTTAAACCGTTCTCAACAATAAAACCGGCCAAGTGCGAATCTAAAATATCACGTTTGTTGAGTATGAAAGATAGATATACCTATATTGAGACAGATAGTCAGACAGAGAGACAGACGGACAGCGAAGTCTCATGAATAGGGCCGTGTTTACCTTTTGGGTACGGAACCCTAAAAATAACACAATCTGTTGCTGTACTGAAAGTGGCATTTATTGCAGTAGGTAGGTGTGGGGTCGATGGGTGTATATATTGGTTTAGTGTGGGTGGCGTAGGTTGTCTTGTCAGACAGATTTGCCTGTACAAACGATGACCCGTGGGCGACCATTGAATCTAGTATTTAAAAAGGCATTGACTGTCTACGAGTAATCCTGAAGTAGTGCGTAATTCCCGTGGTAATTTAAGGTTCAGAGACCACTTGTGCGGATTAGAAGTGAAATTGGCTATGTTTGCTGTTATGTTTTCCTATTAAAATAACGCGACATGATTAATTCATCTTGATGAGTATAGGTACTTGGGTACCTAGACCCAAATAGATTCCTGCTATGATCTTAACTAATGAAGAACTGAACAGAAATGAAGGTGGTTATAGCAATATAGTTTTTGGGAATTTTGATTTATTTCATGGTCTGGTCATATCCGTAGTTCAGGCTAAAAAATAGTAGGTACACAAAAAAGGTGATCAAATTACGATCGAATACAGTTCACCAATTGATTCATTCAAATAACAAAAAACAAATCATGATCATCACCTATGTAGGTACGTCATAAAACACTGCAACAAATAATATAACCCTCCATAAACTCTAAACTAAACCAATAAGAAATAATAACCCCTACCTTTTCCTCCTTCGTAAAAGATAAGCCGTTTATTTAAACGACGATTTACATTTAGAATTTTACGAGTAGATCGAGTCGGGAAGACTCGGGTTTTTTGTGGATATCGTAAGAACGATAATTTAGATGCTATTAGGCAGCAGTCTACTTCTAGATAGGTAGGTATAGATATTCTTGACTAGTTAGCTATTGCCCAGTGTGGCGACGGAATCACGTATAGCGACGGGTAAGAGTACAAAATTTCGCCACCCCAATACTTCCCGAGGTTGTCGTAAGAGGCAACTAGTGAACACTTTCGCAAAAAGATTCATTGCGTAAGAAGGAAAACTCGAAATGAAACCCGGTTGTCAGTACCTAAAATGACAATCGTTAAGCCAAGTTGAAGGACTTATGGGCGGCTTGAAAAATTTTAACTGTGGGTCGCGGCGACCTGCTCCTGTCCATTTAACACTGCAATAGGCTCACCACCTATTACGTGGGACATAAAACTATAAGGTGAAATGTGGGCGTAGGCTCTGCCTACCCCTTCGAGGATAAAGGCGTGATTATATGTATGTTGACTAGCTAGTGTCCTACAACTTCGCCTGTGACACCGTAGCACCCTTTTTTTTACGTGAAGATATTCCTCATCCATGCTAGGCCAGACTCTTACCGACTACCACTACCTACCGCCAGGAGCCCCGTAAGAAACCGTAGCGTAAATTTAGCTTATATTATACATTAAACATACCTTCGCCCGAGGAACTGGGAAGATGAAAATTATACTTACATCCACATTTTTTCCTGATAGCATTATGCAAGCCTACACTGTCACGGGGCTTTTACAAAGAGCAAATAATTACAATGTCTGCAGCTCGAGCACATTTCACAATAATGTATGCAATTTTTTTTTTTACATTTATTACTGCATTTTAATTTGAAGTATCATTACGCTACTACCTAAGGGAGCCTTAGGTAGTAGCGTAATGATATTTCAAATTAATTTAGCTTTCTAATGCAGATGAATTTTTTAAATCGTTTCAATAGTTTCAGAGTTCATATGTTACAATCTAACTAATATTTTCTCTATATAGTCATTTGCTTTACAATTAGGTACATAGGTACTACGTTACAATTACTACGAAAAATTAATTTTATTTCGTTCCTAATGCTGACCACTCAATTTTTTTATGATTTATGTATTTTAACAAAAAAAAAGCAGTTATTTTCACATTTGAAACAAATAAATCACAAAAGTAACAACCAGGTCATTATTTAGAACTAAGGTAGATATTGAATTATAAATATCTACTAAAACTTACGTATTCAAGGATAAACCGAAGTATTTATTTACACAATCACGATGTACCGTACACTTCGCTTTTCCACTGAGTGTTATGCCCTCAGAGCGACGAGGGCGGGCGCATTACGTAGCGAAAGCTCCCCTACTGACGAAGGCTGCGACGCTCGGCTTTACGCTACCCTACATACCCTTCTACCCCACCCTCAAACACCACTACCTAGCCTGCCAAGTACGGAACAACGAAATGAAACTAATTTTAATAAAACCTATAAATGTCATCGTATTATCTCTAGTAGAAAAGATGCTTTAATGATGGGATAACTGCTATAAGGAATAAGGATTTCCTAAGTACAATACTTAGGAAATCCTTATTAGACCATTAAAGGAGCCAATTTGTCTAAGAGACAATCGTATTGTTTACGTGAATTGAACTATTATGAAACTGCATTCGTCAATCAATCAAAGGACCGGCGCGCGGCGGCGGCGGTTGCCCATGCTTACGGTTCTCAAACTAAGTAAATTTATAGGGGTTTACTTCTGTTCAGCATATTGGTAATTTTACTAACCCTTTAGCTGTTAGTTTATATGGTTTATACCTATCAGAAAGCAAGCATATTACTAAAGCGGCAAACAAGATTTCGGCTTACTAAGCAACCTGATGGTTGGTTATCGTAGTCTCTTGGACGTTTGCAGCTTTAGAGGCGCTACACACGGGCTGCCGACCTAGACGCAGGTTGCTGGAAGCTATTATATAAAGCGTCCAACGCTGTTCTAAAAGGCTTCCTAAGCTATAATAAATAGCGTCATGAATGCTTTAGGCAGGGCCGTCTTAACCGGGGGTTCAGAGGCGCGGCCGCACCCGGGCGCCGAGCCCGAGGGGGCGCAGGCCGAGCTCTAAACATTTCGATATGTCCTTACCTAATTAAACTTTAACTCACAAGTACAATATTAACGCCATTCCCCTGTTTCGTAAACTAACGTCAAATAATCACCTACATGCATATAAATATAGGCATCACTCATATTAAATTACCATTGTATTATTGTCACTTTTGCCTCTCGGCACGTGTCATACCGCTCACGATAAGCAAAGTAAGATAGCTCTTGTTTCGATATACATAACAATTAAATTTATTTAACACTAGCGGATGTCACGCGGTTTCACCCACGTAGTTACCGTTTCCGTGGGAATACGGGAATTAAAAAAAAATAACATATGTTCACCGCAAAGAGTGTAGCTTCCCAATAGTGAAAGAATTTTTCAAATCGGTCCAGTAGTTCCAGAACCAAATCAAATCTTTCCTCTTTATAATATTAATATAGACGCATACGGCAATATCTCCATTCCAAAGACGTTTGATGCGCCCTTTGACATAGGCGCCTGGCACCCGCACTCCTGGCACCGGCCTCTATAATTAGGTGTTTAGGGTGTAAATTGTAATTCTTGCCACCTTAATCCTTTCTTAGTGGATCCCTAGACCATACAAGGAACCTATTTGCCAAATTTGGACTTTCTAGTCCCAGCGGTTTGGGATGTGCGTTGATTATCAGTCAGTCAGGACATTCACGTTTATGCTACTGCTCCACCTGCATCTTAACGCGATTAACACCATAATAGCACTTCAACGTAGATGTGGCCAAGGTTTTAACGTGGTAAATTACAAACGGCATTAGTAATGGCATTAAACGATAGGCGATAGCTCGGGCTGTCGGTTTTTTTCGACACATCAAAGGGTTTTAGCAGGAAGTTTTGCGCGCTAAGCGATGTTGGCTACATTAACGCCAGTTAACGCCATCTCATTTCACGGGCATTCATCTAAAAAATTAGGGCTTACTCTATGATTGCTTTACACATTATGTATAAATAATATACTGTAGAAGTCGACTTGTCTATGACTAGTTTTCTAATATAAAATGGCGTGCAATGTAGTGGACGGCCCTAGAGCAGCCAGTGTACCGCCGCGTGCAGACGTGTCTGCACCGGTGCTCGGGCCTCTAGTACGGTTTTGTATTTTTTGATTCCTTTCAACCGCACCTGCGCCCGGTAGTGACCCCGGAACAACACGACGTGCTGCCTGGCTTTGGTTCCCGGTCTGCCACCAGCGGCAAGCCCCGGGGACCGGGTTGGGTGGTATCGGCGTGCCGGGGCCACGACCTAGGCCGCACTTCACGGTACACCTGCGCCGTGACTCCGCCCTGCAAGATGGAGCGAAAGCGGCTTTACCCGCCGCCGAGACGCGCCACCCGGCCTCGTGTATTCACGAGGTCGGCGAACCCCGCGCTGTTTAACGCGGCGGTGAAAGCCGCAAACTTGACTCCAGTGCCCGTGCCGCGAATCAACATCGTCGCGGGGCCAGCGTCCGGTGCCGGGGAGGAGATGTTTGTCGCCAGTTCGGTGACACGCACACCCTCCCCGTCACTCGACGCGCCCTCCACCAGCCGGGACCCAAGACTACTCCGAGCCACAACGGAACGTACCCTGACACCTGACGCCCAGCAACAGCTGTCACCTGACTCCCCAATGGAGACCAGCCACCTTCGGATGACGTTTGAGGAGCTGGCCGCGGTCAACGCGGCTAAGCAACTCGCGTCATCCGCAACGAAGATGAAGACCTCACCCACGCCCCGCCCTCGGAAAACGTTCGCCGAGTCAGCGGCGAACAACGAGGCGAAGAAGCCGGCGACGGTCGCAACCGGAGCGACCACGCCGCCAACACCATCGGCAGCAGCTGCAGCTCCGGACATCCAAAGCCGGAAAGCCCGATACCCCCCGCTCGTCGTGGAGGTATTGCCTAACTGGTCGACGCACTTCAGGGAACTGAAGTCAGCGCTCGGCCACGCACCCAACGTGCGCCCCTTTGGCAAGGGGGTTAGGTTTTTACCGAAAACCGACACGGAGTATCGGGCGATCCAGAGCTACCTCACTCGGCTGGAGGGAGAGAGCGGAATCTCTTGGTTTAGCTACTCCCTCCCAGCGGAACGCAGTATGAAGATTGCCATCAGGGGCCTACCGGCCAATACTGACCCACAGGCGGTGGAGGATGCGCTGCGCGAGCTCGGGTACAGCCCAGAGCACGTGCGTTCCATCCCCGCACGCCCCGGACGACCAGGGTGCCTACTGTTCGCGCAGCTGCAGCGGACACCCACCACCATCCCGGGCATATACGAGGTGCAGGAGCTCCTCTGTATGCCCGGTATCAAGATCGAGGCCTGGCGTGGACGCAAGGGCCCGGCGCAATGTCACCGGTGCCAGCAGTTCCGCCATTCCTCACACAATTGCCACAGGCCCCAGGCCTGCGTGCGTTGCGGTGAGGGACACGCTGCCAAGGACTGCCCGCGTCCCCTTGCGGAGAAGCCCACCTGCGCCAACTGCGCGGGTGACCACACGGCGAACAACGCCAACTGCCCCGTGTTCCGCAAGGAGACGCGGAACAAGCGCGCCGGTACCATTGCCCGTACCAGCGCCCACGCCACCCCTGCATCGAACGAGGTCAACGCCCCCGGCTCGCTCATGGCTGCCGCAAACCAGCCACAGCAGCAGCCGGGTGCGAAACGACGGAGGAAGCGCCGCGGTCGCCGCGGGCGCAAGCCCGCCAAGGCGCCTGAGGAGGCTCCCCCCGTCGCCGCACAGCCTGTGCCGCTCGTGGCCGCCGCCCCCGCAAGGGGGATGGCGGTGCGCGTGGCCCAGCCCCAGCCCACCGGATCGCCACAGGTCAGCCTGTACGCCGTCGTCAGCACCCTGCAACAGGTGCTGATGGCGCTCGAGGAACAGCGAGACCCCATCCCGCTGATCACCAGGTGCATGTTGGAGCTCTGCAACTCGCTTGTATGAGCACAACATGCGCCCACCCGGCCTGCCCACGTCTACTACTCCACGTCGAGTAGTTAAGACTGTGGGCCGGCCCAACCCGGACACGACCGCTCCCCGTCGCTGGCTGATGGGCGCTCACTGGCGTCAACACCAGTGAGCTCGACCTCGCCGTGCGACGGGTCGTAGCCTCACCGGATCGGAGACGTCGCGGTGGCCGGCCGGCCTACGTGCGCGGGCACGGCCGCGCCGCAGCGACGCCCATCCACTTGGACCATCACGGACGCCTAGCGTCCCACCCAGTGACCCGCCTGTAGTTGCAGGCGGCGTTGAAACTACTAGAAGAGGCAGAAGAGCCTATATTAGTTACCCCGGGGCCCCAACGGGTCCGCGTGGAAGACCTCGACGGGGACGGCCCTTTTTCGACGGTCGACCGCTGCAGAGTAAAGAACTACACACCCTGGTGATCAGTGTGACCCATGTGATATCAGTGTCGCCGTGATAGTAAGAATGTTCTAAGTTACTTACTTATTAGCTACTTGTGTAATGATTACGTTCAGGGTGTAGTAAATTTGTTAAATAAAGTGATAGAAATCTGCTTTGTTAATCTCCGTGTATATTTTTTTATTAACATTCCTGGTGATTGCTAACATCAGAAGTGGGATTCTTACCTAATCGCCCACTCACCGAGTCGAACGAGAGGTATCATGAAACATAAGGAACGTAATCATTACAAAGTACCCTCTTTTAGTGAGTTGTGTATGTTTTACGCAATTTGTTTGTGTTTTCTCGTGTAATTATGCCTAAAACGCATAATTCAAGCCGTAAATTGCATAGTGGATTGATGATTTGAGTGGACCATCGTGAGTGCCACGTGTCGTGTAATTGGTCACGAAGGGTATTACGGGAATACCGTTCGTAGCCGTCGCGATCCTAGACACCGCCATCGCGGTCTCGGATCCGATCTCGTTCGTAGTTGCACGCACGGTATCCTTAAAAGTGAGATGTTTCTACAACTTGCCATAAAGGAAGCGAATTAGTACCGAAAGTGGCAAGCCCGTGAACTTTTCAAACGTTACAAATGATTATGGACGCGATTCAAGCGTTCAACCCCTTTAGAATGCAGTATTTTATGACTCTAATTTTGACCCGTTAATTCACGAATTGACGCGTGGTGCGATTAGGTTTGTGCACAGTTAATCAATCGTTGAAGTGACTAGAAACTGTCCTTTGTCACTCTCCTATACAGTAACGGTGATAATCCTCCTGTCCGCCGATCCGGGAGTTCTAAATCAACGCGAGGGGCGTTGTTGAGCGCTAGAAGCACTATTCGACGCTATGCGCGTTGGTGTGCGCTGCACGCGCTAGTCTACACGACGCGCGCTGCAAGCTGGTCTACGCGACGTGCGCTGATGGGCGCTTTACGCGCTAGTCTACACGACGTGCGTTGGTGCGCGCTACAAGCGCTAGTCTACGCGATGCGCGTTGGTGTGCGCTGCACGTGCTAGTCTACACGACGCGCGTTGGTGAGCGCTACAAGCGCTAGTCTGCGCGATGCGCGTTGGTGTGCGCTGCACGCGCTAGTCTACACGACGCGCGTTGGTGAGCGCTACAAGCGCTAGTCTGCGCGATGCGCGTTGGTGTGCGCTGCACGCGCTAGTCTACACGACGCGCGTTGGTGAGCGCTACAAGCGCTAGTCTGCGCGATGCGCGTTGGTGTGCGCTGCACGCGCTAGTCTACACGACGCGCGTTGGTGAGCGCTACAAGCGCTAGTCTGCGTGATGCGCGTTGGTGTGCGCTGCACGCGCTAGTCTACACGACGCGCGTTGGTGAGCGCTACAAGCGCTAGTCTGCGCGATGCGCGTTGGTGTGCGCTGCACGCGCTAGCCTACACGACGCGCGTTGGTGAGCGCTACAAGCGCTAGTCTGCGCGATGCGCGTTGGTGTGCGCTGCACGCGCTAGTCTACACGACGCGCGTTGGTGAGCGCTACAAGCGCTAGTCTGCGCGATGCGCGTTGGTGTGCGCTGCACGCGCTAGTCTACACGACGCGCGTTGGTGAGCGCTACAAGCGCTAGTCTGCGCGATGCGCGTTGGTGTGCGCTGCACGCGCTAGTCTACACGACGCGCGTTGGTGAGCGCTACAAGCGCTAGTCTGCGCGATGCGCGTTGGTGTGCGCTGCACGCGCTAGTCTACACGACGCGCGTTGGTGAGCGCTACAAGCGCTAGTCTGCGCGATGCGCGTTGGTGTGCGCTGCACGCGCTAGTCTACACGACGCGCGTTGGTGAGCGCTACAAGCGCTAGTCTGCGCGATGCGCGTTGGTGTGCGCTGCACGCGCTAGTCTACACGACGCGCGTTGGTGAGCGCTACAAGCGCTAGTCTGCGCGATGCACGTTGGTGTGCGCTGCACGCGCTAGTCTACACGACGCGCTGCACGCTGGTCTGCGCGACGTGCATTGATTGCGCTACACGCGCTAGTCTACGCGATGCACATGGGTGTGTGCTACATGCGCGCACCCTCAGCCGCGCGGTCAGGTAGTGTAGTGCCAAGCTTACGAAAGGTAAAGGCTTTATAATTTTCACCTATTCCCTTAAAACTCTTACAGATCCGACAAGTTCTAGATCTTGTAGGATATTTTCGTAGGCATATCCAGAACAGTGCTACAAGGTTTAACTGAAAAGATTATTTGGAGTTCACATTAATAACAAATTAGACAAGACTTTATACGATGTCTGACGATGACGAGAGTGACCAGTGAACCCAGAATCAGAACCTCCCACGGAGGTTCACACGGAAGCAAGTTAGGTACGCAGGTTAGTAGTAGTACTGACCTATGCTGATGATGGGAAGCGTGTGGTAGCATACTCCATTCGGTAAAGTAATCGTTAGCTGTCGTAAAGGCTTCATAACACTTTTGCTATAACTTTGTTAAGTTACCCTCAGCATATTTGTTATTACTTTATAAGGCATATCCAGAACAGTGCTACAAGGTTTAACTGAAAAGATTATTTGGAGTTCACATTAATAACAAATTAGACAAGACTTTATACGATGTCTGACGATGACGAGAGTGACCAGTGAACCCAGAATCAGAACCTCCCACGGAGGTTCACACGGAAGCAAGTTAGGTACGCAGGTTAGTAGTAGTACTGACCTATGCTGATGATGGGAAGCGTGTGGTAGCATACTCCATTCGGTAAAGTAATCGTTAGCTGTCGTAAAGGCTTCATAACACTTTTGCTATAACTTTGTTAAGTTACCCTCAGCATATTTGTTATTACTTTATAAGGTTACTCTCAAATTGACAAATCATAAAAATGGTCTGCTACTTTTTTCCGAGAGGCGCCCGATTGTCGATCCGAATACAAGATTCCGTTTTCCAGTAAAAGAAAAAATGAGTTCTACTGCCACTGTGCTGATTATATCAATCGAAATTATATTGGTCAGATCAGTAAAATATCAAGGCTTCTTGACTGGACACGAAAAGAATAGACTGCAGAGGGCATGGTTCTGTCACATGAAGTAGTGTACCAAAACGAGTTTTTCGATCAACTTGCGTAAATGTGTTTTACTTAGAACAGAGCGAGCTACACTTAGGGAGTCTCTGAGAGATAACATCCGAAACAATGTTATCTATTAGAGAACCAGAGTAGTCAACATAGCTCGCAGAGTAAGTGCATCATAGTGGCCATGGGCTGGCACATCTTTAGTAGAACCAACGACCTGGACAAGGCCGTAGGAAAGGATGCGAAAGGCGTAGAACCGTGTAAATTGGGAGAGGTCTACATCCAGCAGTGGTCTGCTGTAGGCTGATTTGATTGATGATTGATTGAGAAGTCATAAACTTGTGCTTCTTGAGTTTTTTTTTAAGAACATAAAACCCCGTTTCCAGTAATACCTATACTTGGATACATGCATTGGATTGAATTCTAGACAGGATATAGCCGAACGGTTTGGGACAATGACAAAATGTAGTGTTCCTTTTCTTTACAGCAACGCTGATTTTACTGTCAAAGGTTAGAGTCTGCTGGTTGTGTGAAATTCGTGAAAAAAAAAATGGGGCCAGAGATTTAGGTACTACGTTACACCAAAGATGCACCACGCAAACAGACAGGTCCACTTACGCTCGAACTGTACTCAACATGATCAGAATCGAGGTCAATTAATTAACCCCCGACGAAAACACGTGTTGTTGTGGGTGTAACCTGTGTGTTTGTCTGTGGCATCACAGCTGCCTAACGGATGGGCCAATTTGGATGCGTAGTATCGAGGTATTGCTGATGAACACTTTAAATATTTGTGTTTAAGTATTTTTGTGGAAGTTACAGCTGACCTTAACGTTATTAAACGGAGGACGTCTCATTTTTTCCCCTGAGTCTCATAAAGAGAAACTAAACTACCGTCCCAGTGATTTGATCGCTAGCCTGAGATGTGTGCCATTGGGAGGTTTGCAACTAAACTGTAAAACAAAAAGGTGCAGAAGTCCCCACGGCCGGGTTACTGAAGAGTAACTGGGTTCAGTAAGGTGGATCGTAATAAAGGTTCACCTCGTGTGTTTAAATGTTAACAATTTTGTGTTTTCACAGGTTCAATGTAAAAATGCAAGTTGAACCCTGGTATGGTATATGGTGGTCCATACATAGTTATGCGAGCGCTGCCGAGCGGATGTCATGAATTGAACCTGGCTGCGTGCGGCCCAGTTTATGGTTGTATGGCAGGACGAATGGTGGCCTGATAACTGCACTGCATTCTTCGAGTGGCGAGTTGACGGTAATATTGACAACATTTACTATGACAGGTTCTTGTATGGGTAACCACCACGTGACCACTTTGTTATTTTGCGAGCGTTTTCGTGCTTCGGAAGGCACATTAAGCCGTTGGTCCCGGTTGCCAGTAAAATGGCAGTCATTGAGCAAAGTCGAAGGCTTTTATGGGCGGCTTAAATTTTTTCAACAGTGTGCAGTCACAACCTGCACCTGTCCATATCAGCACGGCAATACGACCTCAGCACAACGCCTATTACATGGTACAACATCTATAGGTGAAATGTGGGCATATAATGTGCTTCTGCCCTACCCCTTAGAGAATAAAAGGCGTGACCTGCTGTAACTGATGTATGTGTGTACGAGTTGTCGGTGCTGACTTAAGTGGCGTGTGCCTGATGGTTGCGTGTCATCTAAACGCAGCCAGAGTGTTGGTGAAGGAACAGACTGCGGGATGTTCCATGCCGACACATGCTGGGTGCCAGTGTTCTGTGTGGGTACAACTTTTGTACATATATGGGTACTAGTTTTATGTATAGGTGTTAGTTTTGTATATAGGACGGACTGCGGGACGTTCATATTGGCAGACTGCGGGATGCCAACTCCATGTAGAGGACGGACTGCGGGACGTTCCTTTCAGCAAATAGACTGCGGGATATTTGCCCTACGTGGTAGCGTAAAGATGAATGTTGGTGTACAGGACGGACTGCGGGACGTTCCTATTGGTATGCCTGTGGGATGCCGATCCCCATCAGGGGAAAGGACGGACTGCGGGACGTTCCTTTTTTGGCAAACAGACTGTGGGATGTTAGCCCTACAATGAATAAGTAGAGTGAGGATGAATGTTAAATACTTGAATCCAAGTGTGAAGTAATCATAAACCTCGTATGGATCAGAAATCCTCATATAGTTTGACTTATTTAATGTGAGAACGTAATCAAATTAAATGAATGTGGTGACGTGTGATAAGCTGTGTGCTATTTATCTTAGCTAATGTATTTTGGACTGTACGTTAGAATGCCTTGAAAGGTTGATGGATACAACAATTAGGTCTTTCTGAGTTACATTGGCACATAGTAATGTCATGTTATTTCTAATTGATTTTAGAAGCCGCCTCGATGGAAGCATCGCAGCTCATGCCGATGAGCGTGTTTCAAATCCTGAAGCTAGTCCATCTGAACCGATGACTGTTCAGGTTCAGACATCTTATATGCAGTCGAGGACGACGCATGGTCAGGAGAGGCCGTGTAGAAGTCGACTTGTCTATGACTAGTTTTCTAATATAAAATGGCGTGCAATGTAGTGGACGGCCCTTTTTCGACGGTCGACCGCTGCAGAGTAAAGAACTACACACCCTGGTGATCAGTGTGACCCATGTGATATCAGTGTCGCCGTGATAGTAAGAATGTTCTAAGTTACTTACTTATTAGCTACTTGTGTAATGATTACGTTCAGGGTGTAGTAAATTTGTTAAATAAAGTGATAGAAATCTGCTTTGTTAATCTCCGTGTATATTTTTTTATTAACATTCCTGGTGATTGCTAACAATACAATTTACAACCAAAGCATATTTTGACACCGATTTTTAAGATTAAAAATCTATTTCTGGCTATTATTTTCCGTTTGCATAGGTAGACAAAAAACGCCTTCATTTGCGGGAATTCGTCTTTTTCTAAACTAGTCCCCTTAAACCCCCATTGTGTGATTAGGTTCAACCTCCATCTTGTGTTATCGCGTAACTTCTTGAATTAATCCACTCTAACGGCGTTGTGACGGTCTTCTTTCGTTTTCCATAAATTCATTTGCACTAATATTGTTTGCCATAATCATTCCCGATCATAATATTGCGTAATAATGTTTGCCTTAACAACTCAACAGTGATAACTTTTATTTGCCATAAAATAACTTTCTATAACAACATAATATCATAATAATTAGTTTCCATAAGTAACACATCTCATAATCGACTCTTGACATAATCAAAATTTGATATAATTATGAAAATAATACATAATATTGTTAGGTCGAAATTAATTATTCTTAACACCCCGACTCAGTGCAATCCGACTGGGATAGGTTAGGTTAGAAGACTAAGGCGGATGCGAAGCGAAGCGAAGCTCCCGCCTTAGTCTTCGTGGTTCTTTTTTAAACCACCCAGAAGTAGGAGCCCCGCAAAGCGGGGCTCCGTCGAGCTTGGTTAGTAGACGCCATTATGAGGTTTAGTTTTAGGTTTATTTGTGAATAAAAAATGTGTGTCGTATAAATTATCTTTATTTATATTATGGTGAATAAAAGTTATGGAAAATGGCATTATTGAAAACGAAAATTATGGCAAATACATTTGTTGATTTACATAAATTATTATGACACTTGATCGATTATGACACTTGATCGATTATGACCAATGGAATTAGTGAAAGTCATTTTATGTCATTTCACGATTATGGCAACTGAAGCGTTATTTCTAATGAAATTATGGCGAATACCAGTATGGCATATTAAATTATGGCAAACATTAGTAAACCCGTTGTGACCTTAATGTAGCCAAAGCGCATTCTTAATGCCTTAATTATCGAGTAGTTGGACATCAACATTAATGTTAACGCAGGTGGAGCAGTAGCATTATACTTACATATATATATATATATATATATATATATATATATATATATAGTATATATATATATATATATATATATATAGTATATATATATATATATATATATATATATATATATATATATATATATATATATAGATATCTTATTTTTTGGTTAAACGGGGGGGGGGGCGGCGCAGTCAGAGCTTGCAAGGCATCCGACGCTGCTATAAAAGGCGTCGCGATCCTGTTGTAAAAAGCGTCCATAATGTTTATAAAAGGCGTCTGAAGCCATCATAAAAGGCGCGCGGCGCTGCTGTCAAAGACGTCCGGCGCTGCTGTCAAAGACGTCCGGCGCTGCCCTAAAAGGTCCCCGACTTGGGTTAGATTGGGAAGGACGTGAAATCACCGCGACACTGATTAGACACTGTTAGGGCTCTTTTAAGGAGGGCACTGTTAGGGCTATTTTATTTTATTTTTAGGAGACGCGGCGCGTCGAGCGGTGCGGTCCGCGAAGCGGCCCTTAAACCTACATCTACCCCAGAAACACAAACATATAAAAATGTTTGGAGCGTTCAAGGAGAAGCGTTTTTGCAAGCGTTTGTTTCAGTTGTAGCTATCCAAGCGACGTGTGGCGCCGCGTCGGACGCGGCAAATGAAGCGACAGGCGACGCCGCGGAGGACGCGGCGGGTAAACAGCGTTTTTGCAAGCGTTTGTTTGAGTTGTAGCTATCCAAGCGACGTGTGGCGCCGCGTCGGACGCGGCAAATGAAGCGACAGGCGACGCCGCGGAGGACGCGGCGGGTAAACCAGCCAGTTTCGCAATGAGGGAACGCAGCGGGTAAAGCGGCGGGTGACGCCGCAATGAACGCGGCAAGGAAGAGGGGTGGAAGAGGTGCGGGGTATATACATTTCTATATGTTTGAGTTTGCGCGTGACACGACGCGCGCGGCCCGCTTTAAGCGCCGCCTCACTATAAACGGTCAAATCGCTCGACGTGCCGCGGCATGCCACGCCGCACGTGAAGCTCAACGCCCCCTCTCCATAAACGAGCCCTTACAAAAACGTCGCGACATACACTCTTATGAGCGGCTTGAAAATTTCAATTGTGGGTAGTCACAACCTGCGCCTGTCCAATTCAACACGGCAATAGGCTCACCACCTACGTGGGATATAAAACTATAAGGTGAAAAGCGCGGGCGTGTACTATGCCTCTGCCTACTCCTTCGGGGATAAAGACGTGACAAATGTCTGAATGTAGGTATGTTCGTTTCAGAAAAACTTTTCATCATCAATATTAAAGACTAGCTGACCCGCGCAACTTCGTTTGCGTCACATGAGAGTGAGTTAATATTTCGAGTATTATAATGTTTCCCGTTGCATTTACCCCCGTCGCGCTTATTCTCGTCGCGTCCCGTCGCTTGTATTCATTAGAGCTGAACCGCTTATCTTCGTTTGCGTCACATGAGAGTGAGAAGGAAAGAGATGTTAAAGTGATATAATGTTTCCCGTCGCTTTTATTTCCACCCATCCGTTTTTCGGTATGAAACTCATCGTGTGCGAGTCCGACTCGCACTTGGCTGGTTTTTATCGTTCAGTTGACTGCCTGCCACTGCAAACCAAGTTTACTCCCGTCACGTCGCTCATACTTTAAAACTTAATAAGAGGTTTATTGTAAGTGAACCTTAAAAGATAGGCATATGCTGTTAAGGACTTTTTTTATAACTTTTTAAGAGAAACAATTTTGTAGTACGTGGTAGTACAAAATTTTTACGTAACTTTAACTATTTATGCAGCGTTAGCAATGAAAGCTATCAAAAGAAAGAAATAATCATCGTTCTAGAAACATTATTCATGGCTGCTCCGCTCCTAGTCGTCTTAGCGTGATGTTATACCACCATTAGCCAGCCTCAATAAATGGACTATTAAACTGTAAAATGATTTTTGAAATGCAACCAGTAGTTTCTGAGATCCTAGCACAAACAAACTCTTCAGTTTCATTATATCGTGAGCGAACCTTAAGAGATAGACAAATTAGGTTATTGTGAGCGAACCTTATAAGATAGACATATGCTGTCGCGGACTTTTTTTTAGAACTTTTTAAGAGAAACAATTTTGTAATACACAATTTTTACGTAACTATAACCATTTACGCAGCGTACGCTTCGGAAGCTCTCAGACGGTAAAAAATATTCCCCGTTTTCAAAACATTCTTGATTGCTGCTCCGCTCCTATTCCTCTTAGCGTGATGTTATATAGCCTATAGCCATCCTCGATAAATGGACCATCAAACTGTAAAAGAATGTTTGAAATCCAACCAGTAGTTCCTGAGATCCTAGCGTTCAAACAAACAAACAAACAAACAAACAAACTCTTCAGCTTTATAATATTAGTAGGTATGGATACGTTTCCTCCAACCGCGGTCATTTTTTCCACCCTGTATAAATCTTAGGCCTCTGGATTTGAGCAGCGAGCGGGACGACACGGTGATATCGGCGCTAGAGTACTTACCTACCTGCAAACGAGTAAGGCCGTACTGCGTTCGCACACAAGCAATCCACGCTCAGTGTGATCATGATATATGAATTAACCCTTGTCCCGGCATATCATTCAAGATAATTTTTACAAGTAAAAAAGGTAGGTACAATAAGTTAAAAAGCAGTTCTAACTTTCTTAGATCAACGTAATCGTTAAAATCAATTTGTTGTTGACATTTTCCAATGTATCCTTTTCGTTCAAGTGCAAACATCGACAATGAATCTAAACGGTTCTTATATTTTGTAGAAAGAAGACAGATTTATCAACGTTATATCTTTTCTTGGATGCATTCCTGGTGGGCAGTTGCGTATCCGTCTTATGGATAAGCCTTGGGCACAGAATAAGTAATGTGTAGTGCCCTGGGCGTGTAAAAGATACAAGATAAAGACAATCTAGGTACCAAGATCAAAAATGAAACAAAAATATACTGTAACAGTTTATATAATTTAATATCAATTCAACATCATAGACGTAATAACACACGTAGGTTGATAGTATCCATTCGCTCCTATAGAATGTCGTTGCGACAAGTGAATATCTGACAACTCCATCACACCAAAATCATAGTCAGCGAATTTTCGAAGCACCGCGGACCCATCAAATGTCTCCCGCTCTCTCCTGCTAGATGAGCGATTTCTATACTTGGAATTGATTAAAGTGACGTGTAGTTTCACATTGTCTCTTCCATGATCTCTATCCATGTAACCTGTAATGTGACACAATACATATTATTTAGAATCGCAATGGAAGATAGTTCTGACAGAAGTGTCTAATATAGATAGATAGAATAAAAGGAATTAATTCTAATCACATTAAATTAGTGTTGAAAATAACTTGGGCTATATAGTATTTACTAAACGCCCCGGCTGTAAATCATACAAAATATAATGAGCTTATTTTAAATGGTCTTAACCAATGATCTATAAAAACTATAGATATGTTACCAACACTGAAAAATGGTAACAAAAAAGTCAGGCAATTGCCTTACTTTTCATACATGCTACCATAGATAATTTCAAAGAAATTCTTTTTTTAATGTATAAAAGATCTGCTGTTTTTAAAAGCTGTGATGTTCGTGCATGACGGGTCTAATTATATACGTCGTTGGACTTAACTTATTTTTTTGACAAATAGACATAGCTGATTAAATT
Source organism: Miltochrista miniata (assembly GCA_933228765.1). Taxonomy (NCBI): domain Eukaryota; kingdom Metazoa; phylum Arthropoda; class Insecta; order Lepidoptera; family Erebidae; genus Miltochrista; species Miltochrista miniata. The sequence continues at coordinate 15,013,940 of OW121751.1, read as the reverse complement.
ATAATATGTACATGCCTAATTAAATTATTTTGGGCCTTTCCTAGGAAATTAATTGACTACCTATCTTTGTTTATTTATTTGTAACTATCGGCCCTAGCGCAACACAGTCTATGACGTTTATACTGGTCGCGTTGCTCTATGCTGTCGGCTAATCTGACTGCATAAGATCGAGCTGTAATACTATCAGATAAAGTTGACTTGGGCTATTTTTTTTTAAATACTTGCAGGTACTACTTGTAATACTCGTAGCAAAACAAACCTGCTTTATAAAAGTGATCGACTAATCCATCAGCTATTTGTTGGATCAACCCTTTAGCGTCGCCCTCCTCTTGAACAGTTCCATATAATACATCTATCTGTGACGGATCATCGTTCATGTATGAAAGACCTTTCAGTCTGATTTTTAATGGCCATCGTCCTTGTAGTAATGGTCTGAAAAGTATAATAATCTTACTTATATTTCAATGCAAAAGTTTGAGAGTGCGGATGTTTGTAACTCTTTCACTATATAATAGTCAAACGTTTCTGGCTGAAATTTGGTACAGGAATACCCTCCTCCATCCCAGGAAAAAGTTACCATGGGAAGTGGAAACGGGAACAAAAGCGAAGCTGCGGGCATCAGCTAATCAAACTAATATAGTTGACCATTTCACATTGGTCCTATTAGTAATCAATGTGTTTACCAGATTCTTACTAACAGGCTCTACTGCTGGTTGCTTCACGATTCTGGCACTAAATTTAAATTAATTACCTAATACAGGTAAATTAATTACCTAATATAGGTAATTAATTACCAAATATAGGTAATTAATTACCTAATATAGGTAATAGGTAATTAATTTACATTTCTGTCCCAACCCAACCCTTTTTCTCAGCTAACTATAACAGTTAGCTGAGATATAAGTATAAGGGACCTTGTGGTTTTAATTAATTCGAGTCTGGCATGACATACATACATGTTAAAAAGTTGTCTTTGTCTGTCTTTTCAAGTAACTACCTAATTACACAAATGAGATAGTACAGATGGAAACCTACATACTAAATTCGCTGAGGCTACTTTACATCTGTACTATCTCTAATTTGTGCTACTTAGCACTTTTCCAATAAGTACTAAATAATGCGTAATGTTTATAAGTTCATTTTACTAAGTACTGTTTAATGACGTACCCAACAACTTTATCCTTGGCCTCGGTGAGCAACTTGGAAGCGATCAATCTTTCTTCATTGTCCATTAAACACATAACACCAAGCGTAAGATGCAGTTTTTGTGGTCTAATAAATAAGGATTCCTCCAAACCACTACTGTCACTACATTCACGTAGTACCAATGTCTGAAATAATCAATTGATAAGTACAAAGTTTAACAGGATTTTCAGTAGAAAGAAGACACAATCTGTGAAAATTTGTGTTTTTTTTTACGATTTGACTTAGTTGCAAAGATCTTTTTAAACAAAATACGATAGCTTTCTAAATACATCTGGTAAGCAACTTTCGCCTTTGTTGTTCCTTGGACACCTTGTGACATTTCAGTATTTGGAAGTGTTTCTGTGCTTCAGAAGGCAATATAGAATTATAGACCTGTTGAGTTGTTGGTAATATGGCCCTCATCAAGCCAGGTCGAAAATATTATGTGCAGCTTAAAAAATTTCAACAGTGGGCAGTCACAACATTCACCTGTCTATTTCCACACAGCAATAAGCTCACCATGTATTACGTGAGACATAATAAAGGTACAACATGGGCATAAACTATGCTCCGGTCTAACCCTTCGGGAAAAAAGGTGTGATTCTGTGTACTAACCTTAAACTCTTCAAATCTCGACATCACATCGGGATGATTCATAGGTATTGAGATAAAATGGGTAGATTTTTGTTTCATTCTGGATGACATTACTATTATGTTTATTCTTCTTCTTGCCGCTTTAACATTCTGTGAAATCAAATAGAAATGGGTTGATAAATATACGTATACTGAAACTTCTATTCTAAGTGACCCTAATAGTAAGACAAGTGTTAAAGTTTGTAACAATGTTTATTACTCAATCAGTTATTTGCTTTTGTTTTATTTTAAATTTAGCTGAAACTTGGTATACAGATTAACCCCTTATACCTACACAGAAAACATATTAAAACATATCTATTATACATAACTATTATCGTTAAAAAACTTTGTGGGAGACTGGTATCTGCACTAGGAAAATCCTGTCACGCAGTAGATTTGACGAATTGATTTTTACACACCAAAGTTAGGTCATTCGGTAAGCTATAGTCTGCTGTCCAACCATTTATTTTATTTTTGACAGTGGCCTGAGAACAAATTTCTTTATAAATAAAGAATAAGTATCTTCAAATTTTTTCTTCATGAATTTATCTATACTTATAATAAAACTGTTGAGGGTCGAGAGTCTGTACATGGAAGATATTTAGAAAATTTCAATTGTAGGGCGTTCTATAATCGATTCTGAAGCCGAATATGTAATTTAAAATTTTCATGTCTGTCTGTCTGTCTGTCTGTATCCCGAATAAGTATCACGCCGAAACTACTGAACCGATTTGAATTATACTTGGTACATTTTAAGCTTATAGTCCGTGGAAGGTTCTTGGATACTTTTGATCCCGATATTTTGCGCGGTTCCTGCGGGAGAGGGGATGAAGATGGTTTTTCAGCTGTAAGTTCTCACCGCGTGGTCCGATTTACAATATTTTTTTAGTGTCAGAAAGGGAATGTTTTTAGCATTGTTCCACACAAGTTTCATTATTGAGATTTCGTAGTTCAGAATTTAGAGGCATCTAAACTTTCGGTAAACCTAGAATACAAAATTATTTGAATGTGAGGGTAAATCTAAACTGGCTTCCGTTTCAGACAAATTCGTTTTGTTTTACAATAGCCTTAATCATTAAGCTCTTTTATGATTAAGCAAACAGGGCAGTTTCATACGCTCCCTTGCGTCTGTTGAAAAAATACCTGTCCTTTCATACACCTTATGTGGCGTAAACGAAGTTGCGGGGGTCAGCTAGTTTATAAATAAATTTGATTGTTATATTAAATCGAATCAGGAACCCATAAAATAAAATAAAATAAAATAAAATTTATTCCCTTTGAAATTTAAAAAAAAGATATTCAGGTTTGTCAAAATTTATATCATCCATTATAACACCACTATAGTAATTAAGATTATTTTTGAAAAGCAATTAGTATGCTAACTGATCATAAATTTTAAATAAGGAAAAAGAATTACGCGGCGACGTAGTTACACAGCAAAAAAGTGCCGGTAGATGGTGCCTACTTCGCCCCAAGACATACGTATAATAAGGTGGAAAATTTGGTTGGTTCCGAGTAGGTTTCGGTGGCGGTGGTTAACGCGTCGGCACGGTTCGCTGAAGACGCAGTTTCGAATCCTGCTCGAAACCAATTCTTTTTCCATATTTAAAACTATAGTAATTGGTAATCCAGCTGTCAAAAGTAAAATAAAGGGTTGGGCAGACTATAGCCACTGAAATTAGAATTTTGTACAGAAATGTAAACAATATTTTCTACTAACAATGAGGGAAGAATACATACAGCTGCAGTAGGTCCCAATATTGTAATGTCACCTTCCTGACCTTGTCTAGGTATATTTATATCTGTTCTTGTATCTCGCTCAATTCTCATTTTGGTAGAACCTTTCTTTCCTATTATAGATCCTAAGTAATGCCTGTCAATACAATAATATGATCACATATAGAATTTCATGTAATATTTATTCACTATCATCAATGTACTTGGCAAACATTTGAAGCAGGATTCTCAAGGTCTTAGCAAATATGGCAAGGAAGAAACACAGTACATATAGGAAGTGTTCATTGATACATCAGAAGGAGTAACCCCAAACCTACATCTGGGATGCACTTCCATTATAAAGCCAAAATTCTTAGTGTTCGCTGTCTGTGATTAGATTTCGCCAGTCCCCATAAAATAATTGCATGGAAAGCTAAGAAACAGTTCTCTCGGACTTATACTTACTTAGAAACATGAACACTAGTTGTGTATCGTGAATTATCCACCATGACAACTTCAAAATCATCATCCTCTCCTTCATCAAGCTCATAATTATTGTAGCTGATATCTGTAAGTGAAATGAAAACTACTTAGAACTAGAATAATATTACTACGAGTCCTAGGCCACGTACGATCCGTGTATCAAACTTAATTGGATCAAAGAATTAATGCATTAAGTTAACAAGCCAAAGAATGCTTTATAAGTAGTTTGTTTACGTTGATTTTGCTCTCTTAATTTCAGGTTTTTGATACATTGTCATATTACAGTATATTCCTTATTTTATTCTGCATATCTGATGGAATATGCGAATAATGGGAAATATTTAAAGACGCTTAAACGGTAAATGAGTACATACGTGCATACCGTTTTCGTACAAATCATGTTCTTGTAGCGCCGAAACCTCGGTAGTAGGATCATTCACTCTGTAACATCTTCCTTCAATCCATATTACTTCTGGTCTTAAAATTTCAGACATAATTTCGTAATTTAATCTAGAAACATTGGTTTTACATTAAAGGAATAACAAGATATATTTATTATTATTTATGTACTAAAATCTTAGATCATCTATGGTTAAGACTAAAATATGCCATGTCCATTGACATTGACAACAATTGAACAATGACAACGTCAACAAAAATCAACTAAATTTTTTTGTTACTATTCAAGAGGTCTTTTGGCTTCAGCCTACTTGCAAAATCTATAATTCATACTAGCTGACCCGGCGGACTTTGTTCCACCAAATCAAGCTGACAAGATAATTATAATGCTTCCTCTGCACTATTCGCGAAGTTAGACGAATACGATAGTGTAGTAGAGGGGCACTTCGGCTTACTTCCTTCGTCAAAATTTTCCTTTGCCTCGGGCGACTTCGCCGACAAACTTCGTTCAACTTCATTATGCTTCCTCCACATTACTCAATGTGGAGGAAGCACAATGATAAAAGATAAGTACGAAAAAAAAAATTTTAAATTTTTAATCTCAAATGTTTTTGAATACAATCCTTGCCCTGGCTATACCTTACACAAAAAAAAAGAATAAGCGAAACCGGTCGGTCGAGCCTTTCTGAAGTTATGCGCATAAATACATTTCCGTTATTTATTTATATATATTTATAGATTATGGCTGGGGAATAATGGGGTAAACTCTTAGATCATCTAACCACAGGATGCGCCTTACTTAAGCATTGTTTTCTGCCATTGCACATGACCATTTGGTCTTTTGGCTTTATAAAAAGCCTGTACATCAGTACATCATTTCATATGATTAAACTAGTACATTTCATTGTAGTTGACTGTACAATAACAATTAACACACAACAGCAATTACGCGTTTGTCGATTAATACATTTTTAAATGCAATGAAATTTTACATGTCTTTGTGTTTCCCCCTTCACTTGTATGAAAACTGGCAGAATATTTTTGTATGCGGTGGTTCGCAAAGGCTAGTCCCGTGTTATATGGTCTAAGGGTAAACTTGACGCCAAACTATCTTTGCAAATCCACTCCGAGAAATCATCATCGTGACGTCACCGATGTCGATTTTGTTAATTGCTACAAACATTAACATTCGTCTAATTTCTCAATACTGCCAGCTCCCCCAACAGGTCGATGTATGTAATTAATGACCACAATTATGGAACAGACGTTACCAAGAAGGACAGATAATAATGTTTGATAAGCTTATCTTAAACACATTACGTTTGATGGCATTTATTTACTAAATAATGTATTGTGATTAAATGTCGTTGCATCGTGCAAACGTGTTGATCGATGTAAAACAATATTTTTCCCGGAAGAATGGCAAAACCACATTTAGCGAGTGTTAGTACAGCATATTACAATACAAACTACCATAACATCAGTGCGAATAACTATGGTAAGTTCCTGATACCTATCCCAGATATTATACGTTTTCCAAGTAGGTAGGTACTTACATATGTCTTTATCTGTAAATAATCATATCTGAAGTGTTATGAAGCAATAACCAAAATAAAACCCAATTTCTTTAGTGAAGACAACAATATAAATGCCTGATTAAATCAATGTATGGCGATGAGATAATTACATTTTTCCCATTCTGTTTCCTATTTGTTCACTGTAGCAAGTTGTGAAAGTAAAAGAAGTACTACCTACCTACTTAAAGTGATTGTGTCAACGTTTTGTAGAGTCTATCTGTGATCATTGAACATAAAGAATGTCGCATCTTCGAAAATATGTAGGTACTACCAATACGGGTGCACCAATAATTTGAATAAAACACGTATATTTAGTGAGCACTTATGTCAGCTGGAAGGTATTAAGAGACACTGATAATATATATTCACGGACATTTCACACAACGCTATCTGATCCCAAAGTAAGCTAGGAATAACCTGCTTGTGTTATGGGTATCAGACCACGGATATTAATACTTATATACTTTTTTAAATACATACTTATTATACATAGAAACACCCAGACTCTTGAGACAAACATTTATGGGTCACACTAATATTTGTCTCCGGTGGGAATCGAACCCACGACCTCCAGCGCCGCAGGCGGTATCACTACCGACCGTGCCACAGAGGCAGTCAAACTGATATGTCTTGCACCCAGTATTTTACCATAATTTATTTATTTATTTATTCCATAAAACAACTATCCTTGATGAGTGCTACCACTGCTTACTATTTCCGTGCTGGCCGGTGGACAAAAATTCATAGTTATCATTGGTGTAAGTGTGGTCAAAGTTTTCATATCAAAAATGGATTTTGTGCATTATAGCCTTAGACCATATAACACGGGACTAGCCTTTGCGAACTACCGCATACAAAAATATTCTGCCAGTTTTCATACAAGTGAAGGGGGAAACACAAAGACATATAAAATTTCATTGCATTTAAAAATGTATTAATCGACAAACGCGTAATGGCTGTTGTGTGTTAATTGTTATTGTACAGTCAACTACAATGAAATGTACTAGTTTAATCATATAAAATGATGTACTGATGTACAGGCTTTTTATAAAGCCAAAAGACCAAATGGTCATGTGCAATGGCAGAAAACAATGCTTAAGTAAGGCGCATCCTGTGGTTAGATGATCTAAGATTATAGCCCAGTAAATATTCCTGGGGTATCCTTCAAGTTCAGAGTGCTCCCGACCGCTGGCTGTTAGGTAGGATGCGTGTGGTTTCAAGTCGCTAGGAGTTCGCCATAGCATTCCTGTAGGGTTCTTCATACCATTAAAAATAAAAACCGGGAAAGTGCGAGTCGAACTCGCGCACAGAGGGTTCCGTAACAAGAAATCGACATAAAATCACGTTTGTTGTTTGGGAGGCCTCCCTAAATGTCCATTTTATTTTAATAAAATTATTTATATTTCATGAAACTATTCAGCTCGATGTTCTGTGAGCATTTCAAGCGTCTACTTGTAGCCGTTATTATTAAGTATAAAGAAACAAATGACAAAAAAATCACAATTGTTGTAATGATAATCAATATTATTATAATAATATTTTTAATTACATGAAGGGTTAGTAGGGTTTGTTGTTATAGGGGCAACAGCAACACATAATCTGTGAAAATTTCAGGTCTCTAGATATCACCGTTCATGAGATAGCCTCGTAACGAACAGACAGACGGACAGCGAAGTCTCACGAATAGAGTCCCGTTTTTAACCTTTGGGTACGGAACCTTAAAATGAAATGTTATACATATATAGCTGACCGCGCAATAAATAAGAGAAAGTATAATAAATCACTCGTTCCCGTCGCATTTACTCTTGACCAAAAAAAGCGCATAAAAAAAACGCTCTGAAACGAGATAAAAAGTATTCTGTGTCCGTCTCCTGGTTCTAAGCTACCTCCCCACCAATTTTCAGCCAAATCGGTACAGCCGTTCTTGAGTTATAAATAATAAATAAATAAATATTCACGGACATCTCACACAACGCTATCTGATCCCAAAGTAAGCTAGGAATAACCTGCTTGTGTTATGGGTATCAGACCACGGATATTAATACTTATATACTTTGAAATACATACATATTATACATAGAAACCTTAGATCATCTAACCACAGGATGCGCCTTACTTAAGCATTGTTTTCTGCCATTGCACATGACCGTTTGGTCTTTTGGCTTTATGAAAAGCCTGTACATCAGTACATCATTTTATATGATTAAACTAGTACATTACATTGTAGTTGACTGTACAATAACAATTAACACACAACAGCCATTACGCGTTTGTCGATTAATACATTTTTAAATGCAATGAAATTTTATATGTCTTTGTGTTTCCCCCTTCACTTGTATGAAAACTGGCAGAATATTTTTGTATGCGGTGGTTCGCAAAGGCTAGTCCCGAGTTATATGGTCTAAGATAGAAACACCCAGACTCTTGAGACAAACATTTATGGGTCACACAAATATTTGTCTCCGGTGGGAATCGAACCCACGACTTCCAGCGCCGCAGGCGGTATCACTACCAACTGCGCCACATAGGCAGTGACTAACACGACTTTCTTTTACTTATTTATAATAATATTAATTAATAAATTAATATTATTGAGCCAACGGTCTTGCTCGCCATGCATTGGAATAGGCCCTGTGGCCTGTTGTAGATTTGACAATGACAAATTGGTATGACATTGACTTGACGTTGACAGCAGCCAAACATGCTATGCAATGGCAATGGCAATCTGCAAACAATACAATTTCGACTGATCTCTGATTAGATTACACTGTAAACAATAAACATTATCAATCTGTGTAATAAATTATAACACTTCAGCATAATATATGGTAAATTTTAAAATACACGTTTGATTTAACCTTCAGTGAGGCAGTCATTAATCCACTAAGTATATTCTTAACATTGTTGATTTTCAAACTCTAGAAGTCACTTCCATGGATGTGTTGAATAAAATAGGATCTTATACATGAAAATCAGTGAACATATTAATCAGTATACCTATATATTTTTAAAATTGAGTAGGTATAATCCCTAGCCTATGACATACACTACTAATAGCAACTGTGTTTTGGTGTGTAAGTACCCCTGTTCTATCAAGTCTATGCATATGTTATTAGTTTAATACCTACTTAACTACCTAGTTATGTACTGTAATCAAAACTATAGCAGTTAAAGTTAGCAATGCATTTAAAAAAAAAATACCTACTATCTTTTTATGCGGATTTTCTGTGCAGGTTCCAATAAAACTTTTTTATGGATCCTTGTTTCCTTACCATTCACTCATAATTTTATATTTGTATTTATAAGTATATTTATTCCTATTTACCATATTGCATGTTGCAGTAGTGTAGTTTAATAAAATCTACTGTTGACATCCTAAACTAAAATTAAATGTTAGTGGTTGTACATTACATTACATGACATTATCTTTAGTATTAGTTACCTTCATATTTACCATTTATTTTAATTCTAACTTATTGATATCTTCTTTACAGATGGATATAAAATGCATGGATCTCGGCGTGTTATCACATTCTGTCTATTAATAACAGTGCTTCCTACAATACTCATTGTTCTACCCTTATATTTAAGAAACATAAAGTATGCAGATGTTATGTATCGAATATCAGACTCTGATGTTATCCAAATTCACAAAGGTCAATCATCTATCTTTTGTCAAAAACATACTTTGCAGATGAATAGTTCATTCAGTGCTTTCCAAATGAGTGGTATTCCAGAAATATCTGATAAAAGAAAGCATTTAAGGATTAAAAAGTCTATGACACTTTCTGAAGCCACTTTGGAGTATTGGGGATTTTATTTATTAAAAGGTGCTACTGTAGAATTAAAAGCTTGCTCTCAATATGATCACTCCAAAATTGTAGTGGTCACTGGTGACAGAATGTTAAATACATGTAAAATACTAGAAGGATACAGACATAAAAAGACACCTATTATTGAAACGCAAGGACTACAAGTCACAGTCAAGAAACCTGAACATACAAGTGATCATATGACTAGTAGTAAAGTTTTCACCAACAATATTTATAAAATAAATTATGACCTCACAGGTACCTCATACAAAGAAGTTAAAAGACTAAAAAGAAACATAAAAGATATACACAATCCTAATACTATACTGGACACAGGAGTGAATCATGGTGGTAGTGCATTGAACAGTACCTTCAAGCCCCAGCCCACTATGTCCAGTTTTGAGCGTAGTTTGTATGAATGCTACCATGACAAAATGTTAATAAATAATATAACATTCCCAAAATCACTGCAATGTAACAGCTCAGATTACTTAGAGAAATCAGTTACTCTCAAAGTCAAACATGACATATCTCTTGATGGCTATTATTATTATATTTTCTATAATGACCATGGACTCGATGAAATTCATAGCAGTTTTGATATTTATAAACCGACATTCCAATATTTAAATAATTCTGAATCCAAAGTATGTATAAATAGAACTTTATGTGAATTTGATATAGAGTTTTTTAGTGATGAGCTAGTAATAGTAGAGAAACCGACAAGAGAGGGGTTGCAGAATGAAGAGAGTGATTCATCTATTCTTATATCTGTCTGTCATCCTCGGGTCTCTGTCTATGTATTCTTCCCAATAGCAGTGCTATTGTTAATTCTTCTATTTGCATTTTTATGATATTTATTTATAGTCTTATTCCATTTAGTTATAGTCAACATGAACATTACCAGAAGTGTGATATTAATTTATTAAGTTTTTAAAAATGTATATAATAGACTGTGTATAATAGATATTATTTTGAAATGATACTGTTGATATTGTATTGTTGTCTATTTGAATTGTTTTATTCTTGTTATTATACAATCGACTTTCCAATGTGCTTGATAACTGTTAAGTAGGTAGGTACATAAATTAGAACACGCTTATAATGTTTATCTTTCTTTGATTTAAACTTGCGAAAGTGTAATGCCCATGGGACACAAATGACTGAAGCATGTGCTGGTAACTTGAACCTTTATTGAGGTGGGAAGGACGTCGTGAAAATTTTACGATGACGATGATTTCCCCCTTTGTCACTGGAGCAATGACTAACTAACTGTTCTTATTGCTGCAACATGTAACTGTTAGTCAAAGTACCTACTAATTCTCGGCAGCTGACCCCATTGCACGAGGGGATCGTGGGCTAGCGATTTTGCAACACCTACCCGCTGTTAGTATGGAAGCTTTGGGTCTCGGTTGGCAGAGTAAAAGCAGCGGGCCTTGGTCGGTACCTAGAAGTTAAAATTATCGCTACCGGCTCGCGCAAGTCATAGAAGGGTAGCCAACAGTGTTAGACAGATAGGAGCTATGGGATCGAGAGCGCGCTGTGCCGCTGTTACGCTCCCTACCCGCCAATTAAGGGCCGTCGTATGGCATATGCGGGCGTCCCGACTACATGGCCATGGACGGAAGGAAGGGAGACCCGACCCGCCGCAGAATCAACCTATACGGCAGTCTACTGCTGGACTTAGTCCTCTCCCTATGGCTATGTCCTCTAGGCTATGGTCTCCTATTAAAAGCTATACGCAGCGTCCCGCTTCAGCGTATATGTTACGATTAAACGTCTGAACGCCAGGCACAACGTCGGCGGTCAATAGGTACATTAGATATGTCAATCGAAACGACGACGGCGAGGTCTCGTTGACGACAAAATGGAAATGAATTCGATTTAAACATTATAATTAGGTAAGTACACTAAATAACATATGATCACGCCTTTTATTCCTGAAGAGGTAGGCAGAGGCATATTACATGCCCACATTTCACCCATTTTTATTTTGTTTCACGTAATAGGTGATGATGCCATATTGCCGTGTTAATATGGACAGGCGCAGGCTGTGACTGCCCGCTGTGGAAAAACCGCCAATATAGGCCTTTAACTTGACTTAACGACTGCCATTTTACTAGCAACCGAGACCAACGGCTTTACGTGCCTTCCGAAAGCACGGAAACGCTCTCAAATAAATGTCACAAAGTGGTCATGTGGTGGTCACCCATCCATGACCGGCCATAGTAAATGTTGCTACTACTAAAATTTTTGGATTGGATTTGGAAATTTTGGGATATGGACATTCCGGGATATGGACGTCTTGCACCCTCTGGACATTATGAACCTAAACGGGCGTGACGTGCTCATTGAACATAATCTTGCTTTTCTCCAAGTTCATTCCGAGATCAATACGTCAAGACGCTTAGGCTGTGCAGCATCTGCCTAAATTTCCAGCGTATCGTCGTATTTTGTATGCTATTAAGGTGGCAGACAAGCTTACGGCCTTACCTGCTGGGCTGTGGTCATCGTAGCCTATGAACGTTTACAACACCACACCAACGTGCTGCCGTCGCGGCGTGCTTGCAAGAACCTTAGGCTCCTTTTGAAGAACCCCATAGGTACCTGTAAGGTTTCGTGATTTTTGCCTGAATTTTTGCAATATGGCAATGAAGGTAGTTTGAGAATTCAACTGGTGGGGATTGTCAATAAAAAGCAACAACGCCATTTTGTGGCTCTCAGTCGTAAACTACACGTCGCTAGATAGAAACGTAAAAGTGTAATTGGGCAATGGGGAGCATTGTTGACGGTGGAAGGTGATCGTTTATGCATAGTAAGGTGGCCACCCTAAACCTGCTGTATGGGTCGCAAGCCCCAGACACTGTTGCAATGTTCTTCCTTGTGCCACGTGGTGTATAAGTATTCCTAGTTGTTTGTTATGTAAAAAAATAAAGAAGGAGTGATGATATCTCTGTGTTTTCTTCTGAGGTTTTACATTTCAGAAGTGGCACTGTGATCCACGCCATGTAAGTACACGCATCATTTTGTATGAAATGGTTACTTTGGTTAGTAGGATAAACTATGTATCTGCCTTGCCATAACACCCAAGCAACATGCTCACGTGATAAATGACGATAAACTGACGTCATCTTTGAAACAATGACGTCCTTCGCCATATATGACGTATTAAAATGACGTGATTCGGAGCTATATGTCGTCGTTTGCTTTTTAAGACGTCATCAAGTAACGTGATTCGGAGCTATATGTCGTCGTTTGCTTTTTAAGACGTCATCAAGTAACGTGATTCGGAGCTATATGTCGTCGTTTGCTTTTTAAGACGTCATCAAGTAACGTGATTCGGAGCTATATGTCGTCGTTTGCTTTTTAAGACGTCATCAAGTAACGTGATTCGGAGCTATGTGTCGTCGTTTGCTTTTTAAGACGTCATCAAGTAACGTGATTCGGAGCTATACATCGTCTTTCGCCTTATAAAACGTCATCACATGACGTTAACCTGCGCTGTGTATCGTCATTTAGTCCATTGAAATGTTAAATGAGCTTTGCATTTGTTGTTGTGAAAAAAGAATTTTTTTATAGAAATTTTCTCACTTTTTTGCTTATAACTTCTTTAATTTTAAATTTAGGGCAAAAGTTGTATGAACATATTTGTAGGCAAAGCGATTTGCTACAAATTATGTCTTTACGAATTTTTTGTAGAACGCATAGTTTCCGAGATATTGCGATAAAGGTGTTTGCACCCCTTTGTCCAAGATGGCGGCCGGGGGACAAGGGCGGCAACCCCACAAACTTGGGGTTAAGCTTCTATTGACCCCCCCACATGTCTCAAAAATAAAATTGCGTCCTCTAACAAATGCAATAAGGTCCTTAAATTGTAACATTTCAATGGACTAATTCGCCGTAAATAACTTCAACAAAAGACGTTTTTGGCTTTATCGCAATGGGGATGGTGACTGTCAAGTCCTCTTATATGTCTGTGGTCAAGTCAAATAACAAATCAGTGCCTTTGTTTTAAACGTCAAAACGGCATGTTCGGTACATTTTGGTATGAAATACTAAAGTATGACGTCACGTCTAGCCGTTGTCAAATCATTCACTTTTAATGTTGATTTCAGGTTTTTAATAAGTTAGAACATAAAAATAAAAATCGAGGTAAGTAATTTTTCGCAATAATTTAATAAGTTGCATTGCATGGCTCAAACGAAATAATTTATTTTAATCATAGCCTCTACCCAATCCGTCGAATGAAAATTAAAAAAAAAAAGTATTTGACATTTTTTAAGGCGGGCATTGGCGAAACGACCGGCACTCGGCTCACAGATTAGAGAGTATATTACTAAATTACAAGACAAGTAGACTCGGCTTTCGTTCGTAGTATTACACATACATTTTCTTTGCACTCGGCGGCTGAGGCCACAGAAATTCTGTGACAGAATACTACCTATTACTCCTACGGAGGCTGAGGCGGATAAGCGGATTACAATTTCACAAATCAATTAATTATATTAGGTAAGGTACCTACGCTAATAAATAATCACAGTGGCCTAGTTTTTGAGTTTTGGGCCAACTGTGTCCTGTTTTGTTTGTTCTGTGTGTGTGTTAAAGAGTAGGTTAGGTACGACGCCGACGAGAGCAGCAAATTTCGTGGTGGACATTTTCTTACATTGGTCAGTAAAGTGAAATGTTTTTCTTAATCCTAGGGGTTAAGATGTACGTGGTTGCTGAAGAAGAATCGAAGGATGAGGGGACTGCTGGTAACGTGGTCATAGTCTCATCAGTATGGCTTACGCCAAGAAAGTTAGAAAGTTTCTGGCCCAATTCGAAGTTTTCTGCTCAATATAACAAACTTCTTGTTAAACATGAACATCCAGCCGAAGATTGGCCTATAATACAATTGAGGCGGAAATTTTTCGAGACTGGTAAGTATGATCGAGTTATCGACGTTGGTAGGATACATATTTATTGTTCACCAGTTTCTGGCACCTGAAATATTTTAGGTTAGAGTCAGTAAATATTTGTTGGGTTATGTTTATCTTTGTAAAATGGTATATCTTCACAATAATGTTTCTAGTGTTTTCGTAGACTTTGTTATGTGTACAAACTGCAGGTTGTACACAGTAACAGATTTTACTGCTGCAAGCCTGCATGTCAACTGTCAGCAGACAGCAAGGTATAATATTATATTATGGATGGCAGGCCGTCCAACTACATGAAAGGTCAGTGGGGCTCTTACGGAAAGGTGATTTACTAGTTATAAGATACTAGCCTTGCAAGGCGCTAGTAGTGTGAGCATGGCCATTGGTTCCCATATGATTGCACCTATCTTCTCACTTTCCTCACTTATCCTGCTACCTGCTGTGTACACATACACATAATACTGCATGGCAAGCAAGCAAGTTCGCATGTACTGGTGAACTCGTGACTCTGGTGTTGGAGTTTTCAGGCTGCTATAAGGCATCTACCATGGCTTAAAACTGCAAGTTTGTATGTGCTGGTGGACTCGTGATCAACTCTGGTGTTGGGGTTTTTAGGCTGCTCTAATCTAACATGGATTGAAAATAGCTATAAGTATATAGCAAGGATTTTCACAGTTCTTAAGGCGACTAATGGGCATCCCTAAGTAACTTTTCTACAATACTTACCTTATTTAATTAAATTTTAGATGATATTCTACTAGCACGAAAAAAAGCAAAGGAAGCAGAGATAAACAGCGATGTGACTGATGGAGAGGAAAGAATTGAAAAACGTAAAACAAGGCCATCAAAGCGGATATTATCTAGCGATGAAGAGGATGATGATATATTTAATGTTCATAAATCACTAAGTCATACTCGCAAATTGGTCAAAATATTTGAAAATCCAGGTAAAACTTTAAATAACTTTCAGAAACTTAGCCTGCCTATTTTTTATTTTTAATGGTACAGTTTTACCACTAGGTGTAGTCTGGTTGTCAAAGATGAAGTTTGAAAGGTAAAATAAATATGTATTCATAGTAAGTTCAGTTGTCTGCAATAATATATATGTAAATTTTCAAAATTAAACCATTACTTTTGATTTCACGTCTGGTAAATTATCTCATTACTTTTGCATCTACCAGACATGATACTAAGTAAGGACAGATTACCAGATGTGACAAAACCATTTTCTATTCACAAACAATTGTCATTGAATTGTATTTGAAATTACATTATAAGACATCTCAACACATACAATACACTTTAAAGTGTAAGTACATAGTAAAGTGTAATATTAATGTGGGCGACTGTACATTGTTTTATGTTATGTAGGTATGCATAATATACATGCAATATAACTTGCATGTTCCATTAATATTTGCAATAAATTAAATAGCTAAATTGAGTATAGGTACTTAGGTAGGTTAGGTATCTAATGAAAACTTACAAACGCCTGTCATTGTCATTACTATAGCAAATTGATTATTTCCTATAATTAGAAATCTTTTGAAAAATTTACATTATTATTTTACTTTGTTTTTTTAAGGTTCAGTCCAACCATCTCTGTCTACTGATGGTGATACAACAAGCATCACACCTACACATAGAGGTAAAGTAATATTTACCTGTCATTATTTTGTTTTAGTACATAAGTTGATATTGGCTTAGTTTCAATCTCATATAGGTGTTTACTAATAACATTATATTTGTTTTTAGTGTCATTACAACCGTTCATGCCTACTGAAGAACTAGTAAGTGTTCCTACTACACCTCCTACACAATTGAGAGGTAAGTCTTTGTTTGCATATGACTTCTACCACAATGCCTGCCCAAAACATAGGAGATCTGAGAGAATAGATGAGTTAAAATATACACAATCTTCTTAAACAATAAACAAATGAAATAAAACTGATTTAATGTGATTTTGGGGTTCCTTGAATTTTGTATGACACTCTTTAGGTGACTGGTGGTGGTTGCTAGTTCAGCCACCCGTTTGCCTGATCTCAAAACAAATATTATCGTTATTACATTGCATTACATTATGCCTTATTTTTCACTGAATTGTTTTTGTCTTGCTATGATTGAGTAACAAATAAATACTCAAAATTTGTAGTGTGTGGGTTGGGGACAATGTATGTGACTGTTGGGTGTTATTTAGTTAAAAAGAAAATTATATCTTTGTACTATTTTTATGTGTTTTAGGGTCATCACAACCTTTGTATACTGAAGAATTAAGTGTTCCCACGACGCCTCATACTGAATTAAGAGGTGCTAAGCCTGCAGATGGCTTTTCTGCAACTACGCCCGTGTTGAGTGGTAGAATATACTGACTTATTTATTTACTCAATTTATTGTAGTTAAAAATCAGCTATCATTTTACTACTACTACATTGTACCATAGAAAACTCATTGATTAATAATTTATCTTAATTGTATCTAAATCTCGACTTACACTCTTTAGGTGACTGGTGGTGGTTGCTAGTTCAGCCACCCGTTTGCCTGATCTCAAAACAAATATTATCGTTATTACATTGCATTACATTATGCCTTATTTTTCACTGAATTGTTTTTGTCTTGCTATGATTGAGTAACAAATAAATACTCAAAATTTGTAGTGTGTGGGTTGGGGACAATGTATGTGACTGTTGGGTGTTATTTAGTTAAAAAGAAAATTATATCTTTGTACTATTTTTATGTGTTTTAGGGTCATCACAACCTTTGTATACTGAAGAATTAAGTGTTCCCACGACGCCTCATACTGAATTAAGAGGTGCTAAGCCTGCAGATGGCTTTTCTGCAACTACGCCCGTGTTGAGTGGTAGAATATACTGACTTATTTATTTACTCAATTTATTGTAGTTAAAAATCAGCTATCATTTTACTACTACTACATTGTACCATAGAAAACTCATTGATTAATAATTTATCTTAATTGTATCTAAATCTCGACTTATTTAATTACAGCTTTTGAACATAAATCGCTTCGAATGCTAGCAACTATTGTGGAGCAAAATAACCAAATATTAAGTTGGATGAGACAGCAAAATGAACTTAATACAAATAATTTAAAAAATACTGACTTGGAGTTACCTGTACAGTTTCCACTTCATCAAGAAGATGAATTAAAATCATTGGAAACTCACCTTGAAAATGACAACAATTTGACTGAACTGGTTTGTTATCAATTTAAATAAAATTATTGCATGACTTTTAAAATCAATTCTTAATAACTTGAAACACAGCTCAAAACTGAATGACTATGCATTATTAACTCACTTTCTTTTCTGTCTGTTTGGTACCCAATTTTTGCAATCAATTCCAAACTAGCTTCCCGTTGAAGGCGAATACAGGAGCTAATGTACCTCTCGCTACTCAAAAGTTTGCTTTACTAGTTTTAGTACTTAAGCAAACTTTTGAGTAGGTAAACTTGTATCGATTAAAATTATTTTTTTACTAAACTGTGTGCAATGTGATTGCACATAAAATGTTGGATTGCGATTTTAAAAAAATGGGATCAGTGATTTTATAAAATATATATCTTTCAAAATGTCGAAACGTGCGAGCGAGAGGTACATTATATGTAGTAGCGGCACGCAGTTATACTGCACACCACTATTGACAATAAAGAACAGCAATATGCTCCTTTCATGGAACTAATAAGAAGTACTTATTAGTTCCATGGCTCCTTTAAACGTAGTTATTTAATATAAAGACAAACGTCAAAACGGCCATCGTAGCGTGCCGCTAGTATAGCTCTTGTATTCACAGACTAAACATTTAAACATAGCTACACGCACTATACGATAAAGTATCTACTTAAGTATATATTTTTTTATTTAAATAGTTTTATTCATAAATTACGAGTAAATTGATAGGTATGTGCTTTATATGTAAAATTATTATGATTGATTGATTTTATTTTTATTTACAGTGTAACTATTTCACATCATTTGCATCCGTTTCCCGAACTGGGACTGTTAATACCATTTTGAAGCATTGTCTTACAAATAAATTAGCTGCTAAATATAGCTACAGAGGAAAAAAAGGAAAATTTGCCTTTGAAGGGTTGTCTTTAAGGACTGCAATCATTCGTAAGTTTAAAATATTCTCAATTATACTTTTTGTAATTATAAACTATTTGTTATACCACTTTAATTACTTACCTATGTTTTATTGTCACAAACAAATACCGTGTATTTTTTTTCTAGGCACTGTTAAGCGGATGTTCAAACTGCCGACAGAAAAAGATATTGAAAACGATATCAAGATATGGTTGAAACATGCACCTCAAAGATTAGCTATTCAAGAAAAGAAATCTAACGTTCGTTATGTAAGCCGGGTATAAGAAGAATAGGTACTCATAGATAGTATCGGTTTAATAAGTATGATTCTACAGCCACAAAAATTAAACTAAAACTACCTTTACTAGAAAGAGACCAATTAATACATACTTAGTCCTAAATTAAAATTTAGCTATACGCAACCTACCTATGGTACCACGGTTCACTTTAATGTAAAAAAAACATGTCTTTTTTAAGTAAGCGTCAATTATATCGAAAGGTAGCTCAGAATTTAAAAACTATCTTAACTGAAAATATAAATAATGCTGAATCGGTTACTATTGAAGAATCTGACTATTCATATTGTGATACTACAATTTTAGACACTGGGATTGAAACAGATACCATTAATAATGTTACAGATTTGTTGAATGCACCAACTAATAGTAATGTTTCAGATTTGTTTAATGGACCACTACTAGGTACTACAGACGATTTAATTGTGTCCCAAAGTAATTATCAAAGTGGTACAGTAGAGGCACAGAATATTCATAACTATAGACCTACTAGCAGTCTTGAACCAGAAACGAAAGCTTTTGACAACGATTTGTCATTGTTTTTACGGGAATGGGCTCATAAATTTAATATATCACATGTAGCACTATCCTCTTTGTTAAAATTCCTACAATCACGGCATAGTAATCTTGTTTCGGATGCCAGAAGCTTAATGAAAACTGGAGATAACAAGTACAGTTTAAAAATTTTAAATAGCGGTGAATATATTCATTTTGGTATTGAACCTTCTATACGTAGATTTTTGTCTGTTTTATCTTGCAGCAATATAAGCAACATTAAGTTATCCATAAATATTGACGGACTGCCACTCTTTCACAGCTCCAGTGTCCAATTCTGGCCAATTTTGGCAGATATTGTAGGATTCACAAATAGTATCATTGTTATTGGTATTTTTTGCGGTTCGACAAAACCCGATCCACTAGAATCTTATCTAGAATTATTTATCGGTGAAGTTAAAACACTTTTACAAGACGGTATACTATTTGATGGTCGATTAATATCAGTATCTTTGCACAACTTTGTTTGTGATATGCCTGCTCGTGCATTTTTAAAATGCGTTAAGTCACACAATGGCTACTCAAGTTGTGACAAATGTACTTGTTCTGGAAGTTACGTTGAGCATCGTATAATTTTGGATGAATTACATTCTCCATTAAGAACAGATCAAAGTTTTCGTTTGCAAATTGATGAAGATCACCATATTAAAAATTCCCCTTTACTGGATTTACCGATTGATTTGGTTTCTGCTTTTCCAATAGACTACATGCACAGCGTTTGCTTAGGAGTCATGAAAAAACTACTTCACACATGGGTCAAGCCTACTAAAGGTGATGTAAAACATATAAAACTAGATGCGAAAACAATTAATTTACTTACCGAAAGACTAAGCTATGTGCATAAATTTGTACCAATAGAATTTAATCGTAAACCTAGAGGAGTAAATGAAATTGATCGCTGGAAGGCTACCGAATTCCGCACCTTTTTATTGTATCTGGGACCAGTCGTTCTGTTCAAAATATTAAAGAAAGAAACATATGAGCATTTTTTAGTTTTACACTGTGCAATTTCATTTTTGATTTCTTCTAAATGCGCTACATATTCCAGATATGCAAAGCAATTGCTTAAATTGTTTGTAAGTGATTGTAGTAGAATATATGGAAAACAATATCTTATATATAATGTCCACTCTCTTATACATATTGCAGACGACGTAGAAAAATATGGAGCTTTAGACAATTTTTCTGCATTTAAATTTGAAAATTATTTGGGTTACTTAAAAAAAAAAGTTAGATCACCATACAAACCGTTGCAACAAGTTGGTAACAGGATAAGCGAAACAGATTTTAAACCAAGTAAAATGTGTAATGGTATAAACTATTCACATGAACATTTTCAAGGACCAATACCACCTTGTTATAGAGGAAAACAATATAGCAAATTAGACTTTGGAAACTATCTTCTTCAGATAAAATCTAGTGCTGATTGTTATTGCATGTTAAGAAATAAAACTGTAATGCAAATATCAAATATCATTGTGTTACATGGTAATACTCCCGCATTATTTGGGAGCATGTTTAGCCACCATGAAAAGTTTTATGATTATCCTTGTGACTCAACTAATTTAGACATACTTTTGGCTTCTGAAATGTCTAGTCAATTAACCATAATTGACTTACAAGATGTATTATGTAAGTGTTTTGTTATACCAATTTTTGATAAATTTGTGTTTTTTCCTTTGTTACATTGTGTATGATTTTATAATAGAGATTTTATTGTTAGATTATAAGTAAAGCTCGGTATACCAGTAAGAACTGTTTTTCTTCATATTTTCTACTGAAATTTCATTGCCATACGAATAACTTCATTAAACACCACCGGCTCAAAACCCAAACTTGCGTCGAGTAGACAAGAAAAACAGTTCTTCGTAGGTTAAACCGGGCTTGGCACCATAGTAATTAAGATTTGTTAATTCCACAATTAATAAAAACTTATTCTTACTAATCTATTGTTTGTTTTTTAATAGGTAGGTAAGTCCAAACTCTAAAGGTACCATTCGGATCTCGGCAGCTGCGGCCGACTGCTGCGCCCGTAGCCGCATCGTACCGCTCTATATGGATTTGTATGGAGAACCGTCCGATGCTTGCCGCAGTGCCACGCGGCCTGGCGGCGCAATCCCTATAGAGCGGTACGATGCGCCACGACGGGCGCAGCAGTCGGCCGCAGCGGCCGGGCCGCAGCTGCCGAGATCCGAATGGTACCTTAATTTAGCCATTTATGACGTGATTATCACGACGAATGCGACGACATAGTAGACGTTATAATTGACGTCGAAATTACGACATTTAGACGTCATTTAGGACGTGATTGCCACGACAAATATGACGACATTTAGACGTTGTTAAACACGTCATTAATGACGCACTAATTTGTGACATCCTCACGTCAAAATTGACGTCTCTAATGACGTGATGCGACGTCTTTCGATGCCTTAAAATTGACGTCATTATTCACGTGAGCATGTTGCTTGGGCATGGGTTTGGTAAGAAGGATGGATATTGCTGGTTAAGATTTAATAATGAAGGATAGATAATGCTGGTTAAGGTTTAGTAAGGCGATAGATATTGCTGGTTAATTCAATTAGTACTTTTCATCTAACTGAGTTTTGCTAAGTGATGGTAAAATGGGCCAAAGGTTAAAATGGTTTTACCTACATGGTAGCACAGATTTCATGGACATGAGATCAAAGGATTTTCAAAGTTATTTCGATACTGGTTTGTGCGCGAGTGCGCGTAGGCGAGGGTAGGTTTGAAAAAGGAAGTAAACGGTAGATACATGAGTTTGCGTTTTGTACCTTGTTGTTTTATGCTAGTAGTTTAAAAAAAAAAAAAGGTGTTGCGATTCTGTTAATAAAAGAAAAGTGGAATAAGTGGGTAGAAAAGAAATCTTGCAAGTTTAGTGGTTAGGTACACTGTGTTTGTGTAGATTCGGTATTTGAAGTTGAATACATTATCAAGTCATTTTATTGTGAATATTCAGATCGTTAATTGGTTCATGGATGGAGTTTCGTGTAGGTGTACCTACTTGTTTGGTGTTTCGTGCAAAAGTTAGGTTCTACAATGGATTTCGCAATTAACATTATCTCATTGCAATGCGCTGGTCGCGTTAGTACCTAGGTACTCGGTTTAAGATTAGGTCTACGAATATCAAGCACCTAGTGTCGAGGATGAGTGTGAAAAAACTTGGGTACTGCTTTGAGAGGCTAACAAATACGTCTATTAATGATATTGTGATTGATAAGAGTAGGCATCCATCCTATTAAGGCGGCCAAGTGCAGCTTTGCTTATCTAGGTGAAAAGTCGTACCAAGGTCTAGGGAGGCAGCCAGCCTCGTTATGTGACCACATTGAGAGACTTTTCTTGTACAGTACGGTACGGGGTACATCGGTGAATCTGGTTAGCTAGCGCCGTGTCATTGGATGGTCGTATAGTGAGGAAGGCAACGGCGGCCGAGGGTTTACTACTTCGTTATATTCGGCTTCTATTGTAGCTAATGTTTCTAGTGTGACTGTTAAGGTGAGCACCCACGTGTTTATAGTTTTCATTGTGGTGTTTCTTTGGACCGTTAGTTTGGATGGTTGACAAGATGTGGCTATGACAATATAAATAGTTGAGATGACATGATAAGATATCCTTATGAGATTTTTCTAGTTGCACTAAATATAATGACTTTGTCACACCTATTGGAATACTGTTGGTAGTGGTGGTTTGGAAAGATTTGCAATATATAAGAAGGTTTCCTAATTGGTATGAATGCTTATAAGGGAAAGTGCAACAAACATTGGAAGCTCTATTAGAGGTTATTTATATCTATGTGATAAGCAGATCACCTTACCACAGGGTTTTTTTTAGTGGTTTCGATACTATACCTAGCCATTTAGGCACTTGATTTCTTTTTGAATTGTTTTTGTTGTTTAACGAATATTGTGGAAAAGTAAGTGAAGTTTTTCAATATCTCGGTTACAGATGTTAACCATGAACTAAGTTTTTATAAGTTTGATAATCGTATTTAATCGAAAATAGTTAGAATTAGAATGATCTTGCAAGAGTGTTCTCGAACGGGTGCATTCAAGTCGGTGTTTTAATAAAACTTGTAGTTTTGTAAAAGGTTTAGAGATCCGCACGTCTGGATCTATGGTTCGGTTAATGGTTTTGGTTAAGAGAATATATATCTATCTACGTATCTTAGGTTGGGGACATGAAAAGGTCCGTTAGTTACCTTGTACACTGATGTGAAAGTGGTTTTGGTTGTGTCCGCTTAAACGTTTTCAGGTTCAAACGATCAGCAGGTAATTCGATGCGATAACTTAACTCGGCTGTGATGAGTGTTTGTGTGTGTGATCATATTTTGTGAGAGCTGTTGAATTTCAGTTAAGTTGGAAGTAAAAGTGAATTTTTAATGTAACTACCGACGGAATATTCGTCGAT
The DNA here is from genome assembly GCA_933228765.1 of Miltochrista miniata. NCBI lineage: Eukaryota > Metazoa > Arthropoda > Insecta > Lepidoptera > Erebidae > Miltochrista > Miltochrista miniata. The sequence continues at coordinate 14,989,837 of OW121751.1, read as the reverse complement.
ACCTTTACGTTGGGTGGCGCCTTCGATGGTTAGAATCAGTCTCAGCCCGGCGGATGGTGCTGCAATCTGTATTTAGATTGTTTATTAATGTAGACGAGGTTGACCGGGTCAACTAGAGTTTTCTAATTTTTCAAGCAAAGAGCCAAAATTATGATTTGTGGGTTACATTTTTATTGACCGAACGTGATTGGGATGGACTCCAGAATGCAATCCTGGAATGACTGATGTTATCTGATCGTATTTCCTTAGAAAGTTATAATGTAATTCATTTGGTTAGAAGATATCAGACTAAGTAGTGATTCGAGTTGTAACGTCATTGGACGTTAGCGGCTACAGGATGGTTAAATGGTTGCCCAAGGGGGGGGTTTTGTTGACCAGGAGTGATACAAAATGTTGGGTATAGATGTGAAATGTGGGTATGAGCCACCGTCACTTATTTCATGGACGGGATTAATCTGTTCAGGGAATGGTGTGGCCACTGCCATGCCATTCCCCATAATGTTTTTTGGAAGACATGTACAGTAACTGGCTACCGGTGTACTTTAACTCTAAATTTTGTTAATTTTCATGTGACGAGTTCTGAAAAAACAAATGAACCGGAGAGCGCCGTAGCCTCGAGAACCTTTACGATGATCGGTTGCGCTCTGGGTACCCGGAGTCGTCGGCGCAGTGGAGAGTCCGCAGTCAGGGGTCACCAGCAGCGTGTGTACCAGCGTGCGTACAAGCAGCGAGCATGCAAGCGGCGTGCGTATGAGCAGCATGCGCGCGAGCAGTGACCACAATCGGCTCGCATTGTACCGAGCGGAACTACGAGAGGCGCGTAGTTATGAAGATCAAAGTGCATAAGTCGGCGTTTGTGAGTTTTGAAAGCCTATATAAGTTACCGTTTATGAGTTTTGAAAGCCTATAAGTTAGCGTTTATAAGTTTTGATTTTCTATAAGTTTTGAAAGCCTATAAGTTGGCGTTTCTAAGTTTTGAAAGCCTATAAGTTGGCGTTTATAAGTTTTGAAAGCCTATATAAGTTACCGTTTATGAGTTTTGAAAGCCTAAAAGTTGGCGTTTATAAGTTTTGATTTTCTATAAGTTTTGAAAGCCTATATAAGTTACCGTTTATGAGTTTTGAAAGCCTAAAAGTTGGCGTTTATAAGTTTTGATTTTCTATAAGTTTTGAAAGCCTATAAGTTGGCGTTTCTAAGTTTTGAAAGCCTATAAGTTGGCGTTTATAAATTTTGAAGCCTATAAGTTGGCGTTTCTAAGTTTTGAAAGCCTATAAGTTAGCGTTTATAAGTTTTGAAAGCCTATATAAGTTACCGTTTATGAGTTTTGAAAGCCTATAAGTTGGCGTTTATAAGTTTTGATTTTCTATAAGTTTTGAAAGCCTCTAAGTTGGCGTTTTTAAGTTTTGAAAGCCTATAAGTTGGCGTTTATAAATTTTGAAGCCTATAGGTTGGCGTTTATAAGTTTTGAAAGCCTATAAGTTGGCGTTTATAGGTTTTGGAAGCCTATAAGTTGGCGTTTATGAGTTTTGAGGGCCTATAAGTTGACATTTATAAGTTTTGAAATCCTATAAGTTGGCGTCTAAGTTTTGAGCTATACGTGTCGTTCCTGAGGAGTTCTATGTATATATATGTAACCTGAGCTGAGCCATAAATAAGTTTGAAAAGTCTACCGCGTTACCTTCCGTCTGAGATAACCTATAAATTGATACTATAAAGTTATATGTTTAGTATGTGTAAAAGTGTTAATGTGTTATAATGTTGAGTGGTTCAGCAGTACAGTTAGTTATCAAGATATATAATGATCATATTATAAACCCTATTAAAAAAAAGTATGTGCCATCTGGAAAAGAAAAACAATCACATGTCTGTACTATTTGAATAAAGTTGAAAGATTTTCCATTGCTTAGACACGAGCAGACCTAGTTTGTTACTATTTATGCGAGATTCACAAGTTTCCAATGTTAAGATTCTAACTGGTTACTATTTTGAAGGGCAAAAAAAAAATTAAGATTTCCCATTATTTAGAATGATTGCTGATTACGATAAAAGAGGAAGTTGAAAGATTTTCCATTGTTGAATGATTGCTGGTTACTATGAAAAGAGTAAGTTGAAAGATTTTCCATTGTTAAGAATGATTGCTGGTTACTATGAAAAGAATAAGTTGAAAGATTATTCATTGTTCAGATACATAGTTAGTTACTATTTAAGCTAATGTCAAAATGGTTTTCCATTATTTCAATTAATAGCTTGTTACTGTTTAAACAAAAGTCAAAAGGTTTTCCATTGTTCAGATAGATAGTTTATTGTTTAAGCGAAGGTTAAAAGTTTTGCAACTGTTCAAATACAGTTTGTTATTGTATTAACTAAAGCTTTTAAGGTTTTCCAGTGTTCAGATAGTTTGTTATTGTTTAAGCGAAAGTTAAAGAATTTTCCACTGTTCATATAGATTGTTACTGTTTAGATGAAAGTCAAAAGGTTTTCCATTGTTCAGACAGATAGTTTATTGTTTAAGCGAAAGTTAAAAGATTTTTCAAATACAGTGTGTTATTGTACCAACTAAAGCTATAAGATTTTCCGGTGTTCAGATAGTTTGTTATTGTTTAAGCGAAAGTTAAAAGATTTTCCATTATTCAGGTATACCGTTGGTTACTATTCAAGTAAAAGTTAAAAGACTTGTTCAGGTATAAGCCACTACTAGTAAGCGAAACTTGAAAGGACTTCCTATTGTTGAGATTGATGGCGGTGACTTTTGACGATTGAAAGTGGAGAAAGTTCATTTCTTTATTGATGAAGTTAGTTGAACATAGAAATTCTTGAAGAGAAAATATTTAAATCGTGATGGGTTATCTTTCACTACAGACTAACTGATGTTCTAATTTGTAAATGTATTAGATATTATAAAGTATCAGATAAATGAAAGTTTCTGAAATTATGTAAAATTGTGTCAAACACGACACATGGAAAACTAGAACATGGTAAAAATGTTTTTATATGTCATTGATAGATTGTATTGAGTTACATTGGATTGGTTAAATTGATCTAATTTATTTAGAAGGTTATCACCAGCTCAGTTGAATGTTAAATTTGTTTATCGATTTGCCATTGCATTAAATGGGTATTCTGTAACAATAATTTTGACGGGCAGAGTGTAAGGTTTCACCAGATGCGTGTATGAGGACATACACGTCGTCAGGATGGTCGAGTGTAAGGTTTCGTGATTTTTGCCTGAATTTTTGCAATATGGCAATGAAGGTAGTTTGAGAATTCAACTGGTGGGGATTGTCAATAAAAAGCAACAACGCCATTTTGTGGCTCTCAGTCGTAAACTACACGTCGCTAGATAGAAACGTAAAAGTGTAATTGGGCAATGGGGAGCATTGTTGACGGTGGAAGGTGATCGTTTATGCATAGTAAGGTGGCCACCCTAAACCTGCTGTATGGGTCGCAAGCCCCAGACACTGTTGCAATGTTCTTCCTTGTGCCACGTGGTGTATAAGTATTCCTAGTTGTGTTTGTTATGTAAAAAAATAAAGGAGTGATGATATCTCTGTGTTTTCTTCTGAGGTTTTACATACCTAATGTAGGCGTTTGGGAAAACCGTGTGCGGCACAATGGCGCTAGGACAAAGGTCACGCTTTTATCCCGAGTGGGGTAGGCAAAGACCCTGCACAAATCAGAGGTTCTGTGCTTTCACGGACTTCGTAAACAGCATACAGTTAGGGGGCATCGAGTCCTCGATGAATGAAAAAATAATGTAGGTACTACCCGTTCGCTCTAACTTTGCCGCTGGCGTAGAGGCGTACCTATACCCGAATTGTTAATTATACGAAGTGAATTGACAGTAGCTAATGTCACTTCGTCATAGAAAATAAGCAACATTGCTAGGATCAAGTATACTTGATCCTAGCAACATTGTATGAAGTGACATTAGTTGCTGTCAATTTACTTCGTCTAATTAAAAATTCGACTTTAGTATGAAGCCGAGCGGCAAAGTTAGAGCGAACGAGCAGTAAGTAGGTTTTTTAGTCGGTAGGAGTCCGGCATAACATCCATGAGGATTTTCCCTCACGTAAAAAAAAAAAAGCCGCTGCATGTTAAGCTACCTACCATTTATACAAAATTTGATTTGCCTGCCGAAACTGAGGGAGGCAACAGCTGCACTCTCGCGGTTGTGACCCAAAGATCTTTGCAGGAGACTGGACCTCGGGATACTGGGATAGACACGAGGCCCTCACATTGGCGGAGACCCTGACAGTCCGTAATGCGGCTTGATTACACAGCCCGCAGAAGGTGATGGCCGTCAGGGTAAAGCACGATCTCTTTGAGGCGGCATATCTTCTTGCAAGGACCCCCTGTACATCCCCTCCATGGGACCTGGAAGCGAGGACTCTTGGGTCATTGCTTAAATGACGCAACGAGGGCCTGGATCGGGGCCATACACCTGCACCCCAAGATATCGAGGCTTAGCGATCCCAGCTCCAGCAGAAAATCATGGAGACTTGAAAGGTGCGACTTGAAACCACCAAAAAAGGAAACTCCAAAATCTGGGCGATCAGACTGGTCATGCATGGATGTGATGCCCACGGCTACTTTCTATCATCGCACCGCTCGCCATAGACTGAGTGTTCATCCTCACGCTTTGCGTCCGGAGCGTTTCAGCACCACTGTAAGAAACGACAGGTGCTTTCTTCCGCACACGCTTAAAATGTGGAATGATCTGCCTGTCTAGGTTTTCCCAAACGTAAACATTAGGTATGAGGTTCTCTAAAAGGGGTCTTAGGTTTTTACAGGGTCGGCAGAGCGAGTGGCGGCTCTGGTGTTGCAAACGTCCATAGGCTACGGTGGCATATTCCCAACGGACCCCGGGTATCTGTCCCCTCACGGGGTCCGTTGGGAAAAGAATTTCCTACGGAAATTCTCCTCCTCCGTTAATACACTACTCCGTTACTACAACCACCATGTAGCGCAGTAGGTAGGTATGCCTACATCTCGCGCAATACGACTTGGATAGGTAATGTTAGAAGGCGAAGGCGGAACGGAGCTCCCGCATAAAAGCGCGGTTCTACTTAGGCGGAGCGGAGAGGAGCTGTGCCGCGAGGAGGCCGGGACTCCACCAAAGCGGAGACGAGACGAGCGGAGAGATGTTTTTAAACAACCAATATAAATGCGTTATTGATACATCTCTCCGCTTAGCTTCAGCGGAGAGTGGAGATCGCTATGCGGACTGCGGAGATGTGGAATATTTGTATGGCGCGATAGAAGCGGAGATGTGAGTGAGCTGCACGCGGACCACGCGCAGCTCAGACGAGAGATGTGTGCGGCATGCTGTGAGCGATGTTACCCTACCAATCAATCAAATCAATTCTGTTTCTTCAGATAGTAAGTAAGTAGTTCTTCTTCTGCTTCTTCAAGTAAAAGCAGTTTTTTTTGTAATAATAGCGACATCGTTTACCTTTCGTGTCAGAATGCGTACCTACTGAGCACTCAACACACCGCACATCTCTTCTCGCATAGCACACATCTCCGCTTTGGTGGAGTCCCGGCCTCACCAATCACTGTGCGGAGTGGAGAAGAGATGTGAATTTTAAATCATGTGATTGGTGAATCGCGGCACAGCTCCACTGCGGTTCCACTGAGGCGGAGCGGAGACGAGCTGTGCCGTGATTCACCGATCACATGGTTTAAAATCCACATCTCTCCACTCCGCTCCAAAGGAAACGGCATTTCCGGAGAGGAGCGGAATTGTTTAACCCTTAAATGCATCATGATGTATATATACATCAGTGTTTTTTTCCTTACATAATTTGTTAACGGTAACTCTAACACAGTACTTTTTACTTTTATTAGGTGTTAAAAATATCTATCTTGGTTTTTAAACGCAAGCCTTCATGATGGCAGTTCAATTATTTAAATGTCTTAATTTGACAGCTTGGCGCACCACTAACAACCACCCGCTTTGGCGGCAAATTTGTGATTTCATTTTAGTGGATACCAAATAGTATCATTACGTGCTAAAAATAATTTACGAGAGAATAAAGGTAAGAAGAACACATTACATTGTTTTTTTTTATTTCAAAAACAGTTTTTTTTGTAAATATCAGCGTTATAAATGTGATGTAGAAATACATCAGTATGCAAAATCGGCAAGAAATAGTTTTACTAGGTAGAATATTTTATTTTTATTTTTGACGTATTTGTTATAGATACGTAATTTATTCATACGAATTTTATTATTTTTCCAGAATGTCCCGTAAAGTGGCAGATAGAGATATAGATCAACTTCTGGTGGCCACACAGTATGGGCGGAGACCCTGACGGCCAGCAATGTGGCTAGATTACTGAAACAGCAGAAGGCGATGGCCGTCAGGGTGACTAAGGGATACCGCACGATCTTAGGCGAGACGACATGTCTTCTAGCCGGGACTCCTCCATGGGACCTGGAAGCGAGAGCCCTTGCGTCACTATTTAGACGACGCAAGGAGGCGCTAGAGCGGGGTCAAAGGCCTGCGTCTCGAGAAATCGAGGTCCAGCGGTCCCTGCTCCACCAGGAAACCGTGGAGACATGGAAGGTGCGACTTGAGCAACCAAAGGGAGGATTCGCCACAATCGCGGCCGTCAAACTGGTCATGGACGAGTGGCTGGAGAGGAGACACGGTGCTCTCTCCTACCGGTTGTGACAGATACTTACCGGGCACGGTAGCAGAGTTTAATAATTCTACTATGACGGTAACTTCGGTAGGTATCTGTGGCGAAGACACCGGGAAACCACGACTGAGTGTCAGCACTGCGAGGACCGCAGCGAAGACACAGCACTCCACACGCTGGTGGAGTGCACAGCGTGGGCGCAACAGCGCCAGGTTCTCGTGGTGGGTCTGGATGTGGACACTCTCTAGCTCGAGACCATGGTGCGAGCCATGCTCTCCAGCGGGAGTAAGTGGGACTGCGCCGCCTCTTTTTGCGAGCAGGTTATGCTCGTGAAAGAGGCGGTGGGTGGTGTGAGATGGCGGGACCACTATTAAATTAAAGAAAAAACATGACGTGATTTTAAACTAACCACACCAAATTTTAATACGATATAGTACAACTACTTAAGAATCATTGTTATACTTAGAAAACTGCAATTTCAATAGAAAACACGTTTATTATGTTTACATTAGAAAAGCGCCTAAAGAAAAAGTATCAAAGCCAATTAACATAAGTATTAATTTTTGCTCTTGCAATTGTACAGGCGTTTTGTTTCTTACGGTTTTATTTTGGAAGGGTTAGTTTTCTATTGAAATTGCAGTTTTAGAAGTATAACAATGATTCTTATGTAGTTGTACTAAATCGTATTATAATTCGGTGTGGTTAGTTTTAAGATCGTCATGTTTTTTCTTTAATTTAATAGGATCCCGCCATTATGACGTCAAAATAGCGGGACCACTTTCTTTGTAGGATATTTAGTAATTTTATGGGTGTAGAATTTTACTATGAAAGTATGAAATAGTAGAGAAAATGTATTAAATCCTTATTGCATGATATTCACAAAATCTGGCGGGGTCCCGCCATCATGACGTTCATAGATCCGCTCCGCTTCAGTGGAAACCCTCATCTACCTCTTTTCACAGCTCAGCCCCGCTCCACTCCGCCTCAGAACAGCACCCTTTCGTGGTTTTTTTTTGTAACGGCCTAAGCAAATTAACGGGGGATAGTGGGGGTCCGTAAGAAATTCTTTTTCCCAACGGACCCCACGTACTCGGCAAGGGGCTTGGACATAAAATTATCTTCAGTTCCTAACGGACCCCGTGAATAGCCGGGGTCCGTTGGTATGCTTGTCTGCCACCTTAGTGGTATGAAACAATGATGATAACTATTCATTTTTACAGATAATCCCATAGCCTCGGTTGCCATTTCGGGTGCGTCGCAGTGGTGGTGGCTAAGATGCCGTAAAGGGCTGCGCACGTTTTCGTCCGAAGTCTCTTTTCTGTGACCAGGGTCCATAAGAATCCATACTAGTTTAGTCCGGAGTACCCGGGTATTCAGGGCATCTCAGGAAACGAAGCAGCATTATAATTACCAAGTTCAAGAGGGAGCAGATGAATGCTTGATGAGACCTGTGCCTGGGCTTCCCATTGTTCAAAAAGAACTAGCCAATTGGTCAACTGCCCGCCGCAGCTTCCCAAATTGGAGTTTTTCAGTACAAGCACGAAAAAAGAAAATTGAAATTTTACCAAGCCCTGACTTTCCCAACCAAAGTACACCTTGTAAAATACTTTCATCTAAGTAGGTATACATTTTAATAAAACTGTTGAGGGTCGAGAGTCTGTACATGGAAGATATTTTGAAAATTTTAATTTGTAGGGCATTCTCTCTAAACGATACTGAAGCCGAAAATGTAATTTAAATTTTTCATGTCCGTCTATCTGTCCCGAATAAGTATCAAGCCGAAACTACTGAAGATTTGAATGAAACTTGGTACAATTAGAGCTTATAATCCGAGGAAGGTTCTAGGATACTTTTCTTTTGATCCGGATATTTTGCGCGGTTCCTTTGGGAGAGGAGATGAAAGAAAAGTCTTTAAAACTTGTCTTTAAAACTAGTTGTAACTTCTCAACGCGTGGTCCTATTCCAAAAATTTTTCAGTGTTATAAAGGCAGTAGGTACCCACTTTAGGGATTGTTTCACACAAGTTTCAATGTTGAGGATTTTGTAGTTCAGGAATTAGAGACATCTCAACTTTCGCAAAACCTAGAATTCAAGGGTTCCTTTGAATGTTAGGGGTAAATCTAAACTGGCGTGTTGGCTTCATCATTAAAATCGTCTCATCTCATAATGTCCTTTTCTCGAAATGTCCTTTTCTCGAAAAGTCCTTTTTTCGAAATGTCCTTTTCTCGAAATGTTCTTTTCTCAAAATATCCTTTTCGCGAAATGTCCATTTCTCAAAATGTCCTTTTCGCGAAATGTCCTTTTCTATGTCCCTTTTTTAAAATATGTACTACTACAGGATTAACCCCGCTCAATCAGACTTGGATAGGTTAGGTTAAAAGCTCCACTGCGCTCCGCTCTCGCCTTAGCCTTCTAACCTAACCTATCGAAGTCTATTGAGCGGGTTAATCCTGTACCTAGTGTACATATTTTGAGAAAGGAACGTTTTAAGAAAAGGACATTTCGCGAAAAGGACATTTTGAGAAATGGACATTTCGCGAAAAGGACATTTTTAAAAAAAACATTTTGAGAAAAGGACATTTCGAGAAAAGGACATTTTGAGAAAGGACATTTCGAGAAAAGGACATGAGAAAGGACATTTTGAGATGAGACGATTAAAACAACTTAATGATTAAGGCTATTGTAAAATAATTCGCCTTCGGCGCGGACTGAATTCTGATTGATTGAATCATGTTTTAGAATGGACTTAATCTATGAGCTCTTTTATGATTAAGCAAACTTGGGCAGTTTCATACACGCTCCCATGAGTCTGTTGAAAAATTACCTGTCCTTTCATACACCTTATGTGGCGTAAACGAAGTTGCGAGGGACAGCTAGCGTATAGCCCGTTCGCTCCAAGTTTACCGTCGGCGTTAAGGTGTACGGTAATGTTGGGTGCCCAATAGTCCTACTGATAGAACGAGGGGCAGAATGGCCCGTGGTTCTACGAGTAGGGTCATGCACAAAAAGGTACATAGTAGGGGAGGCGACCGACAAATTTAGAGCGAACGGCTAGTAGGTAAGTAGTTTTTCTAATGAGACAGATTCAACCCAGTGAATAGATGATTCAGAGAATGGATTTTCTTTGGATGGTATTCAGTATTAATGTTGTGGTGAGTGATTGAGCATCAAGCCACCAGATGATGGGTATTCAGTGTAACGAGTCAAGACACATTAAATTTGTCATGCATTTATATCTGAATATTGATCGTCACAAAGCGTACATAAGTTAAATTAACATATCAAATTTACTTGGAATAGTTAGATATAAAATATTATGTAAGTATAGGAACCTTAATTATCATTCTCGTCAAAAGTCGCTATTACTTCGAACAAAATTTATTCCAAAAATATAAATAATTCGAAATGAACATAAAAACCATGTAGAAAACAATTGTTTAAAAAGTAAAATGCTAAAGCAAATGTATAGTGAAAATGGGAATACAGGATAAAATAAGGACCTGTCAAAATAAAGTAATGAATATATTGGGGAAATTTTGATTTATTATTTCCACATAGTTGTGTCCAAAGTGCGTTTCACGGGCTCAGTGGGTAGTATTTCTGTAAAACAAAATTTACACAATTCAATACAGTGATTCAAAGAAATTAAGGTTCCGATCGGGAATGGAGCGCTACAATTTCGTATGTCAATAACAATACAAATGCGATATTTTATTATATTTATTTAGGGTATTACAAAAACAGTTACCATATGTACAACTGGAAAAGTTACAATATTGTATTTTCTTCTAGTTCGTTTGTGATTGAAATAGCCTCTCCAGAACCCGATGAGACCTCTCAAGCGGCAGAGAGGCCTGCGCGGAACGGGGGCCATCCGGCCGAGCCGGCTTACTCCTAACTATGTATATTAAACTTATATTGATAGGTCTATTATAGTATAATGTAATCATTAATTAAACTAAAAACGATTATATATCGGTCCAAACGAAATAAGTTCAATGAAAAATATCGGCGCAGTGGTTATTAGAAGGCTCCTCCTAATACACACACCTTATAAATATCGCAACAGAACGCAGGACACAAAAGTATATATCTGGATAGTGCCAGCCCCTTAGATGAGGTTGGCCACATCGCTGGGCATTTCCGAAATGCTAGTGTGGTAGAATTCTTCAATATCTTTAAGCGCCCTCCTGTCTGCTTCAGTGACAAAGTTGATAGCAATGCCCTTACGGCCGAAACGTCCACCCCTTCCAATTCTGGAAAGAAAAAATTCATTTCACATTACTACTTGTTAATTCAACTAATATTATAAATGCGAAAGTTGGTGAAGATGTTTGGATGTTTGTTACTCAACCACGCCCTTACCGGCTGAACGATTCTGGCTACAATTTAGTAAAAGGATAGATAGATTATAGTGGGGTGCTGTGAGAGTGCTTTATATTCCGGGAAAATTTCTCATGGGAAGTGGGAACGAAAACAGAATTTAAAGAGAATGAAAGCGCGAGCATCATCTTGTGATACATAAATTACAGCGTGGGCATGCCCAGCAAAGAGAGGCAATCGGCCCGAGATAAAGATGTCTTTAGCTCTGGATAGTTATATGGCTTTCATAGTGATTCAATACCCATTATGGTCTTTGTGGAGAAATATTAAAAGCAATAGGTAAAAGGCGTATGAGAGCGATAAAACATGCATTTTGTTTCCTTTACGTTTTGAACATTTTGCATTTGGAACATTTTGCAGTTTGGCCTTTCTGGGTATAGAAGCAAATGTTTGCTATATTTTTTAAGGTAAATTGATCTTCACAATGTTGTGAAGTAATAGTCTCTTCACGCTATTACTGCGACTAATTATAAAATGCAAATGCAGAACTATAGTGGTTGGGATCCCCCTCATTAGCATTTCTAGGGGAGTTCAAAGTTCTATAGCTTCGGTGCCCTAGGAGCTGCTTAAGAATAGCCCTCGTGTCTATAGATAAGGTCATTCATGCCACTTATTGAGGTCACACTTTCATTGGCTGTGTTAATTATATTCTATGCAACTTCGAAAAAAAAAGTTTCATTTCTACAGTTTAGGAATTTACATGAGTTTTAAATATTTATGTCCAATAATTGATCTGTCAGTGAAATAAATTAGTAAGAATCTGCAATATAGAAAAGACATTTAACTTACCGATGAATGTAGTTTTCACGGTTTGTAGGTAAATCATAGTTGATAACGCAAGAAACTTGCTGTACATCAATACCACGAGCCAATAAATCGGTAGTGATCAGTACACGAGACGATCCGGTACGGAATTGCCTCATGATCACTTCACGTTCACGTTGATCCATGTCACCGTGCATGGCAGACACGGTGAAGTCACGCTCATGCATAGACTCGGTCAACCAATCCACCTAGAAATTAAGATCATGGATAAGTACCGAAAAGTGTCTGAATAAAGTCAAGTTCAAAAAGCTATAACCAGTGGGAAACCAGTGGGAAATTAATAATTACCTTGCGACGAGTATTACAGAAAATGACAGCTTGGGCAATTGAGAGAGTATCGTATAAATCAATGAGGGTCTCCAGTTTCCATTCTTCGAGTTCAATAGCTATGTAAAATTGTTTGATACCTTCCAAGGTAAGCTGAAAGAAGCAAAATGGGATATATTACAGTAAAAGTATTTATTTATAGAATGGTGTATGTCTAGCTAAACAAAACTTGAATTTCACCAGTACTAAAGTTCAAATTTGAGATTATGCCAATAAGTTTTTAAATTATGTTCTTTTCCTACAAATTTGTGTTATCTGAAGTCTGTAGGTAGGAAACGAAATATAGGTTCTAATCTAGCAACCAGGTGTGCAATGTCATAGATAAATTTATATATGCCTCATGTGCGTTATGAAGTTTGAATTTGCTTTTAGATATGCAAATCTTGTTTACAATTTTCAAATTGGGTTAGAGCACATTGCAGCTATGATTTGACTTTTCTAGAATTTAATAAGACAACTGACAGCATTTTTCTATTTTGAAATTTCAGCATAATAATGATAATTGGCAGGTTCACCATCATTTGGGAACCCACACTCTATTTAAGGAAGTACATTCAACTCAGAATTATTATTATTATTGCTGCTTCGCCAATTGAAAACTTTGTAACCAGGTGGAGACTGGTTTAAATTGTGCATTAAAATTAGTAGAGTAAGTAAAATTAGTATTTTGGTACAATTTTGCACCAAATATTATTTAAGAATATGAAAGTTGTTCTTTATAAAAGGCCACATGGTCATAAGGATGACCATGTTTTGAATCTGTGTACATACAACTTAAAAAAAAAAACACGAAAGTAATAGATGCTAGAAAATGTGTAAAAAATACAATGGTTATGGTAAGGGCAACAATGGCACACACATTTTTGTTTTCCATGATCGGTTACTATTTATGAAAGAGTCTCAGGCGGGACTTTATGTGATAAATGATTTCTATGAATTTGAAATGTAACTGTAACCATCCTGCTTGCTGTAATAATAGACTTACAGTTATTTACTAATTGTCACAACATTAATAATAATGTTTACTACTCTTTTACACAAAAAAATGCTGAATATGTTTATATCTTGATCCCACGGAACCAGCATATATAATTATTAACTCAATTTTGGCTAGATGAAGCTGTGTAAAGAAAAACTTGCAAAATTTATTTCTAGACCTGTTTTAGGTTAGGTCACCAGCAATGTATGTTTCCATAGCGGCTAGTGAATAAAATGCTAAGGATCTGGAAGGTCAAAGAACTAGTGAGGGTTGCTGTGGATAGTGTTCCTTAAGTTCTTTAAACTTCTGTTCTAACTAACCAATATTTGAAGAAGACAAATTGGGTACACAGCAAATACTGCCCACTACTTGTGTGATTTGTGTACACACATGGGAAATACACAATTATAGGCAGCCTGACAGTTGCCAGTTGGCAGAAAAGCATTTAGTTCAAAACTGGCCACTGTAGGCCACTGTAGGCCATGAAAGTTAGCAACAACAACATGTGTTTAACAGTTGTCAGTTGGCAGAAAAGCATTCAGTTCATCCATCAAAACTGGCCACTGTAGGCCATGAAAGTTAGCAACAACAAGATGTGTTTGACAGTTGCCATATGGCAGAAAAGCATTCAGTTCATCCATCAAAACTGGCCACTGTAGGCCATGAAAGTGAGCAACAACAACATGTGTTTGACAGTTGACAGTTGCCAGTTGGCAGAAAAGCATTCAGTTCATCCATCAAAACTGGCCACTGTAGGTCATGAATGTCAGCAACAACAAGATGTGTTAAGTTCCCAATGCCTTGTTGAAAGGAACATGTAGGCTTACTTGACTTTATTACTACCATTTTACTGGCACCTGGGTTCAATAGAACACCTAGAGTATGGGGTTCTTCGAAAGGATCTCAAATTATCACAAGGTTGCAGTGCAAGGGCAGCACTTTTGGTGTCATAAAGATCTATAGGTAATGGGACCTTGCCATACCTGAGTCTGTCTGTCATAAAATATACATGCCAATAAAATTATAAAATGCCACAATGCACCTTTGTTTGGTAACTGATGTTCACCTCAGAGTTCCATTCAAGAAAATATTACAATGAAAAAATCTCAAGTTATGAAATTGTGATGTGTGCAAATGAATTGATGACTCACATCAGACTTGAGCTAAAAAAAGCTGCCTACAGATTCATATAATTGCAAGTCATGACTGGGTTCTCGGGATCAATATTATGCTGAATTTGAAACTGTTTTGAAGCATCATGTTTTATGTATCAACATAAACTAGCATCACTACTATTTTTCAATAATAATCATCTGAGCAATTATTCCTAGTCAGAGTTAGTTAAACAGACTCATACATACTATGACTTCCGAAACCCGAACCTCGTATTACATACTAAATAAGTTTCTGAATAAAGTAAAGTAATAATAATGTTACCTCTTCCTTCTGGACCAGAATTCGCACAGGGTCTCTCATGAAACAACGGGATACCTCCAACACATCATCAGGCATGGTAGCAGAAAGCAAAATAACTTGTACATCAGCTGACAACATCTTGAAGACATCATGAATCTGATCTTTGAATCTGTAATTATACAATATTGTGTTAATTTATTTCACATTTGTCTTTCGATGACATAAATGGGCATTGTCATATCTTTGATAGATAAATATGTGTCAAGGCCACAATTTTTACAATGGCAGAGAAAAATCAATTACATCATTATGACTCATCAGCAGAACTTTCTTGAATGTGACATATTTTCCTACTAATGTTACAAAACAAAATAGCAACTATTACTCACCCTCTGGACAACATTTCATCAGCCTCATCGAGGACAAACAGCTTGATGGTGTTAGCTCGGAGAGCTCGTCGTGTTATCATATCGTAAACGCGTCCTGGCGTCCCAACCACAACATGAACACCACTCTCCAGTTGGCGAACATCTTCACGCACGTTCGTGCCACCAATACATGCATGACACTTAGCATTTAAATGATCGCCAAGAGCTATTACAACCTAAAAAAATACCGGATCGTATAAATTCCAAAACAAAACACAAAAATCACTATACACTACACATAAACACCACATTTTGTACCTTCTGAATTTGTTGAGCCAGCTCTCTGGTAGGAGCTAAGATCAGAGCTTGACACTCGCGGATACTGGTGTCAATCTGTTGCAGAATAGATATCGAGAATGTAGCAGTTTTTCCAGTTCCTGACTGGGCTTGAGCTATAACGTCGCGCCCTTGAATACAAGGCATGATAGCGCGTTGTTGAATAGCAGATGGCTTTTCAAAACCATACGCGTAGATTCCTCTTAATAATTCTTCTTTTAAATTCATGTCATCAAAACTTTCAACAACTTGGTGCCAATTGGTGTCCAAGGCACCTTCCTCCGTCGGGTTTCCTTCATAGCTACCCTGGTCCTTTGATGGCCCATTTTTCGAATCCTCCGGCCAATCTTCTGATCTGTAAAAGAAAAACATGATTCGTAATTGTTAACAGTATGACATAGGGTATAAATTATTTCTTCTTACAACATTTAATTTTAATAGACTAGCATTTTTGAAAGCTTCTAGAAATGTACCGTTATAAATGTGAAGATCTAAATGTATTGGAACAATATTTTAACAGCATGGTCATGACAAATAATTGTATGAAACCGAAATTGCAATAATTAACACGTGTGTTAAGTCAGGTTGCAATAAATGTATTCCTACCAGCGCCATGTTGGCAACCAGCGGCAGACTTGGAAATTATCTCACAATGTATAATAAATCAAGCGTAAAGACTTTACATCGAAAACTTACGATAATTAATGATCTAATTACAACACAATATAGAAAAATAGCGTTTATCTAACGTAAGAACTGTAGTTACCTTCTTTCAGGCGAATACGACATGTTCCAGTCTCGGTTGCTCGACGGAAAAGAACTATACAGCAAGGTCAAGCTTGTTAGCAGTTGCTTTTTTAAGAGGTTTTATAAAGAACCCACTTTAGAACACAAATTGTTACACTGTAATTTTAATATATTTTTTAAAGAATTATGAAAATAGTAACTAATCGGTAAACGATCTGTAATAAACTAACATGCGCTAAACATGAATAGTGGGAACTAAAAGAGCGGAAGTGAGTTTTGGTTGTCGATGGACAATTGTTCCATCCAATGTCTAGTATTGATCTGTTGTTGGACCATAGAGTCCATAGACTATTGCAAATCAGTAGGTAAAGAGTATAGAGTATTGTCCTTTCTTGCCCGTGCTACAACCAGAGTGAGTGGTACTCTACTACCAGTGAGTGGTACTACCTCCACGAGTAAAACAATCCTTTCTTGCGCGTGGTACTACCAGTGCACTGGTAGTACCACGATTAAAAAAATTATCCGTTGTATTGTACTACCAAGTGGTCCCAGTAGTACCACGGGTAATTCAATTTTACCCGTGGTACTACTAGATTAAAAACAAATGAAAATCTGTTTAAAATAAATGAAGATCGCTGAAACAAATGAAGATTTATAAAAACAAATGAAGATCGGCAAAAACATATGAAAAACAGTAAAAACCAATGAAGATCTTTAAAAACAAATGGAGATCTGTAAAAACAAATGAAGATCTGTAAATAAAAATAAAGATCTGTAAAAACAAATAAAGATCTGTCAATATAAATGAAGATCTGTGAAAACAAATAAAGATCTGTAAAATTTTATGAGGATCGGTAAAAACAAATAATGGTCTGTAATAAAAATGAAGGTTTCACTAGTTTTTCCCGATCTTTACTTGTTTTTCACGACCTTCTATTGTTTATACTGATCTTAATTTGTTTTCACCGATCTTCATTTGTTTTTACCGATCTTCATTTGTTTCCACCAATCTTCATTTGTTTTTACCGATTTTTATTTGTTTTTACCCATCTTCATTTATTTTTGGTCCAGTAGTACCACAGGTAAAATTGAATTACCTTACCAGTGGTACTACTGGGCCCACTTGGTAGTACCAGGGGTAATTTTTTCCAGTGGTACTACCAGTAGTACCACGGGCAAGAAAGGGTTTTGCCAGTTCAAATATTTGCTCCAACTCCAACGCACGCAACGCCACTTGTCCAACGTGAAAATCAAGAAAATAGCAATAGCCCCAATGTTGGTCCACGACAAATCCCTTTCTTGCACGTGGTACTACTGGTAGTACCACGAGTAACAAAATTGCCCGTGGTACTACCAAGTGGTCCCAGTAGTACTACGGGTAAAATTGAATTACCAGTGGTACTACTGGGACTACTTGCTCAACTTCACTGGATAAAAATTAATGAAGATCGGTAAAAACAAATGAAGATCGGTGAAAACAAATAAACGTCGGTAAAACAAGTGGAGATCGATAAAAACAAATGAAGATTGGTGAGAACAAGTAAAGATCGATAAAAACAAATGTACATCTATAAAAACTAATGAAGATCAGTAAAAACAAATGAAGATCGATAAAACAAATGAAGATTGGTGAGAAAAAAAATAAATAAATAAATCTTCGCGGACATCTCACACAACGCTATCTGATCCCAAAGTAAGCTAGGAATAACCTGCTTGTGTTATGGGTATCAGACCACGGATATTAATACTTATATACTTTTAAATACATACATATTATACATAGATACACCCAGACTCTTGAGACAAACATTTATGGGTCACACAAATATTTGTCTTCGGTGGGAATCGAACCCACGACCTCCAGCGCCGCAGGCGGTATCACTACCGACTGCGCCACAGAGGCAGTCAAACAGAGAACAAGTCAAGATCAGTGATTACAAATGAAGATGGGAAAAAACAGATGAATAATTCCTAATCAGACGGCAATCACTGTTATATTTGCTATATCGAGAAATAAGTCACAGTCAACCTATGCCACTATGTACGACATTATAAAGTTACAGTTACCCCAATTCAGACCAAAAATTTTTCACTGCGACTTTGAAATCGCGAATATTAACGCTCTAATAAAAATATTTATTGATGTTAAGATCGTAGGTTGCTACGAGTACTATCACTGGCATCGTCGCCTATGGACAAAAGCGGAACGTTTGTTGTGCAAATCAAGATGCAAAGCGAAAATAGCATCGTATCTTTGTGCGCTGTACCTCTCTTACCGAGAGAAAAGATAGAAGAAGGCATACATTCTTGCAGAAAGTAAACACCTTTCAGTTGAAAAATTTACAAAATATATACAACGCACATGGGTAAAAATAAAATATTTAGATTTGCTAAGTGTTTTTTGCATGAGACACAGAACAAATAACGTTCTTGAAGGATATCATGCCAAATGAAATAAAATTGTCAATAAAAACAATAAATCGATATTGCGTCTACTAAATGCTATCACTGATGACAGTCTCGTTAAGCTTGTAGCTCAGCAAATTAATAAAAGGAGTACTCGTCATATAGTTAATGAAGACAATATTCAATACATACAGATGCAGTTATTAAATTCCTAAATCTCAGTAGGTCACGCCCACTTGTTCACTTGTTTTTACTGACGTTCATTTGTTTTTACCGATCTTCATTTGTTTTTACCGATCTTTATTTGTTTTCACCCACCTTCATTTGTTTTCACTGATCTTCATTTGTTTTCACCCACCTTCATTTGTTTTCACCGATCTTTACTTGTTCTTACTGACGTTCATTTGTTTACTGCTCTTCATTTGTTTTTAACGATCTTCATTTTTTTTCACTCACCTTCATTGGTCTTACCGATCTTCATTTGTCTTTACAGATCTTCATTTTTTTACCGATCGTCATATGTTTTACTAATCTTCATTTGTTTATACAGATTTTATTTGATTTGATGAGGTAGCACCACGGGTAAAATTGAATTACCATTGGTACTACTGGGACCAATTGGTAGTACCACGGGTATTTTTTTTTACTCGTAGTACTACCAGTAGTACCTACCACTGGTAGTACCACGGGCAAGAAAGGGTAAATACAAATTAAGGTCAGGAAAAACAAGTAAAAAGCAAGGTCGGTAAAAAGAAATGAAAATCAGTGAAAACAAATGAAGATCTATAATAAACAAATGAAGATCGATAAAAAGAAATGAAGATCTGTAAAAACAAATGAAGATCGTTAAAAACAGTTTATTTTTGATTCAGTAGTACCACGTGTAAAATTTAATTACCAGTGCCACTACGGGGACCACTTGCTAGTACCACGAGTAGAAAAGTAGTACTACTGGTAGTACCACGGGCAAGAAAGGTCATCTGCACTAATATTATAAAAAAGAAACAAATATAATTTAGTATGTTTATAATACATAAACTCAAAACATACTGGGCGTGTTTCAAAAATTCTTTCACCATTGGTAAACTACATTCACCCTGAGCAACATTGGCTATAGTTTGTTCCCGTATTTCCACGGGAACGGGAGCTACGTGGGTGAATCCACGTGGCATCTGCTAGATATTCTATAAAACAATAAAAAATCCATGCAAAATTAAAAATAAGACAGTATTCTGTATCGGACATCTTAAACTTTAACTGTCGACGTAATTTTTTGTAAATACTTCTATGGATGGCTCACAGAGACTCCCAGGCACTTTATGTTTTATAAATTACTTTACTGCAAGAGTGATACTTCACTATAAAGAGAAAACTTACCAGTAGTTCAACGCCTTTGAAGTCAGCAAAAATGCCGACAGCAACTAGATAGTGGTGCTGGTAGTGTTGCCACATATACAGTTCTGATTAATTATAATGGTTGCTAATTAAACGATTTTCTTGTTAATATCATTATTGGCTTCTAACTAAGAAATACTTTGACCTCTAAATTACTAAGTCAGCCGCAATCAATGAGCGTCGAATTTATAAACTTTAGCCATTTGATATAGTTTTTGTAAGCCACTTTAAATAAAACTCAGCATCCTGGTTATTTTTTAGCATCTGATTTTGTAACATGAATTCAGTAATTTTCTAAAATTTTACAAAACGATACCTAAATAGCTATTAGGTAGTTTAATATTTTAGTTTCTAGTTGTATTATTCATTACATTTAAAATACAACTCATTCCACGTAATTTTGTAATTACGGCGCGGCGGCCATGGTTTGCAGAATTAACATGTAATTTATCGTAGTCATATGCGCCGTTTTGATTATTTGTAATTAATTAAAGGAATAGATATAAAATAATAATAGCAAGCGGTGAAGTGCCAGCCCTGGAAGTCTTTCCCGAAAAACTAACATAATTTTGTTCGCAGTTCGGAAAATGCCCTCCTGCGTCTCGTCCCTTGCTCCCCACACGATTGGCCTGTCTAGACGGCTTCGTCGAACGACTGTTTGGCTGTGATATTTACGGACCACGGTGAAGGTCCGTGTAAACAGGCCATGAGCTCCCGGGTATACCGAGACGGTGATAAACGAGGCGTAGACAAATGTATGTCGCACCCACTAATCTGTATAAGGATCGCACCATTATCGGCAAACTGACGCGCATTAGAGGTACTTGGTGCAACAATATTTCTTGCGTTGCTATATCAACGTCGACATCAACTAAAAACCGTCAAAGTACGAGTCAGACCAGCTAATGATGGGTTCAGTACCAATAAATAAAGTTATCGTTCGATTGTTGTGAGCCTCTTTAATTACAATTTTATAGTAATTTAATACTTTGTTTAAAAGTAAATAAACAACAAAATTTTCAGGGTTACTTAGCCCAAGGAAAAAAACGGTATCCTATTACTGAGACTCAGCTGTCCGTCTGTCTAATTCTAGACTTGAACTTTTTCTTTCATAGAAACTGTATGTCCCGAGGCTGTATCTCGTTCCGTTTTGCACTCCTGCCCTGTTGAGCACTCCAAGCTTCTTGAACACCAGCTTGGGCTTGTTCTCCAAATGACTATGGAACTGAACGTCACTGGAGGAGTCAATACAACCCTTCCCTATACTATTAGGGAGGTGGAGAGATATGTGCCCTGTACTCAACTCCCACCTGTTCTGTTGAGTAGTTCTGTTAACAGAACTACTGCAATTTTTTTTCCCCATTAGTTCTGTCCACAGATACCAGTTGCTCTGTCAACAGAACTACTCAACAGAACAGTTGATGGAAATAGTTCACGAAAGTCAGGTGTAAAGCATAGTTTTATAAGTCACAGAACTAATGGGAAAAAATTACCAGTAGATCTGCCAACAGAACTAGTCAACAGAACGGGGTAGACAAAAATTCCTCTGCGATGTCACAGTAAATGGGGTTTTCTTAGCGGTAAATACACAAACTTGGGTCTTGGTAGTATTGAATTGGATACGGTTTTGTTCCTAATTAGACTCTCTTGCGAGAGTAGTCTCGCTTTCGGACAGAGATTGTTCACGATTTCCTTATACTGCGCACCAAAAGATATTGGGACGGCCCTTGTAATAAATGTTACCCGTATATCCGCATATCTATGAATGATTGAATAGATAGCATGTCATTGGTATGCAGCAAAAACAGAGTGGGCTCGGGGTTGCCCGAGCCTTGTGGAACTCTGCATTTATGACAATGTAGTCAGAACAGCAGGCTGCCGTCGATGATGCTTTATGGCCATTATGCTTTAACGGGCCATAAAGCTGGACAACCACAAAAGCTCTCGGGTAGTCCATAAGAGGGTGTAGCCCTCGTAAGAAGACCACGGTGCTAAATCCAGTCGGAACCCTTAAAAATATTGAGACTTAATACACGCTACATCATCACCTTTGATAAAAGGTAGGTGGCGGCTATAGGCCGGTAATGGGCTGGGTCGGCTCTCAACCGTTCTTGGGCACAAAATGCACTGCGCGGTCTTCCACGAACCTGGGACTTGTTTGGAAATCGTGAAAAGACGTGTAGGTAAGTATCGAACACACTCCGTAGCCTATGTATTATTTCAGACTATGATATACTGGGTGTAACAAAATTACCTCTTCAAATTTCATGAGATGACTTGGCATCGGAAATCAAATACAAATATTTAATAAAAAAGGGGGGTACATTTTTTCATTTTTTTAAATTTTTTTTTGTCGCACATTAAGAATTCATTTTTTACCGCGGCAATTCGAGGTAACATGGTCGCCGTGGCAAAACAAACACAGAGCACCCGTCTGGCTGTCGTTGTCGCTGTCTACTGCCGCTCAGTAGCGGTAGAAAGGGTGAAAATAGGATAAAATAGGACCTTTAAAACGGCTTTACGGTTAAAGTATTCATGTGATTTTTTTTTCTTCATTTTTGTAATGTTTCTTGACTGATGCCACGTCACGTGACGAAATTTGGATAGGTAATTTTGTTACACCCAATATATCCCTGTATCAAATTTTCAGACATACCTACAATCATTTAACAAAGATTTCCAATTCACATATCACAAACGTTCACATTCATAATAATATTACTAAGATTTCGTGTTCAATTTTTTTTATTTCATTCCGATATTACGATATTTACGATATTAGGACAACTCAATGTCGGAATTATAATATCGAAAATTCGTCCGAGATTCCGATATTACGAGATTCCGAGATCTCGGAATTCAAGCCCTTATGAAACCCTCCGTTCATAATTCCCACTCGCATTTGACCAGCAACAGAGGTACGACATCTGTGAAAATTGTACCCAATAACTTTCTGGCTATCCCGCTTTATGAGATACCTACAGTCGACAGACAGCGGAGTCACACTAATAGGATCCCGTTTTCAGGGTTCCGTAGCCAAATGAAAAAAACGGAACCCTTATAGATTGTCTGTCTGTCTGTTCGTCCGTATGTCACAGTCACTTTTTTCCGAAACTATAAGGCCTATGCTGTTGAAACTTGGTAAGTAGATGTATTCTGTAAACCGTATTAAGAATTTTACACAAAAATAGAAAAAAGCAGTAAATTTTGGGGGTCCCCATACTCAGATCTGAAACTCAATTTTTTTAGATAGGTCTTCAAAAATGCTATTGAGATTTCTTTTCAAAAATGCTATTGGTTTGGATGAAATCTATACTCTATTTGGCTAGATACTTAAAAAAAATAAACAAGAAAAATGGTGGATTTCAGAGATTATAAACCTTTTATGACAATGGTTTTCTCATGTATGCTTATGGGCTGCATAAAACTAGATTTACTGAATTAAATTATTACTTTATTACTTTTTTATTTTTTATTACTTTTTTTTTTCTACGTGAGGGAAAATCCTGATGGATGTTATGCCGGACTCCTACCGACTAAAAAACCTCACGCAACGCCCAACAGCCTATGGTTGTGAGCCCCGGGTAAGCCCTCGGAAGAATGTCCCATGATTTTAAACTGGCGTGGTTATTGCCATTCACATAATTATTATAACAATCAAAGAGATTAAATTTTAGGCTCAGTCAGACGATTTATCACCAACCCTATTTGAAAGCGATCACTAGTTCTCCTTTTATCGGAGTATTCCCGTTCGTCCCCTTGACTTCGTGCCCCCGAGGGGGACGAACGGGAATTCACAAAAATAATATTTAATCAGTTCCCGATCGTCCCCCTCCTAATTCAAGAGGGGACGAATGGGAATATGTTCATCGATTAAGTGCCATTCGTCCCCCTTTCGTCCCCCTCGACCAAAATCAAATAAAAAAAAAACAAATGACGATAAACAGATGAAAAAAAATCAAATGAAGATCGACAAAACAAATGACCTTCGGATAAACAAATGATGATCGAAAAAACAAGTGACGATCGAATAAACAAATGACGATCGAAAAAACAAATGAAGATCTATAAAACAAATGATGATCGGATAAACAAATGATGATCGAAAAAACAAATGAAGATCTGTAAAACAAATGACGATCGGATAAACAAATGACGATCGAAAAAAGGGCTGCCCATACATCTTGTACTAGATACGAGCTAACACGCTTGGCGCATGAGACAAAACATCGTTCATAGAAAATGTACCGGGCAATGAGTCGCTTTTCGTGCGTCGCACGCGTTCGGGCAATCCGAACGTTACCGAGAGTACTCGATGTTTTGTTTGACGAAATTCAAATTCTCCCGGTATTGTTTCGCTGTATCTGTGACGCGTTTAATATTTATTGATTGGTTTGATTTTTAAATTGTTATCTCTTTTTATTTTGTTCTTAGTTCTTCTATACTGCGTGTAAAGTTTGTGGAGTGTGTGAAAACGAGATCTTCATTTGTTTTATTGATCTTCATTTGTTTTGTTGATCTTCATTTGTAAATAAAAATAGAATTTCAAATTTGATTTTTTACCAACGCACCTGTCTTATATTATTTGTTGGGAGCAATAGAACAAAAAAAGAATGAAAAAAATATTCCCGTTCGTCCCCACAAAAAAAATAAGGGGACCATCGGGAAAATAAAATATTAAATTCCCGTTGAACGGGAATACTCCGTTTTATCAACAATCATGTTTCCTCAACAGATTTTAATGTTGTACAGTTTGTTTCTTTGAAGACGGAAAAGGGGTTCCTTTTTATAAGTTTCTTCTTCGGAGATGGAAATGATTGGGATCTCGAACGGGTAGTCCCCGGTTAAGGATCACCCATTTCCTGTTCCAGTTAAAACAACAAAAATAACAACTACAACAATAACAGAATTAAAAGCACAGAAACAAAAAAAAATCAACCATTAGTAACGACAAGTAAGTACCTACACCAACTGCGAACAGACTTTGACAGTCACACAAACAGTTTTGAGTACCTGTCTTTTTAGGTTCTTTATGGTAGGCATAGTGCAGTACTATAATAAAATCATTATAAATGATTTAATAATAGGTATCGTTTCATAACTTAAGGGGTCCCGACATGATCCATTGGCAATTGTCAAGCACGTAGAATTTCATGTGCACGCATACGTCGATGCACACAGACATGCAAAGCAATCACGCACACTGAAGCAACTTCCATTCATATATTTAACGTGATTGACAATTGCAAGGCATGATCGTGTCGGGAGCCTATTAGAGAATGATAATTGCAACTTAACATTAAGTAGTTAAATATGGCAAAATATAATAGAAATAATAATCAGCCAAGCGCGAGTCGGACTCGCACACGGAGGGTACCGTACCAAAAAACGACAAAAATCACGATCCTCGTATGAGAGCCCTCCTTAAATGTACATTTTATTTCAGTAAAATTAGTTAAATATAATAAAAATATAGAACTCCATGTTTTGTGAGCATTTCAAGCGTCTACTTGCCGTTATGCAAAAAAAAAACACGTTTGCTGGATGCGAGCCACTTTAAATAATACTATTTTTCGGTTTTTAGTATTTGTTGTTATAATGGCAACAAAAATACATAATCTGTGAAAATTTCAGCTCTCTAGCTATCACCGTTCGTGAGATACAGAACCATAAAAATGGATTTTAAATTGTAAAATGATTTATTGTGTTTATTTTTATTTCGGAACGGAAAATTTCAGCTCTCTAGCTATCACCGTTCGTGAGATACAGAACCATAAAAATGGATTTTAAATTGTAAAATGATTTATTGTGTTTATTTTTATTTCGGAACGGAAAATACCTCTATAAAAGAACCTTTTCGCTGGTTTTTTTAATACGTTATAAACAGCAATTTTCGCCTAGAAAAATCACTTCCACAGCGAACGTATTAAAACATCAATCAAAGTTACAACGAACTACAAGAACTTGCTGCTACGGAACCCTTCATGGTCGAGTCCAACTCACACTTGGCTGGTTTTTACACATGTAGGAAGGAACCCTTAAATTATAGACAACAGGCTATGCCTACACAATGTTAAAGCGCTCCAATACGACACGAAATATCGTTTGCATACTCCATATTTTAGGCGCGGCAACGCCAAATATTAATAGTGAAATCACCAACGCAACGTCTGTATCCTCGTTGGGATCAACGTGCGGATTCAGCGTTATGTTCAGACGGTACGGCGATTCCTGTGGATACGACAGCAAAAATTGTATTTCTGGTCAAATATGTGTATTATTATACCAATAATTTCACTTGCGCCCAGGTCCTCTGGGAGTACCTGGGACAGCTGGAAACAGGTTAAGGGTTATTTATACGCCATCAAGTGCACATGGCTGCCATCATGTCGTTGGAGATTAAAATTATGAATTTAACGGCAACAATTTTTTTCGTGAGGAAATCTTCATGGACGTCATGCCGGACTCTTACCGATTAAAACTACACGGTGCCTTGCCATCTGCCTAAGGGCAGAAGTCCCGGGTAAACCCTCGGAAGGATAACCCTAGGGCTGCCGATACACCCAGGACTCCCGACACTTAGCGGCAATGCTAGTAAAAAATAAGACAATGAAAATTGTATCAGAAGAACGCAACAAATTTAGTCACATGAAATTTCCTAAAAAATTACATATTATATGGTCTCGCCTATATCCCAGAAGGGGTAGGCAGAGGCATATTATAACGCCCACATTTAACATTTTTAGAATTTGTCCCACGTTATAGGTGGTGAGCCGAATTGCCGTGTTGAGATGTACAGGAGCAGGTTGTGACTGCCTACTGTTGAAAATTTTCAAGCCGCCTAAAATGGCCTTCAACTTGGCTTAACGACTGCCATTTTGCTGGCAACTGGGACCAACGTCTTAACGTGGCTTCCGAAGCACGGAACGGAAACGCTCAAATAAATATCACCAAGTGGACACGTGGATGGTCTCCCATCCAAGGACTGGCCATAGTGAAAGTTGCTTATTGCAGTGATCGTTTAAGGCAGGGGTCGGCAAGAAATTTTAGGTGGGGTCCAGAAATCTGTGGAAAAATTTTAACGAGGTCCGGAAAGAAATCAGCAAGTACCACAAGTATGAAGCAGGGCGGGATAGCACTACAAAAAAAATGACTTCTATGTGGGGGGCGTCCATAATCCTCTAACTAATTTTTTTTCAAGGAAAATGTATGTCAAATCAAATTGATATCTAGTTTTTGCAGTTATGTTTTATTTATCTGTGGGAGGTGTGTTTGGTCCAAAATTCTTCAGAGGATACCGTTCTATACATTTGCAAAGTAAATCAATTATCTCCATGTGAAGAGATAGTTTCGACAGATTAAACAACTTGGCAGTCAAATCTGTTCATTCTGTCGCTATATCAACTTCAAAAGGCGTTTGAAAAAACGTAAAAGCTTGCCTACTTCTGCAAAGTCTCGAAATCTTGTAGAAAATTTTCTTGTCATAAATTTTCTACAAACACTCTTCTTCAGAGTTTTCCTTTTCATATAAATATTCAAGAAATTATTTAAATCACATCAAATATAACGAAATTGCACAAACTCAAACACATAGATAGCCACGCGTTCAATTTTATAATCTTTGTACTAGATAGAGAACAAATTAGGCAAAAAAAATCGTGGTAAATCAATTTTAGCTGGCTTTGCATTTATTTGACGGTCCGAGGTTTGACCTTTCGCGGTCCGTATACGGACCGCAGTCCGCCTGTCGCCCACCCATGGTTTAAGGGGTCCCACACGATCAATAGGCAATTGTCATGCCTCGTCAATATCATGTGTACATACACGTCGATGCACTCACACATGCAAAGAAATCACTGAGACATTTTCCATTCATAAATATCAGACTTGACTTAATATATTGACCCGTGTCGGGAGCCCATTTCAGAACACTGAGTTCGCGGGACCAAGAGCACTTCATTTAAGTTGAACAATATCTTAATATAATATTAAAGAATGAACTGAAAAGTCTTTGAAGATTTATTAAACTTAGTAAAAAAAGTGTCACAAAAAATACTACATAAGAAAGTCTGTTTCTAGTAGTAAATGTAAAATAAGCGACCGCCCTTATTGGCGACCCGAAGATCCGAAGACGACTAATCATATTTGGTTCGGTCCGACCGTGCACGATGATTTGGTACGGAGCGGACCAAATCTGACGGGAAAACAAGCAGACTACGACGGGTTCAATCATTATTAATAATGTCTGCCGAACCACTCTACAGACGGTCGTATATGGTCTTGGACCGAACCAAATCGATTGTCCGATCGTACAAATCAGTGCATTTGTTGCAGATTTAGGGCGAGCGCCCACTGCTTTGCGATCCGATGCGTTCCGATCCGTTTGCCGTGCCGCAACGCAAACGCAAGTATGGGTGCGCACACTGCTGCAAAAGAATCGCACGTTTCGCCAGCACTTTTTTTTTAATTGTTTTGTGGCTTGGTTATTTAGACCCGAAAATGTTTTGATAGGAATCGATTGGTTATAGGAATTTCAACTTTTCATCGATGTTTAACGCTATTTATGAGACTTCGCCGTCCATCTGTCTGTCTGTCCATCACGAGGCTGCATCTCATGAACGTAGATAGCTAGCGAGCGGTTTTTTTTACAGATTATGTGTTTCTTTTGGCGCTAAACAATAAAAAATACTAAAATATTTATATTATTATTTAAGGTCTCCGATCTCCAATACAGCAAACATTTTTGACGTTTTTTGGAACGGAACTCAAGTAAAATTTAAATCACTTTTCATGCTCCGATTGAGCTTAAACTTGGAATACTTATTTAACTGCAATGACAATACTATAAGATGGGTTTTCCGTATACTGAGTACGAATTACATGAAAATTCGGCAATCCAATGTGGCTGAAGCGCTGCAATTACAAAATTTCATGATGGGTATAGTTTTAGGGGTTTTTTTAATACGTTGAGTACGAATTACATGATAATTTAGCATTACAATATGGCCGCCGGGCTGTAAATACAAAATGTCATGATGGGTATCGTTTTAGGGGTTTTTTTAGAACGCTGAGTACGAATTATATGATAATTTTGCAATCCAATATGGCCACCGGGCTGTAATTACAAAATTTCATGATGGGTATCGTTTAAGGGGTTTTTCGTATGCTGAGTACGAATTACATTATAAAATTGCAATCCAATATGGCCGTCGCGCCGTAATAACAAAATTTCATGATGCGTATCGTTTAAGGGGTTTTTTAGTATGCTGAGTACGAATTACATGACAATTTTGTAATCCAACATGGCCGCCGCACTGTAATTACAAAATTTCATGATAGGTATGGTTTAAAGGGTTTTTTAGTATGCTGAGTACGAATTACATGATAATTTTGCAGTTCAATATGGCCGCTGCGCCGAAATCGCAAAACTTCATGATGGGTATCGTTTAAGGGGTTTTTCGGCATGCTGTGTACGAATCACGTGTCAATTTTGCAATACAATATGGCCGCTGCGCCGTAATCAAAAAACTTCATGATGGGTATCGTTTAAGGGGTTTTTTGGTATGCTCATACAAATTAAATGGTAATTTAGCGATCAAATATGGCCGCCGCGCCGTAATAACAAAATTTTATGATGCATATCGTTTTAGGGGTTTTTCAGTATGCTGAGTACGAATTACATGACAATTTTGTAATCCAATATGACTGCCGCACTGTAATTACAAAATTCCATGATGGATATGGTTTAAACGGTTTTTTAGTGTGCTGAGTACAAATTACATTATAAAATTGCAATCCAATATGGCAGTCGCGCCGTTATAACAAAATTTCATGATGCATATCGTTTTAGGGGTTTTTTAGTATGCTGAGTACGAATTACATGACAATTTTGTAATCCAATATGGCCGCCGCACTGTAATTACAAAATTTCATGATAAGTATGGTTTAAAGTTTTTTTTAGTATGCTGAGTACGAATTACATAATAATTTTGCAGTCCAATATGGCCGCTGCGCCGTAATCACAAAACTTCATGATGGGTATCGTTTAAGGGGTTTTTTGGTATGCTGTGTACGAATCACAAGTCAATTTTGCAGTCCAATATGGCCGCTGCGCCGTAATCACAAAATTTCATGATGGGTATCGTTTAAGGGGTTTTTTGGTATGCTAATTACAAATTCAATGGTAATTTAGCGATCCAATATGGCCGCCGCGCCGTAATATAAAAAAATCATAATGGGTATCGTTTAAGGGGCTTTTTCGTATGCTGAGTACGAATTACATAATAGTAGGATCTCGGACTCTGCCTGGGCGACACGCCGTAGAGGAGAAGAGACGGCAACTCGTGGCGGATCTTGACCGGGACCTGGGTCACATTGCCCAATGGGGTTCAGACAACCTGGTCGAGTTCAATGCCGGGAAAGCACAGGCGTGTGCGTTTACAGCTAAGAAGTCCCCATTCCCACCCCTACCCTCTCTTCAGAACATTATGGTTCCACCAAAGGACAACCTGAAGATCCTCGGTATAGACGTCCAGCGTGAGCTCAATCACAAAAAATCCATAGAGCGTTGTATTGGGCTGGCCTCGCGGAAACTAGGAGTCCTAAATAAGGGTAGATGGTACTTCACGCCACATCAGAGATGTCTAGTGTACAAGACGCAGATTCGCTCCTGCGTCGAATACTGTTCTCACCTTTGGGATGACTCTGCGAGGTACTTGCTGGACACCCTTGATGCTATGCAGAGACGTGCTATCCGAATAATTGGTCGTCCTGAGGTGACGGGAGGCCTAGAACCGTTGGCGCAGCGAAGAACCATACCATCCTTGGCTGCCTTCTAACGAATGTATCACGGCGAATGTCCTGTGCAGCTCTTCAACCTGATCCCACCCTCTCCTTTCCGATCCCGAACAACGCGTACCGGGCAGAGATGCTACTCATACACAGTGGAGAGAATCTTCGCCAGAACTGAGCGTTTCAAAAGATCGATCCTATGCTGAATTATAAAAACCTGGAACGACCTGCCCGCACACGTGTTTCCCCTTATCTTACAACCCCGGGTTCTGTAAGAGGAGCGTGAAGAGGATCATCACAAAGCCGCTAACTTGAGGACCACTGTCAAAAGTGGCCCTTAATCGCTAGATGCGCCACGGCTTTCCATCAGGCTAGTGGCGACGTCAATTTGGCGAGTTAAATATAAAAAAAACAAAAGTATTTTTAATTTAAGTTGTTTGATATATTATGTCAGTAAGTTCAGAACTTTTAACTTACCTACTTATCATGTTTGTGAAAAAAAAGTAGTTACATAGAATTTTATGTTTAAATGCGATTTTTGATACATTTGAACCCTCTTTTAAATCTCTGGTGAATAATAAGCACTTACTCACTAAAACCACACGTGCCCGATCACTGCACGGTCAGAAACCATGGGTAGGCAAAAGGATTTGCCAGGATTTCCCTTGACTACCATTGCGGCCTCTCCTAAGGGGTTAGAGTCTTTTCCTTTGACTGCCTCTGTGGCGCAGTCGATAGTGATACCGCCTGCGGCGCTGGAGGTCGTGGGTTCGATTCCCACCGGAGACAAATATTTGTGTGACCCATAAATGTTTGTCTCAAGAGCCTGGGTGTTTCTATGTATAATATGAATGCATTTAAAAAGTATTTAAGTATTAATATCCGTGGTCTGGTACCCATAACATAAGCAGGTTATTCCTAGCTTACTTTGGGATCAGATAGCATTGTATGAAATGTCCGCGAATATTTATATTTATCTTACTTCTTACTAATATTTTAATGCGAAAGTTTGTGAGTGTGGATGTTTGTTACTTTTTCACGCTCAAACCGCTGAACGGATCGGGCTGAAATTTGGTACAGGGATACATTATAGTTTGGAATAACACATAGGGTACCTTTTATCCCGGGACTAACTTCCCGCGGGAACAAATTTTACGCGGGCGAAGCTGCGGCCATCAGCTAGTTTATATATATTTTATATTATTATTTTATGACTTTAGGGGTCTTTCGGGTGTTTAGCCGCTTCTTGGGACGATCGGCGCGCGTAAAACTTTCACGCCACGCTGCATTATTGAACCTACTTTTGTAAGCGAAGGTGAGCGGTGGTGGACGGTGAGCAGTCCCCTCGCCGTCCTAAGGCCCCCGGTCATGAAGGCCGATAGTCTTGGGCGCAGAGAAGTCTACGGCGCCTTCATCGCAGACTGTGGAGTTCGGGTGGGTGATGGCCTGATTGAAACTTTTTCCCACCCTTGTGGGACCTCGATTTCCAGCGCCTCTATGCGACATTTAAACAATGAGTCGAGAGGCATCGCTTCTAGGTTCCAAAGAGGGGTCCCAACTTGGAGATATTCCATGCAGTATCCTCTTATTACTCTGACGGCTCCTCGTTCCCCTTACTTGGGAACCTAATACGAGAATGCCGCTGTTCAAAACCCCCCCCCCCCTTTCAGTTTTGAGATTACACTTTGGTAACGGTGTCCGAAATTCCATCCGCTAATAAGTACGAGCCCCAGATATTTCATCAAGGGCTCGATACCGATGCTAATGCCCCCTACTTGTATGCTGGATCTATAACGTGGCTCTTCCAATGTCAGTAAAAGCACAAAGTCTCAGATTTGGGAGGGGCGACCACTAAACCCAACCGTCATAGAAGACTTCCAACGACAAAGTTATTCGGAGAATAAGCCCTCTGAAGCAGTCGTTAGATGCTGCGTTCCGATTTACTCCAATATTAAGAGGGGCCACTATCAAAGGCCAGATGTGGCCCACGGGCCACTGTTCGAATATAGCGGCCTTAAACGATACCCATAATGAAATTTTGTAATTACGGCGCGTCAGCTACTTTTGAATAGCAAAATTATTATGTAATTCGTACTCAGCATACGAAAAAACCCCTTAAACGATACCCAGTATGATTTTTTTTATATTACGGCGCGGTGGCCATATTGGATCGCTAAATTACCATTGAATTTGTTATTAGTATACCAAAAAACCCCTTAAATGATACCCATCATAAAATTTTGTGATTACGGCGCAGCGGCCATATTGGATTGCAAAATTGACACGTGATTCGTACACAGCATACCAAAAAACCCCTTAAACGATACCCATCATGAAGTTTTGTAATTTCGGCGCAGCGGCCATATTGGACTGCAAAATAATCATGTAATTCGTACTCAGCATACTAAAAAACGCTTTAAACCATACTTATCATGAAATTTTGTAATTACAGTGCGGCGGCCATATTGGATTACAAAATTGTCATGTAATTCGTACTCAGCATACTAAAAAACCCCTAAAACGATATGCATCATGAAATTTTGTTATTACGGCGCGACGGCCATATTGGATTGGAATTTTATAATGTAATTTGTACTCAGCACACTAAAAAACCCTTTGAACCATATCCATCATGGAATTTTGTAATTACAGTGCGG
Organism: Miltochrista miniata; assembly: GCA_933228765.1. Taxonomy (NCBI): domain Eukaryota; kingdom Metazoa; phylum Arthropoda; class Insecta; order Lepidoptera; family Erebidae; genus Miltochrista; species Miltochrista miniata. Next base: position 14,956,562 of record OW121751.1, on the reverse strand, counting down.
CGGCCATATTGGATTACAAAATTGTCATGTAATTCGTACTCAGCATACAAAAAAACCCCTAAAACGATATGCATCATGAAATTTTGTTATTACGGAGCGGCGGCCATATTGGATTGCAATTTCATAATGTAATTCGTACTCAGCATACGAAAAACCCTTATAACGATGCCCGTCATGAAATTTTGTAATTACGGCGCGGCGGCCATATTGGATTACAAATTATTATGTTCTTAATTGGTACTCAGCATACTAAAAACTCTTAACTGATCCATTAGCCATCGTCCATTACCCATCACCAGTCACCCATCAGATGACCCATCATATGATCATCCATCACCTATCAACCTTCACCCTGTAAAATATCCGCTACATCTATATGCTTGTCTGCCATTTTAGTAGTATTTAAAAAAAAATCGGCTAAGTGTGAGTCGCACCCGCGCACAGGGGGTACCGTTCCGTACGACCATTCTAAAGCCCAAATACCGCTTATCCTTTTTTAATTACTATTGTGACCTTCATCAGGACTTGGCACCATCATCAGACTTGGCTTACCAAATTTTATATTTTTGCCTTGTACGCATCAACACGATTCTAAGGAGCCCAAACACTGCGGATTTATTTTTATAATTAGTATGGTGAACTTCACCAGGACTTGACTCCATCATCGTACTTGGTTGACTAAATATGATGTATTTGCCATGTACGCATCAAGACCATTCTATAGAGCCCAAACACTTATATGTCTGTATATTTAGTTATTTTCATGACCTTCACTTTGACTTGGCTCCATCATCACACTTGGTTTACTATCCTCCATGATCTTTTTACCATGTACGCATCTAGACCATTCAAAAACTCAAACGCTATGGGTTTATCTTTTTTAATTAGTATGGCGACCTTGACCAGAACTGGACTTCATCATCAGACTTGGTTCACCATCCCCTATTATATATTTGCCAAGTACACAAAAACACCAGTCTAAACGTCAAAACGCTATGGGATTATCTTGTTTCGTTGAGAAGTTTTGTACTATGGCGACCTTCAGGGTTCGCCTTTACACCAGGTCTAAAATACCATCATATTGTACTCTCCCCGAAACTACATATGTATTTTAAATTTCAGCTCATTCGGAGCATGAGAAGTGGGTCAAATCTTACTTGCAAAATTTGTACCCTACATACCTACACACATACATAGCAAGTTAAATAAAAGCTTGTTAAAAAAGTTTTAATTATAATAAAAATAATTTTCGTAGTTGATTTACATTTTTTTTCTAAACTTACCAATCGTATAAAATAATTTCTTCGCTGTATAAGTATTTGTAATATAAAATCCTTGAAATCAAATTAAACTAACTAACTATACTGTTTGCAGACATGGACATTGCTACTTCAAAGACAATTATTAAAAAAAAAAGTCGCCGCAGCCAGCCGCCGCAAAAATTTGCGGCAGTCGTACGATTTTTTATCAGCAGTGTGCGCACTTCTATGAATCTCTATGTGTTACAGATTTGCGGCAAACGCAACGCACCGGAACGCAAAGCGGTGGGCGCTCGCCCTTAAGGTCAACTTAAATCATCAAACAATATTTTTACTCTTTTGATTCTGTAAAGACTATGATTCTCCAGCGAGCATGATTTGGTGGGCACATTATTCTCCGCGAAATCATTACCTTCGTTGCAACAAGACGTATAGTATGGTACGTTTTAACCGATGGTAACCATATTTAATGCGTGTCCGTGGATCTAGTTTCCAATAATAGGCTCCTGACATGGTCAATATACACTTGACAAGTCTCGTCAATATCATGTTCACATTTATTTACGTCGAGGCGCACCCACACGTGCAAAGAAATCGCGCAAACAGAAGCAATTTTCATTATAATTTTTTTAAGACATGTCAAGTGCACATTGAACGTGTCTAGATCCCTCAATAGTCATTTAAAAAATTGTGTCCTTAGTCCGTTATGGACTCGCAACACGGTCAATAATATTTAGTCAAGTCTGATAAATTTGAAGCTTTAGGGTTAGTGATATCTTTGCACGTGTGTGTATACATCGACGTGTATGTACACATGATATTGACGAGACTTGTCAAGTGCATATTGACAGTGTCGCGAGCCCATGTTGGGCTCCCGACTTGCTCAAAATGCACACATGCACGACGTTACACACACGTGCAAAGAAATCACAAACGCTGAAGTAACTCTCATTCATATTCATCAGATTTGACTCAATATTATTTACAGGGCAAGCACTTGTCATGCCTGATAAATATCATGTGTACATACATGTCGATGCACATACGCGTGCTAAGAAATCACGCAAACTGAATAGAATAGAATAATTTATTTGCTTGAATTATGGTGCTATTACACTCTTATGCTTCCTCCACATTACTCGCGAAGTTGAACGAAGTTGGACAAGTACGATAGTGTGGAGGGGCTCCTTGGCCTACTTCGTCAAAAATTTTCTTTGACTCGGGCAACTTCGCCGACGAACTTCGTTCAACTTCGCGAGTAATGTGGAGGAAGCATCTCTTATGGGCTCCCGACACGATCATGCCTTGCAATTGTCATGCACGTTAAATATGAATGGAAGTTGCTTCAGTGTGCGTGATTTCTTTGCATGTGTGTATGCATTGACGTATAAGACACATGATATTTAATGTGCATGACAATTGCCTATTGATCGTGTCAGGACCCCATTATTCACATTTATCGGGCATGACAAGTGCAGTTTGACCGTATCGCGAGCCCATTACGATAATGTACTGGAGGTGTGTCAAAAAAAGGTAAATTATATTTACAACCTTGTCTATGACCTTACCATAACTAATATCCTCCTTTGTCATGTTGGCCAAAGTTTTTCCGGCCGTATCTATGGCTACGCTGCCATTTTGGTGATTTTGGAACCGCAGTGCTTTTTGTTCGTGTGAAGCGCCTGCTCGTTGAGACGAGTAGATTGTGATTTAGTCAAGTGTAGTTTTATTTTTAGTCGAACTTAATCAAAATGAGCTGGCAAGATTATGTCGATAAACAGTTAATGGCATCCAGATGTGTTACAAAAGCTGCGATTGCCGGTCACGATGGGAATGTCTGGGCCAAGTCAGAAGCCTTCGAAGTAAGTTTTATCTCAGTCAAGCTTTAGGCGGCCAGTGTTAGGCAGTTTTTGCCTTGGATGTGAATAAATAGTGCTAAACCATGGTGATGAACAGTGCAATAACCAGCAGGGCTAATGGATGACGAATTCATTATTCGGCCAGTTTGACAAGATGGCGACATGTGGAAGCCAAAGATTCCAAATTACTTGTGATAATCTACTATTTCCAAATTACTCGTATGATTGAATTATCTGAATTGAATTCTCAAAGTGTAGCTTTAATTGTGCAACTGCTGTATTTCGAATGATATCGTATAAATCCGTCTGCCGTCGTTTGCCGGCCGGTATTTTTTGAAGACTACCTAGCTACATTCTCAATATTGCACCGCTCGAGGCTGTCTCGAGTTGCTGGAGCGTTATTGTTAACTGTTGGACACGCTACTGAAATTCTTATAACATACTTTTAATTCGTATCCATACGCAACGGATATTTTGCACTCATTTATTGCATGTCATTGCTCGTTCAGTGTGATAGTGTCTTACTGAGTCAGCGAGAGTTATTCCACCCAATTTATCAAGGAAATCTACCCACGATGTCGATTTTGACGAAAATTTTAGTATCTGCGTTACAAACCTGCTGATGTTCTATGTATTATATTTTGCTATATTTTTAAACAGAACTAATAATTCACACTTGTTAAGGTAATGCGGGTGATGTCTTATAATTTGAAATATCCACCCTTTTACCCCTTGCTTTTTATTGTAGCAATAACTTTTTACAGTACATAGATATCAACAATTTAAATCTCTTTTTTGGTTTTATATTATCAATAAGAGCCACTAGAATCCCTTAAAAAATATAGATCCCTAAAATAACTTTTTAGCTGCCTTTAGGGGTTATAAACTTGACAACTTAGTGAAGATGGATAAACCGGTTTATTCAGTAGCATAACCTTAAAATATGTCCAACTAAATGTTTGCATCTGCAGCTTTCACTAATTTGAACTCATGTGCTACCAGAGTGATGCAAGTTTTTTTCAAATACCTCATTATTTCATATCAGACACATTCTTCATTCCATTCTTTCCTTAGTATCTAAAGCGGGACCAGCTGACTATTAAAGTGGTGTCATTTTAATGGTATGGTAACATTTGACGTCTGTCAGTTTTATCTTCATAATGAGAATGTTGAATGAATTGATACGGACTTGAAAGATAATGTGAATTTTAAAACTCATCACACGAATCCCTGTCCCGTTGTTAATTTTTCTTTCTTAAATTTATGGAGTAAAATAAGATGAGTACATAATTTGACTGTCAAATGATTGTGAAATTAAATTGTCAAGTCTAATATTAAAATGACTCCACTTTAGCACATAAGAAAGGGTGTATTTTGGGTCCCTGGTCCTTGTCCCCTAAAAAAGTTTCATCAAATAAAATCTCTATGTGACATGGTTATTTGTAATCTCATGCCGATCTTATTCTCAAAATTTCAACTTCAATGACTCATTGTTGGTAAAACTATCAGAATCTTTGAAGTTTCATACATCAGGGCTTATTTATATGGAGGTCTCTTGATACATTTTCAGCATACTTACTGATCTAGGTATACTAATAAAATTATGCAGTGACTTATTAACTTATCAACTCTTACACCTAAAGTTACTATCTACTACTGTTAAAATGGCTAAAGAGCAAAGCAGAACTTCATGCTACTGAAATTTTTTTCTTAAAAATAATCACCAAAAATATGGAAACTTGATGAATAGGAATCATAGAAAATATATTGATATAGCCTGATATAAAATGATATTTAACCAATATGTTTAAAAAAAAATATTAAAAACTTATAACTTAGAATAAATAATCTGAAAAATAATAGGATATGTTGAGGATAATTTTTTATTTACCTCTGAGTGTGGATCTACACTATCGAAATATTTCTAGCTTTATTTCCACTTATATTTAGATCATAAAAGATTTTAAATTACCAGCAATTCATTCCAGGAAGCAATGAGTTATAGGCTGTGGTGTTTAAAACCTAAAAACTGAAAGGTCTTCCACAATTCCGGAAAACAGGATTTGTGTGAATATCTGAGATATTAGGTTTCATAGTGGACTTTTACCCTAAAGTCATTCTAAAATCGTTATTTTATTAATATTACAAATTTATTAGGCAGGTGGCATTCCCTTCTTCAGTTGTCTTTTTGTGTGTGGTAATACTTGTCTAATCTATTTGTAAAGTTAGTACCTAGTATTTTCTGCAGATACCACAATCTAGAGATGTTAATTTTTTTGTTGTTAAAATTCCATGAATCAATAATCTTACAGAAATTTCTTAAGAGCTTGAGAGAGCTCTATACTTATAGGTAAAGAATAAATGAAATAATTTGTGAAATTAAAAAAATATGAAATTCAACCACAGAGGAGCATATTTCTGTGATTCAAGAGAGATGAGATCAGATTCTACCAAGGATGTGATTTGTATTTAACACCATACGAACTTATAGGTAAAGAATAAATGAAATAATTTGTGAAATTAAAAAAATATGAAATTCAACCACAGAGGAGCATATTTCTGTGATTCAAGAGAGATGAGATCAGATTCTAACCGGCGAGCGTGTATGAAAACAGTTATGAAAGTAGAAGAAGCGAAAGTTGTATGTCAGGATCGTAGCAAGCGGAAAGCCATAGTCTCTGCTTACCCCGATGGGAGACAAGCGTGATTATATGTATGTATGAGATCAGATTCTACCAAGGATGTGATTTGTATTTAACACCATACGAAGCTATCTCTTGCCTTGATAAATGTATTCATTGCCAAAATATTAAATATGGCTCTTAATTATCTTGGTTTGGAGCTTGGTGAAAAGTGCTTGTGGCCCTGCAGACTCAGTTTTCTGTAAAAGATCACTGCAGTGAGCAATTTTCATTTTAACTAGTTCTTAATGGGTGACCATCTCATGACCACTTTGTGACATTTATTTGTGAGTGTTTCCATGATTTGCAAGGCATCCTAATCTGTTTAACAGTGGGTCGCGTCACAACCTGCGCCTGTCCATGTCAACATGGTAAGAGACTCACCGTCTATTACATGGGACTATTATGTGGGACAAGACACTTTCAAGTGAAATGTGCTTGTATAGGTAGGTAGTATGCCTCTGCTGGACCCTTTGGGAGTAAAACGGTTTGGCTTTGGGACCTGTCCAGAACATCATTATGACTAATACTTACAACATGCCCCAGATCTCTAACCCATAAGTCTTTAAGCCCCATGGGGCTAACCTTCTATTATGTATTTAGCTAGTAAAACCATGTTATACTAGACGTTGCCCACGGCAACAATGCAGACAAAAAAACCCCAAAAGTCTATAGGCTTCAAAATGGTTTAATATACTGTTATCATGATATTTTTGTTCAGTTTTCATGTTAATGTTTGTCCAGGTGCATACCCAGGTACTTAGCAGGATCATTTTGTGGTATGGTTTTCCCAAACAACAATATTAGGGAGCAAGGTTCCCCTCTAAGGGTAAATGAAACATGTTACAATTATCTGTCCCAATTATCTGTCCCAATTATCCTGTTTGTACCAATTCCTGAAGTGCCATGTCTCTATTTTATAGAAGAGGCTCTGTCACCACTAATATTACATGGGACAATATACTAAGGTTGAAATGTGGTAGTATACTATGCCTCCAGTTTCGGTGAAAAAGCATGTGTAATGACAAATGTAGATGACAGTAAGGACATAGGGTATACACAGTTGCTAGCATACCACATAATAATGCCCATTTCACTAAATACCAATACGCAAATGAAATGATAAGTGATTGCATACCCGTTAACATAAATTATTGATGTGTTTATGTAAGTATTGTGGAACCATGCTTTGAGAGCATTTTGAGCCATTGGTCCAGGTTGTCTGTAACTTGGCAGTTTTTCATTGAAGTCCTTAAAGGCAACTTGAAACATTCAATTACTGGATTGGCACAACCTGCCATTGGCCATTTCAATGGCATTTCATTGGCTATAGGCTCAGCACCTATTAAATGGGACTAAAAACTAAGGTGCAATGTGGGTGTGTATCATACCTCTGTCTATCCCTTTGGGGATAAAGGTGTGACTATATGTATATGTGTGTTATTATTTTTGAATCACTCGGGAACAGCCTAACATTCATAATAGCAATCTATGTTCGCTATGTTAATTCTGTGCACATTTACACTCTCTTCTATAGGGCAAGGCAGAAATGTCTTTCCACTGGTTTTTTTGAACTGTGACATGCCTAATATAACATTTCATGCACTGTTACTTCCATATGCCAAATGTTAGGCTCGTTAACACCAGTATTAGGATTAGGGATGATCAAGTAGAATTGGTCGATGAAACTGTCTTTCTGGGCATAAAGTTAGACTCCAACTTGCAGTGGGGGCCTCATATCGAGAAAGTCTCGGGCAGACTGAGCTCTGCAGCCTATGCCGTTAAAAAGATCCGACAACTGACAGACATTAGAACAGCGCGTCTTGTCTACTTTAGCTACTTCCACAGTGTCATGACCTATGGCATACTATTATGGGGTAACGCTGCCGACATCGAATGTATCTTTGTGTTGCAGAAAAGGGCTGTCCGGGCTATCTATGGTATGGGGTTTCGGGAGTCATTAAGAGAAAAGTTTAAGGATATCAACATCCTTACTGTGTATTCACAGTACATATATGAAAACTTATTATATACTCATAAAAATAACAGTAAATTTATTAAAAATAGTGATATCCATAACCTAAACTTAAGAAATAAGAATAAATTGGCTGTACCTAGATTTAGGCTTAATAAAATAAGCAATTCTTTTGCGGGTAATTGTATTCGAATGTACAATACATTGCCGACAGCCATAACAGGTTTGTCAGTTAATAAATTTAAAAAACTAGTAAAGCTTAAATTGTGCCAGAAAGCTTATTATAGCATTAAAGACTTTCTAGAAGACAAGACTGCCTGGCAGTGACACGAATTGCTCCTTTCTACATTTAAAAAAAAAATACTGTATTAGATACTAAGATGAATAAGAGGGACCGGACTGAGTTTCTTGGGGTGTTCTTCTCAGTCTGTAGCATTTCCGAACCCCCGGTAGAGTCACAAAAATTTTGACAAACCTAAATAATTTTTTAAAAATTTCAAAGGGAATAAATTTTATTTTATGTTATTTTATTTATGGGTTTTCATTTATTGAATTACTGGTACCTAGCTCCTTACAATGCCAATTTGCTCCAGATATGGAGTCATATTATGTTACCTGCACCAGTTTGTACATTTAAAGTTGACTCACAAATCTGATGGTGTATTGTCCATCCTTTTTACCTGTCTGAACAATCTTTGCACCCATGCTACTTATGTTGTTAAGTAGATAGAGTAGCTTTTATTAGGTCCTAGCTTTTGAAATAAGATCTAATGACTTACTTTAAACATCACTTTGAACTTAAGTACCTATTACTAATGTTTTTTTTATAACGTAAAATTAATTTGCTACCTACCGTATGTTCCTAGCAAGTTGCTTAATCTTAATCTTAATAACCTTTATTGCTGATAAACAAGTATACATAAAAAACAGTTAATTAATAGTATAAGTTAATATTTATCTGCGTGTCTGAGGGACACAATGGTCTCCTCCAGCTTTTTCCATACTTCTCTAGACATGGCAGTTCTCTGCACTAATGGACCTGCCGTACTCCTGATTTCATCGGACCAACGCTTTCTTTGTCTTCCTCTTTTTCGTTTTGTCTGAAATCTAGGGGTCCATTGAGTTATATCTTTAGTCCATTTATTTTCACTTTCCCTTAACATATGACCTACCCACCTCCACTTTAGAGTTTTTGTTTTAGTTGTGCAAGCAGCAAGTTCCTAACTGGTAATAAATAAACATAAGATAAAAATCAATAGTGTCAAACGAGTACAATCCGCCTCGTATCAAGGTCGTGCATAGGGTTAACGACCTTGACCATACAAATCGCACATCCTTCAGGCTAGAAAATTATTATAGCTTAGTTAAGTTGTATTATATTAATATTCAAAACTATTCAAGAACGAAATAAAAAAAACTAATTAGGTGTATGTTTTCTTCATATAATGGCATATTTTTTCTTCATTCATCAAAAATTTGGGGCTCATTCTATCTATGATCATTTTACATTTACACGTTATGTTATAATTAAAAAAAAAATTGTTAAAAATTACAGAGAATCATATTTATTATTACATAATATCTATATTATTACTATCTAAGTAAGTTTAGTTTAGATAGTAATAAATTTACATTATTACTATCTAAACTAATCCTAAATAACACCCCCGTGGCATTGTGCCCAAAAGACTAGCAGCATTCCCCCTTTGAATAGTAATACCTATTCGCTGAGCGAGAAAACTGCCAGCCCTTGGGTCATCAGTCGACTCTACAAGGCACTTTTTTAAATTTTTGAAAAAAATTGCGCAATCGGACCACATGGACCTAGGGTCTCGACACCGACTGGACAAAAACGATACTAATTAATAAGTATAATATGTCATACAATTTATAACAAAAGCACACATCTTGTAGATTTAAAATCTACTTTTGCTTATAATTTTTCGCCTACTTATGCCGACAAAAAATGATTTCATCTGGACCTCTTTTTCGTCATTTCCTTCGACTCTGCCGTAATCGTATCATTCGTATCCTGGGCGCTCGGCAGCGATGTTATGTCGATTGGCGAAATTACGAATCCTATTTCAGATGACTACCCCTAAACTCTTCACTAAATTAAATTGGGAAGAATCGGGCGTCAATATTAAGAGTGAACATTATCAGCGCTTTTGTAAACAAACGTATTTCCTTTTTTTTCTGAATCATGTCTTTAGAAGAATCTTTTGATTTCAGTTTCAGTCAAGTTATGCTGTATAGGTACATGTCCCTATCACTTCTTTTTTCCGCAATTAATAAATAAGGAAAGTATGACCTTAGAAATGGTGAAAAATTACACATTTTTATCGCCGTGGTTAGAGGACTACCCAGAAAAGTACGACAAGCGTTTAATTAAAAAAAAATAGGAATCTGGAACATACACCTGCTTAAAAAAGTGATGTTTAAAATATTAGCTATCTTTCTTGCAATGTGGTTGTCCAGGTGCAGTGCGATGGCAATACCTACATCACCATCACCTACGTTCAAATACCTATTTTGCAAATCCCTCGCAGCCCTTGTTCCTTCTATGAAAGCACCTCGCACCTGTTTCAGAAACAAAAATCTTTGAACCTTTGACTTGCCGACGACATCATCATAGTACCGAAAACGCTGTAATATTTAGACGGAATGCTGCACAGTCTAAGAATCTCGTATGTATTGGTCTCTGCATAAAAATGAATGAAACCAAGGTCATGTACAATGCAATGAGCATGTCACACCGGTACTAATCTACATAGAAGGATCAAGGCTTGAGATTGTCCAGGAGCATACTTACCTGGAACAGGTTATCTGGTTTGGTAGAAAGAACTTGGACAAAAAAATCGCCAGAAGGATCCGACTGGGCTGGGCAACGTTCAGTAAGTTGCGAGGTGCATCGGGGTTTCCATTCGCCTATACCGCAATGCCAGAAGACGAAAGTCTACAACCAGTGCGTTCTACCAAGCATAACATTGCGGTGCCGCGACGTGGACACTTACGGTGGGGTTAGTCGACGCCATGTTGCGCAGCAAGCTATGAAACGAGCTATGCCTGAAGTGTCTTTGAGCACAGAGCATCGCGCGCCTTTACAGAGGGAGAGGCCAAAGCTGGCAAACCCCCTCTGGCAATAATTTGACATTTTGACGACTAAAAGTGCCCAGTTACATAAAAACTGTTTTTTGAAGTTTCTTTCACTAGACTAAGTCTAGTTGACAGCGTGAGCGGTTGAATTGTCATTTTATAAAAATGATAAAATAATTAGATATTAATACAAAAAGAAATGTGATTAAAGAAATCTGAAGAAAAATGGCATTATCTTGTGTAAGTAAGTAATTTTATAACAAGTTATTATTATTTACACCTATTTAAACGTATAGGTAATATTCAGATTTGTTTAGCAACTTTACCGGACGTCACATCAATACATGGATTGGTTGAGCGACTTGGGGTGATATGACACAAAATGTATCATGTGTGTGTAAAATTTATGAGTGTATTGTTTAAAGTGTATATATAGGCTTCGTATTGACAGTCGATTGCTATTGTAGTGCGAGTCTAAAAAAGTGTGGGTGAGGAAGATTTCCCCCCGCCACCCGCAAAATATGACAGACAAATTTGTACCGAGCAATCGTTCTATGCCGTCTCCCCTTAGACAGTTCGCGTTGCTCTATGGTCTTTGAGGGATAAACTCTTAAATGAGGTTAACTGCAAAGAACCAGAGTAATCGTCATAGAACAAGCACAGTGGACTGGCTCCATGTGTAGAAGAATTGATTGCAGATGAAGCAAATGTGTTCTCAAATTGAGACCGTGGCTCGGCAAACGTAGGTCGGCTGAATGCGGTAGGCGCAAGACTATGTTTTGTGGTGAAAATTGGGAGAAGCCTATGTCCAGCAGTAGTAAACTGCCATAGGCCGAATTGATTGAAGATAAATAGCGAGGTACAAAAATAAAATCAAAGTATCTTCGATATACAGATTTCTGACCCTTAACATGGGCGCCGCCAGGATTGCCAGGAGGGGTTCATCTGCGTCTACATAATAAATCAGTATTATTATAAGTATAGAGTTGCGAGGATCGTGATGTATATTTCGCCCTAGTGTGCAATGCTTAACGTGGCAACTACTGAGAAACACTGCCAAAAAACTCAGTAGAAATTCTAATTATAAAACATTTAAGCTAAAAATCTTCTAATAATTTGACTAAATAGTTAGGTACTAAATTATCACTGACTAGCGCACGTCACGCGGTTTCACCCGCGTAGTTCCCGTTCCCGTGGGAATACGGGAATAAAATATAGCCTATGTTACCCGCAAAGAGTGTAGCTTTCCAACAGTGAAAGAATTTTTCGAATCGGTCCAGTAGTTCCGGAGCCTATTCGTTACAAACAAACAAACAAACAAAAAAACAAATCTTTCCTCTTTATAATATTCGTATAAATTACAATATACCTAGGTATCATAGCAAATAATTATTCATTGATAATAAAAACGCCGGTCCTGTTATAATATACGGCTTCCATATACGCATTCGTACAGTGGCCGTCATTACTCATCATGCCACACGTCCTTCATCCGTCCTTGTCATGCCCATCACTCCCTATTTTGTCGGCTGCTGGGCAAGTCAAAGGGCAGGCAAAAGTACAGTATGTGCGCGAGTGCTAGGCGCGGCGCGAACGCATTCCTCATTTCCGCTTTGTTCTCTTGTTACGGAAGGACGTACCGACGCATAGATGATAAGTACAATAGTATTGATTAACGTTACGAGTAACTTCCAAAAACGGTTATGTTCCCAACAGACTATGTTTCATCTTCATCTTTGGTATTTTCTTGAATACCTCCTATAGTCTTTTGGTTTTTTAAGGTGATTGGAGTGCTCTTGCAGCTTGTCCGCAATATCACAAGCATGAGAGCTATTTCAGATGCTCTACCCCTCTGCCGAAGCATATTTATCTCAGACACAGTAGATCCGACATTCTCCGTCGTCAATTCTGTGTCATACAACCACTCACTGTGATTATGTCAGCCTCGACACTGCACTTGGCTTAACCGGAAGCTATTTTTTGCGACGTTTAGCTACAGGCCTCTCAACCGTTCTTTGGCAACTTCTATTGCATTCACACGTTGGTTTGAACTAGAGATGCGCCGAATGTTCGGCCGAATATTCGAATTCGGTACATTCGGCAAGTTTTGGAAAGTTCGTATTTGGCCGAATATTCGGTTTATTTGCCAAATAATTACCGAATATTGAAATTATTATTAACAAAATTAATAATTATGGAATAGGTAGGCGATTTTCCCATAATTAACGTCATGATACAGAGATCTCTGGTGATGCACAGTAAAGTAACATAGTCATTCAGGTGATAAGGCCAATCTGGTGTCCAATAAGCACGGAGTGCTCAACATTGCTTCCCTAAAAATTGCCCGGATTTCACAGCGATACGAATAAATGGTCGAGATGGTCCAGATGAAAGAACTGAGTGGCAGATATTGTTGTAATGATCTGGCTTAATTCTAGATAGTGGTCCAAGTCACTACGTCCGTTTTATCTGTTCTTCTTAAGATACAATATGCAAGTACTTTTCTTCACTTAATACTGTGTCACGACGTTATCACTACAACGCTACATAGCACGACTGCCCACAACCAGTCCAAAACTCGTAACTGAATTAACTCTCTGTGAAAATGAATTGCTCACGTTCCATTTTACGATTTACATTCACCTCACTGATCTCAATCCTAATTTTTAGTTCAAACTCTTCTTTGGTGGAAAACAAATCTCATTAAATTTAAAATGAGCCCGTTCAGCCCACCATCTCCCGCTAATTACTCTATCAGCGCGTGCGGCCACACATGGGAGTGCTCTTGTCATTTTTGAGCTCTGCTCCAGAACACCAGTATTGCCCGTTGCCCGTTCGACTTGGTTAACTGTTTACCGCATTAATTTGAACCGAATAGTTCGGCCGAATATTCGGTTCGGTACATTTTAAACCGAATATTCGGCCGAATGTTCGAATTCGGTTCAACCCACATTCGGCGCATCTCTAGTTTGAACTATACCTGTCCGACTCGGTTAACTCCATAAAATTATAAATCACTGAACACAGAGTTTGTTCTGAACACAATCCAAGTTACAGATTTCACTTCTCTTACTTATCCAACTTCACCTGATACTGGGTTATTTCAGACGATACAAATGCAAAACAAATACAAGCTTATCTATCCCTCGTGCGGGAACGATTCTTTTTATATTTATATTCTCTAGATGCGTCAGCAGACCTACCAACGCAAACATGTCTAAGAGTCCGAGTATTATTCCGCTTCTTTGGGAATTGGTTCAGGTGCCTTCCTGCATATATGTGGTTTGGTTCTATTGTGTATTGTGTTTTCTATGTATTTTGGTTCTAGGACTTCTTGGGGCGTGAGGCGTGCGTGAAACCGTCTCATCTCACAATGTCCTTTTCTCGAAATGTCCTTTCTCATAATGTCCTAAGTTTCACCATTTTCGTTTCCTACCCATAAAACGGACTTCTCATGTTACTTTTCCATTCAACTGTAAGATCAGCAAAATCAATCTGGTTTCTTCGACGTAAAGTTACTGTTTAGATTAACATGTCTATGGTATTGTCCTAAAAGACTACGTGGTCGATCATGGACCAATAGGCACTGAAAGGTTGCACAATTTTCATTTAGGACTAAGTTGCTAGGATGACTGTTAGCTGCCCTTTCACTAGCTCCTAGCTAGTGTTCGATCACCAGTTTGTACAAATTCAGGACTAAGACGACGTTACGAACAATAAATAAGATTTTTTAGCATAATTTTAGAGCAACTGAATAGCAAGTTAAACATGAAACTATTGATTTGCCAAAACAATTATTCTGAAAACTGTTTAGTAATCGAGTAAAGGGCAATCTCAGTGCCAGTTCATGCAACTGCCACGGATTGTTCTTTGAAAAATTACGTACAAGGGTTCCAATTGCCTCTGTTGGGATCCTTGTGCGTCATTTAGACAGCATGACTGCTTCATTAAGAAGATCCTTCGTCTCGTAGTCAGGGGGTGCTCGTTGACAGAGAAGAGGTAACACCACTGGTGTGACAGTTCTGATGACTTGGAACTTCAGACAGGCACAGGAGATTCATAGTGACTGGCTACCACGGGTGGTCCGGCGGGGTTCATTTAGTAACAGCTGCAGGACTGTACTGTCCCGGGATGTATAAATAAAAACAAAAGAAATATCATGCTCAGTTATGAAGGCCAGGAAATTTGTATTCCTTGCAACGCTGCTAGATGAAGGCCCTGTGGTAACACGGCATTTTCAGCAGGCTTACAGAGGACTATAATTATGGTCCCAGTCGCACACAACGGGTTCCTCGGTCTTGACAAGATCGAAGGATCAACGCATATTTAGACCAGGACACAGTTTTTACATTAAAAGTTGTAAGTTAGCGAAACGGTGCGTCCTTCCTCTTGTAATCCCGGGCTCCTCAAACGGAGCGTAAAGAGGCATATTTCTTGGTTGCAACTTAAAGGCCATTGTAGCCTTCCAGCTGTGACAGACGCTCCTAATCTTTGAATGTTGCAATGACTTTCTCTAGATAAACCTAAATATATTTCCACATAGCTACTTTCACTAAATGACCCAGTCAAGGTCGCCACTAGGTGGAACCGGCGAGTGTCCTACTCACGTTGGCCGAGTCGCCGTCTTCACTCCAGAACTCGTTTCATTTATTTCCCATCTTCGCTAGACATGGCTTAAAGCGGAAAGTCGTCTGTTAACAGACCTAAAATCTATCACATACTATACAAAGTCATATCTAGAAGAACTTACATTGCTTCTTGGTTGTAATAATTTTATTACGTTTACGAGCTTCGTACTGTCCAGTTTGGTAGACCCAAATTGAAAAAATAACTCTCAGAAAAATACTTTCGCGTGAGAACTAAAAGTCATATCTAGAAGGACTTAATTGCTTCTTGGTTCTAAGATGTAATTATTTTATTACGTTTTCGAGTTTCGTACTGTCCAGTTTGGTAGACCCAAATTGAAAAAATAACTCAGAAAAATACTTTCGCGTGAGAACTAAAAGTCATATCTAGAAGAACTTACATTGCTTCTTGGTTCTAAGTTGTAATAATTTTATTACGTTTTCAAGCTTCATACTGTCCAGTTTGGTAGACCCAAATTGAAAAAATAACCCTCAGAAAAATACTTTCGCGTGAGAACTAAAAAGTTATATCTAGAAGAACTTACATTGCTTCTTGGTTCTAAGTTGTAATAATTTTATTACGTTTTCAAGCTTCATACTGTCCAGTTTGGTAGACCCAAATTGAAAAAATAACCCTCAGAAAAATACTTTCGCGTGAGAACTAAAAGTCATATCTAAAAGGACTAACATTGCTTCTTGGTTCTAAGATGTAATAATTTTATTACGTTTTCGAGCTTCGTACTGTCCAGTTTGGTAGACCCAAATTGAAAAAATAACTCAGAAAAATACTTTCGCGTGAGAACTAAAAGTCATATCTAGAAGGACTAACATTGCTTCTTGGTTCTAAGATGTAATAATTTTATTTCAATTTCGAGCTTCGTACTGTTCAGTTTGGTAGACAAAAATTTAAAAAATAACCCTCAGAAAATACTTTCGCGTAAGAATTAAGTTTCCCACGGAGGTTGGGCGTCGTTGGTGTTCTATTTAAAAAGTGCTATAATCTCGTCTTGGAGAAATTGAGCACTAACGTGCACTTATTACTCCACTCGTATTTTTGTTCCTGCATACATTATGTGGAGTAGGGGGAAGTCTAATTGCCGTCTAACAAAATAAACATTAATTCTCTATGTTACCGGTATCGTTAGTATGTTCTTCGAAGGGTTAGGAGGGAGTGTAACGGTCGTCGCTCCTAACACTGCAGAATTTTAACTCTTAAGGTGGATTGAGTCTGTGAAACATCTGCTAATTTCATCTAAATATTTGTCCACAGATATCAAAAGATGAAGTTGCGAAGATAGTTGCCGGTTTTGACAATGAATCACTGTTAACGAGTGGTGGCCTGACGATAGCAGGCACGCGGTACATCTACCTCAGTGGCACAGACCGCATCATACGCGCAAAACTCGGCAAGGTCGGCGTGCACTGCATGAAGACACAGCAAGGTAAACTGCTCACTGATAAAACGTTCCGTTTTGAATAATCTAAAATGGTATAAGTATTTTGTAGTTCTAACTGAACAATTATATTGTTATTGGCATTTAAATTACCTCCGTGCCCTTGGTAACCGATCAGCTGTTGCCTTTTAATTAGTAAATTCGATTACATGTTTTAAATTCTAATGTTAATTTTTGATACAATTTACAAGCTAGGACCAAAAATACGCGAAATGAAATGTTTTTACGATCTCAAGTTTGTAAAAGAGTAAGTGGTTATTGTTTCGATTATAATCAGTTTTCCAAACATAAGTTTTTAATTTTTAAGGCATACTAGCAGCTATGTTAAAATTCCTATCCTAATATTCCAGTTGCGAACCCCCTCTAGGGGTTACTTGGGTCGATCTTCACTCACTACGAAACTTCCCATTGTAGAATCTTCAAGGGTTGTCTTTCCACATACGTAAAACCCCTTGGGCGGCAATTCTGAATCTATCAACATAGTAAATTAGCGCCCTGTCTAGTACTATGCACTGCACTCGGAGTCGAAAGAATTTCGAAATCAAATCGATTGTTCAAAAGAATATGAAAGAAATGGTTTATGATATTTATCTTACTTCTTACTAATATTATAAATGCGAAAGTTTGTGAGTGTGGATGTTTGTTACTCTTTCACGCTCTAACGGCTGAACGGATCTGGATGAACTTCGGTACAGGGTTAGATATAGGTCTGGAATAACACGTAGGAGCAACAATAACACTTTTTATCTCGGGAATAATAATAACTCCCATGGGAAGCGGAAACGGGAACAAAACTTGACGCGGGCGGAGCTGCAGGCGTCAGCTAGTATTAGTATATATTTATAGTTGTATGCTTATCTTGCTGGTGATATGGATATACATAGTTGCACATTGGCGAAAGTGAATTTACACTGTGACTCGTGAATATTTTTAATGATTTCGTTTCCCGGAAATAACCAATATCAATGTTTTCACCTTCAATACAATACAATTTTATGAGAACAACTTCAATCTGGATAGGAAATCTATCATAAAAATAGTCGATTATAAAGAGGAAAGATTTGTTTTTTTGTGTGTTTGTTTGTAACGTATAGGCTCCGGAACTACTGGACGGATTTGAAAAATTCTTTCACTGTTGGAATGCTACACTCTTCGCGGTGAACATAGACTATATTTTATTCCCGTATTCATACGGTAACGGGAACTACGCGGGTGAAACTGCGTGATGTCCGCTAGTCTATCATAAAAATAGTCGATTAATCCCAATTGAGAATTGTATTGAAGTTGCTGGGAACGGTGTTTAATTATAATATTTTGTTTCAGCCGTCGTAATTTCTCTGTATGAAGAACCCATCCAACCCCAGCAAGCTGCATCCGTAGTCGAGAAGTTAGGAGAGTATTTAATTACCTGTGGTTATTAGAGGTGAGTGTTTCTCATTGAATATTTTTTTTAGACCATAAAGGGGGTGATCCATTGGCGAGCCGAACTAATCTCGTTGGTCTGTCGACTCGTGTTGATGATCCATTAAATAACGTATTTTTGCGATTTTTTGCACCGCGAACTTTCAACATTCTCAAAGACCTTGTGATCAAATTCGCCGGTTTATAAGTCCTGAGACTTAAGTTGGCTGTTTAGACCTTTGACTCACTAAGGCCCTTCGTACACTAGGCTACGCAAATCTTCGATACTAATGTTGTAAACTTAAGTCGCGAATATTTGGTAGCGCACGAACCGTACACACGAGATATCTCAAGATGCGATTTTGTTCGATTCTTCTACTGTAGACATAGCGACAACACGTCTCAGACTAATTTAATTTACGAAATGTGTGACACAAGTGACGATGAAACTATGATTTTGCCTATATCTAAAGATAGTAAGCCAAAATCTTAGTTTGTTAGCCAAAATCATAGTTCGGTAAACCGAAAACGAAGAAATCGTCGTAATTGGAAATACTGGGTTCATCCATTTATAGAAAAAAATGTAAAGTGTCAGACTGTTTGTAGCTGCAAAAAAAATTACAACAAACAGATACTAAATTCAAATTGAATTTTCAACAATTGCTCTGCCATCTTGGAAATCGCAGCGACGTTAGTAGCGACGATCTCGACCAGCAGGTAGCGCGCGACTGGCGTCGGCGACGAATGAACAAAATGTCGGCGACGCATGTCTGTGTACGAACCTCTTTGAATTTGTATTGCGGTAGTCGCTTAGAGACCAAAATCGTTGGGTATCGAAGATTTGCGTAGCCTAGTGTACGAAGGGCCTAAGGCAATTTAGCTCGCAAATGATCACCCCTTTTGGCAAATTGTGTTGTGTACTTGAATTTTTGATATTATTCCAAAAATGCCTTCTTCAGGCTATTTTAATGTGGAGATATTTTAAGGACTTGACTGAATACGTTTAATTGCATATACCTAGTTTACTTTATTCGATTTTGCTACTGTTTCTAGTTCGACTTCAGAGTAAACGAAATACGATTGTATTTAATTGAAATCCATGTCGTAAAAGCTCATGCTGGGTTTCCTTTCTTTCCAGATCGAAGCGGGCCGTGATCTAAGAGTACTATAAGATAATATTTTTTCCACAGGGAAATAAGTAACTGCATTTTGTATATTCTATAAAGTGATAAGGACCGTTCATTTGTTTTGATATTCGATAAATTATGGCGTCATTGGTGTGATGCGTTTAGTAACTGGTCGCAGATACAATTACTTTGCGGATTTTGGACCCTTTTTTTTATAACGCTCACCGCTTCCATAAAGTGATTGTATACTGTTGTGGTCAAAATGTATTTTAAAGTTTGCTTTTATTGACCAGCTTTGCAAGCAGGTCTCGAAGCATGATGTATAGAGATTTTTTTTAGGTTTCTTATCAAGCATTCTGATACTCTTTTCTGGCAAAATTCTACATTTATCGAGATGAACTCTTAAAGCGTCACTAGCCATCTAATGAGTATACCCCGCGAACAGATGCTTGAAGAGAAGTGTTATAATAACCACGTAATGAAATTACTGTAACAACATTATACAACATATATATTATATTATATTTATATATTATAAATAGCATTTTGTGTAAGGGCTTGTTACAAAATGAAAGACACTGTAACCCAAGTATTACGATATGATTGAAAGATCTCTAGTCCCACTGGATCCATCGTACTAGTAGTATCCGAGATGAGTGCGTGGCGGCCACTAAGCCCGCCACGTAGCGCATTAAGACCGCGGGCTTGACATGACCCGCTGTTACAGTTTCCGCTACCTAAAGCTTTCTTTTTAATTGTGCCGCATTTATAATCTTGTGTAGTTAATATTAAACGTTTGCATTCTGTTCTTATTCTATCTCTTAGCTGCAGAAATAGAAGCGCTCAATTACTCTGTATCCTCAAACAAGGCTTGCAGTAAACGAAGGGTGCATATTGTTTATATTTGATATTACTACTATAGCTTTGTACATTGTTTCTGATAAGCGATGGGAACTGTGTCTATCTAATAATAAAATGATTTGTATTATAACAACTTGTGTATTTCTTCCTCTACAACCTTACCTTTCATAAACGGAATTGGAGTTAAAGGTTATAAAATGAAAACCCAGAAAGTATTGCTAATGAACATAATTTATTTTTCCTTTTGACAAAATCTACACTAATAAGAGTTAAGTACTCGAATACAAGGATTGGTATAAAATGTTAAACTGTAGCAATAGCCTATCAGAGTTTGGTTCTTTAAATTACAATACACCAGAGCATTATTTCTTACCTAAATTGTAAACAATTTGGAAACAACTCGTAGAAAAACTTGAGACAAAGTATAGCGAGGATTTCGCTTAATCCGCGTGATGGATCAAATAAATATTGCAACTGGTTAGTTTAATAGCTAGGGGGCTTACTTACTAACGAAGAAATGTATAAACTCATTAGATCTTAGTGTACTAACGTGGTTATCTACATTTCTACAACACTATTTATATCAAAGTATGTGTATGAATAATCGCACATAACCTTACAAATGAATTATGCTTTGATAACAAGAGCATTATAATTAGACAAATCAATACACAATGGTTATTTCCGCTATACAATTTAATTTAAAATAACATTCCTGGCTCATTGCCGATCTTAAATCTAACTCGATTTTGAAACTACAAACACCATTTTGACGTTTTGTCTCTACTGTCGGTGTAATTACATACGTTGTTAATCATAAAATGATCAAGAATAGCAATTATAATAATTATATTGTAAACTTTTACTAAAACATTGTTTAATGTTCGTGTGAAGTGAGGCAGAGCCTTGTTCGTTATCTCGCAATCGTCTACATAAAGAATGCGCAAGTTTTGTAGACCGAGAAGTGTATTCGAATACCGGTCAACATTCTTTAGAATCGTTTCTTCAAGGGTGCTCCAAAGAATAATGGCGAGATTTTTTCCAAAGGCTTCTGAAGAATCCTTTACGTTGCTTCTGGCCTGGATGCTCCTCGCCTGTGAACAAAAAGGTTTTGAGCTATTTGTTCTTTAGATGTTCCAGTTCGTGGACAAGGAGGTGCAACACTGAAAGATTTCTGGAGGTTGTAAGTATTAATTTGAGGTTGTAAGTCCGCCTTTATGGCTAGGACTACCTATGTTAACGGTATCTAGTATCTACTGAAAATTGATGGTGTAATCACACTGTTCAGAAAGTAAACTTCAAACGTAAGTGGAGCACGATTTCTAAAAGGTATTTATACCTAACCGCCTTCACGATTAATTACCTTCGTCAACCGATATGAATAAGGTTAGTATAATAATAAGAGGACATTATTTTCCTGTAAAACCTATAAACAATTCAGTCTGTCTGTACGCCAATTAATTTGTTGTGCGTAGTATCCAACAAACAGGCTACAGAGATACAAAATTGTATTAAAACATTCTGTAGTCGGGGTGCTGAGTCATTATATTTAACATTTAGGGTAGTGAACCCGAAGGGGAGGCGAATGTCAAGTGTACGTGTCCCCAGCTCGCTCGAGTCTCGGCAAGCCGGTCGATACTGGCGTACCGCATGCAACAAAATCTTGATCACCAGTGAAACGCGTAATTTCACCCAGTTATAATTCCGGTCCGTCAAGTGATTGATCCTCGACACGTACCTAGATGTTAGTGATAACTTACTGGATATGCGTCTCCCGGCGAGACAGAAGATACAGGTTCGAGTCCTGCTAGAGACTGATAGGTATTGTTCCACATTAAATTTATGATTATAGCTAGCATTATTTCTGACTACCCTGGTCTTGTGAACTCGCTGTTTATATGGTAAATGAAGATGAATATTATAATTTCTTATGAACGAGCTCCGTGTCAAAAAACAAACCCAATCTGTAGTAGATGGCAACTATTAAAATTGCAGGTGGGTGGGTGCTATTTGAGAAACGACGATAAAAGTGTAGTTATTATTTTTATAACACTTTAGAGTAGCTACTTAAAAAATTCATTAGTACTTATCGGCCACAAAGACTTCTATACCGGCCTAAATGTGACAGATCTGAACAGGCTTTAGAACCAAATTATTTTGCCACTAAAAACTGGTAAATTTAATTGTCTGTTCAGTTATAATCTTATAAACAAGTTTAACACTACGGCATAAAGAGTAAATTAAAGCATATTTTTTACATCTAAGATCGGCATACCGTTAACCCGAAGAGCCAACTTGCGAATAACGTTAACTTTATATACGTTCAAGCGCAAGCGTGTTCAGACAAACCTAATTAATTGCACTTTTTTATTTAGACGCTCTAGATAGACTTCAGTTAATTTGAAGCTCAAGAGACCGTGAATTATTTCATTAAAAGACCGATAATCCATTTGAAAAGTAGAAATTAAGCAGATTTGTTGGCCGGTTAGCTTTCAAAACTATCACAAGAGGAACCGACATATTGTGATATTTCATACTGGCCGGTCGTTAGTAGGGCAAACTAAAATAAACCGGGATAAATGGGTAGTTTCCAGCACGCGTCCCAAATGCCATGCACGCTGCCTAAAATAGTCGTGGAACGTGGCACGTGAGATGCCGCACCCGACATTCGACTCCGTAGCCATACAGCTTATATCTAGCGTAATTTCATTGATTCCGTATGATATTTTTCAATTAAAACACGGTCGTAAACCTTAAGCATAATGCCTGTAGTAGGTATATTGGTTTTACACATTACGCTCAAAGGAAAACCTGTATCGATCAAACTATTGCGTGTTAGAAAATAAACATTATTCTTGTTTCAAAAAGCTACAGATACCGTCTAGATAGGTAGGTATGACACCATAAGATCAATACAAAAATCCTTAGCGTATTGTGAAGTTTTTCTATTTATAGTTACTGCAGTGGAGGTATATTATTTAAGTCAAGTTCATTGGCTAGACTCCCCGCATCGACGCCTCAGTTGCAGCTGGAGCTATGTTTAGTTATCGATCTATCCAAACATTGACGAGAGTTTTTACAAAGTGATTTATCATCATCTTAGATTAAAAAATATCTTCAGACGCAGTAACGAGTCAGAGAGACGGAGGATACGGGGTACGCGAAACTATTCGAGGACGCAGCTCTGCTGATTTATACAGAATTTGAATGAAGAAGAAGGGTTGCTCAAAAGTTCTCTTCTTGCTCTTTCAGCAATGATGACATTAAAATAACATTAAATTTGAGATATTATTAACGAACTCTGTGTGACATTAAATTTGAGACATTATTAACAAACACAGTGTGACATTAAATTTGAGACACTAACAAACACAGTGTGAGCTACTCGGATTGTACGAATGACCAAAAATAATCTAATCTTACTCCATTCTATTGTTCCGACAACCACACAGTTAATAAAATTAATGTCATTTCATTACTGATAGTGATAGATATGTAATGTTGAAGCCTTTTACATAAAGGTAGGTATCGCACCGGATATTCAAAAGTAGCTATCTAATATATCTACGTTATTTGCGAAAGTAACGATTGTTAAAATTATTATTCTCCTACGCTATCGAGTATCGAGTTCCGTTACGGAAAGAACTTTGATTGTTCATCGGATGACAAATCTCTGACAATGCAGGAAACAAAAGGCTAAGTATGATATAAACATTTTTAACGATGCAGAGTTAATAAAGGGTTGAGTGAGTCATCAGCATAATTATAAAGTCATGTTTATTCTAAGATTTCAAATAATAATTATGTCTAAGAAAATGTGTCAGCTTCAAGCTAATAACGTTTTCGTCAGGTTGTAAAGTCATCAGGCTGAGCTGAAGTGACGATTTTCCCAAATCGGGTCACAAAGATTGGAAAGGGCTGAAGAGGGGATGGGGTGCCGCGTGGTCTGCGGGGGGTGAGCGGGTCCTGGGGTCGTCGACACCTCGGTGAAGGGCAGCGAGGTCGGTGCGTTCGCTTTCGTAGACGAGCGGCGTGCGACGGCGCGACGGGCGGCTACGACACCGCGTATTGATCGCAGCTTCGCAGCCTCCCGCATCGGACTGCGGTTCATCTCTACGTTTTCCGAAATATTTATGCTGTAGTAGCGGAGGCCCCGCGGTTTTACTTGCGTAGTTACAGTTCTCGTGGGATACGGGGATAAAATGTAACCTAAAATCATCTCTGAAATAGGTTGTGTTAGTTGTGTTACCTACCTATCGTGTCAAATTTTGAGCTCAACAAATGCAAAAGCTTAGAGATCACACAAACGTATAACACTATCTTAACTAAACTAGATCTAAATAATCGTCCTCCGTGGCATTGTGCCCAAAGACTGGCAGCATTCCCTCTTTGAATTGCAATCCCTATTGTCTGAGAGAAATAACTGCCAGTCTAGGTCGTCAGTCGATTCAACTAGGCGCATGTACCTATTCTGTTAGTCTGAGCTAGGCGCTTTCTCAAAATCCTAAACAATC
The DNA here is from genome assembly GCA_933228765.1 of Miltochrista miniata. NCBI lineage: Eukaryota > Metazoa > Arthropoda > Insecta > Lepidoptera > Erebidae > Miltochrista > Miltochrista miniata. Next base: position 14,931,710 of record OW121751.1, on the reverse strand, counting down.
TATGCGTATTGGGATGGGACTTGACACATAATCCGCGCGCAACGACTGGAATGCGGAACCTTGTTTAATAATCGAAAATAAGAGATTTTGCCTTTTTGCTAACGCTATACTTCCAATTTGTGCTTGACTGACCACTCTATGTAAACAGCGCTGACATAGAGGTAGGTTTCAAAGGAATTCTACTCAAATTTTCCACGTGAACGAAGTCGCTTAAACGGTGAACTCGTCGAGCTAAGGTATCTAATATAATATTAATATAATATAAAGGCAACATTCATTCGGAAGGAAGATGGTACCTGCAGCTGTTGCTGAGTCACGACTTCACTTCGCCTCCATGACTCCAAAAAATCGTATCGTGGCTAGTGAGAATAACAAAAATGGGGACTCTTTTGTCACTCATGTTCTTAAAAAATGATCGTGTAAGTCGTCAAAGAATGAGTATCACTAAGCTACGGCTATTACAAAACGCATGTTTACCAAAACAAGACACATTCAAGGATGCGATATTTCCTGATTTCCCTTAACATTTCAATGATAACAGTACTATCTGTATAGGAAATACTCGACAATATTTGACGAGCTGCTTATATTTTCTAGTTACGATACCTCTGGGTTTAACGAAAGTGAGTCACTTCGAGTCAGTTTGCCGCAATGACCGCGAATAAGTACAACAGGACCGCGGGCGCCGTCTATAGTTTCTGCAACACGATCTCTCATTTGGCGTCCAAGTTTACATTCGTCCATTACATTATCGTGAGCTAAATTATCATTATGGGTGCAATGGGACGACGACGTTTCGGGGCGTCACCTGCAAGTGGTACTACTGACTTACGGATGAGGTCATGGCGAAAATAATGAAAACCTGAAACTAACGCCTTCTCAAAATAATTGGGAGAGCCGAGAGGCCTACGCCCAGCACAGAGAACTGCAATAATGCAATTTATTTTGCTTACGTTAACTGATTAATTAAATAAATAAATTGTCACGGACATTTCACACAACGCTATCTGATCCCAAAGTAAGCTAGGAATAACCTGCTTGTGTTATGGGTATCAGACCACGGATATTAATACTTATATACTTTTTAATACATACATATTATACATAGAAACACCCAGACTCTTGAGACAAACATTTATGGGTCACACAAATATTTGTCTCCGGTGGGAATCGAACCCATGACCTCCAGCGCCGCAAGCGGTATCACTACCGACTGCGCCACAGAGGCAGTCAATAGGATGATTCCATTGATTGATTGATTGAAATGCTCATCGTAATCATCGGAAGTCCCCAAGTTCACACCTTGGAGCCCGGAGTTCGCTGCCTGAATCCATAATTGACTATCGAACGAGTTCTTCAATGTTCATGAGAAAGTTTATGAATCGCGAACTGCGGGTCTGATCAACAAATGATATACCTACACCTACTAGTGGACCCTGAAGATGTTAATGCGATTCTTGAACCCTCACGATAATAGACATTTTAATTAGTTCAATAAATCACAACATAATGTTATGATTCTATCAGCAAGATTTATTCGCAGTGTCGTTCGTGTCATGTCCTTCCTTCTTCCGATCATTGACCTCATGATAACAAGTGTCTTGACCTTTTATCACTCGCGTCCAGTGTCTGCACGCAATTAAATAACGTTATAATATTATCATGACATGTAATCATAGACGGGTACATTAGTTATCGTGTTATTTCTGAACGATTTCACTGATTACAATAATTTTTGATGTCGGTAATAAATGTGGACGATCTTGTAGACGCGGTAAAAACAAATTCTTTCAGTTGTAAAATTTGATGGAGGGGTATCTGGTTTTATGAGGCAGTAACCTTGTAATAAAATGTCCCCACTACTATCTCATGCTTTTAATGGCTGTGTCTACAACAAAGCAATAACTACTGACTCGTTGTGTCTTGTGTAATTTCGTGTGAGATATGAACTTAAAAAGATGAAGATTCCTTGGTTCTGTCTTCAGCTGTGTAAGATGAAATCAAGAGAGCGTTGAATGGTAGCTTTCTTTCAGTATGATGAAAGGATTGCACTATTAATTCAACTAAAGTAAGTAGGGTTGAAGGTTTATCAACTGAGCTCTAAACTTGCTCACGAAGACCTAATGAGGACATGGCCCATGTGGCGCGCGATTGAATGTGGTTGCCTAAACTTGGACGTAAGGGCGTGATCAGGCGTGTCTCAGCTCTCTACACCTTTCCGGGCAATTACAAGTGTCCCATAAACCCCGTTTTAATCCAGCGATGTCAAGTAGGAATTGCACGCCCGGATTTTGTTCTATTATTAGTTATTACGTACGAACAATTATCGAAGAAAAACAGACATTTTTTCAAAGAAAATAAAATAGACTAATGACGATTTTTCGATATTCTAAAAACTATTACTTTTAAAATATTTTTCGTTTTAATGCAATATGTACTTACTTAGTGGAAAGTGAGCGCTGACGCGTCTTAAAGAGACCACCCTAAACCTACTCAAATGGGTCGCAAGTCCCAGACACCCTCACAGTGTTGCCCTCTGTACCACGCTAATGAACCTGCGCGGGCGCGGCACCCGCACGGCAAATCCATGGAATGCTGCGAAAACGGTCTCGCGCTTTTCATTCAGTTAGAACTCTCTTTTTACGGAACAAATTGCAAGCTATGCTTGTATGCAATGCTTCCAATAGCATTGCTTACAAGCATAGCATTAATAACATAGCATGTATGTATGTTGAATTAATTAGGTAGACTGTGACATAATGACATTGCATTGCTAGAGCATACACTAGCAATGCCACTTTCGAATTTTCAACAATATAATGTTAAACTTCAGACTAAAAGAATATATGAGTAAAAAATATATGTTATTCTTTTAATCTGAGTGTAAAACAAGTTCAAGCGCACTTCATTAATAATGAAAGGCGAACGTATCGTGCCAAGCATCAGTGTTATACTACCGTTTGAGCAAAATACGAAACTAGTTAACTTTAAAATATGTTAAACACTTGAGGAATTCATTTTGAATGTTAAAATGAGTACAGGTAACCCAACTTATTAGTATTTCCGTTAACCCCTCCGCTAAGCTGCTTAAGTTAGGTGTGGGACTGTGGGTTCACGCTTGACGTCAGCAGTGTTACAAGCGGAACGCAAGCGCAACGCCTACGATTAGCTCCAAAAATTGATCGCTTAGAGTAATAACATAATTACAGAGATGAATAATGATATACACGTATTGCGGAAACTATTATACAAACAGTCATGCCGCCCGCGCCGCGCCGCGCCGCGCCGCGCCGGCGCGTTGAGATTTATCTGTATTGCTAGATTCAAGAAGACCTGATTTGACATAGCGTCTCATGAACGTTTAACGAATTGCAGTTGCAGTTAATATAATTATATAGTCCGAATATTTCGGACTCCGAAATAAACTGCAATTGTAACCGGATCTAATGCTTGGGCAAGATTGTTCAAAGAGTTTGAATTGAGACGCGAGACATTATAATGTAAACATCTGTGAACCTACTATCTGCACTTTCTCTAAGCGGCAGACTTGTCTGACAACTAGTGGGATACTTCCGAAGCCGCAATTTGACACACTTAGCTAGTATCTGATATTACGGATTTATAATCAAATTAACGACAGTCATACAGATAGACAGCCTTTGGTTTTGTATGAGTGCATTCGTGAAAATATTTTAATAAAATATAAACATTTCCTGCTTCCTATTTTTTATAGGAATTTGCTAAGCTGAGCATTCTTGAGGTCTTTGTCTCAATACGTTTGAGGGTTTCTTCTTTGCTGTACTCCTGGTAAAACTGGGATGGAATGGGAGCGGAAGTGGAAGAGGAAACTTTTGGTTCAAGAATTATTGTTTTCTGGTCTAATCGACAATGCCGATGAAGTCCTTAGGCATAGGGTCAAGTGTTCAACAATGAAACACTAAAAGTTCATAACCTCGTACATCTTATGTTTTTGCTGATAGAAGTCTATAATTTTACAGGCATGTAGTCAATATGATTGGGTATCGAATGTCATTTATAGATTTTTTTAAATAAAGTGATTTGAATCGACAAAGAAATAAAAACTAAGAAATGGGATTTGTGTCATTGTGTCCATATAGGCGTACACAATGAAACACCATATATTCAACATTGAAACACCGTAAATAAACTGTGCCTAATTCAAATTTTGTTTAATGTAGGTAGTTATTAAAGAAAGAGCAGTCCGTTTCTACGTTAAATGCAGTGGCACGACGTGCCATGCTGCATGTTTCAGGCTTTTTTAATTACAGTTCTGCATGCCCTGATTTATAAGACCGTAAACATTCGATTCCAGCCATTTTCCCAGCTAACAGAATATCGAATATTGTTAATTTTTGCCATTTGGTAAGCAATACGCCCCTCGTCCTTTTTACAGCTTTGTTACGCGCCATCTTAAAATAAAAACAAATTTTAATAGATAAGGTTACACAATATCAACCAATAAAAATCTACATTTTTATAGATATCTTATGATGGTACACAATAAAACAGTGTTTCATTGTGTCCATTGTTAAACTGTTTCATTGTTGACTACCTAGGGTTTATCTAACTAACTTTTAATTTATGTTCACAAAATTGTAACTTTGAAACAAATGATATATGCCAAAATAATCTACAAAACATGTAGAATGCAGGATAATCATAAAAAATATAATGTTCCTAATCATTAAATAATGAAAAATCTTTAAAGATAGCCAGAAATACTTCAATTTTTGACGAAAATAGTAAAAATGAGCCGCAGACGCGTCTTTTCTCACGCGGTGCCGCCGCAAACTGGGATACGCCGGTGGTATCTATTGAGTGTCCTTACGCGTTATATTGCACTAACTGCCAACGACGCGTTTTGGAAATATTACTATGTTTTATTGTGTACCACTGTTTCATTGTTGAACACTTGACCCGACGGCTTTTTTCTAAATTTGTTCTCTAATAGGCATAAAAACATTAAATTGGCTCTTACGGAAAGAAAGTAACCAAACAGCTCGTATACGTCCGCCAGTTTGTTTGCCATGATGGCGAATTATGTATATCAAATTCGTAAGCCCACATACATGGTTTGCTGTTAATCATATGCCAGACGGATGCTATGTATTATCGAGGATGCAAAGATATGTGCGAACGATTAAATATCGTGCATAAAAACTCTCGCCAAATGTGTTCGCGGTCATCCGCCATTACTGTATGAATTATTAATTATTGTAGACAAACGTTAGGCATGTATGTTCTGAGCGAGGTCAATGACCACACCACTATGACACCAGCAGCGCCACCTCGCTCTAATAAATTGAGTTATTATGATGATGACGCTCGGAAATCAATTAGCATTTTTATATACGAATACATTTTATGAATTAGAAGTAGAAGTCAAGTCTAATTTACACAATAGCTTTCAAAGACTATACCATAACGAATAGACATTTATTTTATGCATGTGGTCTCCTTACTATGGAGCAGTAGGTACCTAGTTACTCCAAAAGGAACTAGGAGCTTCGCTCACTTTTATGCAGTAGCTAGTTATGGTAGATACTGAAGGACCATGAGGTGCAAAAATGGACTGGTGGATTATTAGAATGAACCCCACATGCGTTCTTCAGGATCCGAAACGAGGCATCAAATAGGGTCGTCTGCGAAGCTTTAACCCTTAACCACCTACCTTGCAATAATTGCAATAATTGTCGTGAAAAACTATAAGTTTAGGGCTTGCAATTTTGTTTTATTTTATTTTATTTTTTTTGCTATGGTTGATTATTGAATAAGTAAAAAATTATAAAAGAAGTTACTATCCATGTGATTATTTTTTATAGATCTCATTTACCAAATGACTTAGTTTGTAATTTAAAAATAGGAGTTGTTGTAATAGTAATTAAGACAAAATGCCTATAAAAATGATTCTCTTGTACCTTTACTAAAGAGTTTAATACTTTCCTAAGTTGATTATTACTAAAAAAATATAGGTACCTCAATAAACAAGATATTACTTTAAAGAACCATTTTACTCAGGAGTGTCATAGACGTATGATAGGTGGTTGTGTGACAAAAAGTTATGGTATGTGGCTAAGGGTTAACATAATTATGTCACTCCTTTAGCTCTGGACAATCTATGACGCAGACTGGATGTGAACGTGCCACAGTATCTCACATATTTGGAACGACTTTAACAATTAGGTATGTTATATTACCGCATAGAGTAAAGGTACCATAGAGCACACTTAGCTAGCGCCGACCAGCGTCATAGCGAATAGCGATCTATCAACTTCGACACTGAGAAAGAATCCTGCATCGCGTTGTAGAAGTTTTCACTATGAAGATCGAATAATATCCCATCAACTGTTGGACCGTAGTCCTCCAGAAATGATCATCTTGCTTTGTCAGAGTGTTCTCCCTCTTAGTCCAAGGATGAGACATTCCTCGTTGCTCTGAAAGTTCTAAAGACCACGCCTGTGATTTCTGGGCATCGTTGTCCACTATCGAAGGTCTTTTTTTTCATCCCTAACGAATACGAATGTGGTCAAGTGCAGGTCTCGATCGCACTCAGTAACATAAACCAGATACAGTTGGAAAAAAATCGGGCATTAAAATTGGAAACGACACTGGAATAACATTTTTTACGTCTGTAAAACTGGAAACGCTCCAAATTGTAAAAATGACTCGAATGTTTATCAGCAACAGCAGCCGTCTCGCGTGTTGTACTCGGTAGGTAGGTATCTATATTTTAGTTTGTCAATGAGTAAAAATACCACAGCGTGTAATATACCTACATTTAAATATTTACATTAATTTTCAGTTTAAAAACATCATGGTTTATTCAATTCTTGATGTCTTTACACTCACGCGATTTGGTTTCCTGGTCCTTTTCGTCATTCTTGACTTTATTTTACATTTGGCTGTTGAAAAGCATGATAGACTGACTCCGTTCGTCATCACAGCGAAAGTTGAGCAGTTTTAAAAATATCATCTATTAATATGCAAAAAAGCACCCGAACATCATAATAATTATTTATTTTATTTTGATTAAATATTCATGTATTTCGTATATTAATACTTATGTAATTTAATGCCAATAAATTAGACTGGATCCTTCGTAAAATAATTAAATACCTACCTACCAATTTGGCACTTTTTAAAATATTTTTTTAATTATACTCGCAGTTTCGCAGCTTTGCAGCCGATGCCGAGGCAGCTTGGTTTGTCCGCAGTTCTGCAGCGTCGAGGCCTGCCGGTCCACACATCCAACGCGTTTGGGATGACGGCATTATTAAGACTGTTAGAGAGCAGTTAATGGAGGGCGCCTCAGTGCCCGATCTGGCCAGGCTGCAGGCTGTATCGCAGCCAGAATCAGGAGCATGGTTGCACGCGCTGCCTTCGCCTCACCTGGGCACACTTCTGGATGACAATTCATTGCGGGTGGCTGTGGCTCTCCGCCTGGGCTGCAAGGTGTGTGAATCCCATAGATGCACCTGCGGTTCCATGGTGGGGGAGGATGGTCACCACGCGCTGAGTTGTCGTAGGGGCAAGGGTAGATTTCCGCGTCACCATGCTCTTAACGATATCATCCGAAGAGCCTTTATTTCGGTAGCTGTCCCATGCCTGTTGGAGCCACCCGGCCTCAGTAGAGCAGACGGCAAAAGACCGGACGGTATGACTCTGGTGCCGTGGAAAAGGGGCAAATGTCTCTTGTGGGATGCTACGTGCGTAAGTACAGTCGCTCCCAGTCACCTTAGGCGTACCGTCCGTTCTCCAGCAGCTGCTGCTGAAGATGCAGCAGAAAGAAAAAAGTATAAATATGCGGTCTTAGCAAATCAATATTTCTTTGTTCCGTTCGCTGTTGAGACGATGGGCAGTTGGGGTACAGACGCCAAGAACCTAATTAAAGAATTGGGGCATCGGTTGAGGGATAAGACCAGTGACTCCCGTTCCGGTTCGTATCTGGTGCAAAGGTTGGCCATCGCTATTCAGCGAGGCAATGCCGCCTGTGTGATGGGTACATTTGCACCGGATACGATGAGAGACGGGTTAATAAATTAATTATAGTTAATTTTAAATTAAATGTAAGACTATGTGTGTATATTGATTTTGTATTGAATGATTTTGTAATTAAATAGATTATACTCGCATATTTATAAAACAAAATATTTCAAAAATCGCTAATTTGGCTTGTTCAACAAAAGCAAAATTGATTAAAATACCGGTTACAGAATAACATATTTTCTTTCTCTAATTTTAGTGTTGAGTAGAACGTTTTATACATTATATAGTCATTATAGAACAACTAATTGATAGTTGCGTGCAATCGGGCCCTAGTGAGATTATTTGGGCCCAAACCAACCTCATGTGGAAATGGTGCACTTGCTGACTAACGGACGAGGTCGCGGCGAAGGGAAGGAAACCTCGAAACAAATCTCTGCTATGTCTGGTCAGCGTGGGACTGTTTAACCAAAAAGTCCTCCCAAATCGATTGGGGGAGGTCAACGTCTAGTAGAGGAGGACGGTGATAAGCTTCATAATTATTATGTACTAGCTGTTCCCCGCGGCTTCATCCACGTAGAAGTCGTTATTGCGTAAAATCATTAGGTAGGTACCCTCTTTTTGCGTAAAAAGTAGCTTATGTCCTTCCCAGGGACTCAAACTATCTCTATACGAAATTATATCTAAATCGCTTCAGCGGTTTAGGCGGGAAAGCGTAACAGACAGACAGACAGAGTTACTTTTTCGCATTTATAATATTAGTAGGGATCTATACCTATTAATTACGGATAGAATTGATCAAGATCTTATTTCTCATATAAGTATGCAGGTTCTCGGGAACACAGTAACCCGTCATGATGGTAACCTTCTAATTAATTAGTTCACTCTATTTGTGTCTATTCAAAGATTTCATTGATAAAAGACGCATGTTGTGTGAATCCGATATTTATTTACAGCTTACGACATAGTTAAATGAAGTAATTAGTATCAAAAATATGTTGAATGGGTAACATAATTTATAGGTACTTAGTATAATATTTTAGTGTTTTATACACATTTATAATATAGAAATATTTTATAATACGACCCTTAGTATAGGAAATATATTATATTATTATTATCTGTGGTATAGGTACACTGACCAGCACGATGTCCCTTTCCCACTTTGTTTAATCAAAGTTCAGTATATCCTCTTGCGCTTGCTACATATATATGTATGATATTCTAAACTACGCAGTTTTCGCCCCGTATTTTGGTAAGTAGCATCTGATCTGAAGCAATTCACAGTTAGTCTAGATCAGCCAGATCTTAGAATAGTCGTTTGGGAACACAAATCGCCACATGAGTCGGTAAAAATTAACCTTTATCTTGATTCTAGTGTAGATAGAGCCACGTTGTTACTTTATAGGCGAATTGTTTAAAATTAAACCTTTCTTTTTATAATTGTTTTTGAGGGCCTGCAAAATAAAAATTTCAATGCGCGACCACAAATGTTTTTAGGTTCCTTGAGTTGATTCATGTTTTACTATTTCCATATTAGACATTAGATTTACTTAACAGTTAAATCATATAATATTTGTGAACATTCTCACACAATATCATCTAGCCCAAACTAAGCTAATATAAGCTTGTGATATGGGATCTAGACGACTGATATACATACTTATATAATTCTAAATAATAAATATTAAACATAGAAAACACCCAAACTCCGAAACAAACATTTGTGGATCACACAAATATTTGGACCGACCCAGGAATCGACTACGCCACAGAGGCAGCCATAATTTTTAAGGGCGTCCTGTTTTTGTTAAAAGTGATAGATGATTAACGGTTAAATGACATAAAATGAAAACAAAATTGAGTCCTAACTTCACCTCATTGTTTATCCCGATAAATATAAGTCATTCAACAGTCAAATGAATGACATTCATTGAACTGCAGCTATGTATAAATAAGAAACACGATTATTGAAATGATTTTGAATACCTACCATCGCATTCTGCAAATACAGTAAATAACCATAAAGATATTCAGACAAAACAAAGGACTGGTGCAATAACAAGTGATGACCTGTAATACACTTAAAATACAAATAAGTAAACAAAACAAAGATAAACTGAAACAAAAATATTTAAAAAATACATTGTTATCGTGTCTACTGATAAGGAAAGTCCGAACACCAATTAACGAATACCTACCCTGATAGTTCAAATCAGCTAAAATGGACGGGTACCTAACCAATTAACTTATCGTTGAAAAGGGTGTTGTCATTGACATGACGTCATCATACTTGTTACATGTTACACTAGCTTTTGCCGGCGACTTTGTTCGCGAGGTAGTTTTAATTCTTAGTCATGTCCAACGTAGGGTTTCTATTAAAACATAGGTCAAGCTGTATTATCATTTCCGCTGAACCGACTTTGATGAAACATAAAGCAATATTTAACTTGAGAAAAAAACCTACAAAATCCTAACAGTACCTTTATGATCAAGCTACGGAATTTCGTTCCAACCCCGGACCCGGACAAATAACCAACCAAACAAACAAACAGACACGAAAAAAAAATTATAGATTCGGACTCAGAAGCCCTAAATTAGTCGATTAAGTACAGTTATTTTTTTAAATTTATCTCGTATTTCGAGAGATACATTCGAGATAAATTTTAAAACACAGCTATTTATTTTTAATAGCAGAGAGAGAACCCTACAAGAGACTGTACCTGGGGATCGTGCGAAGCATGGCTCTATACGGAGCTCCTGTATGGGCGGAAACCCTGACGGCCAGCAATGTGGCTAGATTGCTGAGCCCGCAGAGAGTGATGGCCATCAGGGTGATAAGGGGATACCGCACGATCTCCGGTGAGGCGGCATGTCTCCTAGCCGGGACCCCTCCATGGGACCTGGAAGCGAGAGCCCTTGCGTCACTGTTCAGATGGCGCAAGGAGGCGCTGGAGCGGGGCCAAAGGCCCGCTAATCGAGAAATCGAGGCCCAGCGGTCCCTACTCCAACAGGAAACCGTGGAGACATGGAAGGTGCGACTTGAGCAACCAAAGGGGGGATTCGCCACAATCGCGGCCGTCAGACCGGTCATGGACGAGTGGCTGGAGAGGAGACACGGTGCTCTCTCCTACCGATTGACACAGATGCTTGCCGGGCACGGTAGCTTCGGTAGGTATCTGTGGCGAAAACACCGGGAAACCACGGCCGAGTGTCAGCACTGCGAGGACCGCAGCGATGACACAGCGTTCCACACGCTGGTGGAGTGCACGGCGTGGGCGCAACAGCGCCAGGACCTCGTAGTGGGTCTGGACGTGGACACTCTCTCGCTCGAGGCCATGGTGCGAGCCATGCTCTCCAGCGGGAGCAAGTGGGACTGCGCCGCCTCCTTCTGCGAGCAGGTCATGCTCGTGAAGGAGGCGGCGGGACGGGTACGGGAGAGAACTCTCCCACCCGAGTTCCGCAGTCGGCGGCCTGGGCGCCGCCGACGTGTCTTCGCCGAAGACTATCGGCCACCATGACCGGGGGTCTGAGGACGGTGAGAGGGCGGCTCACCGTCCTTACAGAAGCAGGCCCAAGACGGCAGCGTGACGTGAGCAATTCACACACGCCCCCCCTTTGAAGCGGGATCACACCCGAAACCCCCCAAAGACGCGGGATAGCACCCGAACCACCCCCTGGGCGAGGCCGCAGTGGCGGCCGTGGGTCTGTTGGGAGTTCTGGGACATCCTTCCGAGGGCTTCCCCGGGGCTCCCAACCACAGGCTGTTGGGCGTGACGTGAGGTTTTTTAGTCGGTAGGAGTCCGGCATAGCATCCATGAGGATTTTCCCTCACGTTAAACAAAAAAAAAAAAAAAAAAAAAGCAGAGAGAGAAGAGATTCAAGTTAGTTTTATGCCGTCTTCAGGCAACGAGCATAAAGGCATCTTCACGACAATATCGAACACCATACATTAACTATAGACACGTTTTCACTTAACTGTAATAAGTAAATATTGTTTATTTACTATTTATGCAAGTCCTTCTTTAAATAATAGTATAGCGTTGTCTGAAATTAGCAGAACATTTAAGATCATAAGAACCTCCCAGAACTGCCAAAATTGATTTTGTAGGCGAGAAAACGCACGAGATACTTACGACCGCAGTAACGGCAGGATTTTCGACTGCCTCTGTGGCGCAGTCGGTAGTGATACCGCCTGCGGCGCTGGAGGTCGTGGGTTCGATTCCCACCAGAGACAAATATTTGTGTGACCCATAAATGTTTGTTTTAAGAGTCTGAAGAGTCTGGGTGTTTCTATGTATAATATGTATGTATTTAAAAAGTATATAAGTATTAATATCCGTGGTCTGATAACCATAACACAAGCAGGTTATTCCTAGCTTACTTTGGGATCAGATAGCGTTGTGTGAAGTGTCCGTGAATATTTATTTATTTATGTCGTGAAATTTGCGTGAAAGTGTTTTATGTTTTATTTCAACCATTCTTTGTTAAAACATATTATATCGCTACAATAAGCGTGACAAAAGTATATTCCAGAGTGCCTACGTGTCGCAATGTGCATTATTCATTATTGTATTTTGGAACCGTAGGCAGTCACAAAGACGGATGTCCTTTTATCTGGCTGGTCCCATTGATATGTCACGTCTAATGACATTGTTTTAACTTTTATCATATCAGCATGGTGTGTAGTACTGTGGTTATGTGCCTGTGTAGTAATGGGCAACAATAATTTATTATTGAAATACTAGTATATCGGCTCCGCCCACGTGGTATCTGTTCCACAAAGAAATATATTCTGGGGATGAAAAAGTAAAATGTGTATCAGACTATAATCTATGCCTGTAGTTTTTAGCCGGATCACTTCAGCCATACTTACAAACAATATCACGCAGAGGTTGGCATCTTTACCAATATTATAAATGCTTTCTATTTATAATGTTGGTAAGGATACCTACCAACCTCTGCGTGATGTGAAGTAATCCGGCCGAAATTTGCTACAGGGATAGCCTGTAGCAAATTTCAGGAGGGTCAGTTCAGCCATAATTACAAAATATTGCATTTTTTTCTATTAGTAAGGACATCAACTTTAGTGTCATGTGAAAGGATGGCTTTGTAGTAATGGGCAAGAATAATTATTGAAATATAGTCACTTATGTAAACTATATCGATACGCATTATGTTAGCACTATGTTAATGTAAACTCACGGTATATCATGTTCATTGTTTTGTATTGTACCTACCGAAGCGAACGACGGCTATTATTATTGTCATAATTGATTGGACGAGCTGTTATTCGAACATAATATAATCTAACAATTCATTATTAATATTGACATCGTATGGCTCAATATAGTTTTATATGCTTCTATATAAATCTTAATTTTATACTATCCCATAATTTCATTTATACTGAATTAGAGCTTTTGGTTTTATGTTAGTGATAAGAGTTCAGGTAAACATATTCTACATTGATATCGTACAAACAAGTTTTTAGATGTAGACAAATATTATACAGAGGATTTCAATTTCCGCAAAAATGTAGAATGGGGTGTCCCGAGTCGTCGCCCCTGCAAAGCGGGGTGCGAGGTGCGGGCGGGCGTTATCGGGGGTTACAGGAGTGAAGGCGGGGGGTTATCAGGGGTGGCAGTTGGTTGCGACTGCGCGGCACGGACCGCAACCCCCGGGGACGCAGCATGTGCGCGTCTCGCCCCAACCCCTTGCGACGCAGACCCGGGGTGCTTTCGCTCCCTCTCTTCTCGTTTGAAAGCTCGATTATTAAGGACTCATTCAAGCTTTAATACGCGATTATCGTCATAGTAACTATGCGTTTTGTTGTGAATGATTACACTTGGCAAGAGGAATTGATTTCTTATTCTTACTTTTGAAATAAATCAGCTATTCATTATACGGTATGACAAATTAGGTTCACCACTACACGTGAGAGTGGTATCAAAATTAAATAACAACTGAAGTCGGTGTATTTTTGATGTCTGTCTATCCCTTCAGGGAAAAAAGGCGTGACTATAATGCACTTCTACTAATAAATAAATGCGAAAGTAAATTTGTTTGTCTGTTACATTTTTACGCCTGATCTACTAAACCGGTTTTTGAGTTCAGAGACAGAATGGAGCTTGGGAAAGGTTACTTCCGAACCACAGAATCGATTGTAATGAAATTTGAAAATCAAAGGGATGAAAAACTTAATAGGATGAATGAAATAAAATATACTGACCATTGGCGGAGCGGGCTGCGGGCGACGTGGCTTCCTTGTTCCGAGAGCTTTCTTTCTCCTTCCCGTTGTTTCCTAAAACAAAGATAGAAAATATATTTTAACCGTAACCATATATATTATGTTATATATCAGACTATGTACTGCAGTCACTACTGAAACCAGTAGCTACATTTTTAGGGTTCCGTAGTGACAGAGAAAAATTCTTTATAGTTTAGCTCAGTGACTGTTAAAAGGACTAAATACTAATTTGACATACTTGATGGTCATGTGAACATAGTCGTATAATAAAATCATGGATTGCGATAAGTGTTCCCCGAGTTTACACGAATTAAAATTAGTTATTACCACGTAGAAGATACTAAACAACGAAATTAAAATATATTAGCCTAGCTAAGAGTAAAAAAAAACGTACAAATGTCTCGAACAATTAATCATTAGGTGTATTGCGTTTCATAAGTTTGTGCTTAAAGTTACTTTGATGGAGATAAATTCAGTTAGTTATTTTAAGGTTTTATACCTTTTTGAACCTTTTTGTTGCCACAATCTGATGAAATGGACCAGCATATGAACACTAACAGTGCAGCCTGGTTGAAACGTTACGTAACAAAATTAAAACTAAAATTTTCTTTTATCACCGTAAAAATAAGTATACCTACCTACTTAAATCAAGACGTTGCGACTTATGGTTATAGTTAGGTATATTTTGAAAAATAGTCTACGGAATCCTCTACTCCGTGTGATCTGACACATCCATTGTGTTTATAATAGAACGCGGCGCAACATGGCGGGGAGCCACACAGGCGGGCGGTCGATAACCGCCGCTCGCTAATCCGGCATTTGGACACGGTCCGCAGCTGACGCGTTCTGTAATCGGGCCGTTCAAAACAGTGTAAAGGACAAATTGAGGGTAAAAAAATTCTGTAGTGTTCGTTTATTTCAAAGGCTTCACAATTCGACTCTAACGTTAACAGTGAAACCACGCGTTTTGTTTTCGTGTAAAGAAGTGACTGTGATCATTGAACTCAAAATGGCGGACAAAAAGCGTAAACATCAAACATTAAATTTGTCAAAAAAAATGGAAATTTTGCGGAAGTTGGATAAAGGAGAAAGTCAGGCGAAGTTAGCGGCTGAATATGGCATAGGTCGTTCTACAATTTTTGATATTAAAAAGAATCGTGAGAAGATCGAAAATTTTATCAAGACAACTGAAATTGAGGCAAACTCACGGCAGACTCTTAAATCTTCAGTGTATCCTCTCATGGATAATGCCTTGTATACATGGTTTCTTCAGGAACAAAATCGTGACGCATCTCTCACAGGGGATATTATTCGAAAGAAAGCTGTAAGTTTATATGAGAAGTTTTATAAGAATTCCAATTTTAAAGCAAGTGATGGGTGGTTTCAAAAGTTTAAAACAAGGTACGGAATATCTCTGCAAACGGCCAGTGAAGATAAAATGTCTAGTTACACAGCAGCCGTCTATCCTTTCGTGGCGAAGTTCAAGAAAAATGTAGACGCTTTAAATTTAACTCCAGATCAAGTTTATAATGCTGATGCAAGCAGCCTTTGCTGGAAAATTTTAACTAACAAAACGTCTGTTAGTCAAAACGAACCAGAGGTTCCAGGCACCAGAAAAGTTTCAAAAGACACCGTGACTATCATGCCATGCGCTAATGCTAGTGGCTCCCATAAGCTCAAATTGCTATTAATTGGTAAAGCAAAAAACCCCATTAAAAATAGTAACCCTCCATTAATTTACAAGTATCAAAATAATGCATGGTTAACTAAAGACTTATTCGAAGATTGGTTTCACACAGAGTTTGTGCCTGCAGTTCGCAGATTTAATAAGGGTAAGAATCTCTCATCCAAAGCTCTTCTAGTGTTGGCCAATGCACCTGTACATCCGGAAAATGATGAATTACTGTCAAGTGACGGGCAGATACAAACTCTATTTTTGCCCACTAACTGCACACCCTTACTACAACCCATGGACCAGAATATAATACAAATGATAAAATTTTGTTATAAAAAGAAAATCTTGATAAATGCTATAGCCCGGGACAATGATATTACTAAAATATTAAGGGACATGAACCTTAAAGATGCAATGTTTAACATAATTGAAGCATGGGAGAATGTATCTAAGACAGCAATTAAATGTTCATGGAGAAATTTGTGGCCTTCAATACACAGAAACTGCGAAGAAGAAAAATACGAATGGAATCCGGAGGATGACTTCCCACTTGCAGAGCTCAAACAAATGATATTTCAAAATAAACAGACAGCATTGACGGAGCAGGATATAGAAGGATGGTTTAAAGAATCTTTAGATTTTCATCCGACTGCTACAGAAGGAGAAAAAATAAATGATGATGTTTGTTGCTCGGAAGAAGATTCAGAAGAAGTAATTTTGTTTGAATCCATAAAAAATCCAGTGAAAACAGAAGATGCTCTCAAAGCTATAGATGTTAGTATTCGATGGGCAGAAGAACACGATTCTTTTGACAAGACTTTGTTTACATTAAGAAAAGTAAGGGACACTATGATTAACAATATATACCAAAGCAAAAAGCAAATAAAAAGTGAGATCTTCATTGACGAAGCATCGTCTTCATCTTCCACTAAACATAATAATGTATTTTAGCAATAAATGAGATATAGCATATAAAATATTCTTTTTATTATCAGAACCAGACTAGTTTTTTTTAAATTTCATTTTTCTACTGACCATAGTCAGATCGTACAAATTCAGATGCCGATTGCTCAACATGGCCCCTTATTATTTAGCTAAATTTATTCTGTAATTTTTCATCAACCTGTGAATTTCCTGTTGCTTTCGGAAAATGTAGATACACCTGTAAGTACATTGAATTCCGTGCCTGACTGAGGCAAGTATTGATTTGGCTTTATTTTTCAGTCTGCTGTCTGACTGCTTAGAACTAAACCCCCTTTAAACTTGCGTTACGTTTCAATAATCAAAATAATAACTGTACTTGAGGTTGACTTGGGTCGCGAATAATTTGGTGGGGCTCCTTTACTAATATACTAGCTGACCCGCGCAACTTCGTTTGCGTGATAAATGAAGAACCGCTCGACCGATTTTGTGCAAACTTCACATAAACCATCTACTAAATAGTCCGAACAAAGCCTAAACATTTGGTTTGGATAGGTGAGCCCGTTCTTGAGTTATAAAATTACAACGAAAAGTGGCACTGATTTTTATATATATAGATAGATACTACTCTATTTTTTGAAGGACCTTACACCAGCGCCAGCGCTCCGGACATATAGACTACTTTGCGTACTAAATTTCAATTTGTAACATTACAGGCGTATGACTTATGTTATCAAGTTTCATACATTTGACCGTTACAGGCATATAGATAAAATATAAGGAAACCAGACATAAATTTCCAATTTTCCTTATTTGTTTAGTATTACAATTTACAAGAATGTGTATTAATTGCTACAATAATCATGTTTAGCACTAAATCATTTATATTTAGCATGACACAATCGTTGTTATCCTGTAACAAATTTCCTCTGTGCCTATCGACTCGATTAAAGTTACATGAAATGAATACAATGGTATAATGCTGTTATCTATGTTATATTATTAGTTGGTAAATAAAAAAAAAAAGGTGTTTCATCAGATTCTATATATTTTTGTGATCAATCACCGGCTTACCAAATACCAGATCAACGTTTTTGCTAAGTTATAGTACTAACTACTCAAGTACCGTCGAATGAAACCTGTTAATTAAATGAAATCTATAATATTTAGTTCTACCGAGCACAACACAGCCTGCGTAGGTACTTCATATACTTGTTTTGTCACATTAATTACACCTGAACCTGAGTCAGTAGTGACACTGCGGAAGGTACATGAAACTCAGATTAAATTTTATCTCAATAACTGCTGAAACAAGAAATATGATTCCACTGCATACTATTGTCTAGTAAAGTAAGTAGATGCTCGTAAAAAGCTTACTGGAAATCGGATAGATAGGATTCCTAATATAAACCGGATTATACACAAACAGGTAGAGGAAAATTACTGATATATCGTCCGTTTATGCGGACAATAATGCTTGAATAGTGAGTCTGTCTCTTGTGTTCTGCGCAGTATATCAGTACGGACACGCGGCGCATTCCCGGGAAGATCCTTTTTGCCAGCGATGCCTGTCAGACCGGTTCTATTCCGATCGTTCACCCGAGCAGACTCGCTCGCAAATTTACATTGCACGGCTTTCCTTTACAAAGTTACTACATTTAAATGAGAATAATTTGTTAGTCGCATTATTATCGATTTTGCTTTGTCATCCCCATGCTCTCCTCTTCTGAATCAACAAGTTCTTAGAACCTTTTCATACAAAGGCGAGGCGAGCTGTTGCAAAAAGTGCCTTGTGATACAAGAAGCGTAACATGGCATCAAGTAATTTATCTTACCTTTCAAACAGAGCTTTTGTCAAGGTAGTTAATTTATCATAAAGTTGCAAAATGTGCTTGTATGTTTCTGTACCGGTTTCATTGAATTTCATAACTAAAACTTAAAGGCGGATCTCCATTAGGATAACCCGATAACGTGCCGATAACTCTGATTTCGACTATCCACTGATAGTAGTTGGTGGATGTAAAAGAGTAAGTAACATCTGTGAAAAATATATGATTAGATTACCCACAAGAGAAAGTGCGGCAGTTTGTCTTTCTATATCTAATAGGTAGCTAGAAGATGTCACAAATAACCCATTAAATATAATTTTTCAACAGGCTCAACAGCTATATTTTTCGCTATACCTAATATTTAAATTATTTATGTATTACCAATTACACCCGGGAGAAAATACCTACTTCATGTTAAAATACCTACTTCATGTTTCATTCGGTTTTGAATATTTGGTTACTTGTATCTTTTTGTGGGTTGAGAGATTAAGCACTGATGCCGATTGTAAGTTTTTGTGTAAAAGAAAGTACAGTTCTATAGATTATTGAATGTTTACAATTTAGTTGATGTGAGCAAGCTTTAATAATGTAAGCCAGGAAATTCGTACACCCTTCCGTGTTCAATTTCTCAGAAGTCTAGCGGTTTTAAAACCTAGTCGACGAATGTTTTCCTACCTGAACATAGCATAACGTAAAAAGCGAAACTCATTTCGTAAATTGCTATACCCACAGACAAACTCAATTAAATTATAGGCTTGTTTACAAAGATAGGTAATTTATAGGATGGTGTTTGAATAATCTAGCACCTAAATTGGAAGCGTCATTAGTATCATCATACGCTAATAGAATAGAGAAAGATACAAAAAAGATGGTGGATTTTGTCTGATACAGACACTGGTCACATCCGGTCAAATCGTAACCCTGACTGGCAAAATTGAACTGTTACTTTTTACAGCTGCGCGGAAGCTTAACTGAACAAAAACCACATTAATGGTCTGGGGATAGTGAGCTTTTGTCTAATGTGTGGAAACCCCCAGATATCAAGAATCCAAGGTCTATCTGTCTAGTGCAGGGCGCCCGGGTAAGTAGACAAAGATATCCAGACAATTTTTCAACGGATCACCAAGTTCAAGGACTACTAAGAATTTATAAAAAAAGACTCTTCCTTAACAGTATCTACCATAGAGTTATATATATTATCATTAGAGAGGCAAGCACGAACATTGCGTCTCGACAAAAGCACGGCTACTTATGAGCTGAGAAGACGCAACTATGAAACTTTTTAAGCAGTGACGGTAAATATATATCTGTCTCACTCACACGCGTACGGTGAACATCGCCGCCGCTGCGATTAGACAAAGACAAAAACATAAACATGACAAACGTGGGCCAGTGTTGACTACTGTATGAAATTTTTACCCACGATAATTAATTACTAAACAAATTTAAAATTATTATGTACCTATTTCATTTATTATTTTATTTCGGTTAAAACCGAAACTCACGTGTTCATATTTAAAAAAAAACCGGCCATGTGCGAGTCGAATTTAAGCACAGATGGTCCCCATACAAAAACGGCAATTTACGTTTGTTGTGTGGGGTCTTTTTCTCTTTTAGTAGGTATTTTTTGTTATGGCGGCAGAAACATACATCACCTGCTAAAAAATTTGCTCTATCTACCACGGTTCCTGCGATACAGCCTCGTGACTAACAAACAGACGGATGGCAAAGCCTCATGTCTCGTTCATAGAGTCTCGCGTTTACCCCTCCGTGCGCAAATCAGACTCACACCTGGCCGGTTTTTTTTGCAATATGTGCAGCAAGTTTCACCAAGTGCCATTAATCAACGGTAGATATAAATTTTCTCTGGTGTCCATTTTAGAAATTTCTCTACCTTAAGACGGGTTTCTCTCTTTTAAGTTTGAAATTACGCATGGATGCTATTGCGAACGCCTACTGACTAAAACCACACTGCGCCCTGCTACTGCCTACGAAGGGTGTCCCGGCTGGCATTTATTTGAGCGTATCCGACGTTCCCGTGCTTCGGAAGGCACGTTAAGCTGTTGGTCCCGGTTGCCAGTAAAATGGCAGTCGTTAAGCCAAGTTGAAGGACTTGACCAAGGTTGAAAAGTATCAACAGCAGGCTTTCACAACCTGTGCCTATCCATCTCAACACGGCAGCGGCAGTACGTCTCACCACATATGACGTGGGTTATATTCTTATAAAAAAGGTGAATTTTGGGCATATAATATGCCTCTGCCTACCTCTTCGGGGATAAAGGCATGACCATATCGCATCGCATCCCGATAGACCTTGGCTAACACTGCCGTCTCGCATAGGGGTCATATCCCGCGTCTTTAGGGTGGGTTCCCGGTGTACTAAACAAACTCTCTCCGAAACTACTGGACCGATTTGAAAAATTATTTCACTGTTGGGAAGCTACACTCCTCCCGGTGAACATCTATTCTTCTATCTAATCTATTCCCGTATTCCCACGGGAATGTTAACTACGAGGCTGAAACCGCGTGACGTCCGCTAGTATTCTATATAGACCATTAAAAAGGCACTTACTTACAAAACGTCTAACCCCTTCATTTAATACCAAACACGATATATTTTTTCTTAATTTTTTTTTTAACACAGTACTTTATGGCCGCTAGAGGGCGCACCATTAAATTCAGTGACACGATATATAGCTTATAACCAGTCGAACATCAAGGCGCTTCTAACAATATCTCATTAGTCCAGTTCTAATAAGTACCTAGTTGAGGAGCTCTGAGGGAATACATGAACATACAGACATACGTATATAGCCTGTCAAAATCATAACCCTGCCTTAGTCGAGTATATTATTAATGTATCTTTAATTAATTACTAATTCTCCCACTGATGTGGGTAAACCAAACCGATATTTTAGTGGTAACACTGAATGGCAATCACATATTTTACTTTCAAAATTCGATTATAGCGGTATTTACGCTGATATCAATGCGTAAATAGTATAATTACGTGTGAAAAGTAATTCTACATGACTAATTGTGTTTTTATGTTTTAGAATCGCAATCTTTTACTGTGCATTTGCCCATTTTGTCGCCCGGTTCAATTTGTACGTACGATTGGCGTAACGGCATCAGACTGAACTGACGTTTGGCTCACCTAAGCCTGTGGGCTTACGTTAGGTAGGCTTGATGTTGGCGCGGTCGTTAGTCATCTAGTCTTATCTATATCGATGGTATCTACTCTACACTGCGGGGAATTCTGTGTTTCCTAGAAATAAATGTAGACTGGGTCCGAAGATTTAGTATTCAAAAGCTTTATTTTGACGTAATTTCGTTGTAGTCTCGTCCAAGGATAAACTGAAAAATATAGGTTTAAACATGTTTCTTGTACTAACTGTTCGTACGTAAATCGTACGTCTTACATAAATGTTTGGAAATGTTACGTACGCTGTGCTTTTAGGTACTTATTCTGCGCAGACGCCTCTTTATTGCACAACTCAAGTACGTACTTACGAATCTACTATAAGCACAGAAAAGAAAAAACACTTGTTTTTATTATACCGTGACTATAAGTAGTTTATTTTTCTATGCTTTCTTCAATAATACTGTGTACTGTTACTATTGAAGAGTATCGAGGATTAAACAAGGTTGATGTACTGTAGGAAGGTACAGTTACATTTATTTGATTAACCTCTTTTTGATGTCGACCACACCATACCACAGATGCAAAAATAAGCCCATACTTGTCATTTTGTGTACACTTCACATGATTCCTCGTTTTGTTTAACTGAAAGACGTCAGCAATGTGTAAAAAACATTTGGAACTTATTTTAAAATTGGCTATGGTTGGCCACATGTTGCTGCAGCTACAAGTATGATTAACATGTTAATATTGAATTCGAATGAAACGTTGCACCGTAATTTTAAGACAATCTTTTAAATACAGAGATTTAGAAACGAAAGAAGTGACGGACATCTGAATGACTATGTACTGAACGCCGGACGCGAAGCAGTCAGTTGAAGCCTCAAAAGAACGCGTCTCATCATCCCTAGGAACTAGCTTAATCCGAAAGAATAATATAGTCCGCATTACCATTCTAAAGTTGGTTGTAGACTTTGTAGTCTATGTCTTATCTTTGTTTAGGACCAGTGATTTGGTTGAAAGTAAAATTATATTCTAAAATTGCACTCCTAACTTCAAGGAACTTCAATAGAGATACGCTTGGTCTTGTATTTCTATGACTCACAGGCGATAACATCATACCATAAAAGGTAAAACTACTGAAAACCACTTATTTTATCTAACACGATGTTAAGTTCTGAGTTATTTCTTTATTTGAGTTCTAGTTAAAGCACTTACTAACGGTTATCGGTATAGTAAAGTCAGATATGGCTCGGACAGTTCTGTCTGTTGCAACAAGTCCAAAGTATCTAACGTTTGTCTCAAGTGGGTGCGGAGTCGGACGGCCTGACCTTGGCAGTGGCGTTGACTCGCGTGGCCTCAAATCGCGACCAGCCGTCGCGCCATACTTTTCACACATGAGCCCTAAGCTGCATACATAAGCTCACTCAATAATACATGTAGGTAAGTACTCGATTTATTTGTGAGAAATTAATCATTTACCCTTCTCTTAAAGCAGACGACTCAGTTTACCTATTCATGTTAAGAAGACTAAACGGTTGAATTTTAATATTAAACCATGTAAACTGAAAAGCAACTGAAATTATTCGCCATTTGTATTTACTTTTTCTGTTTTCGATAGGTCATTTCGTCGCGGGCGGCCCTGTGTTGAAATACATGAACTTGCCTATTTCTTCATAAACATGCATAAAATCGTGTGAATGAATTCAGATGAGATGTATTGGCATGATACCTACATAAAATATCGATATGTTACATCACTACCAATATTAGGTGTCCACAGATGAAAATATTACGGTTGTGAAAAAAAATCTCACTATTTTTAATGTAAAAGGCTTAATTTGATTATCGAAGTATTTTCCCATTTCAATAGCAGTACCTAAGTTAAAACCCTTAAAATATTCTGGGCACGGAAATCGATGAAGTATTTACCGCCTTGTCAGATCTGAAAATGCCCATTTGAAAAACCCTACTATGTAACTCCATAATTAGAATTTGGAAACATAAATATCATGAAAATAGTGATGTTCGTACGTCCCAGTATTCAAAATTCATAACTAAAAACATCATAAGTAAGTTGTGACTTAACAATTTATATGAAAATTAATATTTGTTAGTATTTTATGTGTTGCCATACGGTTCATCCGATTGCAATAAAACTGTGTGATCTCATTGCTGGTACTATATTAAGGATATAGGCATAATACCACGATGATAAGCAGTGACCACACGAGAGTATCGGGGCTTTACATACACTTATAAACGGTTTCCTATATTAAGAGTTTTAGTTTGATGGAATTTAAATAAAATCACTTAGCCATCTCGTGGGAATCAGAATTTCTGACACAAAGATAAGGGCTATTTCTTGCAGAAACACATTAACACAAGCAGGCATTGGTACCTAGACTTTTTCAAGTGCTTGTTGGGATGAAACTTATTGAGCCAAATTTTACCGTTGATACTTGACGGTATTTGGGGAAAGAGCAGTTCAAATCACCAGAGAACAAAGTAGCTCAAAGTCAAGAAGTTGATTGGATTAAGTTACATACATATAATATTTATAGAAATCTTACATCACACTGAATACGATGTCTTTACCTGACGATGAAGTATTGCATCATAGCATCGACTATCGACTAAAAGCATTTGGAATGGTTTTCCAGGAATCTTTCTACTACAACTAAACCATTAGTTGTAACGAGGGCAGTGTGATTATGACAAAAGTGGAGAGGTATTAAAATGTCGATTCACCGAAAAGATAAAGTAATTATTACAGCTCGACGCGGTGTATTACATACATCAGATTACCAGAGGTATACCTACTCGTAACAATTGTTATCTTGACATTGACCAGAGCTATGTTATAAGATAGATTATACATATCTTTAAATAATTTTTCATCATTTCAAATCTGTTTACCTTCAAAATAAACCGGGCGATAATCTAGTTGGGAGATAGATTATAGTATCCAGTTGGGTTATTATTTATTGTCGGCGCTAAAAGGGATAACAGTAGGTACTCCGGCAGAATAGCCAGTAGCCAACGTTGAAATTAAAGTATCCAATCGGGAGATTATAGTAATCAACCGTGAGGTTATGGAAGTTAAGCGAAAGATGACAGTAGCTAACCGATTGTAGAATAGAAACCAAGTGGGGATATAACAGAAGGCCATCGTGAAGTTGAAGTATCCAATCGGGAGATTAGTAATCAACCGTGCGTTTATGGTAGTCAATCGAAAGATGACAGTAGTTAGCCGTTTGTAGGATTGGAACCAACCGGGAACATAACAGAAGCCAACCGTGAAATTGAAGTATCCAATTGGAAGATTATAGTAACCAACCGTGACATTATGGTAGTCAATCTATAGATAACCGTAGCTAGCCGATTGAAGCACAGGAACCAATCGGAGTTATTGCAGTAGCTAAACATTAAATTGATGTAAATATTCAATTGGGAGATTTAAGGAACCATCCGTGAGATTATGGCAGTCAATCTATAGATAACCGTAACTAGCCGATTGTAGAACAGGATCCAATCGGGGATATTGCAGTAGCCAACCATTTAATTGACGTAAGTATCCCATTTGGAGATTTTAGGAACCATCCGAAAGAAGTAAAATAAAACTGAGAAGTAAAATAAAACTGTACCTATATGTTTTCTCAGTGTAAAGGTTCATTGATAGCGGTTCAATGTAGAATTTTCTAGTCTGCAGAAGAAAGTGTCATAGCCTTACTATATTCAGGTTATGCCACATGAAGGGAAAGTATCTTAATTTATTAGATAGAAAATCAACCTGTACATAACGTCTAATGTTAATTACTATTACTTTTATTACGCTGAGATCGTGGCGATTTCGGGCACTCATTAACTTTATTATGCGAGAAATTTGCCTTTCGTTTTATGAAATCTTTCGTAGATCTCATATTACGTAATGATACCTATCGTAATTTTCCAACAATTTTGTAGTTATTACAAGCGCTAATTAAATACATACAGTTTATCTAGCATACAGTACGGTATAGCATGTTTTATGTCTTTAATTAATAATATCAGTAGGTTTACACCATAAACATGCCACAATGGTGGACACATGTTATCCTGAGTAGACGCGGTTTCCTTCCTTCCTTCGTGTACAAATAGGACATGATTTGAAATAATAAAGTCAATACCGATTTAGGAATGTGTGGTATCATTGTGTAGGTTTGCGAATAGGCAATCGTTATTGTAGTTCGTACTTCGAATTCGGTTGTTCCCCATCATCATCTACTAAGCCTCAGATTTTTTTATCTCTGGTCACATTCCTCATATTTCGAGAGTACCTGTGATACCAGATTATACGTCATAATCTGATCTTCTACGTACGTAACACTACAAGTAGCTGCCGAGGCCTTCTGCTCTATTAAGCTATTTCCTTGTTGCTGCCATTTTTAGGCAGGAGATTGGCAGTTTTGAATAGCAAATAGAAACTGTAACGTCGAAACCTTAAATTTTGTGATAAGGGTTATAAGACATCACGTAAGTACTTACTAGAAGGTAAGATAGGAATTGCCTTCAGCACATATGAAACTTCTTTACGTTTTTTAAGAATAGGTTATAAAGGGCTTTATTTCAAAAATTTGCAAGCAGTTTGGCGATAACATCATGATTTGGTGATTGTTTTTACCTGATAGATATAAATCTTATTTAAATAAATAAATAATATAAATAAATACTTTTAATCAAATCTAGTATAAAGGTTCGACATCAAATTAAATTTCTAATTTTTTATGTAGTAGGTACCTATCGCAACGACACAATTTATTATTTATTAAATACTTTATTGTACACCAAGAAAACATACAAACAAAGTGAAAATATGTTACAAGTATAGCTGTACAATTGGCGGCCTTATTGCTTAAAGCAATTTCTGCCAAGCAACCTTTGGATGGAAAACATATGTTAGTTGATGACTGGTAGTTGTGGGCGTTCAAATTTTAAAACAAAAAGTAAAATTTTACCAGCGTCTTGTTAATTCTAATTTGAAGAAGTGGGTAAACCATCAATTTAAATAAGCTTTAGGTAATACCTTGTAAACACCTAATACTATTACTTACATACTTACATGTATTGCCTAGTGAAGTGAAACATTTGGAACAAGTTATTAGTTTATTACGTCCGCATCGAGGACACACGTCAACTATAACGACCATTTTAAGGTAAAGGTTCATTCAACCTGCGCAGTTTCGATCATTTTGGTTTTCTACAGGCAATGAAGTTCGACAGGTTTTGGTAATTGCTAAAATCTCACGAAATCCCAATGGAAAGCGTGACTCTATTTATGTATGTAAGTCTGTTTTGAATTTGAATTACCAAATACAACGATCATGGCACACCTTACGTTTTTCTTTCACTTTCATGAGCGTATTTTTATAAATTTACCCTGGTGAGACGGCCCGCTCTTTGCTGTGCTACTGGCAAAATGGCCATATTCTTTGTGACCAATCACTATCCAAAAATGAATGAGAGAGGTCTATGTCCAAGAAACTTGAACTTGAAGTTGATTGAAATAGCACGTTACGACGACATGACATAACGAAATGATGATGATGCCATCATTGCTGAAGAAAAAAGAAAGAATGATAGTATTATTGATACCATATTACCATTATTACCATTATTACTGACGGTCTGATACCATATAACTCATATTATTGTTATAATGCAATAATGAATCCTGGGTGGTACACCACCCACTACTTATTATTGTAGTATAATATAAAGGTGTTAACCAATGCATTATAACCATTAAAGCATCTCAGCCATCATTAAATTGCATAGAAAGGTGATGTCTGTATGCACAGGTGTGCCAAGAAGGCATCATGTGGTAGGTAGGTATGTGGGTGACCCCGTATTGAAGTTATAGAACACACTGCGAGGATAGTAGCTACATTGTAAGTACTAGAGACACGATAAAAAGATACTAATCATGTTCTCGTCCCCACAGTTCCTACAACCTAATGTATAAATGTGAAAATTGTGCGGATGGGTGTGTTGGTGATTGCTACAATTTCACGTAAAAACTAGTGAATGGAATTTAATGAAACTCAAAAAATAATGTAGCTTATTCATTGGAATAACATAGAAAGCAAGTAAAAGAGCCGTCTTTATAGAGCTTAATAGCGGCGAGGTCTCAGGAGTGGTACCTACAACTTATATACAAAAAACGGTAGGACGAGTATCACGGGAAAGTAAAATTTCCCGTGACACTACTGGTAGTACCAAGCGGTAGTGCCACGGGCAATAAAGGAAAAAAAAATCAATTCCTCTGCAACCGATAATTTTTTTGTGTAAATTGGTCAACGTGTCAAATAAGTCGGATAAATTTCTCCCATCAGCGAGAAATTTTGGAGAGGTCACGAAAGGGCCATGGATATAACTTTTTATCAAATAACCAGACGGCGAACAAAAATATACAGACTACAGACTTGAAGGCCGCGGGTGTCCTCTACCTATTTATAACAATAGACCGAGTATAATTGGGAATGAAATCAGTCGAAAGGGTTAAGGTTCTCTGTTCTGTTTATAGCACTCCGCGTCAGTTAGAAAGAGAGTCCAATCGATTCTTGTCTCTTTTATGGCTCAAGTCAACAGATGTCTCATATTGATCGTTAATCTTAATTTCTTTCAATGTGGTTTACTTTTGTCTGAGCAAAGTGTAGTCTGTCTCTACGTTAGGGAAAACTGTGTTGCACTCAAAATCGAGTTGTTTTTCCTATAGCTGCGGATAATATGAAGAAGGATATGGATACATCATGTTCTACTAAATTTTGTGGTGTTGCGGGCGAGAGAAGTTATTCCTGCAAACACAATGAAAAGTCTAACATTTTTGTACATAGAGCAGTTTGTGATGCGGACACATCTGAACATGAGTGCCTGTCTTACAATATTGGTTAAAGAGGGGTAAGTAAGGTGTCTCCTCTTGTCCCCAACTGGGACTGAGATTTGAGTTTTTCAGAATTAATAAAATCGAATGCCATTTGCCTCAAAGATTCCTTCTGTAAGCAGAAGTCATTTGCTTGCTTACAATGTGTGCCAGTTTAAACAGATGTATGAGTGTGGAGACGTTTCTCACTTATTTTATGTAAGAAGTATATTTTATATCACTCATATAAGTTGCTTTTTGTATTGCTACCAATTACAACAAATGATTAGATATAACATGTCATAAAAGAGTAATCACATCGTAAGTCGAGCGTAGCGCCTCACCATATTGGATTACCACGAGGCCGTGGTCGGGCGTGTGATACGAAAGGATACTACTAAGGTTAAACTTCGTATCATCGAGTACAATCGGGTTATGATAATCAGAATATAATAATGGCTCTGAGAGAGCAGTAGATCTCGCGAGGTGTTACAATAATAATTCAACACTGAAAGCCACGTTTGAAATTAATTTTAGATGTTAGAAAATATACTCGGTCTGCAGAAATTGTAGGTGTTTGCAGATGTGTAACATCTGTTCTGGCTATTTAGCTCGAATTGCAGAATGGTATAGATTTCTTTCTGTATAGACTTGTCTTTTATACGGGGATCAACAAAACTGCTGCGAAAGTGTGGCTTTAAAAATATCTAAGATGGGACAGACAAGCAGACGTTCTATCTAATCGATGGTGGTCACCTTAGTCTATTAGCAACTAATAGAGGTAATACACTAACTCTGCCTACTCTATCTCTCACTGATAATGTAAACTTGTAAACATGATCATGATCGTTATTGCATGACATAATAACATGATCAATTGATATTAATGCAACGTAAATGACTCAATCATTTATTTTATAAATCGACACTAAGTAAGAGAGCGCTTCAGTGTTTAATTGTTAAAAGTCTATGTGTATGGAAATTAGGTACATTTTTATTCATGGTCGTTATGAATTTTAATGAACTTACGCTATCGTAATACATTAGATGTGAGAGTGTTATAAAATCTTATAATGTACTAGCTGACCCGCGCAACTTCGTTTGCGTTCATAAGAGAGACAGTGAAAAAGAGCGCTATTATTTTGATATCATGTTTCCCGTCATTTACCCCCTTTGCATTTACTCCCGTCGCATCCCAAAAGTAACTCCCAAAAACGCGAGATAGCACCCAAACCCACTTAGGTGAGGCCATAGTGGTAGCCGTAGGTCTGTTGGAAGTTCTGGGTTGA
Source organism: Miltochrista miniata (assembly GCA_933228765.1). Lineage (NCBI taxonomy): Eukaryota > Metazoa > Arthropoda > Insecta > Lepidoptera > Erebidae > Miltochrista > Miltochrista miniata. Next base: position 14,901,699 of record OW121751.1, on the reverse strand, counting down.
CTACCGAAGGCTTAACAACCGTAGGCTGTTAAGCTGTGTTAACGTGTGGTTTTTAGTCTTTAAGAGTTCGGCATTGCATATATGCAGGAATTTCCTCACTTTTAAAAAAATGTAACTGTGAGCGAACCTTAAAAGATAAATAAATAAATAGGTACTTTGTTTAAGAACTTTTTAAGAGGAATAATTTTGTAATAAATTATTTTTATATAACTTTATATCTTTACGCAGAGGCGCAACGGATACTCTAATAACGATTAAATGTTTTCCGTTTTCGAAACATTTCTCATTGCTGCACCGCTCCTATTAATCTTAGCATTATGTTATGTAGCCTTAAGCCATTCTCATCAAATGAACCTACTTACTATCGAACAGTTAAAGAGTTTTTGTAACCCTACCAGTAGTTTCAGTAAGGCTTTCCTTGGTATAATGTGATCATGGTCCCTTTGCAGCGTGTGTCCAGTACCAGCTACACTTCCGACGTTTGATCTGTTGGAGGGGTCTCACTGCAGCGTTCCAATAGGCTTACGTTCGTGATTTTCTCGGGCCCGTATATACCGAGGATTCGTTGGAGGCAGCGGTTGACGAAGACTTTTAGCTGGTAGCGAAATGTGACCTTCCATGTCTCGCATCCGTATAGCAGTTAGTAGTACAGTTTTAACGTTTACTTTGTTTTGAGTTTCACTCTTCGAGTCCATTTTCGCGACTGCCTACGGGGGGCAGCTGTTGTGTGAAGGTTGTTCTAGCCTTGGCGAGTCTTGAAATGATGTAGGGTACCTACTCTTCTATCCCATCAGTTTCTGACACGACACTCCCGGTACGTGAATTAGTGCCTCCACCACATCTCTTGCGTCTGTCGATTTTAATTTCAGTCCAGCCATTCGCTGCCACATCCTGCACGTTGTCCTGCAGACCCCTCTTTTTCCGTAGTACACATGCATGACGGCGTGTGTGTGCCTCAGCGGGCACAGGTCATCGTGGTCATTTAAATCCTCCAGGATATCAGGATAGTCCCCATTCTATGCCATGCCACTTGTTCTTTGTGGTATTCAGCATTATACCATCTATTTCCTATGAATGGTTGTTAACTATCCTGTTATCTTCATAACGATCCTCTAAGGTAGGTACAGTATGTATTTTCAAAAGAGTTTGTGAACTCTATGTTTAATTTCTTTTTCAGAATATTGATGACATTTGATTGATGTCATTTTATACACGTTTACGTCTGCTACATTGATACATGTAATAAAATTCTAAGACGCCGTGTTTGTTTGTAAATTGTTTATACTGAGAAAAATTCTATACTGAGGAATAGCTTTAATCATTAAGCTTTATTTTGATTAAGCAAACAGGGCAGATTCACACGCCACTTGATGATGAGTATGATTAATAAATACCTCTAATTTCATAGACCTTATGAGACGTAAACAAAGTTGCGAGGGTCAGCTAGTTAAAAGATAAAACAATAGGTTTCTTCTTACCTACTTAAAAACTATGTCTTTGAAATGTGCATTTTATGGTATTGATGTGACTTTTATGACACGTTTAAAGTACATAGGTATGGGATAGACGGCGCTCGCGGCTACGTCAGCGTGAAATTTTACTTCCCACTTCCCATGGGAATGTACTCCGGGGATAAGAAGGAGCCTATGTGTTATTCCAGACTATAATGTATAATCTGTACCAAATTTCAGCCCGATCCGTTCAGCCGTTTGAGCGTGAAAGAGTAAGAAACATCCACCCTCACAAACTTTCACATTTATAATATTAGTAAGATCTATACACTATACATATATTAGAACTGTTGAGGGTCGAGTCTGTACTTGGAAGATATTTTGAAAATTTTAATTGTAGGGTGTTCTCTCATCGATTCTGAAGCCGAAAATGTAATTTTAATTTTACAAATCTGTCTGTCTGTCTGCATCCCGAATCAGTATCACGCCGAAACTACTGAATCGATTTGAATGAAACTTGGTATAATCTGAGCTAATGATCCGAGGAAGGTTCTAGGATACTTTTGATCCCGATATTTAGTACGATTCCTTTAGGAGAGGGGATGAAAGTCAAAATGATTTTTAGTTGTAACTTCCCTATGCGAGGTACGATATCAAAAACTTTTTCAGTGTCATAAAGGGTGTACTTTAAAGATTGTTTCAAACTTTTTTCAATTTTGAGTGTTTTGTAGCCCACGCACGCCTTTGGCGCGGACTAAATTATTTTAGAATAGCCTTAATTATTAAGCTCTTTTTTAATTAAGCAAACAGGGCAGATTCACACGCTGTATGATGAGTCTGATTAAGAAATACCTCAACTTTAATAGACCTTATGTGACGTAAACGAAGATGCGAGGGTCAGCTAGTTAAAAGATAAAAGAGTTATAGGTTTCTTCTTAACTACTTAAAAACTATTTTTAAAATTTTTATGGTAATAATAGACATTCTTTGAAATGTACATTTATGGTATTGTTGTGACGTTTATGACATGTTTTAAGTACATAGGTATGGTTCAGAGATGGCGCTCGTGGCTACGTCAGCGTGAAATTTTATTTCCCACTTCCCATGGGAACTTTAAAAAGTAGCCTATGTGTTATTCCAGACTATAATGTATCCCTGTACGAAATTTCAGTCAGATCCGTTCAGCCGTTCAAGCGTGAAAGAGTAACAAACATCCACACTCACAAACATTCACATTTATAATATTAGTAAGAAGTAAGATTCTCTAACTACTCAACACTGAAGGGATTGGCATGAAACTAATAGTTAGACTGCCCGGCGCAAATTATAATAATTTTTTATTCCAGGATTAATGTTGACTTCAGCTGCAAAACTGAGAAATGGCAACAAATGGTCAAAATGAAGGAGAGTTTATCCGAATTTTTATAAAATTACAAAAAAAACGCCATTTTTTGGGTTTCGTAGCCAAATGGCAAAAACGGAACCCTTATAGATTCGTCATGTCTGTCTGTCTGTCTGTCCGTCTGTCTGTCCGTCCGTGTGTCACAGCCACTTTTCTCCGAAACTATAAGGCCTATGATATTGAAACTTGGTAACTAGATGTATTCTGTGAACCGCATTAAGATTCTTATGTAAAACTAGAAAAAAGCAGTAAATTTTGGAGATCCCCATACTCAGAACTGAAACTCAAATTATTTTTTTTCATCAAAGCCATACGTGTAGGGTATCTATAGATAGGTCTTCAAAAATGCCATTGAGGTATCTAACATTAAATTTTTCTAAACTGAATAGTTTGCGCAAGAGACACTTTCAAAGTGGAAAAATGTGTGTCCCCCCCCCCTCTAACTTCTAAACTAAGAGAATGATAAATCTAAAAAGAAGATATAATGTACATTGCCATATAAACTACCAACGAAAATTGGTTTGAACGAGATAGAGCTGGTAGTTTTTTTTTAATACGTCATAAACTGCAATTTTCGGTTAGAAAAATCACTACCACTGCGAACGTGTTAAAATATCAATCAAAGTTACAACGAACTATAAGAACTTTTATATTATGTTACTTGCTGCTACGAAACCCTTCATGGGCGAGTCCAACTCGCACTTGGCCGGTTTTTACAGTGATAGTGGAATGACCGCTGCTTGCACTAACATAAAATAGAAAACTGAAGCACAGTCTATATAATTAATAACAGCTGAATATAATGTCATTATTACCAATTGTGTCAAGTTCACTTACAGAATCGACAAAACAGGAAACTTCTATAAATATCTTATTATTTGCTCTAATTCCAAATGCAGTTCTACTCGACTGTACAATACCATATGGCACTGATGGTTGTCATATCCATAAAAAGGATTACGCAGTTTTTACACGCTAGCAAAGGTCGCACATGATACAGCCAATAACGTTTCTTTTAAAGGGTTTGTTTAGAAAAGCATCACTAGTTTGAAACCCAAGGATACATATATCTGTTCATGTTTTTGAATATTAAAGGAAAATACTGACTTGTATATTATTGATAGAAGGTTTGTAGTAGAAGAATACATGCCGTTGACTTATATGTCTCCACGCGAGGATATGTGAATAATAAATAAATCAATAGATATAACGCGAAGCGCTCGTGGCCCCGCGGACTCAGTGTTCTGTAAACGAACACTGCAGTAAGCAACATTTACTATGGCCGGATATGGATGGGTGACCACCACGTGGACCACTTTGTGACATTTATTTACGAGCGTTTCCGTGCTTCGGAAGGCACGATAAGCCGTTGGTCCCGGTTGTCAGTAAAATGACAGTCGTTAAGCTAAGTTGAAGGCCTTACGGGCGGCTTGAAAAATTTCAACTGTGGGTCGTCACAACCTGCGCCCGGGTCGGCAGCGCGTGTGTAGCGCCTCTGGTGTTACAAACGTCTATAGGCTACGGTTACCAACCTTCCGGTGGGCCGTAAGCTTGTCTGCCACCTAAGTAGTATAAAAAAAAAAAAAATATTTGCAATGACTAAGTCATTGTATCTTTGTACATCGGAAATTCGTAATGCGTGCCGTGCTGTAATGTGTTTTAAAATTACAAGCTCTTGCCAGTGGTTCCACTCATGTCAAAATAGACTTCTCACAGTTTGTGCAAATTGTTTCAATAACAAGAAACAATAGAAAAAGTAACTCAAACAAAGGAACTGTTCTTCAAAATAATAAATAAATAAATATTACGGACATCTCACACAACGCTATCTGATCCCAAAGTAAGCTAGGAATAACCTGCTTGTGTTATGTGTTTCAGACCACGGATATTAATAATTATATACTTTTAAATACATACATATTATACATAGAAACACCCAGACTCTTGAGACAAACATTTATGGGTCACACAAATATTTGTCTCCGGTGGGAATCGAACCCACGACCTCCAGCGCCGCAGGCGGTGTCACTACCGACTGCGCCACAGAGGCAGTCTCATAAGGGGGCTTAGAAGGTTTTTACAGGGCCAGCAGCGCGACTGTGGCGCCTCTGGTGTTGCAAACGTTCATAGGCTGCGGTGACCACCGGTCCTTCTGGTGGGCCGCATGCTTGTCTGCCACCTTAGTGGTATAAAAAAAAAGAAAAAAAAAAGTAACAAATTAGTTCTCGCATTATTATAGCATAATCTTCTAGATTATTCAATTGCCATCTGTTCTAGAACTTAAACAGTATTGGCGATAGCCTCCGCAAAACGTAGAGTAACCATTGACCGAGGAACATGAAATCAATCGATCCATTGATTCAGGAATGAATCTATTAGTAGACGTTGCGTAACTTATTAATAGTAACTATTACAGTACAGTGTATAGCAACAGGTACGCACGTGGGCCCAAGGTTAAGGTCGGCGGCCAAGGCGTTCAACAGTAGCGATTCAACTAATAGATATTGGCGATATTCATGAAGTACACAAGCAGGTACACTGTACTAGTGACGTTGGAAAAGCTTACAGTACTGACTCATACGACCTCGACACCTGTTTTAAATAAAAGTCTAGAAAATTCGATGTATCTAATAAGTAGGGGATAATTGGATGGGACTAGCCTTAACAGAAAAATTAGATATAGGTACCTACTTACCTAGTGAAATCCTCATATTTGGTGCCATTTTAAATTGGGTTATAAGCACAGAGATTGTCCCGCTAGGTATGTACTATCAATATAATATTAATGACATGACAGGGCTTAAAATGAACATTAAAACAAAAAAAAAATACATGACATTTGACATTGCAATGCATTGATGGAATCTAGTTGCGAATCATATCTGTCAGAAATTTAAAATAAGAATCCAGTCAGATAACCGCCAATCCCGACAGCTCATTTCTCAGTTAACGTATTTTATTGTAGTCCATTGAAATGTTGCATGAGCTTTGCATTTATTAGAGGACGCAATTTTATTTTTGGGACATGTGTGGGGGGTCAATAGAAGCTTAACCTCCAGTTTGTGGGGTCGCCACCCTTGTCCCCCGGCCGCCATCTTGAAAAGAGGGGGAAAAAACAACGACATATTATAATATAGACACGTCATGTACGAACATCACGGCTTTCAAAAACGGCAAATATGTTTTATATTCAAAAAAAGAATTTCTATGAAATTATCTATGGTAGCCTGTATGAAAATTAAGGCAATTGCCTTTTTTGTTGCCATTTTTAAGTGTTGGTAACGTATCTATAGTTTTTTATATATCATTGGGAAAAAACCACTATTTTCGCAATATTTCGGAAACTATGAGTCTTACAAAAAAATTGTAGATTAATAATTTGTAGCATATTGTTTTGCCTACAAATGTGTATATAACTTAATAAAAAATTGATAAATTTTTTATAAAAATTTTCTTTTTTGCTCTAAAACTTTTTTTTATACATTCTCCAAAAAAGAATACCTCAGACTAATCTTGTAGTATTCTTTTAAGAGAAATTACAAAAAAAAAACGCCACAGAGCAAAAAAGAAAATTTTTATAATTTCATTTCCAATTTTTTGTTTATAACTTCTTTAATTTTTAGTTTAGGGCAAAAATTTGTAAAACATATTTGTAGGCAAAACAATTTGCTACAATTTATGACTTCAAAATTTTTTGTAAGACTCATAGTTTCCGAGATATTGGAAAATAAGTGTTTTCACCTCTTTTTAAGATTGCGGCCGGGGGACAAGGGTAGCGACCCCACAAACTTGAGGTTAAGCTTCTATTGAACGCCCACACATGTCCCAAAAATAAAATTGCGTCCTCTAACAAATGCAATATTCGCTCCTTAAATTGTAACATTTCAATGGACTATTGTTATAACTAGCATATGCATTGCAGGCACCTATATAATAAGTAAGGTGACGCTGATATTACATTGCCGTGACTTAAGTTGGACGTGGTCCCGCCTAAACTAGCAGTCATTTTAGATTGAAGAGATTCAGCGTGAGTAAGTAAGTAAAACTTTATTGTATACCAATATAACCAGTTTACAAAAGAAACAAAAGCACAAATATGTACTTACCTACAAATGGCGTGGCCATATCGCTAAAAGCAATCTCTTACTGGCAACCTATAGCAGCGTTTTGAATCAGTACGTATATCCCCATAAAAGCCTTCAAAAGACTGAATAAGGGACTAGGTCTTTTGGAAAAAAAGATAACAGTGATTCTGAGACATCGATATTACTGTCTTTACTTAATTCTTCAAGTCTCAACTTTGGTTGATTCTTATGTAAATTTTCTAACTCAAGGTGGCTTTAGATCGTAATCCGTCATTTATTCATTTCAAACGCCTTTCTAATCTTAAATTTAATGTCATTCTTATATAGAATATTGTGTGCAATAAATACTTTCTGAGTATATTGCTTAAATAAACTAAATTCGCAGAAAATGTTTAAAATACGTAGAAATAAGCGCATACGGGATCTAATCTGTATGTTAAAGTGTAATCTGATAAGTAAGTATTACATGTTTCAATGCCAGCGATAAGTTATGTGTGCTAAAACGTCAATTTGTTGCTAACTACACTTAGTTGTACATTTATAACCCATATAATAACCAAGCGGTTATTAAGTTAAATGACTAAAATATCGAGTAAGTTTACACACGATAGAAGTGAAACTCTCTTGCACATTTTAGTTTCATACCATTTCCTTGTACATTTTTCGTTTAAAAAGGCGTTTCGTTCCTATCATTTGGTTTTACAAAATAGAATTCACACCGAGCCCAAATTAAAACCAAAAATTTACGCCTTTACCGTACACTTTTTCGTTTTATAACGTAAAAGTTTCATACGTCATCCGTACATACATTGTACGGATGACGTATGAAACTTTAAACACGCTTTATGTGTTAAAAGTTTCATACGAAGTAGAAGAGCATACACGTGTTCTCTTCTATACTTCTATACTAATATTATAAAGAGGAAAGATTTGATTGTTTGTTTGCATGGAATAGGTTCCGGAGCTTCTGGACCGATTTGAAAAATTCTTTCACTGTTGGGAAGCTACACTCTTTGCGGTGAACATAGGCTATATATTTTAATGCCGTATTTCCACGGGAACGGGAGCTATGCGGGTGAAACCGCGTAACGTCCGTTAGTTTTCCATAAACTACGTTTCCGTTTCATGAAATCTATTTCACACTGAGCTAAAAGAGGGTTTACTTAAAAAATAAATTAATGAAAAGAGAATTATTGACTCGCCTTTTAATATCGTCAGATCTTGACCGAATTTCAGATTTAGAATGCATTCTTCACACATTCAAAACCTTTCCAGGTGAGACTTGCAGATCTTTTTATAAAGTTACCGTAAGAAAATTACTGTTTGAGACTAATTATTTTTATAATTTGCTCGTTAATTAAGATAGGATAGTTAATTGACTAATAAAATTCACACTATTTGGGTAACTGACTCATTTGTTAAATCACAATTTTGTAATTTTTTTCAGGATTCTCATGGAATTGTAAAACGTATGTCAAGAAAAGGTTAGAAACTGTGGAGATAAAGGGAAAAAGTTAAAACTAGATAGCGAAAAAATACATTTCTTTCCATTTTTTTAAATATTTTATCTTCAAACACTTTAGCCAACCCGAGTCAGTCCCCCGCTACATCCGTCGTTGAAAAAACCATGTCCAGAAGACATGTTTTTTTTACGCATGAAAAGTCTCATAGATGCTATGCCGGACTCCTAACGACTAAAACAACGCGGTGCGTAGGACCGGGAAGGAGCACTGGGTAAGTCCTATTTCTGGACATGGTATAACATGGTTCTGGTAAAGTAAAATATTTTTTTTTTGGAAACTTTTACTACTACTGGGACTTTAACTTATTAAAGTTAAACTTTCATGTTTCATAATAAGCATAAGATTATTCTAACGGGACATAATGCATTCATAAACCGTTCAGCTGACTAATAGGTTTGGTATCATAAAAGAAGCGCTCGTGGCCCCGCGAACTCAGTGTTCTGTAAACGATCACTGCAGTAAGCAACATTTACTATGGCCGGATATGGATGGGTGACCACCACGTGGACCACTTTGTGACATTTATTTACGAGCGTTTCCGTGCTTCGGAAGGCACGATAAGCTGTTGGTCCCGGTTGTCGGTAAAATGACAGTCGTTAAGCCAAGTTGAAGGCCTTACGGGCGGCTTGAAAAATTTCAACTGTGGGTCGTCACAACCTGCGCCCGGGTCGGCAGCGCGTGTGTAGCGCCTCTGGTGTTGCAAACGTCTATAGGCTACGGTTACCAACCTTCCGGTGGGCCGTAAGCTTGTCTGCCACCTAAGTAGTATAAAAAAAAAATGAGCTCACGACGCACATGATAGTTAAAATGTATTTTTTTATCTATACCTACTTACTGATATTATAAAGAGAATATATTCGTTCCTTTGTAATCCATACACTCTGGAATTGCTCAAACGATTTAAAAAATCTGTCATCATTTACCTAGAATCAAGTTATTCTGAAGTAACATATATTACACACGGTGCTGCTCGCCAGTTCTGTTACTTGAACTTGGCTTGACACACTACCGCGTGTCTAGATTATGGCATTATGATCTTTGTCTATTACCAAGGGAGCAAACAGAGCTACGGAGAATCTAATGGATTTTTTATAATCTTACTTGTTGTATCTACTAATCTTACTAAATTTACTAATAAGTAGATGTCTGAATCTTTGTTATTCTTTCACACTCTAACGGCTGAACGGATCTGGCTGAAATTTGGCACAGCTATAGATTATAGTACCTACTTTTTTCCCGATGACAACTTTACATGGAAAGTGGGAACGGAAACATAATTATTTCCACGGGTGCAACCTAATTTACTTCAATACCTATTTCGTATGTTCAATAATGAATGGAACATAGCGAAAAGTACGTATGTTTTCTGTGGGGTTCGTAGTATGTTACCGCGAAACCATGGATCATAAACTAGTCTGTTATATATATTATCCCAGGTAGACTTCGATGACCATCACTTTAATTTAAGCCTTGCCAGTAAGGTGTATCAACTTCAAGGAGGAAAAATTAAAAGTTCAAAAGCACGTTGTTAAAATGGCCTCGTACGCACCGGATATATTATTCGTTAAAGACGGATGTGTGTACATTTGCATTCAAGTCGCGACCCACAAGACAATACTCTACGAAGGCCCCGAAACCATTTTATGTACAAGCAGAATTCATTATATTGTGTGAAACGAAAGGTTTTACTGTGTGAATTTGAAATAAGTACCTACTATGTGAGAAGTATGATGCTTCGTTCTTTGTGATTTAAATTGCATAACGTTAGAAAGATATGGTTTTTGGGTAGGTATGTAGAGTTTGTGTTGGTACATTAAAACCGTAAAAGTTTCGTTAGTGACCATAAAACCTTTTTAGTGCAGGGGGTTCCTGAGCACTAAAAAGTAAAAAGATTTTTTGGTCACTAATATTATTTATACCTTTAAAATTATATTTATCAATCTGCATTTTCTTAGTCATCAACATTATCCTTTGGTCGAAAATTGGTTCCATGCGTCATCGACCGGTAGAGCAGTACCTATATGTGCATAATATTGGGGATAATCCCGATCCACCGAACTTATCTCTGGGACACCACTGTACGTACGCCAATGTACGTACAAAATAAAGTCATACATAGTATTTTGCGCATAATCTACAAAGATATCCAGAAAGGTTTAAACAACGATATCGTCGATTAAGATGTGAAATTCCGTAGTTCTCTAGATATCATTGATAACACGACATATCAGATTATGTTATCACACTATCAGTATCGAATATGAGTAACAGATAGGACAGGTAGTACCTATAGGTTGAAGGCGTGCTACTTTCTCGCGTGTCAATTCACTTATGACTTTAATACAATTTGTTTGGACAGGACAGCTCATTCGGTACCAAGAATCTGACAATTTAGCAATGAATTGGTTGTGTTCAACGCAATTCGCGATTCTGAATCATTTTGATTAAAAGCAATGTATGTAGTCAGTAGACTACGCAAAAACTTTTGACCTGTAAAGGTATGATATAGGGTAGACTGGGTACGGTAGAAACATTTTTGCGTTTATCGGGAATAGCATCGGAATTTGTTAAGTTAGCGATGAAAGAAATGTATTAAACAAAAGACCTTTTATCTGTCTTCTAATGGACAATGTTATTTGAAATCACTTTATATCAGTTTTCTGTGTAAAATTGTGTGGAAAAAAAACGGTAATTTGTTTTAAACGTCCCCATGTCAGGGTCGGTTGAAACAGTGCTTGGGGTCAAATGAAACACATGCAAATAATACAAAATATTATAAGTTATCACGTTTTATTAGAAAAATAACAAAAACAAACAGTAAAGAACTAGTCATCTAATAATATTTTAATGGCACAGATGAAAATTACAAATATTTTTTTAGTAATATAGTATAGTCTTTGTTGATACTTATAACCTAACAGTATTTTTATCAGCCTTTAAAGTTTTACATCAAGTACAACTTAAATGAAATTATAGTAAGATTTTCTTGACAGTAATATTTGCAATATAGGTAATTTGTGATATTGGTAATTTTTTTAACTATCAACCAAACAAAAATCGAACTAAACAAAACTAAATCCGGCTTTTACATCTTCATAAGCTTGTTTGCATGTTGATAAGTCGGCCCGACATTTCGTAGTCTTTCTTTGGCGTACCCTTGGCATCTGAAAAACAAGGAAATTGAATAAATAAAATGTTTCAAACGTACCCACAAATAATGTTTCAACTGTCCCCAACCCCCCGATTGGTATAAAAAGTTTCACAGTTAGAATTATTACACATTTAATTAAAAACTAATGATACTACAATATTCTACAAACTTCAATTAAAACGAAAGAAAACTCTCAATACTCTAACTTTATACAAAATCTAAATATTTGCAAAAATGTAAGAACAAAAATACTTACTTGGATGTCAAAAAACACAATGGGGCCTCCTATAGCCAAGCACAGCGCCCGTAGAACAACGTGATACTAAAATTCGTGTTTTGGCTTGTCACCCGCTTCATACTCCCCTTGGACCCCTCACCTCATCACGCACTGTTTACGAGATATTCGCGTTGTTTCAACCGTCCACCGTTTTAACCGTACCCAGTCTACCCTACAGAGCAATACGACGATATAGACAAGTTCCAGCCTCGAAACAATTCCATACGAAATCCCGATGTTACTTTTAATAATCTCTGCGATACCACAAAGTGATCGAAAATAGCATAGGAAAGTTTTACTATCTACTAATGTGTGTATTTTTAAATTTTTTAAGGATCACCGGCTTTAATTAGCGTTTTCAATGTAAAGCTTAGTACAAGCCACTGTTCCAAAATTTGGGGGCCAATTTGTTAAAACCAAAAGATGAGGCCTTAGTTTTGTTTGCATCAATATTCAATGTAGATACAAAACATGTACATGAGAAACATCTAGTTGACAATATTTTGGTAAATAGAATGACCGATGTGTCGCAAGCGCAACAGAAAAAATAATATATCACTGGCTGTCATGTCATCTCCTTGTCGCCGGTTTTGTGATATTTTACTTTTGTAATAAGAGGGCAACTATGACCAAGATAAATTTTGTAACAATAAAACCGAGCCTTGTCGTGCTGTTCACGAATAAAATAGTAGTAGGTACCTACTCTTAACGATACGTTTTAGTAGGTACCTACTACTTAATTGATGAGGTAAGTTTTTAGAAATAGTGTTATCTAAGTGTCAAGATTATGTGCTAGATAATGAGGAATGAATAAAATTTGAAACTTTGGACGCCGTCCAAAATGTTATTAGTAAGTGAAAATAAATTAACACATTTTAAAAAATCGCGCTCTACAAAATTCGTAACCGAAGCAGCGAAGTACCACTAATAATTACGAAATCAGAAATGCAGAAGCTGTCTTGATGCATCGTACCTATTCGTACATAATTTAAATGAAACGAAAGATTTAGCGGTCAAAATTATATGTAGGGCGCAGCGAAGTGCGCGGCACACCACACCAGATGCGACGATCTTGGCCTCAAAATCTGACCGGTTACCTTCCTCGGCAGACCAACCGGTTTATCTAACTTTTTGTAGGTGACAGCTTACACTAACACAAATACTTGCACAAAGGTTCCCTTTCGAATGCATCGTTCGCGTTATCAGCGGATGTAAGAATAATATTGCAATGGATGGCACTGAGATTCTGAGTAATAATTATTTATGAGCAATAAATAATATTGGAATCAGTTTATTATCAACTTTTACGTTGCTATTAATGGGGCATGGGTGTATTGGCATGGAGGTGGCGCTGCGCTGTCGGCCTGTGACTCATTCACCCCAGCCGGCGCGACAGTCATGCGGGGTGATCGCAACGATCGCGCGACGATCTCTGAATCACTCTGGTGCCTGACTGCACGCCGGTACACCATACTAATATGCACATATTCATATCGCAGGTAACAGAATCGCCATTGTATGCTATTCGCTATTGTGCAGTCGAACTTTTTAGGAGACCGTAGGCGATTGTTAACGCCTTATTGTTACATGGTACAAATATGCTGGTATATTTAGATTGGAACAGGATTCTAAGCCCACAGACTAGTCCATTCAATTTGCTGTGTTTATAAGCGATGGATAATATACATATTCATGTATTGAGTCATGCATTGACGATGTAACATATTGCGATGATAATTAAACAGTTTAATTGTCTCTGACTATCTATTTGGAGGAATGTATGTATTGGGATTACTAAACATAACACAAGAAACTCATCAACATCGTCGATAAGTTTCTTGTACTAGTTCCTATGTTTAGATTGTTTTGTAATCCCAATATACCTTCAGGAATAAGCAAGTCTAAAATATTTACTTTTAGCAACGTGTCAACACCTAATAAGAACTGCTGCATCACCAAACCAGGTTATATTGAAAAGACTTAGAATTAATTAGGTACTAAAGTGCCTTTTTAATTATCATCAAATTTCCTACAGCATCTCTGCAGTTACGACGCGGCAACGGCAGATACCTAATAGTAAAATTTAGGAAACAACCACGACCGAAATTCTAAGAGGATTGACTAAATATTGGTGACGTAGAGGATGACCTTAGTTTAAATATTCTTATTAGTCAGAGCCAGGAATATTATAGATTGATAACTATGAGAAGTTGAAACGTACAGTATTAGGTACTGTACATTTCAACGTTTCTGAAAACCGGACTCCAAACCAATAATTTTGTATTAAAACGGAGAAGCGCTTGTGGCCCCGCGGACTCAGTGTTCTGTAAACGATCACTGGAGTAAGCAACTTTCACTATGGCCGGTCCATGGATGGGTGACCATCCATGTGATCACTTTGTGACATTTATTTGAGCGTTTCCGTGCTTCGGAAGGCACGTTAAGCCGTTGGTCCCGGTTGCCAGTAAAATGGCAGTCGTTAAGCTAAGTTGAAGGCTTTATTTCAACAGCAGGCAGTCACAACCTGCGCCTGTCCATTTAAACACGGCAATACGGCTCACCACCTATTACGTGGGACAAATTATACAAAAGGTGAAATGTGGGCATATAATATGCCTCTGCCTAGCCCTTCGGGGATAAAGGCGTGACCATATGTATGTATGTATGTAAAACGGAACTAACGCCCGGATGAAGATGACGAAACCCTTTCTTTGTTTTAAATAATGTGTCATTAGGTAAACAGCTATTTAGATACGTAGTTATTTTGTGCCGACGGAATTAGTCACACATACAAAATAACTACCTGCCTGCTTTTCTTAACGATTGCTACCACTAACGCCATCTATTGAAATATTTCGAAAACTAAAAAAAACTAACGGTTTTACCGTACATGTGTAGGCAGGCACCAATACTGCGGAATAAGAAGTATACTGTTACTTATTCTTTGGATCACTTTTGATACGCATATTATGCCAAATATGGATAGCCATACGCGTATAACATTCGTAAAGGACAGGGGATCCTGTAACCTGGATAAGTGTGTCCTACCACGTCATATTTAACCGCTAATAGTGTAATACACGCAAAAGAACCAATTTATGTAGTTTAAAATTATAGATCTAATAAATCCAAGTTGAGATGGTACCTGTGAGCGACATTTCACCTGCGTAAAATTTAGCTGGCCCATTTTACTGGAAAGGACGCCCTAGGCACCCTGACCAGCCTTGGTCACAAGACTCCGGCAACTTCTGGTCATTACTTTCGTGGAGACCACACATTTTTCATCAAGGAGACGCGTGATGGTCACAAGTGCCATAACCTTGAGCATGCTTCTGCTACGGTGACAGCTAGCCCAGAGTGTCGCACCTAGGCTTGATTATGGGGGACGGAGATCGTTCTGGATTTTTTCCTGTTACAGATTAAGCAAGCAGGTTATGCTCGCAAAAGAAGCGGCGGGAAGGGAGCGGGAGAGATTTCCCCCTCCAGAGTTCCGTAGTCATGACCAGGGGCCGAAGATCGGCGGGTTGGCTGCTCGCCGTTTTTACAGAAGCAGGTCATGACGGTGGCGGTGGTGTGCCTCGTCACCCCTCATAGAAAAGTAATAATACCTACCGTCCCCTCCTCCCAAAAGAAGCGGGAAAAAACCCGAACCTCCCCAGGAAGTGGAATAGAACCCAAACCCTCAGGGCGAGTCCGCGATGGTGGACAAAGTCTGTGACGGGAGCCCTGGGTTTAACCTTCCGAGGGCTTACCCGGGACTCCTGGCCTTAGACAGATGGCAAGGTACCGTGCGGTTTTAGTCCGTAGAAGTCCGGTATGACAGCCATGAGGATATCCACACGAAAAAAAATACGGCTGCTCATTTTATTCCCTAAAAAGAGTTAAGGCTCATCAGCGCAGATACAGACGAAACCGCTGAACTTGAAATAATCAACTTTGTAGAATAGTTTACTTCTTCCATATTCTAGTGATAACTAAGAAAAGGATTTCAAGATATTCTACCCTAAGTAGGTTAAAAAGGCGATGACAGTGTGTATGAAGTAGGTACAGTTTTGGAAACAATTTATAACAGCACTCTATAGTGTAATATTAATACTGAAACTCACGTTTCAGGCTTCTGTAAAATATTCATTTAGTTTTGAGATGTATGGTGTGGAATCCTATTTGGAAATCGAGCAAGAGCCATGGTGGAATTTGATTTTAGTACTTGGGTACAATACAAATACAATCTGCCTGGATTGCAGCTGATACAGTCGCAATTAAAACTCTCGCGGGAAGATTTGTGTTAGGGTTTCGAACTATGTCGTGGAAGTCATGTTATAAGCTCCTATGAAACATTTGGCACTTATCCAGCCGTCTATGTTGTTTGCTCAACATTGTGTCATCTTCTATTTTAGTTGTCATAGATATAAGGTTAATGGCACCTTATTAAACGACTGTTTAGTCGTTACAAATGACGTCATGAATGAGAATTTAGTGGCGGGCGTGGCCTTAAACTAAGTTCGAAACCCTAACGTATAATGGCGATAAAAAAGTAATTATTTACAATTACGCCATTTACTCAGAGGAAGAGGCAGAAGTGTAAGTAATGTACCGTTTGGCAAAAAAGGTATGAAATAGTTCGCTGCTTTGTTGGTCATGAAGCAATCCATATAGAAATGGTCTTATTGTAGGTACTTATCGTTAAGAGTGTAGACAGCATTAAAAAAAATTGTTTCGTTTCAAGACGTTTTTAGGGTTCCGTACCCAAAGGGTAAAGAACGGGACCCTATTCATGAGACTTCGCTGTCCGTCTGTCCGTCTGTCTGTCTGTCCGTCTCGAGGCTGTATCTCATGAACGGTGATAGCTAGAGAGTTGAAATTTTCACAGATTATGTGTTTTTGTTGCCGCTATAACAACAAATACTAAAAACAAAAACATAATAATATTAAAGGGGGGCTCCCATACAACAAACGTGTTTTTTCGCCATTTTATCTTATTTATTAGTTAATAAGGTATCCTTCTCAATTTAAATACGTTAGTTGGCTTAAACATATAATCAAGATCATTCATTCCCTTTACACCATACAAATTAAATGAATACTTTAGGAGGTATAGCACCATCAAATATTGCTCAATGAAATTAATTTCGTGTCGCCATGATTGAACATTACACGGGTCACATTCACATACTAATTTATTTTTCGACTTTCATCGTAAATATTTTTTTTAAAGAGTGAACAACGCTTTCAGCAGATTACTTTAGGTAGGTGTAATATTTCAAAGATAGCAATTTCATAGGAAATAGTCAACAAAGAGCCCATATTTTAGATTTTTCTCCAGTATAAACAATGTACATACAAACACACAATTCAAATTATATGCTCAAATTATATGCTCAATTCAATTATATGCTCGGTGCTTGAGACTGTATATATGTCATCAATATTCTGAAAAAGAAATTAAACATAGAGTTCACAAACTCTTTTGGAAAAATATATACTGTACCGTACCTACCGTAGAGGATCTATATAACAGGATAGTTAACACTAAAGTGCTATAGAGCAACGCGAACTGTCTAAGGTGCGCGTTGCTCTGTGGTTAACAACCACCACAGTGCAATACTTATTTTAAAATATGTAGTGTTAATAGGTAATAAGGGCAACCAGTAGACGCTTGAAATACTTTGAGAATATCGAGCAAGGTATTTTCATAAAAAAAAATATAATAGGCGCGCGTTGTTCTGTGTCTATAACTCATTGATTGCATAGTAAGCTTTGAAGGAAACTTGAAACCTATATGGGTTCCGTACCTAAAGTGTTTAAACGGGACCCTATTCATAAGACTTTGCCGTCTGTCTGTCTGTCCGTCACGAGGCTGTATCTCAGGAACCATGATAGCTAGATCGCTAAAAATTCCCAATTTATATATTTCTGTTCTCTGTCCGCTATTAAAACAAAAACTGAAAAGAGGGGGAATTAAGGGGGCACCCATACAACAACCGTGATATTTCGCTTTTGCTGGTACGGACCCCTCCGTGCGCGAGTTCGACTCGCACTTTACCGGTTTATTACTATTTACTGAACGGCGAAACGGACGTTGTCGTTTTTACTATTTGCCAGTGGCGTAGCTACCAGCACCAGCTGATGCCACTGGCAAATGTGCGGAATACATTAATAACTACATACAGGTTTCTTTAAAATAGTGATGCATTATGGAAGCTGGAATGAAGAGCCTTCGCAGCAGTGTAAGTATGGCGCTAGAAGCTGTTGGAGCGATATCTGAGATCTACACTGTGATAATGAAGGAATGGACGCAGTGACTTGGGTAAACCAATGCAAGGCTCGCTATCGTACGCCTCTGTTGCTACCATACGCGCCAGGAAAGACGAGTACATAGAAAGTGATCACCTAGGTTATTCAAAAGAAGAAAAAGATTCATTAGGTTCTTCATTGTCATTTAAGGAACACGTTATTAAGTCTTTAGCAGCACTCGCTAAACCTTTAAAAGACTTTAAAGACTTTATTTATATGTGTTATAGCCTATAGTAGACCTCGCGTGTAATCCGATCAATGGAACTTAATAGAAATTATAACCATCTAAAAAGTAAGTAAAATTAAATTTTCTGAGTCGGTTCATAAAGAAATACTTAACAAACATTAGAAAAAAATACAGCCAATATGGCCCTTATCTTCGACTGAACAGGATCCTTTTGCGACTTTAATGACCAGCGGTTGGTAATATATATTGCAGTCGCGCAGGGGAAGGGATCGATCTACGACAATTTTTTGGCTGATTCTTAAAAATGAGAACTCCTTTGCTGTCTGTGCCCTTGGATCGTGTAAGGTACTCGCGGATTTTAATTTGGTTTTCAGCAATAAATGAAGTGATGCAAGAGGAAGGTTTTATTAATTGTTTAAGAAGGTGTTATATAATTATGAAAAATACATACACAAATTGTACTACAGAAAACCGAGCTGTAACGTAAACAAGTTCCGCGGGTCAGCTAGTATTAATATAAAATAGGAGATACATAACATAAACCAATAAAGAGAACACAGTCCGGAACAAATAAGTAAAATTGTATACTAACAGTTACTTGATCTGAGAGTACCTACTCTACAGTACATTCCGTTTCAAGGAATTGTTGATAAAGGATTCCAAGAGCTCAAAATTAATAGGTTTTTAGTCTCAACCGTCAAGATTATGCTGAAGTTCATGTAGAGTGGAGAGAGAAAAGTATGAAAGCGGACGCCGCTGAGCTCCGATCCGAAGCGAGGACTTTGGCTATGAAGAAGGACAAAAGCAGGATGCAATGCAACATCTCATTCCATGTTCCAATTCCAAGTACATTGCAATACAGCAAATTTCTAATGACTAATTTTCCTGGTATTCGCGTTGTAGATACAGATCGTAGTAGGTATGCATAGAATATGTACCTAGTAGGTAGGTATGCAATCTTCATGCAACGAATACAAACGCTTCTAATAGGTGGGCGGGATTTATGACTGACAATATATAACAAATGGCTATTATGTTTTCTACACTTTCGTGAAGTTTCGTGGTACCTAGATTAAATTAATTACTTTTGTACAATAACTGAAGGATCCAGAGAAAGGGTGGGTGGAGTGGGTCAAAAATTGTACAAATGTGAAAAGAGTGAATGATCTTGACGACTAGTAGGTTATAGAAGAATGGAAGAAGATGACATGCCGACTGCAAGTAAATTGGGACGAAAACAGGAAAATCATGAAATACTTTTGTAAAATAAAAGCAACTAATACATTATTGGTGGTTCACCTATTTAGAATTTTACAGCTGCCTACATACCAAATGACCTTGAATTTTCCATCTGCCTCACAAATCGTCGAACTCTAACTTTTTGACTCGGAGAGATGCAACCGCCAACGACACCGTAGTCATTTCGTTCCCATCATCATTAAATCAGCCTATGGCAGTTTACTGCTGGACGAAGGCCTCTGCCAATTTACGCCACGTGGTCTTACGCATTCCGCATCCAGTCCTTTCCTGCGATCTTTTCCAGGTCGTCGTCAATCCATCTGGCCATCGTCCAACCACACGTTTACCAAGTTGCGGTCTCCTCTAGAACTCGGTTGCTCCATCGGCTATCGGTTCTTCTATAGATGTGGCCAGCACATTGAAAAATTCGATCCCATTTATATGAAAAATCTCATAATGTTACAATTAAGTGAATTTTTTTGTTATAAAATGAAAATGGGCTGTTCTGGTGAAATGAGGGCAAAGATTAAAACTCACATTTTTTCATACCACTAAGTTTCCATCCACATTGTACGGCACCACATCCATACTGTACGGCAGATTGTACAGAGGACAAACGAGTGCAATCAGCCGCTGTGTATGGCTTTCGTGGACTACGAGAAAGCCTTCGACTCTAGCGAAACCTGGGCAGTTCTAGAAGCTCTGCAGCGGTGTCGTATTGATTGGCGATATCGAGGTGTTTGTATGATACCGCTACCATGACCGTCCCGTAGGACGATTAGAATACCAATCCCATAGCGCTGCGCAGAGGTGTGAGACAGGGAGACGTTATATCACCTAAACTCTTCACTAATGCGCTTGATGACGTCTTCAAGTCGTTGGACTGGGATGGGTGGGGTGTAAATATAAACGGTGAATGTATCTCACATCTTCGGTTTGCCGACGACATCGTTTTAGTAGCGGAAACTCTGGAACAGTTGAGCGGGCTGCTGCATATTATTAAGTGAAGAGTCGCGACGTGTTGGCCTCGGCATGAACTTAGACAAAACCAAGGTCATGTTCAATGAGCATGTCGGCTTGAATTCTGAGATCTCGGAATCTCGGACGAATTTCCGATATTATAAATCCGATATTGAATGATCCTAATATCGTAATATCGGAATCGGATCAAAAAATAAATTCATTTGAAATCTTAGTAATATTATTTATGAATTTGAATGTTTTTGAGTAAGGATATGTAGGAATTGGTGGATCTTTGTTAAATAATAATGCTCTAACCGCTGAACCGAATCGGTTGACCTCACCTCCCTTTTATCAAAGGTGATGATGGAGTGTATAAAGCCTAGATATTTCTAAGGGTTCCGACTGGGTCTGGCACCGTGGTCTTCTAACGAGGGCAAGTCCCTCTTGTGGACTGCCCGAGAGGTTTTGCGGATGGGTGTCCAGCTTGCTGGCCGGCCGGTGTATAAAGCCTCGATATTTCTTAGGGTTCCGACTGGGTCTGGCACCGTGGTCTTCTAACGAGGGCAAGTCCCTCTTATGAACTGCCCGAGAGGTTTTGCGGATAAAAGCATCAGGGCCGTCATCGACAGCAGCTGTTCTGACTATATGGTCATAAACGCTAGAGTCCCACAAAGTTTAGGGTTGTCTCCCACTCTGTTTTTGCTGCATACCAATGACATACTGTCTATTCAAGGCATTCATTGCTATGCGGATCCACGGGTGATGCTAATTTCACGGGCCGTTCCATCATCCTTCGGTGCGCAGTGTAAGAAAATCATGAACAATATGTCTGAAAGCGAGACTACTCTTGCAAGAGTGTCTAATTGGGAACGAAACTGTGTCCAATTCCACCCTCACAAGACCCAAGTTTGTGTATTTACTGCTAAGAAAACCCCATTTACTGTGACATCGCAATTTAAGGGCACATTTCTCTCCATCTCCAATTGTATATTAGAGAGGGATTATATTGAAATCTCCAGTGACGTGCAGTACCATAGTCATTTGGAGGACAAGGCCAAGCTGGTGTTCAAAAAGCTTGGAATACTCGACAGGGCTCGGCGGTACTTTACTGCGGCGCAAATACTGCTCCTCTATTTAAGTCGAAAGTAAAGTACTCATAAATTGCCTTTTTATTTATTTATTTATATTTGTTATTTATATTTTAATTCTACTTGGTTCAAAGGCGAGCCATGAGAGTGGTTTTTTTTCCTCAACTGTTGTACTTTATGTCTGATTGAAGAATCGAGAAAGAGCGGTGGGTTTATAAGGCAATACACTCCAGTGGTATCTTTCAGGGGTGCCATGGGTTTGGAATGAGTAAAACGAAGCAAATACGATTGTTTTTATCTCTCACTCTTATTCCAACTTTATGCCAAATTTATGCAATTAAAATAGAAAATGGTCTTTTTTCTGAATTTGTCCAATTCCGATACTGATATCGGAATTCCGATATTGAAATCCAATATCGGAACTCAATATCGGAATTGAATTCCTTCCGATATTACAAACCCTTTATCACTTTTGAAACGAATAACCTGGATAAGGAAATAGCCAGAAGGATACGTTTGAGCTGGGCAGCGTTTAGCAAACTGCGTCAGGTTTTCTACTCGCCGATATCGCAATGCCTCAAGACGAAAGACTTCAACCAGTGCGTTCTATCAGCTATGGCCTACAGTGCCGAGACGTGGACACTCACGGTCGTGCTAGTCCATGCCCTTAAGGTTGCGCAACGAGCAATGCAACGAGCTATGCTTGGGGTGTATCTGAGGGATAAGATCCGAAACGATGTTATCCATCAGAGAGCAAAAGTGGTCGACATAGCTCGCAGAGTTTTGAGGTGGTAGTGGGCTGGCCACATTTGTAGAAGAACCGATGGCCGTTGGAGCAAGCGAGCTCTGGGGTGGAGTCCGCGACTTGGTAAACGTGCGGTAGCACGACCCCCGACAGATGGAGCGACGACCTAAAGAAGGTTGCATGGATTGATTGGATGCGCAAAGCGCAGGACCGTGTGTTGTGGCGAAATTTGGTAGCGGTCTATGTCTAGCAGTGGACTGCTATTGCTTAAATTGATTGACGATTGATTGATTGACTAAGTGACATAGTAACTCACGGCCCTCCCGATAAAAGTGGTTACCGTAGCCAATGGACGTTTGCAACACCCGAGGCACCCCAAATGGCCGACCCTGCAAAAACCTTCTAAGAACCCTTTTTTTGCATACTGTAGTAGGTGTTACTATTTAAGGGAAAAAAGGCCGGAAGGCTAGAATCAGGCATGTCATGGTAAAGAAAAAAATAAGAAGAGATTTCGTTAATTTTTCCATTATCTAAAAGGCTGCCACGCACGCCACGGCATATTTTTGTGAGCAAGCAGGTCATGCTCTGCAACAGGCAGTTCTTTTCTGTGTGTCTGAAGCGCTGCTCACGTTTCACAGCCGTAAACCCTACCGGTAGGGTACTAGGTAGTCACTTTAGTCATGGCCGCAATAGTATTTGCGTGAACATACATACATATGGTCACGCCTTTATCCCCGAAGGGGTAGGCAGATGCGTATTATTATTGGCCCACATTTCACATTTTAGGTGGTGAGCCGTATTGCGGTGTTGAGATGGACAGGCGCAGGTTGTGACTGCCTGTTGCTGAAATTTTTCAAGCCACCTAAAAAGGCATTCAACTCGGCTTAACGACTGCCATTTTTAACCCCCGACGGAAACCCGAACGGGGTAGTTTGACGTGTGTGTGGGTGAGTGTGTTTGTAAGTCTGTCTGTGGCATCATAGCTCCCAAACGGATGAACCGATTTTGATTCTGTTTCAATTGTTTGAAAGAGGGGTTAGGGGAGAGTGTTCTTAGCTATGTTTTATAAAAATCGGTTAAGCCATTTTAAAGATATGAAGGGTGAAAGTGGTGATGAAAAATTGAATGTGTTCAAATATACCCGTGTTGGGTATCAAATGAAAGGTCATAACTTATACATTACGATACAAGTTTTAGGTAAATCGGTTTAGCCATTCGAAAGATATGAGGAGTGGAATGTATTTCTAATTCTGTAACCACACTCCGCGCAATTCGCATTAGCACTGAATAATTGTTGATGGACTATACGTATGTTGATATTAAAAAATCCCCATAAAAAGCATGAAATAAAAATTAAATTAATTTTAAAAACCCCCGACTCACAAAAAAAGAACAATAAAAAACCTGTAAAAAGTAAAAAAATAACTTTTATATTATGACCTATCTACCCTAAGTATTGAACCTTTATTATTATTAAAGGTAGCTATATTATTAACGTATTCATATTTTACCTAACAGTTTGTCCCGTCGGAGACCGCTCACCTAATCGTACGTCTGTCTCGCAAGATCCTAACTGTAGATGTTTTGCGCGTACTCGTTGAATATTTTTGAAGTTCCTTGATATGCTCAATTGTTTAGGTATACAGCGGTCCCCCCGACAAGACAAACTGTTAGTTAAAAATATGAATACGTAAATAATATAGAAACCTCAATAGCATTTTTGAAGACCTACCTATAAATACGCCACACGTATGGATTTAATGAAAAAAAAAAATTGAGTTCAAGTTCTGAGTTTTTTTTTTTTTTTTTTTATATTCAGCTCGCCAAATTGACGTCGCCACCAGCCTGATGGTAAGAAAGCAGTGGCGCATCTAGCGATTGGGGGCCACTTCTTACAGTGGTCCTCAAGTTGGCGGCCCTGTGATGTGCCTCTTCACGCTCCTCTTGAAGAACCCGGGATTGTAAGATGAGGGAAAGACGTGTGCGGGCAGGTCGTTCCATGTTTTTATAGTTCGACAGAGGAACGATCTTTTGAAACGCTCGGTTCTGGCGAAGATTCTCTCCACTGTGTATGAGTGGCATCTCTGCCCGGCACGCGTTGTTCGGGATCGGAAAGGAGATGGTGGGATCAGGTTGAAGAGCTCTTCAGAACATTCGCCGTGATACATTCGATAGAAGGCAGCCAAGGACGCTATGGTTCTTCGCTGCGACAAAGGTTCGAGGCCTCCCGTCACCTCAGGACAACCAATTATTCGGATAGCACGTCTCTGCATAGCGTCAAGCGCGTCTAACAAGTACCTCGCGGAGTCATCCCAAAGGTGAGAACAGTACTCGACGCAGGGACGAATCTGCGTCTTGTACAGTAAACATCTCTGATGTGGCGTGAAATACCGTCTCACCTTATTCAGGATTCCCAGTTTCCGCGAGGCCAGACCAATACAGCTCTCTATGTAGTTTTTGTGATTGAGCTCACGCCGGACGTCTATACCGAGGATCTCCAGGTTGTCCTTTAGTGGAATTGTAATGCTCTGAAGAGTATGGGGACTCCCAAAATTAACTGCTTTTTTATAGTTTTATACAAAAATCTTGATGCGGTTTACAGAATACATCTACTTACCAAGTTTCAACAGCATAGGCTTTATAGTTTCGGAGAAAAGTGGCTGTGACATACGGACGGACAGACAGACATGACGAATCTATACGGGTTGCGTTTTTGCCATTTGGCTACGGAACCCTAAAAACCATGAAACAAGGTGATCATTTTGGATGAAAGGGGTGCCGGGCCCAGCTGCAGATATTTACTGCAGATATTAGGTATACAGATGCAGATATTTATTGCCCGTGTTTCATTAGAAGCAGAATTAAGTTTCACTATATTTTCGGCCCCTAAGTTTCTGGATTTAAAATAAATGAATGCAGGATAATCCCGGCAATGACGCACCATTAAAAGAGCACATACAATATATAAACCGCCTTTTCGTTTGATGAGATGAGACGATTTTCTTGAAAATAAAATTTTCTATTAAGGTTCATGACAAGAATCGGTGTACAATTTAAACAAAAACTGTACAGGACAAAACTGAAATAAGTGAAGTTTTTGATACTCATGAATGTAAATTAAGAGGCACCTAGGTATACCTACCTATTTAAAATTTAACGTTAATAAGCTTCTGCAATAAGACTTACCTTTTCGTATTAATAAGCTGGTTACCCTGCGAAGCGCCTCTCTGGGGGACTTTTGGAAGAACTTGGGCGTCAAGTTAGGTGGCAATGTGAGGGGTTTCCGAGCACCGGTGCCTCCATCCCAGGGCACGGGATTCTCTACAGCCATCTTCGATGACGCTGTTAGTCTGTCCAGGTGTTCCGTTGAAACCGGTCTGTCAAGCGAATAAGCTATGTCAGTGGAAATTTTAGGTATTAATAACTTTATAGTATCTAATAAGAGAATGCTATTTGGTATGGTTAGATCGTCAGTCCAGTGCTAACCTCTCTTCTAAGCAATGTCAAAAGGGTACAATGTTAACATAGAGATATCTCACCAATTTAAAAGCAGACATTATTACTAGACATTGTTACTCACTAAAAAGGATTGCTTTTTTATACCAGTAAGGCGGCAGACAAGCATACCACCCACCTAATTGAAAGTTGTCACCGTAGTCTACTACCCGTTCGCTCTAAGGCCGAGATTCATAGACAGAACTTTACTTTGCGTGAAAGTAGTCTTCGCAAAGCGTACTTTCACAGTCTGTAGTTTACTTTGACGAAGACGACTTTGACGCAAAGTAGAATTCTGTCTATGAATCTCGACATATGAAACAGTATTTTGGGTCAAAGTGCGACTTTGTTACAAAGTAAAGTCCTAGTGCGATCTATGAATCTTGGCCTAAGTTTGCCGGTCGCCTCCCCTACTACGCCTTTACACCGGTCTCTACGTCAGCGGCAAACTTAGAGCGAACGGGCTATGCGTGGCTTGGTTTTATGATTTACTGATGTCTATGTATTTCAGCTTTGGGTAACTGCCAAAGTTTGGTAACGGTACGGTAACGATAATATAAATAGTACATCTTGTCTCTCACTTGTCTGACGAATGAAGAGTAAGTACGTACCTGTGTCTCTGTCTTGGATACCAGCCTCTCGGTGGGCCACCGAGCCGCAGCAAGTCTGCCCCGGTGCACACTCCTGTCGCACCCATTACGGAACCTCGCCCGTAACCGCCAAGGGTTGCTGAACTACCTGCAGAGACAATTAAAATAAACTTTTGCTTCTAAAACCATACACTACATGCCATTACAGTAAATTAAGTTTGGAGGGCTGCTGCTATGTCAGACAAGAACTCTCAGTCACACTTGAGCGGTGTCCAAAGTTCCGTGGGACCCTAACTATTCTCTTTTCCAAGGTGAAGGGTATCTATTTTAATATGCTATCTGGGCCTGCTTCTACCATAGCTACAGATAGTCAGGTTAGATGTCGCTCTAACAAAAGTAGGCCGAGGGAAGAGACGTCTGCCGTTACTACTTCCATACTCAGGGAGAACGATGAACGTTCTACATATCTGCACAACTTTTGCATGGGAGAGCACAGCTGTCTCTTCTCCCGTTTGTTTCTCGCCGCCACATTGTTACACAAAATCAGGCCAGAAAAGGCGTTACTGACAGTTTACAGTGTAAGAGCAGTAAGAGTTCCCGCTCTCGTCTATAACGTTGTCATATGGTTGCTTTTTAGTCACATTTGTAATCTGCTTGTGTGTATCATCATAACATCATGACCTCATTCGGTAAGTGTTTCCATCCGGGTGTTGGCTTTTAGCGTATTCTCCATTGATGTAACCCAATACGGTTGCTTCTGTAAGTACCGGCGTTAGTTCATAAGAGAGGCTATCGTGGCTCTTCAGCCAATTCGACGAGTCAAACCGGGCTTTACTCCTTATTCGTGGCACAAGGAAAGAAAGAAGGTAAGGGCTGAATACAATAATGTGGATAGGCACTATTATCATTTCAGCCAAATGACGCCCACTGCTGGAGTAAGCCTCCCAAAGGGCAAACAAGTGGTATCTAAGATCTTGCTAAACTATAAGCTGCTGGTCAGACGAATTGGTATTGGGTTTTAATTGAGTTTTCCTTTTCCACTCAAATAACTTTTGCATGAAAGTGTGAAATGTGTTTTTCCGCCAGATAGACTGACGACCTGGAAAGGTCGCAGGCTGGGACTGGATGCGGAAGGCACCTGTGCCTTGTGTGTTGTGGCATAAATCAAGAGAGGGCAACGTCCAACTGTGAACTGGCCATAGGTTGATTCGATAATGAAAGTATTCCTTTAGTTGCGTTTTACGACTATGGGAATACTGGATATTGGGGGCACCCCTATCTAGTCGCTATATACTACTACTTATACTAGGAATGCTGTAAACTTTGAGAAATAGTTGGAAAAGTAAGAAACAAGAAGTTATGCCTAATGATTATAGTGACATAAAGCATTTCAAACGGGTAGATTTATCATGACAAACTTTTTGTACGAAGTCGCGGGCACCAGTTAGTCACAAATAGTAACCATGAAACATACTAACCTATCGACTGTATAGAAGTCATAGTGTTGTTTCTGGGTGGTCCAGTAGAGTTTCTAGGCGGTGTTCTTGGCACGTCGCAACCTCTGGCAAATACTGGCGTCTCTGGTAGACTGGCAGAAGTTTGTAGCGGCCCTCGGCCTACTGCCGCCGCTTCTCGACTCTGACGCTGCAGTGTTCGTCGTCGAGCTCCACTTGCTCCTATGTCTGTAAGTTAGAAGGTTATTTATAAGAATAATTTTCTTTTTTTTCGTCTTCATACAGAGCTGGCCTCGTTTTGACTGTCTGCTAGGGGTCGATTTGGTTTAGCTATTTATCACAGCGTTGGAAGCAGCAAAGCCGATTTATACATTTGATCTCCAAATCCTAACCACTACTCTATTCTATGAACCGTCTGCATAAGAATTTGGTCCAGTCAACTGGTATCACTAGCTTGCAGATCAAGTTATTTTTATGCAACAATGGATAAGTACAAGGCCCACCAGTTCGAAAGATCACCTTCACCTTACTCTAAATGCAACACCAACGGTGTTACACTCGCCAACGGAATTGCCGAGTAAAAATGGATAGGGGCAGGCTCTAACTGTCAGGTCAGCTGATAGCTATCTAGATTATTATTATGGACTCATATTCAGGAGGGGGTAAATAAATAGGTGCTTATGAGCCAATAATAAATCAAATTAGCCAGGTTAATTAATAAACTTAGCGAGCTCACTGTTTTTTTTAAGTTGAGGGAAAATTCTCATGGATGCTATGCCGGACTTCTACCGACTGTTGCGCCTACGCCGTGCGCTGCACTAATGTGTGGAGTGCTGTGTCCTCGCTGCGCTCCCCACAATGCTGGCATTCGGCCGTGGTTTACCGGGTTATTCGCCACAGATACTTACTTATGGAAGCTCCCGTGCCCGGTAAGTATCAGTGACAACCGTTAGGAGAGAGCACAGTGTCCTCTCTCCAGTTACTCGTCCATGACCTGTCTGAACGCCGCGATTGTGGCGAATCCCCCATTTGGTTGCTTAAGGCGCACCTACCATGTCCCCACGGTTTCCTCGTGGAGCTGGGACCACCGAGCCTCGATTTCTCGAGACGCAGGCCTGTGGCCCCGCTCCAGCGCCTCCTTGCGCCATTCAAATAGTGACACAAGGGCTCTTGCTTCCAGGTCCCATGGAGGGGACCCGGCTAGGAGACATGCCGCCTCACCTGAGATCGTGCGGTACCCCCTTATCACCCTGACGGATATCGCCCTCTGCGGGCTCAGCAATCTAGCCACATTGCCAGCCGTCAGGGTCTCCGCCCATACGGGGGCCCCTTATAGGGCCATACTCCGCACGATCCCCAGGTAGAGCCTCCTGTAGGGAGCTTTGGGTCCCCTGATGTCGGGCATCAATAGCGAGAGTGCGGCTGTTTCTCCTCAGCCTCAGTTTTGGGACCAAACTTCGGAAGTGGTGTCCCAATTTCCACCGGCTATAGAGTACGAGCCCCAGATACTGCACCGAGGCTTCGATTCGATGCCGATGCTGACGCCCCCTACCTGTAGGCTGGATCCCACAGGTGGCTCTATCCGAGGTCCTTGAAAGTACTGAGTCTCGGATTTGTGAAGGGCGACATTAAGACGCCGTATCCGGACCCACGACTTGAGCAACTCCTGCCGTGGCCTTCAGAGCTGCGTCTCGGTGCGTTGCTCCTCACGCCATAACGAGGCCTTATATAGCCTAATTAAGATGCCTCATTTTTAGGGGTAAGTACTTGGTCTTACTGTAATACAATGACCAGTGATAGACTGATACGAAGTAATGCATCGAGATTTCCTTGTCTTTGCCTATGTCTTGTCCCTTAGTCAGCAGTACTTCCAGATGACGCTTGTTTGGGCCCCGAAGATTTCAAAAGAGCCCCGTGGCACTCTTAATACAGTATGATCTCTACAAACTTCTATCTATGTGAACTTTTGAAGGTTCTTAGTAAATTAATTAAAATATTTACCTGTGGGTAAAGTTCGTCTGTCGGTTGATCCACTCTTGAAATTGTTGCTACTTCTTCTGTTTTTATTGTAGCTAGTTTCCATCGATCGCGTCTTGAGGCTGTTTGTGGTGTCGCGATGTGGGGGCACTGCTGGGGGTTCTGAAGGCCTATAGAAGTACATTTCGTTAACATTATAAATCTTGTAGTAGATATTAGTTAAATTTTAAATAAACCGGCCAAGTGCGAGTTGGACTCGCCCATGAAGGGTTTCGTAGCAGCAAGTAACATAATATAAAAGTTCTTATAGTTCGTTGTAACTTTGATTGATGTTTTAACACGTTCGCAGTGGTAGTGATTTTCTAACAGAAAATTGCGGTTTATGACGTATTAAAAAAAAAACTACCAGCTCTATCTCGTTCGAACCAATTTTCGTTGGTAGTTTTTATGGCAATGTACATCATATAATTTTTTTAGATTTATCATTCTCTTACTTTAGAAGTTAGAGGGGGGGGGGGGGGACACATTTTTTCACTTTGGAAGTGTCTCTTGCGCAAACTATTCATTTTAGAAAAAAAATATGTTAGGAACCTCAACAGCATTTTTGAAGACCTATCTATAGGTACCCCACACGTATGGGTTTGATGAAAAAAATTTTTTTGAGTTTCAGTTCTGAGTATGGGGACCCCCAAAATTTACTACTTTTTTTCTAGTTTTATATAAGAATCTTAATGCGGTTCACAGAATACATCTAGTTACCAAGTTTCAATAGCATAGGCCTTATAGTTTCGGAGAAAAATGGCTGTGACACACGGACGGACAGACAGACAGACAGACAGACAGACAGACAGACATGACGAATCTATAAGGGTTCCGTTTTTGCCATTTGGCTACGAAACCCTAAAAACCAGTCAAGTGAGCAACTTCAAAAAACGTGCTCGGATGGTTCCGTACCAAAAACGACAAAAAATCACGTTTGTTGTCCATACAACAAACGTGATTTGAAAAAAAAAAATTTTTTTGCTTTAGTAAGTACCGATTTGCTGTTGTAGTGGCATCTGAGAAAATGTCAACTTTCTAGCTATGCAGTTCATGAGATACAGTCTGATCTCAGTTAAAAGGTTCTTTCTGTTTTTATCTTTTGGGTAAAGAACCCCATAAACTAATAAATAATGCATAACATTAAAGTACCCACCTTCTTCTCGATTCTAATGTAGGAGTTGGCAAAGTATCAGCTTTCTTCCCATGTCTTTTCTCTGAAGGTTGCATTATTTCCGTATATTCATCTTCAACTTCTTGAACAGGTGAAGGAGGCAGAGGAGGAAATTTAGGTGATTCTGGTGTTTGTGGCAGAGGCCCCATGTCGTGACCAAGAATTGGCGAAGGAGGTAATGGAGGATGTCGGTATGAATGTTCCACTATCTGTACATTTAATGGAAAATCACCACCGCTCGATACAGCCGAGTCTGATGAAGACGGCTGTCGCATCAAACTAACCGGAACATCTTTGGCGCTTGTAGATTTGTGCATACTGTTCGATCGTTTGGATCGATCGCGTCTCTCTATCGATCGTTGATTCTGTATTTCATTGTGACTCGATGATTTCTGAATATCATGTCTTTTTTGTCTCTCTCTCGAACTATATCTGTAATTGTTTTCTAGTATATCTTTAGATACGTCATCACAGTATTCATCCTTATGGATATTCCAGTCTTTAGGTAAATATGGGGTAAAAAGTTTTTGGTCCCGCCCTTGACTTAAAATAGCACTAATATTGTTTTCAATTTTACGTAGAGGTGACGTGTCTCCACTGGAACCTGGATCACCACTTTCCTGGTCTTCCTCTTCTTCAACAGTAGTAATAAGTGCTTGACGACTTGCACTGTTACTCTCACCGTCCGCTCCGAGGCTCGGTAACGATACTACTCGTACCATATTAGGAGGCACAGTGGTTAATTCATTGACTGTTTCGTTGCATTCAATATGTGGTGTCTCCTCTACTTTTCCTTCTTTAATTAAAGACTGAAAATTATCAAAAGTCGAAGAATACTTCTTAAAATCGGAAAATCTATTTTGTGGCGAAAGTTTGTTCTGAACTTTTGGCACAAGCGCACCTTTTTCACTGTACGTTTTTCTACTCTTAGGGCTATGACTGAAATATTCCTGGGCAATATATCTATCTGTACCATTGTTGAGATCTAAACTAAGTCTGGATTTTGGTGATGTTATTTCTTTACTCAGTCTAGAATTCGGAGTGCACAGATCTATGCTATATCTAGAATTCGGTGTGTTAAGCTCACGACTCAGACGGGAGTTTAAATCCACACTGTAACGGGACTGTGGCAAGCTTAAATCGGAACTTGGTCGAGAGTTATACGAGCCCACTGAACCCGATCCACTGATTGATATGCTGGACCCATCTATGGATTTATCAGTATCAATACTTCTATTCAGACTGTGACTATGAATGAGATTACTGGTGGGTGATTTATTGTTTGCGTTTTTATTGAAAGTTGGTAGTTGTTTTCGACTTTTGCCTTTGCGTATGACGTATGTGCCAGTTGCTAGGTCTTGTATTCTTCTACCATCTGGCTCAACGTCTGAACTGGGAGATGCAAGAGTTTCGCACTGGGTCAGCGGTGGTGGCGGCGGCCAGTACTCGTCTCCCCAATCTTCGTCTACTCTTTGAGGTATGGAGCTTGTGCTTGAATGTGATTGATCACCGGATTTTCTTCTTCGTCGACCAATAACCTATAAATAAAAAAATAGACATTTATTTTACGCAGCGACGTAACCCAAATTATATTGGTAGGTAATATGAGCTTGTACTATGGGATCTTACCTACTGATTATATTATTTCTTTAATTATGATGTGTACCTACATAGAAACTGGAAGCACTCAAACTTGAAAACAGAAATTTGCAGATCACATAAATATTCGTTCACCTCCAAGACAAAGCCCGAGGTGTCAGCACCTGAATTCACATATATCTACTACCACTACCTATGTCAGAAGATATTCCGGACAACTTTTTATTACTCGAACGAAGTTTTAATACCAACCTTAGTGCTCCCTGGGGTAAGCAAAGGGTCATCACCATCCAAAGAAACTTCCCAAGCTATGGAATTTCGTTTCGACGGTGTAGTAACAGCGGGAGGCGGCGGAGGAAACGCGTCTTCAAGCGAATCATCCGAAAAATGCTCTTCATCATTACTCTTATTAGAACTCCTTCTCTTACAATTTGCCATCATATCCTCCGTGGAACCTCTACACACTTCTCTATGTCTCTCCATAGAACCGGCGAGAGTTCGCGGAGGTATCTTCCCTTTAGGAGACAACATTTCACCATCCGATCTGCTGTCTCTTTTCATGTTGAGTTTCTTTTCTGGTATCTTTGTGTTTGGTGGTGATAGTTTTTGCAAATTGTATGTTGGTGAATGCAACTGCTTTGCGTACTGTATGTTCGGACCTGGGTATATTGTAACTGGATGTTCATTGTATGGTTTGTCGGCGAATTCGGTTGAGAATCCCATGAAAGGGAATATCGGTGGGGTTTCTACGCTCGGTGACTTTATCAGGTTGGTGGGTGGCACGTTGTGTCTTGGTGGTAGCCAGTTGGGAGCTATGTCGGGTTGAGGTGGACGCGTACCGTGTTGTAGAGACGCGAACTTGTAAGGAGGAACGGGAGGCTGTTGAAGTTGGAAGTTATTTCCTTCGTTCTCTTTGTCCCAGCCGTAAGGACGTTGGTGCCTTGTTTTGGGCTGAAATAGAAGAATTATTTTGGTTAGAGTAATTATGGCTAAGAATTATAAGAATAGGAGCTTTAATTGTTGGTATATGAAATGGTTGGTTATGTGAAAAGAAAATTGAAGAACTGTGAAGAAATAATTTCTTTTGATGATGTTACCGTGTTTAACTAGTATTGATAGTGAGGTGTTATTTTTGAACAAATTTTTAAAATGAGCATGTTCCCTTTAAACATCTGGTCTTATTGGTCAATTTCAAAACTTTATCATACGAAAATACACACGTAGGCAATCGTTCAAAATTCCAAACTGACGCTATCGTATATAAAAAACGGATATACTTAGGATTTATATAGGAATAAAACTCATGACTTTTGAACGGCATAACAGCGAGGGTTGCATAATGATACCATAACAAAACCGAAGCATTCAAACCACCCAGTCATCAGTGAAATATTATGACTGACGTTAATATCTGTTTATTTCACACAACAAAGTAACAGGTGGTTTAATTTCCAGCAAGTCGTAAAAGTCTACCACAGTAACACTAACTGACATGACAGTCAAAGAATCACAGCTGTATGAGTGGGGCAATGACCTGGTTACTTTAATACTTTACTGGTTTAGGCAAATACTGAACTGTTCAAGTAGGAATATCGTGAAGGAAAGGGAGCTTATGTGATCTATAATAATTCTACTTCATAACACTATTGGTGTTAAACTCGTGCTGAAATGAACAGGGACACCTGTAGCTACCGATATGTGTGCCTAAGGTAGGCACATCTGATGTGCACTTTGAATGTAAATTACCTTCTGCACTTTATTATTTTGCACATGATGTCTATCTCAGACAAACGGGTTGCCCCTAATAAATCTATACGTTTCTATGCTTGCCTCTTTTATTATTACTGGTCCCACTAAGCTGCAAGCTGACCAAACGTCAACAGTTCGGCAATAGTATGACTCTATCCCTTCGATTTTTCTTGCGTATCTTTAGAGTCCCTATATTTTTGAATATCCTTAATCCCTAAGATATACACAGAAAATACCCAAACTTCGAAGCAAACATTTCGAACTCGAGACTCGCATCTACTTCCATACCACTGCGCCAGCGAGGCAGTCGATTTATCAGCATGTTGCTTGGTAATACGAACCCATAAGATTTTTCTCTGACAAAAATCGTTCATACCGCCTAAAGAAGTTTGGTTCCGAAAAATCTAAAGATACATAGAATACTAACAAAAGTAGTCTGGGTAGCTGTGGTGATTCCGTTGAGGCTGATGATGGAGTCCAGTTTCTCTTCAGCTTCCCGCTGCTCAATTGAAGTCATTCGCTTCGCTGAGTTCGCTGGCGATACCCTGAAATGGAGATATTAAGGATTATATATCTATATCTACACTAATATTATAAAGAGGAAAAAAAGTATTTTTGTGTGTGCGTACGTTGGTAATGAATAAATCAAAATATTAATTGCCGATATCAAAAATTCTTTCATCATTGGAAAGCTACATTCACCCTGAGTAACATAGGCTATTTTATTCATTCCCACATTCCCACGGGAATGGAAAGATTGCATAAACTATGATATTTATAAGAAGCAGCACTAATGCTTGCTCTACTGGTGGATTTTTAGTTGATATTACTTATTTTAAATTAAATAATTTTTATGGTGTACAATAAAGAATATAATAAATAAATAAATAAATAATAAAGAGTGCACAAAAACAATAGCCCGCCGTGTTTCTTGCCAGTTTATCTCAAGCGGGCCGCGTTCCGAACCGGTGGTACTAACTTTGATTTGGATTCATGACGTGTCGCAAGTGCCTATGTTTTAGGATTATGCGATATAAATGTTTTTTTTTGAGTTTGAGTTTGCTTTTCAACCTCGTTGCACTCATAATGTTCGCAAAGCTATGAGGATGTTAGAAAGCAGTAGGTACCTACTTATAATGTTAATATTTATCTTTTGCGACGGTCATATAATGATTACGCCTATTTCTCCGAAAGGGTAGGCGAAGGTGATTCTCACTTCCATATTTTGGCTGTAGTTCTGCTGGTCCCATGTTTCAGCAACCTTATTGCCGTCACCGGACATTAAAGATGTGTTATTGAGTGTTTCCGATATTTCGGCACATTATTCGGTTTCAGATATTTCCATGATCACGGATGAACTGTCCAACATGCGCCATGTTCACGGAGGAACCGTGAACATGGCGCTTGCAACAGTGCCAAAACACTGAAAACACTCAATAACATGGTAGGTACATAGCCTGTTAACTTTAAATAGGTACTAAGTGTTTTTTTTTATTATTGACATTACCTACTTAGTAGTCTGATAATATATTCAGTATTAGGAAGAACTGCTTTCTGTGTCCAGTTCAACTCGCATACCGTGAGCCTTTTAAGGTTCTCGTCGAGATTTTTGATGAAGTGGTTCCTAAATTGTCATACTGGGATCGTCTAGGAACCGCTTTAGTCCTTGCCTCAGAGATTACTCATTTATTCGCACCTGTTTTATTATTATATCAAAATAATTAAAATATTACTTAGGCAGCAGTGTAGAGATGATTCTCTCGGCCTCCTCTGGCGGCGGCGGCGAGTGAGGTGACGGCGGGTCTGGGGGCGAAGGCTCCTCGCGCTCTTCCGTCGGACGGAAACCCAACGCGAACTTCGCTCTGTAACGTCATACGAAAAACATTATTATCTTCTCTTCAAATAAATACGGCTCTTTTATCAACTAACAAGTAAGTAGAGCCATGATGTCCAGAGGGAGTAAGTGGGACGTCGCCGTTCCTCGCGTCTTTCTGTGAGCAGGTAATGCTCGTGAAACAGGCGGCGCGGCGGGGACAGAGTTGTATTTTATCGTGTAGGATTTTACTCAGTTGTACAAGAGCCAAATCATGAGTCCCAGAACATTATAGTAGGTACAATGTAGGTACATACCTATGATTACCCCTTTGATCCCCGAAGGGGTAGGCAGAGGCATACTGTATGCCCACATTTTCCCTTTTTAGATTTTGTCCCACGTAATAAGGTGGTGAGCGGTATTGCCGTGTTGATATGGACAGGCGCAGGTTATGACTGCGCGCTGTTGAAATTTTTAAAACCGCCTATAAAGGCCTTCAACAAGGCTTAACGACTGCCATTATACTGGCAACCGGAACCAACGGCTTATCGTGCCTTCCGAAGCACGAGTACGAAGAATGTGTCTAGGTGATAGATTCGACACGTGACCTACATAATAGTGACTTTAAATGACTACTTAAAAAAGTAATCAAGATGAAACCAATTGATTTTAATTACGTGACTCAAATTCATTAGCGCTAATTGTAATTGAGGGTATGTAATAAGTCTTCGTAAAACTGTTCAAGTAGATTCCTACTCCTTCTTCACGGAGCTTCCGTATTCCTACTTTATACCCTCCAATAGTTAGTGAGTATGGATGGCTGGATGTATGGCTCTTTTCTGTGAACTAACAGGTAGGCATGTAAGTAAACTTTAATATACTTGATTCATCATCATGATGCAAGCTTTGAAGCAGCTTTCCAGCGATTGTTGTTACTCTTTCACGATATAACGGCTAAACGGTAGCTGCTTTTATCTCCGAAATGAGTAGCCATGGGATGCCGAAACCTGAACATAATTCCACGCAGAGGGAACTGCGGCACAGCCTTGTGAAATATATTATAGAAATCGTACCTTCTGCCGTTCATGCTCATATATCCATCGTCTTCAGAGGTATGTCCAGCGAGCGGCGAGTCGTCGTCAGTAGCCGGCGTCGCCGGAGTAGCCGGCGTCGCTGGCGTGGCCGGCGTGGGCGGCGCTCGAGCCTCCAAAGAACGCGGCTCGCCTTCGTCGTACTCGCTTAACACTTGATCCAGCAGTTCCAACGAACGCTGTACATCGTCGCACCCGCTGGAAATAGAAAGATAAAAATGTTCAGATTTTAAAGTCAGATTATGTAGTATTGGTTGGTGTAAGGGGACCTATCAACCCTGGGCATCCTTCCGAGGGCATAACTCGGACTTCCGACCGTAGACAGGTAAGGCATCGTGTGCTTTAGTCGGTAGGAGTCCGGCAATAAAAATGAGGAATTTAGTTAGCTTACCAACTTGATACCCGTATTCATAAAACAAATCCGCACATTGGCTTGGTATCCAACCATTGAAATTTAAAATATAGCTACACTTGTTTATATACTCGTAAGTTCATCACATGGCTTTCTAGGAAATATGAACGGCTCCCCACAGTAATATGACTACAAATCTCTGGATTGTACAAGCTATGATAAAAATGACCCTATCTTCCAAACACTCATAACTCATATTCGAGCTGGCAGCAGCATAGCAGATAACTTTAGGAACCATTTTAGTTCTTTGCCAAGTACATAAACGAAGCAATAATTTCAAAAATTGTGAACAAAATTCCTATAAAAATCAATTGTCGATACGTAAATAAAAACGAATTCAATAACTATAGGCCGGAGAAAAGCGTACCCAATTTGGAACCGTGCAATTTCCGTGACGATTTTCTAGTATAACAAGCTGCGGTGAGCGAGGCCGCACTCGTCAATTCGTCGAGATAATGCCAAATTGGTCTCATTTCCTTTACCGACTAGACGCCGACTGCGACCTTATGAACTTGTAACTACCTATATCATTAGAACCGCATTAGTCGAACCCAAAGTTCTTAAATTCGTACGGTTTTCAGTCAACTGTGACATTGAACTACTTCTATTAGGTAGGTACATATCTTTTGATATTTTATGCGAATATATGAGTGAGAAGAGTTGCCTGATTTCAGGTTCAGGAACCACGTTGCCTCTTTTCACTATTAATAAAAAAATGTAAGTACTTATTATGAGTTTGGCACACTAATTTCTATAATGAGATTAGAGCCAGATGGGTCCACATTTGTTGCAGTCGGGGACTGGATGCCCCAGCACCGTGTATTGTGACCTACGTCCAGGAGAGGACTGTCATCGGCTGTTTTGATTGATTAATATAGTAGCCCACACCGAATTATTTCCCACCTCGTTAACAATCTAATCCCCTGAGCCTTCTTCCATCTGTGATTTTACTAGCAGATAAAGATGAGAAATCTAGTAAAGAAAATATTCTCTCATTTCATAAATATAACATACTCGTACATTACCTATAACATGTATGTCGTTCGTCTACAAGAAAAGATCTGAAAAATAGAATTCTATTTACTCTAGTACCTAATGAAAACTTTTTGTGCGAAGACAATCTATCTGACATTTATATTATGTGGGTGCTGGCATTTCATACTCTGTTCTATCCATTTATTTATTTATATTGGCATAGTTCTAAAGGTCAGGTAGGCGAACACGACCAATCTAGGTCTGTGGGCACTAAATAGTGGACAATATAAAATTGTTTAGTTTTTCCCACGATAAGAAAATAGGTTACCATTTTGTTGATATTCTATACTAAATTCATGTATACCTACATAAATATTTAGTTTAAAGACCTGGTTTATATCTGTATTTTCAGATCTAAAAATATCTGAGTCATTTCATGAGAATTTTATTTCATGAAGCGTGTTTATTCATTCAGTCTACTGAACAACATTTTAATACATAAAATTTTGACCGTTGGTCTGTAGGTTCAATTCCTGTCCATGCACAGGTGCAATAATATGAATAAATATAAAAAACTAGCTGACCCGCGCAACTTCGTTTGCGTGATAAATGAAGAACCGCTCGACCGATTTTGAGCAAACTTCACATAAACCATCTACTAAATAGTCCGAATAAAACCTTAAAATTTGGTTTGGATAGGTGAGCCCGTTCTTGAGTTATAAAATTACAACGAAAAGTGGCATTGATTTTTATATATATAGATATAGATAATATTTTTATAAATGTAGTTTTAAAGTTGCTTTCGTGGCTTCGATTGCTAATAAGAAGCAAACTCTCGGTAATATTTCTAAATCGTCTAAAAATAACTAGGATTAAGACTAGCAGATTATTTACGAAAAACTAACTATAGGTATAACCTGGACGTTTCAGGTTATCTATATTACGCTTACATATTCTTTTTTTTTATAAATAATAATAAATATAAATAAATATTTCACACAACGCTATCTGATCCCAAAGTAAGCTAGGAATAACCTGCTTGTGTTATGGGTATCAGACCACGGATATTGTACTTATATACTTTTAAATACATACATATTATACATAAAAACACCCAGACTCTTGAGACAAACATTTATGGGTCACACAAATATTTGTCTCCGGTGGGAATCGAACCCACGACCTCCAGCGCCGCAGGCGGTATCACTACCGACCGCGCCACAGAGGCAGCAATAATAATATAGCATTTGATACCTTACAAACGAAATTATTATATTTTAACGTAAGCGTATCAGCCGCGCAGCAAAGTGGTTCTAGTGGGAGGCACAAAGCAACTCTTTTGACAGAAGAGCACTTTCGCTCTCTCAATAAGTCCTCGACTAGGGGGCGGCGGACGGCATATTCTTTTGGCTCAATAAACTGCACTACGGTTTAAATAATTCTAACTACATTGGTTTTATTACGATAGAAAGAATGAAGCTTCGATTGAGCAACTTTTGTTCATATGAGCAAAAAATTTCGACCAATGTACATTCGATTTAAAACTTATATTAAACTCAGTATTGAACAAGCAGAAAAATAAAATTAGAGAATACAACAAATTGTTTTGTTGAACATAAAAAATAATATACTCAGAAAAAAAATGTAAGTAAGTACATAATCTTATTTCACGTAAACGACTGTGGCGTTTCAGTTCGGTGAAGTTTTAAGAGATCTGTGGTTCTCTGACGATTCATATAAAAGAACTACGTAAGACACGTACCTCGAAATCGGGTAAGTAAGTATTTTGTGATCGTGAGCAGAATTACTAATGAACTGAATATTTGTATTGCAAGTTTTAAAAGCTTTCACGATAAAGCCACAGAAACGCCTAAGGCACGGTTTTACGGGATTCTTGTTATGAAAATCTGGAAGGAAAATTCGCTATTTCGTGAAGTCATCGCTATTACGATGAACCGGCTTGTCTCCATCGGCGATCTCTGTCCTCGATCGAGAGATTCATTAGTGTTCACCTCACTAATGATCTCCGCTACACGGCCGAGCGTGAAGACTTCCACAATCGAGTGGTGTTACATTTATTCAGAAAAAATCATTGATTCCGTTTCGCTAACTTTCACTGCGTTATATGGCAGTTGATTTTTGTAAATCCACAATCTCGAGTGAATATGAATGAAACCTAGCAAGGTAAGTAGTATTCAGGCATAGTATTAACGCTGCCTCAAGGCTGGCCCGCGCTGTTCTATGTATTCAGGAGTGACAATCCAAACAGCGGTAAAATGACTGATTATAGAGCTTGACTGTTCATAAACGTTTATACCATCTCACATAATAGTCTAGTAGGTTATAAATAGTATCGTGATCGACTTATGAACAATCAGAACACCTAGAGCCGAATAACACGGTGTCTGCGGTGACCACCAGTCCTCCTGGTGGGCCGTATTCTTGTCTGCCACCTTAGTGGTATAAAAAAAAAAAATAACAAAACGTTTCTCACACATAACTTAGGGTAATACGGCTTGAGCGTAGTTTAATCTCAAATGTTTCTTGTAGAGCATTGAGTATTAGTTTGCAATACAGCCTCTAAATACAATGCATAGTATCAAAAAATGCACCGAAAACAGTTCTAAGATTTCAACTGATATGAATAACGTGAATATTGAATATCGCTGCAGCAAGAACTGCAATCGCAGATCATATTTTACAGGTAACGCGATATCGTTCTGCATTCGACTCGCAGAAGCCTACTTAACTTGCCGATGCGATGTTCAGTCGCAAGGCTCACTGGTGTGCGTGTATGTATCGCATTGTATCGCCAGGCTGCCACAAAGCCGAGCACTCAGCATGAGTGCCGCGCCGAGCGCGTGCCTGGCTGCCTTTGTTTTATTTCACCCACACTCCTGCGCTTTCGAAACTTTTAAGGAGAACTTCAAATTGCGTTTCTCTCCTTTTAACTGGAGCTGGTTTGTTCTGATTAGTTGTACGAAGTTGGTGTTTAGTAATTTATTTTGTTAGCGGTCATGAGGCAGTAGCTTCTTAATATCGACTACTTATAATTAATTGGATAGAAATTTATTTCAAAAGTCAGCGATAAAATAAAGAAAGTCGTTTTGATAAGATGAGGTAGGTAGTATTTCTGCGTAAATGGGAGCAGCGAGGTGGAAGTGCAAAGCAACCCCGTGAATCTCCCCCTTGCGTCTATTGCGTTCGCGGTACCCTCGGTCGTCGACCCCGCGTATATACGACGTTGCCTTGCAACACAATAAGAATTCAACGACGTCGGTCTTTTGGCAAGTAACTCACGCTATAGGAAATCTCGAAGATCAATCAAACTTGAGTAGGTAGGTACTTATTCTATGTTTCGTGCGTTATACAACGAAATAATTAGTTCTGTTTAAAATGTAAGTAGATATAAGAATATTTTGTATTTGTTCTTGATTTTATGAGACAAAATAAACTGCAATGTTTTATCACGCAAGTAAGGCGATTTTACTGGTTTGTTATTTCGTAAACGCATGGTGGATCTTGAGCATAATCAATTTCAAGGAAGGAGATTAGGTAAAGCACGTAGATGTACATTCAGCTTTCAATCGAAAGCAGAATCTTTCTGGTTTACTTAATCTCCTTCCTCAAAAAAAAAAATCATTAACAAAATCAAGAAATAATTCTAAAATCCGATGAAATCATAATAAATTTAAGCTAAGACGATAAATATCTACAGTTTAACTTGAAACTTTATCGGTTCGGACATAATAGAACTACTTGTTAAAGTGCACAGAGCGGGCAATTAGTCGGATAAAACTTGTGTTGGTTAAGCTCTCGGTAGATTCAACACTTAGAACTTTTTCAAGTAAATGAACAAGACAAAAAGTTAAAAAAGGACAATCTTAATTTTACTTTCCTTTACCGCTCGATTTTCTATGAGGTAATATTATTTGACAGGCAGACAGGTGCTATATTAATTACGGGTTGGAGTTCTATACCTCCGACCAACAATTTTTTTTATTCGTCTAAGTTTTTTACCGTCTGAAAATTCTATTTACGAAAGTACTACCCCGTAAGTTAGTAAGTACAATATTTTACAGGCAAGCAAACGTGCTTTTGAACTAATGCTTGTCAGTTTATTAACTATATTGCTGAATGTTAAGAAGGAGAGACTAAGCATTGTAATTTAAATAACATTAACTTCTATAAGTGTCTCCTATTTGATTGTCTGCCAAAACTGGCATACTTCCTACAGACAGCGTCTATGGTTGTAGAGTCGAAACCGATTGTCAATAACTTTAGAAGTTATTCAAATAGTTTTTGTATTTGTATTCACATTAGTACATAATTTATTATTCAGTAAATTGACTGATATAATTCCAAAAACTGTTTACTATGTTTTATCATACCTACTGTGGTTTATGAAAACAAACCTAAATAAGTAATACAGAGGGTGTGTTGCAATAACTTAGTTAAGTGTTAAACTTTTATGATAGGTACGCATAACTTTTTAAATATTTCTTATTTTAATTTTATTATACTCGACCGCAAATTCAGAAGTGCTATAAAACCTAAAACTGGTATGAATATTAATTAGACCCTCGAAAATAAATTAATTAGACGGCAAGTCACGCAACTGTTGTAGTACCTAATTGAGTAACAAATTAATAAGACTGACTGACTACCAGCCATTTATAGAATTTTTGTGTTTTTGTTAATTTATTGGTGGACGAGATTGTATAGCAATATCTGACTTGACTGTTGGAATTTGACTGACTGCCTCTGTGGCGTAGTCGGTAGTGATACCGCCTGCGGTGCTGGAGGTCCTGGGTTCGATTCCTGGGTCGGTCCAAATATTTGTGGGATCCACAAATGTTTGTTTCGGAGTATGTAGTAGTCTATCAGTCGTCTAGATCCCATTGCACAAGCTTATAGCTTAGTTTGGGCTAGATGATGTTGAAAATTTGGTTCGGATTACAGAACGGTTATGGTAATAGGTTTGTTCTATATTCCGTGGAAATCTACTGGTAAAGTGTGGATGTGTGATGCACCTGTGCCTACAACTTCGGGGATACAGACGTAATTGTATTTTATCTGAAGATCGTTCCTCTGTCGAACTATAAAAACATGCAACGACCTGCCCGCACACGTGTTTCCCTCATCTTACAATCCCGGGTTCTTCAAGAGGAGTGTGAAGAGGCACATCACAAGGCCGCCAACTTAAGGACCACTTTCAGAAGTGGCCCCCGTGGCCTATCAGGCTGGTGGCGACACGACAATTTGGAGAGCTAAATGTTTTTCTTAGTATCAATTTTTTTTAAAAATTTATACTAAGAAACACAAGACTGACACTTTCCGAGAAAGATTTAAGTTAGGTACTATGTTTAAGAATTGTATTAATTACAGTTAAATAGGTGTGTGAAAAAGCTCACTTATCCCTCCAATATCTATTTAAATGTCTGTCACCTTGGTCCGTTTTTCTATAACACCTCTATCAGAAAATTGTGTAAACTACGTCGTAAATAGTATGTACTTGACGCTTACTAAACATTATTGGACGCTTGACTTGTAGCGGAAAATCCTCGCCGTCTTTGCTGTCGGAAGGAAGCTTTGAGGACATGCCAATAAGCGTCGCGACCGTACTAACACCTCCCCTAAACAAGTTCCGGAAGTAATTTCACTCTTCCACCTATACAATAAGATTGAAATTCCAAATACACCTGCACTAT
Organism: Miltochrista miniata; assembly: GCA_933228765.1. NCBI lineage: Eukaryota > Metazoa > Arthropoda > Insecta > Lepidoptera > Erebidae > Miltochrista > Miltochrista miniata. The sequence continues at coordinate 14,857,215 of OW121751.1, read as the reverse complement.
TATCAACTGCAGCGACTTAAAGCAATTTTCTGAGTAAATATTGAACTTCTCGACTCACGAGAGCGATGTTCTCAATAAAATGCTTAGGTTTACTCGCTAAACCCATTTATCCATGGCCTTATGTGTCTCTCTGAAACTATTTTAAAAAGAAATTTTAAGATCGTTTCACAAAAAAATCCCAAAGTAATAAAATCACAAAGAAATATTTAAAAGCTTTGAAAGCAAAATTTATTTTTCTAAAAAGTGCGTTTTGGTACAGCTCTTGTCTGCGACTTAGTCATTAAATAGTAGCCAGTGGCCGTGTTCAGGATTCCGATTTATATACTGTAAGTTATTCTTATTTTATTTGTCTATTCTTTAGAGGAAAGTTTTGGTTGTTTGTAATCGGTAAACTCTGAAATTAGTACCTAAGCTGATTTGTAAATTGTTCTGAGGTAATATAGGCTATGTATTATAATACTACTTAAAGGAGCGAAATACCTACCTGGTATGTCAATGAGAATGACTTATTGTCATATTTCCACAAATTATTGTGAATACTGATGAAGTGCTGGGGTTCATAGTATTTCAAAGCCGAAGCCTTGAGGCTTAGCTTGTTATAAAATTAATTCTGAATTTATAATATTGATTAAGACAACCAGTAGTAGACAAAACTAGTACCTAAGGTATTATAGTTTAATATTTCGATCATCGATAATATAATATTTCCTTTAAATACCTAGGAGGGAAAATGTCATTTGACTAAGTTTTGAATAATTTAATAGCTGTTAGTAAGACAGGCATTGTAGATTTATCGAAACGAATTACCGCAAGAGACTCGACGTCGTTTGCGGTGTTAATTAAGCAATTAGGCTCTATCAGCGGTCATCCCACAGACAGATTGTGGAGTTCTTCTGAGAAGCTAAAAGTGACTTCGATAGATTAAAGTCAAGTACCTACCTAGTACAAATTGGTTGTATTATGTTCGACTCAACGTTTTCGTGAGAATTATTCGATTTCTAGAAAGAAATGATAATAAACAATTTTGTATGTTACCGCATTATATCTTTAACGACATTTTTGCTAGTTGGAATTCTGTTAGAATATTCTGGCAATGATAGACTTTATGTATCGAACCTATTTTAAAGTTTATTATGACTGATAAAAAATATATACGGTCGAATTGAGTAACCTCCTCCTTTTTTGAAGTCGGTTAAAAATTACACATTATACTGATATTAATTGGGGGACAACGGTTTATTATATCAACTCATTTGAGCCGTATTTGTCCAAAGTGATTCAAAGCTGTTCCACTGGCCTCTTGTACGACGATTTACATTAGTGTCATTAAACCTGCCTCGGTTTTCCCAAACACCTACAGAATGAGGTTTTTCAAATAGGGTCTTAGAAGGTTTCAGGGTCGGCAGCGCGAGTGTAGCGCTCGGGTGTTACAGACGTCCATAGGCTGCGGTGACCATCAGTACATCTAGTGGGCCGTATGTTTTGCCACCTTAGTGGTATAAAAAAAAGCAAATGAAGAATTCTGTAAGAGTACATATATATCTTAAAACAGAAACTAAAAGAGACAGTAAAAGCTATTAGTTCAAAGAGATTTCAAACAATTTATAAGAAGCAATTATAGTGCCATGTCAAATTGTTATCGCTGTATTTTTATAACTCGCATCTTTGCCATTAGCAAAAGCTTTATTGTAGCACTTTAGACAGGATTACGATTAAACAGCCTATAGGTAGATATCGTACTTACTCAGAAAGTAAAAGAGAATTTTCTTTTCATTGAGAATCAGCGTGACGTGTTCACAGTAATGCAGGTAATGTATTAAAGTTGTCGCAATCTGAGACGCGGCTGACATTTCCACCCTAAATCACGGGAGCATTTCATTTGAACCACATTCTGGATGTTTCTTTCGTGTTTATATACATACAGTATTTCTAGTTTAGATGTACGAGTAGTAAGAAAGATACGGAATAGGTTCTTGAACATAATTGCTGAATCTTACTTCTTATCTTACTAATCCTACTAATATTATAAATGCGAAAGTTTGTGAGTGTGGATGTTTGTTACTCTTTCACCCTCGAACGGTTGGACGGATCTGGCTGAAATTTGGTACAGGGATACATTATAGTCTGGAATAACACATAGGCTACTTTTTGTCCCGGGAACAAATTTTAAGCGGGCGAAGCTGCGGGCATCAGCTAGTAGGTATTATAAATGTGAAAGTTTGTGAGTGTGGATGTTTGTTACTCTTTCACGCTCGAACGGCTGGACAGATCTTTCTGAAATTTGATACAAGGATAGTATAGCTTAGCGGTGCACGAATTGACCAATCACTATGCTCGAAATCTCCGCTCCGCTTCAATGGAATCAGCACGAGCGGAGTGGAGCAGAGCTGAGCGGATATTCATAGTTAAAATACAGCGAGGCGATGGGGTGCGGAGGACAGCGGGGCGGTGCCGTGCGGAGGACAGCGGGGCGGTGCCGTGCGGAGGACAGCGCGGCGGTGCCGTGCGGAGGACAGCGCGGCGGTGCCGTGCGGAGGACAGCGCGGCGGTGCCGTGCGGAGGACAGCGAGGGAGAGCGGAGCGGGATGCGTGGGGGATTCGTTATCTTCGTCTTCAAGTAGAGAAAGATATGAAATATTGCTTTTTAGGGTTCCGTAGCCAAATGGCAAAAACCGGAACCCTTATGGACTCGTCATGTCTGTCTGTCTTTCTGTCTGTCCGTCCGTACGTCACAGCCACTTTTCTCCGAAACTATAAGACCTATGCTATTGAAACTTGGTAAGTAGATGTATTCTGTGAACCGTATTAAGATTTTCACATAACACTAGAAAAAAGCAGTAAATTTTTGGGTTTTTTTTCATTAATACGTGTGCGGTATCTATAGACAGGTCTTCTAAAATGCTATTGAGGTTTCTAACATAATTTTGTTCTAAATTGAATAGTTTGCGCAAGAGCACTTCCAAACTCCAAACTTCCTCTAACTTCTAAACTAAGATAATGATAAATCTAAAAAAATATATAAAGTACATTGCCGTAAAAACTTCCAACGAAAATTGGTATAAACGAGATCTAGTAAGCAGTTTTTTTTTTAAACGTCATTTTCACCTAAAAAAAATCACTACCACAGCGAACGTGTTAAAACATCAATCAAAGTTACAACGAACTACAAGAACTTTTATACTATGGCAGGTACTTGCTGCTACGGAACCCTTCATGGGCGAGGCCGACTCGCACTTGGCCGGTTTTTCTATTTGAGATAGTCTTTCAGAGAGATTGAGTGTAACTGAGCGAAAAAATGCGCGATTACTAAAGTATGCTCCGCTCCGCTCCACTCCGCTACGCTCCACTCCGCTCCGCTCCACTCCGCCACGCTCCACTCCGCTCCGCTTCAGTGAAAAAACTGACCACTTTTCACCGCTCTTCACCGCTCCTCTCCGCCCAGCTCCGCTTCAGTGGAAACACTGACCACTTTTCACCGCTCTTCTCCGCTCCTCTCCGCCCAGCTCCGCGTCAGTGGAAACGCGGCCTTATTCCGTAGATTATTTTTGAAAAGCAATTATTATGCTAACTAATTTAGCTTTAGACTTGTTATTGACACAAAAAGAAAAAAAGAAAATAGTTTACTTTTGAACTTAAAATGGTATTGTAAGTATTTACTCTCAGTTGGAATAATTACAAAGTTTTAAAGTAATTCTGAAAACTGAAATCCAAATCCAGTCACCGACGAACGGGCACTGAATTTAGGAAAAAACTCCTAATATAAAGCCTCTAGCTGTTACGGAAAATTTAAAAACATCTCATATCTGATTGAATGGAAGTATTTAATTGAGCGTTCACACTCTTTTTAATTACGTACATTTACGCGGTTTTGTCGATGACCGTATCGGGTATTTCTACACTCGCGTAATAATCATTACTACGCATGTCGGGTCGTGGGAATATGGTGATAGCATTTTCATTTTAATTCGGAATGGTAGTAATATTTCAACGAAATAAACGTTCTTCTCGTTGTAATTTACGGTACGGGCGGGAAGATTAGTATTTATGGATTTTACTGTTGTGGCGTAATTAGTGGTTACTAAGTTATTGCACCCGTTTTTGTTGAAATAACCGCAGTTGGGGCGACCCTTCGTGTGAATAGTTTATGTTCTTATCAACAAATATAACCAACAACTAGAGAAGACGTACGGTCGAGTAGTTAGGAATTAGGAGAACACTAGTTTGCGAAAAGTAGGGTTTACAACATAAAACATACATACATATAATCACGCCTTTATCCCCGAAGAGGTAGGCAGAGGCATAGTATACGCCCACATTTCGCCTTATAGTTTTAGGTATGTCCCATGTACTAGGTGGAGAGCCTATTGCCGTGTTAAAATGGACAGGCGCAGGTCATTCCAGGCCTTCAACTTGGCTTAACGATTGTCATTTTATTGTCAAACTGGTTTCATCTCGAGCTTTCCTTCTCTACGCAATGGATCTTTTTGCGAAAGTGTTCCCTTAGTCACCCTCGAGATGTATAGGGGTGGCGACAATTTGTACTTTTATCCGCCGTAACACGGCACCCCGTTGCCTCCCGGGGCATAAAACAATGTAATTTAAAAAACCCAATTTTCAAAAATGTGCACTCTTATAGCGAAGTCTTAAATACAAAGGAATAAGAAACTATTAGCAGCACGTGGCCGTTAATAGTGCAACGATGCATATTCAGTACGAATAAATTTCTTTGCTTAGATTTTTAAGATTAACTTAAGAATTGTTAAACCATTTTCAATTTTTTTTTATGATTATAGCTTTCTTTTAACGTGAGGGAAAATCCTTCATGCTATGCCGGACTCCTACCGACTAAAAACCACACGTATCCTACCTAATAGCCTACGGTTGGGAGCCCCGGGTAAGCCCTCGGAAGGATACCCCAGGACTAATTGGATTTCTGATACCCAAGAGTAACACATTAACAATTGCTAGCTTTTATTTTATTTAAGTAACAAGTCGTATTGGGAGTCCTAGAACATCCTTCCGAGGGTTTAGCCGTGGCTTCCAACCGTAGGCTGTAGGGCGTTACGTGAGGTTTTTTAGTCGGTAGGAGTCCGGCATAGCATCCATGAAGGATTTCCCTCACGTTAAAAAAAAAGTAACAAGTCGTATAACAAATACAATGGTTTAAGTCTGAAAAGGTAGATGCCACATGTAAGATGTCAATTTTAACTTCAAGAAGTAAATTCATAGTTAAATAGAGAAATAAAATGGTTAAGAAAGAATTTTCACACATCTTTCTATTTAAATTATCCACTTATTCAATTTCAAAGGAACGTTTTATCGTAAGTAGTGACACATTTAACGTATAGCACCGTAAATAAAGCTGGAGGAGCGAGTGTAATAGGTTTTTCACGTAGACTAACGTGTTTGCGACGTAGGACATGTGTAACGGTTGTAAAATTGTGTCAAGTATGTGTTTAAATGCTCATAAAAAATAGGGCTGCGTCTCTACTCTCTAGTTTTTAAATAAAACTACTCAAAAAAAAAATATTTTCCACTCTTTAGTTTCAAAGAATATAAATATCATATTCCCTGGTTAGCAGAGCACCTGAAGCACGTGCTTGAGTATGTTCGCGTCCGACATATCGGTTTCCCCGTAGGCCTCCGTGGGAGGTAGGTATACTAAAAGTTGTAGGTAGGTACTTAACTACGAGCACTAATGCAATTATGTCGTAATTTCCAAGAATATTTTTTCAATGCATTTTCTTTTTCGTCTTCACGTAGACTAGCGTGTTTGTGTAACGGTTGTAAAATTGTGTCAAGTATGTGTTTAAATGCTCATAAAAATAGGGTTGCGTCTCTACTATCTGGTTTTATGATGAAAACTAGAAAATTACTCAAAAAAATTTCCTTTCCACTCTTTAGTTTTAAAGAAAATAAATATCATATTCCCTGGTAAGCAGAGCCCCTGGAGGATGTGCATGATTTAAGCATGTTTAGGCCCAACGTATCGGTTTCCGCGTAGGCCTCTGTGGGAGGTAGGTATACTAAAAGTTGTAGATAGGTACTGGACTAAAGGCACTAATGAAATTTTAGGCTAATTTCAAAAAAAAAAATTCGATGCATTTTCTTTTTCGTCTTCACGTAGACTAGCGTGTTTGTGATGTTAACATGTGTAACGGTTGTAAAATTGTGTCAAGTATGTGTTTAAATGCTCATAAAAATAGGGCTGCTTCTCTATTCTCTAGTTTTATAACAAAAACTAGAAAATTACTTAAAAAGAATTCCTTTCTCTCTTTAGTTTCAAAGAATATAAATATCATATTCCTTGGTAAGCAGAGCCCCTGAAGGATGTGCATGATTTGAGCATGTTTAGGGCCAATGTATCGGTTTCCCCGTAGGCCTCCGTGGGAGGTAGGTATACTAAAAGTTGTAGGTAGGTACTTGACTACAGGCACCAATGCAATTATAGGTTAATTTCAAAGAATAATTTTCAATGCATTTTGCTACTATTTTATGTTACCTATTAGGTAATAGGTTCGATTTTCGATACAAATTCAGAAGTCAGTTTTCCAATCCGTTATTTGGTCATACTAAAGCAAACCAGTTTTGAAAATCAGATCGAATTTATTGTAAAATCGAAACTCGAAAATCCAATTCACTAAACTTTGTCCCGACTCTCGTCGCTATGGATTATGTAAAAGATTTAGGTTCACAGTCTGATTAATATTCACCCAAACAATGACTAGAGTTATCGAGAACATTAGTCAAGTAAATACAGAAGTAGTTAAGATTGTGTCTGGAGAGTTGCAGCGACTATCGATCTCTGGCAGCCACCAGACCAGACGAACGACGCGCCAATGAAAAACTATGCTTTTTGTTAGTCCAACGAACGGACGAACTCATTCGAATTTGTAAATTGACAAACTTTATGTAGATCTGCGATATTCCGTCGACTGAAATTTTAGAATGTATCGTTTTATTATCGTGCTGAATATTGTCGTTATACTTGCATACTAATACTAATAAGTAAATTAGTCAAGTAAAGCAAATTTATAAGTTGCCGTAAAATGTATAAAAATTGATGTTAAGTCAATAAATAGATACGATTACTTTATGCTGCTTGTTATGTTATGAAAAGTTAGAAATAATGTTATATTGTTGTAAATACGTATAGTATTTTTTATTCCTAAAACCATTACATTTATTAACGTACTTTTCTTCTTCAAAATAATGTCATTAACGGACAATGAACTTCTGAATCGCTAGACCAATTTTGTTGAAAATATTTGCGAGTGTTTGAGAAAGATTTTAAAAAATATATTGTGAACCCTAATGATTTTATTCCTGAAATCTGCTCATTAGTACCTTTCACCTAAGTAGGTAGGTTTAGCTTTAAAAAGCAAATGTCATGATTATACTAAAGAGGTACGCAGCAACGTTCTACGGAGAGCTTACCGATAGCAGAGTTAAATCCCATGAAATAGTGAACCTGCCTCTATCCAGTTATTTACAACCACGTCTCTATCTCCTGTCCCAACCGAGTTCTATCTGTCTGTGATTGTGTTACGACTAAATTGCTTTTCTCACGATTTGAATTTGGAATATCGAGCGTACTTTCCTTTTCGAGTAATGGTTTGATTTGATGTCTTGCACTGTTATTATGATTATAGTGGAACTACATACTTTTTTAAAATTTATATCTTGCTAATGACATACTGTAAAATTGATATGTGACTATAATAACAATAAATAAGTTAAAGCTGGACTTGAGCTAAATCCCTCTAGAGCCTAGTAAGATTCTCGGGAGCTTTAGTAAATCTATGAAGAGCTACACACACAATGGACTTCTTTTGATAGTTAACTTTATTGTTATATAGACTATAACTATCGTAAATAATATAAATAAGACAAGATAGTTTATGAATAAATTATTGAATTCACCACACTTTACAATTATTTAAGTCATTTTTGTTAAAGTACTTACAAGAGAATAAAACAAGGTTTTCTGGATGAATTGATGTTAAAAATTACCAATAAAAACAAGTTGATAATAAACAGACCCTTTTAGAAGACTTTGTTTAATAGGATCATATCTCCAAATTATAATATTTGCCACAAAATACCAAACTGTCTAAAAGTATTCCGAAGTAGTAGCTTGTTACCAAAATGGCCAAAGTTTCAGTGCTTTTAGGGTTAGAAACAAAGGTTTCGGCAGAGTATAACGAAACGTGAACTTTGGTAATTTTTTGTGTGAGTTGAGAAAGTTAGAATAACTCAATCGTTTGAATTGTCTAAAGTGGGTAAAATATGGAGCAAACGCTTTCTGGAGTGGAGAGTTTGACTCGGAAAGGTAGGACGACTAACCTTCAGATGGACCTATGTGCAGGGAGGGACTGGATGAAGTTACGTCCAACAGGAGACTGCCATACCCTGATTAGATATATTGGGTGTAGTGTTGGATAAGTTGTTTAAAAGAAGTACCTAACATACTTAATAGCTATAGTTTTCAACGTCGCGCTCATGAATAACAACTATCTTACTTCTTACTAATATTATAAATGCGAAAGTTTGTGAGTGTAGAATGTGTGGACGTGCAGTAGATGTGTGGATGTTTATTAATCTTTCACGCTCGAACGGCAAAACGGATCTGGTTGAAATTTGGTACAGGGATTCATTATAGTCTGGAATAACACATAGGCTACTTTTTATCCTGGGAATAAATTCCTACGGGAAGCGGGATATTTTACGCGGGCAAAACTGCGGGAATCAGCTAGTAATCTATAAATGTCTCCAGATATTAAACTATTTCAGCCTGAAACTTATTTATAGTCGGTACCTAGATACTGGTGCAAATTCGCTCTATACGCGTAGGTTTAAATATATTAGCAGTTAGCAAATTACTCCTACAACGTACATTCCAATAATTCCCTAATTGCTAAAGCCCGAATGCTCGACTCGCATACGTATTTTCTTTTTAGTTTCCTATTCAGAGATTTATTGGCGTTGTTTTGAGGGGCAAGTATCTAATTAAAATACCATACCTTATTTCTGAAAATTTCAATATGTCTGGGTTACTTTGGGTCTCTAGCAAAGGAAACATTTTGAATGTTACCTACTTTTCTAACCCTTTGCAAGTGCGCTATTAATATTTTTTCAGTAGTTTGTTATTTTATATAAATAGGCTCACCACCTATTACGTGGGACATACAACTATAAGGTGAAATGTGGGAGTATACTATGCCTCTGCTTACCCCTTCGGGGATAAAGGCGTGATTATATGTATGTATGTATGTAATTTTATATTTTCAGATAACTGAAGGAGGACAGGTTGGCGGCCAAAGAAAGTCAAGGTTTCAGCTTATTCCTAAGAGAAGAATAGTTTTCAAGGATAGCTTTCAGTTTTTTTATGCACAATTCCCATTTCTTTCTTTTTCCCATCTTTAATATACCCAGTCCTATACCATACAACTAAATTCAGCATATCTCAAATTTTTACACCTTAAATTCAAGTCAGCCAACGTTCTCGTTCCCGCTATAATCCTATAAAGAAGTTTTCGGTTCAAAACCAAGGCAATATAACACAGGATAAGAGAATCATGGTAATAATACCATTGAGGGTTCCGCGCATCATAAATAAGTACATAAACCGACTTAACGTTCATACACTTGCCACAATTTCAAAAGTTGCATTATTATGTGGTACTAATAATTAAAGTACGTACTTATATGGTGACAATAATACTTAATTTTGTGCTAGACAAGTAAGCAAGTAATATTCGATTTTAGTATTTTAGGGTACCTAGGTTTATTTGCTTTCATCATTTGACAAACTTTTGTGCAAAAATGTTATAATTAATCATTAAAAAGGTTTTAGTAAAGCATGACGAAGAAAAGTTTTCTACAGGTCATTCATTATTATGAACCTTCTCGGGGGCGACTTTGATGATTTTAATAAAATTTGGCTTATGGTAAAATTTTAATTTTGATGTTCACATGACGTTTTTACAAAGTTATCTAGTTGACGACAATTCTCACAACTATTTCGTGTATGGCATTTGAGTTAAATATTGAGTGACATGCGTCGTTCCAGCCAGAGCGCAAAAAATGTCGGAGCTGACCCAGCTGTGTAAAGATCTTCATCCGATATTTAGTTGCTTAGTAAATTTAATAAAGGTATGCATTTTACTTGGATAAAACATTCGATTGGCTGTTACGCATCGTCTTCCCAAGAGTAAACAAACGAAATTGCAAAATTGCACAGGAAGGTAATTTTTCGAATTAATAAATTGTCCCTCCCTCGGCGTTTGTAAGAGCGACGCACGAGGGTGTCGTGGCACGAGTACTACGGGGTACCAACATAAGCAAATGTCGCCACGTCTCCACAATAAGCGGAGACACGCCGGATGCTGCAACATTAGCTACGTGATTTATATGTCTGATGTTACCACTAGCAGGATTGCGCTAATTCCACAAACAATACAGGGGTTCAGTACAACGTTGCATCAATGGACATTCTTTCCTACAGACACATAAACAACAGTATTATCCAAAATAAGCTATAAACATGCAAATTTGGTATAGGGTAAACATATCAAAAGGGATTAGTCGTGGCATTTGAATATGAAGAGATGCGACTACTGAATGCATCGAATGGATACAGAATGAAAACGTGAGATTTATTCAAAGAATATTTATGAAAGAGATTGTGGTATGTTATAGATATGATTAGATATCGTATATGGACCAAGGAATCGAGCATTCAATATAATGTAGATTTTGTAGTGTTGTTCTTCTATAAAATCCTTCTTTAAAGTAGGTACTTCAAATAGCTAACCAACTTTAAACTGTAGACGATTGAAATTTTAAAGATCTTGGATGTAATTGTTTTTGAGAAAGGTCACTGATTGGTAGTTGGGTGCTTTTGTAAATTACTAAAAAGATTGAAAAGAAATTGAAAAAGTCCCAATTTGAAGGGTTAAAAGAGATGTCTTTGTCATTTTAAAAATCAATAAAATCACATCTCGTTTGCGTCACCCCTGTAAATTGTTTCAACCCTATCAATGGGTAACGTTGCACTCGAAAACGGCTCGAGGCACCTCACTTCAAATTTGTGGGTTAAATTTGATCCCTTGCTCTGCGGCTGTACCCGGTCTACCTATTTGCAGTTAATTATCTTGGTGCAGAGGGGACGAAAGAGGGAAGAAGCAAAGCGCCGGTTTTCACCCCCTGCTACCATTCCGGCCCAAGATTCGCGTCGAACCATCGGAACGATAAGCCTCCGTAATTAGTTTTAATTAAAACCATCAGAAAATAAATGGTTGATCGATATCGAAATCCTATTTAGGTATAAGACCGCCATTTTCGGATTTTATGCTTTGCGCAGAGTAAAGTAAAAACATCAGATTAAAATTCACTGAATATTCAGCATCTTGCGGACTTTAGCAATAAACTCATTCGTTATAATTAGGGAATGCAATCCCGCAACAAGATTGTAATCCCGGTATTTGCGGGACTGAGCAATCTCAGTCCCGCGGGATCCCGGTATTTGCGGGATCCCGCATATTTCTGAAAGTCAATGAGAAAAGAATAGAATTCTGTGTCATACATCCATCTAGAACTGAAAAATAATCACCCCCTTAATCCCTGAAGGGGTAGGCAGGACGAGGCATATGGTCTCATCTCATACCTAATGTCCTTTTCTCAAAATTTCCCATTCTCAAAATATGTGCACTACAGGATTAACCCCGTTCAATCCGACTTGGATAGGTTAGGTTAGAAGGCTAAGGCCGAAGCGGAGCGCAGCGAAGCTTCCGCATTAGCCTTCGTGGTTATTTTTTTATAACCTAACCTAACCTATTAAATCGGATTGAGTAACTAATCCAGTAGTGCACATGTTTGGAGAAAGGGAGATTTTGAGAAAAGGACATTTCGCGAAAAGGACATTTTGAGAAAAAGACATTTCGCGAAAAGGACATTATGAGAAAGGACATTTCGAGAAGAGGACGTAATGAGAAAGGACATTTCGAGAAAAGGACATAATGAGAAAGGACATTTCGAGAAAAGGACATTACGAGAATGAGATGAGCCGGGCCTTCAACTTGACTTAGCTGCCATTTTACCGGCAAACGGGACCAACGGCTTAAAGTGCCATCCCAAGCACGGCAACGCACAAATAAATGTCACAAAGTGGTCACCCATCTAAGGACCGGCCATAGTAAATGTAACTTACTGCAGTGATCTTTTACAGAACACTGAGTCCGCGGGGCACAAGGAAAAATAAATTATTTAATATTACTTTTGTATTGAGATTATTAAAACGATATACATTTAGGTAAGTAATAAAATAGCTACTGCAAATTATTAGAAGCGCAGAAAACATAGCACGTCAAAATTTTTGTCTGCCAAACGACTCCTAACTTTACATGTCAAATAGCCAGCAAGCAATATACGAGATAATTGAATACTTTTATTGTACAAGAAAAGTCAAATCTCCCTGATTAAATCACTAAAATCAAATAAGTACGTTATTAGGTTATATATTACGTCACAATTACAAAAAACTTTCTCAAACCGAATCAGTTTGTGCGCTTCCGCTTACAGAATAACACATGACGTTTACCTTTGCACAATCCCGCTAATCCCGCGGGATCCCGCACGATTTACGTGCGGGACTGGTCCCGCAAAAATACTGCGGGATCCCGGTATTTCGGGATCCCGGTATCCCGGTATTGCATTCCCTAGTTATAATGAATACATAATAATGTCAGTGTTGAAGTGGGTAAGAAGATTAAAATCTGGAAAATTATTTCGCCCAACAATGGCTGGGCTGAAATTATACTGATAAAATATGTAAATTATCAATTCATTTATCTTGTTTTTTTTGTGTTTTATAATAAGTGTAAGTAAGAGAGTGATGAAGTCACGTAAAACGAAATTAAGGTGGGTAAACCAAGGAAGGCCACCATGTTAACAATTTAAGTAGGTTAGTTTCATTTCTTTTCTTTCGAGACAAACACACAAGGTAAGTGTTGCCTACCTCCATATATATTCAGCAAATAAAGAACTCGTTGTATAGTTTGTTTTATTGTTATTAAATAAAAAAAAGATGAGAATAATAAGTTTTTGTTAAATTTGGTTTGAACAAACCTCTTCCAATTTGGGGGCACGGCAGTGCCCCCAAGCCAAGTCGAGCGCGAAGCAAACACTGCCGTACCATCCTTTACAGGAACCATTTTGCCGCATTTTTAGGCCCCTATTTGAGAACCTCTGGATAAGACCAGAACGCAGAAATTTTCGTCATCCAGTAAGCTATAATCACATACTTAAAATCCAAAATTTCAAGTCTGTAGGTCATTTAGTTCCGGAGTTAAACGAAAGCAAAGTTTCGCATTTATGACACTCATTCACTCATGATCATCAAAATAGAACTAGTACTTCCCATAAACTCAGAGAGCTGAAATTTGGTACAGAGTTAGGGTTTAATGACCACATAAAGGGAAAACTATAAAAAACTAGGATAATCGAAGATCTGGAGTACCTGGTGACTCTGATTAGAAAACACAAGAACCCAACCAAACTATTAGAGATCGACAGGCCGCCTTTACAAATAATATTGAACTTGGTGGGCCGCTTTATTTGATGTCAAAAATCGAAGGTCTGAAGTATGTGAAGAATGTGGCGACATGTGTGGCACTACAAGTCAGCAGACTGGGATGGACTGCGAGAGTTCTATGCGTCGTACCCGTGGCGGCGGCTTTGTTTTGCCTCAGAGGATCTGGATTCTTGTGCTGTAGCAGTCGCTGAGGGGATCTTGGAGGGTATGGAATGCTACATTCCCAACCGATGGATCCCTGTAGGTGCAAAAAAGCGACCGTGGTTCAATCGGCTCTGCAGAGAAGCTCTAATACAGAAAGAATCTGCCTACAGAGCTTGGACCACGGCTCGTGCAAATTCAGATCCAAACATCTCTGAGGTGAAACACAAATTAAATGCCGCCTCGAGGTCCAGTAAAAGAGCAATTGTCAAGGCCAAGTTCGATTTCATCGGCAGAATTGGCGAACGGCTAGCAGGCTACCCTTCAGGAAGTCGTGAATTTTGGTCGCTTGCCAAAGCTGCCGAGGGAAACTTCTGTCGGTCAGGATTACCACCCTTGCTTAAACCCGACGGTAGTTTGGCCCAGAGTGCCAAGGAGAAAGCCGACCTTTTGGGTAATCTCTTTGCCTCTAACTCGACCATGAGCGACGGGGGTGCTTTACCGCCGGGCATTAATAATAATAATAATAATCTTTATTTTTATCCAAAAACTTATTACATTAGAGCCTTAAATCAAAATTCAAAGTCGAGGTACTTGCAGTCTTAATGTATCACACTTATGTTGGTTCTGCTCTCTAAACTAGGCTGATGCCTGTGTTTTAGATAACAGCGATTCAGTGGTGCTTATTAACAGCAAGGTGCTGCATATCAATAATTATAAATTACAAAAATTCACACATTAAATTATTAGAAATTATATTTGTGTGTGTGTGTGTGTGTGTGTGTGTGTGTGTGTGTGTGTGTGTGTGTGAGCGCGCGTGTGGTTGTGTGCGTGAGCGTGTTTGGTGTAATAAATCAATATTTATAGTGAAAAAATTATGTAACATACGTAAGCAGTTCTTCAGTTTCACAATAGTCCAGTTTATTAAGCCAAGTACTAACTGTCTTTTTCATCTCGCGTTTATTGAGACCTATTATTTTGACTTTTTTATTTACTGCATTATACAACTTTCCGCTTAATCGGCGTTGCTGCGTTTTCGCAAATGCAGTTCTACATGAAATGGTAGGATATACAGAAACATTCGAGCGTCTTTTAGGGTTAGCAGGAGGTATGTTTTTATGTTTATTAATGACGCAATTGAGAACGAATAGCTGACGCACTGTAAGGAATTCACTACTTGCATACAGTTGAACTGTTGGATATTTGAAGGGCTTTTTTAACATTGTTTTCAGAACCGCTCTCTGTGCCCTCTCTAGTTTTATTACCAACGTTTTTGCTGCACCACCCCACACCGGTATGCAGTATTGTATCACTGACTGACACAGGGCTAGATACACCTGTTGCAGTTTATCCCGTGGTACGGCATCTCTTAACGATTTAAAGGTGTGAATAAGCCGACGTACTCGGGTTGTCACTACACCTATCTGTTTATCCCATTTGAGGCGATTATCAATCAACACTCCTAAGTACTTCATATGATCGCATCGAGTCAGTGCAGTACATTTACATGCGTGGTCAGACTCACAGTTGTGGACTTTCAGTGAGAAGTCACCAGGAGCATCATTTACTTTACTTATTGAGTAGGTGGTGTATTTGGTTTTTGAGAGATTTAGGGTTAAAAGATTGCTAGACATCCATTTCATTATTTTATGTAGTGAAAACTCTGCTCTATCTTTGACAATTTGCCAATTAGGTCCCCTAACAAAAATTGCAGTATCATCTGCATAAGTGAAGATACTGGTGTGGGGCAGCTGCATTTTACAGAGATAATTTATGTACACTTGAAAGAGAGTAGGACCCAATATACTGCCTTGTGGGATACCGTAACGAACTGTATCCTCTTCACTTATGTACCTATCCAGTTTAATTCGTTGCGTTCTGTTTGCAAGATAATCTTGGAAGATCTCGTATGCTTTACCACGTATTCCCGATTTTTCAAGTTTTTCTAGTAGAATGGGTACAGAGACTGTGTCAAATGCTTTTGTCAAATCTAGAAATATGCATAGGCACCTGTTTTTGCAATCTAAATTTTCAACTATTTCATTAGTTAGGTCCATTATGGCGTCTTCTGTTGAAATTCCTGTTTGAAAACCATATTGATTAGTCGCTATGATTTTGTACTTATCAAGAAATGACTTTAGTGCCCGATTCAAAATCCTTTCTAGAATTTTTGACAAGGAGGACAAGACTGATATAGGGCGATAACATTCCGAGTTGTGGCACTTCCATGCCGGAAGTTAAATTTACACAGCGGAATGTCCGGCGGGAGCTTCAATCTCTGGACGTTCATAAGTCGAGTGGGCCAGACGGCATTCCCGCGGTGGTACTTAAGCATTGTGGTCCAGAGTTGTGTCCGGTACTTACACGTCTTTTCACACTTTCCTATTTTATGCAACAAGTCCCGGCGTCGTGGAAGATCGCGTATGTACATCCTGTACCCAAGAAGGGTGACAGAACCGACCCGGCCAATTACAGGCCTATAGCCGTCACCTCCCTTTTATCCAAGGTGATGGAGCGTGTAATTAACACACAGCTCCTGGGGTACCTTGAGGAACACGACCTGCTCAGCGACCGGCAGTACGGTTTCCGTCACGGTCGCTCGACGGGCGATCTTCTTGTGTACCTAACACACCGATGGGCGGCGGCTATCGAGAGTAAGGGTGAGGCTCTAGCTGTGAGCCTCGACATCTCTAAAGCCTTTGACCGGGTCTGGCACCGTGGTCTTCTTAGGAAACTGCCCTCATATGGACTACCCGAGAGATTATGCGGATGGGTGTCCAGCTTCTTGGCCGGTAGAAGCATCAGGGCCGTCGTTGACGGCAGCTGTTCAGACTGCATGGCTATAAACGCTGGAGTAACGCAAGGCTCAGTATTGTCCCCTACTCTGTTTCTGCTGCATATCAATGACATGTTGTCTAATGACGGCATTCATTGTTATGCGGACGACAGTACGGGGGACACTTGTTACACGGGCCGCCCCGGTATCTCTCGGGACACAGTGGAGGAAAATCGTGAACAGCTTGTGTCTGAAATCGAAGCTACTCTTACTAGAGTGTCCGATTGGGGTGGACAAAATCTTGTCCAGTTCAACCCTTCCAAGACACAAGCGTGTTTTCTCACCGCTAAGCAAACCCCAATTACTGTAGCGCCGCAATTTCAGGGCACATCTCTTTCCATCTCCAAAAGTATAGGGATCCTTGGCGTTGACATCTCCAGTGACGTTCAGTTCCGTAGTCATTTGGAGGACAAGGCTAAGCTGGCGTACAAAAAGCTAGGTGTGCTCAACAGGGCGCGGCGGTACTTCACTGCGGCGCAAACACTGCTTCTCTATAAGTCGCAAGTGCGGCCGCATATGGAGTACTGCTGTCACCTCTGGGCGGGAGCACCTGAATATCAGCTTCGTCCATTTGACTCGGTGCAAAGGCGAGCTGTAAGAATTGTCAACGATCCTGTACTTACAGCTGGTGTGGAACCTCTTCGCGACAGGAGAGACTTTGCCTCCTTATGCGTGTTCTACCGCCTGTACAATGGTATGTGCTCTGAGGAATTGTTTGATATGATGCCCACGGCTACGTTCTATCATCGCACCGCTCGCCACAGACAGGGAGTTCATCCTCACACTCTGCGTCCGGAGCGTTCCAGCACGGTTAGATCCGATAGGTGTTTTCTTCCGCGCACGCCTAGGTTGTGGAATGACCTCCCTGCCTCGGTTTTCCCAAACGCCTACAGTATGGGGTTCTTCAAAAGGGGTCTTAGAAGGTTTTTACAGGGTCGGCAGCGCGAGTGTGGCACCTTTGGTGTTGCAAACGTTCATAGGCTGCGGTGACCACCGGTCCTTCTGGTGGGCCGTATGCTTGTCTGCCACCTTAGTGGTATAAAAAAAAAATGTGATGAAGAACCTTCAGCTGGTCTCAGCTGTATTAGAGATATGGTAATGCCCCCTTCTACTATTGGGACATAAAAAAACGACATCGGACACATCTTCTAATTTAATCTAGCCCAGTGATTTTCAACCTTTTTCATGATGCGACCCCCCTGGCACGAACAAATATTTCGCGACCCCCCCCCCCCCGACCCTTCATTTTTATCATGTATGTATGTGTATGTTACAGTGTAACAAATATTCCTTCTTTAAGACGTTTTATAAAGAAAAATAAAGGAGAGTACCTTGGTATCTTTGCAATTTGACAAATACACGGATATTGCGGTTTGTGCGCAGTTTGTAGCTTTACGAAAGATACATACATACATACATATGATCACGCCTTTTATCCCCGAAAGCATAGGCAGAGGCGTATTATATGCCCACATTTCACCTTTTCAGATTTTTGTCTCACGTGATAAGTCGTGAGCTGTATTGCCGTGTTGATATAGACAGGCAGGTTGTGACTGCCCGCTGTAAAACCACGAGCGCTTCTGAAAGAACAGATGCCAAACGCTGGTTGGGTGCATTGTTTTCTCTTTTCTTTCTCTCTCTTCATCTTTTACTGTTGAAGTCTGATATGAGATAAACATCAAAGCATAATATATACCTGGTATGAAAATAGAGTAAGATCATAAGAAGAATTGTGTCATTACTTCTCAGTGCAAGAGACATCGCAGACCACCCTTACACTTGGAATTCAAATCTGCTAATTTGGATACTTTTTGGGTAAGGAAAGAAACAGAAACCTGGAATTGATTGCTGAGGTTTTGAAATATTTGATTCCATTGGCCACATCGTACTTATGCGATTTGGTATTTTCATTATATACCCAAATAAAAAGTAAGCAAAGAAATAGCTTAAACTTCGAAAACAATTTCATTCCAGGTGTAGCAAATACAGATTTACGATAACCAATCGATACGATAACAAAACGATAAAAAATTAAAATAATTAAGGCCCTCCCACACCGGGAGCATTTGTTTAAGAGAAATTGATTAATCAAAAAAAAAGCACAATCTTCGCATTAACATGAGTCTTAGCATTTTTTTATTTTGTTAATTTGTTCGTATTATCATACAAATGTGCCTTAACCCTTTTGTTATAAATAACCCTTTTGTTAAAATTATTTTACTTAATAAATCGATCCTTTTAATATTTATTTTGTTTAACTGATGTAGTTCTCTCGACCTTTGGCGACCCCCTACAGAAGCTCCGCGACCCCCCAGGGGGTCGCGACCCACAGGTTGAAAAACACTGATCTAGCCTATAGCAACCCACTGCTGGGCGAAAGCCTCCCCTTCTGCCTTTAATACAAATATAAATAAAATTAAAAGAAAACTCTGGATAAGACTAGACTGGCTTTTATACTTATACTTACAAGTTTACAAGAAGACATAGTCGAATGATTATCTTTATTTTACTCGAAAATTACACAAATTAAATAAATAAATTACACTAAAATATTAATTTCGCTCAAAATTTGGTCAAAATATAATGGCATGAACGCGAATGGGCAATACGAAAACCTGTTGCTACTGTACAAGAATCAGAACTGGATAAAAAGAAAAGAAAGATCTGTAATAATAAAAAAGTAATCCTTAAAAGAAAAAAAACTGCGTCCAATAAGAAAATCTAATAAAATAAATCAATATGCCTACGTTTCTACAAAAAGAAGTGAAATCCCACCAAAAAAATTCTGTAAAAAACTAGCCAAGTCTCGATGGAGCTACTTGTTTATCTCTAAAAAGTAATGAGATCTAGACAAAGTCGTGCCAAGTCTAAGGATCCTTACTGCGATTTCTTTATTATTATAGTTAATGTTGTGTGACTTGGCCGTTGAAGAGTACACAAGGGTACAAAACAAGATGCTTCATGACACCATTGCACCAATTGTCGCCAGAACCGCTACCCATTGACGATCGAAAATTGCAACTTGGAGAACGTTGATTTAATAACCAATCAATTATAGGCTTGATAAAGCTGCGTATTTCAATAATACTTATGTATGCCTTATTATGCCTGAAACTAACAGTATAAAAAATATTTCAAGTACAGACGGACTTCTAATCATTGATAGAAGTCCGTCTGTACGTCTATTTTATGTTAGATTGGTGGTCGATTTGACGCTCCAAAAAGAAGAGAGCAGAAGTCAGCATTGTCAATGCTGAATACATGTGTTGCACAATCAATAACAGCCTAAAATGACACACTGGTCAAATTACCAATACCAGTATGGGCTATTATCTCGCTTAACAAACATAGGTAGTTACAACAGATATAACATTACGTGTAAACAAAATTGACTTGTACACACTAACATATCGTCGTTGTCAAACTAATTTCTGCTATGTGCAAAAATATGAATTTTAGATATTGCAAAAAGAAGTTATCCTGTAAATTTTTATATGAAAGGAAATTTTTAAAACTATTCAGGTTTCAAGGCACCAATGATACACTTGATGTCATAAGATTATATGAAAATAAATTGTAACAACTTATTTTATATTTTTATTTTTAAGTATTTATTGCACATAGCAGATTTTAAATTGTCAATTAACATTCGCATAACAGGTTTTAAATAAAAAGATCTTAATATTATGCTTGTCAACTTTCTTGAGTCTCAGGGGCTCTTCTTATTAAACTCATTCTTTAAGAAGGAGCCCCTTAGAAAGTGGACTTGGCGAAGCCCCGACAAGGTCGCAAGGAACGAGATGGACTTCATCAAGACGGACAGGAAGTGTATCTCTCTGTGATCACAGGTTTAATATTGGCAGTGATCACCGGCTTGTCCGAGCATCTTTAAATTTAAACATCCGCTCCGAAAGGGCCCGGTTGATGAAGCCTACTCTCCGAACTACCATGGCCCAAATAGACTCAGGTGCTGATAGAAACGGTTTTGAAGTTCCAATTGGAACTTCAAAACCGTTTTGATCTGCTGGAAACTACTGGTAACGTTCATGATAAAGCCGAAAAGTGTCCCGATTTTTCTCTGACCGGAAAAAGCAATAACAGGTACTCTAAGCTCCTCCATCAGAACTTATGAGAATAAGACGGGACATGCCATCTTCGCACACATTTTCGTCAAATAAGAGAGATTTGAACCACAAGAAAAGAATCCACAAGCTGAATATGACGTGACCTCAGACGATACAACACCAGCGTCGTCGTGGCTACGATTGAGATGAACAGGGGTGTCAAGGTCTTTGTCCAACAGCTTGGAAGACCCCGTCTGGCGAAATTAAAGACAGCTGTTGGGAAAACCGTGACATCAAGGTTTGGAGAAAATTGAGATCTTTTACAATGATCTGGATGCATCATGGACAAAAAGACCGACAGGTCGTACTGATTGTGACCACTGAGCCCAACTAACGCGCCACTATACCGAGGACATTCTGGAAATCGACCAGGACAAGATCGGGGCGGTTCTCGGGCAACTAAAGAACAACAGGTCCCCTGAGGAGAACGGACTTACGACTGAACTCCTAAAGGCAGGTGGGCCTCCGATCCTAAAAGAGCTAGCGAGTGTCTTTAATTCTGTCTTCCAACAGGGACAAACACCTAAAGCATGGAGCGGGAGTGCGGTGGCTCTGTTTTTCAAGAAAGGTGATAAGACCTTACTGAAGAACTACAGACCCATCTCACTCCTGAGCCATGTTTACAAGTTGTTCTCGAGAGTAGTCACAAACCGCTTGGCCGGAAAGCTCGACGAGTTTCAGACTGTACAGAAGACCAATGAGTACAATCATCCGCTGTGGATTACGAGATGGCTATTGTGGATTACGAGAATGCCTTCGACTCTGTCGAAACCAGGGCAGTCCTGGACGCTCTGCAGCGATGTCGTGTCGACTGGCGATATATCGAGGTGTTGAGATATTTGTATGACATCGCTACCATGACCACCAGCTGGAAAACTATAAAACCAACTCTATTGAACTGCGTAGAGGTGTGAGACATAAACAGGAGAAAGAAATTAGTCAGTTTAGTTTTAAGTGCGATCGATGTTAAATGTTTCTTCATTAAACATCTCCCGAAGAATCTGTGTCTCGAAATACAGATCGGTTTAATTCAATTGATCTCAATCAGTCCTCTACTACATCTTCTTGAGAGCTGCTTGGCATATTCCTAGTCACTCTTAATTCCTGTACAGGAATTTCATTAGATGCTCTGTCATCATTACCACTGCTGTAAATAACGTAACACCTCCGCTTGGTCGTTGAAGGAAACGGTGAGCTATTGCTTCTTTCAGGGGATGGATGTATTGATTCGTTGTTTGCCTATACGCTAGAAGATGTAGAGAGCTGATTGAGATCAATTGAATTCAACGGATCTGGATTTACAGGCACTGAGATGTTTAAAGTTTACGAAGAAACATTTATCATCGATCGCTCTTAAAACTAAACTGACTAATTTCTATCCCCTGTTTATTTTGTAAATACACAAAACTACAGTACTAAGTACTATCTATACTAATATTATAAAGAGGAAAGATTTGTTTTTTTTTGTTTGTTTGTTTGTTTGTTTGTTTGTAACGAATAGGCTCCGGAACTACTGGACCGATTTGAAAAATTCTTTCACTGTTAGAAAGCAATTGAATTCAACGGATCTGGATTTACAGGCACTGAGATGTTTAAAGTTTACGAAGAAACATTTATCATCGATCGCTCTTAAAACTAAACTGACTAATTTCTATCCCCTGTTTATTTTGTAAATACACAAAACTACAGTACTAAGTACTATCTATACTAATATTATAAAGAGGAAAGATTTGTTTTTTTTGTTTGTTTGTTTGTTTGTTTGTTTGTAACGAATAGGCTCCGGAACTACTGGACCGATTTGAAAAATTCTTTCACTGTTTTTGTAACGAATGCTCTTTGCGGTGAACATAGGCTATATTTTATTCCCATATTCCCACGGGAACGGGAACTACGCGGGTGAAACCGCGTGACGTCCGCTAGTACTTTATAACTTGATGAATCACACCTTACACAGTTAAGAACTGACTGCTTATGAGTTACTAAAAGTTTATTTCCAAAGAAGTCACATTAAATTATAATAACGTATCAAGATATCTAATGAAATTTGAGGGTTAACATAAATAAATAGCAAAATACAACGACATTCATATGACATCTTTATGGTTTATTAACTTTTACACTCTATCTTACAATGTAAGATTGGCGGTGTGTTTAGAATAAAATTATGCTATGTGCATACGATTTACTAGTTTGTCAATTGACCGCGGTCAAAAAAAAATGCTATGTGCAATCAGGTCACTTAGCAGATTTTATTTGACAATATTCCAGCTGGCTCCACATAGCATATTTTATTAAATTGTCATAGTGCGTCGTATAGTACTTATAAGCACATAGCAGTTCTTTCATACGATAGATTGGTTCATTTGCCAGTCGTAATTGTCAGAATGTTAAAATCATAAAAAATGCACATAGCAGATTTTGGTTTGACAACGACGATATAAAGAATTTTCAACGGCCAAGTCACACAACATTAACTATAATAATAAAGAAATCGCAGTAAGGATCCTTAGACTTGGCACGACTTTTTCTAGATCTCATTACTTTTTAGAAATAAACAAGTAGCTCCATCGAGACTTGGCTAGTTTTTTACAGAATGTTTTTGGTGGGATTGGTTTTACAAGAAACAGGGCTCCATATAAAGCCGAATTATTTTATCAGTCATTTTGCTTAGAAATAAAATCATAGTACATAACTTTAAATGGCACTTTTGCATATACTAGGTATAATCGATTTTTGTTAAAACAAAAAGAATTTCAAAATTTTTGATAACAGTTTATAATTTTGTTAGTTTAGTTTTTTTTTCATAAATTATGCCACAGATATTCAAACCTCTACCTTCTTTGAGGTCACACCCAAAAAAATACTGTTACCACCGAAATTTTTACAAGAAACAGGGCTCCATAAAAAGCCGAATTATTTTATCAGTCACTTTGCTTAGAAATAAAATCATAGTACATAACTTTAAATGGCACTTTTGCATATACTAGTTATAATCGATTTTTGTTAAAACAAAAAGAATTTCAAAATTTTTGATAACAGTTTATAATTTTGTTAGTTTAGTTTTTTTTTCATAAATTATGCCACAGATATTCAAACCTCTACCTTCTTTGAGGTCACACCCAAAAAATTACTGTTACCACCGAAATTTATACCTACAAAATTTTCGTGACTCCTTTTCATCTTAAACAATTTAGCAATAACCTAAGTGACGGTGACAAGATGGTAACACAACTTGACGGAAAACGTCTCTGAAAGAAAACCAGCCTTGCCCACGTTTAAGAGAGCAATTACTATCACGAAGCAGATAAATTACATTAATCTCACTTGGTTTGATAGCCAGGTGCTAATGGAAACTTGGAAAGTCAAGTTACGACTTTAAACGTTACGATGACGTGAGCCGTGGCGTGTCGTAAAATGAATACTGCGTTATCACTTTATATATTGACACCATGTTGAGAAAGTTGTAAAATAAGAATGATCGGTTCTGATGTAGATAGGTGATATTGCAATAGGATAAAGTGATAGCCGAGTAAATTTCAGGTACCTACATATATGATTTTGCCACCTAAATGTTGTCACGAAGAACTTAGCACGATTACAAACTATGATTTTAAATAGCTGATTCGAGTAATTTTTGTAGTAGTATAAGTCCCGCAGTGAACTGCGTATTTGCGAACAAGATTTGATTGATAAATTGATATGGCCTTAGTTATTATGGTTAAGATTATAATTCTTTTTAACCGACTTCAGAAAAAGGAGGAGGTTCTCAATTCGTCTGTATGTATTTTTTTTTATGTATGTTAAGCGATATTTCCGTCAATTATAGACGGATTTCAAAATTTCTTTTTTTGTTGAATAGGGTTTACTTCTGAGGTGGTCCCATTTTCACCAGGTCAGGATCTGATGATGGGATCCAGGAGAAAACGAGGGCAGCCTCCGAAAATTGTAGGGGCAACTAGTGCGTTTGTTAACTTTTTAATTAAGTGCTTTAATGTTCTACACTTTAATGAAGGTCTGGAGTTGACCTGATGATAGAGTCGAAAGACAGTCGAGGGCATTCCTTAACAATTTATAGCAGTTACCATGTGTTTGGGCTTGATTGATTTGTATTGATGAGAACTTTACAACTAGATTTATAGATCCAACTTTTAAAAAAAAAGTAAGTTGTTAATGTTTCATGTATGTTCACCGATTTTCGTCAATTATAGACGAATTTCAAATCTGCTTTTTGTTGGATAGAGTTCACTTATGAGGGGGTCCCAATTTCACCAGGTCAGGATCTGATGATGGGATTCAGGAGATATCGAGGGCAACCACCGAAAATTGTAGGGACAACTAGAGTGCGTTTGGTAAATTTTTAATTCAGTGCTTTAATGTACTACAATTTAATGAATGTCTGGAGTCGATCTGATGATGGAACCGAAAGACAGTCGAGGGAATTCCTTAATGATTTACAGCAGCTACCTTGTGTTTGGGCTTGATTGATTTGTATTGATGAGAACTTTCACCTAGATAGATATATTTTTCGGTTCACCCGTCACTTAAAATAATGAAAAAAAAAATTTTTCAATAAAAAATGAAACCGACTTCAAACAAATCCTGAAAAATAAAATTTACAAAGCACAAAGTAATATGTATTTTGATTTATTAGATTTTATTCAATATAATATTGAAGTTGGTGCCATGAATAATACCTACATAAAACTATGGGTTTACTTGGCGCCGACTTCAATATGATATTGAATAAAATCTGATAAAATCATAATACATATTACTTTGTGCTTTGTAAATTTTATTTGTCAGAATTTGTTTGAAGTCGGTTTTATTTTTTATTGAAAAATTTTTTTGCTGAAATACATCCCAATAATATTTTTAAATAATCCTCACAAATGTGGTACTGATTTACAGTATAGTATGGAACTTACTATAACTACAGTAAGATTATTTCACAATTTCAACATTCATTGTAGGAAAGGAAATCTATGTCGTTATTCAATAGGCAGATACACATGTTTGCTATTAATCTCCCAATTAGGCGAATGACAATGACAACTGCATTTGACGGTTATGTTGCCCCTAAGCAATGTTGACTGACAATTAAATGTAAACAATATGGGGTTGTGCGAAGGTGAGGCGCTTTCTGCCTCCCCTAGTAATTAGTTATGAGTGTGAACGTCAAGTGATGCGACCCTAATATATTCCTCGAAGTTATTCGGTAATATTTACTATGGTAATATCGCCAATCTTACAATTTTACACGTGTCCAATAGAACGTTGAATTTATAGTAGATAAAATTGTAGGTAACTAAAAGTAGTAAAAATACTTTTTGTAATTCGGTATTAATATGGAAACGATTTAATATATATAAATTACGTGTCACATTGTTTGCCCGCGTAAAACTCCTTAACTTAACCGATTTGAATATAGGATTCTTTTGAGGATAACCTACATGGTTACGATCGGAGTACCGGTTTACAAAAACCTTAGCCACAGCAGCGCGTGGTCTTTTAATTATTGATATATAAATATTATTTTTCAATAGTTTGGAGATCAATTTTTAGACGAAAGTTACCCCTAACCGTAGTCATTAAAATAGTAGACATATTGGTTCTATAGTTAAACTATCAATATCTTAATATAGACATTCATTACCGTTTAATACAAGCCTCTTGGTTCATAAAATTGAAAGTTAATTAAAAGACTGAACCGAACTACCCTTGTCAACGTCAATACACGAACACAAATTCATTTATTCATTACACGAGTCTTTGTATCTTATGTTTCTTTTGGCACTTCACATATTATAGAAACTTATCGAACAGATCCAACAGAGTCGTGCTCAAGTGAGAAATAAAAGTAATATTTTCTTTACTCTAGAGGCCAAACAATTCTCCAGAATAATAACGTCAAAGTTGGAAATACTTCGATATTTCTTGCGAGGCTATATGAAACATACTCTTCTAAGAGGGAATAATGTAGTATCTATAGGCACTATTATAAAATTGTGAAGTAGTAGCGTCTGTACATTAGAGATATAAAAAAAATTGGACTATTTTATATTAACGATGACATGAATTATTTTTGGAAAATCTGTCTGTTTGTCCTTATGTCCATCTGGCGTTGATCGCGATGTACGCAGAAACGATTTTATTACAAAAAAGATCTTGGTTTGACTTAAATCTTTGTACATCTGTTTGATCGAAATCAAATAACCGGTAATATTAACAAAAATAGAATGATCAAGGTTGACTTGCCGTGAGATTATTATTATTTTGGTAGCCATAATCAACTTCCACGCGGGCGCAGCCACGTGTATAACCTGCTAGTCTAGCGTAAGGGAGAACATTATAAAGCTCTGTCTCTGACATTTAAAGTGCGTTACGAATAAATGAGCTTCATATACTAGTGGCATAATTTAAGCTCTTCTACTAACGAGCTAGCACTCGAGAAACCGCTATCGTATACATTCCCGTAGACTGCGTGAAATTGTGGGACTTGTAAGCACATTGTGTTGTGAGTAAAACGTCAGGAGAGATGAACTCTTAAGCTGTACGCAGCCTCCACACCCTCTCGTGTAAAGCTAGTGTTGTAACGTTTTATTGTTTACGTATTCATTTGTATAATATCTTACTGTTTATTTTTTGGGTTCCGTATCTCTAAAACGGAATGTTTATTGTGTCACTTTGTCGTCAATTTGTCTGTCAAGATCCTTTTCAGGATAAGTGTCTGAGCAGTATCGAGATTACCAATTACCAAAAAAATCACACTTCGAACATAATGCGTTCAAAAGTCGCAGACGTTTAGCTATAGGTAAAAAATATTAAAATTGGTTTAGAAAAGAAATACAGAAATGAGTAATTGTTGTTAAATCATCAAAACATTTCGTAAACTGAAGTTGGCGATCTCTTGGGTGTAAGAAAAAACGAAACTTCTAAGTAAGCGTAGGGTAATTGCTACCATATTTTATTTAAAGGAAAAAGAAAACAAAAGTTTATTAAATATTTCGAGCAATTATGCTGATCTCATAATATTATTTTACATCACGTTATGGTTTCATCACGATTTGGATTAAATCTTATGTATGAAGTTGAAACTGAAACTTCCAATTAAAAGCACTTACAGACGGAACCCGCGGTGCGCGAGTACAAGTCAAAATTGTCTGATTAGCATTGTAAAATTTACGAGTTATTCATTTTTAGAGAGCACCCTTACAGGTAAAAGAAGTACCCAAAAGAATTAAAAAGGGGAGACCGCCTTCCGTCTGTCCATCTGTGCGTCATCAGGCTGTACCTCAGGAACCGCGATTGATATCAATTTAAATTTTCACAGATAATGTAAATCGGTTGCCGCTGAAACAACAAATACTAAAACCAGAAAAAAAGAAGCACCACGAATAGCAGATAATTATAGACAGTTACGAATCCTATAAGGGTTATGGTTGATTCCAACAATATGTACAGCAAAAATACCTAGAAACACGAGAGTTCACCCTAAAAGTCATGAGATCCGCATAATAAACCACTTCCGATGACAACAGTATGTATAGCAATAGCAAGCAACAGCAAACGCATAACACTCACTGTTATTTCACAACGGTCCCATTGACCTTTGCATGCGTGGGTCACTTCGTGAACAACATTATCGTAGACCGTATAGCTAGGCATTTAGATAAAAAGTTACTACTTACAAGCTATTGAATAAAGACGGTTGCGTTTCTCTGTTTGTTTTAGACTCTGTGAAGCCGTCATCTTTTGTCTTTATTGTATCTTTTGGATTAAAACCGCTTTGGAGATTTATACAACGACATCTATTCCAAATTGAAATCTTGGGCAATATTGCTTCATTGGAAATTATTAATTTATTTTTGATAATGAAACTAATTTAAGATACTGCTATGGGATTTTAGTCACTTAAGAATTTTTATATTTTATTTAAACAAAAATAATACGCGTTAACGGATACAGAATACACCGCAATTTTGAAACAAACTTTTGTAGTACCTAGATCACATACATATTTGTTCCAACTTCCAACCCAGGATTCGAACTTGACATCTCGGAAAACAGAAGTCGCACGCACTACCAATACACCAACGGGCCAGGTACCTATCATAGTTGGTTTGTATTTGCCTATAGCCTATGAGACGACTGAAGAAGTTTAAACAGTTAAAGTTTTTTTTTACGTGAGGCAAATCCTACATGGATGCTATGACTCCCACCGACTAAAAACCACACGTATCCTACCCAACAGCCTACGGTTGGGAGCCCTGGGTAAGCTCCCGGAAGTATACCCCAGGACTCAAACAGTAAAAGATTACAAAAGTATATCCTACCTTACATTACACAAACTATTCGCATACCATAAAACTTGTAATTTCCTCATAACAATATTACGTAAAAGTTTCCGCCCAAGTACTTTCGCTGGCGTCTGTGCTCCTCCGGGAGCGTGCATCCCCGAGGGGGAGAAGGGGCCACCATTCGCTTTCATTTCACCGTCTCTCCCCGACCTTCCGAACTGCACAACTTTCCCAATCCATTCTGTTAAGCCTTTCGTAAACTATGTTATCATAATAAAAACTGGCTTATCGCAATATTCTATGAAATTTCGTGACTAAATTGCAACATGTGATTACTCATTAACCGACTTCAAAAAAAGGAGGAGGTTCTCAATTCGTCTGTATGTATTTTTTTTTATGTATGTTAAGCGATATTTCCGTCAATTATAGACTGATTTCAAAATTTCTTTTTTTGTTGAATAGGGTTTACTTCTGAGGTGGTCCCATTTTCACCAAGTCAGGATGTGATGATGGGATCCAGGAGAAAACGAGGGCAGCCGCCGAAAATTGTAGGGACAACTAGTGCGCTTGTTAACTTTTTAATTAAATGCTTTAATGTTCTACATTTTAATGAAGGTCTGGAGTCGATCTGATGATAGAGTCGAAAGACAGTCGAGGGCATTCCTTAACAATTTACAGCAGTTACCTTGTGTTTGGGCTTGATTGATTTGTATTGATGAGAACTTTACACTTAGATTGATAGATCCGACTTTAAAAAAAGGAAGTTCTCAATGTTTTATGTATGTTCACCGATATTTCGTCAATTATAGACGAATTTCAAATCTGCTTTTTGTTGGATAGAGTTCACTGCTGAGGTGGTCCCAATTACACCAGGTCAGAATCTGATGATGGGATTCAGTAGAAATCGAGGGCATCCGCCGAAAATTGTAGGGACAACTAGTGCGTTTGTTAACTTTTTAATTCAGTGCTTAAAGGTACTACAATTTAATGAATGTCTGGAGTCGATCTGATGATGGAACCGAAAGACAGTCGAGGGAATTCCTTAACGATTTACAGCAGTTTCCTTGTGTTTGGGCTTGATTGATTTGTATCGATGAGAACTTTCACCTAGATAGATATATTTTTCGATTCACCCGTAACTTAAAATGATGAAAAAAAATTTTTCAATAAAAATTAAAACCGACTTCATGCAAATCCTGAAAAATAAAATTTACTTAGCACAAAGTAATATGTATTTTGATTTATCATATTTAATTCAATATAATATTGAAGTTGGTGCCATCAATATAATACCTACATAAAACTATGGGTTTACTTGGCGCCGACTTCAATATGATATTGAATAAAATCTGATAAAATCAAAATACATATTACTTTGTGCTAAGTAAATTTTATTTTTCAGGATTTGCATGAAGTCGGTTTTATTTTTTATTGAAATTTTTTTTTTATTTTTTATGTAAACATAATCTCATTAGACAATTGAAACGATAATGCAAACATACTCAAGCTTTTTCAGAATTTATACTTGAATCCAGTTTTAAATTTGATTGATCAGATTTTTTATATACAACAAGATGTGTAGCATTTATTTTCTATAGATGCAGTATTTAGGATGTGAAAGCAGCCTTATCGAGTTATCTTTTTTTAATCGGTTGTCAGTGGTGACATTTCTGCTGTCAGAATGACAGGATGTCATAAGTTCGGTGACGAAGCGTTTCGCATTTAAAGGAACGGGTTTTTGTTAAGATTTTTCGTGAAAGACAGGACTTTTGACCGAGACCTGCTTTGGGGTAGTTGGAGGTCCTTTGGCTTATGCTCTGAGACTGTGCCGCGAATCAGTTTTTCGCTCAAGCGCGATTATTTGTTGCCTCGCATGGTCTAGCGGGCTGTGATTGGGTTGCTGCATTGCATCTTACTACATTTTACCCAGAAAACTGGTGAGTCACTTCTTCTTTTGCAAAGCGGGTCGATTGTCGTCTGTCGCGCAGCCAAGATCTTAATTTGTCGTTTCTTTCATGACAGGGTTTTTTACTACGGGGCTAGTTGCCGGATGTGATATTTAGTCCGCACCTATAAGTTAGTGGGCTGCACGTGGTACGACAACGTGGAAGTGCGGACTACACGAGCTTCTCATGTGAGAGGTATCTGCCGTCATCACCTGGCAGTAACAACAGGCAGTCACTCTCACTCAGCTCACTCTGCAGGCCAGTAAATCCACTACTTATGTGTAGCCTAGTAGTATTAATACCTGAACACTGACTTTACTTCTGTGTACCTGTGATATTTGTGTCTATCAGTGAATAAGCTCTCTGTGTGTCTCTGTGTATCTCTGTGTACTTAGTAAATATATGTGTGTACACCCTATTGTCTGTTTTCGTGAGAGCCCTAGCCTACCCTTGCACACAGACTGGAAACTTAGAAATAAGGCGCCCTGGGATAGAGTTCTCTGCATAGCTACCTCGCGCTAGTTGGTGAGTAACACTGATCATCTTAGTGTTACAAATTGGCTCCCAACGTAGTGGCAAATCTCTGGGTCTACTCTGCGGTAGTCTCAGTCTGGTGTGTGTGCATAGGTGGTTATCTCTGGCGAAACCATTCTGGAATCGTCCGAGACGCTCCAGGACGTTAATTGGTGGTGCTAACAGCTAAGCACAAAATTATCCCTTTCGTCTTCTTCCAGCTACCTACATCTTTGGTTGGAAAAGACACAAAATTCTAAATTCTAAAATTTAAAAATAGCTGTGATTTTGGAAAAACTTTTTGATTTTATTTGGAATACCCACTTCTTTTCTTATTGTGTTTTTTTTCTTCTTTATGTTCTTTTTTTATGGTGCACACATATATTTATTATATTATTAGTGTAGATTAATATATAATATATATTATCCTATAGCTTCACCTTGTAAGGTAAACTTAGTGAATCTCTCTGTGTTAACTTAGTGAATTTCTCTGTGTAACTTAAAACTTTTTTATAAGGTGTGTACATACCTTGTAATTTTGAATGTTAACCTGAACTGTGTTATCAGAAAATTTAGAAACTTTTCTCTCTTAATATACCCTTAATCTTTGTTAAATTCTAAAAGTCAATTTGAAACATAATTACCTAACTTAGTACACTTTGTTGTAACTCAATTTACATTTTTACTTTGTAATTGATCCTTATCTGTGCCATTTTATCTTTATAATTGTTGTAAGTAAATTTTTACATAATGGCACAGATGAAAAAATATATTAATTATTTAAGAAAGGATGAACTTGCTAACGAGCTGTCCCACATGGGTATTTCAGTGGAACCGGAAACGACAGTGTCTGGCCTTCGGAGTGAGCTAAGAACGGCACACCGACTCGTCCGTCGAGGTAGCATCAAAGCGAGTGCTCCGGTACCCGCTGATGCATCGGCTGAGCTCTCGACCTGCCTTCCGAAGGTCTCCGAGTTGGAGGAGGCTCTTCAGTCAGGTGAGTTTTTGGCCAATAATAATTCTCGTCTTAGGGTGTCTATCAGGGCCAACTACTTATTGAGTAGGTTAGCTCGTTGTGGTCTGGATTGCCCCGACCTGGTGGATATTCGTGGTAGGCTAGTGAAGATCATCGCTAGGGCTGAACCCAGTAGTGATTCTGAATCCGAAGGTTCGGATGATGATGGTGATGATCCTTCGGGTCGTGACCAGGTGGAATATACTTCACCAGTAGTGAGAGAGGACCGCTCGGTGCGAGCTAGTTCAAGTAGGAATAGTTCTACATGTAACATAGTGTATAAAGAACGTCCCCTTAACTTATGTTCATTTAACTTAAAATATGATGGTTCTACTTGTGTACGTGTGTTTTTAGAGAGATTAGAGGAACTTAGATGTGCTCGGGAGGTTACTAAGCCTAGACTCCTTATGGCTTTCTCCGACCTGTTGGATGGACCGGCTTTGTCTTGGTTCCGTACAAACAAAGCTAACTTCATCTCATATGAGGATCTTATTAGTGAGCTTAGAGATACCTTCGATATTCCTGATTATGATTACCGCCTCAGGAACGAGATAAGACAGCGTACACAAGCCCGCTCTGAGTCCTTGGTTAACTATATATGTACAATGCAAGCCATGTTCTCAAGGTTGTCATGTAAGATGCCCAGTGAGGAACAGCTGGACATTCTCATGCACAACATTAGACCTGACTACATGAAGGAACTGGCCTTGCATGATGTCAACTCTGTAGATGACTTGAGACGTTTGGGTAAGCGCTTGGAGCTTGCGCGTACTAGGGCAGACGCTTTCCATGAGCCTGCTCTTGACAAGTTTGAGATTACATCTGACTTACACCAGCTTAAGAACAAAGGTGTACAAAAGCCCGCTAAGCAGGTGTCTGCAGTGGAGACGCCGGTTACCCCCCACGATCGCAAATGCTTTCGTTGCGGCGGGGGCGGTCACACTGCATACAGCTGCACACAGTCAAGGGAGCTGGTGTGTTTCCGGTGTGGTCTCAAAGGAGTCAAGACCCCAGACTGCTCACACTGTACTAGCAAGTCAAAAAACGCGTAGGCCAGGGCCTTATTAGGAACTCTGTGCATCACTCTGTATCTGAGTCTATTTCTGATAAGGTCCTGTTTCCTAAACGGGATAGTGACATTAGACCGTATCTAGTTGTTAAGGTTTTAAATTTAAATGTCTTAGGCCTTCTAGATTCCGGTGCCTCCTGCTCTATACTAGGTAAGGGAGCGCACCGCATCTTCTTGGAACTGGGTTTTGATCTTGTGAGTATCAATCCTACTTTTCGTATTACAACTGCAGACAGCACTCACTTGCAATGTCTGGGTTGTATCTCTTTGCCAATTGAGTACAATTCGGTTATCCGAGTTGTCAAGTTCTATGTTGTCCCAGGTATAACCACCTCCATGATATTTGGAGTGGATTTCTGGCAACAATTTAAGTTAAGTGATAAGTTAATTTTACAAAATATTAGTCTTGATAGCTTTAGTGATAATAATCCTATAGAGTCTGTGTCCCTTAACGGTGGCCTCGAGGATTACGACAACCTGACAACTAAACAAAGGTGTGTAATCAACGAGGTCATTGAAAAGTTCGACTCGTTGAACACTGATAAGGTGGGTTTAGGTCGGACCTCACTTGTGCACCATGTCATTGACACTGGTGACAGCAAGCCGATCAAGCAGCGTTATTATCCGCTCTCTCCCCTTAAGCAGAAGGCCCTGGAAGCCGAGCTGGACCGAATGCTGGAGATGGGAGTAGTGTCCCCGTCTCAGTCCGCCTGGAACTCTCCAGTGGTCATGGTGGAGAAGGCGAACGGCGACCTCAGATTGTGCTTGGACTCTCGCAAGCTGAACTCTGTGTCTAAGAGTGACGCCTACCCCTTACCCTATATCAATCAAATCTTAGACCATCTTAATAATGCTAAGTATTTAACCTCTGTAGATCTGAGTGCGGCCTACTGGCAGATTCCATTCGACTCACTCCAGTCTGCTGAGAAGACTGCTTTTACGGTTCCCCGGAGAGGATTGTTCCATTACAATTCCATGTGCTTCGGTCTTGTCGGTGCCAGTGCCACGATGCAACGCCTCATGGACCGTCTGTTTGGTCCCGAGTTCGACAACAAGGTATTTGCGTTTCAGGATGACATAGTCTGTGTGTCCAGCACCTTTGAGGAGCATGTAGAGCTCTTACATAGAGTCTATCAGCAACTCAAGGATGCTGGCCTAACTATTAATATGAAAAAATCCCACTTTTGTCGGAGTGAACTCAAATACCTGGGGTATTATGTGGACAAACATGGCTTACGGACAGACCCGGGTAAAGTTGAGGTTATCCTCAACTATCCCACCCCTTCTAACCCTAAGGAGGTTAAGAGATTTCTGGGAATGGCCGGCTGGTATCGTCGCTTTGTTAACAACTTCTCGAAGATTAGTAAACCTCTGTGCAAACTCACTTCTACGAACCTTAAGTTCGAATGGACCCCTGAGGCTGAACAGTCCTTTAACCTGCTAAAGTCAGCCTTGGTTTCTGCCCCTATATTAAAAATGCCTAACTTTGAGATGCCCTTCCGCATTCTTAGTGACGCGTCAGCTTACTCAGTTGCTGCTGTACTGACACAAACTCACGATGGTGTTGAGCACCCTATCGCCTACTGTAGCCGTTCTCTCAACAAGAACGAGGTGAACTACAGCACAACTGAGCGAGAACTTCTGGCCGTGATTTTCGCTTTGGAACAATTTCGACAGTACGTCGAAGGCCAAAAATGTACGGTCGTCACGGATCATTCATCTCTTCTGTGGTTCCATAAGCTAAAAAATCCCACGGGTCGTCTAGCACGTTGGAGCATGAGGCTCAGTCAATTCGATTTTGACATAGAGCATCGAAAAGGTAAAGACCACGTTGTACCTGATGCTCTGTCTCGTATCAAAATTGATTCCCTCGATGCAGTACCCACTAAAGACCCGTGGTATGACCACACCATGAATAGTGTTCGGAAGAACCCTAGGAAGTCACCAAATTATGACATTCGTGACAACCTTCTATATAGGTTAACTAAAAATAAATATTCTTTGACTTCAGACTTTGACTGGAAGCTGGTGGTACCTCAGGAGGATCGCTTGCCCCTGCTCTCTAAGTACCACGATGACACACTTAGTGCCCATGGTGGCGTTTGGAAGACACATAAAAGGTTAGCCCTAAATTATTACTGGCCCCAAGATGTACGAGGACGTCAAAGAATATGTTGGGAATTGCGAAACATGCAAGCAGTACAAACCCGTAAATACGTCTCGTCCCGGCCTAATGGGTAGCCCGAAGCGGGTTTCGAAGCCATTCGAAGCTATCTCTGTCGATCTGCTTGGTCCCTTTCCCACTTCGAGCAATAGAAACGTACACCTGATCGTGGTCTCCGACTACTTTAGCAAATACGTCATGTTGTGCCCTGTTCGGGTTGCCACAGGCGCTGTAGTCGCGAGGTTCATAGAGAAGAGTGTGTTTCTCGTGCACGGAGTCTGCAAGACTATTTACATGGATAATGGCCCTCAGTTTGTGAGTAAGCCATTTAAGGATCTGTTGGCTAAATACAATGTACCTAATATATATTATAACCCTAGGTATCATGCCCAAACTAATCAGGCGGAACGAGCTATTCGCAATGTGGTTCAAGCGCTCTCATGCTATGTGAAGTCACAACACAAGTCTTGGGATCAGTTCTTGGTTGAGATACAGTGTGCTTTAAACACTGCAGTTAACGAAGCAACTCGTTTCACCCCTTACTTTTTGGTACATGGTAGGGAATTTATTGGGGATGGAGTGCTGTACAGGCAGACAGATATCGCGTGCCATCCTACTTCAGTCTCTGTAGACGATCCATCAGCCTTTGGTGTCAAGCTGAGAGAAATACAACGCATTTACGACCAGGTGAGGAAACATTTGAACGTTGCCCACCAGCGTAATGAAAAGTATTACAACCTCAGAAAAAGGCATGTAGAGCTGAAAGTGGGACAGATAGTTTACAAACGCACGTTCTACCTGTCCAACAAGGCCAAGAATTTTACTGCTAAGCTAGCTCCTAAGTTCCTTAAATGTGTGGTGACTGCTAAACGATCCCCTTTAGTATATAGGCTGTCAGATCTGGACGGTAAGGATCTTGGGGAGTACCATATCAAGGACATCCTGAAGTATCAGGAGGAGCAGTCTCCAATACCTAACGTAACTACATAGCACTGTTTCTCTAGTTTATTAAACCAGTGCTATGTGATCATTATGTAAGACTATTTTAATCTTTTGTTTGTATTTCTATATGTGTACGTGACTTTAAATTGTCACGTTGTAGTTTCTTCTATGCACCGCACCGAGCGTTTTTCTCTCATTCGCTTCTTAGTACTCTACATTATCCTGAGAGCTTGGGTAGTGTTAGGGTATCGGCAGTGAGTAAAGGGAGCATTCGTTTTCTATGAAGGGCATTAGACTCTAGTTACTTAGCCTAACCGGTACACGAGTCAGTGTCTAGTTAGGTACATAGGAGGATCTTTCTTTGGTATTGTAATGGTCGTAGTCAGCTGGTGTTTGAAGGACCTAGCTGGTTGTCTTTGTTTATTAGTCAGTACTTTTCTGTTTTCTTTATTGTGTATTTCCAGCGTGTCATATCCGCAGGAAATACTATTAAAGGGGGGGTGGTTGTAGCATTTATTTTCTATAGATGCAGTATTTAGGATGTGAAAGCAGCCTTATCGAGTTATCTTTTTTTAATCGGTTGTCAGTGGTGACATTTCTGCTGTCAGAATGACAGGATGTCATAAGTTCGGTGACGAAGCGTTTCGCATTTAAAGGAACGGGTTTTTGTTAAGATTTTTCGTGAAAGACAGGACTTTTGACCGAGACCTGCTTTGGGGTAGTTGGAGGTCCTTTGGCTTATGCTCTGAGACTGTGCCGCGAATCAGTTTTTCGCTCAAGCGCGATTATTTGTTGCCTCGCATGGTCTAGCGGGCTGTGATTGGGTTGCTGCATTGCATCTTACTACATTTTACCCAGAAAACTGGTGAGTCACTTCTTCTTTTGCAAAGCGGGTCGATTGTCGTCTGTCGCGCAGCCAAGATCTTAATTTGTCGTTTCTTTCATGACAGGGTTTTTTACTACGGGGCTAGTTGCCGGATGTGATATTTAGTGCCGCACCTATAAGTTAGTGGGCTGCACGTGGTACGACAACGTGGAAGTGCGGACTACACGAGCTTCTCATGTGAGAGGTATCTGCCGTCATCACCTGGCAGTAACAACAGGCAGTCACTCTCACTCAGCTCACTCTGCAGGCCAGTAAATCCACTACTTATGTGTAGCCTAGTAGTATTAATACCTGAACACTGACTTTACTTCTGTGTACCTGTGATATTTGTGTCTATCAGTGAATAAGCTCTCTGTGTGTCTCTGTGTATCTCTGTGTACTTAGTAAATATATGTGTGTACACCCTATTGTCTGTTTTCGTGAGAGCCCTAGCCTACCCTTGCACACAGACTGGAAACTTAGAAATAAGGCGCCCTGGGATAGAGTTCTCTGCATAGCTACCTCGCGCTAGTTGGTGAGTAACACTGATCATCTTAGTGTTACAGATGATGCGCGCAACTTTGTATTGAATGGGTTAATGAAATAAGTAGGATTCATACATCGGTATACATATAATTTATTAATTTAATTCATAGCATAAATATAATTTATTAATTTAATTCATACATAACAGAATCTTCAATTAATATTTAGGTATTTCCGTAAATCAATGGATTTATATTATTTCTGGCGCTTTTAAGTAGTTTGATTTATACTCTGTAACATCAAAGCTCTACCAGTAACAGTTATGTCAAAATTAGTTCAGCCTTTCGGA
The DNA here is from genome assembly GCA_933228765.1 of Miltochrista miniata. NCBI lineage: Eukaryota > Metazoa > Arthropoda > Insecta > Lepidoptera > Erebidae > Miltochrista > Miltochrista miniata. The sequence goes on along the minus strand of OW121751.1, from coordinate 14,818,874 downwards.
AACAGATAACCTGACAATTTTTTTGCAGTACCTAACTGTATACATTCACATGAATTTTGTAAAAAGCTGATGTTTGGACCTCACAAATGTCATGTAATTTTGTTCAGCTCAATGAGGCTATTCATGCAGGATAAGGCAGCTTTTAAAGTTGTCTGGAGGAAGAAGTTTTAAAAGATATTTCAATCATTTTCTGGCTAAATTAATAAGTAATAGGTAGGTTAATCATCAAAATTTGATACTTGTAATCAAAATTTGATGATTTAATAAGCAAGAATACTAGATTCCAAATTTGACATTTCCGGCTACCTAATAAGTCATCATAAGACATCGTTTACCTAATATAACAGGATTACGCATCGCGTGACCTTGTCAAGACTATAAAAAGATATTACCGGTATTATGTGGCGCTAATGTGTTTAAGGATACTATTATAATGTGAGTGAGCAGGAATGTGGATTCCTGCCAGCACTATTCACCACTTTCTATACTATTTATGTACCTAATACCAAAGACGTATCATATACCTAATACTAATAAAAATGAATAGCTCTATGTGCTGCTCAGTATAAAACTTTGAGAAACACTGACTGGTTTGGCAAGTTTTTGCTATATAATTTATACTGTTGATGGCACTTGGTGGAACTTGCTGCACATATTGACATTGACATTTTATTATAAAGTGAAAAAAAAAAAATTAAAAATTTAAAAAACCCCCGACTCCCAAAAAAAGAACAATAGTAAAACCTGTAAAAAGTAAAAAAATAACTTTTATATTAATCTACCCTAAGTATTGAACCTTTATTATTATTATAAGTAGGTAGTACCTATTATTTACGTATTCATATTTTGTCATTCGAGCGTAGTTTTTCGGTTGAATTGAATTGAAAGCCCTTGGGTTTTTTTTTATGAAGACGTTTTATGAACTTTCTCTTAAAATTACGTACCAATTTACTTTTTAAGGCAAAATTTTCTCCTTACATTAAAATAATAACGACATTGACACTTTTACGGCTTATGTTATATTCAAAGAAGATACTGTGTGCTCAGTACCCTCATTATGAAAGGAAAAACTTTGGTATAATATTCACAATACAGTATTGTTCAGTCAAGGCTTTCCGTGCCATTTTACTTTATGCTTAGTACTTTTCAAAACGAATTGGGCGTTCAGCTTTTAAATAAATTGCTATCTTACCTGCCAAGGCATCCGTGTAAAAAATTTATGTCGCGAAGGACATTTCTGGCGTATTTCTTTTTATAGCCTTTTTGAGTTTTTTAACCGTTCGACCAATACCTTTACCACAAATTACACAAAACAAAACACTTTCACAAAGTAGCGTCATGAAAATTGGCAGAAGTTTGTAGTTCTGATAACAATACAATAATATGGTGCTGTCAAACTGATCTGATGATGGAGTCGTAAGATATGAACTGTAACTTCATGATTGAACATCGTATCATAGCTGTGTTTGGATTTGTTAGAAAAGTCGTGTAATGAACTTTGACCACGATTAGGGTTTAGGGTTAAAACAAACCTGTTACATATATATTAAAGTTAATATTGAGTGTAAATATTGACATAGGTACCTGCATAAAATGTATATGTATTAGAGTAATAATGAAATATTTTCACATTAGTTGAACTCAGACAAAACACCATGTAATACAGGAATCCCTACTTATATTATAAATGCGAAAGTAACTCTGTCTGTCTGTCTGTTACGTTTTCACACCTAAACCACTGAACGATTTTGATGAAATTTGTTATAAAGATAGTTTGAGTTTAAGGGAAGGACATAGGCTGCTTTTTAACTGTCTGCGCGAAAGGAGGATAATGATTTTATGCGATAACGACTTCTACGCGGATGAAGCCGCAGGGAACAGCTAGTAAAGGTATATTTGTTGTGACTAAAAAGTATAAAATAAATAAATGGTTTAAAAAACTCTAGCAAAATACGCTTTTATAATGCACGAAAAAACCAAACATAAATTATGGATCGTTCAAGTTGCCTCTATTTCTGGGCTGAAGTGTAAACTATGTGCTTTTAATTATAATATTTGATTGCAAAAGCGTGGTGCGCCGGAACAGGAAAGACTTTCCTGGCGGAAGCTGCATGATGTGTTGTTAGATTAAGGATAAGGTCACATTTATAAAAGCATGTTTTTATACATATACACTTAGCAGTATACAGTATATACTTAGCATTATTAATACTAATCCTTATTATATAAGGTCACATATACTGGGTGTTTCTTTTAGGGTGTCAAGCCGCCACTAGCTGGTAGCAGGGTTCCATACCTATCGATTTAACCCCCATGTATGTTCTACGATTTTTTGTAGTTTTCGAGATATAATTATTTTTTATGAAATATAATTATTAATTAAAACTTCTTTTTGGTTCGACTTTTCTTGGATGTTTTTTTATTATTATAATGCCTATTGATTGCAGTATTATGGACAAAATAATCTCCTTCCTAACTTTGATACAAGATGTAAAAATTTTAGTCGATAATAAAAAATAGGGAATTATGCAGAACATTATATCTCGAAAACAACAAAAAATCGTAGGACATACATGGGGGTTAAATCGATAGGTATGGAACCCTGCTACCAGCTAGTGGCGGCTTGACACCCTAAAAGAAACACCGTGTTTAATAAGGATTAGTATTAATAGGAATTTTTAGTAAGCAAATTCCTATTAATACTAATCCTTAAATAATAAAAATCCTGGCGAAAGCTACATGAGGTCGCACAAGAGCATAACATTTATGCTGCCAAAGGGAACGCCTCTTCTTTCAGGCAATTAAGTAGATACACGAGGGGAATACGTTAACAGTAGCAAAATGTAGAGTTCTTGTTCGAGGACGAGATATCTTTGGTTACCGTTAAAAACCCGCTTGGGGATATATGCGTTTGTATTCATATTACATAATTACTACATATTGCACTAAATATCTCGGAATGCCGAAACTTTAAGGACCTGCCTATGAATTATCTAATAGAGATCCGTAACTACGCGGGCATCACGAAAAACTGGCAAAAGTAGGTGTTGAAAATGCGTAGGCGTGATTAACTACTTTACTTTTCAAGTAAGTATGTCATGCATTTCAATTAAAGCCTATTTTCGTTAATACATTTCCTAAATTTAAAATGATACTAATAATAGTAAAAGTCACAATAGATATATAAAAGCGAGACAGTGTAAATTAAACGTTTAAAAACACGATAAAAACATGCTTTTATAAATGTGACCTTATCCTTAATCTAACAAGACATCGTGCAGCTTCCGCCAGGAAAGTCTTTCCTGTTCCAGCGCCCCACGCTTTTGCAATCAAATATTATAATTAAAAGCACATAGTTTACACTTCAGCCCAGAAATAGAGGCAACTTGAACGACCCATAATTTATTTTTGGTTTTTTCGTGCATTATAAAAGCGTATTGTTCTAGAGTTTTTTAAAACCATTTACCTATTTATTTATATTAGTAAGATTCATCCAATATCGAAAGCCAACTAAGTAGGGCGCTATACAATTAGATCCTATGCCTTAAGTCAGATTATATGGAACGGCTTTACTCGGCTTATACAGAATATTGTATAATAACATCTGGATAGAGAAAATCGACATCATTCCATTATGGAAATTGCCAAGTGTGGGGGGATGAGGTGCCTAGACTGCGGCTGGAACGAAGGTAGGTGCTACACGCGTATTTGGGTTAGTAATAGATTTACACTGGCAATTTGTTGAATTTGTTACTGAATATATCTGGTACGTGATTTAAAACAGGTACGAGTATATTATGTGTATGTAAGCACCTAGATAAACTTCAGTTTATTAAAGAGGGAATGGAAAAATAATTGTTCCCACTATATTTTAAATTTGGCTGAGATGTCTTTAAAATGGCAACTCAATCTCAACACCAGCTTCGAAAACGAAATAATTTTCGAAGAAAAGAGTCGCCAGAGTTTTTCCCACATACTTTTCCTATTCGTAATCAGAGCCTATTAAGTAAACATTCTATCCCACTAATATTATAAATGTGAAAGTGTCTAAAAATGTTTTTGATATTTGGATGTTTGTTACTTTAGAACACTACAACGGCTGAACGGATTTTGTTGAAATTTGGTACTGAGATTAATAATTATAGTCTGGAATAACACAGGCTTCAATTATCCCGGGAATAAGTTCCCATGGAAAGCGGTAACGGGAACAATATTCCACGCGGGTGGAGCAACGGGGTCCTTCTAGTGAAGTATAATTTTCATTCAGACATCACACGAGGCGTTGGTTGTTTCAAGTTCTAGCCACACCCTGGACATATTTTAGGGTGAGCTATGATTTACTGCCCACTTCCTTTAATCAGAGAAAGTGTTGTAATACAGATTTAATGTACGTAGGTGCTATTATTACTAACTTGGTGTAGCAGGACTAGGTTAAGTAACACCCACGTAATTTTGATTCTGAAATCGTTAACCTCCAAATACCATTACTTATTGAATAAATAAAAGTAGCTACCATTTTAGCGTATTTATAACTTGAAAATCCTATAATAAAGGAAATCCAGAGATTGAAGCTATTGGCATAGTTAAAAAGAAAATAATAATCACCATGAGACATCATCCGCATAATATATTTTGATGAGTAAACTGCTGAGTAAAAAAGTATGTTGCAGGGTGTTAAGGTGGACCCTGAAAGATGCTTTTTACTTACCGTCCAAAGAACAAAACCTATATACTCAAAATATTTTGGTTTAAGTATATACTGTATGGAGTTCGTATGTGAAAACGTGCTAATTAGTTAAGGTACACACATGCTGTTTGCTAGTATTACTTAGGCGTGTGTTGGAGGACTTATTCTTCATAAAGTCTGTATTTTCTAAATGCTACGAAAGCTAGTTTGTAGAAACCTTGCGCTTAAATACATGTTAACATTTTGGTCACTTAGATATTGATTGTTGTACCTGCCGTGAAGACGACGATAGCTTTTTTCCCAAACCATAAGCTGGCAAAAAACAGCTAGCTAGATTTCTCGCAAATAAGGGTAACGTCACAGTGAAATGAGAAAATAGAATAACGTTAGGTCCTAAACAAATTTACCAAGCGTTTAGATTTGTATTGGCCCTTACGCCAGCTAAAGTTACATTCTACGATCAGTTTAATTTGATTTCATGGCAAATCAGTCTAATTTGATTTCATGGCAAATTCGACAACATTTTGTGGCGATTTGGACTGTTTAATATTGTTCAATTCGCCACTAAATATCGTAGCAAATTTTACCATACTTGGTCTTAAGGACTGTTATTTTGGCAGTAAATAATATTTAGCTTTTCTTATCCTAGTCAGATTAGGTGTTCAATAATGAAATGGCTGTTTTATGATATCACCCATAATATCACTATGTTGGATCCCTAAGGTCTAAAGAGAAAATAAAGCAAGTGCTAAGGTACACAACATCATAATTATTTTCATCATAACTAGAGCTTCGGACTTATTTTTCAGCTTTTGCGCATCGCTAGTAGTGAGATCATAGACAAGCAATATCATATAAACCGTCAAATGTCGAAATAGTGCGGTAGGTAATGTTCTTCAATATGGTCAAATGAAATCTAAGGTGAAGTTTTATCAAACCTTTTCTTTATCGTTTACTTTGTCCCAGCAGATTTACCGCCGTATGAAGACGTTTAACTACTAAATTGACTGTAAGGTACCACTTAGCGTGAAATACAGAGTGCGCCAGTTTCAACGAGGCAACGTAGCTGAAATGGAACTTTCCGTTGCTTTATGCGGCATGCTTGTGTCGTGCATAAACATGAAAACACTAGAAAAAGTCGGTAACAACCTCACAGCAAAACCTGGTGTGCTTTCAAAACTAAAAGTTGGTCTTGCTTTAAAAGCAGTGCCTGAAGTAAACAGAGTTTGTTATAAGTATAATTTGTACAAAGATTTATTGGTATTTATATGTAACTGGAATGCTAATGCTGGAATAATAATTAAAATAGGTAGCTGGACAAAAATTTTGAGGGGTAGAATCGGGCGGACAAGAATTCTTGCAAGCCTGCTGACACCGGTGCTTTACGAATTTGGAGAACTCGGAAGGAATCTGCGGAATATATTATGCTGAAACAACTAAAATTACATCGCCTAAGAAGACATCTTTGTAAACTGGGAGCTTACTGATGGCTATTGTGACCATAGGATTTGATATCTGCCAGTATGTACTTGAACAAAGGTAAGTTACCATGGAGATCATCGCTTTCGTGTTTGAAAAACGCTATTCGGTGCAAAGTAACAAATGAGGTTGAGGTTATCCGATCAGCTTTAGATATAAAAAATTTCAATCTTTTCCACTCACATTTCATAACTTTGTATTATATCGTCGCACCTGTAGCCTATGTACTCAAATTGCCATCGGCAAACGGAAATCAGTTGTTCACACATACGTAACCGGTGAAATCGAAAACGCTCGGAAATGGTGTATCCGCGAGCGATTATAGATTTTATGCTCCAATTTTTGAATGAAATGCTCATAGTGAATATTGTCAAGACACCTGTTAATTGATTTTATTAGATAGACTCAGATTACTACAATTTTAAAAAGTTCTAAAAATTGTATAATCTTTCAGGCAATACATAAGTTACGGTTGTCATCGGAGCCTAGTTGCGGTTGAATTAGAAGCTCTTGGGGATTTTTTTATGAAAAGACGTTCAACGAACTTTTTCTTAAAATTACTTACCAATTTCCTTTTTACATTAAAATAATAACAACATTGACACTTTTACGGCCTATTTTATATTCGAAGAAGATACTGTGTGCTCAGTACCCTCATTATGAAAGAAAAAACTTTGGTATAATATTCACAATACAGTATTGTTCAGTCAAGGTTTTCCGTGCGATTTTACTTTATACTTAGTACTTTTTAAAAAGAATTGGGCGTTCAGCTTTTAAAATAAATTAATATCTTATACCTGCTTAGTCACCTGCGTAAAAATTCTATTTCGCAAAGGACATTACTGGCGAATAATTTCTGTTTAAAGTGTTTTTGAGTTCTATTACCATTCCAACTTTTCCATAGAATATTTAATACATGGTTACTTTGCTTCCATATATCGGGCAATTTATTAACGAGGGTTAATACTGGTTAGGTAATGCGACCGCCACCGCCCGCCGTATTTAGTATTCAAAGAAGTAAGCTTTGCACATTGAAATGGAACACATTGAAAATTATAAAGAGGATTACAGAATGGATAGAAGATGGAAAAACTTGTTAAACGTGTTAGAAATTCAGAAAAGGCTTCCCCCTTACCTAGATATTAATTCTAGTTGTGGGCGGAGGTTCAGTTACGTAATATGAAGTGAATCTGTAAAGGTGTTACAATTTTGTTTTCTTTTTTTAACGTGAGGAAAATTCTAAATGCTTCTACTCCTACTCCTACAGACTAAAAATACACGTATCCTACCCAACAGCCTACGAATGGGAGCCCCGGGTAAGCCCTCGGAAGAATACCCCACGACTCTCAACAGACCTACGGCTACCGCTGTGGCCTCATCTAAGGGGAGGTTTGGGTGCTATCCCGCGTCTTTGGGGTGTTTTTCGGGTGCTATCCGGTTTCTTGGAAATTTTGTTTGTTTTACAAGGAAACAGATAAACAAAACTGTGTAACATTGGAGTATAGAATTTTGTACGATGCACCTACGCAGATAAATTGACTGTACTTTCCTCATATTTAAACAAAGGTTTGCATCTTATAGTTCTTCTCGATTCGTTGACCCAATGTTTAAACTTGTGTCAGTTACTACGCTTATTTGTTTCACAAAACCTCTTTTATACCGTTTATATGACCATCAACAAATACCTAAGCATTTTCAAGAGCAAATATTACTTTCATAAAAGAGCACGTACGTGTAGTGAACTTGTTTGTTGAGAAGTATACGACCCCTGTAACGCACACAATGCTATATTATACGTAACTAGCGAATAGCGATCACGAACACAATACAGAGTCCTAAGCAAATTGTTGAAATGGGTCCTGTGTGTGTATTATTTACTTTTATTACTTGTATTGCGAACATTGGCGGACACTTTGTCGTACCGCTGTAAAAGAGTTTTCTTACAATCGTATGATCGACTATTATAGCTACAGTAACAGTTCGTAAATGTTTGAAAACTAGCTTAAGTTTGCGAGGAAGAGTTACGTTGGACAGCGTTTAAAAGTTATAAGGTAACTTATTTTGGGTCTATTGGGAGTCCTGGGACATCCATTATGAAAATTCACTTGTACTATTCCACTTTTATTTTAATTTTATAAATACCTGACCGGTTTCGCTATAAAAGCATTATCAAAGGTTCTTACACTAATTTCCTTCATCAAAGTGCCAAATCAAGTGCCAACAATGAACAGTATAAAAGATATCCTGGGACATCCTTCCGAGGGCTTACCCGGGGCTCCCAACCATAGGCTGTTGGGCGTTACGTGAAGTTTTTTAGTCGGTAGTAGTCTGGCATAGCATCCATGAAGGATTTTCCTTCACGTTAATAAAAAAAAGGTAACTTATTTTACAGATACAAACTGCTGTTTTAGTTTAACCAAAGCTTAAGCATCGCTAAATCTGTGCTTCTTAACAAGTGCCTAAATACAAAATGTCGTGGTTTTATCTTCTACAATAAAGATATTAAATAAAACTGCCCTCTCATCTCTTTTTCAAGCCTTTTTCCGTTCCTTTTTTAATAAAAGGTAGCATTTATTTATGTCCTTTCTCAAGCTCTACCAGTAAACGTCTTTTTCACAACAGAATTTGTCTAGTAACTTAGTGACAAAAAGATTTACTTTCGCATTTATAATATTAGTAGGGATAGGGATTACGTTAAAGAATACTTAAATAGTTTACATAATGCAGTGTTCGTTAAATATACATTAGTGTCCTCAAGCCGAGAATCTTTTATGTTGAAACCACTGGCGCATAAAGGTGAACGGCGATTTAGCTTAATCATTACGCCTACAGTGTGTTAATGAATATACAGTTGGTAATTTGGCCGGTATTTATTGCTGTTCAGTACGTGGACTAGTAATTACTACGTATACTAATTAGGAATTAGTATAAAATTGAAAGTTCAGACTACTAAAACTTTGTTTATTACGAAAAAAAATGTGTAATTGAAACAAGACTAACACCCACTAAAATATAATATACATTTTATACGTATTATCTCCGTGAAGCTTTTACTAGTACCTATATGTATAAAGACTTCATCTGTTTGGTTGTCGAAATCCTCGGCAATGGCTCGATGGGGTTAAATAACTACTAGGTGCATTATTGCATACATATATAAAATACGAGTATTATTATAGTTATGACGTATGCCCGACGAGGTGCGCAGGGGCATACTATACGCCGAAATTCTACTATTTGTATTTGTCCCACATAATAGGTGGTTGAAACTACATACTGTTTCTAATATGAACCACATTATATGCGTATGTATATACGCCATTGATTTATGGTAAGTAAAGCAGCGCCGAAGAACGAACGGCAGCTTATAAGCGGTAATTGCTTTCTGGGTGAGTCGACAGAATTTGCATCACCGGCGTGGGGGCTCCATCGTTCTAAGATATGACAGATACTCATCACACTGTGTATCTTTAAAATACGTAGCATAATTTATGTAGGCAAACAAATATTTGTTTTATGTTAGTTTAGGAGTTCTTACACCAAGAAATACTTTATGGCTTTCTGTTAGGCTGGCGACAGTGGCGACGTAAATTTGGCGAGCTAAATATAAATTGAAAAAATACAACTGGTGAAAATGTAGATAGTAAATAAGCCTTGCCTACCCCTTCGGTGATACGGCGTGACTGTATGTTTTCTTTTTATGTAAAATTAAGTACCTAAATAAAATATAAATGCAACCATTTTACGTGATAGAGTAAAGAAATGTTACCGCATATAATGTTCGTACATCTTGTTGTGTAGGTTGTAGGATATGTTCCGTGTCAATTATAATTGAACATTTACGGAAAGGTTCCGTCTATAATTATAGAAGGAACTTTGATAGCGACGCATCTAATTAAAGTGTGTTTTCTGCAGTCTGCTAACGATTCCGTACGTGTATGCATTCAATTTCTTTAACGAATGTTTCCATTTATAGTGTCTTAGGTTGTACGCCTAATGGTAATGATAGGTTGTAAAGATACTCGTACTAGGAATACATCCAGTTCTTTGAACTATTAGAAGTTTTTCTAGATATTCGATTCATAAATTAGTAAATAAGAATCAAAATCGAGTTTCTATGCAATGATAAAGTGGGTTGACAATCACATTGAAGAAGTTGATAGTAAAATTTATCTTACGAACTTTTTCGACAATTTCCTAGGCGATAACCATGATATTTTGATTTCCGAACACTAAGTACAGTGTCTGTTAGGTATACTAAAGGATTCACTCTGAACCATCTCTTAACCCTAGGATCTTCCTCGTAGGAATTTCCCAACTATGTCAAGAGATGCTCGAGATTACAGCCTCTTTATCCACGCGGATATTCCGTTTCGACCGCGACGGCAGGATAAACAAACGCATGATATTCAACGGCTCTTGTGGATTGTAGGGTCATCGGCTGGAGAGGCGGCTGCTTTGATCGGCCACAGTAATGACCGGCGGACCACATTCGCGGAAACTTTTACGGGACACTGACCCACTTCTAAAACGTGGAACGTAAAGTAATCCATAACGCGGTTCGCCTTTAAGAATTCTCCCCCTAACAATAACTCGTAAAAATGGACGAAAATAAAACAAGAGTGGATGCGCCAGTACCGACGCATACATATTTTTTAGTTTATGTATTTAATGGTATTTATTATAATTATTATATGTCAACACTCACGCACTAAACGCATCTTACTTTTATGTATTGTCTATGGCAACACTATCCCGCCCGCTTCCTACATTCACATTCCGCCATAGCTATTGGAAGATACGCACGCACCCGTCTCTTAACGCTCCGCTCCGCTATCGGCCGCTGTGATTACCCATCATATCGCGCTACATCGCTTATCATCAGCCACAGTCTCGAGAGTTACGGTTATAACTCCTGTGTGCATATTTCGCGGTCGTGAATCAAGACCCCGAACGCAAAGCTGGGAGCAGCGCCTACCTACCAACAAGAGTTCAAGGTAAGTGCAATTCCAAGTGTGGTCCTCCGTCCGGATATTCCATCTAACGCATTCTTTCTACTAATAATATTAATTACCTCTTTTCCTATTAAATTCACGCATACGCATATATATATTTAGTATATTACTCATAAATACTCAACGCAAATATTATATTTAACGCCACCCGCACGCATTAGAAAAGTTAATTATCTTTTCACACCGCATATTTTATATTACTCATAAGTACTCATATTCTATAACGCATTTACGCTATTTATCATAATCATATTTACCTATATATAATCAACCCGCTGGCAGGTAGCGCCCCCCGAAATTATCGCTACCCAGGACTTGGACCATCCTGGCCATGTTAGTCCGGTTGTCCGATTCTAGGCAATCATTTTGATATTTTTTGGTAATTAGGAGTTTTGGCATAAAGTAAAACGGACAATCCAAAATTAACAATTTTCTCAACCGTCATAAATTTAACGTAGTTTTCCCCAATTTCATTACAATTTCATATTATCTTTCGAATTGTAATCGTAGATAAAACTCATATTTATACGTTAATTTTATACCCACATATATTTATTTTATTGTGACGGTACTGGGCAACGCAGCCGATACATAACGGTATTCAAACGATTAACAGCTGATTGTTACGCAGACTCCATATTGGGTTTGTTCTCTGAATACTTTATCGCAAACAGCTGATTTAAGCTAACAGCTGATCGTTGTTCGAATTTTATACTTTTTCGCTGAATATTTCTATTACCTACCCACTTATATACATACTCGTATCTCGTATCAATTATATTATCATGGCTTCTAAAGACAAATCCCATAGTAAAAGTTCAGACGAAAGTCAGGTCATGATAAATTTTTTAGAATACAAAAAACAAAGTTTGTTTCACATAGTTCAAGAAGTGTACAACTTAAGTCTCAAGGTTACCGATGAAACAGTACGCATGATGTTTCTCGCTCGGGTTCAATCTATCGATAAAACCCGATCGGATTACATCGAAACTATCGATAAATTGTTAATTGAACAATTAAAAGATAATCCGCAGGTACAGCCGAGTTATAGTGTTTTTAATACATTTGATGAATTATACTGTTTCATAAAGCAAACGGAAACTACTCTGAGACAAGAACTCGACGATAAAAAGAAAAGTGATAATTTTAATATCAAATTACCCCCACTTAAACTCACAGGTTTCGATGGTACTTATGGTAAGTGGCCTATATTTTATGAAAATTTCTGTAGTGTGATACATACGAATACTCGTCTCACCAACGCCGAAAAGGTTCAATATTTGATAGGTTGCCTTTCGGGTAAGGCACTTACTGTTTGTTCAGGCATAGCTGCTACCGCACAAAATTACGATGTTATTTGGCAAGCCCTTCTGGCTAAATACCACGATACCAGGGTTCAGGCGTCGTGCTATTTAGAACAAATGTTACACCAGAAGCCAGGGCAATCGGCTGATCAGATCTTGGAGAACTTTTGTTCAGCTGAAGCAGCTCTGCAGCAGAAATTTAATTTAATTTTTTTTTTTCTCACAAATTTATCAGATTTCATAATAACTCATTTAGCATTAAGCAAGTTTGATAAACCTATGCTTGAATTGTTTGAACAATCTCATAGACATTTGAGTGTACCTACATATAGTGACGTCAAAACATTTTTGACAGAACAAAGCAAACTCCAAACGCTCCGCTCACCATCACATTCCCAAAAAGGTGATTATCGCGCTCAGCGGAGTTCAACCGCCTCTCATTTAAATAAACCTAAGTCATTTTTTACGCAAACCCGCCCTACTAATTTGAAATCAGTCGATACTTCTAACATAAAAAGTTGTATCGTATGTAACAATAATTCCGCTCACCCTTTGTTCAAATGTCAACATTTTATTCAAGAGACTGTTGAAACGCGAAATGAAATAGTTCGTAAACATTCCTTTTGTGTTAATTGTTTAGGTTTTCATCACGTGAGTGCTTGCAGATCTGTTAATAGGTGTTCGATTTGCAATCGGTCTCATCATAGTTTACTGTGTTATAAAAATAATTTGAACGCATCAAATTCAACAAGAAATCATGCTACCGGCAACGCATCGAGGCAGGCAAACGCGTCTACTGCGCCGTCCGAGCATTCCATGTCGACTCATGCGTCATCGGCAGATGATCCGTCCCGCTCGCACTCGCGGGAGGCGCGGTCACATAGTGGCAATATCGCGTCGTTATCGGCTGTGATCCCTCCGCCGCGTAATTCAAGCAGCGCGACCACGGTTTTGTTGCCGACTGCTTGTGTATATGCAAATTATAAATCGGATCGTATACGTTTGTTTTTGGACTCAGGGTCTATGAGTAACTTTATTACGAAGTCTTGTTGTGAGCGTTTGCACTTAACCATACTTAACGCTCCTTCTGTCATTAAAGGCATAGGTCAACTTGAAAGCCAATCTTATGGAATTACGCATTTCAAAATATATTCGCGATTTGATGCCCGCTGTTCTTATTCGGTTAGTGCACGGGTTATAGACACTATTACAGATTTTTTGCCTAACGTGGAAATTGATACAGCGGAATTAACCCATTTACAAAATTTACCTATGGCTGACGAACGATACTATACTCCGGGTGGTATAGATTGTTTGTTAGGTAATGAACTCTTCCCCATGATTTTAGGGTCGCAAAAAATTACATCCCCAACCTCATCAGTAATCGCGATAGAAACCACGCTCGGATACGTCGCAATGGGAAAGGCGCATGCTTTACCTTATTCGCTAGTGGCAAACAAGCATCCCCGCGATCGCATGTCTCATTCCTCCGTGTCCGACAAGGCCTTCTTATGTCACACTCAAGATGTGTCTCTCGAACAATTAACGCAACGCTTTTGGGAGATAGAACAGGTGCCAGATAAGAAGCACATTAGCACGGACGACGCAGCATGTGAAAAGCTGTTCTCGTCTATGTACTCACGCGACGATACCGGTAGATATACGGTTAGTCTTCCCTTTAAATACCCTCCCAGTGAGCTAGGGCATTCGTACACAATCGCCAAACGCAGGTTTTTAAATTTAGAAAAAAAGTTAGACGCTTCTAACTTACGCAACGATTATAACGCCATTATTCAAACATATATTGATCAAGGTTATCTCACTAAAGTGTCAAATAGCTTTCTAGACTCTCAAGTTTATTATATGCCGCATCGGGCCGTTTATCGCCCTGACAAAGAAACCTCTAAAACGCGTGTGGTCTTAGACGCTGGGTGTAAAACCACGTCAGGTAAATCGCTTAACGATTTGCTTTATACGGGACCAATATTACAGAACAATATCTTTCATTTGCTTCTCAATTTGCGTATGTACCCGGTTGCTGTAACCGCGGACATAGAAAAAATGTATTTTCAAGTGAAACTTACTCAAGATCATCATACATATCAAAGAATATTATTTAGGTTCGATTCCAATTCTCCTATTGAAAGCTATCATTTCAACCGCGTTTGTTTTGGCGTCTCCAGCTCACCCTTCCTGGCAATGCGAGTCGTAAACCAGCTCGCGTCAGACTGTCGCGCTTTATATCCTCTGGCGGCTTACGAAGCTGACAATCACATGTATGTTGACGACTACGTTAGTTCCATAGAGAATGTAGATTTAGCTGAAGACACCTATAGGGAAATGGTCGCTATGTTTAAATCTGGAGGTTTTAACTTAACTAAGTGGATCTCTAATGACAATACCCTATTGTCACGTATCCCGTCAATTCATAAGAGCTGTCTCGCTGTCAAGTTTGATGAGGATCCTCATGTTGACACTAAGATCGTGGGTATGCAATGGCAACCTAACGATGACACCTTTAACTTTAAAATAGTGATCGACATGCCTTTAACATGCACTAAACGCTCGATCCTTTCCGTAACCGCGCGCTTGTTCGATCCGCTTGGAATCATCAGTCCAGTGGTCGCATACATGAAGTTGCTTATACAAGAATGTTGGAAATTACAACTGGACTGGGACGAGACGGTCCCGGGTTGCATTCTGTCTAAATGGAAACACTTTCATAGGGAGTTGTCGCGTTTATCTGAAATAAAAATACCGAGACATATAGGTTTAACATCCGCTCGTCGAATTACTCTAATAGGCTTCTCGGATGCCAGCCAGCAATGTTATGGTGCTGTTATCTATGTACGAATAGAAACGGCTGAGAGCGGAAACGCTCTTAATGTGAATCTACTGACCGCTAAATCCAAAGTGTCAGATTCTAATAAAACGCTAGCGCGTTTAGAACTCTGCGCGGCGGTCTTACTCGCAAAATTAATTAATTCTGTGCGCACTGTTTTTAATAAGCGGTGTCAAATAAACAATATATTCGCATTCTCTGATTCTACGGTAACCCTTACCTGGATTCACTCTCCCGCTCATAAGTTTCAAACTTTTGTAGCTAATCGCATCGCTCAGGTAAATGAATATCTGCCTGCTTCCCATTGGTATCACGTTCGTGGGGTTGAAAATCCCGCCGATATAGTCTCGCGCCCTGTGACACCTAAAGGGTTAATAAATAACTATCTTTGGTTTCACGGGCCGAAATGGCTGTCCGCACCTATAAATGCATGGCCTGTGAAGGAATATAAAATCAATCATAACGAGAAGACAGAATTACCGGAAATTAAAATAGCTTCTCTCCATGCACATACCATACCTGTCTCCGATCACGTTCACATGATAGACGAACTTGCCGAGCGTTGCTCGAGTTGGGTAAAATTTATTCGTTCACTGGTTTATGTATTACGTTTCACAAGGATTCTCAAATCCCGCGGTATACTTTCTGTATACGATTTAGAATACGCAGAATATTATGCGGTCCGCTTCGATCAGTCTAAGTATTTTCAGGTAGAATTACAAGCACTTAAGGCTACTAAAATTTGTCCAAATCAGGCTATTTTAAAACTCAACCCTTTTCTTGACGAACAAGGGTTAATTAGAGTAGGTGGTCGACTTACTCATTCTCAACTAAATTACAATACAAAATATCCAATACTGCTATCACCTAAAGGACGTATAGTGTCGCTCTTAGTAGACCACTATCACACCGACAATTTACACACCGGTCCTGGACTAGTGTTAGCATTGACTCGCCAAAAGTATTGGATTCTTTCTGCACGAAATTTGATTCGCCAACGAGTACATAAATGTAATTTATGTTTTAAAGCTAGGCCTCGTTCTACAACTCCACCTATGGGTGATCTTCCATCCATTAGAGTTTCACAAGTAAAGTCGTTTGTGCATACCGCAGTTGATTACGCGGGACCCTTTTACGTAACTCACATAAGGCGTCGTGGAGTAAAAAGTCATAAAGCGTATATTTGCTTGTTCGTCTGTCTCACAACAAAGGCGCTCCATTTAGAGTTAGTAAGTGATCTTAGTACAGATTTATTTCTCGCTGCCTTTAAACGTTTTATCTCACGCAGGGGTCCTGTTTCAGTGTTGTACAGCGATGGAGGCACTAATTTCATAGGTGCGAAACGAAAATTGAACGAAATTTACACGCTTATACAGTCCACTAATTATAAAAATGATCTGAATAAATATCTAACTCAACATAAGATTCAGTTTCAGCACAGCCCACCTTTCGGGCCCAATTTTAATTCGTTGCCTGAAATTAATGTCAAATGTGTTAAGTCTCATTTATTTAAAGCTATCGGGAGTCAAATACTCACCTATGAAGAATTCAGTACAATATTGGTGCAAATTGAAGGCATTTTGAATATGCCGTCCAAACCTGTGACGATAGGAACTGTAGTTGTTGTTAAGGATGACAATACGCATCCTTTATCGTGGCCACTCGCGGTTGTATCAGAGGTGTTTCCCGGGAAGGATGGTGTAATTAGAGTCGTCAGAATTAAGACTTCTTCTGGTGAATACATTCGTCCTGTAACTCGGCTTTGCCCGTTACCCACGCAATAACTCCTACGCTTTTGAATTATTTTTTAGTTCATAAGTTTTCATTCCTTTTATTTTTTATTTTGTTTATTCAATGTAGAGGAAGAATCCTCTAAGCCCCCCGAAGTTGGATGCGCCAGTACCGACGCATACATATTTTTTAGTTTATGTATTTAATGGTATTTATTATAATTATTATATGTCAACACTCACGCACTAAACGCATCTTACTTTTATGTATTGTCTATGGCAACACTATCCCGCCCGCTTCCTACATTCACATTCCGCCATAGCTATTGGAAGATACGCACGCACCCGTCTCTTAACGCTCCGCTCCGCTATCGGCCGCTGTGATTACCCATCATATCGCGCTACATCGCTTATCATCAGCCACAGTCTCGAGAGTTACGGTTATAACTCCTGTGTGCATATTTCGCGGTCGTGAATCAAGACCCCGAACGCAAAGCTGGGAGCAGCGCCTACCTACCAACAAGAGTTCAAGGTAAGTGCAATTCCAAAGAGGATTCGTTTTGTACCCATAAAAATTGTAACAGCTATTTATATTGCGGCATTCGGCCATCAAATATCAATCATGATTTGTACACGGTCTGATATGATTGCAGCTTTCTGAGTTTCTCTTTGTTTAATGGCTACGAAACCGGAGATCGTGGGTTCAATCCCTACTTAGGACAAATTTCTTTGTGTGATGAGCACATTAAATTGTTAGATATTGATATCTAAAATAGGGCGGTATTTAAAATTTGTACTAAAAATTTAATAGTTTACTTTGTGTTTAGATGTCATAGCACAAGCTATTAATAGCCTAATTTGGGCTAAACGTCGCTGTGTATAAATGATCCATTACATTTATTAACTTATTCTAACGAACTTTTGCTGTCCAAATCTGTCGAAAGTATGAGATTCTCAACCATGCTTTTTATCTAAAAAAGGCTAGGCACGAGTACAAAGTTATGTTTCGGCGTATTTATATAAGAAGTTAGAAAGGGCATGTTTTGGTTGGTAACCGAGCTGCTTGTGTTGAAAACAAACATTTAACCCAAATTCATAAGCTTCTAAGGAGAGTTGGAGGAAATTGGTCTTTAACATCACGAAAGATTGGATATTAGAGATATCTAAAGCCCTTTATGATAAGATTTATGATATTTTATATCGTATCTTTACGATGGCTGGGAAAGTAAAACTCGTTGAGGCAGATTTACAACATTGCTGCATTCTTATAACATAAAAAAATAAAATGCAAACTCTCTGCTTGAATTATGAGGTGATGTTCAGAGCCCATTTTATTTGATTGTTAGACCTGTGTATTTATTTAGCCCATTTAGATTGATTGCTAAACCTAGTTGAGTATTTATTTATACTACTACGATGGCAGACAAGCTTACGGTTTACCTGATGGTTAGTTGGTTACTGAAGCCTTTGGACGTTCGCAAGACGAGAGGCGATACGTACGCACTGCGGACTCAGGCGCAGGTTGTGACTACACGCCGATAAAATTTTTAGGCCTTCATAAGGCCTTCAATTTGGCTTAACGGCTGTCATATTACTGACAACCGGAACCAATATGTCTTCTGAAGCACAAGGCCTATCTTACTACTAATAATTCTATCATACTAATATTATAAATGTGAAAGTTTGTGAAGATGTTTGGATGTTTAGAAGTTTGGATGTTTGTTACTCAATCACGCTGTAACGGCCGAGCAGATTGGACTGAAATTTGGTACAGAGATAGCTTATAGTTCGGAATAATACATAGACTTTTTCATCCCGCGAATATGTTCCCACGGGAAGCGGGAACGGGTACCGAATTTCACGCGGGTAAAGCTGCGAGCATCATCAAGTCAATAATATTTAAATTCGTCTCGTCACATGCCTCGCTTGGTATAATAAAGGTATTTGTATGGTATATTATTGTTTACCTTTATCAAAACATTATTAAACCATGCAGACAGAAATGTCTTTCATATCATACTAGCTGACCCGCGCAACTTCGTTTGCGTGATAAATGAAGAACCGCTCGACCGATTTTGTGCAAACTTCATATAAACCATCTACTAAATAGTCCGAACAAAGCCTAAACATTTGGTTTGGATAGGTGAGCCCGTTCTTGAGTTATAAAATTACAACGAAAAGTGGCATTGATTTTTATATATATAGATTGTTCAGATTTGCTTTGTACTAAATATAGGACACGATTGTGGTCATACGTCGTATGTGAACAATGCTGATACTCGAGGCGTATTGACCCACAATCGGACACTAGCTCACAACGGCGAAGGTGAAACCCTGCACTCGAAGAGGCCAATCAATGTTACGAACTAAGCTAGGTATATTCCTGCCGCATGAACTGAGATAGTGATTTATGGTAACTTTGATGTTGTGGTGCTGTAAATTGTGAAGTTCCGCAATAGGTACTGCTGTAAATGTTTCTTGAATTAAGTTCAGTAAATATATGGGCAATACTTGTTATAAAATCGATGTTAGGTTAGGTTAGTTATATGTCGTTGGTTAGCTTTAGCTTTTCCATAGGTAGGGGAAAACCGGGAGACTTGCTCATGTAGAGTGTTGGACTATCTTCCGAAATATTATTAAGTCTGTAGTACCTACCTATATCATTTATATCCTTGATTGTTGGAAGTTGTTGTTATACATTATGCACTTTTTGCTAAAACACTTGTACCTACTTTATTCCACAACTTCAATATTGCAAATCAATATAACCTGACCGGTTTTGTTTTACGGCATTTTCAAAGGTTATATTAATCTGCTATTTATTAAAGTTGTACAATAAAGTACCTATTTCAGCAAAAAGTGCATACGTATTACTTTGTACTATAATATATTTCGAAATTGACGGTATTGTCTGGCTTTGAAGACATTGAAATGTGTTTTTTTGAAGCAGATTTTCTTTTGCTCAATGCTCGGTAACCCAAGCGCAGGGTTTTTTTTTCTTATTATATAATGTAACATCTTGACAAGGATTTTTAAACACTGCCACATAGGATCCCCGTGCTCCCAGCTAAATACATGCCTGACTACTTTTGGGCCCTCTCTTTAAAATAGATAGAAGAGGGGCTTATGGCGAGACTTTGTGTCTGTAGCACAGATTACTAAATAGTTACTACGTGGTCTGTAGTCTGTGACTCTGTAGCATTAAATTACGTCACTAGGTCGCGTGAATCATCTGTTCAAAGTTTGAAATAAAACAAAAATGACAACGTCAATCAGATCGAACTTTCACTTTCACAATAAACGTTAGAGGGGCAGTCGGGTGAGACCGTCTTACGGCTTCTTGTTCAATCTGCAAATACGACATTTCCAATTCTTTCATGTTATCTTCAGTAAAGGGCGTGGTTAGACGTCCTTTCTTATGTTCACCTTCCGAAATATCTATCTTTGGAAATTTACCAGGAAATTTACCAATTTTCGCCAATTTGGCAATTTTAAATGAGGCAACGGCGACCTATTTTGTATTAAAACCTTCTTGGTACAAATAAATATAATTTACTGCCAGTAATTTTCTTTAGAGTTGTAATGATACTGTAAAACGAGCAAAGTTTCCAAGAACACCGCTCTAACAAAATTCGTACGAATGTTGCCTGAATTAGCTGTTTTTGTGCTACATTTCAGTTGTCATGGTTTCATTTCAGGTGCTCTCATTATCGTAAAGACCGAGGTCTTTAAATATGAAGCGCTTGTGCTAGGATATCACTTGAAATAGCTTTATGTTTCATTGTTTATTAATTACGTACATAAAACATAAACATATGATCACGCCTTCTATCGCCGAAGGGGTAGGCAGAGACACATTGTATGGCCGAATTTCACCTTTTAGATTTTTGTCCCACGGTGGTGAGCCGTATAATATTGCCGTGTTGATATGGACAGCCGCAGGCTGTAAATGCCCGATGTCGAAATTTTTCAAGCCGCCCATAATGGCTTTTTTTTTCGTGTTGGAAAATCCTCATGGATGGTATGCCGGACTCCTACTGACTAAAAAACCTCACGTTACGCCCAACAGCCGATTGTTGGAAGTCCCGGGTAAACCCTCGGAAGGATGTCCCAGGACTCCCAACAGACCCTCAGCCGACTCGGGTGGGAGAGTTCTCTCCCGTTTCCGCCCCACCGTCTCCTTTACGAGCATGACCTGCTCGCAGAAAGAGGCGGCACAGTCACCCATTTATAACCGGCCATAGTAAATGTTGGTTACTCTTACTACAGTGATCGTTTACAGAACACTGAGTCCGCGGGGCCACGAGCGCTTCAAATCAATTACAAACAAACAAATTTCTCCTCCATAATAGATTGCAATTTACAATAGAAATTTACTTCGAAATAGATGAAAAGTTCTGAGAAAGTCATATCAATCAATGTAAGAAATGAAGAATTACATACAAGTCAATGATGTTATAGTAAAAAAGAGGTAGATATCGCATTACCGCTCAAAAACTGTTGCGGACAAAGTCACACAATTGTTATAATTCCATTTAGTCGGCTAATAGCTGCGAGCGAAACAAGTCGTGTTGTGGTTGGCTGCTGTGTGCAAAACGACACAGATAGCTATCCCTCTCTGTTTTAAATGTTTTGTATTCTCTATCGCATTCATAGATGAAATCTATTAGGTACCGATAGGTAAGCACGTGAAATTATAACTCAACAATAACTGAATGCTGTTTTGTATGAAGGTAGCATATCTTTACTTAAATATCATTGATACAAGTTAAATCCTGTATATTATATTTATTTATAGTAGAGCAATTCCTTTAGAAACACACGAGACGAAAACATGATCGTAACATCATAAAACTTGGTATAGAAATCGAATTACATTTATAACCTCATAAACGCTGCGAAAATATCAAGGTTGTTAGTTAAGCTATACCTGCGTTGTAAGTGGCACGAGATGTTATTATAGGGCGGGCGCGTTAGGCGGAGGCCTCGTGCGTGACGGATCACCGGAGATGAAATCAAATATTGTGCTCCCATCGGAACCCGGCACATAAACATATATGATTACTAGATGATGCTTGCGGCTTCGCCCACGAGAAATTCGGTACCCGTTCCCGTTTTCTGTGGGAATATATTCCCGGGCTGAAAAGACGCCTATGTGTTATTCCAGATTATAAGCTATCTCTGTACCAAATTTCAGCCCGATTCATTCAGCGGTTTGAGCGTGAAAGAGTAACAAAAATCCACACAAACACACTCACAAACTTACGCATTTATAATATTAGTAAGATTTGCTACACGCCACAAAATGAACAATACAGTACTTTTTTACCGACTTCGTTTCGTATTAAAATTCTTCGTTCCCCTGATGATTTGAGCTGCGAATACTTGTCTCCATCGTCTTTGAATTCCCAGTTTATATAATGTTTATTATCGTGGCAAACATACGCAGACATGTTTACAAATATGTTTGCAATTCCCTTTATTTTACATACAAAGCGTTAATAATGCAGCACGCAACAGAATTACAATATTGAAATAGGTACAAATTTCATTTCAATAAGTGACATTACTTCAAAAATTCTCATTAAAGTTTCAGAGGTATGCAACATGAACAAATAAAGTTTACCACCGAGAGTAGTAAAGTTGCATTTAACAATTTAAAGTTGGTCTAGGCGGATGAGTTTGAACGGAGGTGAGAAAATGTGGGAGGGAGAACAGCGATGGTTAAAGGGGTGGTCCGGCAGCAGTTTGGCCAGCGATCCTAGCACTGACAAAGTTGCAGAAACAAGAAGTATAAGTAACTTAACCTGCGGTCCAACTGCTGTTAAACCTCTCATAATTGAATACTCGGATTTGATTTAGTTTAATTTATTATGAGCTAGTTGTAGTGAATTAATTTACTATATCTTCTATCAATCTAACTAGTTCAATATTATAAATGGGAAAGTTTTTGAAGATATTTGTTACTCAATCACGGCCTAACGTCTGAAGATCGTCTGAAATTTGGCACAGGGATAGATTATATTCCGGAATAATACATAATTCCGGGAATATGTTCTTATGGGAATCGGGAACCGAATTTGAAAGGCAAAGCCGCGAGCATTATCTAGTAATCACTGATGGAAAACTCATGTCTGTACTTTTTTTCACACCTACCCTCTGCTACACATACTCGCTATCGAAAATTCGGTTGAGACCGCCTGATCTCGTATCTGTGAATAATTTGTCTGTGTGCGTAGCCTCAGTGAATTTGGTATGTAGGTTTTCATCTGTACTATCTCTAATTTGTGCTATTATTAGCTCAGTCACTAAATACTCAATTTATTTAAACATACTCATCTATTGAGCATGGGTATCTCACATCAGTCAGAAAGTTACTGGCGTACTCAGAGCCCTTTATAATCCGAAGAACTTTCTACATATAAGTACGATTACAAAAAGCCACCCTGGCTTTAAAGTTATTCTTCCAACAAATTGACTATGATAATAATGAGATGTGAGTCACATTGAGCTGTAAGCATACCTTGGTAATTTCAAAAAAATATGATCATTTGTCATTCCGTTTACAATTATTGGTTGCTAAATTCATCTTCGCCACACTACTCATTTACCGGTTATTATACGAGTGAAAACCATACATGGATGCTATGCCGGACACCTACCGACTAAAAACACACGATGCCTACAACTGTCTACGGCCAGGAGTTCCGGGTAAGCCCTCGTAAGGAAGTAAGTATTGAGGGCGTTCATGACGCAAAGAGCATTTCTGAGTTTACAGGTCCGCGTGTATGAAAGCTCCTCAAGGGGCTTTGAGCTGTGATGTTCTTTTTTATTTAGTGACAAAATTAGAGCAGGTGATCCCAGGGTAATGGAATAATGCCCAAAGGTTATTTACCAGTATTTGTAACCTTTTCAACTGTCGCTGTACTAGACTGGTAGATTATGTATTTCAAATAAAATCCCTCGCCATAAAGTTTAAATAAATAACATTTATAAAGGTTAGCTCAATGGAATACATTTTAGGTTTCTCAGTGAAATATTCATAAAGGTACTAAAATATTAATAAAATATCGTTTTCTCTTCTAATCCAAGTAAGACAATGCTAAAATCACTAATTAATGGTAACCACATCAAAGGAACAGGGTGTACCTATTCATCAGGGACGCGTCTGCGAACTTCGACTTGGGGCGACAAGACAGATAGTGAGGCGGCCGGTATGTTGTATTGTTAACCAACTTGTGTAATATACTGTTTACATATACATAACAAATATATTCTGTTATCGCTATACTATATTAAGGTTCGTGTGTTATTAATTTCTATGTTTAGTATTGGAATGAATGAATAAGACTTTTATCTTTTATTGAGATACTAGCAAACGTCACGCGGTTTCACCCGCGTAGTTCCCGTTCCCGTGGGAATACGGGAATGAAATATAGCCTATGTTTACCGCAAAGAGTGTAGCTTCCCAAAAGTGAAAGAATTTTTCAAATCGGTCCAGTAGTTCCGGAGCCTATTCGTTACAAACAAACAAACAAACAAACAACAAATCTTTCCTCTTTATAATATTAGTATAGATTACCGTCTGTCGATATCATGGTGGTTTAAATGGTTGACTAGCTTATGTTTACATGATGTAGTGGTGTTAAAAAGTAACATTTACCTTTGAAAATGCCGGATGGCGAAACCGGTCAGGTGTAAAGTAAATAAATGTTGTGGAACAGTACAAGTGGTGTTATTCAGTATGTGCAGCGAGTTCCAGTCAGTATCATCAATCAAGACCATAAATAAGTTTCACTAGCTGTTATTGAACCTAGTCGGCTATTTAGACAGAGAGCTAAATCTGCAACCTCTTGACAAATAGTCATGTTGAAGTGAAAGAAATTTCTGTACCTACTTACCTGTCTGGCCTACATGGTAAGGCATAATATCACCCTCCCAATGATAACACAAGATCATGCTGATAGGATATATTGATCTCTTTTTGAAAATACTAGCGTTCAGTATTCACCTAATCGTATTTCAAGGAGCTGTGAATGAAAAAAAATACTGAGTCTATCTAAAAGATACAACAATATTTTGAAAATAAGAAATATATACCGATGCGACCCTCTTCAAACGAGTTATAAAACATTGTTTTACGAAAAGTTATAAATAAAGGCTAATATAAATATCAATGAGGATCGAGCGAACTTTCTTACCGATAAGTAATTTTACTAAGCTCAAGAAAAACGAGGGATTATATTAAACAGCATTTTCGTAATAGAATCTGCTTTACGTTGAAAATTGTGTTTCTTTTTAATAAATGTCTATTGTCTTTTCACAAGGATAAAGTAGAGAAGAAATATGTACTGAAAAAAATGGCATCGTCTGTTTATTACGTACAATATTCGTTTTTTTTTTTCAAGACATCTAGATTTTAACACAGTGTATCTAAAGGTCATGCATTGTGTCAAAGTTTAGCCGTATTTTATAAGCAAAAGCATAACATTTGCTAACATAGAGCAACGCGAACTCTGTAAAGGCGCGCGATGCTCTGTGTTTGCTAATGAGTAACCAAGATTTGTCAAAAACGAGATAAGAGGAGCTTGGGCCTCGACTTATGGGTCTTTATAGCGCATGCCTCGAAAAAGGCCAGTTTCCCAAGGTCTGGAAGACAGGGAAACTGGTCTTGATTCGAAAGGCGGGGCGGCCGGCAAATTCCCCATCAGGGTACCGGCCGATCGTGTTGCTCGACGAGGTGTGCAAGCTCTTTGAGCGCATTATTGCACAACGCCTCGTCGGGCACCTCACACGCGTGGGGCCTGATCTGGCGGATAGCCAGTTTGGCTTCCGTCAGGGACGCTCCACCGTGGACGCGATCATGCTCATTAGAGGCCTGACGGAGGAAGCAGTCTCACAGGGTGAGGTGGTGGTGGCGGTGTCTCTCGACATCGCTAACGCATTCAACACCTTGCCCTGGAACTGCGTCAGGGAGGCGCTTATCTATCATGGAGTGCCTCCCTACCTCCGTCGAATTGTCGGGGCTTATCTCTCCGAGAGAGCCATAACTTACCCGAGCTGGCTAGGGCCGGGTCGGCGAGATGTGTCGTGCGGTGTTCCACAGGGATCGGTTTTAGGGCCGCTCCTGTGGAACATCGGTTACGACTGGGTGCTGCGTGGTCCGTTGCTCAGAGGGGTCGGCGTAACATGTTACGCCGACGACACCCTCGTTACGGCGCGGGGAGCAACGCACCGTGCCGCAGCACTTAAGGCCACGGCAGGGGTTGCTCAGGTCGTGGGTCGGATTCGGCGGCTGGGTCTTGAGGTCGCCCTTCACAAATCCGAGGCTCTGTGCTTCCACGGACCTCGGATGGGGCCACCTGCGGGATCCAGCCTACAGGTGGGGGGCGTCAGCATCGGCATCGAGCCCTCGATGAAGTATCTGGGGCTCGTACTCGATGGCCGGTGGAACTTCGGACATCATTTCCGAAGTTTGGTCCCAAAACTGAGGGGAGCATCGGCCGCACTCGCGCGGCTGATGCCCAACATCAGGGCACCCAACGCTCCCTACAGGAGGCTGTACCTTGGTATCGTGCGAAGCATGGCCCTGTACGGGGCTCCCGTATGGGCGGAGACCCTGACGGCCAGCAATGAGGCTAGACTGATGAGCCCGCAGAGAGTGATGGCCGTCAGGGTGATAAGAGGATACCGCACGATCTCCGGTGAGGCGGCATGTCTCCTAGCCGGGACCCCTCCATGGGACCTGGAAGCGAGAGCCCTTGCGTCACTGTTCAGATGGCGCAAGGAGGCGCTGGAGCGGGGCCAAAGGCCTGCGTCTCGAGAAATCGAGGCCCAGCGGACCCTGCTCCACCAGGAAACCCTGGAGACATGGAAGATGCGACTTGAGCAACCAAAGGGGGGATTCGCCACAATCGCGGCCGTCAGACCGGTAATGGACGAGTGGCTGGAGAGAAGACACGGTGCTCTCTCCTACCGGTTGACACAGATGCTTGCCGGGCACGGTAGCTTCGGTAGGTATCTGTGGCGAAAACACCGGGAAACCACGGCCGAATGTCAGCACTGCGAGGACCGCAGCGATGACACGGCGCTCCACACGCTGGTGGAGTGCACGGCGTGGGCACAACAGCGACAGGTCCTCGTAGTGGGTCTGGGCGTGGACACTCTCTCGCTTGAGGCCATGGTGCGAGCCATGCTCTCCAGCGGGAGTAAGTGGGACTGCGCCGCCTCTTTCTGCGAGCAGGTCATGCTCGCGAAGGAGGCGGCGGGCCGGGTGCGGGAGAGAACTCTCCCACCCGATTTCCGCAGTCGGCGCCCTGGGCGCCGCCGACGTGTCTTCGCTGAGGACTATCGGCCTCCATGACCGGGGGTCTGAGGACGGTGAGAGGGCCGCTCACCGTCCTTACAGAAGCAGGCCCATGACGGCAGCGTGACGTGAGCACTCACGCACGCCCCCCCTTAGAAGCGGGGTCACACCCGAAACCCCCCATAGACGCGGGATTGCACCCGAACCACCCCCTGGGCGAGGCCGCATTGGCGGCCGTAGGTCTGTTGGGAGTCACGGGACATCCTTCCTGAGGGCTTACCCGGGGCTCTCAACCATAGGCTGTTGGGCGTTACGTGAGGTTTTTTAGTCGGTAAGAGTCCGGCATAGCATCCTACGAGGATTTTCCCTCACGTTAAAAAAAAAAAAAAAAAAAAGCCTGCAGGATATCGGTTATTGGACATAATGCTTGTGTAGGGTTTGAACTACTTTCTGTGTAAATAATATAGAAAATAAACCGGCCAAGTGTGAGTTGGACTCGCCCATGAAGGGTTTCGTAGCAGCTAGTAACATAATATAAAAGTTCTTATAGTTCGTTGTAACTTTGATTGATGTTTTAACACGTTCGCAGTTGTAGTGATTTTTCTAACCAAAAATTGCGGTTTATGACGTATTAAAAAAAAGTACCAGCTCTATCTCGTTCAAACTAATTTTCGTTGGTAGTTTTTATGGCAATGTACATCATAATATATTTTTTTTAGATTTATCATTCTCTTAGTTTAGAAGTTAGAGGGAGGGGGGGGGGGGGGACACATTTTTCAACTTTGGAAGTGTCGCTTGGGCAAACTATTCATTTTAGAAAAAAATGATGTTAGGAACCTCAATAGCATTTTTGCAGACCTATCTATAGATACCACACATGTATGGGTTTGATGAAAAAAAAAATTGAGTTCCAGTTCTTCTATAGATACCACACCACCACACACGTATGGGTTTGATGAAAAAAAAAATTTGAGTTCCAGTTCTGAGTATAGGGAACCCCCAAAATTTACAACTTTTTTCTAGTTTTATATAAGAATCTTAATGCGGTTTACAGAATACGTCTAGTTACCAAGTTTCAATATCATAGGCCTTATAGTTTCGGAGAAAAATGGCTGTAACACACGGACGGACAGACAGACAGACAGATATGACGAATCTATAAGGGTTCCGTTTTTGCCATTTGGCTACGAAACCCTAAAAACCGGTGAATGTTGAGGAAGATAGGTTTCATAGTAATTACAGAAGAAAAATTTAAAAGTAATATTTCACTCTGGTTCCGGAGTTTGAACCTTTACAAACATAGTGCGGTGCTTATAGTAACAGAAAAACTATAATAGTTACATGGTTAGTCGTACCGGATCCTCCATGCAAGTTCAGGCATGTATGCGGTATTTTTCATTCTAACCGTAACCTACAAACTTTAAAACATAAAATACGAGGAATTCCACATTTCTTAACATTATAGGTGTACTTTTATGAATTGACATGCCGTAAACAGAAAATGTCCTTATAACAGACTTAATGATCAGGCTATTAAATTCACAATAACGGTATAAAGCGAGGTGAAACATTTTTTACCCGTTGTAAAAGCATGAATTACTGCAAGGAATGAGGGAGCTTTTTGTGACCTGATAATAAGTCGTAAATTTTATTTTTTACAACCTGTTTCTTTGTACCTACTACCTGAATAATAACATCAACTTTATCAGAGGGTGAAAAGAGTCAGATGCCTTTAGACTGGCTTTAAAAATATTAAAATAAGTAATTGCTCTATCAGGCTTGCACCTGACGCTCGCCCAAACGTACCCTAACCACCCTCCTCGCCGCCACGCCCTTAAGTGCTTTGTGATAAGGGCAATCGTAAGACTTTTTTTTCTACACATATATATTTGAATTTACTGGTACTGAGGACGGAATATATCAAATGATAGAACAATAAATGAGCTCTATTTAAAAAAATAAACAATTATTACATACATTGGTATACCTATTTGTTAAAATATTGTTTGTAAGTAAACAACAGTTAGCGATTATGAGGGTCTTTTTACAGAGGAACAATAACATGTATGACTGGCAAAATGTAAGCAAAGTGTACATCATAATGAACAGCAGATAGATAAGTATTTTAAAATGGATGCAAATGTTTATGGGTATGTAACTAAAACGGATTTCTGATTTTTCAGAAATACACCCTACTGAAATAGGCGAACTTGGATCTGATCTAAAAACTTTATGAAAAACTACACAATACCCCCACTATGAGAACTGGGAAATCATTCTACTAGATACAAAGCACATCCTCAAAAACTGAGACCATTTTTACATTCTTAATAAGTTTTAAGTGTATGAAGACATTTTCTGCACGCTAATAACCTGAATGCATTCCTCTCCACGTTATGAGCATTTAAAAAGTTATTCTCCTTTCACTTATAGTACGAGAGCCCACGACCAAAATTTTTGTCTCATAGCAATACAGCCAAAACCGCATCAAATCGATAGATACGATTATCCTGAACTCAAAAATACCAATATCAGACATTTTCCGCGTAGCGTTTGATCTGACCGAATTTTCAAAATTGTCAAAGAATTTTACCGAACTGCATCATAGCAATATGTCTGATTTGCAGACTGTAGTTGAATGATAGTTCTGAGATACCGGAAACATATTTTTCAGACGTTAGTGGTGTAGCGCAAACCCGTAAAATTACTTAAAAAAATTAAAAATGAGACAAAAAAAATGTCTCATAGCAATACGTCTGAAAATCTTTTTTATTAGTAAATTTGGTTATTTGATGCGAATAAAACAATTTTCAGACGGAAATGTGAACGCATTAAATTTTGAGACCGTTTTGAAAATGTTAACAAATTTTACCGATCGGTATCATAGCTATATGTCTGAAAATTGTTGGACATGATAAAATAAGTTGTCCACATGTGCAAAAAATTATATCAGACAAATTAAGTGTAGCACCTTCTCTATCAGACAACTTTTCGATACTCAGATATCATTTAAAAATCGTATTGAGGCATCTTGAATTCTCTGTTACAAACCAATGAATACGTTGCGACCCTGAATTTATTAGATGATAATTAACAAAGAATTTACCCGAAACCGTAACAAAAAGCACACTTGAGTAACTTTTACAAAAGATATAGGTAATGACATCTGTCATCTGTCAAAGTACATATAATAGACAAGGGAGATTCTTGAATATCTATGAAGGCTGTAAATTAAAAAAAAAACATTTAACAGAGGCGTCGGCCAGGCGACTCCGAAACGTTATTTTCGTTTTTGGGAGTATATGCTACACTTAAAGTGTCTGAAAACAGGTTTTTGGTAATCATGGCAGCAATACGAAAAGTATAAAAAAAAATTATCCGTATTGCTATGATACAGGTAGGCTAAATTTGTTGACATTTTCAAAAATGCGCTCAGGCTATGTGCTACGCGCAAAATGTCTGAAAACAAACTTTTTCGTAATATAATTATAAAATCTAAGTACATTTTCACTATCAGACGTATTGCTATAATACCGACTGCCTTTTTTTTTTGACACAGCAGCAATGGCCTCCCACGCAGTTGCTACACTTTCGACCGTTACTACACACCTAGTCGGGTTCAGAATCATACAATCTAACGATTTTATAGGGTTTTTGCCGTATTGCTATGAGACATGGTTTTGGTCGTGGGCTCTCGTACTATTACTAGCAGTGGCACATCATTAGCCAATTACGATAAGTGCTAAATCTCGTAACAAAGAATGTCTTGAGAAAATATGTGCTCTATAAGGACAATATGAATGAGTCGTTAAGAAAACAAATAGGCAATGTTGATTAAGAAAACAACACTCTTATATGGTCCAATTAAATAGATTAAATGAAAATGAGATAGGTATTTACGCCTATTAATACGTGGAGCTGAAAGTTTTGTAGCACTTTTCAAGAAAATTGTTCAAATAGATAAACGTGAAATTTGAATTCGTACAGAAATTTTTTCAAGGTGAAAAAGTGCATGAGAATTCCATTCTAAATCAGGTGAGTCATTTTGAGAAGCCTTACACACGGGTCAAATAGAATATTACCTACTATTTGAAGCAAGTTAAAAAATAAAATGTTTCGTACAGTGTACCTACTATATCCATACCGAATCTTTTTAGTATTCCATCACGGATTTACAAATTGAACTTGATAATATTGTCGCCGCCAGAGAAGATTTCGAACTACAAGTCTTTTCCAAATATCGATTCGTAATATTTCGTAAACCGCATAGAATTTGAATATATTTCTTGGAATCTCCTTGACAGCCCGGGTGACTACATTCATTCATATGCAACACCATCGATCAAACTGATGTTTGACTGTCCTTAATGGTATGAAAATAAAATATTGGAACGTAAAAGATGCCGCGAAAACGACGTGTTAATATTAGTAACGTAAATACTTACTCAGCTCCATTTTTTCCTCCCCTGTGCAGCATGCCCGCGCGTGCCATCTCACGCCCAAGGCCTGCAAAAAATGTACAATCCATTAACGTCAATCCTTCACGAGCCTATTCCGAGTATTTACGCTCACTAAATACAGTTTAGGCCTCGTCTTAATTTATTATTAGTCGGATGATACACCAAATTATGCGAACCGTCCGTTTTTGCAACTTAATTTTTGTCTACATAAATAATGTAATTTATTCCTTCGAAACGAGGAGTAAAATTGTGGGTTTTCTACGCGGTTATCTTTTGAATATTGTCTCAATTTTTCTTTAATATTTTTCTGCTTTGTTTCCCTCCTGAAGTAACTGATATTTATCTTGAATGTACCTAAATATCTGATAAGAGATTTAAGTAAGTATTCAATATATTTCAAATATCTTTTATACTTGGATGGAAAAGATGCTGAAATTAAGAGAAAATAAATCATGCAAGGAATTTTAAAGATTTGTTGTGTTAAATTAAATGGCGACTAAAGTGTTAAGGCAGAGGCTTTCTTCATAAATATTACAGTACCTGTCATAAAGTCAAGTCCATAAGCGACTTTTGTGGATTTGGATTCTATGGACAACCGCTCTACTATACAAAACTTATAGAAAGATTTGATTGTTTGTTTGTTTGCATCGATTAGCCTCTTAAACTACTGAACCGATTCGAAAATTCTATCACTACTGAAAATGTACACTATTCCCGATGAACATAAGCTATATTTTATTCCTGTATTCCCACGGGAACGGGATCTACGCGGGTGAAACCGCGTGATGCCCGTTACTCGGAATATACTTCTGAAAATATTGAGTAGATGTTGAATTGATTAACAAACAATTCTAATGAAAAACGCAAGAATTTAATCAATCATGAAGATCAATTATATACTTTTCTACACGTCCATAATTCTTAATTAAGATGAGCATTAACTGTGTTCCAGTAATCAATCTTAATACATATAAAAATCTAATAGAATAAGATAATACACTCGAGAGCAATGAATCCGGGTCACTTAAAGAATGTTAAAAATCTCGGAAACTAAAAATGATAGGTTAATGCAATAAATTGTATTTAATAGACAATGTAATACTCCTTAAATGAAAGTAAAAAAAATATGAGTCACCATACATTTTATTAACACAAAATTACATAAAGAAAAAACTGCCGATCTCTCCTTAAAACAAAAATAGGAAACATGAAATTTTTGAACTTTATTACGATTTTCTTGAATTTTAATACTTCGTATTGCCTCCTCGTGCTTCCATTACTGCGTTTACGCGGTTTGGCATGCTGTACACCAAGTTCCTTATACGATTTTGGGGAATATTCTCCCATTCCTCTGTGAGAGCAATTTTGAGCTCACGAAGCGTGATTGGGGGAGGGTTTCGTTGTTTTACGCATCTGCCTAGCTCGTCCCAAGCATGCTCGATCGGGTTGATATCCGGGCTGCGCGCTGGCCACTCCATACGAGTAATGTTCATCTCTTGAAGGTAGTCATTCACAATCCTACCTGTATGAGGTCGGGCATTGTCATGCATAAATATAGC
Source organism: Miltochrista miniata (assembly GCA_933228765.1). Lineage (NCBI taxonomy): Eukaryota > Metazoa > Arthropoda > Insecta > Lepidoptera > Erebidae > Miltochrista > Miltochrista miniata. The sequence goes on along the minus strand of OW121751.1, from coordinate 14,785,492 downwards.
ATCCTCACCTAAATTGACCATAAATGGACCAACGTGATCATTGAGGATTTCTTCCACATATCTTACGCTAGTTAAAGAGCCGTTTTCTATGATCACCAGCTCTGTGCGACTTTCAGAAGAAATTCCGGCCCACACAAGTACAGACCCACCACCGTAGGCTACTTTTTCTTCGATGCATGCTTGCTTGAATCTTTCCCCTGGTCTTCGATACACTCTGTGTCTTCCATCGTGCTTGTAGAGCATAAATTTTGATTCGTCGGAGAACATAACTTTTGACCAATCTTCAATACTCCAATTTACGTGGCTCTGGGCATACCTTAGTCTCGAAATACGATGCCCACGCTCCAGTTTAGGGCCGTTTGCAGGTCTAAGGGGTTTTAAGTTAGATTCAGCAAGCCGACGTCTTACTGTCCATTCACTTGGGTTACTTCCTCCGAGGCGTCGAAACTGATTGGTGAGTTCAGTTCCTGTGAGAAAGCGATTTCGAAGCATGGTGTTCACCAAGTATCGGTCTTCTCGTGCTGTGGTACACCTGGTTCTGCCCGTTCCTGGTCTGCGTAGGTTAGAACCAGTTTCTTCGTAACGTCGGAGAACTCTTTGTACTGTTGACAGCGACACACCGACAGTCCTGGCTGTATCGCGCTGACTCCGGCCGGTTTCCAGCATTGTAAGTATTCTGGTGCATTCTTCAGGAGTAAGCGACATAATTTCAGCTTGATTAATGAATATAGAGCACTATCAACATGGTTTATGTACCCACATAAATGACAGATTACAAACAAAAGCAACACCAAATGCTGTAATTTCGTAGTTCCATCTTCGAAAGTGGCCCTTTTTCAAATTTGATTTTTTTATGATATAACTTTACAATAACTAAGAAGTTTTAATACCTTCATTTAAGGAGTATTACATTGTCTATTAAATACAATTTATTGCATTAACCTATCATTTTTAGTTTCCGAGATTTTTAGGATTCTTTAAGTGACCCGGATTCATTGCTCTCGAGTGTAGATGTTCATTCGTTGTGAACATTAATCACTCGAAAGCCATATAGAAATCTACAAAAAAATATAGTACAAATACTTCAATGTAATTAGTAGGTAAACATTTGTAAACACGAACAACGGAGACCTTAGAGTAATGTTGTAATTTAACAATTTAATCAACGATCTATTTAGAAAAGAACTTGATTGATGGCCGCTTGCAAATATTCCAGCGTCTCGTTCAGTGTTGCAAAGCTTCTAAATTGCGACATCAACGACGATAGGTAGACAATGAGCTGCCGTGGAAATTTATGAGGCTTGAACAAGAAGAATATACCTATTTGAATCATCGACGATAATACCGGAAAATAGTTAAGATTTTCTTAGACAAACTGTAAGCGGTAATTAAAAGCATATTGATCTAGTCGCTGATGGTTTTTCGCGCATTTTCTATATTTTACTACATGTGCGGACTAATTTTGTTTGTATTTATAAGCAGTGAAGCATTGCCATATTTTTTCTCTGTTATAATAGAAAGATAGAAAGTTAATGACCCTGATATGATAGTATGCTGACTATACTCCGAAGTCTTGTCATATTTTTAGAATCAAATGTCATTTAATTTTTTTTTCACACCCTGCTCAAAAGCAATCGGAGGGAAACACTTATGAACCTAACTAAGTGGTATATCTAGTCCTCACGTTTAAATCTGGTTCGGAGTAGAGAGGACTGAATTGAATGTAAAAAGAGCTTTAAAGCACTTCATTCGCAGTGATGCTAAGTTGGTTACGAGGCAATGCAATATTGAATATTGCAAAACTTTCCAGCACGATTTTTGATAACACAAAATGAATCATTCATAGATTTGTTAATTTAATTAATCAAGTCTGGATGCTAAATAAATTCATTCATTAAAATTATCAATCTTAGCGTGTCAGTTCCGTTTTACGTAAGGATTCTAATATCAACTTTTAAGTGGATTACAAGCGATATTAGTCGTACGCTTTCACTTTGCTATGTAATATGGCTCAGAACTCGGGTGATAATTTGGACGGGCACGCGATGCCAGCATTACTCCACTTTGGCTTGCAGTTGACTATATTCCTGAGTAGTTTTTAAAAAATAGGCATCTGTGGCAAGACAAAAGTGAGTTTTTCCCCATACCAAAAATTGGGCGTTTTTGCGTTTATTCCTCTCACTGATTGTGTTTGCGTTAATCGCTTAAAATATAATTATAATAACCGCTTTGTTTAAAAAGCCTGATTTTTTGATATTTTTTCTTTTAATGTAAATGAGGTTTAATAATGTGAAAAGTACGCAAACCCTGCTTTAGAACGGAAATTGTTTCTGAAATTTTGGAAGTCTAGCTTTTTCCTTTCATTTCCGACACAAATATTCGATTCGCAAACAACTTTATTTCATTTAGATATACAAATTGAAACAACATTTGTAAATTAAGCAAACAAAAATTTTAATTTAATTAAAATTTATATTTTTCGTCGACAGTTTCATTGTTTCGTCAAAATTTTCTCGAACAAATATTATTGCGCGCCGTTCTGCTTCGAAATATTTTATGATATGGTTTATTACTACTGTGCTAGTTTCGGTTACAAATATAATTTCAAGTTGCTATAACGAAACATGTATTCATGTAGCGTATTCAATTTTCTCTAGAGAAGATTACCAACTGGTGGTATAAACGTATTTACTTTATGTAGAAAAATAAACAACTAAAGATATAAATACAATATATTTTGTTCACCGGTAAAGCAATATTGACAAGACAAAAAATGGACAGATAAAAGAACGCACTAGCGCCACTATAAGCAAAACAAATACATGTTCCTATTTTAAATTCATGTTTACTTTTTTCAACATCCTCCCTTAAACATGTATCAAACCCATCTTCGCAGAGCAATACGCCAGTTTAGAAAATTGTGTAGCTTTAGTAAGTGCATCTGCTACCATTGCATCAGTCTGTATATACTGCACATCAATTGCTCCTTCAGCCACCTTATCACGTATAAAGTGGTGCCTCACATCTATGTGCTTAGTCCTAGAATGATAGCCTTCAGACCCTGAAAGTTTAATAGAACTTTGATTATCACTGTAAACGAGCATTGCCTCATATTTTAGTTGAGGCCAAAATGTTTCTTGTAATTGCTTCAACCACAACGCTTCTTGTACACAAGACGATAACGCCATGTATTCTGCTTCGGTCGTAGACAAAGCAACAGTAGGCTGGCGTTTCGAGTTCCAACTGATTGCTCCTCCCTGGAATAAAAATGTGTAACCAGTACAAGAACGCCGGTCGTCTTCAGAGCTTGCCCAGTCTGCATCACAGAAGCCATGAGTCATGTTTTCCTTTGAATTTTGCACATAACTCAATCTAAATTCTTCAGTGCCTTTCAAATAACGCATAACTCTCTTCAACGCTATCCAATGTGACATTTCTGGCTGATTGTTGTATTTACTCAACTTGTTTATGACAAAACTTATATCTGGCCTAGTAACTTGTGAAATGTACAACAAGCATCCAATTATCTCTTGATATGGACACTTTAGGACACTCGTTTCTTCAGATGTCTCTTGACACTTTGTATTGGGATCAGTCGGAATCTTGACACTTTTACAATCAGACATGCCATATTTATTTAGAACTTCTTTTATGTATTTTTTCTGATCTAAATATAAGATTCCTTTCTTTCTGTGTCTTTCCACATGTATACCAATATAGTAGTTGATATCTCCGAGATCCTTTATTTTAAATTGTTTCTTAAGCTCTTCCTTAATATAATTCTTTGATGTTATATTATTGGTAAATAGAATTATGTCATCAACATAAATAGCTAAAAAAACCATATTAGTACTGTCCACTATTTTATAGTAGATACAAGGATCTATTTTGTTCTGTGACAATCCCATTCCTTTAAGAGCAAAACTATGCTTCTTATTCCACTGCCGACTTGCCTGTTTCAATCCATATAATGATTTTTTAAGTCGACATACTTGTTTATCATTGCTGTATAAAGGTGGTTGTACCATATATATCTCCTCCTCTATGTCACCTTGAAGAAAAGCTGATACAGCATCCATTTGACAAATATCTAAATCAAACTTCACTGCTAAGGCAAACAGGTATCTTAAAGAAGCATACCTTATTACTGGTGAAAATACTTCCGTATAGTCTACTCCAGGTTTTTGTGAACAACCTTTACAGACAAGCCGTGCCTTATATTTTACAATTTCTCCATTTTCATTTGTCTTCCGCTTAAAAACCCATTTGCATGGTATGGGACGTTTATTTTCTGGAAGAGTAGTCAGCTCCCAAGTTTTATTTTCCAATAAGGATTGATATTCTTCATCCATTGCTGCTTTCCAGTATTCAGCATCAGTGCCCGACAAGGCTTCTTCTACAGTCAGTGGGTCTGCAATCTGTTGAACACACATGTAATTATTGTGTCTCTGATGAGATCTTAAAGTCATTTTTCTTGTAATATTTTCAGCGATACTATCATCATTTGAACTGGTATAGTAGGTTTCATCATCAGTCATTCTATTCAACACACAACTATCAAACGATGCGTCAGTGGATGGTGACGTAGTGTCATCTTGAGTCTCACTCGGTGTTCTATGATCAACAGATATTACCTCATCATTATCTGCAGTGACAGGGATATTTATAATCTGTTTTGTAGGTAAAGGTTCCAGAACTTTATTAGTCATAACTTTATCAATAAAAATGACGTCTCTGCTAATAATATTTTTTTTTTTGTTTTCTGAATCATACAATCTGTATCCCTTCGTATTGTCACAATATCCTACAAAAACCAATTCTCTTGATTTACGATCCCATTTTAAACGATTTTTGTTTCGGAATATGTACCATGGCCTTAGAACCAAAAATCTTTAAATTTGAAAGGTTAGGTTGCTTACCAGTCCACTTTTCATATGGTGTTACCTCATCCAAAATTCGAGATGGTGATCGGTTGATGACATAGGCTGCAGCATTGACAGCCTCTGCCCACAGACGTTTATGCAGCTTTGCTTCAAATAACATGCATTTCGCACGTTCCACCAACGACCGATTCATCCGCTCCGCTAACCCGTTTTGCTCAGGTGTATAAGGAGTACTGGTTTGATGTTTGATGCCGGAAACTGCTAGAAAATCAGAGAATGCTTTATTACAATATTCTTTTCCATTATCACTTCTTACTATTTTTATTTTCATATCTAATTCATTCTCTACTTCTTCTTTAAAGTTTTTAAACACTGATTTAATATCCAATTTGTTCTTGAGAAAATAGACATAAACTTTACGGGAATAGTCATCTACGAAAGTTATGAAGTACTTCGCACCACCAGCAGATGGTGTCTCCATCGGACCACATAGATCAGTATGTACTATTTCTAGTAATGCCTTTGCTCTCGAACCAGAATGTGGAAACGGTAATCGTGTTTGTTTTCCTTCACAACATGGTATACATACAGTATCAACAACTTTGTTTGTGATAGTTATACCCTCGGCACACGATTCTAACCTCTTTACATCAGCTAAATTTAAGTGCCCCATTCTCTTATGCCACGTCATAAGATCTGTCTTACTTTCACTCAAAACAACATTTGCACTCACAGTAACAGTATTCAATTTGTACATGTTATTGATCAAATTTGCACTGGCTATAAGAATCTTATTGGCATTAAATATATTACAGCCCATGTTGGTGAATTCCACTTTACAGCCATTTTTTGTTAGTTGACTAACTGACAACAAGTTTACACTCAGCTCAGGAATAAATAAAACATTTTAAGTTTAGCTTTGTTATTAGAGGTATCCTTGTGCTTTGTGAACAATACAGAAGACTCGGAAACTTTCACCTCCTGTAAAAGTTTTGTCTTAACAAAGTCTGATGAAATTTTTATGCCGGAGCTTTCCAGACCCATGATCATCGGTTTATAATTTTCCGGTAAACCTGCCAACATGAGTGTCCCCAACCAGTCGTCATCAACTTTGAAACAAATATTTCGTAATTTATACGCAGTACTCATTATTTTATTAACATATTCTTCGACGCTTGAGCAGTTATCCAGTGTTGTGTTAATTAAATCCCGCAATAAGCCGACTTTCCTTGATAGCCCGGAGTCTTCGAAAACATTTTGCAGATTTGACCATACTTCTCTCGATGACTTTGCATTTTCAATATGAACGTAGTTTATTGGTTCTACCAACAAAATAATTTTAGACTTAGCTTTTACATCTTTCTTGCTGTCGACATCGGTGCCAGGATCGACACATTCCCACAAATCTTCGTGTTCAAGATATGATTTTACTGCAAACTTCCATGTCGAAAAATTTTCCCGGCCTGTCAATTTCTCAATTTGTACGTGAGACGAGACAGCCATTTTTCGGGACGATGTTCGATGAAATACTCGCAAATTATTTTTGTCCGACGCTTTACGTAAATAAAATATAAATATACGGATCTTTAGATGAATATATGGCCCATAACCTGTAGGAAAATAAACAACTAAAGATATAAATACAATATATTTTGTTCACCGGTAAAGCAATATTGACAAGACAAAAAATGGACAGATAAAAGAACGCAGTAGCGCCACTATAAGCAAAACAAATACATGTTCCTATTTTAAATTCATGTTTACTTTTTTCAACACTTTAGTTTCAAAATCTGCACAGCAAATAGAAGATTTTGTTCGCTACGGATAAAGGTAATGAACAAAAGCGTCTATTCTCTAAAGAGCTGTACTTGTAGCTCCCTAGACAGCTCTGATATCGCAGCTCGCTAATGCAAGTCGACGTTCAAAGCTTAAAGCTATGCCCACTTGATTATGACTTGATAATAAGGTATAGTAAGAACACGAGAAATGGTATGACTGTGATGCTGAGCAAGGATTTTGGCAGGAACCCAAGTAAATTGAACATTGCATAATTTTACGAGCAACCACAATGTGTCTAGGAAGGCATGATGGGATTAACTAAGTATATTATAATCGATAAAGACCAGTGATTGTCCCTACGCTTGTGTAGCCGGTGAATGTTGGGTTTCACCAAAGAAGCATACAAAATTAATGAAGTGAAAATATAATGTAGGCAAAATGAGGAAATACGGGACAGTACAGTATTATGTATGTATAAGCAGCATTTCTGTAACTAGAAGGTCACCACAGCTCTATATGCGTATAAAAGGGAAAGGTATCGCAATCGTTTGCCGTGATAAAAAGAAGGATTTCCTCCCATACTTATCTTTCTGCATCCGTAGAGATAATATTATATCCGTTTTTAGACTGAAGGTAGGTATGATTCTACCAGCACTGCGAGGAGCGCAGCGAGGACACAGCGCTGAACACGTTGGTAGAGTGCACGGCGTGGGCGGAACAGCGCCTGGTCCTTGTGGCAGGTCTGGACGTGGATACTCTCTCGCTCGAGACCATGGTGCGAGCCATGATCTCCAGCGGGAGTTAGTGGGACTCCGCTGCCTCTTTCTGCGAGCAGGTCATGCTCGTGAAGGAGACGGCGGGGAGGGAGCTGGAGTGGACTCTCCCACCCGAGTTCTGCAGTCGGCGACGGGAGCGCTGCCGACGTGTCTTCGCTCAAGACTATCGGCCTCCATGACCGGGGGCCTGAGGACGGTGAGGGGGACTGCTCACCGTCTTTACAGAAGCAGGCCCTAGACGACAGCGTGCCGTAAAGGATTCACGCACGTCCCTCTAAGAAGCGGGATGACACCCGAAAACCCTCCAAAGACGCGGGACCACCCCCCTAGGCGAGACCGCAGTGGTAGTCGTAGGTGTGTTGGGAGTCCTGGGAGTTCCTTCCGAGGACTTACCCGGGGCTCCCAACCGTAGGCTGTTAGGCGTTACTTGAGATTTTTAGTCGGTAGGAGTCCGGCATAGCATTCAATAAGGATTTTCCCTCATGTTAAGATAAAAGAAAAGGTTTACATAAAAACCTATGGTTTTTTCAAGTTATCTACGTTAAATTGCATCTGTAGCGGCGGCACCTTCACTCTTTTTCTTCTTTCTTTGAGATCAGAGAATAGAGAGAAGATTTTAAAAAGTCAAACCGCTTACCTAGTCATTCGATCCGGGGGCTTGTAGTGTTGTTGAGTAGTGTGGATCATTCCAGTTACCTGCAATTTAATGAAATACATTAAGGAATTACATTCAATATAACAAAAATAATCCAAAACCAGAAACGAAAACCTAAAAGTAAAATTCTATCCCATCAAAAACTTAAATGTGAAATGAGAGCCAAGTTCAATATTATGATATTATACGCCTTGGTTGTTGACTTCAACGACAAAAGAAGTAAGATCTAAATGGGTGCCAAGTTCAATTGTCAGTCCTGAAATTTATTAATAACAACATAAAATATCATTTCTTCTTATAACTTAAGATTACATAAGTCCCAATGTCTGACTTGGCTACTTCTCATAATTATACGAAGTATTACCTACGATCTTAATCACGTTATATCTGTAACATGTAGGTAGGTAACACCTAAACGATGAGGAGTTATGCCATCGTCTCTGTATGTGGTTAACCTCCGCCAACATGATATTTAATACGCACTGTATTATTATCTTATGTGGTGTATCACACGGAATGTAAGCAGTTGATTCAAGGTATAATATCTGTAGGAAATTGAAAAAAAAAAGCTTCAAACCAATGATAAGTCAGTTTTCAGCCAAATAAACAATTGTCCATCATCACGCCTTTATCCCCGAAGGGGTAGGCAGAGGCATATTACATACCCACATTTCACCTTTTTATAATTTGTCCCACGTAATACGTTGTGAGCCGTATTGCCGTGTTAAAATGGACAGGCGCAGGTTGTGACTGCCTGCTGTTGAAATAAAGCCTTCAACTTGACTTAACGACTGCCATTTTACTGGCAACAGGGACCAACGGCTTAACGTGCCTTCCGAAGCACGAAAACGCTGAAATAAATGTCACAAAGTGATCACACGGATGGTCACCCATCCATGGACCGGCCATAGTGAAAGTTGCTTACTGCAGTGATTGTTTACAGAACACTGAGTCCGCGGGGCCACGAGCGCTTCAAATAAACAAACTAACTTAAAATCTGACAAATATAAAACAACATTTTGATTTGTTGTCCATGTCTATATTTTTAGAATCAATATAGTGCCAAATAAGCGTTAAAAGATAATAACTTTCCATAAATCCATTTATGTAAAGTTGTCACAGTAGGCATAAAGTAGGTGTACCATTAGTTTATGAATATTAGGTTTTTTTAACAACCGGACACTGTGACAACCGGTAGGAGAGAGCGCCGTGGCTCCTCTCCAACCACTCGGCCATATGAATATTAGGTCTACTTCGCCTTTCACACTCTATTTTTCAACGGTACCAAATTCTCTATGTGAATGAATTCCGCGCGTGATTTTGCATTTATTTGACACACGCAAAGTCACGGGTAGCCATTACATGATGTGTTTATACAACAGTCAATGTTCAGCCAGTTCTATCTGTATTTTGGTATGTAGGCCATTTTTCAAGGAAGCGGCTTAATAATTGAACAGCAAACTCACGCCTTCTAATCCAAGACACGCTTGTTCTTTATCCCATAGAACACTCTATTATACTAATACTTACTATTATAAGTCAAATACGAAAGGCACTTTATGAATATTTATCAGAGACATTTCATAAAGTCTGAAATTTCTCATTCGCCTGAAATGAAAGGTCGGTCTATTTGACGAGCAGGTTATTTGTGTGAAGACGACCGAAGGATTCTCTAATAGAACGTTATTGCGGCCGAGTGCGCCCGACCTTAACTGCGGCCCGCTAACACCGATCTAGATGACCCAAATGGAGCAGCGACCCGTTTGCGGATCATTTCACAATTTCATCTAACTGCACAATAAGCTTAACCACGTACTAGTCTGTTAGTCTGAATATATACGATGTAGGGGATTTATGGGGGTCGAGGCACTTTTTCTATGTATACAATAATATCAGGCCCATTTACGCCAGGAGGTGAATTATACACACACAATTTTTTAAAGTTTTTTTTTGGTTCCACGAGGGCAAGCAAGCCTATTGCCGTCATCATGCAAGTGCCACAGAATGTTCATGGATTTTTTTCTGTATATAATTAGATACGGGACTTATAAATGAATATAGAGGTGACCATTCTGTAATCCACATCAAATTCCATTATTGAACCAGATGTCTTTCATTACGTCTGGAACTTCTCATACTCCTACTGACCAAATCCTGATTTTAAGCTAAATAGCTAATTACTTAATAGCCATTAGCCATAAGCCATAATTGGACATCTGCTCCATTTATAATTAGGTTTTTAGTTATGTCTTTATACAGTCACCTAGTTAGGAAGTAGACCAGCGGTTACGAAGTGCAAAATATTAGTGTAGTTGTAAAAAAAAACTAAACAAATCATTTTTAGATTGGTCTACCGTTTCTCTCACTTTTAATGTAGCTACCTAATAAATGTTTGTAGTAGATATAACCTTAATTTAATAGTTTTCAATAAAAAAATATTAATGTCTAAAATGGGTGTTCCTCTAATTAGACAGAAAAAGGAACAAGACATTACACTTCGCACCAACTCAAACTGCAATAATAATTTGACAAAATGGGGTATCATTAAGAATTGTCTCCATCTTTTACTGTTATAGGTAATGTGATAACTTGTCAAATTAAATGCGACAACCTCTAGAAGTTATGAGGTCGAAATATTTTTAAACGACGACGGCATTGAGTATTAACATAAGGCTTAATTTCAAAGCATTATTTATAGTACTGGTAGATAGTCGCCTATTCCTCAGTCATCGTATTATTATATCAAAGTATTGTCGTCATAATTTTAGGACCAATTTAAGAAGAAAAAGCTGTACTGAGTTAGAGTAGTGAAGAGCGGAGAGAAACCTCGGCTGAGTCACGACGAATCGAAACGAATAAATAACTTAAAAAAAAATTGAAAGTTATCTATTATAAAATTTGAGTATTGCAATAAATAAAGTACTTTTCACCTACAATCCCCGAAAGCTCCTAGATTAAATGAGATCTCTGAGTGATATAGTAGCACTAAGTAAGCCATATCTCTGCTATAAATTATTGACCTAGAAGATCAGGACATGGATAGAGTTATCAATACGAAAGCGTAAATCCCGTAAATAGTATAGATCTTGTCGGAATAGTATCGATCGATCGATAAAATGAAATAGAAATTAATGTCAATAGTCTGAAAAGTATTGATACCAACGATAGTATTCGTGATCAAATCGATTAAAGCTGATATAACCAATCGTTAGTCAATGTGGGACTCGATCCAAATTTTCGAAAGTGTATTTTAGTTACGAGTAACATGAAAAAGTTACGAAGCGAAAAGTTACGAAAAGTTAGCGGAGAACTATTAAACGATTTTGATATTATGAATCCTGTATCGCAATTTTTACGAAGAAAAATTTTTAACAAAAAAAAACCGACTTCAAACAAAAACTAAAAATTGAAAAATAAAATTAACTTAGCACAAAGTAATGGGTAGTAAATTTAGATTTATTACAATATATTATTGACTGTAATACTGAAATCGGCGCCAAGTAAAACTAGGTTTAGGTAGGTATTATTAATCTCTCATGGAAATATTGGCACCGACTTCAGTATTACAGTCAATAAAATCTGATAAATCTAAATTTACTACCCATTACTTTGTGCCAAGTTAATTTTATTTTTCAATTTTTAGTTTTTGTTTGAAGTCAGTTTTTTTTTTTTTAATTTTTTTTTCAATATTTTTAGTGACAGGTAGACTGAAATTATATCAGCCTAGGGGTAATGTCCTCCCCAATACAAATTAATGAAGCCCAAACACAAGGTAACTGCTGTAAATCGTTATCCCTCGATTCGAGGGTTTTCTTCGATTTCTCCAGGATCCCAGCATCAGATTCTGACTTCCTGTATATGGGACCACATGGGAAGCACCAGCTTTCAAATAAAAAAAGAATCATCAAAATCGGTTTACTCTTTCATGCGATTTGCCGGTAACAAACATAAAAAAAAAACACAGACGAATTGAGAACCTCCTCCTTTTTTGGAAGTCGGTTAAAAATGAGCAGTAATTTCACAATACTATTGACACAGAATCGCAAATTTTGGCTAAAAGGCTGAGGTCAAAAATCGTAAAATAAATAAAAAAAAGACTCGCAAATTATATGCTGAATATAGAGTGGATATGGGTGGCCTAATATTACGCACTACTAATTCTAGGCTCTAGAGTGACCAGGTTTCCATTCCATTCCATTTCAAATATATAAATAATGTTACATTGTCATCGTTGCAATCTGAATAAAATGTTACATGTCATGTCAATGTTGAAAAAAATACATTCTTAGTGTATTTTTGCTCGAAGTAAAAGGTGGTGAGCCTATTGCCGAGTTCTAACAGACAGGCGCGGGTTGTGAGTACCCGCTGTTGACATTTTCAATCCGCCCTTAAAGCCTTCAACTTAGTTTAACGGGTACCATGTTACTGGCTAGCGGGACCAGCGGCTTAACGTGTCTTCCGAAGCACGGAAAATAAAAATAGTGTACAATAAAGCTCTGCCCCACATGCTTTTAGTCGTATGCCGTAAAATCCTATTTGTCGTCATCCTGAATCACGGTTTTTCATGTCACACCTGTAGCTGCAGTAAAATATTTTACGACACCCAAAATACTCCGCACGAAGTTTTGAACGCTCTGGTTTATAAAACAACTGAAATGTATGTTACCTATGTATTGCTCGTTCGCTCTAACTTTGCCGCTCGGCTCCACACTAAAGTCGAATTTTTAATTAGACGAAGTAAATTGACAGCAACTAATGTCACTTCTCCATACAATGTTGCGAATTTTTTATGACGAAGTGGCATTAGCCACTGTCAATTTACTTCGTCTAATTCACAAATCGGGTATACGTCTCTACGCCAGCGGCAAAGTTAGAGCGAACGGGTAGTAGTTACAACAGAACGCACATTTAATATGCCTAAGCATTTGCAGTATAAATGAAAGTCGATATTTGATATAGGTACTAGAAAGCTCTCGGATTCACCCGCGTGAAAATTGTGTTTTCCCTTGGGAGTACGATGTTTTTCCGTGTTGGATTGGAAAGCATACTATGTTACTGTTGAGATTGGGGATTTAAAATTAATTCCCTTCGGAAATTAAGTGTAAAAGTTGCGAAGTTGCAATCGGAATAAAATTGGGAGTAGGTACTCAGAACTTTAGCTGTCACCTTGGATGGAGAATACACTAGGTTAGCTAGTTTAAAACTTTTTTCTTCTATTCTATAATAATAATATAGATATCATTTTCGCTATGGGTACACCACACCACCTGTTACGTGAGACATAAACTGTATAGTTGTGAGGTGTGGGCATAGTATAAGTCCACATTTCAGGACGTATACTATGCCTTTGCTTACCCCATCGGAGGTCAAGGCGTGACTATTGTCTATGTATATATGTGTTCCTTATTCGCACAAAATACTGATTTTCTATCAAAATTCTGTGAAAAGCCTACGGAGTAGCTTATCCAACAAACTTTAATATTAATGAGTTTATAAACACACCAATGTTTAATCACTCCACATTGAAGTAAAAGAAGTCGGCTCTTTGTTATTTATAAGAAAAGTTCTTTGAAAGATTAACATTAACTGTGAAAAAGGTAATTTTAATCGTAACCGACCAATTAACTGAAAAGTTGGCAGCATTCAATGAAGAATTCAATAAGGCTTGTGTAAAAACGGTCGTCTTTTTCCCCATTTCATTGTGAAGCGAGCATTCTGTTTCGATACAGAGTTATGAAGGAGAACGGAATGTAGATAATTTACAGCGGCAGTCGACACAAAGGCATCCCCGGCATGCGACCTACATCCTATACTGGGATCATTCGATATCAACTTCCTGAAAACTAACTTCTGCAGATATAGGCCGCGCAGTTGACTTACGCATGGGCGCCATCAACAATATATACACTAGGTACTTATATTTGTATGCTAAACTGCCAGAATGTACAAGGAAACTTACAGATTTTTTCAACACCTAATTAAATGCCTACATGCTTTACAAATAAAAAGAAAAAGGTATGACAACGTTATCATCGCACCAGAGGTCAATTATAATGAGGATTTATAATAAATCAAAACATATTTTGTAGGCAATTCAATTATATATTTCTTTATTATATATTATTTTTTATATCCAGCCTGATGGAAAGCCAATTTCGGCGCCATCCTACATACGCATTGAGTACCTGGTACTGTAGAATTAAAAATTTTCAAGTTCCTTTCAAATTTGATTCAAACTAGCTGATAAATGAGGCTAAACGTAGAGATTATTACATTTTGGACGAGAAGAAACACGCACAAAAAAGAAAATTCTGCCATCAGGAAATGAAGACTCACTTCGTTCACTCTGTCATAAATTGATCATAAACATTCGAGTTGCTGATTGTAGAAAGCGCATTAGCTAAGACATAATTTCTTCATAGGTAATTACGTTCGACAACATTAATCATTTCATCAATTTTTACTTTAGATAGGTATATACATTAATTTCAAATGGTAAAAGGATTAATTTAATATTCCCTTTAAAGAGGATATTACATCAATACTTTTACAATATGACTATTTTCCCGAACTCCCAATGCATTGGACGTAGTGACGTCACTCATTGTATAAGCCAGTTAGCAATGCACAGCGATATTAACCCGAGCCACATCCTACATTATATCCCGCTGTGCACTGCCCCAGTTAGCCATCGACAATAGAGAGAGCTATTAGAGCCGTTCATGTGTGTTAACTAGTTTAGATCCTTTTAGTTGTTTTTTAATGGTCTGAAAAAAAATAGAACGAAACTGGCGATCGGGTAGTTTTATAAAAGCTCATTCATATGTTAGTACTCGCTACCTACGTTGTCGACATTTTAATGCATATTGTATTGGTATACCATTGTGGTATTGTACTCCCTGAATTGTGGCTTTTCAGGTTTCATAAATAGGCAGGGTATTCTGTAATATAACAATAGTGTAGAAACTACATCGAATTACTGAGAAAGTTAAGGTTTGTTAAACTTAGGTCTCATTGAATATTAATAAACTAGCTGAGCCCGCAACTTCGTTTACGTCACATAAGGTGTATGAAAGGAAAGGTATTTCTTCATCAGAGTCATCAAGCAGCGTCTGAAACTGCCCTGTTTGCTTAATCATAAAAGAGCTTAATGATTAAGTCTATTTTAAAACAATTCAGCCAACACGCCAGTTTAGGTTCACACACATTCAAAGAAACCCCTACAATTAAAATTTTCAAAATATCTGATTCTTAAAAGTGTTATAACTCTTTTATTTCTAAACCGATTTACATAAAACAAACGCTAAATGTTAACTGGAGCAAACCTCAACACAAAAAAAAAACCGCATTGCAATCGGTTGAGCGGTTACTGAGATTAGCGTGCACAACCGTACAGACAAACAGATATACAGACATACAGACATACAGACATACAGACAAACAGACAAAAATTCTAAAAATCATTGTTTTGGGTTCTATTGCGTTCATAAAGCCCCCCTATAATATTTTTTCTTATTTATCTTCCATGTACAGACAGCGACCTGTTACGATTTTATTATATGTATTGATATAAAATAATATAAATATTCACGGACAATTTACACAACGCTATCTGATCCCAAAGTAAGCTAGGAATAACCTGCTTGTGTTATGGGAATCAGAGCACTGATATTAATACTTATATACTTTTTAAATACATACATATCATACGAATACCCAGACTAAACATAGAAACACCCAGACTCTTGAGACAAACATTTATGGGTCACACAAATATTTGTCTCCGGTGGGAATCGAACCCACGACCTCCAGCGCCAATAAAATAATTTTATCCTTTATACTTTTGATTGTTGGCACTTGATGGAACTTGTTATACATTATGAAAACTCACTCAATTGTACTATTCCACAACTTTTTTTATAATTTTGTTTATATATTATTATTATAATTTTTTTAAATTATTTTTTTATACCTAATTTAAAAAAAATTAAAAAAAGTTGTGGAATAGTACAAGTGAGTGAGTTTTCATAAAATAATTTTAAATATTGTGGGATTTCTTTACACGATGCCGTCCAGCCCAAACTAAGTTCATTGTAGGTGTGGAAAATGAAGATTCCTATAGTTTACAGAACTTACTTTGTTGAGAAATTCACATCTTGTTACATTCTAAGTGACAATTGTCTAATATATTGTCTCTGGTTTGAACCATGTTAGGTAAAATACAATACAATGCTACATCATAATAATATAATCCTTTGTTTTAAAATTACATGAATATGCTTTCACAATCGTTTATTCTACAACAGTATTAAGTTTGTTGTACGAAATCAATTATTGGAATTGCGAGTAATATTGTTTTACAAGTAATTGTATGAGGCTTCTGATAACGAATTCATAAACCAATTACTGCATTAAGTTAATAATTTCAATGCAGTTGAAAGTGATCTCTTGTTCGAATGAATCCAAATTTACATAGTGCGTATATTGCCGATAATTTAATCATGTTTCATTATGAGAAGGCTTGAAAAATTGTATCTTCTGCTTTTAGTATACTGTGCTTTTTCGCTCGACTTAGCGGAGGCACTGCCGTGCCTTCAGATAAAAAAAACATTTGAAGTTATTTTTTCTCGCATACGCTATGGTGGGGTATTGTTGGAAATGTTTTTCAAAAATAATCTAGGTAACAACTTCTTTAGATATTAGGGGATCCGTTTGTGAACAAAAGAATAGGCAGGTATAAAAGTGCTGATGTTGTCAAAGTTCTCCCACTTCCTGCTGTGCAGTTAAAGGTATTTTTAAAGTATAATTAAATTATTTATGTTGTTAATTGATGGCACTTGGTGAAACTTGATGCCCATATTGAAAAAAGCGAGACTTGTACAGTCACGAGCAATAATATGTATACATTGTGAAGGCTCCTAAAATATGTAAACATCTTCGGCTCCAAAACGAAGTGCTCAACGTGAAGAGCATAAAATTGTAACCACGAGTTCACATCATAAATATATATACACTCATTGCTTCATAAGATGTACTCATCTTATATTCCATTAAATTATATTTAACTTCTCCGGCAATAACATGTATCTGAACGGTGCTGCTGAACATATTTATATGTATCCACTTTCGATGAAAACCTCCAAATTAGATACATAAGATTTAATATCTTAATAGAACCTTAGACAAAAAGAATACTGAACTGAAAAAAATAATAATACACTCGAGAGCAATGAATCCGGGTCACTTAAAGAATGTTAAAAATCTCGGAAACTAAAAATGATAGGTTAATGCACTAAATTGTATTTAATAGACAATGTAATACTCCTTAAATGAAAGTAAAAAAAATATGAGTCACCATACATTTTATTAACACAAAATTACATAAAGAAAAAACTGCTGATCTCTCCTTAAAACAAAAATAGGAAACATGAAATTTTTGAACTTTATTACGATTTCCTTGAATTTTAATACTTCGTATTGCCTCCTCGTGCTTCCATTACTGCGTTTACGCGGTTTGGCATGCTGTACACCAAGTTCCTTATACGATTTTGGGGAATATTCTCCCATTCCTCTGTGAGAGCAATTTTGAGCTCACGAAGCGTGATTGGGGGAGGGTTTCGTTGTTTTACGCATCTGCCTAGCTCGTCCCAAGCATGCTCGATCGGGTTGATATCCGGGCTGCGCGCTGGCCACTCCATACGAGTAATGTTCATCTCTTGAAGGTAGTCATTCACAATCCTACCTGTATGAGGTCGGGCATTGTCATGCATAAATATAGCATCCTCACCTAAATTGACCATAAATGGACCAACGTGATCATTGAGGATTTCTTCCACATATCTTACGCTAGTTAAAGAGCCGTTTTCTATGATCACCAGCTCTGTGCGACTTTCAGAAGAAATTCCGGCCCACACAAGTACAGACCCACCACCGTAGGCTACTTTTTCTTCGATGCATGCTTGCTTGAATCTTTCCCCTGGTCTTCGATACACTCTGTGTCTTCCATCGTGCTTGTAGAGCATAAATTTTGATTCGTCGGAGAACATAACTTTTGCCCAATCTTCAATACTCCAATTTACGTGGCTCTGGGCATACCTTAGTCTCGAAATACGATGCCCACGCTCCAGTTTAGGGCCGTTTGCAGGTCTAAGGGGTTTTAAGTTAGATTCAGCAAGCCGACGTCTTACTGTCCATGCACTTGGGTTACTTCCTCCGAGGCGTCGAAACTGATTGGTGAGTTCAGTTCCTGTGAGAAAGCGATTTCGAAGCATGGTGTTCACCAAGTATCGGTCTTCTCGTGCTGTGGTACACCTGGTTCTGCCCGTTCCTGGTCTGCGTAGGTTAGAACCAGTTTCTTCGTAACGTCGGAGAACTCTTTGTACTGTTGACAGCGACACACCGACAGTCCTGGCTGTATCGCGCTGACTCCGGCCGGTTTCCAGCATTGTAAGTATTCTGGTGCATTCTTCAGGCGTAAGCGACATAATTTCAGCTTGATTAATGAATATAGAGCACTATCAACATGGTTTATGTACCCACATAAATGACAGATTACAAACAAAAGCAACACCAAATGCTGTAATTTCGTAGTTCCATCTTCGAAAGTGGCCCTTTTTCAAATTTGATTTTTTTATGATATAACTTTACAATAACTAAGAAGTTTTAATACCTTCATTTAAGGAGTATTACATTGTCTATTAAATACAATTTATTGCATTAACCTAGCATTTTTAGTTTCCGAGATTTTTAGGATTCTTTAAGTGACCCGGATTCATTGCTCTCGAGTGTATATACTCAAAATTGCATAGGTTTATATTGATATTTTGCTGGAACCGACTCTCAAAAATATTTTTTTAGTAATTTGATGTTGTGAATCCCTACTAATATTATAAATGCGAAATTACTCTGTGCGTAACAGACAGACAGACGCCTGTCTGTTACGCTTTCACGCCTAAACGGGTGGAGTGATTGAGATGGAATTTGAAATTGGGATAGTTTGAGGCCCTGGGAAGGACATAGGCTACTTTTTAACCGACTGCGCAAAAGGATGGTTATGATTTTACGCGATAACGGCTTCTACGTTTTGGAGCCTAAGGTGTTTACATATTTTAGGAGCCTTGACAATGTATACATATTATTGCTCGTGACTGTACTGTTCCACAATATTTATTTATCATAGCATTCTCAAAGGTTTAGATGATCTAAACTGTTTCGAAATCACTCAAGCAATTACATTTTTAGATGACTAGATACTGTATCGAAATCACTCAAGCAATTACATTTTTAGATGACTAGATACTGTATCGAAATCATTCAAGCAATTACATTTTTAGAAGACTAGATACTGTATCGAACTCAACTCCGTGAGTTCGATACAATATCTTTACTGTATCGAAATCACTCGAGCAATTACATTTTTAAATGACTAGATACTGTACTAGTACTCAACTCCGTGAGTTCGATACAGTTTATATCATCTAAACCTTTGAGAATGCCATAAGGCGAAACCGGTCAGGTGTAATTAATAAATATTGTGGAACGTTACTAGAGTCGTTTTTTCAATATGTAACTAAGTATATTTAAGTTTTATATGCGATTTATGACAATGATATAAATATACCTATCACGAAATTAAAAGTAAAACCATCATTAAAAGTAGGCTGTCATCTCTTCATGCATAGTACTCGACGTGAAGAGAAGAAGAGAGACGTGTTCCGAATAAAATATATTTTTTTCTTTCTTCTTTAGAAGTACGTACTTTTCGAAGTAAAGGCTTTATAATAAAGCCAGCACTCGTCCATTACAATACGGTTATAGGTTCAGTGACTTCTGTTCTATTAGATATTTTGGGACTGTAATAAGCCAGGAGATTGTCTTAATCAAGAGTTAAAAGGAATTATAACTGATATCTTGAAAATAACCTAAGCCAACTTCTCACAGCCACACGAGGTTGCAAAACATACAAATCACACTTGCCTCTTGCAATCTTTCATGCAAAGATGGGTGAACGCCCTTCAATAGTAAACCTGCGAACATGTAGTTAATGACCTTAAATACAATTTTACGTGAAAAGTTTAAGCCTAAGGGATAATCACAGATTAAATAATTCCTACACAATTCCTGAATTGTAATCATGTAGATGTAGTCTGTTCATTTTTACGATTATTTTATATACAGTTACCACAATTTTATTTTCATTGCAGCAGCAGACTCCATGGCACGGTTGTGTAAAGTGCATCATTTATGAAATGCAACAATGGACAATATTCAGAATATTTCATAAGGCTGGAGCCGTGAGCCTCTTATCGAAGCCGGTCCGCAAGCGCGCCTTGCCCGCAATCTGATTGTGGCTGTGTCAACATTGAGTACTAAAATAGCTGGCACCGTTTTATAAATCATTTACTAGCATTTCGCGTGAGAATTTTCAACAAGGAACAAGAACTTAGATTCTGATGAAAGATTCTAAAATAAATGTTACGTTCCAAAACTTTTTGCATCATACTTTTATAAAACAGTCCTTGGCTTGTGTTATTACATATGTGTGTCATTAGTCATAGTCATTAGATCCAAGATCTTACTAAAGTTTTATCGCAATATAAATGTAATTTTGCACGAACTTCGCGCGTTTTTAGTTTTATCTGATTATGGAGTGGCGCAGCCGAGCGAAAAACTTATTTACCTTCCCCGAAGATAGAGTCTTTTTCTTGTTCTTATTTCACTGGATTCCATTTCGATAAAAAGGAAATTTAATTTTCATAAAGCGATAAGAACGTTCAGATAGTTTATCAACACTTTCGTAAGTTAACAGAGAATAAACTATAAAGTAAGAGTTCTTTGTTGAAGCTGACGAGACAATGTTTTCTTATGAAAACAGCCTACTCTGAATGTGTATAAAGTAAGTAGGTCATTTGTTTCAAAGACGGCACGTAAAATGTGATAGTAAAAGATTTTATTACTCGATTACAGTAATCGGGTAGAGGAGCGATGTTCAGTACAATAGAAGGTTTCACCATGGATACTGTATGCTGTTTACTATTTCAGCGATTGCGTCTACTAAATACGCAGTTACTGAAACGGTACCATCTACCAAGTTACGGTTGTCATTAACTATGTAAGTACTAGCCGTTAAGAGATGTGATCTCCTTTGTGATCAGATTAATGTTATTATCTTTGTTTAGGTATAGCATTAATTATATGTCTGTATTGGAATTTTATGTTCCTGATTATGTGGTGGGTATATTATATTAACATTATGAGGTTCTACACAGGCGCCACCTGAAGAATTTAGAGGGGATTCACTTTGAACATTGCCGAAATTCAGACACATAGTCGTAACTTTACCCTTGATGTTGTAGGCAGGGGCATAATATACTCCAGAATTTGCATTTTGTCTTAAGGAAAGGATAACCTTGTGAAATTTTCAATTCGCCTATAAGGTATCTAACTTGGCCTCAAACTAAAATTCAAAGATAGTCCAAGTTGTTTGGGCGTTATAGTGGCGCAACCAAATAGTGCGGACGCACGCTGGAAAACATCTAATGCCACACTTAACTATCTGCTTATGGCAGTAAATTTCCAATAAAAAAAAGTAATATCTATTGTCGGTAGAAGCTACGACTACATCTAACAAATCCTGCAAGATTTAACGCATCTAGTTAAAAAGTCCATTTTTGAGGGGCAAAGCAAAGTTGTTTTAGGAGTGAATGTAAATAGTGGTATTGTGTTGCTCGAAAGCAGACATCAAAAGACGGCTATCAAAGACGAGTGTGTTCATACACAAGGATGCGCGTCAGGGAGGACCCCTTTAATATATGAGGGTGCTCCCAGCTAGTTCGAAGTTTATATGTAAACTGGGCTGTAAATGGAATGGGAAATCTTGTTTTTGTAATAAACATCCCCCCGAAATTTATTCCGTCATATATGTGTGAAGATTTGCATTGTGTTATAGATATAACGTTCAACGCCATAAAATCCAAAAGCATTCGTTTATAAGACTTACTGAAAAACAAAGAATACCTACTAGCATTTGTAATTTTCAATATTCAAAGTTAACTTCATCTCCAGTTAAGTAAAAATGCTTGATTTAGTTGTGTGGTTTACATTGTGTGAAATGTAGCAAAAATTATTACTTCATACAAAAATACTACTACTCATAAAAAATTTCAAAGATCACAAAATTTTACAATACTATCTCTAAGAACGATAAAACTGCAGAGAAAAGGTAAAAAGAACGTCATCTAAAGAATTTCTAATCGCCACCTGAATCAGTAAGCGTCGTTTATGAACTACACGAGTATTTAATATAGATATCCTACTTTGTTTATATACTATCTAAGCGCACGGCAGTGCGCAGGCCAAGTTCCAGCAACAGGCCGAGCGCATGCTGTACTCTATTTACACGAACCGCTTCGACCCACTTTTGACCCCCCTGTAGCTCAGTGCCCATTGCAAGTACAGAAATAAAATTGTACGTACGTAATCATATACTAGTACTAAGGCAGTGTACCAAATTTCATAGATGTAGCTTTAGTAGATCCTGAAATATGACCCTGTGAATATAGCTAATTTTGGCACTGACTGACTCACTCACTGACCGGTCATCAAAACCTCTAGGCCACTTCCAATTGTCCTAGCGTTATGAAATTTGGCACACAGATCGGGTGTTATATGTAGATTAACGAAAAATTTAGAAATTTAAGAAATCGGTCAAGCGTGAGTTGGAAAAGGGTTACAAAGTTTGTATGGGACCACAGGATTCCTTGGTCGGATCTTCTTCAAATTTTGCATAAATCATCTCTAACATAATTGATGGAAGATGTGTTTCGTATTTTATTGAAATTCATTCCAGAACATGGCTAAAAGGGGGTAACAATTGTTTTCTTCGGGGGGTTTTTGATTCGAATTTGTATCAATACTTCTTAGTGATAAGAGGACTCTTTTGATTTAATTTACTTTTTATTTCACACATGTCAAAAACTCAATCAGATTTGAGAAAGATGTTGTCAATGTTTTGATTAACGTCAATCAAATGCTCTATACATACAAACTATGGAAAAGTCAATACTGCACATTGAATATTGTTATTCATATTTGTGAAATATTTGGATCAAATCCGTCCAGTAGTTTAGAGATCAGCAAGCATTCTAAAGGATGACTCAAGCTAGACCATGCTGGGTCCGAGCCGAGTGTCGGCCGTAGCACGGTTGCATTCACGACTGCTCGGGCGAAGCTCGGCGGCACTGTATTCATGCAACGGGCCGTGGCCGAGCCGATGCGGGACCGAGTTGTTTCCGAGCGCTTTCCGTAGTTCGGCTGTCACTCGGTTTAACGCGTAGATTTAGCGCAAAAAGTTCTAAATCTATGGTTTAACGTGAGTTTGTTCACACAAAATATATATAATATTGACCTTGCTGCGGCCAGCACTCGGCTCGGACCCAGCACGGCGTAGCGTGAGTCATCCTTTTTAGGGTTCCGTACCCAAAGGGTAAAGAACGGGACCCTATCCATGAGACTTCGCTGTCCGTCTGTCTGTCTGTCGGTCTGTCCGTCAGGAGGCTGTATCTCATGAACAGTGATAGCTAGAGAGTTGAAATATTCACAGATTATGTGTTTTTGTTGCCGCTATAACAACAAATACTGAAAACAAAAACATAATAATATTTAAGGGGGGCTTCCATACAACATACGTGTTTTTTAGCGACTTTGTCTTATATATTCGGTAATACGGTATCCTTCACAATTTAAATACGTTATTTAATTTGAACATTTTATCAAGATCATTCATGCCCTTTACACCATGCAAATTAAATGAATACTTTATGAGGTATAGCACAATCAAATGTTGCTCAATGAAATTAATTTCGTGTCGCCATGATTGAAAATTATACGGGTCACATACTAACTTATTTTTCGACTTTCATCGTAAATATTTGTTCTTTAAAGTGAGCAACGCTTTCAGCAGATTACTTTAGGTAGGTGTAATATATCAAAGATAGCTATTTCATAGGAAATAGTAAACAAATAGTCCATATCTTAGATTTTTCTCCAGTATAAACAATTTACGTACAAACACACAATTTATGTTGTAGACGTAGATATCGTGTTTATAATGTCATCATTTAAATGTCATCAATATTCTGAAAAAGAAATTAAACATAGAGTTCACAAACTCTTTTTGAAATATATACTGTACCTACCGTAAAGCCGGATTATTAATCTCAGTCAGTAAAATGACAAGTGCAACTGTCACTGATACAAAAAATGGTGACCCGCTACAATAGTGATGTTCGGCAATCAATAGACTTACACATTTTAGTCATTCTTTATTTTATTAGGTGTGAAAGCGTTTTTTTATGATATTCTAAAAATTGATATTGTAAATATGTAATATCTATTACATATTCTACTATATTATATATTACGTTCAGCGTGAACTGAATTGTTTTAAAATAGACTTAATCATTAAGCTCTTTTATGATTAAGCAAACACGCCAGTTTAGGTTCACTCACATTCAAAGAAACCCCTACAATTAAAATTTTCACAATATCTGATTCTTAAAAGTGTTATAACTCTTTTATTTCTAAACCGATTTACATAAAACAAACGCTAAATGTTAACTGGAGCAAACCTCAACACAATAAAAAAAACCCCATTGCAATCGGTTGAGTTGTTACTGAGATTAGCGTGCACAACCGTACAGACAAACAGATATACAGACATACAGACAAAAATTCTAAAAATCATTGTTTTGGGTTCTATTGCGTTCATAAAGCCCCCGTATAATATTTTTTCTTATTTATCTTCCATGTACAGACAGCGACCTGTTACGATTTTATTATATGTATTGATATTGATTACGTCAGGTTTTGCTGCATTTTTATTCCATACATAATTATATGCATTGAGAACCATTTGTTTCTAACTAAACAACAAATGGCGTTAGTTTGCGTAAGAGAGAGAGAAATAGAAAAATTTCCCTGTCGCTTCTATTCTTATCGCGTGGTTTCCTGTCGCGTGTATTCCCATTGCATTATTTAGGCACAAATTTGAAGATTGAGGAGCCAAATGAAACTCTTTGTAACTTCTTGAATTCCAGTAGAAAAGGACGGAAATCGTTAGTAGTTACCCCACGTAATGCCTACTAAATGATACAAAAAAAAACATTAAAATAGGTACCTATATCGGCTCCGTCAAGAGATTCAAGAAACTCCTTAATGAAATTGAATAATGAAAATGAAAATTAGCGGAGCCAATTCATATGCATAAATATATGCATAAATATAACGTTTTATATCTATTGGCCTAGAAATTCCTAAAACTGGCCTAATTTTTTTTGATTGTCTACTAAAAATAAGGACTTGAACTTAATTTAAAAAGGTGTAAGGTGGCTCCTGAATTAATACGGACACTACTAATACTACTACTACTGGCAAACAGTAGTGTCAAGATAAAAGTACAATTATCCTTAGCACTACCCTTAGGGTTACGGGATATTTTACTTTCCCATGACTATGCTGGTAGTGCCAAGCGGTAGTGCCAAGGGAAATATGGGTCGACATGCAGCAGCCCCACTGGTGTTGCAAACGTTCATTATGCAAATTAGTCCGCTACAGTAACCAGCCATTAGGTGGGCCGTAAGTCTGTCATCTTAGTAGTATATAAAACCGGCCAAGTGCGAGGCGGACTCGCGCGCACAAAGGGTTCCGTACCGGAACATCACTTTTGTTGGATGGGAGCCCCCCTTATTCCCCCTTTTTTCTTACTTTAAAAAAAACTTACTTTTAACAAACATTTTTTTAAATCGAATTGGGCTTTCAAACATGAATGTGTCTAAAAAATATATCCAATTAGTACCGGCTAATGAGTATCAATATGAACTATGCGGCAAATCCCTCCCAATGTTTCTACCCTATTTTTACCATGTTATAAAATAAATTTCAATAAAATACAAAACACGTTACCTATCAATTCTGTCAAAGATGCTGTACAGTCAAGAGCAATAATATGTATAGATTGTCACGGCTCCTAAAATATGTAAACACCTTCGGCTCGAAAACGAAGTGCTCAACGTGAAGAGCATAAAATTGTAACCACGAGTTCACATCATAAATATATATACACTCTTTGCTTCAATAACATGTATTCACGCGTTGATTCATATGATATACTCATCTTAAATTCCATTAAATTATATTTAACTTCCCCGGCAATAACATGTATCTCAACGGGCCTGCATAAATATGTATCCACCTTTGATGAAAACGTTCAAATTAGGCATTTGATTTAATATCTATATAGAACCCTAGACAAACTGAACTGAAAAAAAATAAATATAATACTCAAAATTGCATAGGTTTATATTGATATTTTGCTGGCACCGACTCTCAAAAATAACTTTTAGTAATTTGATGTTGTAAAAATCTATATCTATACTTCTATGCTAATATTATAAAGAAGTAGTTTGTGTGTTTGTTAGATTGTAAGGGGTAATCTCGGGATCTATTGAACCGATTTTAAAAATTCTTTCACCAATACAAAGCTACGTTATTGTGGAGTGTCATAGGCTATATAGCATCCCGCTACAACGAATAGGAGCGAAGCAGTAATAGTAAATGTTTCTAAAACGGGGGAAAAGTTATTCCTTTTGAGAGCTTCGTTGCGTGTGCTGCGTAAATATTTATAGTTTGGTAAAAAATATGTACTACAACATTGTTTCTCTTAAAAAAGTTCAATAAAAATTTTGCGCGCTAGCATGTGTCTATCTTTGGGTTGGTGCACAATAACCATGTTAATGGCAATCACTTTTTTTCTACAATAATGCCACGAGATACCTCTTTCATAAACGACATTGTTCTTAAAAATAATGCGACGGGAATACACGCGACGAGAAACCTCTCTCTCTCTCTCACGTAGTATTGAATATTAACGACGAGACGCTACGGGATCAAAACGCAACGCGACGGGAGTAAATGCGACGGGAACAGGTAATACTCTCTCTCTCATGTGGCGCAAACGAAGTTGCGCGGGTCAGCTAGTCTCTTATAAATAAAAATTAACTCTGTCTGTCTGTCTGTTACGCCTTCACGCCTAAACAGGCTAGAGCGATTGAGATGAAATTTGGGTATAGGGATAGTTTGAGACCCTGGGAAGGACATAGGCTACTTTTTAACCGACTGCGCAAAAGGAGGTTTATGATTTTACGCGATAACGACTTCTACGCGGTCGAAGCCTTGGGGAACAGCTAGTATTTAATTAATACCAAAATCGCCATTATGTGTACCTATAATGTTTGAGGAGTTCCCTCAAGTCCCCATAAACCTTTTTTTTACAAGGAGAGCTCCGCTTATGGACTACCCATGCTGGCGAGGCATGAGCTCGTGTGAGGGTCGCCCTGATCACGATAGCGCTGGGAATTCTCACTAAAACTCCTTGACACTGATCTGCCCCTGTGACGGTGTTCTAGGATCTGTCTTATTCACCAAAACACTGAAGTCCTCATAAACCTACCCATCGGAACTGAATTTTGAAAAAAAAAATACCAATCTGGAAATATATCTTTTTATAAAAAAAGTTTATTGCGGTCTGTAAATGACGGAGATATGAGGAAACAAAAATTAAAAAAAAATAAACCTGCTCTCAAATAAAACACATTCGGGTTTGCCATACCAAATAACCCATGCAAAGGTTTCAGATCGATTAACTAACACTAACATTATTATACGGCACTTTAAAGAAAACAAACAAACAAACTTTGCCATTTTTGTGCGTATATATATAAGCCCCACAAAGAATAATAAAGAATTTCTCTGAGAAAAAAGATCGGTGATATTCGTATGGTTCGCGAAGGTGCCCGACCTTCAAACAGGAACAACTAGCATGCATTCGTTTCTCACAATTTTAAAGAATTTGTTTGTATACGCAGTTATGAAATTTTAGTTGTATACATATTATTGATGGATACATTGTGTATTATATTGATGCAAATTGTGCATACATAGTTTTGTTCCTTTCTTCCACAATGAGTGTATATATATTTATGATGTAAACTCGTGGTTACAATTTTATGCTCTTCACGTTGAGCACTTCGTTTTGAAGCCGAAGGTGTTTACATATTTTCGGAGCCGTGACAATGTATACATATTATTGCTCGTGACTGTACCTATGCCAAACTTGAAGAAGATTGGTTCCATACAAACTTTGTGACCATTTGTGAATCCCACAAGTCAAATGCAAAAACAATTCATCCATACAGCCTAATTACATGCGATGTTTAGTCCTGACGCAAATACGCGCGCTTTTTGGCATAATCATTATGTTGATTTTTTGATGCCATACCCATAAAAAAAAAGTTTTATTGTAGAACGGTTTACTCGTGTGGAAATGGTAATTATAACACGACATGACAGGAATGAGTACTTTTGAGATTTGAGTTGTGGTTATGTATTAAGCAAATTACCAAGTGGTCGTAGTAATACAGTAAAAATTAAATATTACATAAAAATACGGTATACGTAGTTTTATGTAATATTTAATTACTGTTTGTTGGTCAATAAAAAGATATAATCTCGACTAACTTTAATTGTAAAACTCGATTCAACCACATCACTATTTATTTGTGACAAAAACCCCGCAACACTGAAAATGTCATTTTACTGACTCGAATTAAAAATCATAGTATAGAGGATCTATACAAGGATAGTTAACACTATAGAGCAACGCGACCTGTCTAAAGACGCGCGTTGTATAACACTATAGAGCACCGCGAACTGTCTAAAGACGCGCGTTGTATAACACTATAGAGCAACGCGAACTGTCTAAAGACGCGCGTTGTTTAACACTATAGAGCAACGCGAACTGTCTAAGGCGCGCGTTGCTATGTGTTAATAGGTAATGAGGGCAACCAGTAGACGCTTGAAATACTCACAGAATATCGAGCATTGTATTTTCATAAAAAAATAATAATTGAAACAAAATGGACCTTTACTGGGACATCCTTTCGAGAGCTTGTCTTGTTGAGAGAGAGGAGTCCGGCATATCATCCATTAAGGATTTTCCATCTCGTTAAATAAAAAGAAAAAAAGGGGGCTCCCATGCAACAAATAGGTACGACTTTTTGTAGTTTTTTGGTACGGAACACTCCGTGCGGGAGTCCGACTCGCACTTGGCCGGTTATATTCTAAACATAAGCTATATTTTAATGTAATGACATTAATATACATTTATATATAATCACACTAAATAACCTTGGGGGTAAGCAGAAGGCTAATAAACTATGTAAATTGGGGATTAACTTATTGAATTGATTAAACTGAAAATGTTGCACGAATATTGTCAAGAAGTATGTAAGCTTAAAACGTGAACTTCATATTATAACGCTTGAGTTGGCTTAATCGAAAATCGATTTTATTATAAAAATATTTATGAATCAGTGATAAAATGAGAATACAATGAGGAGGGAGGGGGGAGGAGAGGGAGGAAGGGGGTATAAAATAATGTCATGTATACATAATGCACACTTTAAAGCTTATTAAAGAAAAAATAGGTACGGTTTCTTGAAAAAAAAGTATTGAAATCCCACCAAAAACATCCCTGTTAACCCAGTAATGCCTAGCGTGTCCAAATGGACACACAAATTAGGGTTAAATAAAAGAGTTGTTATGGTAGTATTTTTTGACATTTTAAATTATTTAAAAAGTCTAATTCTACATTCAAATGTCAAATTTTAATACAATGTAAACATCACTGTTATAATAATTTT
Source organism: Miltochrista miniata (assembly GCA_933228765.1). Classification (NCBI taxonomy): domain Eukaryota; kingdom Metazoa; phylum Arthropoda; class Insecta; order Lepidoptera; family Erebidae; genus Miltochrista; species Miltochrista miniata. The sequence goes on along the minus strand of OW121751.1, from coordinate 14,755,641 downwards.
AGTTTCGCGAGTATATTCATTTATTTGCCGCCTTTAAGCAGTGCGCAGGAAAAATAGACCCTAGATGAGAGTAAGTAGTTATTATTTTTAAACTATTAATTATTTTCATGTTATTATAGCACAAATTTATTGCGATAGTGTGTATTTATTTATATAAAAGCATAAAATACTGCCAGAATGTAATTTCCTATGTATTATATAGCACTGAACTTCATGTGTCCATATGGACACGCTAAGCTTTAGCCATAGCATTACAGTATGTTTCGTTTTACTTTTAGTTTGTTCGATTTTGAATAGTTTCTAGGTAGAGGCACCATAAATCAAGCGTCAGATGTGTACAGAGAAAGAAGGTGATGGTGGTATGTCATCTACAGAGATATCGACGGTTAACATCAAACAAAATGAGGAAAAAGTCGAGAGGTTATCATGATTTGGCCATTAGAAAATGTATTTTCGTCAAACGTTTTGGCTGTACGACAGCTATACATAATAAAACAATAATCCCAAAAGTACAGACTACCATCACATGCATGTGGCACCACCACCTTTGTCCTTACTCTTCAGAAGAACCCTGAAATATATTGGAGAATATAGGATTGTCTACTCCTACAATACATTTGTTAGACTCCTCTAAAGACTAGTGGAAAAATACATACTTATAGGTACTTATATAAATATGTAGATAAATAGGTATATTAGAGAGGTAGTGGTTATTATCCTATTTACATGGAAGCTGAAGGCTTGAAAATCACAAGCATTACTATGCTCGTGATTTTCAAAATAAGATGCCGAAGCTGGAGGTTCGTAGAGCAAGAATATTCATTTACCTAAAAACTTTTGGAGGAGGTGCAAGTAGATCGTCTACCTTCAAACTGGGTTTTATAAGATAAATCATTATGTACAGAATATTACGTAAAAAATGATGTGCGGACCCAAATGCAAAGCAATGACGTCTGGTATTGATTGCACTGTATTTACTAAAAATAAAAATAAACTGTTACATATATTATTATTAAAAAATGTCTCGTTTATATTTTTAAACCAAAAATAATAAAATTTAATTACCAATTACCAAGAAAAATTTACTAAATGTCTTGTCTTTTCAGCTATTGTAAGTGCTTAGTGTGTCCATTTGGACACGTGATTTTTTTTAAACTTCCAAATTATTTATAAAAATAAAATTTATGATTTATGTTTATAAATACCTCATTAAATCATATTTAATGTCTAGAATTACCAAAATCCCAAAAAAAATAATTTGGGCATTACTGGGTTAAAAAGGAGGCCAAGTTCCTATGGACTAATTGTTCGCCTAAAAAAGGGTTGAAATCCAATCCAATGCCAAGTTTAGATGCACTTTAAAATCGATCATAATCATCTTCCTCAACAGCCTAATCCACTGGTAAACATTTGCCATTCCCAAGACTCGCCACCACACTCAGACCTCCACCTTTAGAATCCAGCCATTACCCACCACCGCATTCATGTCAACGGTCCATATGGCCGAAATTCACTTTACCATACACCCAACTTAAAATATAGTGTAGTTGTGAAAATACGTAGGTACCTACTTGGTTAAAAATATCTAAAATAATGTTACTTCTAAATTTGAACTTGGCAGGTTAATTTAAATATATACATAATAAATTTAATTATACAATTAATCAAGTGTTACGTACTGCACGAAACCCTGCCAAGTTCTAATTTAGAAGTAACATTATTTTAGATATTTTTAACCAAGTAGGTACCTACGTATTTTCACAACTACACCATATTTTAAGTTGGGTGTATGGTAAAGTGAATTTCGGCCATATGGACCGTTGACGTGAATGCGGTGGTGGGTAATGGCTGGATTCGAAAGGTGGAGGTCTGAGTGTGGTGGCGAGTCTTGGGAATGGCAAATGTTTACCAGTGGATTAGGCTGTTGAGGAAGATGATTATGATCGATTTTAAAGTACATCTAAACTTGGCATTGGATTGGATTTCAACCCTTTTTTAGGCGAACAATTAGTCCATAGGAACTTGACCTCCTTTTTAACAGGGATGTTTTTGGTGGGATATATTGTACTCTATATACTGTTGTGGCAAGTTCTTTTATAGATACTTACTGAAATGCAACGAATTTTTGATATTCAAAGTTAAGTTCATCTCCAGTGTAATGTAACAAAAATTATTACTGCTTGATACTACTCATAATAAATTTCATAGATCACAAAATTTTACAAAATTATCTCTATGGACAATACCACTGCAGAGGAAATGTAAAAGGAACGTCATCTAAAGAATTATTAATCGCCAATTGAATCAGTAAGCTTCGTTCATGGACTACATATGTATAAAATACAGAAATCCTACTTTGTACCGGATCATAAAACTAAATAATTAGGTAAATGCAGTTTCAAAGCTAACTTTAGAGATAAGTTTTGAGAAACAGAAGATGAGATTCTCAAAGCTCCTAAGTTAAACGTTACTTGCGTTCGTCAAGACCGGCTATCGGGACCTTTTAAGAGAATTAACACAGGTCTGCTCTGAATTAATGAAAGTAAGATTCGAAGGCAAAAGTCACATAAATTAACACGATTGACTATCCAAGTAACAGATAACGTTTAGGGATTCGACAGAAGGGAGAGGAGAACTTGAAATAGGAAGGTAGTGGCATAGGAATTTATCTTTTGAACGACTATCGTATATCTAACAGTTGTCAGTAATATGATAGTCGATAAGCCAAGTTGAAGGCCGTTATAGGTCGCCACAATCTACGCCTGGGTCAGCAGGTATCGCCTCTGGTGTTGCAAACGTCCAAAGGCCACGGTAACTAACCATAAGATCCGAGGCCGAAAACTTGTTTGCCACCTTGTTAGTTCAAAAATAGGGGCAGGAGAACTTGAAATAGAAAGATAGGGACATAATGGAATTTATCTTTTGACCGACTATTGTGTGCAATAAAAACATCATTTAATTGAAGGCAAACTTCTTCCCTTAATGTACATTATCCACGAGCATGTACCAGTTATTGGACTTAAATAACTCGTACCTCCTGAATAAATGAAAAGGCTTGAGAGTCCCATTGGGGAAAAATGCAGAGAACAAATAATTTACTTTGAATAATAAACGAAGATATTTCCCTAACTTCGTGCAGAGGAGATGTCGAGTCAAGGGTCCCATTAGACCTATGGGAACATAAAATGTAACAATTAAAGGCTCAATTCCGGATAAAATATACGAATGCTTATTTGGGGAAAACGAGTACATGTGTATTGATAATAAAATATATCAGAGGTAATGTTTTTTGGTACACCAGTAGTCTTCTAAATATGTTGGGAGTAAACGTTTCGTGTAAATACATTTTCTCTCCTAAATTTCCTTCTCGTGAACTTCATTAATCTATTGTGATAGATTTAGCCATTTCTGAAACAGACCACAATAAAGAAAACAAGTTTTATTGACATTGCAACATTGCGTATGCATAATACGTAACTTTCTTCAAATTTTATGTCCACCATAAACTCAGTTGAATGATTTAGTTTATTTTGAAACGCAAAAGAAAGTACATTTCTTAGTGAAAGCGGTCTGCAAATAAATCTTGTCTCGGGAAACAATGGCATGCATTGTTCGATGTAAATTGGTTCAAATAATTTACCCCATACCTAGCACACTCTGAACTTTATACCAGGATGGTGATAAAAGTCATAAAATTGCTTTCGGTCGTAATTTTGTTTCGTTGTTAAAGTGTAAACGTTATCTGGAGTAAGTGCTTATACTACATTTATCAGTGTAAAATAAAGTGGCATAAAGTTTTACCCACTTCACTTCAGGTGATCGTAGTCCAATGGAGTTTATAAAACTGGGTTTTTGTTTCCAAGCCATACCACAAGAGTGTCGGGAAACTTTGGGTTGTCCTTTCAAGGCTGCACCCACAACTCCGGGACGTAGGACAATTTCACTTGGTATATTTTGTCGGACCTTAGCCCCTGAAAATTGAAAAAAAAACAAAACATTTTTTTTAAGTTTATGACGGGCTCAGTATTACAACGGGCAATAATGGTGTGTATCAAAAATAGGAGACTTCTTTTATAAATTTTGATAAACGCCTATACGCTGATGGGCTTCGCCTGCGTGAAGTTTTGTTACCGTTCCCGTTTCCCGTGATAACTTATTCCCGGAATAAAAAGTAGCCTATGTTTTATTCCAGACTATAATGTATCTCTGTACCAAATTTCAACCCGATCCGTTCAGCCGTTTAAACGTGAAAGAGTAACAAACATCCACACTTACAAACTTTCGCATTTATAATCCTACTTCCTACTATCCTACTTCCTACTAATATTATAAATGATTGTGAAAATTTGTTTGGATGTTTGGATGTTTGTTACTCAATCACGCTCTAACGGCTGAATGGATCTGGCTGAAATTTGGTACAGGGATAGAGTATAGTCTGGAATAACACATAGGCTAGGTACTTTTTATCCCGGGAAAATGTTCCCACGGGAACGGGAACCAAATTTTACGCGGGTGAAGCCGCGCGCATCAGCTAGTATTAGTATAAAGTATAATTTAAAGTAAATGTTGCTGTGACCTACATACCTACTAAAAATAAAACACCAATAACTTTGTACAACTTTAGGGAGGTTTAGGGGAATGTATACATTTTCTCTTGAATTCGCATATACCTGACGACTCCCAAGCCCGGAAAATGATGCTAAATATAGCCGACTGATCTAAAAATAGGCTCTTGAGGCACCCTACTTGCCACAGTCATACCTACCACTTCTGACGAATTTTGCAACATATCAGGTCCTTCTCGTTAAACAAGCTGTCAGGTGGTCATAAAAAATCTAATAGGATGATAAGGGAGAGAAGCTGTCGGGCGAATAAATATTAAATGTTTTAACTGACGTATTTCTGAGGGAGTGTTTCCTTGTGTATCGTTATGTTAGGAATTATTCCCAAAAGAGGTGACACGCCCCGGGTGACCCTAACTTTTATCTTATTCTCCTTTCTGACATCTAATAGTACCCTGGTTTCCGCAAGGTGGTATTAAATTTTATTATGAAAATGAATTTGGATTGGGAATGGTAAAATCTACTACTGAAGCTGTACCTGTCTGAAAAACCGTTTTTTTTGTGGTTTTTCAGTGCGTGCTAACTAGCTATCTATATTACAAGATATTTACGGTGCGTTTAATAACCAGAACTTCTTCCATCGGCCAGAGAGTCTTAAATTGGGGCATATGCATCTGTGGGAACTCCAACACGAAGGAATTGATATATCAGGTATATGTCGGTTCATTTATTTATATTGACCATTACAATACTATAGATACTGGAGCGGGAGTGACAGAGACAAGTAATAGGAAGATCATTAAAACAGGCTCTACTAACACGTTTACCAAATATTAACTAAAATAAGACCCCGGGCTCTTGGGTGCAAATGCAACAAAGACAATAAGCTAAGTTGAAATTATTATAACAAGGAACTGAACACAAACAGTTACTGGCATTGTTAACATTTCCATTGAACAATAAGCTCACTCCAGCATGACCTAGATGTAACATAAGCGACGCCAACGCCTGTGAAGTGCTAATGCTATTAGACAGATCCAGGATCACTTGATCCCACCCAAATGTAGGTCAGTAATATCTAAATGCCAAAATGTATCTCTATTGTGGAACATTCTAGTAATTTAAGTTGTTTAGTGTTTGTTTGAGCTATAATTTCCTGTTGTATCTTCTGTTCAGTAAATAATAACGTTTATTTGGTTAGGCACTAATAACGGATGCTCGAGACTTCGTTCTTGTGAAAATACCGGAGAAAACATTTAAGTTACAATAATAATTTTCCTAGTTAAAGATTTTCATGTTGAGCGTGCTTTGGTGAAAATTGGATTAGACTTGAGCCAACGACTAAGTGACACCACCACGATGGCTCAGAGTTTCCGCAGTTCCATACGCTGGCGGACAGCCTATCGTAGATGGAACACCTGCGTGAGTGATCTCGTGGTGAAAATAGGGACGACAAATCTTACGATGCAGATCGAAGTGATATTTTTCGACGAGATGCAGGTACGGAAAAGGAGCGATACTGCGATAGTAAGATATAGTTCGATCTGAGGTGAACCTTGTCGGAGACTAGCTATAAAGAATTTCACTTATCAATGAAACTGACGAGAAATTTAATCAAAGGATATTTCAAGTAATGTACCTTTAACCAAAGAGCATGTATCAAAACTAGCAATCGAAGCTCAAGTGTAATCAGTCATGGTTAGAAGATATAAAGCAAACATTCTTCCTCCATCACATCTGAAGTAGCTTGGGGAGTAGATTAGTAGGTATCTTCATCTTATTGAAAACAGCACAGCTACGATTGTACTGTAGACAAAAATTCCAGCTTTGAAATGTCTTTTTAGAATTGTCGTATCAAATATAATGTTTTAATAAAAGAAGGTTATAGATAGTCAAGTACAATTTACTCCGGTAACTCAACTGCTGCAATCTGTTTGTAATATATCTATGGCATTAAATCAATAAAAGTAACGTTGTTTAATTCTGTAATCTATAGAACCGTTTCGGATGTATAGGTTTTAGCTGCCACGAAAAGAGTCGTTTCGTATAAATATTAGCTGCCTCGATAGAGTTCGTTCGTTCTGCCAAAAGTTAGTCTGCAGGTCTGCAGTCTATAAAACCAAAAGAAACTAAAAGCTATTTCAATGGGATCACTTTGAAGTCATGCCTATCAATATAAAACTGACATGCCTTTGTTTTTGTTTGACAGTTGGGAAGAGATAACGATCATCATCCACCGAGCCTCTTCCTACCCTGTTGGGGTCGGCTTCCAGTCTAACTGTGATGTGACTGATCTTCGATATTTTCCGTGAAGCGGCTATGGTAGAACGACAAAAGAAAAATGTTGATTTTGCTATTTTTCCCGTGAAGTTCTTCACACCTTCTCGTAAAAACCACAAAAAAATAATCATGTTTGTTGTTGTATGAGAGCCCCTTTCTATCCCCCTTTCTTTCTAATTTCAGCATTTATGGTTTTTTTTGTGATAGTGGAAACAGTAATACATCATCTGTGAAAGTTACAGATCTCTAGCTATTACGGTTCCTGAGATACAGCCTCGTGACGGACAGACAGACAGACAGACGGACAGCGAAGTCTCATGAATAGGGTCCCGTTTTAACCCTTTGCGTACGGAATCCTAAAAAGAAAATTGCTGAGGTGTTTTAGATAGAGTTTTCAGTTTAGCAACACATTTAGAGAATCACTTTTAGGGTTTCGTAGCCAAATGGCAAAAACGGAACCCTTATAGATTCGTCATGTCTGTCTGTCTGTCTGTCCGTCTGACTGTCCGTCCGTGTGTCACAGCCACTTTTCTCCGAAACTATTAGGTCTATGCTTTTGAAACTTGGTAACTAGATGTATTCAGTGAACCGCATTAAGATTATTTTATAAAACTAGAAAAAAAGCAGTAAATTTTGGGGGTCCCCATACTCAGAACTGAAACTCAATTTTTTTTTTTCATCAAGCCCATACGTGTGGGGGGGTATCTATAGATAGGTCTTTAAAAATGCTATTGAGGTTTCTTAAATCATTTTTTTCTAAAGTAAATAGTTTGAGCAAGAGACACTTCCAAAGTGGAAAAATGTGTGCCCCCCCCCCCCTCTAACTTCTAAACTAAGAGAATGATAAATCTAAAAAAATATATGATGTTCATTGCTATAAAAACTACCAACGAAAATTGGTTAGTCCGAGATAGAGCTGGTAGTTTTTTTTTAATACGTCATAAACCGCAATTTTCGGTTACAAAAATCACTACCACTGCGAACGTGTTAAAACATCAATCAAAGTTACAACGAACTATAAGAACTTTTCTATTATGTTACTTACTGCAACGAAACCCTTCATGGGCGAGTCCAACTCGCACTTGGCCGGTTTTTGTTTATTAGATACATTAAACTATCATTATAACGCATTTTTTCAATATGTGCAGCAAGTTCTACCAAGTGCCGTCAATCAGCAGTATAAATAATAACGCAGCTGTTTTTCCGTGTAGCGGAAAATTCTAAATCTATGGTTTTTCCGCCTAACCCATAATGAGCACATAGCTTTAAAACAACCACTACCTACATTTGCGTCCGTAATTGGCACACAGGAAACGACTCCGTGATCAAACGTTGTTGAGGTAACCATTGTTTTGAACACAACCAAATGAAATTAATCTATTTGGGTTGCCACTAAAATTAGTTGAACTTTATTATCATATAATTAATTATGCTTCAAGTATGTTCCTCATAACGGAACCGTGTTGAGAGATAACCGTAAAGTTTCTGTATTAAGCCAATAAAACATTATGTATATTATAATAATAATTGAAACTTACGTACATCTAAACTTTTACACAAACGACACGATACTACGCCATTTTACGATAATTTTATTAGCAATTTGTACCATGTGTTGCTAAATTGGCATTCCGAAATGTGAATACACTAATTTGTCTTATTTCGGTGTCATTTCAAAATACGACTAATTTGTTTTATTGCGGTGTATTTCTGTACCTAATTAGTGTTGTAGCAACAGAGTTTAATGTTTTCGATAAGAAAGAATCAGATATACATATTATTCTTTTTTGATAGGAAAAAACGGTCAAAAAAGTAAGGTCTTCGAAGCTCAAACCAGCTTCACCTGTTGACTAACGAACTAGATCATGGCTACGGGAAGGAAAAAATGAAACATGATTCATACCAACCCATCTGGCCAGCATTGCATGATAGATATAGAGAGACGTCCTCTCAAAACGTTTAGGAGAGGCCTTACAGCAGTGGAGTGCGGTAGGCTAATTAGGTTGATTAATTAATTATATGCTTACTTTACCGAGGACATAATAATAAAATATGTACATACACTTCCTGCATAATCTTCACCTGTTGACCAACGGACTATATCATGGCTAAGGGAAGGAAAACTCGAAATAAGACTCCTACGAACCCATCTGGCAAGCATTGCATGATAGATACAGAGAGACATCCTCTCAAAACGATTAGGAGAGGCCTTACAGCAGTGGAGTGTGGTAGGCTAATTTGGTTGATTAATTAATTATATGCTTACTTTACCGAGGACATAATAATACAATAGGTACATACACTTCGAGCATAATTATATCCTTGTTGCCTCACACAGTAGAGTGATGTGACACGTGTAATTCGTCTGGTGATAGACAGACAGACGGACGCACAGCAAAGTTTCAGTAATAGTGTCTCGTTTTTACCATTGGGATACGGTACTCTAAAAAGTGCCTAGTGTTTAGTAACAAGGGTTTTTGTCTTAGATCATTACAGGATGCGCCTTACTTAAGCATTGTTTTCTGCCATTGCACATGACCATTTGGTCTTTTGGCTTTATAAAAAGCACTGTACATAAGTACATCATTTTATATGATTAAACTAGTACATTTCATTGTAGTTGACTGTACAATAAAAATTAACACACAACAGCCATTACGCGTTTGTCGATTAATACATTTTTAAATGCAATGAAATTTTATACGTCTTTGTGTTTCCCCCTTCACTTGTATGAAAACTGGCAGAATATTTTTGTATGCGGTGGTTCGCAAAGGCTAGTCCCGTGATATATGGTTTAGGTTTTTGTAAGCGACTACCATCTTTGAAAGAATATTATGATTTTTATATTATAAAACTCACCTGGAATAGCTAAATTCGGATTTCACGACTCAATCAGGTTGGTTTATAATCTGAAACAATACGATAAACCAGTTAGTAATGAAAATTTATGAAGCCTGCAATAAAGAATGAAGACTGCATTAGACGAGACAGAAATTTTATATTTTACATCAAAATTACTAAAACTCCGAAACAATCGTCTGTGGGTGGTCCAACCCGGTATATGAATGAATCTCAGACTTCATAACGGTAGTTGCATCTTTATTTTTTTAACGTGAGGGAAAATCCTTCATGGATGCTATGCCGGACTCCTATCCTACCGACTAAAAAACCTCACGTAACGCCCAACAGCCTACGGTTGGGAGCCCCGGGTAAGCCCTCGGAAGGATGTCCCAGAACGGTAGTTTATCTTAGAATATACAGGATGGTATTTAAAGACGGTAGCTGGAGGTAAATTATCCTTAGTGTTGATAATGGTAAGTTTTGCTGAAAGGAAACATTCCCTTTGTTTCAAAAGTAAGTGAAACTGCATTTAATGATATTTGAAAAACACCCCCTAAGCCGGGGGAATCGAACGTGGGAGCCAACTTCAAAATAAAAGTAGGAGGTTGTCAATTAGACTGCAATTTTTTTCTTTAGATAGTGAGTAAGTTACTTACTATCTAAACAATTTTACTTGATCTTTCTTTCATTTAAGATACTATGTTATTTAAAAAAAATTGTTCCTTATTAAAGACTCTTTCGATTGGTATCATAAAATATAGGATGTTTTTTTTTCATGTCTCCCAGGCTCGATTCCCTTACTTTTTTCGATTCCTTTCAGCAAAACTTGCCATTATCAATATTAAGGGTACTTTAACTCCAGCTATCGTCTTTAAATTCCACTCTATAACAAAAATGTACAAGGGTACTGCCACTGTGCCACTGAGGCTGTCGTTGACCCGCCAAAGCTTCGGTCAGAATAAGTATTTACTAAAAAATCTTAGCTTTTATTGCCCACACACACGAGGTGCAACCAAAATTCAGGCTTTACCTTTCCCCATTTAGGCAAACATTCAAGACTAATTTATGTTTAGACTAGCGACCCGCCCGGGCTTCGCACGAGTGCAATGCTGATACTAAATACATATAAACCTTCCTTTTCAATCACTCTATCTAATAAAAAAAACCGCATTAAAATCCGTTGCGTAGTTTTAAAGATTTAAGCATACATAGGGATATAGGGACAGAGAAAGCGACTTTGTTTTATACTATGTAGTAAAGATAAGTCGTCTGTGGTCTGCAGAAGACGTTGGTTTGTGTTCCAAGTCACTAGTCGTCTTACACCCTTTTCAAATAGTTATTAATTGAATTTCAGGGTGTTTGGAAACACACGCTACATCAATCACGAGTGCTCGTATCTCAGGATCACATTCATTTATCATTGACTACTAATGAAAACGGTTTAGCTATGCGGGTACAACGCTGATTGTTTCTCACGTCGCGCCCTGCTAAAAGGTATTATTGGTCTAAGAAAATTAACTACGAACATGACAATTTGATTGTAGAAACAGTATATTACGATATTTCTTAGAGGGAAGGTGTATTTCTTAGACTTATTTCTGTAGGTACTAGAGGACGCTCTTGGCTCTACCCGCATGGGATTTTGTACCCGTCCCCGCTTTCCTTAGGAACTTATTTTAGGGATAAAGAGCAGCCTGTGTGTAATTCCAGATTAAAATCTATTACTGTATAAAATTAAAGTCAGATTCGTTCAGCCTTTAGAGCGAGAAAGCGTAACAAACATCCAAACATAACAGACATCCATACTTCTAAACGTCCACATCTACAAACTTTCGAAATTATAATATTAGTAAGATATATCTCTATAACCAGGTTTTCAGTAACATAGCGGTCCTTAAGCCAATTTGGTTAACTAGTGGGCGGCTTTAAGAATTTAAATATATATTCAGGCTGCCCCTGTTTGGTTCAACGTGGCAATAGTGTAACCTCTTTAGTTGCAAACTTCCTGTTACGGTAACCACTTTCGATCAGACAGGGCTGTATGTTTGTACAATATCAATAATATAAGATGAAAAATTTGTACCTACCTATTAATATTGTAAATGCGAAAGTAACTCTGTCTGTCTGTCTGTCTCTCTGTTACGCTTTCACGCCTAAACCTCTGTTAAGCGGTTTAAATGAAATTTTGAATAGAAATACTTTGAGTCCTCGGAAAAGGACATAGGCTACTTTTTAACCGACTACGCCAAAAGAGGGTAATGATTTTACGCGATAACGACTTCTACGTGGAAGAAGCCGCAGTGAACAGCTAGTAATGTAGTAGTAGTAGTATTCGGCCTTTTCAACTAAATTTCAATATTTGTTTAGCAAAGTTACTATTCGTACTTATACCTCTACACTCGATATCCATAGCGTCACCTGCGTCACAATATTATTTATGTTCGTTATATGAAATACCTTGCTTCTTGTTGCCTGCGTCAACATTATAAATGTCACTTTACAGGCAACAATTCCCCTAATATAATTACCGTAAAAAGCTACCGTATTTCTGAATAACGTAGAATTCAAAATGGTAGGTACAATAGACTTATGCAAGTATGCAAACCAATCTTGCGTCTTTAAACAATAGGACATAAATTACTTTAGAATCCACAGTGCAATACTTATGCAGTTGAATTTCATTACTATATTTCATTTAGTGTGTTAAGTATCATAGTAATTAACCATATAAAACATACAATCTCTTGAGATAAATTGCCTGCTATAAAAAGTAGCATTCAAAGTAATAAAAATCTTGCAATATTGTCACAATTGCTTTGTTTTGTAGATATTTCATAAATTGTGACGAAAAATCAACGTAACTATAGTTGAAATATTCACAGTTAACCTGAATACCTAAAGCAGTGATGACAAAGGTACATTTCCCTGAAATTTCAGTATAAAATCTTGTTCAACCCAAAAAGTCGGAATAAAATATAATGCAGAGTAGTCCTAAATTTATGGTCAGATTTCCTTCAATATAATATAATTCGGCGAAGAGGTGTCTCAAATGGGTACTTATTCCACACAAAATTATAATTCACCATACGTCTTTGCGTGTTGGACCCACGTCCCCTATAAGCCTGGCAAAGTCGCTAGAGATCTCGTATCTTCTTCACATAGGAAGGTTCTCAATATCGATTAGATATCAATACTACAAGTTTTGTTCGTGAATTATCTATCCATCTCCTAAGGTGTTATGCTTCGATCAACAATGTGAAGGAAATACCTATACAAAGTTTGTTGGGATACGATATTAGCCGTGGCCCAAATAAAATTATGATAATACTTTTCTTGAATTTCTTATTACGAACTTGTAGTAGATATTAGGAGCGAAACTTTTAATAATGAAACATTTTTTTTATTTTGTGATCGGTTTCATGCGGATTTTTTGAAAACCGGGTTACATATCAATATTTTTCTTCCACCTATGTTTTGTACGCAAGAAATACTGTAGATTTCAGTGTATAAATATCTACTTACCTACCATATGTTACGGTAGTAAAATAATGAAACATAAATACAAGGAAAAATCACGAAGGAGGTCGAAAATAGGTCCAAATGAACTTTATCTTTAACAATTATTCTTTTGTATATTTTTTCTGTGTTTGTCTCATAAATAGATGATTCGAGGTCCTTCAAATATATTGACCTAAATTTGATTTTACGTAAAAAAATAAACCTTTACGTTCGGAGCTCGGCTCGCTGCCAACATCAACTGATATCAGCATAAACAAACAAACTTAACTTTCGTATTCAAGCGGAAAAAGTCGGCCAAAGGGTTCAGTGACAGGCCTATATTGAATGTACAGAACCAAATTAGCATTTCATAGACTCACTACAAAACGCCTCTGTGACTCTGTGTACACCAGACTTAATGAACGCGAAACATCGTCATTAAACGCCTCTGAGATGTAAACGCACCTTAACGTTAAGGTGCTTTAGTCTAAATTTAGCAATTAGGGTTGCAACTACCCTCCTCTGCTACAAGCTCGAAAGCGTACGGATATTGATTAAGTTAAGCACCTGCACAGTTTCAAGGATTAATGTATTCCTCGTTCGATCGGTAAGTAGGTAATCTTGTTTGTGGAGTTTACGTTTGAATTTATCAACAGTGAATTAAAAATTTCGTAATATGAAATAGCATTTTATTAGATACAGAATAATATATTTGATGTCCTGTTAGACTTGTGCCTCGAGAATGGGCTTTCGAAAGACTTGAAAGTATCACAAATCAATCAACTAAGTTTATTACAGCCTACTGCACGACGTGGGTCTATTTAGAAACTTTAGGGGGTTGATTGGTTTTACAGTACTACGCTAGCCACACGAGTTGGTGCAGGGCCTGAGTTTTCCTTTTAGAGCAAGAGCCAGCGGCCCCCAGGCATTCGGTAAAGTATAAAAGCTGTAAGTTTCTCAATGTATGTCCCCAACACAGATAAGAACGAACCCCGTCTACGAAACTTGGATCGCGGTGGCTTTCGCAGGTATCAGGTAGTTAAGGTGTGTAAAATTGTGTGTTAAATTTGTTAAAGTATAAAACTCAGTTTTTACATATTTTACTTATAATAATCCTAAAAGTCACCTTGTCGAAAGCCAGACACTTCGTACGGTTGCAACCCTCTGCCAGACACCCTTAAAGTATATTTCATTATTACTATACTTACGGTATAGTATAAAAGCTGCAATTTATATATGTTATTTGGAGAACTATCAAATGATGTTTTCTCAATAGCCAGACAGTTTCAGTAGTTCCTTAAAAAGTTAAAGTCTAATGTAGGTGCGAGCGCGAGGGATATTATGTGTCAGCGGGTGCGAGTGAAATACCGCATTCGGTCCACTGCGACGTTTTACTGCACATCAGCTGTCATTTATTGTGTATAATGAGAACTATTTTCTAGATTTACTATGAAAATACACAATGTACAATAACTAAGAATCAACGAATAAATGTTTAGAAAATTCTTTTATAAAATTTTTGTGTTTAGGAATCATTAAATTAACACTCCAATAACATACTTAAATAATTATTTTAATAATAGTTATTGGAATAATATAATTAATCTAATACCTACAATAATTAATGGAAAAATATTTCCAAGATATTCTATGACTCGTGGTCGTCGATATCTTGAGTGTCCTCATCACCGCTGCTCCAATCTGTGGGTTGGTCGTTATCAATATCGTCTTCTTCGCCAGTTTTAGTTTCAGTTGGGTGAAGAGCTGGATCCAAGGTTTTTTTTTATACTACTTAGGTGGCAGACAAGCTTACGGCCCACCGGAAGGTTGGTAACCGTAGCCTATAGACGTTTGCAACACCAGACACACACTACACACGCTACACACGCGCTGCCGACCGGGGCGCAGGTTGTGACGACTCACAGTTGAAATTTTTTAAGCCGCCCATTAGGCCTTCAATTTGGCTTAACGACTATCATTTTACTGACAACCGGGACCAACGGCTTATCATGCCTTCAGAAGCACGGAAACGCTCGTTAATAAATATCACAAATCACAAAGTGGTCCACGTGGTGGTCACCCATCCATATCCGGCCATAGTAAATGTTGCTTACTGCAGTGACAGTTTACAGAACACTGAGTCCGCGGGGCCATGAGCGCTTTAATTTTTCCTTATTTTGGTTGCGTACCTAAAGGATAAAAATGGTTATTAATGGTTATTGTTCATAGTGAATTTTCATAGTAAATCTAGCCGTAAGTATAGTAATAATGAAATATACTTTAAGGGTGTCTGGCAGAGGGTTGCAACCGTACGAAGAGTCTGGCTTTCGACAAGGTGACTTTTAGGATTATTATAAGTGAAATATGTAAAAACTGAGTTTTATACTTTAACAAATTTAACACACAATTTTACACACTTTTACTACCTGATACCTGCGAAAGCCACCGCGACACAAGTTTCGTAGACGGGGTTCGTTCTTATCTGTGTTGGGGATATACATTGAGAAACTTACAGCTTTTATACTTTACCGAATGCCTGGGGGCCGCTGGCTCTTAGACCATTTGATGTGGCAACCGCCACTTGTCAAGAAGAAGAATAATTGAAGTTCGACATTCAAACAATTCTGAATCGCGATAATGTACAATTCGCTATGACCTCATTCATAAGTCAGTAAGTGCACTAAGATACTGAGATTTCGGTCCCATTGCAGCCTAAAAGTGCCTGGGACACCCATTGTTCAAACTCTAATACAACTTACAACCTTAGCTTCTTAGTAATTGTTATTATAATCCGTAAAATATTTTATCATGTTGCTTTTATTGGTATTAATCTCTACAATTAGGCTAAATTCAAACTTAATGTACTCCATTAACGTAGGTGGGGTTTGAACTGGCAAGGCTCCCGATCGCAAATCCGACGTCTACAAATCACTTTAATGGCCTCCGTAAGAGCCTTAGCGGTCATCAAGTGCTTATGTATTATAAATAAAATATTTTCTTCGATACTCCTCATAGTAGTGTGAAAATTCTACAGCTTTCGGTGATTTTGTATTAAATAGATGATATTTTAGCAGGATAACCTACTGCACCTTTTTGGGCAACGATTTGTACTTTTCTTTTTTATGTGTCCAATGTAGTAATACATAGTATATTTCATACACAGAGGACATAGAACAATATACCTACCTACGAGTATGACTCGCGAAGTTAAAGTTAGTTTTCAGCAAACTTCAAAGATTTACGTTGCGGGTGCTATTATATCCGTAGCAACTTGGCTGAACTTCGGTTTCTTTCTGGACAGCTTTTTTACATATTTGTGTTTAGCAAATCAGTGGCCCAATTCATTTTAATTACTGAAATCATCAACTTTTTCTTATATTCCTGACGCATAAACTATTAACAAAAATAAAAATCATAAATTTCACTTGTCCTAAATTCAGTGCCGCATTTGCAACGTAGACTAAATTTTCAGCAATTAAGAGCTGAAGTTGGTTTTTGTTTTGTTAAAAATAATTTAATATTGCTGTTAACTTGTGCACTTTTAAGTCCATTTAGTAAAATTCTTGACTACCTACAACATTAACTTGTTAGATATTATTTTTTACAATCTTTATCAATTTTTTTATTTTTACGATAAAACATTGCTAATTTGGCACGGTTACTTCAACTCTTACCCCTATTTAGAGCTTTTGGGCAATATTTTGTTATGAGATTATGCAAATCTATATAATATATAAAAATCAATGCCACTTTTCATTGTAATTTTATAACTCAAGAACGGGCTCACCTATTCAAACCAAATGTTTAGGCTTTGTTCAGACTATTTAGTAGATGGTTTATGTGAAGTTTGCACAAAATCGGTCGAGCGGATCTTCATTTATCACGAAAACGAAGTTGCGCGGGTCAGCTAGTATTTTAATATAATAAAGATATAAGGTAAGATAAAATAGGCGTCTGTCCTTACCTTACCTTACCGACAAAGATTTACCTATAGATTTAGAAAGCGAAAAATTCTAAATCTATGGATTTAACGTGATCCTCCATTTGAAGCCTTTTTGGTTTTATTTATTTAAACCGCTTTGGACTAACGAAATACATATGGTTAGGAATATAAAAATGACCTCGAAATTTTCACTTGGAAATCTTTGAGACTTTATTTTACTCAATACATGGGCGTGAAAATAAAGTTGACGAAAAGTGTATGTAATGAATATACATCCACTTTTCGTCAACTTTATTTTCCGTTCAGAGAAATAGCGCCTTGTATTATACATTGTAAATGATATTCTTTACAGATGTAAATATTAGCAAGTATGATGATCAACAGTACACGCAGTGGTTCACCGCAAACACAACTTCCCCCTTCGCGGACGGATTTACAGATTGACCCGCTTTATAAGCGGTTAAAAATGAGAGAACTGAGTGCAAAACAAAACCAATTTTATACTTTAAAATTGTATCTATAAACCCTAGGAGTTTGTAACTCTTTACTTTGTAGAGTAGGTCGTGGTTTGACAGAATTAAAGGAACGGCGAGTCGTAGAATAGAAAAAAGTAAAGTAGAATAGACAATCTTATCTGAGAAATTTACTATTATAAAGTAAGATTTAACTCACAAAAAGTAAAGTAGAATAGACAATCTTATCTTAGAAATTTACAATCATAAAGTAAGATTTAACTCAAGATTTTATTATGAAAATGGCACAAAGGAGAACTATATAGTAATGGGTTGCCTACTCTCACATTCATACACACCACATAAAACCGGCAGTTTTAAGTTTAGTTAGAATGCTAATAATTTAAGTTCAAACATAATAAGTGCAAATTTCAACTTCCCACTTACTAAATTCTGTCAATGAGAATAATGAAGAAGTAACGTCGTACCTTCTTCCTTAGATAAGTCTTCACAAATTCTTGTTATCTAGTACCGCTCCCTCAGGGAGTTACAGTCCGGGTTCAGGTAATAAACATTTTGTTCTAAAATTATACCACCGTTTATTTATCTCCGGTAACCTCTAAAACGTTTCATGTCATTCAAGATAGGGTAAGCTTAATGTAATGTTCAAACAATTAAAATGGACTTAGAACATTCATTCGTAAAAATTAGTGACAATTAATTAGCATAAGTACCTGTTATTTATATTCCTTGGGTGTGACAGCAGATAAAACACAGGAGACAAAAGCGTGTTTGGAAAATTATGATAAAAGCTAGGAGTGCGCTGAGGGGATACGTGAGCGTCGGCGCTTAAGATCCAAACAGACACGAAAAGCTTCAGGATGACAGAGCACTAACAGTACAATAAATATATTCCTCTATGTATAAGGAAATTCTCACAAACAAAATAACAAAATGCGATAACTTTGTGCAATCGCGCTACAGAACATTTCAATGATATCCTTGTCAGGATCATTGATTTTATCAATACAAAATCCCTATTTGTTACGAGCACTGTTTGTAAATTATTCTGTATCATTTTATTCCAAATTTATTGAGATGATCTAATAAAATAGATGCTTGTGTATATAATATAAATAAAGTTCAGCCATAAAGCAGATAGGGTCAAAATGACTTCGCTCCAGAACCGGCTTCCAGCTGGCAAAGCGCCAACTTCCTACAAGGCTTACGTCAGTGAACCTCAACGAGTAAAATATCCCATGAAGTTAATGTCACGGGCCCCTCGTAGCTATATTATAGTTAGTCTGCACAACTTGTGTTTTCAGTATGAGATCCGAAAGACTTTTCCTGTGTAAAACATGTCGAAAGTTGCACTTTAAAAGCTTATGTACCCAAATATATTTAGTTATGTAATACCTAGAAACCATTCATTTACTAAACGCTGGTATAGCTTCATCAGAATGGTCATTTAACCAGTTTCAAGTGTCTTTGAAATTCTCTCTCTATTATTAAACGATTGTTTTTATAAAGAACCACAACAGAGCAAATAGATTGTTTTATCAATTATTCAAATGTACTCGCACTAGGTGTGTTTTCGGCAGTATTGGTTTGCAAAAGTTTGCCCAACATATTTCGAATTTTGAATTTGTAGATGTGGTTTACCACGACACGTAAATAGCTTTTACCATAAGTGCTGGGGGTGTAAGTAGGGAAAGGATATTTTCAACGTCCTTTAGAGGGTGTTGAACTCGAGTGACTGGGGATTTCGAGCCTCCTCAAAGTATTACTGAGAGGCAGATTGTAATCCTGCCTTGTCAGTGTCACGAGACAGGAAGTGGTCGAGTACTATTCACTGAAGTACCGGTAGTGAAAATTGATAATGATCGAGTATTATTATTCTTCTTATAGAAAAAGTCAGCAACTGTATGATTTTATTCACGAAGATTAAAAAGGTATGTCCCTTGGGTCAGTCGTTGTGAGGCTAACTCGAACCTTGAAGGGCGCAGTGAATTGACTTTATAAATCAGGTCCTTAAGATTTGTTAAACTTCGTTAAACACCCGTGTCTCCTAAGTACACATTAGGAGGAATGGCCATTTAATGGTATTCCGTTCGATACTCTACATAATATCACTGTAATAGTTACCTGATTCTACTGGGTTATATTTTTTGTAGGTAAGCAGGGTTCCAGAGATAATTGGAGTGATTCCAGGATAATGGCGATGAGAGAAGCAAGCAGTCAACAAAAGCCAATAGGAAGGTAGGGATTAGAAGCAACAGGAGAGAAATTAAAATACTGAGGAAATATACGATTTTACGAAGGATAATTCTGTGTCACAGTCTAAAAGCTGTAGTTTCTCAAACATAGTTTTAGAATCTGACTATTAAGCGGTACAAAAGTCAAAAAAAAAATAGCCTTGAGGTGCGTAATAGCTATTAATTTGATATCTATTGAATGAAGATACCTAATTGATTGTAAATGGTACCTAGCCTAGCCAATATCTTGAATTCAAGGATATTGTGTTGCGTACTCTACTTTCAATTGCCTAAGAAGCAAGCTATGTCGAATTCGTTACCAGGGTCTCAATATCTATAAAAGCATTAGATTAAATAGCTCCATTCATAACAAAAATATATTTCTATAGTCTCTATAAAAGTAGGGCCTTTAATAATATTATAAATCACATTTCTGGAATAATATTACCATTTTCCAAAATATTTGATGCTGAACAAATTGTTGAAAAACATTGAAAACTGTTGCATTTTGGTATCTCTATACTTCATGAATGGCATGACAGATATTGCCAGCAATATTTTACCTACGCGTGACATATTTTACAATAAAATTTATGTGAAAAATACCTTCAACTCGGCAAATATAAATCACTCTACAAGTTTAACACTGGTCGTTTTTATAGACACATGAATGAAAAAAGTTTTGCATAAAACCGTCGTAGCAGCTAAAAATGAATGAAGATTCTTATGTATTTGAATAGGTAATATACATACATAGCAAATTATACGATCAGATATTGTTATAAACTTCTAGCGAACGTCACGCGGTTTCACCCGCGTAGCTCCCGTTCCCGTGGGAATACAGGAATAAAACATAGCCTATGACACCCGAAAATAGTGTATCTTCAGAGCTAGAAAGAGCTTTTCAAATCGATCCGGAATTTTTGAGCCTATTCGATGCAAACAAACAAAAAAATCTTTCCTTTTTATAACATTAGTATAGATACATAGGTAGTATAGATTAAACTGCCTTACAGTGCGCCTGTGATGGTACTTAGAATGGCAACGAGGCGATCGGACGTGTCAGTTTTTATTTGCCTCGCTCCTAATAGAGCAAAGCAAGCAACGACGTTCGCAATAAATCACTTATTTGCTCTGTGATGGTTAAGCGTTTTTGTATTGAAAATATCTCAAAATGACAAGCAAGAAATATTGAATATCATTCAAAGCGCACTCGCCTTGTATCTATGGCGTATTTGAGGAATATCCTCAACAATACCTACCACAGAATTATGTCAAAATTTGATAAGTCCAGATTTGTTAACTAAATTCAGAATTCTTTATACTAGAAGAAGAAGTAGCAACTGATGTAGGCATTAGTTATTGTAGGGGTAAGAAGTCAGAGGTGCAGTTACTCTCCAACAAAATCCTACTTCCTACTATCCTACTATCCTACTTCCTACTAATTCCTACTATTCCTACTATTCCTACTATTCCTACTATTCCTACTATTCCTACTATTCCTACTATTCCTACTATTCCTACTAATATAATAAATGTGAAAGTTTGTGAAGATGTTTGGATGTTTAGATGTTTGGATGTTTGTTACTCAATCACGCTCCAACAGCTGAACGGATCGGGCTGAAATTTGGAACCGGAGTAGATTATAGTCTGGAATAACACATAGGCTAACATTTCATCCCGGAAATATGTTCCCCCGGGAAGCGGGAATAGGAACCATATTTCACGCGGGCGAAGCCGAGCGCATCAGCTAGTAGTCTTATAAGTGTAAGTGCATATATAAGAGCTTTCCACAGTGAGGTATTCGATGGAAACTATCAATGTAGCTACGTAAGTAAGAGCTTAAACTTGGCACATAGTCCTTAAGCATATTGCACTTACAAGTATGAAGTTTGTGCGAAGTGCAGAGAGTGCATACGTATCTACATAATATGTTTTATAAGTGCAAAGTGGAACTAGTAAAGTACCTTCAATATCCTGTTTATGATTGAACAGATTTCAATCAATATAAATGACATAAGGTATGTCAAGCTGCGTTGACGATATTTTATGTATGCCACGAGATTAGTTCCGCCTCAGCGGCTCTTGTATTCTAATATTTAGTAAGATTAACCTACTACGAGTAGGTACTTCATACACAGAATATATCTGTACTGAATTGCATTTTTAATTTACTAAACCATATCTGTATCTTTAACATATTCCTTTCTTTTGTCAAATTCATTGATTTGTTTCATTCACCAATCTCACTTTCACATTTGTCAATATTTTTTATTATTTATTTATCATATTTATTTATATTTTGCATAAACACTTATAATCTTTCCTGTCCAATACATGACCAAACAAAACGAGAATTACTGTAGTACATTAAAAGCGCTATCCTTTCTGCGTCTTAAAATCCGATTAAGACAAAGGATCAGTGTTGTATTAAACGAACAATAGAGTTTACTTGAAAGTGAGTAATGATCAGATGAATCGTCTATAAATATTTTGAGGGAGACACAATGAAAGTAATATTGCTTCGAGATCTGATTGCAAATGATTCCTCGATCCCATCAATATTAATTTATCCTTAACAAAGCCATTTTACTCAGAATGAAAATACTTGTGATGTGGTCCAATTATGTCAATTTGAAACTTTCGCTTAAATTTGAAGCTGGCTGTTAAGATGAGTGCCTGACGTCGTTACTGATAAGATACTAGACAGTATATTTAAAAGGCAAACACCTAACCTGAAGGTCAATTGACAAAATAGGAAGACACAAAGGGCCACCCCTGAAGAGTGTTCCAGTACCCCCGTTTTTTCGTTTGGGAATCCCTCATGGATGTTATGCCAGACTCTTACCGACTAAAACCATAAGTGCCCTACCACTGAATACAGTCGGGACGTAAGACCACGGAAGGATCCTAGGAATACCGACAGATTTTGGCTACCACCGCAGTCACACCTAGGTGTTCGGGTTCGGGTACTATCCTTCGTCTTTGGGGGTTGGTTTGGGTGTTGTTCAGCTTCTTGACTTCGGTACCCCTTGGAAGACAAATTGTTATTATCCCTAATAGCTCACATTTATTAGGAGTTAGGTAAATGAGTGTTATCACTCTTGCTATTCAACATAAAGGCAACAACAGTATTATGAACGACCATTTTAAAATGTCATCGCTAAAATTGCGGTAATACGTCAAATTTAGCATGGTAAATAGAGATTTTTATAGCTGACTATAAATTCAACTGTCGAGAAGAATTGGTATATTTTATACAAAGTAAAATTCTAATTCACTGTGTTGACGAGGGCAATGACGTGATTAGGCAGTACTCAGATTTTACCTGCTGTAGTGGTTTTATAGTGGGATGTAGCACCCTCGCTACAACCCTAGTTTAAAATTAAATAAATGTCGGTTGCAATCATTAAAAATTGTATCGCCTAGCTGATTAGAGATAGAAGAAGATTTTCAAAACGTTTTCTATTCTAATAATAATCGCCGTAATTGCAAAAATTTCATCTCACCCTTTAAGGATGCCAATACAATGGTTATCGTCAGGATTGCTTGGCCACGAAAGTCTGGACTTAAGTTTTAGTACTTTAAAATAAACATCATTAGCACTAAATAATAATGTACCTGCAAAAGGAAACCTACATACAAATTGCGTTCTTCGATTTCAATAAACAGAGTTTACTTTGAAAGTCAGCATGATGTGTCAGAAATTATATGATCTCACTCAAGACATATGCCATGCCTCGGCAGACGGCCATGGTACGAACTGAAACGTCTCAAGGATATCAACAAGGTCGTCGTAGACGTCAACCCGGTACTAAAGCAATTCACTAATTTTACAGCGATCTCGAGTAATCAAACAATTATGTAGATTACATTCAATGATTTCTCACAGCTACTGTTTAATAAAGTAGATTGGTTCGGAGATCGATGAAGGTATGTCTAGTGTGGTTAGTACTTTTACTTTTAACAGAAAACACAGACAGTGTCTAATTTTCATACCTGAACAAAAAGTTCTTAAAACGCAATTCATATGAATAAGTAAAATCACTGAAACTGAACATCAAACTCCAGGGTTAAAAGCGGATATCTCGAATTCTGTCCTAGTTGCATCAGATAACACACATAGTTTAACGATTATTGGCAATAAAAAGTCGTCCGAAATACAGGGAGAGAATTTTTCAGGTAGGTGTTGCGTTGTGGAAATTTTTCAGCGTTACGGGATGTAGGAAATCCTGCATAAATATGTGCAGCAGTGTGATAGTCTGTAAACTCGGAATCAATGACGTCATTGGCCGGACGCACATGTCGGCGCGGGCGCAGTGCTAGCATGGGAAAGCGTCACCCTCGCGCGCTCTCACTGCCGACTCGCCGTCTGGCGGGACTTGCGATCTTCAGCGTCATTAAATTATTGACGAACGTTTTTATTTAGAAAAAGATGATGCGAATGTCTGCACATACTCACCTAGCCGTAATAAATTAGAATGAACTAATGAAATAACTCAGTACTTTATAGGCACTCCATTTACAAGAGGATGGTATCTTACAAAGATGATTCCTGGAATAAAAAGTAAGTTAAATCACTTACCAAAGCCAAAATTTGAATTATGCAGAAAGTAATTTTCGAGTAATAATAAAGTAAGTTGGAAAAGTTGAAGAATCCTTGAGAGAATTCTGATACGTTCTCCTAAATATAATGAAACACAACTTCTTGAACATGAACTTGAGTCTCTCGTTATACCTACGCAATTGAAACAAAAATTATGTAAATAACTCAGCTGAATACATTTTCTACCATCGTCATGTCGATTTACGAATCGTTCGTGAACTTCTGTATTGCATTTCATGTTTATTCAACTTTTATAGATTAAACTCTCGGGAGATCAACCTTCTAAAAATACAGTTCACATTGTATTTAATCATCAAGTGAATTACTATGGTCGCTCAAACATGACTTCTGCCAGTCTGATTTCAAGCTACTAATAAAATATGGAGTTTAAGGTTTCTATCATACCTGCCGAACCCAAAACAGTTGCATAATACTGTACAACATATCCTCGTCAAGCCTTGATATCTATTTACAGATCATAAATTATATTATAGTGTCGCTTTTCCCCGAAAAAAAGTTGCTAGAATACAAGCACAATGTGCCTTCATTCACCAGTTCTCTTTTATGAACAGCCAATGCTTGGAGTATTTTTTCAAACCGCCATTAAGGTTTTGAACTACTAAGTATGTTACTGGGACCAAACGGGACCAACGACTCCACATGCATTCCGAAAACAAAAATGTACTTGTAAATGGGGATGACACAAACGGTCTCTCATCTTCAACCCTATAGCGAAATCAGCCTAAGATGGTATTTGCAGTGATTGTTATAGATCAATGGTTGGCAGATACCAGTAATAGTTTTCATTTTAAAAATAATATACTCGTACTTTTATTATTCATCTGCTAATTTAAAAATAAATAACATTATTTCAACAACTAAGTGAATTCGCTATTGTGTTTATAACAATAGTCGTAATAGTTTGCTTAGCGAATGCTCAGCCATCAATAAGCCTCTTATAAGAAGTGACCTTGTCTGGTCAAGAGAGGGGTCTAGTGGCATTGGTAATGTCATAGATGTCTTGACCTTTATTATATCAATCTAGGTCTATTAGGACAATAGGATCCCATTTTGTAATATCGCTAGAGCTGTTTGTCATTGTCTTCTATTTTTGGTTTCATACAATGGTATAATGTTTATGCTTTTGTACTCAGGAAACCATGGTCAACAAAAAGGTATTTTTGCTCTGTTATGTCAAGTCTATTGCGGTTACGCGTTTTTGATGTGGCTCAAAAGTAACTACTCTTCCGGTCCCTTCCTGTCTTTTTTTTAACGTGAGGAAAATCCTACATAGATGCTATTCCGGACTTCTACCAACTAAAAACCACACGTATCCTACCTAACAGCCTACAGTTGGGAGCCCCGGGTAAGCCCTTGGAGGGATACCCCATGATTTTCAACATACCGGCTGCCACCGCGGCCTCACCTAGGTCCCTTGCTGTCTTGCGCCAGGCGGCTATGCCTATGACAGAAGCCCCGGGATTATCCTTCCGAAGGCGTACCCGGTACTCCCGATCTTAGACATCGTGTGATATTGGTCAGAAGTCCGGCAAAGCATCCTTGTATGATTACCACACGTAAAAAAATGGTCACACAAGTATTATGATTAATATTTAGATTAACAAAGCTATAGCTTAACCGCTGCATTGCTAGTCGAGAGATTAATAAGGAAAGAGAGCGTTTGATTAATTTGATTAAAACCATTAAGCAATTGGTAAAAGATCGTGTTTGAAATATTAATTAATTAAAAGCTTATGGCATAAATTTATTTTTCAGTAAAATTATGTGACTTTGTGATAATTAACTATTGGGCTGTCTCTACAATAATTCATACTGGTACAAGTAGTAAATAATGTCTTATATCGTATTGATGTATACCTACTTTATCAGTATTATATTAAGGGATATTTTTAAATGCACTTTTTTTTTTAATTTTTTTGCACACTATGTAACTCCACTAATTTACTGAATGCAAACCAGAAAATTAAATGCTGTGCAAAAAAACTAATCGATTAACTAAACATGTCCTACTTAAAAAACTTAAATATTACTCAGAACGAGATGACCTTTTTAATCGAATTCACACCAAAAATGTGGTTCGTACATCGAACATATGATTTGCGAAACAGAAATACGAATTGCATATCAAAAATACTAACTTGCACTCTAAATAGTACTATCTTATAACGGAATAGGTTAGGTTAGGTTGAACTTTTATTTTTTTGATCAATAAAATTTAATTTTGTAGAGGTGACTGATTAAATTGAGGTTTTACTTAGAATAAACGATGTTCCTAAAAGTAAATTAGGCGATAGATTTCCTTAAAAAAAAGTTTTAATATTTTTGTTGAACAATGGAATTTTTAGATATACTATTCTGATAATAGTGATTCGTTCAGTAAAACAGTTCTGCAAATACCATTAAACAGTATAATGAATTTGGTTTATTTAGTGTGCATAATTAGTGTGCAAGTCAGTATTTTTGGTTTAACTTTGAAATATTTTGTTCGGAAAAAGGGAATAAACAGATATCGATTTAAATACATGCCTTATATTAATTGCAACAGTACTAGCAACTAATGCCCGTCATAAGCGCACGTTGGGCGCAAAGCAAGGTTTTGATCTTAACCGAGAATAAAGGTCATGATGGTGACTATAAATACATTTTTTGAATTGCTTTGAAAGTTTAATTCGTTATTTAACATAGGTACTGAATGATTTATAGAAGTAAACTGCCTGTCAAATATTTTCTTCAAGTATTATTCTATCCAATTTTGTAGTCCATAATCAGCTCCAGTGTCACATCAATCTCTGTAGTGGTACTAGTAGTCAGAGATTACATCAAAATCAGTTCAGCGATTTGAGCCTAAAAGCGCGTCTTTGTTTCGGGAGTAAAACCGCGAGCCGTGGGTTTCAGGTCAATTTCTCTATTTCCGAAAGCTATAATGTAAACAGTCAATGTTATTTTTGTATGCATATTCTATTTGTTTCCAAACGATAAATTTCGAGAATACAGAGAGGTTGCCTTTCACAATTCGATCAATGTTCGTGACAGCGTAAAGGTGAGGGTTTGGAAATAGGCCGAGGCATTGATAGCGATTGTTACAGCTGGTTAGATTCTGCAATAGACGATATTTTAATGGGTATTCTGTTTTATTTTATTGGTTTAAGTAAAGTCTTACTTTCTGATAAAAGGCAGCAGTAAATTAGCAATAATAAACTTGATTAAGCTTATAGTCTGGATTCAAGGGTTCAGATGATGATTCATTAGATTTGTCTTCTTTGTTGACTATCTACAGTGAGGATTCTGACTCACACATACGACACATACATATTTAGCCTCGACCATTGGTCACCTACTTGAGACTGAAGACAGAATTTGGCTTACAACTGATTACTTGTAAAGTTATCACACCACCACAGAGGTAGACGACTAAGAGGTAAGACTAAGAGATATATGACACTAGCATTTAGAGCATGAAGTCTAGACCCATGCCATGTCTATAGTGTTATGATACTCTTGTAAAATAAAACTGGTTCCTTCTACTTCTGATAAAGTCTGGATACTTCGCAATATACAAACGATAGATAACGCAGATGACTTATCTATCAGATTATTTCATTCAGTGCCCATATTATATTAGTGTACTGAAAATAATCGTTTCATTATTATTTATCTCTAGAACCACAAAGATAACAGACTATTAGCTACAATACTTCTTAAACAAAGTACAAGCACTTAAGTGGCGTGTCGGTAAAAGTTACAGTTAGGCCGAGTTGACTTGAGCGCAGTTGAGGATATCGGTCGCCATAAGTGCTCTCGTCTCTAAAGACATTCCCAACGTCTCCACTTGACAGAGAGAATTGAAATCCACAAGCTTCTTGTGGCTCGTAAAGCGGCTCATAGTGGCTCAGTAAAATCCAGACGGGGCGGATAGGCGTGCGGTAATCTAGGCACCTGAGACTCCTGAGAGAGTTCTGTGGATATCGTATTGATACAATCATAGATAAGTTTGTTATCGAGTACGTTTATTTGAGTAGATATTGTTCTTATGATGAAACTATTTTCATAGTTATTTTATGGTTACTTGGCTGTATTCTTGTCAAACCAAGAAAGAGAGCTAGTTATGTCATCAGTCTTTGCAAAATATCGTGTCCCTAAAGGCTGTAAACCATTAATTTGCTAAGTGCATCGAACATACTTAATCCTAAGTATGATAGCTTTCTTTTAAGTGATTTTATTTATACAATTACACTGAGATTATTTTTAACTTATCCTCATATAATATACCATTATATTTAGCCGGCAGAAAGGGGGTTCATTTATCTCTATTTGTCAAACTTTGACTTTGGGTCGTGATGCTAATTTAGACTGATCTTTGACTATACAAAATGGTTTTATCAAACCTATATTCTTTTACATGATTGGTCCAACCATAGCATGTATTAATGTTTTATTCCAAGCAAGCCTCATGCTATCGTTGATTAACAAACTCTTGCCGTTCTGACGTCATTAATTTATAAACTTTCACACAATATACACATTAGTAAGGTAATAACAACCTACACACATCAATGTATGCAGTTTTAGCCGATGCTACAACTTTGCTTCATGTAGTAAGCGAGGGCGGTTGTAATGGCTCATTGTTTTGCGGTAAGTGGCCTGAGATTACACAAATTGATGCTTGTATGTATCAAGTGAAAGGAAATGTTCTATTCTAGATAATGGACTCGCTTGTTTTGTTTTTAACAATGGATTTTAATATATCATCGTATATAGATGTTACTTCATCGCATGATCTATTGTAAGGCGTCATCGCGGTGTATGGCTTTGTTCGTGATTTTGGACATGAAATGCAAATGTCGTGTCCAAAATCTACGAAAAGAATAGTTTTGTGTAGTCATTTAGGAGTGAGTCATTTTGTCAATGACGTTTAGGTTCACGGTTAGACATGTGATGTTATCCAACAGTTGTATGCCAAATCAATAAAAATGTACGCTTGTAGACTTGTTTCATCTACTATCAATATTCTACTGTGTCAGAAAATGGCTCTTGGCGCTTTTGAACGGAACAAGGTAGCTAGGCTCACGCTACTATTTGAATCCTCACATTTGTTTAAGGAAATAGAGAGGATAGCTACGTTATGGAGACTACTCAACGAACCCGCCAACATAGGTCGTTGTGTCTCAAGTCTCTTTTATGGTCAAGTAAGGGAAGTCAGATAATTTTAGGACATCAGGATTTATCCATTTTGTCTTAGGATGCATTCAATTCGTAATTCTTTACCGACTACTTACATAACCTAGATACCTTACACGCTTCAGATACTGATTGATACACGATTTTATCTAGAAAATCTCCATAAATCTGGATTTACATTGAGCTCTAACTAAATTGAGTCCTTAAAAATCTATTTCGTATATAAATACTAAACTTACTTCTCATAATATTAATGAAAACACGTAGAGAATTCAACAAGTTCAATTTATTAAAATTTGCCGAAAAATCACGAACTTAGTCATTGAACATCCAGAGGTGAATTCGGTTAAGGTCAATTTCGGCCAAGCGAGGAGGCTCTAATGAATTTACTTAGCTTTGCTACGACAAAATGTAATGATGTCATACGCCTCGGTTCTGTCGTCGATTACTTCATCTGGCAAGTAAGAACATTTATAAAGTTAATTATGTACTTTATGACTTCATCTTTAGTAATTATAAATTTGTAACGGAGTAAATAACTAAGAGATGTTTAGAAATCGACGCTGATGCCATATTAACGGATTTTGGTCTGTCTGCTCCTCTGCCCGTGATAAACTCCATAATTAGTGAAGCAATTTATATTAGAATAGTAGAATCAACGCGTGTGTAGGTAATAGGATACTTTTTAAACCGGGATTAATCTTGGATCCCGCAAGTAAATCGATTAACGTTAATCATTAACGGTATTTCGGTGCTGCTACTGCCGAAACTAGATTTTTTGCTGGAATAGAATCTGCTGTCGGTTACTGAAAAGGATGTTTTAAAAATATACGCGTTAGGTACTTCACACAAGAAAATCAAAAACAAAAATCTCATTGACATTCAAATACAAGAAAAAAATATCTGTATACTATTTAAAAACATTGCGTTCTAACCTTTATATGCACACAAATGGTTCTTCATTATGCTATACGTAATTTTTCAGGTGTCACAGTTTGTTCGACCTTTAAAAGCCATTTTATTCATCGTTTTCGTCATACATCACATCACTAGCTCCGGAAAGCCGGTTGTACCGTGTATGTGACATTTCACACTACATTTGCATCTGATCGCAATTGTACCTAGTCTATATGAAAGATACGTTTTCTAGACGAACGTGCTCTGTGGGTACACCACTATGATGTGGTCGCTTCAATTGAAAATCACACCTTGTCGTAATTCCAATTCCTACATCGGATTTGTTGTCAAACCTATCTGGAAAGGAAGGTTGCATTTTCGGTTGCTAGAACAGTTGTCAAACTAGTCTAGCGTTTTGGTCGAGTCTAGACGGTGCGAGTCGGATCCCTATCGGCTGCCGGAAAATTATGTGAGGTGGGCGAGCGGTGTAGCGTTCTAGGATATCTCGCTAAATTCGATCTTTATTTAATTTATTATAACTAAATTTTCGACAGCTTGCTATGGCTGATGTAACAAGTTCACGAAATGTATTTCTCAAATACGTGTAATGTGTGACACTAGCAGAGGGTTATTTGGTTATTGTAACCTGCCCCTTAGTTATAATTTCTTATTATTTGTAAAGACTAACGCAAAATCCCATCTTAAAAACAAAAATAATAAATCTCTTCTTCCAGAAATATTTACCTACACCTAGCCTTATCCCTATTAAGTAAAAACTAAATGCAAATCTTTTTAAATGAACTAATTCTGAGTCTATTTCGAAACTGGATTACAGAACCTTACTGAACATTTGAACAGCTCTCATCGTTACACAGTACATTAAAGCTAACAGTATTCAAGCCAATGTAGCATCGACATAATAGTTAGAGTAGGTACTAGATGGAGCTACGTCGGGCGACTGGCGCCCAAAGGGAACCAATAGAACAGTCGTGTACCGCCTCTAAACGGCCGAATACACCGCAACTGAATGGTCAAACGGGCCGTATGTGTCACTTGGAAATTTTTACATTACAGGAAAATATATCAAATTTAAGACATGATCTTGTATGAAACCAAGTAATGATACCAAGTGGAACTTTGACGTTGGTACAATATCTGAAACTTTCAGCAAAGCTTTGGCTGGCAACCCTTTCATCAATCAAATCAGCCTATGACAGTAACAGTCCACTGCTGGATATTACTTTCCCAATTCCATAGGTATTAGGAAAGGGATTGGCCTCACCATATTACGTGGCCAAATAGGTTGAACTTTTATAGGGCTTTTGTTCGAGTTCTTCTTTGATTCGCCATGATATTGGCTGTTAGTCAGTAGTACTTGGGGCCTTATCGAGATCAGGAGACCTCGCTGATCTCGATATTACCCCATGGCACTCAATTCATTAGAAAAGCGAAACCAGAAAGCCACTGATTCTTTTATCTATATAGGTATATCGTCGCAGTAGAGCCATAAATAATATATTTGCGTCACATTACGGACAAAGTAAAATGAATCGTTTCACAACTTCACAATAGGTCGACTGAGATAACCTATACACGACTGTAGGTACATAGAGTAAATGAAACAACGAACCAGCATAGAAATCTAGATCAAACGGACAATGCTGTCTTTACGAAACTCGTTAGTAATTTGAGGTGTTAGCAACTTTTCTCTGCGGTGAGAGTTGTACTAAGTGGCGAAATTGTTGCCATCACAATGGAACAAAGGTTGGCTACTGGGAGTTGGGACGTAAGCGTATATCTGTTGCGGGTCATCGCGTTGCAACCTTTCACTTGCGAGTGTCAGCGTTGAATGGCTTAGCGACAGCAGTCTGATGGATGTTGTTTAGATTTTGACTGATAAGAAGCAGAATAAATTGAATTATTCAACAACAGATATTATTGTTGTTCTGTACAATGAACAAAAAGGTCAAATAATAATATTGCTGTATAATCTTGGCTTGTGTTTAAACGCCGCCCAAAAATTTACCTATTTTACTACCAATAAAATTGGAAACGTTTACGAAAATGGGTAAATGGTCATCAAATTACGTTTCTTAAAAAATAAGGCAAAAAAAAAACTAACTGTCGAACGTGGTCGACTGTTTAAACTGTCGGATTATTATTCGGTAAGTAGTTGGTAGATTAAGTATAAATCTATCGAAATTACCTACTAAGTATAAATAACACCAATAGGTTCTGGCGCTTGGCGGCCGCTGCCGCGGGACGCACTCTTCGCTCGCTCGCCGAAGATGGTCACAGTTCCAACCTAACCTTACCTTGATGCAAATTAGCACTGGAGTTTTTGGTGTCAATTAATTAATCCATTTTGGTGACCACTTCAAAGGTTTCCTATTTTCTTCTATATGAAATCTTCTGATTGACTACAACTCAGTACTTTAAGCCAATTAAGTTACAATTTGACAATAATATCTGGGAGACAGAAGTCACATATGAGGCAATTTGGCAGGAAAATTAAACAAATGTGTAGAGCTGAGATTTTCTTCATTTTTGTTAAAATAAAACATCTCTCAATATTGCTATACCTACACCTCATCATTATTGGCCATATCTATCATCCACATATCATCCATTGAGAGAAAAAATATCAACAACTAACTTCATACAGTAACTTACTTCACAAAGTTTGTGCGTCGTGGACATTTTTGTGCACCATTTTCTGATTGATATTGATTGAAATTCGATATTAACTTTGGTATGATTTTATTGAGTTCACACTTAAATTAATGCTGGAATAGAGGTCACTATGATGCGATGCGAATGTGAACATATTCAATACAATATACTAAAAATTAATGAAAATTACGGTTGGCACCGTACACAATTTTGGACCAATTTAAAATTACACACAACAGTATTGCAACATTGTTTGAACTTTTGAAGAGACGACTGACCTCTCCAAATAGATAACACGCACGATCGATTTCTCAATTTGATCTAAATTATATAGATATCTTCTCGGCAACAGAGCCAGTACACTGATTACGTATACAAAGAAGTTTGGTCTAAAATAGTAACGCCTATCTACTCGTATACTTTGGGCCCTTTGGCGCATAAGAAGTGGGTACTTTTCGATGTCACAGCAGATACTGTAGTGATATTGTATGCAACTGGTGTAGCTCGATTTCCAACTTTTGTAACAAAGAAACGTTTCCTAAAATTTATTTATCTTCTATATATGTACATTTAATAAAATGATCGAAAGGTCAAAACTGTACATTGGAAATATTAAAAAAAACTCGCTTGGTGTTCAACATAAGGTACCGAAGCCGAAAATATAGTTAGAAAATTTTTTGTCAGTTTGTCTGTTTGCTTAGCTATGTCCGGAAGGATCGCGAAAAGTACTGAATAGATTTGATTCAATTTTTGCACAAGTATTAATTAGGGTAGGGTTAGGGTCTTCAAATAAGCGATATATTATCACGCTATATATCCTAGGGGCTAAGCAGAGAGCAATCAAATTGGCATTATAACATAATATTCACGCGTACGAAGTCGCGTGCAACAGCTAGTAATTATAATAAATCACTAACATTGTGCTATGTACAAATAAAACAGAATATCAAAAAAATATAAGACTACATTCTTACTTGCAACTAAAACAACCAATCTCAAAATGTTTGTCACAGAATTTTCAATTTGAACTAAATTCGTGTACGTACGCTAACTAAACGCAATAATCTGCGTCTGTGAACGTTTATCGACGTTTAGTGCGTGTGGCACGGTTTTAATTATGTGTATGTGTTCCGGGTTTATGTGGTTGCACAATACAATAACGTTCACGTGATGATGTTGTTCATTATACAGGATACAGGAAGCAGTAACATTATGAGGTGGTTATGTGGCCATTCGTAACAATAGGCCGCGAGTATCTGTTCTAAATACGAAATTCTGGGGCCGATTTTCGTGCGTTCTACTTTTAATATAAGACTTAATTTGATAATATAGTATTTAATATCCTTCATTCCTAGTAGTTCCGCGGCAGTAGTTCCGCGACGGGACTAGTGAGGCTTTTTGTCCCAATAGTTCCGTGGCGGAACTAGTGAGTCCTTTCTATTCTCAGTAGTTCCGTAGCGGAACTATCATGAATCTTTATGGACATTATATAAATTGGATATATTTTTTCCTCAGATTAATTATTCTTTTTATCTGAGATTTTTTCTTGTATAAGAGAGTACTAGTCTACCGACTGCAAAAACGTACATTTCAAAAGTTATTTAACAAATTTTGCATACAAGCATAATATAAATAAATATGGAACCGTATACTGAGGATTTTATGTAATTTGACTGGGCCAACCAAAAATCCTATATTCCCACTTATTTAATGCATTTCTTCTTGGGAACCGTTATTTTTGTCTTGCCAAATACAATAACCATAATTTAACGAAACTTAAAGGTATACAAGATCAACTCACTACTTATCTAAAAATACATACGAAAATACTCATATTGATTACACGGTGGCTGCCATTGCATTAAGCAATAATAATTAAATAAGAAAACTATGTTTTTTTCAGTCAATCTATGTGAAACATATGATATGGCATTATGTGGCGAAAAAATAGTTTACCTTCTGTGTCTACCGTGCTAATAGTATTGCTGATTTATAGTTTAGTAAGTTGTTTCAGTGTTAATTAGTATTCGTGTCAAAAGTTTCTACCACAGAGTTGAGGGCCGTTTTAGTGAAATTGATTGGAAAATTCGTGTCTCTAGAGGAAAGACTGTGGACTGACTACCTAAACTCGATAGTTGGTTAGCATGTGCAGATGTACAATTTGATAGTTTTGGCTTTTGGGCAATACCCTGTAGGATTATTATAAATGTTATAGTTTACGCAATATTATTGAAATTACAAATCTATACTCTATACTAATATTATGAATGACATTGTCATATTCATGATTTTGCTTTAAAGTACTATCGTAAATATTGTTGTTAATTTTTTTTAAATTTTGTACAAAAAATAAATATGTGAAAGTAGAAGAAAATTCGAAGAAGCCAGGAATAATGAAAGACCACGCTTCAGGTAGTGTCCACTGTGCATTAGAATGAAAGATTGTCATCAATCCTAAGCGACTGGTCATGGAAGGTATGAACTTTATTCTATAGTTCTGGCTGCATTCGGTGCAGGACACAGACTCACTAAGTCTTTGTAAAATACGGGAATGGCCTCTACGAAGATCACATTTGACAAGTAAAAAGAGCCATTAAAATGAACATGAACGCCAAGCAGATGAAATTTACATGGTTATTAAGTTAACAGGTCTTGGTTGGACCATCTGTATTATGAGGACAAAGTCTACCGTAGTTCGGTTTTCCCAACCGTTGTAGGCTTACAGTATGACTGGGGCTATCTGAAGAAGGAACTAAGTTACGATGTCTATTGCTTAGAAGAGAATTTGAGTCAAGTAGTAGTCTAGCCAATGAATTAAGAAATGTATTTAATAAATAAATTTACATAACTCATATACTTACCTAATATGTTTTATGAATTTGTTAATCAGAACAACTATTATAAATATGCGAATGTTTGTGAGTGTGAATGTTCGTTACTCTTTCACGCTGTAACGGCTGAACGGATCTGGCTGAAATTTGGTACCGACAGAGATAGGTTAGAGACAGTGTAGGAACTAAATTTCACGCAAGCGAAGCTGCGGGCATCAGCTAGTTATGAATAAGTAAAGTTTGTGTGTTTGTATATTTGTTAAAATGTAAGGGGTAATTTCGGGATCTACTGAACCGATATTGTAAATTCTTTCACCAATAGAAAGATACGTTATTGTGGAGTGTCATAGGCTACATAGCATCACGCTGCAACGAATAGGAGCGGAGCAGTAATAGTAAATGTTTCAAAAACGGGGGAAAAGTTATTCATTTTGATAGCTTCATTGCGTGTGCTGCGTAAATATTTATAGTTATGTAAAAAATATGTACTACAAAATTGTTTCTCTTAAAAAGTTTTAAAAAAATTACGCGATAGCATGTGTCTATCCTTGGGTTAGTGCACAATAACCATTTGAATGGCAATAATTTTTTTCTACAATAATGCCACGGGATACCTCTTTCATAAACGAAATTGTTCTTAAAAATAATGCGACGGTAATACACGCGACGAGAAACCTCTCTCTCTCTCTCTCTCTCTCTCTCTCTCACGTAGTATTGAACATTAACGACGAGACGCTACGGGAGTAAACGCAACGCGACGGGAGTAAATGCGACGGGAACAGGTAATACTCTCTCTTATGTGGCGCAAACGAAGTTGCGCGGGTCAGCTAGTATTTAATAAAATCAATAGATTATTGTGTTTATCAGTCGGTTAGATCCGCACACGTACCGTAGAACACGCACAAGGAGGCAAACTCTCTCCTGTCGCAAAGAGGTTCCACACCACCTGCAAGCACAGGATCGTTGTCAACTCTCATGGCTATTCAGGTGCCCCCGCCCAAAGGTGACAGCAGTACTCCATGTGCGGCCGCACTTGCGACTCATAGAGTAGCAGTAAAGTACCGCCGCGCCCTGTTGATCACACCGAGCTTCCTGGACGCCAGAATGGCCTTGTTCTCAAAATGAATTCGGAACTGAACGTCACTAGAGATGTCAACACCTAGGATACCTGTACTGTCAGAGATGGGGAGAGATGTGCCCTGAAATTGTGGCGCTACAGTAAATGAGGTTTGCTTTACAGTATATACACATACTAGTGTCTTGGTAGGTTTGAATTGAACAAGATTTTGTTTACCCCAGTCGGACACTCTGGTGAGAGTAGTCTCAATTAAGACACAAGTTTTTCACGGCTTTCCTCCACTGCAGCCCGAGAGATACCGGGGTGGCCCGTGTAACAAGTGTCGCCCGTTCAGTCGTCCACATAACAATGAATGCCGTCAATAGACAACATGTCATTAATATGCAGCAGAAACAACGTAAGGGACGACACTGAGGCTTGAGGTACTCCAGCGTATAAGGCCATGCAGTCAGAACAGCAGCCGTCAACGACGGCTCTGACGTTTCTACCGGCAATGCTAGCGAAACAGTATACATTTGATATAGTATCTATCTATAGTGAAATGATAGACGGGAAAATGTGTAGTTTTCGGTGTGGTTTTTAGTTTTTAACCGACTTCCAAAAAAGGAGGAGGTTCCCAATTCATCTGTATTTTTTTAATGTTTGTTACCGACAAAGTGCTGGAACGAGTTAAACGATTTTTAGAAATAGAGCAGTTGTGAATTCAGCAAACGCCATCAATCACTTTAAATAAAAATAACAACGATTGTCCACGGCATAACAAAATGTTCTAGTGTAAAATAAAAGAAATGTCAAAATATACTTAAGTTGTAATGAAGAGGCAGGGTACCTATGTTATGGGCTCTAATAAATGAATCGATGAATGATTCAATCTATACTAATTATTATTAAGAGGAAAGATTTGATTGTGTGTTTTTCCATCGAATAGGCTCCGGATCTACTGGGCCGATTTGAAAAATTTAAGCTACACGCTTTGCGGTGCACATAGGCTATATTTGATTCTTGTATTTCCACGGGAACGGGAACTACGCGGGTGATGTCCACTAGCAATGAATAATTCATGAACTTTATTTTACTTAAGCAACATTTATAAACTTATTTACTCAGAGTTCATTCAAATTTGTTGTTTATAGATAAACTCCAGTCCGATACTATCCTCTGGTAAGAAATATAGATAATCGTTTACATATAAATATTAAATACTCTAACACATACATCTACTGAGTTATGAAACTAACTTCGTTTTAAAGCTCACACCCCCCATGGATTACGACATATGGACGACGCTTATAACCTGAGCGAAGATAGCGTTGAAGAATCGAATGGGCAGAATAAAATTAATTTAACACTTAAACTGAACGAAGATAGCGTTGAAAATTCTAATGAGCCGAATAAAATTAATATAACACTTAAGCTTCAAGATGGTGAGAATGATAAGCAAAATGAAGACAAATTCGATTTTAATGTGGAGAGTAAAGCTCCAACGGTAGTTGATCTAGGCAAAAATGAAAAGGATGACGTTAGTTCTAATGTAAGCGGGAACGCCGATGTTAACACAGACGAAGACGAAGACGAAGACAAGTCTGATCTAGATTCAGAAGGCGACCTGAATGGGGATACTCATACAGATCAATTAAAAGACAATAAAACGTCAAACGCTAAAAATACAGGTAAAATAAGTAATATTTCTGTTAAAAAGTAAACGTGTATCCTCATATTCACTTAATACCATTATGCAACCAGTTAACCAACCGTGAGTATAATCACAATAATACAAAATGAATATCACTCATGGAGGTTAATAAATATAGTTATATTTCTTTGAATGTCTTGAAAGTTAGATACCGCAATGAAAACTTGAAGGAAATCTTCTTATTGAGTTGTTTAAAGACTCGTGTACCTATATGTATTTACTCTTGATCTATCTTACAGTAGTTAGTTAAAGTGATTGAGTTTCCATCTTTCAGTACCTATATAAATTTTGTCATGAAACCCTAATAAGTGGATGTATCGTGCTAGTACTCTCTAAGTCAACTGTAAAGGATTAGGACTAAGCAGTACACATAATAATGACTACAAACCAATTATTGTAAAAATAAAAGATGCCAACGAAAAAAGTAATTTGTATTATTTTAGTATTTGTGCAAGGCGTTATAAATAAACAGAATGATGTTACATTGAAGCCTATCTTTCTTAGTAACAATCTTTAGAGAAAGTTTTAAATTATTATAATGTAAATTATATTTATTTACAGCTCTTCTGAGGTCCGTGAAAGCCGGTAATGTTTTATTGTTTAAATTGTTAATAAGATAAGAAAAAAATATTTGGCGTTGGCGTGTTTTTTTTAGAACGCCAAATCTACAAGAAGTAATCACTAACTCGTAAAAGTCTAAATGACCTTTACATCTAAAAAGAAATCAATCGGTAGCTTTGTGCAACTCAAAATAATGCCTTTTTTACATAAATTAATATTCATAGAGTAAAAAGAAAATTTTGCCAGATGGCAGAGGTAAAACTTCGTAGACCTGACCTTAAATTAAAAAATGGATGTACCTACTTATGAATTTTTAATATATACTCTTTCGCGCTCTAACATACCGGATCTTGTTGAAATTTGATACATGGATAGATTTCATCATAGTTTAAAATAACACACAGGCTACACTTATTATCTCCTGAATAAGTTTCCATGGAACATAATTTTAAAATACTTTTTTTTTTCATTATCATATAGTTGTAATATTATATTTTCAGGTGATATTTTTACTCCACATGACCTATTACCAGTTACAGAAAAATTACTGAAGAAAGGTTAGCATTGCTTTATGAGTTTGTATAAAACCATTTTTTGATTTACCTATGTTTGTAAACAGGTTTTATTTTAATTTCTTCAAATTTTACAGTTGATTTACCACCTGGAAGTAAGTATGTATATAATAAGTTACTTACTTATTGCAAATGATTCCAGTGGACCAGTCACTGGTAGTATAATCACATTGACATTATTGTTTCTTTCTTCAGAGATGATGGCAATTCATCAACCACCCATTCTCAATACATATACCTACAATAACCATTTTATATAACCACTTACTATCAATAGTTAAGAAATTTCCACTTATAATGTGAGCTAAAGCTAAAGCTGGTTTAACAGCTAAGTTCAACTTTTTTGATCAACAGCTGGCCGTGGTATTGTAAGTGGAGCGAAAAGTAAAGAAGATTTGGCAGACAGAATATTTGCAGCATACTGTAAGCATCCTACTAAATTTATGCATAAGTATCAATGTGAAAGTTTGTGAGGATAGAGTTTATTTATTCTTCGACGTTATCATGGCCGATTAGATTTTATACTCAGTAGTCATTCTTGGGTCATTGAGCTTTATATAAAAAACTAGCTGAC
This sequence comes from Miltochrista miniata, assembly GCA_933228765.1. Classification (NCBI taxonomy): domain Eukaryota; kingdom Metazoa; phylum Arthropoda; class Insecta; order Lepidoptera; family Erebidae; genus Miltochrista; species Miltochrista miniata. The sequence continues at coordinate 14,715,126 of OW121751.1, read as the reverse complement.
CGTCGCAACTTCGTTTATGTCACATAAGGTGTACAAAAGGAGAGTTACTTCTTCATCAGAGTCATCAAGCAGCGTGTGAAACGGCCCTGTTTGCTTAATCATAAAAGAGCTTAAAGATTAAGTCTATTCTAAAACAATTCAGTCCACGCCTTCCGCTTTAAGCTCTTTTAAGTCAACACGCCCGTTTAGATTTACCCTCACATTTAAAGGAACCTTTAAATTCTAGGTTTAGCGAAAGTTGAGATGTCTCTAATTTCTGAGCTACAAAACCCTCAATATTGAAACTTGTGTTGAACAATGCTTAAAGTACTCCCTTTCCGACTCTTTAAAAATATTTGAATTCGGACCACGCGGTGAGAACTTACAGCTGAAAAACAATTTTATCTTTCATCCCCTCTCCTGAAGGAACCGCGCAAAATATCAGGATCAAAAGTATACTAGAACCTTCCTCGGATTATAAGGTCAGATAACATTTTTTTCACAGATTGATTCAAATTGGTTCAGTAGTTTCGGCGTGATACATATTCGGGATACAGACAGACTGACAGACAGACAGACAGACTGACAGACAGACAGACAGACTGACAGACAGACGGATATGAACAGTTTAAATCACATTTTCGGCTTCAGTATCGATTAGAGAACGCCCTACAATTAAAATTTTCAAAATATCTTCCATGTATAGACTCTCGACTCTCAACAGTTTTATTATATGATGCAGATAATATGTACCTCAGACCGGATTTCGACAGACGCGTTACATACCTGCAACCAATAAAATACATTATTCATACCATTTAACATGAAAAAAATATATACAATACATTGCAGTAGGTATCAGGTATTAATTTATGGTCAATATGGTCATAGATCCACTACCGTGGAACATTATAGGTAACTTATTTTATATTCTCACAGTCCCGGTGCTGGCATTTAATGGGAAGGATTATACAGATCAAGTATCATTTTACCCAAGAGCCGTGAAAATGGCGGGTTAGACTGCTATCGTTTAGCGAGGAAATGGCACAAATGAAGTATCATCAGTCTCGCTATGAAAGGAGCGGGATTTGTAGAGTTCAGGCACAAATAATATACACAACTAGAGAGAGAGAGACTAGTGCCCGATACTGAACAATTTTGGGAACGTGTGTTGTACTTGAGGGTTAGAAAACTAACCTTCAAATGGTAGCTTACACTTAGTAGCTTACACTTACAATAGTAGCTTTACACTTTGTAGATACTAGGTATAAATTAAGTGCAGGTGGTGTAAATAAAAAAAATATACGACAATAAGTTTCTTCTAATAAATTATTGCACATATTGTCCGCAGTTTTAACTACGAAAAGAATCGTAATTTTGAAAGGTTAGTCTGTATAATATTTTTTTAAGACATTTTTTTCTATTATTTTTTTTCTATCGAGGAAGAGGACACACTTAAAATTGTTGAAATTACATCCTAAAATAATGTTGTACTCGTATTTTTCAGATGTGGACATCGCAGGCATAGACGAACTTCAAGCTTTGGCAATAAAAGGAGATCGTATGTATTCTAAACATATACTACATACTATTATTTTGTACAAAATACACTATAGCTTATTCCACCTGTCGATCTAATAATATCATGTAATAATCCCAAAATTCAAGCAATATTTACCTTAACTGTTTTTTGGATTAAAAAGCTTTTTAATCATAAAATAATATGAATATATTTGTAAACAAATACTTGTGGACATTCTCACAAAACATAATCTATCCCAAATTAAGCTAATACCTAATTAGCTTGTGCTATGGGATCTAGGCGACTGATAGGGCGACTGACAGACATACTAATATGTTTATAAATACATACATATTATGCATATAAAACATAATATTATACGACCCAAACTCCGAAACAAACATTTGTGGATCACACAAATATTTGGACCGAACCGGGAATCAAACCCAGGTCCTCAAACGCTGCAGGCGGTTACACTACCGACTGCGCCACAGAGGCAGTCAAAAATGAATGTCTCTTACTATCTATGTTTCAAAAACGATAAATGGTTGCAGAAGCTAAATTAATCTATGTTTACAGCCAAGAGTCACAAATATATGGTTAGAAAACGGCCAAGATCTCCAAAAATAGTAATGCGAAAGCCAGGTAACCATTTGCTGCTATTAAAAATATGCAAAATTTTACATTTTGTTAATGTTAATGAAATAATTAATGAAATAATAATTGAATTACAGACAGCGAGATTAAACCACATCTACCACCTAAACGAAGTATTTACAAATGTGAGTTATAACCTTTTTAACGAAACTACTGTGAATGTTTGTGATTCCGCCGATAGAGTATGGAAGAGTAACAATACCTGCACATACTTAATTACTTAGTTAGCCCCTAGAACTAGGTGATGCCGCTGTGGTAGCCGTGGTACTGTTGGAAGTACTGGAGAGTTCCGAGGGGGCTTACCCGGAGCTCCCACCCGTAAACTGTTAGGTAGGATACCTACGTGTGGTTTATGGTCGGTAGGAGTCCGGCATAACATCACTGTAGGATTTTCCTAGCGTAAAATAAAAAAATAGATATTGTTACTCTTAACTTGGCACAGGGTTAGTTTATAGTCTGGAATAACACACAGGTTACTTTTGATTAATTTACTGTTCCCCCGCTAATGAAATACCACGTGGGCGAAGCCGCGAGCATCAGTTAGTAATAAAATATTTAGTGACGAACTATATGTTTCAGTGGTCACAAAGAAAGAAACTAAAGCTCAAAAAGATGCTGAATTCAAACGTTCAAAACAAAGAAACCGAAGATTACGTAAGTATTTTAATGCTATAATTTTGAAAGGTCAAATATTATGCAGTAAAATCATTGAGTTGCACCAGTCCACGTCATAATTTCGAAATAATCTGGCCGACCGTCTAAATTCCGAACGCTCATTTCGCCGATGATGAATTCAACGAATGGTTGTATGGTCGACTGCTAAAACTCCGAATGGTCATTTCGCCGATGATCGGTTTTACGAATGATTGTATCGGGGTACTCTGAGTCGGGGTGTTAACCATTCACGTATTATGGTTAACAGCTCGACTCGGATAGGTTAGGTTAGAAGGCCGCCTTGGCCTTCGTGGATATTTTTTGAACCATCCAACACCAACACCAACATCAATTTCACACAGTTTTAACAGTCGACCATACAATCATTCGTTGAATTCATCATCGGCGAAATGAGCGTTCGGAATTTTGACGGTCGGCCAGATTATTTCGAAATTATGACGTGGACTCGAGTTGTACGGCATAATATGCCTCTGTCTATCCTTTGAGGGATAAAGGTGTAAAATTTATATACCTACACGTGTGTGTGTTTTAATCTGCATGCTGTATTAATTTCGCTATCGGCTGAGCCCTGGGGTAGGAAGAGTGGAATTAAATTGGTGCTCTTATCCCACCCAGGTGGGATTAGCGGTGCAAGTAATCTCCCAGTAATTTACACTCTTCCCACCAGGGTGGGAAAAGTGAAAAAATATTCCACTTAGACTATGCGTTTCTTTCATGCTGCAACTGGGCGTATAGACATGGTTTTTGGTACCTAATGCATAAAGGGATTAAATATAGTAAACAGTACCTAGTTCAAATCCTTAGCACAAAAGTCGTACTAAAGACCACTAAAGAGCATGATTCAGAATAATTATTAGATTACACCGTGACCATATTTTTGCAGCATAATTATGTAAATCCTCACTTCCATATAGTAAAACCTCATTTGATATTCTATGTACACAGTGCGAAAGCTACAAAAGAAGATGCCCAAAAATAGTCGTCTCATTGTCAATCCTAGAAATGGAAAAAATAATAATCAGCTCACACCAAAGTCTTTCAGACGAAGTAAGTATGAATCTCTGTCACTACATTGTTGTAGTGTGTGGCAATCGAATAAAACAGCACAGAACAAAAAAACTGGCGAAGTGCGAGTCGGACTCTCGCACGAGAGTCCCGTACCGTACCAATAATCACGAATTTTGTATAGGAGCTCCTCCATTTTTTTTGTTTTCATATTTTAGTACTTTTTGATAAAGCGACACCAGAAAAAAACCTGTTGTCCTGCAACAGTTTTCGTAGTCGTGTGGTTTTAGTCGATAGGAGTCCAGCATTGAATCCATGTGATATTTCATATACTTACACATACAGCCTAGTGCCAGACAGAGTGACAGACAGTCAGACAGACGGACGGACGGACAGCGGAGTCGAATAGGGTCCTGTTTTTAACTTTGGACATGAAACCCAAAAAGACAAATTATTTATTATGTAGAAATCTTAAAATGTAGGCGTATTTTTCTTATCATTGTGTACTCAAATAAGAATTCAGGAAGCTGAGCGTGAAATTAAAATTACCCATATGCCACAGGGAAATGTACACACATAGACCTGGCGATAAATAATGCACATAGAAACTTAGAAAGTGACATCTGCAGGTTTCGATTAGGTAGAGCGTCATCTCTGTCACACACAACATAAGTAACGTAAGTCCGTCGAGGTGTTTCATGTAACCAAGATGGAAATCTCATGTACGTTCTTTTTTTTTCACACCTACCCTCTGCTACGCACACTCGCGCATAAATCAGTATCGAAAACTACTATGAAAATTTAGACCAATATTTATGCATCACACAAATTTATGTCCCCGCTGGGAACCGAACCCTCGACCTCGTGATCCGTAATCGCACTGTACTATCTCAGTGTAAAACCATAGCGGCAGAGAAAGCAAAATTTCTATGTTAATTACTTATTTATCGCTGGTTTTTGCTGAAAATAGCAAAAAGTTTGTCGGTTGTGTGACATTAATAAAACAATAAAACTACATACATCATTATACTATTGCAGCTGTACTGGAGCCTGGATGCACGTGGCATTATGAATGCAGAGATCCGCAGAACTTCAAATCTTGCAATTTAAAAGCAAAGTGCGATAACGAAACCTTGTCTAAGGGTTTTATGGAAGGTTAGTCAATAATTATGATCCTGGCTGCAAATGGCAGGGTCAATGTCAAGTATACGACCGTAAGATACAATCATGCATACATACTTCTGCCTCTGCTCTTATATCTCCGAAGGGGCACAATTCACATAATAGCTTTTAATTTTTCGTATTTTCACTGGCCCTAGCAGAATACCAGCGCTAACTCGCTAATATTACGCGAAGTAGCATTAAAGCTGAGCTAGGGACCATTTCTGTCTCATGCGGGGATTCATGTTAATATCTTTAAGTTTAATGTATTATGTATTTACTTGTATTATGTGTCCTTGCTGAGAACAGAAAAAATATTTTTCTTGCTTTCTTTTAGTTTTATGTCCCACGTAATAGGTGGTGAGCCTATTGCCGTGTTGAAATGGACAGGCGCAGGTCGCCGCGACCCTCAGTTGTAATTTTTCTAGGCGCCCATGAGGCCTTCAACTTGGCTTAACGATTGTCATTTTACTGTCATTTCGAATTTTCCTTCTCTATAACGTACCATCTATAACAATCAAATCAATCAAATCAGCCTATCTCAGTCCACTGCTGGACGTAGGCCTCTCCCATCTATAACGTAGGACATAAACCTATAAGGTGAGAATCAGATGTGGGCGAATATTGTGGCTCTGCCTACCCCTTAATTGACGACGACGAATTTTTGCAGCGTCAAATCTTACTGTTGTACTAAGTATAAACAAAATAAGGCTTAAAAGGCCTTGCAGCTTCGTTCAGAATTTAAAATGAGGGTGGAAGCGCCAGTCATCGTTCATGAATTTTAACAACTAATTTAATCTAATTTCCAGATGTCATTACACCTGCTCCCACAGAGGCTGAGAAGGTTCCGGCGAACTTCCGGCGTGCGGGTAGGTTGCTTTTGTTAAAGGATGAAAAGACTTCTCGATCCCATGTGCGTGTAATTTGGTCAAACCAGCTTGTATGTCTGTGGTAATAAGGTAGGTATAAAATTAAAACTAAGAATTCCTATCCTACTTTCTACTAATCCTACTAATATTATAAATGTGAAAGTTTGTGAAGATGTATGGAGGTTTGGATGTTTGTTACTCAAATTACGCTCTAACGGCTGAACGGATTAGGCTGAAATTTGGTACAGAGATAGCTTTTAGTCTGGAATAGCTACTTTTCATCCCGGGGAAATGTTTCCACGAGAGGCGGGAACAGGTACCTACCGATTTTCACGCGGGCGAAGCCGCGAGCATCATCTAGTTACATATAAAATATGGCTTCAATGTGTTCCACAGTGGGAGTTTCAGTAATTGACGAAGAAGTCGAAAAAATCAGTAAGTATTTCTAATATTCTATCGTCTCAGATGTTTCAAATACCTACTCTGTTATAATTTAGCATCTATTAATTTATAACCATAATTTAAATGTGTCCGATTTCCGTAATGAAATATTGGACAAACTTTTTAATTCCACTTTCTTTTAAGTAGGTAGTAACATTATTCGCAAAATAATGTTTGTTAAAGAATATATTTTCATGTACAGTCGAACGCCACATTTTAATCATCAGTCCGGAAAACCTGAGTAAGCAGTGCATATTACAAGTCTATTTTGATATTTTTATGTCACACAAAATGTAATATCTAATGTTGAATATTTTACAGAAAAAAGTTCTAAACTGGAAAGCATTGATGAATACTTTAATAAGTTAATGTCACGCCATGCAAGTAAGTTTAGTTATTTTGAAACAATCTAACTAATTGAAAACTATCTAACTAACTATTACAAAGGTACCTCTATTATTTTTTTCTAAAAAAAATAAAAATAAAATAAATATTCACGGACATCTCACACAAACTTATCTGATCCCAAACTAAGCTAGGAATAACCTGCTTCTGTTATGGGTATCAGACCACGGATATTAATACTTATATACTTTTAAATACATACATATTATACATAGAAACACCCAGACTCTTGAGGCAAACATTTATGGGTCACACAAATATTTGTCTCCGGTGGGAATCGAACCTACGACCTCCAGCGCCGCAGGCGGTATCACTGCCGACTGCGCCACAGAGGCAGACAAAGTGAAACATTGTTATTCCATATTAAATCTGATAACTGGAAGTGAAAGTGTCGATAAAATGGATCAAGTCCTTTCAGAGTTTTGCTAGAATTCCCCAACTGTCATGAGTTATTTCTTTATAATACTGAGGTGACAGATAACCATACGATCTACCCTATGGAATGTGGTCACGGCAGCCTATGGGCATTTGCAATACTATAGGAAGACCGCTCTTGGGAGTCCTGGGACATTCTTCCGAGGGCGCCCAAAAGCCTATGGCTTTTGGGCGTTACGTGAGGTTTTTTAGTCGATAAGAGTCCGGCATGGCATTCATGATGAATTTTCCTTCACGTTAAAAAAAGAGGAAGACCGCTGTTGAAGAACCCCATACTTTAGACGTTCGGGGAAACTCAATATACTTATGCTTTAATTATAGTGTCTACAACACCAATGACCCGCCTCAAATCACTGGATGAGAATGACTCTCGTAATAGAAAAGAGAATAATCATTTAGAAAAGGTAACGCTACGAAAGGTATTACTTTATAATAACAATAATAGTTTATTATCAGGCAACATTAGAAAGTTACAAGATGGTATTAACTATTCTACGGCCCATAGATACCTTAAAAACTAAAAATAGGTACATATTAAAAATATATCTTAACCTAATTGTCGCGGGGCGAGGGTTTCCGTATGTTGACTTAATACTTATTGTTATAGATACAATTATAGTCACGACTTTATTCCCAGAGGGTTAGGCAGAGGCATAGTATATGCCCTCATTTCACTTTTATATTATTCTGTTAGATAAAGAGACTATTATAATACTAATATTTCAGGAATATACTGAAATAATAGTAGTACCCCGATGTGTCCGGTAGGACCGGGCTACAGAGATTATATTTATACTAGCTGTTCCCCGCGGCTTCAACTGCGTAGAAGTCGTTATCGCGTAAAATCATAACTCTCCATTGGCATAGTCGGTTAAAAAAGTAGTCTATGTCCTTCCCAGGGCCTCCATCCCTATACCAAATTTCATCTCAATCGCTCCAGACGTTTATTCATGAAAGCGTAACAGACAGACAGACGGACAGATAGACAGACAGACAGACAGAGTTACTTTCGCATTTATAATATTATATAGTAGGGAAGTAGGGATACCGCGGCTATTCGGTATTTCACAGGTGTAGTTCACGTTCCCGTGGGAATACGGTAGTAAAATATAGCCTAAGTTCACCCCGGGATATCGTAGGTTCCTAAAAAAAAAGGTGAAAAAAAATCTCAAATATGTTTAGTAGTTTCGGAGCCTATACAATGCAAACAAACAATCACATCTTTACTCTTAATATAGATAAGCATAAGACGGTTCATCTTCATTATAATATTTTTGAAATGGCAAGCATCTAAGTTAAGACGGTGTTGCTATTAAAAAGGCATCAATTTCAAAGGATTTGAACAATGAATGGGGTAAATAAAATGAAATGAGTTTTAAAAAGGATATTACATAATTAATCACATTCTTTTCCCCTTTGCAAAACGCCTTCGTCTAAAACACTTTATTAACTTCAAAAAGATTTTTACTTCAATAATGTAATTGAATTTTCGAATTTTGATTCGAAAATTCAATCACATTATATACTTATGCAAATTGCTATTTCCTATTGGCCCTTTCGAAGAAAAAATATAGGAATTCGATAAATATTGAAATGTGCAATAATAATATCTTACTACTCATGTGAAAGTTTGTGAAGATGTTTGGATGTTTATAATTTAATTACTTAGCCTCTAACGGTAACACGTATCTTGCTAAAATTTGGTACAGAGATATTTTATAGTCTGGAATAACAAACGGAGATTATGTTTCAATGAGAATTGGAAACGGGATCCAAATTTCGTGCGGGTGAAGCTGCAAACATCATCTAGTCTAGTAGAAAGAAAAATAAAAATTAATAAGAAAATAACAAAACTAGTTGACAAACTAATAATTATTAACCAAAATTATTTTGGTTATTGAATATCAGATGCCTGAAGTCACAGTTGCAATCAAAATGGCTGCATTGCGGCTTTAATTTGACTTATTTTCTAGTATTGTTGGAAGCAACAACACACCATTTTTCCTCATAATGTTGCCTCGTTCGTTAGTCAGCAGGTGACCAAAGCAGTAAATCAGGCAATACGACTCCAGCTTTTCATATTTCATTTAGAATAGTGTTCTGAACAATCGCACCAAATTTTGGTCACATGTGGTATGCAGTTTAAAAAAATACAAACATTTAAACACATGCGACTAAAAATTGGAACGTGGTATATAACTTTCATATCAATATTGATCGTTCTACATAGGTAGTAGGAGAACCTCAATCACCCTAACAAAGTAGAATATTTTTCCAAACATTTGTCCAATGATTCAATCAAACATTTTTCTTAAAAAAAAATTTTAATTTAGTTTTTTTTTAATTTTTCTTAATATGTCTAGACCAATTCTTCTATCAAACAGCTAGCAGCAGAAGATAAAATCGCACGTAATTTACTTTACTATGAGTTAATAAATTTTACTATTGCCAGCAGAAACAGAATTTTGCAAAGGAAAAAAGTAATTCAAATAAATCTGAAATCAACGAAGAGGTAATACTATATTATTATCTTTGATAATACTTAGGTGAATACTTTAATAAGTTTTAAAATGGGTACAGAATAAATGCGTATATTTAAAGACATATCGACTTCACCTGCTGCTAAGCAGCACCCTTTTTGATCGACAGACCAAACAAGACGGTACCCAAAGAAACTGTGAAATTTTGAAAAGTCAGATGATAGATGTGCAAAAGTACAGGCTCATACAATCCTCAAAATTATTCCTCTACCGTACCATAGGAAATTGGAATTCCTTTCCAACATACCTGTTCCCCCCTCTTAAGTCCCAGACTCTTCAAGCAAAGCGTGGAGAAATAATACATATTAGTACACTGCCAAGCTGAGGGTTACTATTTTAACATTGTTTCTGACTGTACACTGTGCGGGTGACGAATTACATAATTATATAATCACGCCTTTATCCTCGCAGGGTTAACAGAAGCATAGTGTACGCCCACTTTCCAACATATAGTATTTTGTCCCACGTAATACATACATGCCTACATATAATCACGCCTTTATCCTCGAAGGGGTAGGCAGAGGCATAGTATACGGCCACATTTCGCCTTATAGTTTTGTCCCACGTAATAAGTAGTGAGCCTATTGCCGTATTGCAATGGATCTAATAATAAGCGGTAATCCTATTGCCATATTTAAATAGGCAGACGCAGATTGTGACTGTCGAAATTTTCGTAAGCCGTTCATATGGCCTTCAATTATGAAAAAAAAAATGATTGTTAGTTAAAACGAGTTAAATCTGTCTGCACATAGGAACCTGAAAATTCTGTTCCCTTTGGACTACCGTTGCGGAAGAGCAATGGATTGAACAGCGTTCTCAATACAGGGGTATGTACAGTCACCTCCAATATTGCATGGGCCCCTTAAGATCTATAATTCCATGCACATTTGAGTCCAAATTCACAAAGACTCCACTAGATTGCGCAACTTTACTCGAATATAATATTGCATAGACGCCTTAGAATCACAAAAAAATTACTAGATGGCATATTTACATTACTCAAAAAATTAATGAGTTGCTATTTTGACAATAATCACGTTCCTGTGTGAGGTATTAAAAAATCGGCAACGCTAGATACTTGACTTCCAATGTTATCCGAGAGATGGCGTCAATTCTCAGTGCAAAGCAATTTCGTTTCGGATTGACCATGCATTCTCAAATTCGTCTGTACCTACATAAAAAATAAAAATCTTAACTTGTTAATAATAGAGTTTGAAAGTTGGAAAATTTAGATAAAAAGTAAGCTTGACTGCAAGACTTCACGGGTTTGACTGCTGGGCAATTAGTATCTTTTATTTTCTACTAGAACAAATCACATAACATTGTAACTTAAGTTTTCCTACTTTCAAACTCTGTGTCTTAAATAAAGCAAAGCAATAAGAAATAAATTTTTTATACTTGATGTGATCTTGAGGGGCAATATTAATGTTCTTGGCTATGATCCTTCGAATTTCCATTAGACTAGTGACATTATTTGGCCAATTAAATAATAAAATTGTATCTGTACAGAAACCTGACTATTTAGTCCCCTTTGGACTATTATTGGAGAAGAGTAGCGCATTGAACAGCACACTGAACACAGAGGTATGTATAATAGAGAGCTTCGTTTGTTGTAGAGAAAATAGATTATACTATTTGCGACAGTCAAATCATTATCAAGTTTTTCTTTAAAGCATAATTCCATCAACATTTATTCTTATTAGTGACCGACCGAAGTTTCAGTTTCGGTTTCGGTTTCGGCCAGTTTCGGCCAAAAAATCGAGTTTCGGCCGCAGTTTCGGTTTCGGCCAAAATGGGCCGAAACTTTCGGCCGGGCCGAAACTCACGTGTTCATGAATTTTGAGTGCCTGGCTCTGCTTGTGACGTGGTTGGGGTCAGCCCAACCAGTTATTATGTTCAAAGGACTTCCCATCAATAGTTATAATAATACAACTTTATTCAAACCACAAGCAATTACAATGATTGAGAAGTATTAGACAGTTATTACGTTGTATTATGGCTTAGACCACCTTTTTAGGGTCCCAATTTACTTTTAGTTACCTAAAGATCTAGGATATTACATAACCCTACCCCTTTGTTGTCGGTTTCGTTGACTGTATTGGTCGTCTGTCTGTCAGCAGGCTGTAACTCATGCACCGTGATTGTTAGACAGTTACAATTATTACAGATGAAGATGTATTTCTGTTGCCGCTATAGCAACAAATAATAAAAATAGACAAACTACAAATATTAAAGGGGGTCCCATAACATATACGTGATTTTTTGCCGCTATTCTTGTACGGAACCCTACGTGCGTAAGTCCGGTCCACTCTTGTCCAGTTTTATTTATACACTTCTAGAATGTAACCAAAACCGGTCAAGAGCTAGTAGCAGGGCACCGTGTGGTTTTAGTCGGTAGGAGTTCGCAATAACATTTATGAGTAATTCCACTCGTAAAAGAAAGAAACTTAGGTGGAGATATTTCTAAAATGAACACTTGCGAAGATTTATACCGTTGATTGACGGCACTTGGTGGAACTTGCTGCACCTATTGAAAAAATAACCGGCCAAGTGAGAGTCGAACTTTCGCACGGAGGGGTTAAAGTCCGTCTCTCTATTAGTCACGAGGTTATATCGCTGGAACCGTACCAGATAGATATTTCACTGATGATGTATTTGTGTTGTCGCTATTTTTTCTTTAGCTTCGAGTATGCCCTCGAAATGATGCATACTGCGGCCGCGTCTTTGGGGGGTTGTTCAGTTGTTATCCCTCTTCTTGAGGGTGGCGTGCATGAATCTCTCACGTCACGCTGTCGTCTAGAGCCTGCTTCTGTAAGGACGGTGTGCTCACCGTCCTTACAGAAGCAGGCTCTTTACTGTCCTCAAGCCCCCGGTCATGGAGGCTTACAGTATGGGGTGCGCCACCGCAGACTGTGGAACTTGGGTGAGAGAGTTCTCTCCCACTTCCTTCCCGCCGTCTTTTTCACGAGCATGACCTGCTCAGGTCAGAAAGAGGATTATGGCCCTGCTCCAGAGCCTCTTTGCGCCATTTAAACAATGACGCAAGGGCCCTCGCTTCCAGGTCCCATATAGGGGTTCCGGCTAGAAGACATGCCACCTCAACTGAGATTGTGCTTTCCTTAGCACCCTGACAGCCATCGCCTTCTGCGCGCAATTTAGCCGCATTACTGACTATCAGGATGTCCGCCCATACGGGGGCCCCGTAAAGGGCTATGCTCCGCACGATTCCCAGGTACAGTCTCCTATAGGGAGCGTTGGGTCCCCTGATATTGAGCAATAACCGCGAAAGTGCGGCTGATGCCCCCCTTCGTCAGTTTTGGGACCTAGCTTCGGAAGTGGTATCCGAAGTTCGACCAACTATTGAGTACGAGCCCCAGAGACGTCATCGAGAGCTCGATGCCGATGCTGACGCCCTCTGTATGTAAGCTGGATCCCGCAGGTGGTCTTTAGGGCTGCGCCTCGGTGCGTTGCTCCTGGCGCTGTAATTAGGGTATCATCGTAGCACGTTACGCCGGCACCTCTGAGCAACGGACCAAGCAGCCAATCGTAACCGATGTTCCACAGAAGTGGTTCTAAGATCGAACCCTGTGGAACACCGAACGACACGTCTCGCCGACCCTGCCCTAGCCAGCTCGGGAAACTTATGGCCCTCTTGGGAAGATAGGCCCCGACAAATCGACGGAGGTATGGAGGCATTCCATTGTAAATAAGCGCCTCCCAAACGCAGCTCCATGGCAAGGTGTTGAAAGCGTTAGCGATTTCAAGAGACACTGCCAATACCAACCATCTGTTGCCGCTATAACAAAAAATACCTACTAAAATCAGAAAAAAAGCATCCACACAACAAACGTAATTATTGTGCCCTCTCGCAATTGGCTGGTTTTTTTGGAACGAAGTTCCTTATCGCGCGTTGTGAAAGGGGGCTAGACGGAAAAAATTCTCACGAAAAGTTGTAACGACACTTTTGGTAGTGATAGTGGTAGTGATAGTGGTAGTGGTAGTGATAGTGGTAGCGATAGTGGTAGTGATAGTGGTAGTGATAGTGATAGTGGTAGTGATAGTGGTAGTGATAGTGGTAGTGATAGTGATAGTGGTAGTGGTAGTGATAGTGGTAGTGATAGTGGTAGTGATAGTGGTAGTGATAGTGGTAGTGATAGTGGTAGTGGTAGTGATAGTGGTAGTGATAGTGGTAGTGGTAGTGATAGTGGTAGTGATAGTGGTAGTGATAGTGGTAGTGGTAGTGGTAGTGATAGTGGTAGTGATAGTGGGAGTGGTAGTGATAGTGGTAGTGATAGTGGTAGTAATAGTAGTAATGATAGTGGTAGTGGTAGTGATAGTGATAGTGATAGTGGTAGTGCTAGTGCTAGCCAGGGGATGAAAATGAACTCTACGAGCAACACCAAAGCAAATAGGAGTTTCGCTCTGTTCAGTTTCAGTCGCGCGTAAAGGTTACACGCACTCACTTTTTTTTATATTTGTTTTCTTTTTGTTTCTGTTTTTGTTTTTGCTTACAATAAAATTTTAAAATTAAAATAAAATTTTATTACAATTCCTTTACTTTAATCGAAAGGAACTTCGTTCCATCCGGGTGTCCCTTGACACCTCTCAAGTTTTTTTTTTCAATATGAACACGTGAGTTTCGGTTTCGGTTTCGGTTTCGGCCGAAACTGACCCTGGGGCCGAAAGTTCGGTTTCGGTTTCGGTTTCGGCTGGAAAACCAGTTTCGGTCGGACACTAATTCTTATGCCTGAAACAGGATAATGTCATTGGGCCGAAGTCCAGCATACCGTGTTATTCTTGCGGCCTGCCAGACAAGGCTGGATTCTTATGAGTGCACCCAGATTTGCCCCGAACATTTATCAAAATGCATTCTGGGTCACAAAATGGAAATTAAAGAGGCTTAGCATTAAAATGAGGAAGTTTAGCAACAAGCGTCATTTACAATGTACATTACGCTTTACGCAAAAAACGTGCTAACACAACCAATGTGAGAATTCTTTTTACTTGCCAATATGCGTTCACGGTAACACATATAAACAGCTTTTATGACGTTGTACTGAAAAGCCTTTCGGGGACTGGGAGTACTCACATGGTTGTGAGTTCCTGTAATAATGTGAATTTGAATTTCAGATCGACACATCTGTAAATAAATCGGAGAATAATACAAATGATAATAAAACTGTAGATGAAACTCAAGAGGCTACTCCACGATTAGTCCGATTAATTGGTAAAGGTCAGCCAAGTAGAAAGAGCGTATAATATTTTAAGCTATGTTGTATATCAAAATAAATTAAGGCTATATTTACAGGCTTTTTTTTTCATAAACTCTCTACCTATTTATGTTACACGAACTGCATTCATTCCTTTTTTATTGGTTTTAATAGAGACTTAGTGTGCAATTCTAAGAAATCGTACTCCCAGTCTTAGGCAGATTGTAAGGCACCGTTAAGTTTAATCGGTAGAACTCCAACATGAAATACATGAAGATTTTCTTATTAACAAAAAAGTAGCACAGCGTTCCAAAATATATAAGTATCCCTAAACAACTAGAATCCTCGAAAATCCATTCTGAAATGTCAGCAGATACAAAACCTCAAATATATTTATATTCAACATGTGGGTAGAAACTTATTTCTATTAATAAAAGGGTAAATGTCACACGTTACACGTCGTTTCTCCTTTACTATAGTATCAAGAAAATGAGAGTGATTCATTCTCATGTCGGCCAAGGCCACCAGCTGCAAGAGTATCATAGAAACTGACAGAAGCGGTCCAGATATCATAGACACCACCGGCAGCTTCCGGAACTGCCTTCCACGCTGTTCAATTACACTTTCAATAGCCTACAGTTGATATTTTGTTGAATGCATTTCTATAAATGACTTTGTTAACACAATGGCAATGAAAGGTAAAATGGTTTCATTTCTCCTTTCAAACAGTCGCCTGAAGTTTGTAGTGGCATTAAATTCGATATAAAATTTATTATTTTGCAAACCTATGAAGATATGGGATTTTTCAGAAGGGGTCTTAGAAGGTTCTAGCAGAATCGGCAGCGCAAGTGTAGCACCTCTGGTGTCGCAAACGTCCATAGGCTTGGTGACCGCTTTCCATCAGGTGGTTCCGTATCTTGTCTGCTACCTTAATGATTTTGAAGGAGCTGCTGGGATTTGAAATGTACCGCGTGAAACCGCGGTGTTTACCGTGATAGTTACACAAATAAATAAAAAATATGTTCTAAGCTATTTGTAAAATGCACAGTCACACGCACCACAACTTCAGTGCCTATAATTTGTATGGCATCGTGATGTACGATGCTTTTAACTGCTAACGCTTTCGCTTCATTAATTTTTATGACTAATTTAGTTCGAAATACGTTCGTTTCTCATTCCAAAACATTACATTTCTATTTTGGACGTGTAATCTACGCCACAATTTAGACACGAGGCTTTCGGATCGACATTAATGTGTGATGAAAATAAGTACATAATAGAATTATATCATGTAAATTCAGTAAATTGAAAACACAAAAGTAAACGGCTGAACCTATTTGTTAAAACGCATCTAAAAACCGTTCCAAAATCTGTTTGTATAAAAATACCATAATATTTAGACGTCATTGCACGCATTAGCGGTTAAATTGATAATACTTTTGTTCGTAGGGGCTTAAAAATAAGTACGCCACTTGCACTCCAGCAAGGCTCTTGATGCTCAGCAAACCCTGATAGTAATATACTTCTCTACCGAACCCACTCGGCAATAGGTTCTAATGAACGCAAGCACAGGGTTTGCCAGAGTCAGCCACATTTCAGAGTCAGAATGTCAAATGGCAGGTTCTTGTGACAATGTCAGAAAGTCCTTAGCTGTACGAAAATCATAAAATTTTGTATGTTCTTGGTATTTACGGGTACTCAAGTCCACATCTAAGTTTGACTACATAATCTACATTATATTGTGTATAGTATACATAAATATGTACACCCTTACATGTATAGCGCTCATGTGAGAATGTTTTCCTTACAATTACTACTGAAAATGATGTCCTAATTTGCTACTCGACCAGTTTCATGGAAGTGCTTCGAGTGAGATAGGTATAACAAATTGCAAGAAAATAGGATTAACTGTAGTGGAAAATCATTCTATTCCGTCTTCATATACCCAAGTTCCTAATAAACGTATTAACAAACTAGAATAGCTTAGGCCCTGGTATAAAGAAAATCTATTTTACACACTTATTGAGAAAGTCCAAGTTGATTACAACCATATTGCATTGTCTTAAATAATCTTTTATCGCGGCAAAGTGTGGTATAGCCTACTGTCAGCGGGTGGCACTTAGTAACTGGCGTTTTCAGTAATAGAGTAGGAGGATAAAACCGCATGAAATCAGGGCCATTACACGATTGTCATTTATCTACTTAATGATATAACTGATCACGAAACCACACGGAACAACGTGTGGTTATGTAATTACAGAAGTCACATTCAATGAATGGTCTTTAATCAACCTAAAGACTATCATTGAAAAGCTTAAGAAATGCTTGAGAATAGTTTTCAATTGACTTAAAAAAAGGTTTTACTTTATGTTTTTTCCATATTTGCTTTGCGATCGTTCCGCTAATAATTATGAATTGATTATAGTGCTTCTTGTTTTCAGATCACATTAAATTATGGACATTAACGACACCTAATTACTAAAATTCCTACAATACTCATTAAAAAGCCTAACGAACCCTGTGTTTGAAATAAATTTATGTCGGTATAATGGGCGGGAGAGAAACCGCAGCCTCTCGAGCGAACCTATGTCGCTCACACCTCTGCCATCCTTGTTCCCATTAAATTCTGTTTTGCCAAACATTTCATTAGAATTCACAAAAAGAAACAAAGTTCAATGTACTTAAAATTACAAGTGGTACTCCCAGATTCAAGTAAAAAACAAAATTATTAAGTACGTGACCATAAAAACGCAATGTAGCAAATGACAGCATGATGCATTCCGACAGCGAACCGAGTAACATACCGGATTACAAATAAGCTACCACGTTATAAACGGCACACGTTACTTCATGTGAATATTTGAAAAGCTGACATTTCAATTTGGCTTTGTTACGCTCGGTTACAAACAGTTAGCAACTAAGTATAAGGAACAGTGAGCAAGTTTTGATAGGGTATAGCATGTGAGTGACAGCGCAGTCAGCACAACGATTGAGTGGCATACTGATAGTTTGTAACCAATATAACCATTGAAATTGAACCTTGATAGCTAACGAAATTTAAATTCAATAAAAACTGACATTTAGACATCCGAAGAGGTCAACCGTGAGAGTTCATAGTCGTATGACCTTTCTTTCGACGAAAGACAGAAGTGACGATAGAAATGATGTGACAATTAGCCATAAATTCAAATTTGACCTTTTCTTTGACGATTTTTGTCAACAGAATTAACGTTGATGGTTCGAAATTTTGCGGATCCACTGAAATCCGATCCATCATCACTAATTCGATTGAAAGAATTTAAAAAATATCTTAGCCAGATATTTATTCAGAGTTCAACCCTTTGTCAGAATCTTATAAATGGATTGATTGATTGAAGAAGTAGCTATGTCACATCTTTTTGTTTTCGGTATTATCGCACCTATATTCTGTGACGGCCATTAGCTATGAAATCTTATAGCCTGACACAATTATGTACCTAATGCTAAAGACTAATAGAGAAATGATAATTACAATATTTTCCTAAGCATGTTGTCATAAAATCACAGAGGAACTTCTAATATAGTATATCTATTAAGCGTGCGGTGAGACAGGTGAGCATTCTCAATTACATTTCGATCAGGACATCGCTGGCGGCGCGTGCGGACGTAACCAGATTATTGGGCAGCGCCGTAGGGCGACGAGGTGGCATGGCATAGCTGCGCTCGAGGGCCCACGACCTCCTGTCATAATTTATAGGTATAAAAAAAGTTGATTCATCAAGAAATTGTCTATATTTTCATAGATATACGTTGAACTGCCATGATAAATGAAAAATATTTAGGGCTAGTGTCACATACTTGTTTTATATATTTAGCTGACCAAAATGCCACCCGCCTAATGGAAAGTCATTGCGATATCTAGCGATTGGGGACCATTCTCACAGTCCCTCAGACTATTGACTTTCTATAATTCGACGAAAAAACGTCAATTTAAATCACTCAGAGGAAAAGATTCTCTGCACTGTTTACGAGTGGTACATCTGTCCGGGATAGAAGGTAGAGACGATGGGATTTTTTTTAAAGTGAAGGAATTCCTGCATTGATGCTATGCCAGACTCCTACCGACTAAAAAACCTCACATATCCTGCCAAACAGCCTACAGTTGGGAGCTCCGGGTAAGGCCTCTGAAGGATACCCCAGGACTCCTAATAGACGATGGGATTATTCAATGAAGCATATCTAGGTACCTGAATCGATAAACTGTGTGTTACGATTACGATAGTAGAATTTACGAGTTTTCTTAGAGTCAAACCCTAGAAATATATTTTAAAAGTATATTTCAATCAGCAATTTCTAACTATCTGTTACAAAATAAATATTATAGAAAACACTATCTCATATATAAATAACAGTACAAACTATTTTACAGGCTTAACAGACTTCTATTTACGAAGATAACAATGGAAAATACGACATAGCATCAAGTCAATAGTCATGACATTTAAAAAAATGCAACCAGTGTGCATTGAGGTGGAAACTGATAGACCGCAGACAAAGTACCTAGTAATGTTCTATTGTACTTTGAGCTTTTCATATTTGAACTAACAATAAATAAAATATATTCTAGTACAGGCACGACATTGGGAGCTAATAGTTTTTTGACATTTTAATTAGTAGACAAAACACCTGGATACATGGTTATAATTTTATTACACAGCTCATTCAAACCTTTCATTTGAATCTCCCAGTATCATTCTAGACTATAATGGTGCCCGGGGCTTCGTCCGCGTGGTATTACGTTCCCGATCCATCCTAAACTTAGATCATCTAACCACAGGATGCGCCTTACTTAAGCATTGTTTTCTGCCATTGCACATGACCATTTGGTCTTTTGGCTTTATAAAAAGCACTGTACATCAGTACATCATTTTATATGATTAAACTAGTACATTTCATTGTGTGATACATGGTCTAAGATCCTAAAGCAACTTATTCGTGGAATAAAAAGCATCTATCCCTGTGCCATATTTTAGCCAGAACCGTTCAGTATGTAAGAGTAACAAATATCCAGACAACCGCTCATGCTCACAAATTTTTGCTTTTACAATTTATATTAGTCAGATTTAGACACCCAACCACAGCACTATTACTTACGCAATAAAGTTGAAGTACCCAATATGGGCATGACTAAGTAAATGCTTTGTACCAACGAATCAATAGAGTTCTATATTGATTAGTTCTGGAACTTCAAAGGATTCCAATGACCTCAATACGTCAATATAATCAAAAAAGCTTGTAATCTGATTCCCGCTTTTTTTCCCTATTCACAAACCGTCTATTCACCTTTAATTCTTTTAAGGTTTCCTTGGTCTAATTATACAACAATGAGTTTGTGTTATTAATGATTCCAAATTCTTTTGTGTTTGTAGCGCTTTTCTCTGGTTGACTTAATTTAAGCTGACTTATTACACTAACAGGTTTTTCTTTGGTAATCTGCGGTGTCATAGTATCGAGGGTTATAGTATAATGTATTTTTTTTAACTTAGTTTGGACATTATTGATACTTTCATAAACGTTCAGCTATTCAGTTCTCTTCAGTCCTATTGTCACGAGCTTATTTTTATTTCGGAGAGGTAGGCCTCTCCCAAATAAAAATAATGTCCAGTAATGGACTGCCACAGGCTAGTTTGATTAATGAACAGCCTTGAAGTGAAACAGTATAGAAAGTAAAGTACAAACAGTATTTTCGCAACCAAGACCTTTGATGCTTTGAATTCGAATGAGACAGCTCCAAGTTCATTGTACGAAATAGCTATAGGTAATTTTAATAATAATATGGCAACAAACCAAAGTGATCGTAGGTGGATCTTAATCACAGTTGAACAGTTCTCATAAAGTCGAATTACATAACCGAACAAAAGGGAGAGTGGTTTCTAATAACATCCTGTAATTTTGGACGACCGTATGTCATATGTCATGGCTATTACAATAAATGTAAGTAATGGACATGTCTTATACAAGCGTTGTCATTATTGTGAAGTGAAAGTTCAATTATACGGATTTACAAATATGGTTAGAAAACGTCCGACATCTCTATTAACGATGAAGTCTAATTATATAGACGTCGTTAAATACACCTACTTAAAATCGTACCTCTCCAATCAATAGCCACTTAGGTAACATAAATAAATAAGTACCTTCTCTTTGTTTACCTCACGGTAGCGTATCGATTCAACTGCAACAATGGTCACAGGTGGATTTTAGTGAACACGATCGGCCTACTTGATCTATATTTCATTACACGTTTTCATACCTCCATAGACCTATATTTCATTTTCATTACATTTGAATCTAAAGCCTAAGGTAGAAAGTAAAGAGTAATGAATATGCTTAGAATAGCTGTTTAATATATCTATAGATACTTTTACTTCTTTACTACAAATCCATAAGAATGTCATGGATTACAACTGACTACGCTGGTTCTCGATAGACTTTGGCAACCACCTCGGCCATCCCTCACTGTTTGAGTGTTATCCCACTTCTTCGGAGGTTGATTCAGGTGTTAACCTGCTTCTTTGTTGGGTCGTTAGCAGCTTCTCGGGACGTGAGCCGTGAGTGAAATTCATACGGCATGCCGCCGGCACCGTCTTGGGCCTACTTGTAATTAGTTACAATACACTAGCGTATTTTTTTACGTCGTAAATGTAGGTATTATCTAAACTCATTCGATGTTTAAAACCACTAAGTACATTTTCATCTCGTTAGCATCAACAATTCCATAAACTCATATCACAATCAACCACAAAAAAAAGAACAAAAACATTGGAGGTACAAAGGAGGTAAAATTGCGAAGTTAATTAAAACTGTATCAGATACAGAGAAAACTCTATTTAGCTCGACGTGGGGGACTCCAATAGTCCATTATGAATTGCAATTCTACTATTTACTTAACCTGTTTCAGTGAGACCAAACCCGCCCTTGTTCCCGTCGCATTCATACAGTGCTACCGAGAGCACAAAGGAAATAAAAATGGCTGTCACAACGGGAAATAGAATGACCAATGATAATCTTTTTGTTTCATCACATTGGTTTGCTGATAGGTATTACCTTGGGAAATTATTATTTGCACTTTTATGGAGAACTTGTTGCAAATTTGCGCCTTTGATTGCAATTAAGGCTGGTGCTGGTTTTAGACTGAACTGTTATTTCACATGCCCCTGTTCACCTCCTCCATATCAAACGGCCCTCTGCGGAAAGATGGGATTGAGTGGTTGCGGAAGGGGAAGGGTTCGGTAAGATAGTGCAAATTAGGATGGGCAGCAAGTCGATAGCCATAGGCATTAAATTAGTAATAATACAAACTTTTTGTACCAAACAGCAAAACGCCTAACTGAGTTTCGGGTGAAAAATTAGCAAATAGGTACTTTCTCAGAGTTATGATAGTCCATGAATATAGTTACGGAATATATAATTAAGAACTTATAATAGTCTATCAGAAAACTCATATTTAAGAATTTGCGACATGCGGGTGACAGTTGAAATATTAGGTACGAGTAGTAACGCCAACATGAAAATGAAGACAAAATTGTTATGTGCACTTTACCTTCTCATGAAGATATTGCAAATGATGCCGCAAGCCTATAAAGTAATTGCTCAGAACTCGCATAGAAGGACGCACCTGAGCAAAGTTTCGCTGCTTTTAAAATATTTAAATCTTCAGGGTGATTTTCCCCGCTCTCCGGTAAAATGCAAAACAAGGGAAGTTTCCCTTAATTCAATGGAGTCAGCAAAACCTCGCTCCCTTTGACAAACATGCCCGGACAACAAACAAACTTTCATTTAGGAATACGCCGTTGCCCCACTCACATTTCTGCTGAGATTCTTTATTTCAGTACAAGAACGCAAAATTTACATTAATAATATTGGTGAAGGGGGCAAGGGGATTTTTAGCTGTAAACGCCGACGCCTGTATTTAGCAGGCACACAGACGAATTGTCCAGATCGAAAGCAATCACGAGTTGTCGTAACTATTGCTCAATCTCAGTTAAACCACCGCCGAAGAACCAAAATAAGCACCTATGCAAAGTGCATTTGTTTAGCAATAAATGTTTCCGAAGGACATTATGTCATTGATATGCGGGAGAACCATTGATTAACAGGATATTCCTTCAAGTAACGTATTTAAGCTGTTTGTCGATGATAAGCTCAAGCACACAGCACACAGTAACAGCTAGTTGTAACAAAAAGTAGCTGAAACTATTTTCGTAACGAGATTCTTCATTTAGATTGAAAAATATTATTGCACGTGTAGTGTTTGTTATTAAACGAATGTTTGAACTAGATTTACACGAATAATGGGGGAGCTATCCGTAGTTGGATATTTCCATTGAAATTTCTTTACGGAGGCAATCACAACGGAGTGCGGGCTATAAAAGCCAATAACAATAACTGCCCAACTTCCAATAAACGCCGAACATAGCTCACCTATTAACTCTCTCGAAGTTTTTTTTAATAAAATATAACCCATAACAGCCAACAGAGTTGAGAATGCAAACAATGGTGAAAAACAACGAGATAGGCAGGCTATTATCTGACTATAACCTAGTTTTGCAAAGTGAGCGGGAAAAACGAAACGAGGTTAAATAGACCGACATTTTTTTATTAATAAATGAACTAGTCACCAGAAAAAAGAGCTTGTCTAATGCGAGCCAATTTTAACAAGCGATCGATAAATCTAGAGATAATTTAGTTTGATCCCCGATTAAGGAAAGTTGCTATGAGTAAATTGATAACAATGGACGGAAAATATATAGATGGATTTGTTGGACATTATTAATATCAACCTATATCTGGAGAGTAGTTGTTTACTGAAACAGGTCTTTCAAATTCGAAGGAAAACATTCAAAGTTGAAAATAGTAGGTATTCGATATATTCGTCATTAGTTAGTCTTAAGAAAACTAACTTAAACCATAGTAACTATTTAGTAATCTGTGCTTAAACTTCTTCGTATTTATAAAATTATTATTTGTCCAAATGTTTGTGTGATCCACAAATGTTTGTTTCGGAGTTTGGGTGTTTTCTATGTATAATATGTATGTATTTAGAAATATACAAGTATAGTCTATCAGTTTTCTAGATCCTATAGCACAAGTTTATATTAGCTTAATTTGGGCTAGATGATGCTGTGTGTGAATTTCCACAAATATTTATTATTATTTATTTATTTAAAATTAATTACTAGATCGTTTTGCCAACTTGGTTTTTATACGTTTGTGGAAGGCTACGGAAGCTTTAAGGGGTAAAAAATACTTAACACGTGATTCTTAGGTGGTACGAAGTTCGGAGAGTTCAATTAGTGTGGTTAACCCTTAAATTGACAATGTATGTCGGGACGTACGCAATATTCAAAAAAATCTGAAGCCTAATTATAAAGTTTATTTACAGTTTTCTTTTATTATTACGATGGTAACATTATTATATTTTTAAAATAAAATATAATCTTAGACGTAGCAAGACCTTCGACCTTACAAAATTACTAAATGGCAGCTATGCAGAAACAAGTGACGGTCACCAAAGTAAAAATCATGTGTTTTCTTTTTACATTTTAGATATTTTGAGTGGGTTTTACTGTTATTTTGTGCTTGAAATATCAGTGAATACTAATACAACCTAAAAGCACAATATAACAAAACTTACTATACTTTTATCTGACATCTAACTCTTTGTATTCCACCACATACGCTGCCAACTTCGTAGTAAAGTTGTAGCATTTTCGTGTGTATGGTGTGAAATACACTGCCAATTTGAGGTTGTGTTCTTTTGCTAATTACATTTTTTATATATGTGGCCTACCCGCAATTGCTTAGGATTTTTGTTATTCTTTGCCTACAGCAAAAGCTACTAACACACGGTGGTAGTATTATTGCACTGGTCCCAGCTTTAAATGCACCTTCTGAGTGTAGCGAATCGTCTGATCCTGAAGATGAGCTCCATGTGCATGCTTCTCATTGTTCTTCTTCGCCAGCTCCCCCTATTAATAGCTCTCTAGAAAGATGCATACTATTGTCCGACGATGACAGCTACAATGACCATGGGCAAGGCATTCGTTTTAAACCTATAATGCATGAAGTTTATCCCAACCCGTAACAAGAACCAAACTGCGTCAATGTTCCAACAATATTCGATTTACCATCACTGCCATCTATTATTATTCCTGAACTACCTGCATGTACTTCGACACCTGCAATGCAGCTACTTCTACTAACACTCGAAATACCCGATCAAAAAGGCAACGTATAGAGTCAACGTTGATGGTTAACCGAGCTAGAAGAATACAGAAGTTTGCACAGAATTTTGAATGGCGAAACAGAATCTTTCACCATACTGCTACAATAGAAGATACTACCAAGCACGAGATATTCAGTGTTAAATCTCCTTTAGAATATTTTTTCCTTTTCTCTTCGTCAGACATTCTAACTGATATTTTACAGACAAATGTATATTCGTTAAATAATAATTCAAGACCAATAGGCTATAACTGAAGACGATCTTCGCGATTTCCTGGCCAATCAAATAATGATGGGTATATTATATGGGTACCTATATTATAAAATGGGTATATTAATCAGTTGCTAGATATTTGCATAAATAATCCATGGATTATGTACAGGCAAGATCTCGTCAAATTTTCCACCGAGGTACCCAGGATTTACTAAGGTTTGAGAAAAACTGGCAGATTTGAAACTACCGTCAATAATGGAGAAAATATAAAAAAGAGACAGTCTTTGGCTGTCATAATGTCAATTAAAGTACTTATTTTCGTTAGTTTTAAATTTTATTTTGACCTATTTTTTGCATCCGTATATTGGCAAAGTATGCCATAGCATACATAAAAAATATTTGTAATTTTCTACGAAGTTGGCAGTTTATGCCAGAAAAAACATAGGTTTTTTCGTATACTATTACATATATATTTTTTTATATATTTTTTGGGGCCTATTTATACATATAATGTCTCGTTAAATTGAAACAATTCATATTTTTAAGATTTTTTTTCTCTGTCAATTTAAGGGTTAAGCGTCGTCGTTGGTGTGATGAGATTGTGGGAAAGAGAAAGAACACTCGACTTAAAAACCAGTTTATGCCGTGTGGCCGATCACCCTCCGAAAATATAACAGAGAGAGGTCTAGGTCCAGCAGTGGATTGTGATAAATAGATTTAATTATAACCAACATTATAGTCTCAATGTATAATTATGATTTCTGTACAGGCAATTCTTTTAACTTCATACCTTTTATTTGACGTTCACTGCGTTATTGTACACTGAACAAATCTGAAACAAAAACAAAGCATTGTATTAATGTGTTCACCTTACGAGAACTTACAAATTCATAACATGTAAAGACGTTAAACACTTTTTTCACATAAAATTTATTTTGGACTCTTTTAATAATTATGTCAGTTATCGCTGGAGAACGAAGATGAAAGAGATCACTGTTGCAGTTCACTGCTATGATTAGATACTTACTTAAAAAATATTTTACAGAAATTTAACATACAGAACAGGACCTACTTTTATCACAGACCTAAATTCACAAAACGGTTCTTTTATAGTAACATTCAAGATTGAATAGTTAAGCACTCAGTCAGTTCCAACATATCATATAGATGCGTCGCGAAAATTTAGCCAAAGCGTGATATAGGATATTAAAATATGAATAACACGATCACCGGTCAATGACATTCATCTCCCCAATGGCACAGGAAATATTACCATCGAATTAGGTCAGCTCATGTAATACGAGAACGAAACAAGAAACTGCGTCATAGCATATCGATGGAGGTCGAACATAAATATTATTTGGATACTCGGTGACTGATGACAGAAATTGATGGGGCCTGATGTTACACTCACAGGCTCCCTTGTAATATTTGACGGTTATCATGGTCGGGGCCGGGGCTAATGGGCTGGGAGTTTTATTTATTTGACAGCTCCATAAAGAGAGGAAACTAATTTCGCGATTTGAATTAACGGGCGTGTCCCAAAAGTTACTTTTGCTGGAACTTCTTTTTTGCTTAACTATGAAGAACGTTTACTGCACATTTAAGAGCTATTTCGTTACAAACGCCATTTATTGCAATTGATTTCTCAAACAAAATGTATATTATTGTGGTAAGATCATTCTTACATAATTGTAAAACAAAGTCCTTCACCGCAATTGTCTGTTTAATTGCGATAAACCAAGCCTTTTAAAATGAATCTTCATCTAGTTCCACTCAAAGATTGCGTAATTCGATAGGAAGGTTTAAGTGTATAATTTGATGCCTATCACAGGTAAAGCTATGTCTAAGCTAGTCTGAAATAAATTATACAATCTTAAACTTGGTGACGCTTCCGAAAAATATTTCAAAGTCAGCGAAAATGTTAACACTTCGAAAACGAGAAGTACTTATCCGATAATTAATGTGAAGTAACGGACATATTTTAAGCTGCCCAAAGCTCTTGAACACGGATACTACACAATAGGTACGTAGGACCATGTCGAGAGGCTAAAGAATTGCACACAGTTTTATTATTCAGGACACTTGACTGGATGAAAAAGTGAAGACGGCTTGAGTGCCTATTGGGACAATGAATGCGTGCTGAGATCCCATAGGAAACAACGGATGTGCTGTTGCTGCTATGCCCATGTAAGTGTATACTATTGGGATTGCATACGTATAGATACATTTTATTGTTAAGAATATTATTGTGCCTATCTACGCATATCTCAGTAGGTAAACAATAGCATGACGTTTTTAAGGAATAAAATGTATAATAGAATTTATTACGGTTTTCAAACTACCAGGGTATAAGGAAAATTTGAGATTTTTGCAGTCATTTAAATATAATTATATATAGCATTTTCATTTAGCAACGTTTCCATGGTTTTGGAAGGTCATGTTTCCATGGTAGGAAATTTACTGGTCTTAGAGGTAACTTGTAAAATGTCAACAGCAACGACAAATGATGTAAGTACCTACCGCTCATGTGGGAGTAGGTATACAATTATTATAAATTTGCCCACCTCTTCGGGGAAACTCTATGTAGGTACACATAATCACGCCTTTTCAGCGAAGAAGTATGTTTGGTATGTAAACATTTTAGTAACGTGTGAAATTTGATTTTACACGAATTATGTCATACCGAGATCATACGATAGGAAAAATAATTTAACCTTGATTGGACGTTGCATAACCTGTAATAACCATAATAACATCATTATTTTCGAGAATCATTTCTTCAATACCTACAAATTTTATATTTTTTATTCGTCTCTGTTGCAAAATCATACACTCTCCCTTTCTGTATCTAATATTTAATGAATTATTAGATGACTTGGCGCTATGTAATAAAAGTGAATTTATCGTTTACACAAAAATACAATAGCTACAATTGGCGTGTAACAACTGTGTCAAGGATGACAAGCAGAAAATCTCCTTTGAAAGCGTAGAATAACTGGAATTTAGCGCGTCTTGAAAGAAGTCTGCTCGTTCGTCTGAGCGGCCCGGCCGGTCTGGCTACACTTTAGACGTCAACCGTACTCTTTGCTGGCTTTTAAATAAATGGATGTCTCTTTAGCCTAACAATTTACTCGACTACAAGTCGTTGGCGTAATTAATCGTCGCTATTTGTAAAGAACTTTATCAGTATCTACAGTTCAATATTAATAAGTAAAATGTGTATGAATATAAACTTTTCGAAAGCGAAATCTAAAATAAAAATGTTTATTTGACACAAGTATTTTACAATGAATACAATATTTTACACTAAAATTACACAGAGTGTTCACAAAAAGTGCTGATACTGTATTCCATACTAGGCAAGAGCCTGTATTATGGAGGACAGCGTTCAGTCGTGGAGATTATGATTAATTAAAATATGAGTCAAAAAGTGCCGTGATATCGCTCTGCACAGCAGATTTCAGAGGGATTATCTTTTCAATAGGTATGCATCTCATTTTCCTCGCGACAAATAAATCATAACAATCTCTTTCACGTCGCATCGATGTACTCTAGAAAGTGGGTCGGATTTGAATGTAGAATCTTCTTTGTGTAGACTGTCCACAACTTTTAGTTTTTTTTTTCATTGGTTACAGAGGTTATGAAATATTGTAATGCCTACACAAAATGGTGATTTAAATCAACTGGCATGTAGCCAGGGAGGATCTGACAGCTGCATCGATATAGCGGCAGTTGCACATGGCCGTACAATCTGTTGGTTCAATTTTATGTGTACACGCGTGTAATTAAGAAAACATTATGAGTCCGAAACGGGGCCGCTATCTTGAACAGCTGTAGGATGATTACATAGATAAAAGAACTATTACAAGATGTATTTGTTTACTGTACTAAAAATGTCTAATATTCTTTGTCTAATAGACTTCAATGTGTCCAGTAATGTCATAAAGTACATACATTTGAGAAGAAGGCATATATGGTTCATCTCTTATCAAGAAAACAAAAATTGTGCAATTGTTGCCTAAGGTTTAACAGAAATGAAAAGTAAAAAGATGACACTACACCCATTCTAACACTAAGGAGTAAAACAGAATACCATACGCCTTGAAGTTCCGTAGGGTCTCGAAACGGTGTACGTGGCATGAGCAAATCAATTAGACGTTGGTCGCCACTGAGGTGCTACAGTTGCGCTGCAATTTAAAACACGACTTATGGCTTATGTCGTATTTAGAAGTTATCTACATATTTTAATAGACACGCTTTCACATCTACGTTTTTACTCATTTCTTTCCCTAGATAGGTGGTAATAAAAGGGCTGCTTTTATCCTGGAAATTACCTATCCGAAATAGGGAAAATCGATATAATTGCTTCTGCCGCGGGCAAAAGTTGAAGTGTGCCATTCCCATCATTTCAGCCAATCGGTACCCACTCCTGGACAAAATTTTGTTACTCTCCATATTCGTGACTTAAAATTTAATTAAAAATTGTTGTGGAGCTTTTAAAATCGTCTATATTTATATACAATAAACGTCTATTGCCATCAAATCTTCAGAATTTGGCAAGATAAATTGTTTTAAAAGGGTTGTGATATATTAACCATATTGGAGACTAATGCTTAATCACTAAAATGGTAATAAAGGAAGGTTTCCTTAAAAGTGAAATATAATTTTGTGTGAAAAAAACGCACGCATGTCTCTGTTAGACTTCGCATTTTCAGAGCGTTCGGTGCTGACTCTGAACCTGAAATATTCTGGCCGAGGTTCCCTCATACAATCTTTGCAATCCTTCCGTGCCGATGCTAGACAAATAGAGACGGAATGGATTATTTGGCTCGAGTGTGGCATGACATCCATGACGGTTTCCACACGTTAAAGAAAGGCTGCCTCACGAAGCAAAGTCCGTAGATTCTGGCTTAGTCATTACGCGACTAATTATTTATCAAACCAGTGTTTCGTTCAATCCGAGTCATTTTCCTCTTTTTCGTTCAGTGTGAAGCGGCCTATTCGTTATTATCAGCCACACTGTCAACATTAATTACAGAAAGCGTTTTTAACTCTTGACGCAAAAAGAGGGGTTGTAAGTTGACCTATATAATGTGTGTGTGGCACCATAGCTGTTATATAAGGGAACTAATTTGAAAACAAGTTTGTGTAAAGATGGATTTTGGACATTTGACATCAATTTTTTTAAAGATTTTTCGTGTGGAGGCAAATTATAGTAGTTTTCGATACAAGTGTGGGATTTCTGTTATTACGACGAGTTTCGACAGATGTTGACCCGAGCCGAAGGCGAGGGTGGACAGCCGGAACGAGTTGAAATAACAATCGCACACGTTGTATCGAACAACTATTTTTAATACAGTTGCGAAAAAATTAAGCAATTTATAAAATAATAAAAACACAATAAACCTGAATTGTCCAAAATGGCGGCAACCGTAAAAGAATATATACCTACCTAAGCAAAGACTATGGCAGTGCACTTCATACAGCCAAATTTTTTTATATTTATAAATTTAATTTGGCCGATACTTATATTAATTTATGTTTAAATTTTAATATAAATTACTTTTAATCTGATATTGAAACAAGTTAGTATCTTTTTTTGAAATATTTGCATGAATCACAGACCTTATTTTGACAGTTGGGAAAGGAAACGCGCACTAGTGCGGGAAAGGTAAAGAAAAAGCACGAGTGTGTAATAGCCCACCTCCCGAACGCTAAACGTCCCTGTAATACGCCACTTTTTGAGCAACTGTATTAAAAAAGCATATTCAAAACACGCTAAACAAAAATATCCCTGGCAGTTTTAACTTGTTTACACATCATAAGAATTTTGCCGAATTCTAAACTCAAAAACAACTGAAAGTTAATTTAAATTTTCCGATTTTCTACGTTTCTATGCAGGTAAATTTTCATGACCCTTCAATTTGCCTTGTTCGTCTTCTTTATATAATGCATAGAATAATAATGAGCAGGAAACATTAAGATATACTTAATTTCGACTAGGTATGTTATGTATTTTCTCCTGTTATACTTTACAGAAGATGGCAATAGACTTGGCCCTTATGAGACTACAAAACTACAGGGAAAGTGTGATTTGATATTGCTAACATACAAAAAATACAACCACCTTGAGCAAAGAGAGGGTACCTCCGTTTTTGAAGGTGTGAAAAATATGACGGACTTCTCATAGGCTCAAAAAATTAGATAAATTCAAATAAGTACATGTACACACAAGTCAATGGTTACATACATACAATCACACCTCCAGCCTCGAGCGACTGGGTAGTGGGGAAGTACACACTATGCGTAGTGATGTGGGCCCACGTAATATAGGGCAAGCCTTTTGCCGGCACCAGGGACATATACATGGGAATCCTGGGGTATCCTTCCGAGGGTTACCCAGGGCTCCGGGGCTCCCAACAGTAGGCTGTTAGGTAGGATACGTGTAGTTTTTAGTCGGTAGGAGTCCGGCATAGCACCCATGTAGGATTTTTCTCACGTTAAAAATAAAAAAAGGGACATGTTTATGACTATGTTAATCCAAAACAAAATTGTGACTGCCTCAGTGGCGTAGACAATAGTGTAACCTACTGCCGCGCTGTTTAGTTCGATTCCCGGGTCGATTCAAATATTTGTGTGATTCACAGCTGTTTGTTTCAGAGTTTGGGGGCTTCTATGTATGTATTTAGAAATATATGTGTGTAAGTATAATTATCACTTGTTAGATTTCCATATCAAAAACTTATAGTAGCTTAAAATGGGCTATATGGCTGTGTGTAAAAATGTCTCACAATTTCAACAGCAACGACATAATAGTAGGGGAAACTGTTCACCATTCGTACGTGGGGCACATTCATACATTGAGTATAACAAAAATACTAACCGACACACAAACACGCCTTTGCCTGTGTACATAGACATACCGGCTGCCATGTTGCTAGCAAAGTATCGTGCCAATCGCGCCACTCTGTGTGAGGTAATAAGACGTAACGTGTTTTCGCAATAGGTAAGCAAAATTTTTTACTGAAGTTTAAATCGTCCTGGCAAGTAAATTTATTATGTTTTTATGAAAGTAGTCAGAATTCATTCATGTTCACATTGTTTAATTTTGAGTTTTCGTCGTTTTATTTCTTTTACTAACGTTGATTTTGTTTACCACTGTAATTTAAATTTGGTCAAGGCCTGGGGCACATTCGGACATTTTTACAGGGGCGCATTCGTACGCGTTCGAATGCTCCCCTTTAGATCATAATTACCACAAATACTCACATAAATTTTATTTTTCAATAAATTTAATAGGTACCTTCTGTTTTTTTTTTCAATTATGAAACGTGACAATAATTCAGAATTTTTATGTAAAACGATCGGAAATATATTTTTTATTAAGTAAATATTATAGTTGATATCAAATCGCAGGTTCGTGGTACAGATAATAAGAAAAGATTAGGCGCGCCTAATCTTTTATTCGTTTGTAACATTTATTCTTTTTCATCTATTTTTAGCTACGGCTTAAAAATGGATGAAGAACGAATAAATGATTTAAACTTATATAGTTAGATTCCATATACCTTGAAAACAGAAAAACTCCTAAATCAAATGAATTCCGTATATAAAGAGAGCCAGCAGAAAAATGAATTATGAAACAAAAATATAATATTTTAATTGATAAAATATATAAAAAATGAATAGTAGGTATAGGAACTTAATTACTAACCAATAATAAAAGAAAATTAAAATTAAAATACTGTTCAATGCACCACAAATTTAAATGTAATATCAGGAAATTAAAGATAATAGTCATGTTTTGATAATTTAAACTTTCATGGTCACTGACATTAGTATTAAAGTTAGCGGGATATTTAGCATGTATTGTTGTGAGTTTCCAATATTTCGGCGCTGTTACAAGCACCATGATCACGGAGGAACTGAAGTACCTTCTTCTTCAAAGATACTTCAGTTCCTCCGTGATCATGGTGCTTGTAACAGCGCCGAAATATCGGAAACTCACAACAATACATGGTAAATATCCCGCTAACTTTAATACTAATGTTTTGATAAAATTTGAAACAGGCCGCTGTTATTTAATTGTCGAAAAAGTACACTCAGTTATGAAATTTGGCGAACAGGACCGAAAGTGTTTTATCTTCGGAAGAAACTGGGATCATCATGATAATTCCTTTTTCTGATATAGAAAGCGTACACATTTTGTTTATTAGACTATGTCCCCAGGTCCTCCCTAACCGCTCAGCACATCTAGAATGAGTAGAATTTATAATCTTTTCAATTAATCAAAATAATTTAATTAGCATTATGGTCGAAAGTGACAACCAAAATGTGTAATTACTAACTTACAGTTTAAACCGATTTTTTGTGTTATTTTTCCCAAGAATTGATTGGGAGTAAAGTTAAATATGATTAAGATAGTTCTGTGATAAACAAATTTTCTTATCAATTTAATACATTTTTGGGTGGTTAATAGGCTTTTCAATCACCATGTATGAATCTACCCCACGCGTATGAAAGTACCCCACCTACTGTACGGAAGTACCCCACCCATGGGGAGCGTTCGTACAAATATCTTATCGTCGAAAAATTGCTATAGTCCTTTAACGGTTTGACATAATCGTTTCAGAAAATTTGGTCATTAACTACAATATATTTTCTACGTTTAAGGATATAAACGAGGTAATTTTGACTAATAGTCGTAAAGAAAAAAAATAAAAACTAAAAATTGTACGAATGGTGAACAGCTTCCCCTAAACAACCACAAAAATACGTTGGCTACAGTACATACTTAATTTATTAAAATGCATCGTAACAGTTACATTGTAATTTATTAAAATGCAGGCCATGCGGTACTATGTGATACCAAAATTAAAATAACCAGCACGTGTGGGGTTAAGGGTCGGTCATTGCCCTCTAATATCAAAAGGTAGCGAGCAGTAATCACTTTCACGCGGATTGTAGAAGGCTGCGTTTATTTCAAACAAACGCTTGTATTGAATAGCTCATAAATTCATAATAATTTGGTACCTGATTGAACTTGAATAACTCTAGTTTTATCACTGAAGTCCTGTAATAGTATCAAAACGCTCAACGATCATTGTGTTATTAATCTTAGATGAATTAAATTCCCTTATTCATTTAAGATATTAATCAATTTTGTATTATGGTTAGTAGTTTGTGACATTTCCCATTAGGAGCGTTTCCCTGCTTCAGAAGGCATCTCCAGACGTTGATCTCAGCTGCTAGTAATAAGCTGGAAGTTTAAGGCTTGAAAGAATTCTAAAGCAGTAATCTAGTCACAACCTAACATACAACTTTTGGGGGGTTGAAGCTTTTTGTAAATATTTGCCTATAAATATAAAACACAATTCGAAATTCTGCAACTGACTTTAATTTATGGCAAAATAACGTTCAATCGGAACAAAGAAATACTTTTAATGGAAATCTGATGTGGTGACAAATAAAACGATTGCTGTGGTAATATAAATTTCAACAAACAGCTTTTAATTTTTGAACTTCTTTTTGACATAGTTTTGGGAACCAAATGTTTAGCCCAATAAATTTTATAGAATTTCCTCGAACAAAGTCGCACCAACTAGCAATATGTATTGGTATTAAGTTAGTCTATAACAGTCCTCTCCCCGAGGTAGATTTCTCTCAACACACGATCCCGCGTCTTCCGCATTTAGTCCCTCCCTATGTATTCATGTTTGGAATATGCTAATTAAGCCCTTTTATTTAATTCCCAACACGGCATTATAACCAAATCTTGTTTCTTTTACTGCATGATTATACGTCATTTAAAAAGGCAGCAAAATTTTACATCAAACAACGTATAACCAGCTTAGAATTAAAATGCTTTTCATAATTCTAAGTCATATTTTCGGTCAACTTCATAGTCCTACGTTTATTTCGTCATTCGAGTAAAAAAAGGAAAACCATTATTCCGCAATTATTTATTTCTGAAAACAATTTGTTGCGTATTCATTTATTTTTGAGACGTTTAGCAAGACGTTAAATCACTTGAACGAAGGCGGAACCAAATCTAAATAATGGTATAAAAATAAAACGAAACAATTGTAACTATTTCTAGTTTGGTAATTTTAATTTTGTCATAAACCATTTTTACAAACACTGAACAATATTAAATTGTTATCAAATTAGTCATTTCAACTTTTGGCCTCGAATTTATTTAGTACCATTTTTACATCACGGCATAAGAAACTAAGTCCTAGTGAATTATTTAAGAACTTAGGTTTTTGTTTTTAATTTCTGAATACACACTTAGTAAGGTATGGTTAATTACAGGGCTGTCCATATTGAAAACTTCACTTGTACTGTTATCACAGGGTGGAAACTCCATACAAAAATGTTCGTTTTCACCCACTCTAATATAGACGTAATGTGAATGCTTAAATCAAGCTTCAATGTGTGTGTGAGTATTCTAGGGTCACTAGCTATGGAAACAAAATAATAAGGAACAGAACGCAATCTTATGTATGTAGGTACTTTTTTTTTTCAAACCTACCCTCGGAAGCATACTCGCGCACAAACCAGAATAGGAACTTTTGAATAAGTAATGAAAAAAATACCAAATTGATTACATAGAGAGTAATATTAATTTCTTCATTAGTTATTTATTATAGAAATAGCTATTTAATAAACTCACAAAGAATTTTTTGGCATTGTACTTTATCCATGTTCGCTGTATCATGGCATCTCTGGGGCAATGTTACCACAGATTATATAATAGATATATTCTAAAATGTTACGCGAACAAATTTTATTTTCATCAAACCTATACGTATGGGGTATCTATAGAAAGATCTTGACAAATGCTATTGAGGTTCCTAACGCCATTTTTTTCTAAAGTGAATAGTTTGCGCAAGAGACACTTCCAAATTGGAAAAATGTGTGACCCTTTAAAGTTTAACTTCTTAACTAAGAGAACGATAAATCTAAAAAAAATAAATAGTGTACATTGCCATAAAAACTACCAACGAAAATTGGTTTGAACGAGATCGAGTTAGTAGTTTATTTTTAATACGTCATAAACCGCAATTTTCGCCTAGAAAAATCACTACCACTGCGAACGTGTTAAAACATCAATCAAAGTTACAACGAACTACAAGAACTTTTAAATTATGTCACTTGGTGCTACGGAACCCTTCATGGGCGACTTGGCCGGTTTTATTTATATAGATAAACTAGCGTTTCCCTGCCACACTTCGCTGTGACTTTTTATAGTGAAAAACTGAGCCGAAACCAAAATCAAGCATTCTGCCATTTCCCTCACACTTTTTCATTTCTCAAAATCTATTCATACAATAATTCTATTCAGCGTCCAATATTCAGTTTTTGAAACATCGTGAGCGCGCATAATAAAAGTAACATCGTTCTAACATGGGTACTCTGAATGCAAGGAGGCCGTATTTCGATGTTCTCTTTTTAAAAATACATTGTTTATAAGTATTGATATTACTGATATTAGGTAGGCGGTTTATAAAATTTTGTTCTGTAGCCGGCACAACATAATTTAAAAAAAAAAGCGAAAAGCGCCGTATAGAGGAAAAATCACTTTTTACAGCTGTTTTATTCTTGTTGCATGGATTATATAAAAATGAAAAAAAAAAGTAACCTAAAACTATCTCAGAAACCTGTTTTTTTTTTTTTTCTTCTTGTTCTTGGACTTTCTCGGTTTGAGAGTATGCCAAAGTCAAGTAAATTTCATTGTGAAAATATAAATCATTTTCATATTATGATTCTTCTTATGAGCAGCGTATTCATGTATGTCCAAGTTTGGACTAAGTTCTACTCTAGTAAGGCGGTGGTACCTTACTAGGGCTTGCTGTGGAATTCGTCGACAAACCTAAAAACTCGCGTTTCACTGCGCTTTATCACTTTCCAACACTTTTGCACGTTGTCGAACCTTTATGTTTAATAATCCACCATAAATTACACATAAACACTCGAAATTACACTAGTTTTGAAAAATTATTAAAACACAATGTAATGCTTGTCTGAAAGTTTCCCGCCGAATCCAGAAACCTGTTGTAATAGCGTGCCAAATTTTGAGGTTTTAAAGCGTGCCTACACATACGCACAGAACATTGTTATATATTAGAAGAAAGGTTGTCTCTCTAGATCACATAGCATTAAACTTATATTAGACATACCTACACAAAAAGAAATGAACAGGTAGGCACTGTAAGTTGTAATGTAATTTATTGGTATTTATTAGTACTAAGGTACCTACCTAGTTAGATCAATCACCCTTTTTGAAAGTTACGTCGTTACAATGCTATTGATTACTGTTATCGTTATTTTGAATTTGCCTTATAATATTCTTAGGAAATGAAAAAAGTCTTCTATTTTTATCTTGACTGGTTGACAGACATCCATATATCTACGGCACAATATCTAACCATTTTGCGAACTATCTAATAAATCAAAGCAATAGCACAAAGTACGTAGGTAAAGGTAGTAATACGTAATGCAACGCAGTGACACTCTCTCAAGTACTGACACGGGAATCGACACATTAATTTTGGTGGGGGGATGGGGAAGCTTACTCAGGTGGGAGGCAGGGAGTTGCCGATCTGTATGTAATACTATTATTATTATCTTTGCTGTTATAAAATATTTATTACAGACACTTAAACAATGACAATTATTTTGATGTAGGTATATCAACAAAACAAAAACTGTCAACCTTGCCTGTTGATATACCTACATCAAAATAATTGTCAATGTTTATATGTTCGAAGTGTAATTATGATCTAAATAAGTAAATAGCCTTTGAAAGCCGAAAGGCGAAACCGGTTAGGTATTGTTATAATAAATATTGTGGAACAGTACAAGTGAAGTTTTCAAAATGTGTAGCAAGTTCCATCAAGTGCCTTCAATTAACAGTATCAATAATCTACACGGCTGTCCTTTATAATAGAGACTATGTAGTCATTTTAATTTTCATACATTGTAAGGTGGAACATTCATTTTGTTACACTTTCGCGCCACATTTTCTGTACTTATTTTGATAATCTTTTAAGACTTAACCTAATCCTTTATACCTAAATAAGTTCAAGGTTAAAATATACAAACAAGTCTGGTAAAATCTACATAGATACCTAATAGAAAGTTTGTGTTACCAAACTATTAGTCAATAAAAACGGCTTAATAGGTAATTTCTTTACGCAATTTATGATACAAAAATATCGACAGAGTCCTATTGAGCAGTTCACAACGTAATACTAAATGTATTCGGTTGTAAACAAGGAGCCATCTATTCATTGAAGCGCCAACAGGCCGTCACGTGGTGAGAACGTGCTTCCAGGGGTCCTGATTGTACTCATCTTAAAAAATCCTCACGTACCACCTCCTTACAATCCTCTCCCCCACCTGAAGAAAGCCTCCCGGATAACGAGGAATTGGCAAACGCCTTAGGCGAGAGTGTCGCGTCTGGGCAGATTTGTACACAGTCATAAGTATAATTGTACAGAGGGTATTTAAGATGGAATTAAGATAATGTAATTTCAGATTGTATTTACGACGGCCATTTTGCTGTACTAATTCATAGCAATATATTTTTGTATTTTGGATTTGATCCACATTTGTTAGTAAGATTACAGATACTTAGGATTTATGTTAGTAACGTGAATTTTGTTCCCGTTCCCGCTTCCCAAGGAAACTTATTCACGGGATAAGCCCATGTGTCATTCCAGACCTCTATCCCTGTACCATATTTCCAGCCAGTCCTGTTCAGCAGCTAAAGCGTCAAAGAGTAAGAAACATCAGACAGACATTCCGACATAATTTCGCATTTATAATACTAGAAATATATATCATCTCACATAGGTATATAAAGCATCAAAAATGTACATCTTTACATTGCATCCTATCCAGGTTTGTGCAATAGAGAGTCAAACCCACCAGAAAATAATTTGCAGAGTGCTCTTGGTACTGCAATTGCTTAGGTACCTTAAGTTATACGGCTAGTTTAGTGGTACTTAGAACACTACACTTTTATTAAGAAGTCATCGGTTTTAATGGCTACTAGCCACATAGAATATTGACGAGGTGACCTGGATTCTTTTCTAACATAAACCATTATACGTACTTGTAATTCTACACACTGTTAAAATATATATTTCATAGGTACAATATCGTAAATATGTTTACGTATGGGTTAAATAGAAGCTACACTATGGGGCATAGCTAGTAATACATCAAACATACATATCACACACATAGGTATGACATAGATAAATATTTATACCACTTTTTTTTGTTTATTTTAACGTGAGGGAAAATAGTCATGGATGCTATGCCGGACTTCTATCAACTATAAACCCTCAACAGTCCTGCTTAACAGCCTACGGTTGGGAGACCCGGGTAAGCCCTCGGAAGGGTACCCCAGGATAATTAATACCACTTGCCAATCTCATCTCATCACTTCATAAAGGAACCAAATAACATAAACAGGGTAAATACCAATACCATTGAAAAACCACTACAGCGTGTTTCTTTCACAAAAAAAGTGTAAGTAATAAGTAAAGTATCATTTGATCTATTTAGAAAAAGTTGAACCACTAAT
This sequence comes from Miltochrista miniata, assembly GCA_933228765.1. NCBI lineage: Eukaryota > Metazoa > Arthropoda > Insecta > Lepidoptera > Erebidae > Miltochrista > Miltochrista miniata. The sequence goes on along the minus strand of OW121751.1, from coordinate 14,675,145 downwards.
TAACTAAAGAAACGTAGTAGGTACAGCGCCTTCAAAAGCACTCAAGTTCTTGTAATATACAAGGGAATTAATCTTTTTTTGTCTGGCAACACAGCTGGTTTTTCCTGCCAAATGCGCTTCTAAGTAAGTATTGTTTATCTGTGTAGAAATATGAACTCATTAAAACTATCCATTATAAGATTTTTTTTTGTACTCCTAGGAGAAATTATTTTGTTTGCGATAATAAATGGCTGTTCAGGTTTTATAATATACTAGCTATTCTCCGCGGTTTCGTCCGCGTAGAAGTCATTATCGCGTAAAATCATTATCCGCCTTTTGTGCAGTAGGTTAAAAAGTAGCCTATGTCCTTCCCTTGGACTCAAACTTCATTAAATTCGGTTCAGCGGTTTAGGCGTAAAAACGTAACAGAGAGAGAGACGACGACGCATTTATAATATTAGTAGGGATGTCAGTAAGTATTGGGACGAATATTATAACGATCTGATGAATAAAGTTATGATCCCTTATGTTTATTTATGTAGTAATGTTTCCGTATGCCAACCTCCAGATCCTGGCTCTAGGGCTAGGCTCTACAGTTTGAGTAGTGTAATGCATTTGACAAGCATACCTTCATAAATGACAGAGTAGCCTCTACATAAATGTCAGTAATGTAATAAAATTGTGACGCATTTTCTTCATCACTAACCTAGCAATAAAATATTAGGTATTTTAGGTATAGTCAACATGTTTTGGTATAATAAAAAGACAATAACAAATCCTAAAATCAAGAAACTTGATACTTTTTAGAACAAGAGACATACGTACCTACTCTTATAATGTAGACATTTACTAAGAATCAACTTTAAATAACAATTTAATTTTATAATTTATTTAATACAATAATATAATCTAATGTTACAAGCAATTTTTATCTAATTCAATAATTTAATTAAAAATAATTTACTCTAATATAGGTATGTAATATGAAATCAAGTTAGAGCTAATCTGTAATTTTAACATCAAACTGGTAATACCACATAAAAACTCCACGAGACAGGCTCGCCCTAGTGTGGGGTTGATAGGTAAAGTCCTTTCTTCTAGTGAATATTGTAAAAAAATTAATACTAATGTACAATAATTTATATAGAAATATGGAATAACTATGTAATTTGTGTAAGGTTAATAAAGATAATTTTCAAAAAAAAAATACCTTGCCTAAATTCCACCCTGTGGTGGTTAAATAGGGGGTGAAATCTATTATCTATTAAATAAGTGGTTTGAGCTGCAGTCTTGAAACACAGTCATGTCTAATACAGGTTTTTTTATTTCACCCTTATGTTTTAAGTGATTTCGTAAGAAGTGTGGTGTGTTCGAAGTATGTCACAGGTGAAGCCGGGCACTTTTCTATACTACGAGAAATATTAAATAAAAAGAGGAAAGATTTGATTGTTTGTTTGTTTGCATCGAATAGGCTCCGGAACTACTGGACCGATTTGAAAAATTCTTTCACTGTTAGAAAGCTACACTCTTTGCAATGAACGTAGCTTAGGTATGAAGTAGAACGGGAACGGGAACTACGCGGATGAAACCGCGTGACGTCCGCTAGTCTAGTTATAAATATTACGTTTCCACTGCATCTTTCATTGCCTTACCTACAATTTGATCGAAAATAAAGGCCTAAGTATAAACTTTAATATTCACAAGATTTCAATATAATTTAATCTGTCATTAAATCAGGAACACTAACATTGGACTTATAGAGTATAGCAGTGGTTAACGTTTAAAAGTATAGCTACAGCTGTAGAGATAAAACTGAATGGTTGCACAGCACAGCAGGTGTCTACCACATTGTTCTTTAAACCCCCACCGTCTAACCTCGCTGAAACATATGACTCTAATAGAAACAATATATGACTGCCAACTTTTCCTAACTACCGAAACATATTTTGTTTGGATTTACCATTTCATTTTCTCGGAGCCTAGTGAAATGAAATTATTTAGACATCTTGGTCATGCATTGTTATGATAGTAATTTATATTTAAGGCTCACTTTTATATATCCTAAAGGTTGTGCTATAAGATAAGGGAGATATAGTCTTACTTTACTTTATTCCAACCGCCATTTTATGGATAGTAATGTTTTTTTCATATCTTATGGCATTAGGATCTCCAGCGTTTACATTGGGCAAAATATGTATGACTGGTGAGAGACAGACAGATAAATAATTTTCGTTCTTTTTCCTTTTCTTTTCTTTGTACAGTATACTTCTGTTTGTCTCTGCTTATCGATTCGGCGAATAAAGTGTGACAATATGCGTAGATTGTTATGTGCAAAACCTATCAGTGGATACTTTTAAGGAAATTCCTCCATGTCTTATAATCATCATAATTATATCTACGCATTTATGCTTCCTAACCATGCTTCCATGTTTCGAATATAAATACACATTTAAATTCATAATCCCGTTTCAAATTGAAGCTTATCTCTCTGGTTTCATAGAGCAGCCGCTTTATAGATAATCATGTTTAAATCGGCAATGATCCGAAATACCAATGTAATGCCAAACCAATTAGTGCCAAATTACACAGCCAGCGATATTTGGGCACCCGTAAAATGACTGGTTTACAGGTCACAACACTATTGTTTGAGAGCATTGACCGCAGAAATTGGGACGGCTTTTAAGGCTTTTTGTAAGAAGGAAACGATACATGTAAATTGTGTTACATTAAAGTACGAACAGTTACGATTTTTTGGAAGAATCACTTTGCAATTTTAGGTCATTTTATGTGTTTAAACCCTTATACCTCCGTAGTGTTTATTTGTGTAGATTTAATAATTCAATTGCATGTAAATTCACTGTTTGTTTGGTATTACTAAACATTTTGTTTGGTTTACTATTTACAAGAATTAAAAAAGAATTCGTAGACATACGTCTACGAATTCTTTTTTAATTCAAAAGTCGATTGGAAGAGACTTCTCTGTGCAATAGGCCTTATTGCACACAGATATCCCTTCCAAGTACTAGTGTAACAATAAAGCACTAACAATAAGGCATAATACATTATTATCTATCCATCAAACTACCACAAGTATCAAGTATATTAGATACTCTGCCATAAAGAAGTACTACCCGTTCGCACTAACTTTGCCGCTGGCGTAGAGGCGTAGGTATACCCGAATTGTTAATTAGACGAAGTAAATTGACAGTAGCTAATGTCACTTCGTCATAGAAAATACGCAACATTGTATGAAGAAGTGACATTAGTTGCTGTCAATTTACTTCGTCTAGTTAAAAATAAATTGGGCTCTCAGTACACACATACACAAAATTTCGACTTTACGAACGAGCAGTAGAAGGTTTATTTACAATTTTAAAATGCATGCTTACTTTTCGGATTATTTTGTATTTTATTTAGTAGACTGACGCAAATGTATTTTAATCTAAAATATGCAATTGCATTAAAAGGGCGTAGCACTGAGCTTAAATTTACTACGCTGCTAGTTCGTTGTATGTAATATTTTGTGATTATTTGCAAACATAAACTTTATTACACTTTTTGTTTACCTATATATCAAAATTATGAATCATGCTAAAAACCTGTGCAACAAACCATAAACATCTTGACTCTTTATAATAGCAATTTAAAAACTTTCAAAAAAGTCTCATTCTTATCTTGTTGGAGTCTCTCGTTGCCGTAATAACTAAGTTAGAAGTGGACTTTAAAATTTGGACAGCTCCTGAGCCGAACATTAACGTACTGTACCGCCATTTTGTAGGGATGTTTTAAGGAAAACCCCCGGTCCCCTTCACTGGGGAAATAATGCATTTTCCTTTATCATGGTGCGGACAGTTTGCGTACTTTTCGGAGAGGGGAGCGGCTTTTACGATTATTGAGCCCACATCGTTACAACATGAGATGTCTAATAAAAAAAAAGTAGGTACTGGAATTGATCTCCTACGGTGAAAACGGCAGAAAACACGTTCAAGCGACAGATTTGAGAATAATGATTCTATCTTAGTTTGATTTATTAAACCATTTTATCTCAACTTAGGGTTGATATTGAATTACAATATGAAGACAGTTCAATGAACTTGGTCTATATTTTTAACCGAATGGCTTTCTATAACAGTATTAGATTAAGTTACAGTATAAACAGGGTTACTGCGTTTCAAAGAGCGGCTTGCAATTTTAAATAGATTTTTGTAAGTAGTCATTTTGAACAGTTATCTATTTAAAGATGTCGTTTTTGGATTAAGTTTCGTGAAACAAAAGTGGCACAAACGAAATGTAAGTATACCGTCAGGCGGCGGACAGCGTCCCATCAGGGAGATATAAATGTTAAAACGTTGTAACTGGTTTCAAGATATTCTTATCATTCAAGAGTCATTGTAAACGATTTGTTTTCCCAATTAAAAAAGAAAAATATTGCAATGTTGTTTTATTATGCACCTAAGTAATAAGTTAGCCTGCAGTGCTCACCGGAATACTGTCAGCCACGCCGACCGTGAAATAATGCACCACATGTTAAATAACATCATTAATGAATAGCACCCGGCGAAAGCGCAAGTGTTCACATGGCTTACAATGTAAAGCATGGGACACACTCAGAACAAATGGCGAACATAATTTAATGACCTTTGACCCCATTGAAACAAGGATTTAGACTACCGTAAAGTTGACTTATTTCACAACACACGCGTAGCTCCCGTTCCCGTAGGGATAGGCGTTACTCAGTGATAATGAAGCTTTCTAACGGCAAAAGAATTTTAGAAATTGGTCAAGCAGTTTTTTATTATTTTCGTTACATACAAAAATACAAGTCTGTGTAGCTTTTGCAATTACAGATTACGACTGTGTTTTGTTTCTGCTCTTATTTATTTAATTCTAATAAATCAATTATACAGCAAATTTTAAGTTAAATATTACAAAAACAAAACCACCAAACCTGCTGTTACAGAACAGGATAGCGGTAGCGACACAAGCTATAGTATCCGCAATACGAACTGGCACGTTGGGCCATAAATCATCGGATTCGTGCTATCTCTTTCGCACCTACACAGTCTTATGGAGCGGCACTCGCACCCATAGTGCTGTGCAGGTAATCTTTTACGTATTCCATAATAGTATCGACAAAAGTAATGAAATGAAAAATTTTAAAATGATTTATTTATTTTTATATCAGCATTGATTTATTAAAACAAATGTATTAAATAAAAAATATATATATTAAAATAAGTAGGTTGAATAGGTGAATTACTAACTAAAAAAATTATAAATTTACTAATTTTAACTTTTTTATTACTAAAATTTAGCTAATTATTTAAGAAAATCTTATTTGCTATTAATATCATATTTGCAACTAAAAGCAAGTTACCCACTAAATATCAGATAACGACATATCGACAAAATCTTAAATATTTTATCGACATGGTTCAACCCTTACAGTAAGTGACATTTATGACCCAAAGTGCCAGTTCGTATTGCGGATACTATAGTTAAAAAGATTCACTCGGTGTGGACCTCGCCTTAAACTTTTATAGTTAATTTATTAAAGAATGAATTATGAATGCAGATAGTCTTGCAGTAGTAGCGTTAAATTATAGTTCTCATGCATGTTGCTTAAGGAAGTAAGGTCATTGTCTGAGGCCATATGCTCATGAATATGGGTACGCAATAGCTGGAAATTGGACATGTAAAGTAAAGGTGCCGAAAGGTTTTCGTAACGTTTTAACGAAATTAATCATCTACTCGTAAATGTGTCACCTAAGATAATACATAATTTATGCATAACTTTCACTTATTTATCCTTGAAGGGGTGGGCAGACGAAGACATTTTCTGCCACGTAATCTGTGGTGAACCTGACCTAAGATTATACTGGCGATGGCGACTAATTATTTATGAGCCAGTGTTACATGCAGCCAGTATTAGCACAAAATAATAAGGTACAGAACCTACAGAACGCATTCTCATTATGTACCTACTTTTTACTTCAAACATACTCTCGGCTACGCACACTCGCGCTCAAGCCAGTATCGAAATTACTTTGAAAATCCTTTGATCTGGTGTCCGTCAACTCTGTGAACGATGTCTATGTTTGCGTAACCCGAGCGCACTACGTGTGTAGATTTCCTTCTGGACTTAATATTTTGTGGTACTAGCGTCTTCGAAGCCCTACATTACACGTGTCTCGATACTGGGTCAGTCTTTGTCTATAAAGGTATCATGCGAAGGTCATGTAACTCATGTATTCAAGTACCACTCCGAATCATGTAATATTTTTTGAATACAAGTGTTTATTTATAAGTTTATATCAAAATTAATTTGCCAAGTACCTACTCTCCAATTTGTATTTACAAAGATCATATCATACTCAATAGACTGCTCGTCTCAACTTCAGACAACTTAATCTCAATACGATCTACTTTTTCACCTGAGTTCACTGAACTTTCGGACGTATTTACCTTAAAAGATATAAACGTCCCCGTCGTGTCAACCGCTTTGAACAAACAGAGTTATTATAGTCCACGCTGTCCATATTCAGAAAACATCGCCGTACGCCAGCCGCGATAAATTTATACGGCTACGTTTCCTGGGAATATTTCTGGTTAGAGTATTTGTATATAACTTAGTAGAAGATATTTTATCAGTTTATCGCATCTATCAGTACTCAGTATGCAATGTGTTGAATGAATTGGAATGAATGTGGCAAAGATATTTTTATGTTTACTTCTGGTGTTCTGGGTGGCTACGGTGATCACTGTCTATTAGGCGGGTTGCATGCTTGCTGGCGATGAAAGTGGTATAAAAAGAACTAGATTAACTATTTTGTACATACTATAAAGGTAACAATATTCATCTACATAAGCAATATACTTAACATTGAATTTCATTTTCAATTGTTCAAAAAGTTCAGGATTATAATGATAATTGTTCTTTTTTTAAGCTCAAAGTCATTTTTATATGTTTTGTTTATTGTCCAGTTAAATAATACTCCAATTATTTAAGCAAAGGCCCTTTGTACTCACAAACCGAGAAATAGTGCGTGTAAGTACACATAGTCGTCTCAGGATAAGTTTCAAAAGTAATTTCAGATAAACTTTTAACAAAGGACCCGAAAGGATTGGTTCTGTAAGATATGAATGCCCGCGTAAGAAATGGAACTGTGCCAACTTGCTGAATCTTATCTTTATCTTTTCTGATATTGTAAAAGCCTCGATCAATGTTTTTGATAGTAATGACTGCTGAAATTCTATGTTAAACTAAATTATATATTGCAATACATATTTTTTTGTATTATGTAGGTACATAATTTATTTTATAGTTAATTTATTTCATGTTGTACTTAACATAACCCTTTTAAATATAATATCAGTGAATCTATTTTGGTGGTGGAAAAAGGTATCTTTAAACTGTGACTGCCCCTGTGGCGCAGTCGGTAGCGATACCGCCTGCGGCGCTGGAGGTCGTGGGTTCGATTCCCACCGGAGACAATTATTTGTGTGACCCATAAATGTTTGTCTCAAGAGTCTGGGTGTTTCTATGTATAATATGTATGTATTTATAAGTATATAAGTATTAATATCCGTGATCTGATACACATAACACAAGCAGGTTAATCCTAGCTTACTTTGGGATCAGATAGCGTTGTGTGAAATGTCCGTGAACATTTATTTATTATTTATTTATTTAAATTCGTTCCTTCAGAATGTGAAAAATAAATACCCTCTATTAAAAATATTTCTTGTTATTCTTTTTCCTGTTTAAGTCAGTAGATAAACAAAAACATACAAAAGAAAACGTCAAAACATCACATTACTGAAAATGTTACCGAACTACACAACGTTTTCTCGTCACTCGCGTTTTACAAATGTTCCGTCATCAATCATTTCACTAGTTTAGCATCAACATGGCTGCAAACTCGTAATTCCGGCTTGTCATAATAACTGTTCATTTTTCGACATGTTGGGCCGAGTATGAAAGAAACATGAACACAAATAGAACAGTAGAAACATCCGCCGGAGGAGGTAATAAACAATCGAAGTCCCTTCCTATTCAGCGGTACAATCATTTTATCTTTTTAGGGTTCTATAAGCAAAAGGTAAAAACGGGACCCTATTAATAAGACATCGCTGTCAGTCGTGTCTGTCACAACGCTCATGAACTCATGAAACTTAGTAAGTAGATTTTTTTACAGATAATGTATTTCTAGTTCCACTCTATAACAACAAATACATACATATGGTCACGCCTTTATCCCTGAAGGGGTAGGCAGAGGCATAATATATGCCCGCATTTCACCTTTGTATAATTTGTCCCACGTAAAAGGTGGTGAGCCGTATTGCCGTGTTTAAATGGACAGGCGCAGGTTGTGTCTGCCTGCTGTTGAAATAAAGCCTTCAACTTAGCTTAACGACTGCCATTTTACTGGCAACCGGGACCAACGGCTTAACGTGCCTTCCGAAGCACGGAAACGCTCAAATAAATGTCACAAAGTGATCACATGGATGGTCACCCATCCATGGACCGGCCATAGTGAAAGTTGCTTACTGCAGTGATCGTTTACAGACCACTGAGTCCGCGGGGCCACGACCGCTTTGTAGCTTTATAACAACAAATACTTACTAAAAACAGAAAAAAGTTAACATTTAAGGTGGCCCCCACACAAAAACTGTGTTTTTTTGATGTTATTTGTTACGGAACCCTCCATGCGCGAGTCCAACTCGTACTTGGCCGGATTTTTTTGTAACATTTCTTCAGCCCAGGAATAAAACACTTATCGAGATTTGAAAGGATGTCCTCACACATCTGTTTATTGGATAAAACTGTATCTATGGAAAGGAAGAAAGATTCTGTTCGTTTGTATTCGATAATCTCTTACTAACCCGTTTCAAAAATCTTTTACCACTGAACTAAGTACGATATTCCGTTATTTTATTTCAGTAATATTAATATTTTCGCCTGAGCTATTGCTAGCGAATATTAGCTTTAGTTTAGCTTTACTGAATACCGAAAAAATAGTTTATGCTGAAACCTAAAAATGCGTCATCAGATTTTTATTTCTTTCCAAAATGAGATGCTTCCATTTTTTTTTAATAAAATATATAAGTTGTACTTGCCGACTTCAGACGGATCATCCTATATAATCATAATAAAAACTTTCAGTAGAAGAATCCTCAAGAAAAATGTTAGATATTTAACAATTGAACAATTAAAGCTTTTGTCATCTCGGTGGCACTTTTAATATTTTAATTGCAACTTCACATACCATAACAGCATAGGTAATTAGGTACCAAGAATTAGAAATTATAATAATAAACAATCTTACGGCATAGCCCCGTGCATTTCACAAACAAATGATTCTAATTAAACTACTTATGTATTGTAGCAAAAAGTGTTACAATTTCACTCTTAAATACATAATTATAATTTTAGAAATATATTTAAATTAGAGACGAGTTTATAATGTACACACAAAAATTTGCTAGTGAGTAATATAAACAAAATATTTCTAAAACAGAATTAATGTAAAAACTGGCCAAGTGCGAGTTGGACCAGCGACCGAAGTGTTTTGTACCAAAATAGTGTGCTTCAAGCTGTAATCCTCACATTTGAAATCTCTATGAAAACGAATTTAGCGGGTAAAATCGCGTGACTTCCTCTAGTATCATTGGAAGTTACATATTTTGTACACGACTGTACATCAATAGAAATGTAGGAAAAATAAAAAGTTTTTATTTTCACATTAAATCAACTCAAATTTATTATAGCTTCATACGACTATTTCATGACTATTTTTTGGCACAAACTTTGAACCGAAATTCGCAGGCGTTCCGGAGAAATTTGAAGTTTTCAAAGGTTCAAGCCATAATCCTCACCAGGGTACCTTCACATCTCGGGAACCGCTTATGGAATATTTCTGAGATTTGGCAGGTCATTACGACTATTTCACGACTATTTTTTGGAACCTTAACCAATTCGATAGAATTTATCGTTTGCTTGCACCAGAGGTGAGGATTACAGCTTGACGTTCAAGCCATAATCCTCACTAACCTATAGCTATAACGCCGAAACTATAATACGACTATTTTTTTTACATGTACGACTATTTACGACTATTTCACGACTATTTTTTGGCGTTGTCAAAATTCGTTTTCATTGAGATTTCAAATGTGAGGATTACAGCTTGAAGCACACCCAAAATACGGCAAAAATTAAGTTTGTTGTTTGGAAGCTGCCTTAAATATTTTTTCTAGTTTTTAGTGTTTGTTGTTATAAAATTTTAAGTCTCTAGCTATTACGGTCTATGAAATACAGCCTGCTTGCAATTAGACAGACAAACAGGATAGTCGGACTGCGGATTCTCAGTATTAGGGCCCGTTGTAACAACGGGATGCACTCGATTTAAAGTTAAGGGGTTTTTCATAAGTAGAATTAAAATAACCAAAATTTTTTGGGTACGGTACCCTAAATAGTGAACTCGACTCTCATAAATACCTCTAACCTTGATTTATAAACACAAATATAGATTAGAATGATAATACTGTTTAATCGTTAACAATTTATTCATCACGGTTTTTGGCTGTGTTTTATTCTCTAGGTATAGAATATTATTGCATTGGCCGTGGTCGCGAGTTGAAAGCCATCAGAACTAGTACCTAATCATGATTTACATCTCTTAGAGCAGTTTTTTTTCCAAATTCTCAATTTCAAATCCTTCCAGTTACTCTTAACCAGTACGTCTAAAGTTGCGGTAATCGTGAAAATTTCTTATTTTGTTTTGTGTTAGAGCTCTTTGACTATACCAGTCTTAATTCAGTCTTTAAAAACCTGATGTGTCATTGAAACTAAACATTCTCTTTAATTTCTATTGCATCATTAGGTGTAGATTTATTAATAATTCATAATATACCCAGAAATGTTTTTAATTGATTGAAGATTAAATACTAACGATTATATTTTCTCATTCATTCAATTCAATATTCATGATATGTCATGTCTGCACGTAACGTCAATAAATTGCTCTCTGTCTAAACTTTCATTTATCTGAATTATAGTTTTGATATCAACTGTTTTTTGTATACAAACAATACATGTGGCAGCTGTGTAATGTTTTTAATTGCTATGTATCTACTAATTAGCATTCTTTACAATTATCGTAATGCTATCTTATCTCGTAGCGCCGCTCACTCTCGCCACATTAATAGTGAATACTGAATGAACTGTTGTGGTATGACTCATAAAATCATATCAGCTGGCCATTTAATTCATTGATCAGCAACCTACCTTTGAATTTTCCTTTCGTTATTAGTTGAGTACTCGTCTAAAAACAACAAAACTGTGAAGGCATGAGCTGTTACATCGAACGAGACTATCGATTTGGTGCAGAAGCCCGTAAAATTGTCAGAGAGGTCATTACAACAAAGACTAATACGAAATTGAGAGCGAGCAGAAACTACTTAAATTTTGTTCATATTCTATATTCACCTTTCCAGTGAAGCCCATGAGAGTACCTATATAAAAAGGTTCCTAAGAGAGCATTATTTCTCAACGGTCCGTATAAGCCATCACATTAAAGTAGTACGTTAGGTACCTAGTGTTTTTTTATACAGACCGGTGTCTTTACATGGTCGGACATCGACTGGGTCCGCAAAGACGTCTAGTACGTGACCTCCGTTCAATATGCACAATGGGACCTTTTATTATTCTGCCCAAGAACCTTTTCCCTTACTCGTATTATGCAAGTGTGCCGTTTACGTCTAGAGAAATTGGTCAAGTGTGCCCATTTCTTTTACTACGTATGTCACATGTAGAACGACATTATCATTGCTGGCTTGTTCTTCAGCAGCCTTATCTATTAAAATTCTTAATCTATTTTGCCGATTGACTTTAGAGCATGAGTATTTAAAAAAACATAAAATTCACACACCAATAAGATGTTCATTCATTTCATGGAATTCGATGGGACTGGGTTGTATTTCATTTTGTCGTAAAATAGTTTGCGACATTTTGTCTCAACTTCCAAATTAAGTAAATGAAAGTTTATGAATTGCGACAGAAACATAAAAAAAATGCATCTCGAACAAGTAGATTAAATACAAAACATTGTGAATAGTTTTAAATCTCTTGTAATTTATTGCTCCGCTATCGTATCAGCATAACTGCATCATCAACGGGTGTCAAACCATTCGTTTCACATTTTGAAATGAGTGTAGAGAATAATGTTGAACATGATTTTGCTGAATTCATAACATGTGTGATGGCGAAATTGAAATTAAGAAATCTGTAATAGTTTTGAACACTTAGTAGGTGTTTTTTAACGTTCCTATAATAGGTATAGGTGTGTAAGTTGTTTTTATACTGCTCGTTCGCTCTAACTTTGCCGCTCGGCTCCATACTAAAGTCGAATTTTTAATTAGACGAAGTAAATTGACAGCAACTAATGTCACTTTTTCAGACAATGTTGCTTATTTTCTATGACGAAGTGACATTAGCTACTGTCAATTTACTTCGTGTAATTAAAAATTCGGGTATACGCCTCTACGCCAACGGCAAAGTTAGAGCGAACGGGTAGTAGTTAGAAACATGAAGTTTATTCATATTACACACTTCTTGATTTTTTTAAATATTCCATATTTAGCAAAGTGGAAAGTACATGTTGTCAAAGAAATTTTTTTAATTGTGAGAAAAAATTAAAGCCAGAGGTGGCTTGAATTCAGACTTTCCAAACATATATTGTAAATAGTATTATATAAAGTCAAATATTACAAAATATTAAAATTCGTCGAGTGTCCGCCCGTTAATAGTGATTAACTATATAGGTATATTTCCTTAACGTCTATGTTAATAAGTATCGTTGTTTAACTGTGATATATAGTTACTGCATAGCACATGTGTACATTACCTGCAATAGTGACTTGTAAACTAGTCCTACAAGAAAGAGAGGGTTAACAAAAACTATGCATAATAATCTAAATCCCAAATACCCCAAAATAAAACGTCGCAAGTTGAAGGCCGCCTTGAGGTATTTTTGATGTCTCTTGAAGGAGAGTTTTTTTTATAGAATTCTTTATTTTTCCCAAAAAAATACAATATTCTTAATTCATAGTGTGTTTTAACTATGGTACTTATACATTTAATTCACATTAAAATTGATATAAAATATAATGTGGAACTAAGTACATCGTTTAAATATTAAAGTGGCACAACACGAACACTTCAGCAACGCACGTGATGTTTGAATTAGGAAAGGAGGATGGTACTATGGAAGAACATTAGCTATGAGTAAAAAGCAACTATAGAGGATTTCGCTAAGGAGCTCCGACGGCAAAAAGTTTTTATAGATCTCAAAACGGCTACTGAAATTCAGAGATGCCGAAATTAAACTCATGAACTTAAATTTAGTATTCTCGATCTCGAAACTAGTCTCTGAAGACGAGTTTCGGCGTAACGAAGTAGGTTTCCAGGAAGGATATTGTAAAATCTACACCTCTGTAGAGTAACTATTAGGTAAATAGGTACCTACTTATTTTCTATGACGCCTGATAGGTACTTTCGTGATTACCATTTCCTCAGCCAAGAGTAAAAAGGTAGATAACCTCTTTAATAATACGAGGAAAAGTACGGTATGTGTGTACAATGTAGGTACACATTTTTGTGTAATAACAAATAACAAGTAGAACAATCTAGTGCAATAATGACACTGGGAAAGTTGTGAACTCCGTCTAATAGACGTGTTGATGCAACGTCATTATACGCGTTATGTCACTGTCTGACACGCATAGGCTGACGTGCGCGATTGAAGTGAAATCAACCATTCAATTTAATCAGTCAATTAATTGTAAATTTATGCTTTTATTATACTGAAGTGTCTGGCCAGCGCGGTGCAGGAAGGCCATATACGTAAAACAGTGAAAAATGGGAGAGAGGCCTGCGACCAGCACTAATCTGTAAGATGCTGATTCCATTGAAGCTTTTTTTACACGAGAATATTTGTAAAGATAATGAGTCTAAAACATTGATAAAATTTGTAAAAAAGCTAGAAGCACCTACTAATAAGCAAAATAATGTTATTTTTTAAACTATCGTGGTTTTTGACACTCATACTTATAGAATTCGGGAATTCACGCTAAATACTATTTACTTTTGTCGATCCTCGCCTCAGTTCAACCTCGACCACGGGCGCTGTAGCGTGCTCGAAACGTCGGTGAATGTAAGTAAATAGTATTTTGCGTAAAGTCCCGAATTCTATGAGTATAAGCAAAAGAATCATCAAAAACAATGATCCACCTAAAAACGTGACGAAATACAGTCGAGAACCTCTTATTTTTATTAAATCAAAGAAATAAATAGAATTTAGAGTAAACTTTAACAAACACCACGACCTGAAAGCCGGATATTCTCGCTTTTCTATTAATATTCGTAGTACGGTGACCAAAATAAACATAGTCCGCTTTAAATAACCCTTTTGAAAGTTATCCATTCATTAGAAAGTTATATGAAATGGTATTAACGACGTTTTATCATTTCTCTCCCATACGGATAAAGTTAACCAAAACTGCCATATTGTTTGTAACTTTGCCAATAAATACACAAATTCTTGTGGACTTATATATTTATTACTTACATAGTACCTACACAGGCTTATGAAATATAATTTTTGTAACTATTTTACTTATCACTATTCAGTTTTAAAACTATTATAACTGCCTTGGTTCAACAGTTGTAAATATATGCGATTTCATGTTTGAGGACTTGGGTTAGAACCAATATTAGATTTGTGTGATCCGCAAAAGGCTGATTTGGTGTTAGGGTGTTTTCTATCTATATTATGCATGGAAATAAAAATAGCAGATAATATTTACCTATGTAGTGTACCCATGTTCAGTTGTCTAGGTTGTATAGATAGTTTGGGCTAGATCTAGATGGTATAAAAATTTACCAGAAATAAATAATTGGGTATTTGAGACCTTCTATTACAGAGTTCGATAAGACAAAAAAAACAGTAAGACTTAATTTTTTAAATTAACTATGTTATATAAATTTATTTTTATGTGTATATGTTGCACAAGAATTATTTATGTACTTACGTCAAACGAAGTCATTCTAACAAATCAATGTTTTGTGCATTTTTTAACCTTGACTTGACTTGAATAAACGCTTGTATTGTACAAGTCATTCACCAATAACATTTTTTTATACCTTGATAAATACATGATGCACACAAATGCAAACTTTTCACGTACATATGGACATTAGATCTGTCAGTGTGATGATGACACAGTCACCTATTCATAGTCCAGTACACACGGATATTTAATATAATGACAGGTACATAAAAACCAAAAGATGAGATCACTTTTGCGTTACTGATAAAAATAAAACGGAACGCTAACATTGCAGATAAAAAGGATTGTATACTTGGAGATTAAAGTAGCTCACAAAAAGATGTCAAGTTGGTCAAATATTTAAATGTTTCTGACTTCACAAGTTTGTCCTTTTTGATTTTTGAAGAATGTCTTTAGACTATAGGTATATCTAAACTAGTTTTAGTAAGGTTATCTAGGTTCTCCAGCTATGTATAAGCCCCGCAAGTTGGTAATGTGCTGGAACCTTGTCATAATGACAGCTAAGTGACGTCATCGTGACGTAGCGCGAGCGCGCGCTGGCCTCGCGAAGCTGCGTACGGTATTTTTTTTAGTACTGACTGCTCGACGGACATACGTCACCTAGTGGTCACCAAGATGGCCGCCAAGCGCAATATCAACGTGCGGGGCTTATATACCTATATCAAGAAACGAGTTACTTTTAATGCATTTTCTCCGCTTTAAACGTTTTTCATATTTTTTTAAACGCTGACTGTTCTAAGTTTCTGAAATAACGAATAAAGGTTTTC
Source organism: Miltochrista miniata (assembly GCA_933228765.1). Lineage (NCBI taxonomy): Eukaryota > Metazoa > Arthropoda > Insecta > Lepidoptera > Erebidae > Miltochrista > Miltochrista miniata. The sequence continues at coordinate 14,659,270 of OW121751.1, read as the reverse complement.
CATGTAATGAAGCAATTCATCAAACCAATGAGGAACATGTAGCCATTGACTATTAGTCTAATACTTCCGTAACCGCCTTAATCTGTCGGTAGCTCGCTACGAAAGTCAGACAGTCAATTGACTCCAGTGGTGGTGCTAATCGGCAAATCCAATTATACTGAAGTTAATGTCGATAGTGCTTTATCGAAGTTGTCTCTGACTGTGAATACTTATGTAAATGTCACCGTAAATTTGTAGAAATGGTTATAAATTTATCTTCCTTGTGTTATCTTAACTGTCAAAATTTTAAATTTTAACGAATTATTTCTTATTAGATTCTAAACTAACGCAAAAAGGATTATTTACGAAAAATAACAATAATGAAACTTCGGCGTTTTTACTATTTTACGGTGACAATATAAAATGAGCGAGCATTTCAAATGTCATAATGATAAAATGGCAGTTTAATTATAAAATCGCACTTAAAGCTGATTTTTTTTATGTTGAAACTACGGAAAGACATAGTTTCTGTCGGCCTCAATAAGTAAGAGACGTGACAATGTGGGACGACCATTTATGTTTAGAAATTCTTGTTACGACAGCCTTGAGCTCTCTATGTAGATCGAAAAGGTTCCCGTTAAAATATAGCTTCTAATAATTGGTACCTAGTGTTACTGTTAATAGTTCAAAAATCCTTATCTATGTTTAAGTTCCAGAAATAGATAAGTACAAATCTGGCTAACTACGCAATAGCATGACTTCTTTTACGGCCTGTTTCTGTCTATTATGTTTCTATGTCAAACTCACAACCATAAACAACAGGGCATGTAAATATTTGAAACATCGAAACAAAAAAACTATTATTGACATGACGGTAGCGATTTTGAAATTTATTTGAAGTTTTAATCAGTCTGCGATGCATCTGGGATAAGCCAGACATGCATGGAGTACCGAATAAATCGATTGATGATCGCGAGTGATCTCTGTCATTTCTAGCATGTGGTAATCGCAATTATTGTTTTGAACTTTCGCGACTTTTATAGTTTACTAGGTACACTGAGATTTTAATTAGCAGTTGAATGTATTGTGTGTGGACTTGTGTAGTGTCACGTTGATATAATATTTTTTGAATTTCGTTCAAGATTTATAGATATCTGTGACATCTGGAATAAGCCACAAATGTACCTATGTAGTACAGTAGTTATACATAATATAATCGATTTCTGATCGCGAGTCATCTCATCTGATCTTTGCATACAGTAACAGCAGTTATTGTTTTGAACTTTCACGACTAGTTACATACGTTCCTAGAACACACTGAGATCGGAATTCGATCGCAATTATATCAGTTGTGGGTGGACGTGTCTAGTTTACTCGTGACTACGATTGATGCAATTATAGGGAGCCATATCGATACGCTAGGCTAACTAAATGATCATAATTAACAACAAGTAGGTACATATCGAAGCATAGTAATTACGTTTTTAATAACATGTATTTAATAAGAATTTATTTATTATTCTTTATTACTGATTACTTTTTCGGTCAAATGAGAAGCTATTTATGTTATCAATTGGCATTGAATACTGTTTTGATTTTCGCTATGACATTATTGAATTAGTAGCAACTATATGTGATAAAAGATTCACGGAAGTAAATACTACTTTATCTGGCATTGTTGATACCAATTATATTTGCCAAATACGACTTATTTACATAATCAATGCGACAATCAAATAATTACATTTTTTATTACACATACGTCATAGTCTCGCAGCGCAATGTTTAAAGAGCGTTCTTCATAATGTTCTTTATAAATCGAATCCTATTGAGTCTGTCGTGAGAGTCTTATTCTACTACTACGTGGCTAAATAGAGGCTACATTTTTGCAGTCGACTCCTGAACTTAGACTATAGACTCCCAATACTTCAAATTTGGTCATCTTGACTTAAAACAGAAAGTAGCCTGAGATTTAGAACGAGACAAACAAATACTTTTTTTTTTGTATATTTAGCTCGCCAAATTGACGTCGCCACCAGCCTAATGGGAAGAAGTGGCGCATCTAGCGATTGGGGGCCACTACTGACAGTGGTCCTCAAGTTGGCGGCCCTGTGATGTGCCTCTTCACGCTCCTCTTGAAGAACCCGGGATGGTAAGATGAGGGAAACACGTGTGCGGGCGACAACGTTTACTCTTCCCGTAATACGGGACCCCGTCGCCACACGGGGCATAGTTAGTATACCTACCACACTCCCGATGAATAAAACTTGTGAATTTAACTACATGCATTAAAGTTCTAGTGCGTTGTTTGAAACCGTGCTCTCAAAACTGTAATCGTTTCGTTGTGTGAATGCAAAAGACGTACCTATACGAGGAGTTAATAAACTTTTGTATTAGAGAACGTTTACGAAGCCCGTTACATTATTCTGTCTTGTTTGTTACACACGAACGAGTTCACATTGGTCCAAAAGGAATACGTGATTTTTTACCAGCTATTCTTTTGTTCCAAACACGCAAAGTAGTATTTATTTACACTTTTTGTTGGATGGTTTCTTTTAAATTAGTATCAAACTTAATTGTAGGAGGTAACAACCTATATTTTTCTTTTTACTTGCATTAATATTTCATGGAATTGATACTTGTCCATTCGAAAATTAAACCCCGGTCATGCAACAGTTCTAATTAGGCCAAAAATTACAAGATTTACAATATTTTATTGTATTTTTTAGAGTAGTTGGATATACCACGGACTACGTAATGGTTCCAGGTAACCATATCGTGGAAATACTATTAAAGTAACAGTAAATATACCTACCACATTTCCGATGAATCGAACTTGTGAATTTTAGCAAATCCCTTCATCACTCAGGAAGTGAGCTGATAATCTTCAAAATTTATACCTAAGATCCAACTCCGTTATATCGGTCTTCAAATAAATACTTGAGAGGTGTCACGGGACATCCGGATGGAACGAAGTTCCTTTCGATTAATTAGTGAAGGAATTGTAATAAAATTTTATTTTTTTTAATTAATAATAATATTTTTTTTATTATTAACCCCCATTTTATTACCCCCCCCCTTCCCCCCTTCCCCTCCTTCCTCTTCCCCCTCCCCCTCCTCCCCCTCCCCCATATTAAATCCCCCCCCCATATTACCCCCATATTAAAGGAGGGTAGAGGTACCTCTACCCTCCATACTATAGCAAAAACATATAAACGGCCGAATTGAGTAACCTCCTTTTTTGAAGTCGGTTAAAAAAGTGTCGTGACAACTTTTCGTAAGAATTTTTTCCGTCTAGCCCCCTTTCACAACGCGCGATAAGGAACTTCGTTCCAAAAACTGCATTAAAATTTTGGTCCATCCGTTAGACCGCTACGATGCCACAGACAAACATACACATTACACAGAGACACAGATTCAAACGTAAAAACTATAACTACCCTTGTTTCAGTCAGAGATTAAAAAGAAAGACTATAAATATGTCTTCACTGCTCAATATTGAATTGGATGAAAAGCAGATCCGTCAGCCTACGTTATATAAGTCGGCAAATTCATATTTTGGACTAAAAATACACATTAACTGAATTGGGGATAATATATTGAGCCTACTCATAAATATTAAAGAAAAATATGTAAAAGGAAATCAAGCGTCCGGGTCAGGTCGTGGCCGCGGGTTAATCATTGTTGCCAACGTGACGAGCTCCATCACCCCCGGGATCCGCGGCAATTTGTCAATCACCCACTGAATACCCTTCACTAAAGCTTTCAATAAACGGCTGCCACACGAAACGTCCTTCCAATCAATAATCGATGAAATGTCCAATAATTTTATTACTCATTCGCCAGAAAGGGGTAATACCGAGCAAAAAGCAAGCGCAGCAGATTTATGAGGCTCTTCGATACTTAATCCCTTACTCGCTTCCCCTGAGAGTACTGAGTGTCTATATAAAAACGATTTCAAAGTATACATAAAATGGCTAACCCTCGAACGTAAAAAATACTTCTTCGCTTTTAGCAATAATAATAATAATAACGCAATTAGTTTCTATGTACATAAAACCACAAAAAAGTTATAAACGAACATTTAGTTGAGACACGGCATGCAGCGTGTCATAAATGTTCATAATACTTATCCACATATACGGACATAATAATGTAAATGTAGTGATGTTATAAAACAATAGGTTATGTCTCTACATGAGTCACGCCTCGCGCTTCTACGCTTGATTGAGTTGCATAAAATCTATCGACGTATGTAATTAGATGTTGTAGCGAGTTTCTAAACGCCTCGTGGCTTTAGGAAGTTAGTTCGGAGTCGATAACCTTATAAAAGCCTTCTTTTATCCTAATTAATCTATTACCTAATCTTTTCTTCCTCTGCTTTTATCCAAAACTATTTTCAACTCAGGCTGAATATAATAATTAACATACGATATACAATTCATTGTATAAATATTACTTTCGCTGAAAGCTTCAGGAACACAATCTCAATTTCAGATAAATTAGGAGATGAAAGGTACATCTGATAATACTTATCTAAGTAAAAAAAAAACAATTTGTTAACTATGAATTTTTAAAATGAATGTCAACTAAATGTTTTCGTGAAGAACATTGCGCTTAAAACCACTCAATTGTTTAAAATATAAGAATTCGATATTTTGAGATCATCCACGAAACACAATTAGATAAACTCCGCTGTCTATCCATCAGTTTTTCAGCAGTTTTGGCTTCATGCTTCGATACGTAAAAAACGATACAATATCTTGAATTCATAAGGTTTAAAGTTTCAGAACTTGTTGTAGTATTGATATAATTCTTAGTGGAGGAATCTTATCTACTGTACTGAAGAATTTTAGTGAGCCAGTGATTTAGGATAGCTGGTTACGAGCTAATGGAAAGAGCTTTCTGGAGAAGCAAAGCTAACAAAGATTCTCATACATTAATATAACTTTATCAAAACTTCTACTTTCAACTCTTGCTTTGAATACACTCGAATTCAATTAGCTCGATGAAGATATCGCGTGTTGGAGAATCGATATTAATTAAAAGCGTTCAAACAATACTGTCATTATTCGCTCCGGCAAAGCCGAGGACCGATTGTCTCCTGATCACGGCGACAAAAGGAGAGCTTGCAATTTGCGATTGCAAATATTACTAGAGATGTGCATGTCTTATTTGCTAGTGAAGTGCATTGGTTATACCATTTTATTCATGTCCTTATTTTTTTTTTATATTTTAAATTAATCGCCGAAAGTAGCATTTAGTCGGAAAGAGTCCGAAATAGCATCCAAGAGGATTTCCAAATGTATAAAGAAACATATTATGTAGGTAACCATTGACTAATTGAAAAAAAATTAGTCCACGAAACTTATAATGGTATCATTATAAGTTTCGTGGACTAAATGGACGAACAACCGGATAGAATCTTCGGTCTCTCGACTCTCGACAGAAGCGGTCATTTCTTTCCAATTGCCAAAATCGTCTTTCGTTTTCTAAGGGCCATATCGACATTTTGACAGTTATTTTGCCAATCGAAAATACTATTAAACTTTTTACAATACTGTTTTAGATTCACGCACCAATTTTTGCACGCAACAATAATTCATAACTGAAATTATTTTACCAATAAAAAAAATACGAAGCATCTATCAATCAACCATTAACTATGAATAGATGAAGATATTTATCGACAGATAATAGGCACCAGTCACGATAATGACCAACACGATGAGGCACTCGTTCGCTGTCCCGTTACTTCAAAGACCCAAATAATAGTTATCATTTCTATTGCGCAGCAACGTGAAACTCTTTCATATAAATTGATTATCGTTCACGCACAATTGTAACGTCCAACGTAACTCATAATATAAGAAAAACTTAATACCCGCAGTTTGCTTATTCGCTCTCGCGTGACAGCGGTAGCGGAAAGTTAATTTGCTTGAAATGTTTCTCACGCTGTTCACGGGCGGGTCCAGACATTACTGCGCTAGACATAATAGCCGTAGCCATATGAGTAACATGTTCATACATTACGTTTTAAAAAAACCCTGCACCTAACTTCATGGTATATTACTTACTGACAACCACACATCATGTATAAATTCTTTTTTTGAAAAATTGACGGAACCTGGAAGTTGCATCATTTCCTTTTCCAATAAAAGGTGCCTTTTACTAGTAAGTAAATACCTAAAAACTTTCAACCTTTTAGCCCCTCTCTATAAAATAAAGTGCAGAGGGGCTTATGGCGAGACTTTGTCTGTAGTCTGTAACTCTGTTGCATTAAACTACGTCACTAGGTTACGTGGATCATCTGTTCAAAGTTTGAAATAAAACAAAAATGACAACGTCAATCGTATTGAACTTTCGTTTTCACAATAAACGCGTTAGAGAGGGGCAGTCTAGTGAAAACGATCTCACGGCTTTTTTGTTAAAATTATCGTCATAAGTTTAGTCTGGATAAAATGTGCGTGCGAGATTCAAACTCATATATTCTCCCTTGATGGGGAGTGCTTGCATGAGAAATTGAGAATATTCCATTCGTGATCTAATTACACAAGAATCATAAGCTTGGTCAGAAGAACAGCATTCCTTCACTTGACCTACAAAATCGTTTGATCATCTATGTGGCATTCTATACAATCTGTTGACTAGGTATATAAAAAATCTGACATATATTTTATGCATTAAACATTAGTAACTACATTCAATACAACTTATTACAATTCGAGTTAATTAGTCACAGTAAAGGCAGCCACCTACTCGTGCTAGAAATGTGACTCACGAGTCTCACGACACATCTGGCGTTTTGCAATCACTTCAATGGATAGACATGGAACGTAATCGAAAGCTGGTTCACGTCACCCACCAGTTCCATTATAATGGACACTAGCACATGGACCTGTCACACGTGTCATGTCAATCAGGAAAACTAACTATATAACCCCTTCGTGCTAAGTTTGCCGGTCGCCTCTGCACTAGCCTCTACGCCAGCTCCAAACTTTCCGCGATCGGGTAATACTCTCTACGGATATATTAGCTACCTACATGCAGTATTGTAAACTAAAGACTGCTTATAATTGCTACCGCGGTACGCAATTATCTATAGAAACTAATAGAATTGAAGTGGCTGTTTATAGTTGGTATAAAAATAATAGCAACTTGTGCTGGAGTTGTATAGTATCTAAGAAAACTCCGAATCAGTACTGCATCGCTAGATGCTACTATATTTTTAAACCGAGAGAGTGACGAAAGAATCCTGATTTTTAAATTAATTTAAAATGCTACGAACATCGATGTAGCTTTTTTCTACGTCTATGGCTACGGCTACGAGGTGACCAGTGTCAAGTACAATAACAGCTACTTGCGCAATACTTGGGTCATATTGCCTACAAGTTTGACCTATAAATAATCCTGAATTGAAACGAATATTTCGACCAAATTTCCTTCTGAAAGAATTGGTACCGTACGAATTATTATTAATATTACTCGCAGGCTACTTTGTTCTAATTTATTACCAGCCATTTCCATTTAATTTACCTAAACGTAATTCCGTAAAAACGTACTCCTTACGCATGAATCATAAGTAAATATAGGCTCTTAATTTATAGGAGCAATAATTTACTAAATCAGTTTTTAGGGTTCCGTAGTACAAAAGGAACGCTTGAAGTTTTGCCATGTGATATACAGCAAAATTTAAAGAAAAACTAAGTACTTAAAAGGCAAAGGCTTTACAAATTTGGGAGTAATAGCGATCCAATAGCAAGATATATTTTTCGGAGTAGGTACTTTTATAAAAATATTTTTTGACGTATTATATTTATACAAATAAGCAAAGTACGGAATCTTACATTACAACGTGGCCTGACACTTAAACAGTTTTAGATTTATTCGTGTCAAAATGGTACTTTACTGCTGAGTAAATGCTTGAAAATATACTTCAGCATTGCGTTCTATTTGCGATCATTGTTTTGATCCAAAAATATAGCTCTCATAGAACCGCGAGAGTATGGTAAAAGCTAAGTAAACTTAGGCAGGCTAAACTGAGAATGAAGAATTCTACGGCAATTCATTTCCCGCGGTGATTGCCATGATTATCAAAATGAAATGGGTGCAGTTGTAATGTTTTTAAAGTTTTCTTGCCCAGTACTATTGTATTGAGAATCAGGCAATAAAAATCAAACTAAATTTCTGCGGTCATTATGTAGGATTATTTTGTGACCCACATGATTATTTAATTTTATTGGCGGATGAATTATCAATATGACATCACAGCATAATGTATACTAGTGCCGCCAACATGTCGCGGTATTGATCTAACATTTTGCGGTTATTCTTTTTTTATGTTGTACCAATTTATAATTATCACATCTAAAAATACATCATGAGTCATGACGCAGCCTACAAAGTAACTACGTCGTATGATAGAACTACGTAGTGTGAACATCACTTCATTCTGATGATAGTTGAACCCTGAGACGTAAGTATTTAGTAAAAAGTAGGTACGTAAAACAGTAGCAAAACTTTAAAAAGTTCTGTTTTAGTAAATTACCCTAAGAGATGCATTAGCCATCTTCAACGTACTGTGCGGCAAAGTCCCGACTGCTGGCGAAAGCTGGTTTGAATTCTAGGTATTTTTCCGACAATCATCGTCTTTTACCACTTCTGCAGTGGCACATATTCGCTGACATCGTCGAATGTGATGATCTCCATAGCCCCTGGACGTGTGCAGCGCCGGAGATGCTATACTCACGATACCCAACCAGGTTTAGATTGGCTACGACTTATATGTTATCTATGGCGTTATCGATTGGTACTTAATCAAATTTATACCCAGACGCGCGAACTTAAATCAAACGTACTTTATTTTGGTCATAGCATTGCAAAAGCATGAAGATGAGCTAGTTCCTAGGTAGCTCCAAAATTTTTGTCTACCTTTCCTCCGTTATTATATCAGTATGAAGTCTACGCTTAAAGTGAGCGTGTTTCTCTACTATTGGCAACAAGCGTGAAATGTGGAGCGACGCAGCTGAACCGCTCACCAGATCGATACTTGATACGCACACCGCGCTCTGAATGTCGTGACCGGTTTCGATGACTTATCCATGAGAAGCGATTTTCTAAAAATAAAGAAAACTGCAGGCGCCCTAGATGGCATAAAAACGTCCGGTACGAGATACGATAAAATGACAATAGCTAAAAAAGCAGTCGGCATAGAACAGGCGATGATCAATGACTAAACGAGTCTTTCAATGGCCTGTGGTAGAATGATTTATTACACGGTATTTAGATGACTCATTCTCTCTAACACAGATACACAAATTTATATGTCAAATTTAGGATGTTTGAACGTTTTATTTTCAGCCAGTTTAGACCCTAATTAAGCTAAGAACTAGACACAACAGGGGAATTTTTTGAAAATAACAAGTACGATTGAGCATGAGCATTTCTGTTAACAGAAAGCCACGTATTTCCGTGTGTCAACCTACACCCATACAACTGTGCAAACATAAACCTCAGATATTAAAAACGTTTTTGATTTACTGAAAAGTATACCTACTGTGACTACTTTAATATAAAGGTGCAACATCGGTAATCCAAGGCAGTCAATTTAAACCGCGGAAAATGCACTTTTGCCCTGCGCGTTGCAATAAAATTAGGTTTTGTAATCTCGACATCTGCGGTGGCCTATTAAATGCCAGGTAAAAAGTAGACTTCTCACTGCAAATTCAGCGTCGACATTTTGAAATGTTCTTACAAAACATCATTGCAGGAGTTAGTGGTCATTTCTACCGTCAGGGACGCTCCACCGTGGACGCGATCATGCGCATTAGAGGCCTGACGGAGGAAGCAGTCTCACAGGGTGAGGTGGTGGTGGCGGTGTCTCTCGACATCGCCAACGCATTCAACACCTTGCCCTGGAGCTGCGTCAGGGAGGCGCTTATCTATCATGGAGTGCCTCCCTACCTCCGTCGAATTGTCGGGGCTTATCTCTCCGAGAGAGCCATAACTTACCCGAGCTGGCTAGGGCCGGGTCGGCGAGATGTGTCGTGCGGTGTTCCACAGGGATCGGTTTTAGGGCCGCTCCTGTGGAACATCGGTTACGACTGGGTGCTGCGTGGTCCGTTGCTCAGAGGGGTCGGCGTAACGTGTTACGCCGACGACACCCTCGTTACGGCGCGGGGAGCAACGCACCGTGCCGCAGCACTTAAGGCCACGGCAGGGGTTGCTCAGGTCGTGGGTCGGATTCGGCGGCTGGGTCTCGAGGTCGCCCTTCACAAATCCGAGGCTCTGTGCTTCCACGGACCTCGGATGGGGCCACCTGCGGGATCCAGCCTACAGGTAGGGGGCGTCAGCATCGGCATCGAGCCCTCGATGAAGTATCTGGGGCTCGTACTCGATGGCCGGTGGAACTTCGGACATCACTTCCGAAGTTTGGTCCCAAAACTGAGGGGAGCATCGGCCGCACTCGCGCGGCTGATGCCCAACATCAGGGGACCCAACGCTCCCTACAGGAGGCTGTACCTGGGGATCGTGCGAAGCATGGCCCTGTACGGGGCTCCCGTATGGGCGGAGACCCTGACGGCCAGCAATGAGGCTAGACTGCTGAGCCCGCAGAGAGTGATGGCCGTCAGGGTGATAAGAGGATACCGCACGATCTCCGGTGAGGCGGCATGTCTCCTAGCCGGGACCCCTCCATGGGACCTGGAAGCGAGAGCCCTTGCGTCACTGTTCAGATGGCGCAAGGAGGCGCTGGAGCGGGGCCAAAGGCCTGCGTCTCGAGAAATCGAGGCCCAGCGGACCCTGCTCCACCAGGAAACCGTGGAGACATGGAAGGTGCGACTTGAGCAACCAAAGGGGGGATTCGCTACAATCGCGGCCGTCAGACCGGTCATGGACGAGTGGCTGGAGAGAAGACACGGTGCTCTCTCCTACCGGTTGACACAGATGCTTGCCGGGCACGGTAGCTTCGGTAGGTATCTGTGGCGAAAACACCGGGAAACCACGGCCGAGTGTCAGCACTGCGAGGACCGCAGCGATGACACGGCGCTCCACACGCTGGTGGAGTGCACGGCGTGGGCACAACAGCGACAGGTCCTCGTAGTGGGTCTGGGCGTGGACACTCTCTCGCTTGAGGCCATGGTGCGAGCCATGCTCTCCAGCGGGAGTAAGTGGGACTGCGCCGCCTCTTTCTGCGAGCAGGTCATGCTCGCAAAGGAGGCGGCGGGCCGGGTGCGGGAGAGAACTCTCCCACCCGAGTTCCGCAGTCGGCGCCCCGGGCGCCGCCGACGTGTCTTCGCCGAGGACTATCGGCCTCCATGACCGGGGGTCTGAGGACGGTGAGAGGGCCGCTCACCGTCCTTACAGAAGCAGGCCCATGACGGCAGCGTGACGTGAGCACTCACGCACGCCCCCCCTTAGAAGCGGGGTCACACCCGAAACCCCCCATAGACGCGGGATTGCACCCGAACCACCCCCTGGGCGATGCCGCATTGGCGGCCGTAGGTCTGTTGGGAGTCACGGGACATCCTTCCTGAGGGCTTACCCGGGGCTCTCAACCATAGGCTGTTGGGCGTTACGTGAGGTTTTTTAGTCGGTAAGAGTCCGGCATAGCATCCTACGAGGATTTTCCCTCACGTTAAAAAAAAAAAAAAAAAAAAAAAGTGGTCATTTCTACCCGAACAGACAAAAACTTCCGACGATAATCCAGCGTGACAACACATATAAAATACAACAAAGGCTCGTTCTACTTCGTAATCCCACAACAAGCCTGTAAACATGAAGAACGTTTGAGTTATGAATGAATATGATCTTTATTTTACTGAAAACAATACAGAATGAAATGGTAATCACTGTATGAATCATCTTCTTTATAAAATACTAGCTGTGCCCCACGACTTTGCCTGTAACGAAGTCCGTAGCACCCATTTATATATTGGTTTGAAAATCAGCCAGATAGGTTCATATTTTGTTATTACAGCTTCATAATAACTTAGCATTATATTGGTAAATGAATTTTTAAAATCGGTAGGTAATTCCAGAGTTTATCAATTACAAAGAAACAGATTTCTTTCAATAATATTAGTACTTATAGATGAAACGATAATATAGAACGTAGATCGTTTAAAATAATAATCAAGTTTGAGGTCAGATAGGCACTTTATCATGTCTTATTAAATAGTCAAGGCTCGTACTACGCTGTGACGTATTCTGAATTCTCAAGCGGTTTTATATTACGCTTCCATACTAGCCAATGGCCTAGTGAACTTAGACACCGGACTCTATATAGTCTACAAAATAGTCAACACTTTCACTTTGTCATTGTTTTTAACTCAAAACCGACCGGTCATAGTGATTTTGTACATTAAACTGTAATTTGGTAAGATACTATGTTGAAATCGCATGTCTAACAAGCATTTTCTCTTGAAAATAATCAGCTTCAACCAACAAAAAAGAAAACATTTCTTAGTTCAACGCGTAATGACCGTGATTTGAAACCATCTTATTTTTTGCAGAGTAGTGTTGCCACAGTCATCAGTGGTCACGCGAATACACAACGTTTCTTACTTTACATTATTTAATCCATATTTTTTTTAAATAATAGTTTCGCTAGAACCTTTTTGGCTTTATCAAAGACAATGATTCAATTACTTGGGGTCATAAAGTGGAATTTGATGATAGAATAAAGCGGTCACTTAGTAAGATTGCTGATGAGGCATGAAAGCTTGCGACCATTATACATAATAAATAGTTGCTCTGAGAAGTCGGCCCGAGTACGTCACGCTTCGTACCACGAACGTCTATAAATCAGTTTCGGTTTTTACTCAAAGAGAAAAGAATATCCATTTGATGTGTTACCATATCTCATATTGTCCATGTCATCGCAGTTATTACATGTCGTTATTTTCTATTACGGTTGAATACGTAGTTACGGCTATAATAGTGTTGAACATAAGTATGTTTTTAAGCTTAATTTTCCTTTACAATGTTGACGATTCTATTGCACGTTCTTCTAATTCAAACTGGAACTTACAGAGTCGAGTTTTCTTTGAAGATGTTGAAAGAGAGTTTATCATATTAACATATTTTGACTGCCTCTGTGGCGCAGTCGGTAGAGATACCGCCTGCGGCGCTGGTGGTCGTGGGTTCGATTCCCACCGAAGACAAATATTTGTGTGACCCATAAATGTTTGTCTCAAGAGTCTGGGTGTTTCTATGTATAATATGTATGTATTTAAAAAGTATATAAGTATTAATATCCGTGGTCTTACTTCGTCTACTTAGCTTACTTTGGGATCCGAGAATATTTATTATTTATTTATTATATTCTAATGGTTTTTACGTTTGGTTGAGTTCAGTAAAATATGCAACAGAGAACAATAAAAGTAATAATTTTTAAAAGAATGTTAGTTTAATTTTTAATCATGCTTTTAAGGTTTCGATCTGCTTTAAATAGACATTACCATTCTGTCCAAGATTACCACCAGCAAATCAGATACAATCTGCAATAATGACACTTAAATCACGAACTTATTATATTATGCTCCTATTATGGAAAATTCCGTGTTCCGAAATAAATGTCAGAGATATACCTATTGATAATGTTTGTTTTGCTAAAAAAAATATGTGAGTATGAATAACATTCGTTTGGCGTGAATTGGAAACACACTTATTCAATTTTCAGAAGAATTTTCCTTCAGTATTTCCTACCAGTAAACTTAGCAAAACAAAGCCAAACAACTTTGTCATTTATTTGCTTACTTTCTTTCTCTCTCTTATGTCTTGTTTATTTATTAACATCAGTAGTAAACATTACATAATTTAATTTAATTGCATTGTATAAAAACATTACATAATTACATTGCATCATAATCTATTAACTCTAATTCCTATCAACGTCGTGATAATAAACACCTACTGCATCAATCAGAAGTAATTTATTTATTAGAATACTCTGTTAACCTTGACTCAGACAGGTTCTATTCAACACCTTTCATTTGCAACATGATATTTTACTGAACATTCGTTTGATATATTTTGGCAATCACTATTTGTAATGATAAGACAATAGTCTGAGTAAAAACCACTTTCTGTCGGAATATAAATTGAGTCACTGATGGTCATCTTTTAAAGTTGGTTTTCGTTAATTACGTTCATCATTTCATTAATAACATTTCTAAGGTTTAGGACGACTAATGTGTAATTTTGTATAATTGAAATGTATAATATTGACATTAATTAATTAAAATCATTGACAAATTGTTACTATTTAATTTTATATTTCTAAGGGCGTGTTATACTTAATTATGTAATCACATCTGCATGCAATTGATTAATATTTTTACCTACCTACTTAATTGAATCAATTAAATGAATACAAAATTATCGTATGCCTCAGGGTAAAACATAGTAGATGTATACATGTACTCACAATAAGACCTGTAAATTATTTACCTATGTTTACGAAATGATTAAGGGGAGTGGTTGACAAAGTTTGCGAAAAAGAGGTGCAAATAAAGACGTTCTTCTCGGTATTAGTATACGAAAAATGACAGCCAAAGTAGATTTGAAATCTACAAGATGTGTTCCAGAGGATGGTTTCATCAGAAATTGTGTATTTATTATAAATAACTAGTAAAACATCACTGAAATAGCCCATATTTTTTTAGAAGAAGTCGTTGTATGACATCTTATCTTATTATTAATGAATGATAATAAAATTTATATCAGAGACTAAAGAAAACATAGACCTCTAAAATGGTTTTCTTCAATTTTTAATTAGTATAAGTTTTAAATAATTATAACTAATAATGTATTCAAAGAATACATCACGTTGCTTGTTTCTCCGCGCTCGCCCGAAAATCTAGTGCGGGGGGAGTCGTGTTGCTGGACGGACGTGTGTCGAGAGCGAGTCGAGACCAGAGGGTCTGCAAAATATTCTCGTAAAATGTTATATTTTCATTCATGTACAGAGTAATGCGCGCAACAGAGCCAGAGCCCGAGTTACACAATGCATGCTGCATTACATGAGAATATAATGCATTTCAACTTATTTTTCGTATTGTTTTATTAAATTACTTCGAAAGGTAATCATGCTTATATTGTAAGCGGTACTTAATCATTTCAATATAAATAAATGAAGAAATATTTGTGGACATTCGCACACAACTTAAGCTAATATAACCTTGTGCTAAGGGATACTATAATATAAGTATTTTCATCAGTTGTCTACTGATGAAAATACTTATATTATAGTTATTATTAACACACTGCTTTTTTGAGACACTGCTCTCAACCTAAGCTGAAAGAATTGACTCTTTTAGCTTATTACGTCTTGTGGGTCGCCACAAGTAGGCACCATCTACCGGCAAATTGGTTAAGGTATAAAAGTGAATAAAGTGAGTGCCCGCCGAGTTTCTTGCTAGTCTAAATCTATACATAATAATAAAACTGTTGAGGGTCGAGAGTCTGAATATGGAAGCTATTTAAAAAAAAAGAACGCGTTCTCTAATCGATACCTACTTAAGCCAAAATGAAATTTAAAATTTTCATGTCCGTCTGTATTCCGAATACGTATCACGCCGAAACTACTGATTTGAATGAAAATTGATCCGAGGAAGTTCAGAAGTTAGAGACATCTCAACTTCTCTAAACCTAGAATTCAACCTAGGATTGCTTCACACAAGTTTCAGTGCTGAGGGTTTTGTAGTTCAGGAATGAGAGATATCTCAACTTTCTCAAAACCTATAATTCAAGGGTTCCTTGGAATGTGACGGTAAATCTAAACAGGCGTGTTGTCTGAATCATAAAAGAGCTTAATGATTAAGGCTGTTGTAAAATAATTCTGTCCGCGCCGAAGTCGGGGACTGAATTGTTTTAGAATAAACTTAATCTTTAAGCTCTTTTATGATAAAGCAAACAGGGCCGTTTCACACGCTTCTTGATAGTCTGATGAAGAAGTGCCTCTCCTTTTGCAAACCTTATGTGACGTAAACGAAGTTGCGAGGATCAGCTAGTTTTACAATTTGCTTAATCTTTAAATTCGTTTATGATTAAGCAAACAGGGCAGTTTCACCCGCCGGTTGATGAGACTGATGAAGAAATACCTCATGTTTCATACACCTTAAGCGTCGTAAACGAAGTTGTGAGAGTCAGCTAGTTACATACATACATATGGTCACACCTTTATTCCCAAAGAGGTAGGCAGAGGCATATTATTATGTCCCCACATTTCACCTTTTTAGAATTTGTCCCACGTAATAGGCGGTGAGCTGTATTGCCGTGTTGAGATAGACAGGCGCAGGTTGTATCTGCCTGCTGTTAAAATTAATCAAGCCGCCAAAACGGCCTTCAACTTCGCTTAACGACTGCCATTTTACGGGCAACCAGGACCAACGGCTTAACGTGCCTTCCGAAACACGGAAACGACGCTCAAATAACTGTCACAAAGTGGTCACATGGATGGTCACCCATCCAAGGACTGGCCATAGTGAATGAGCTTACTACAGTGATCGCTTACAGAACACTAAGTCCGCGGTGCCACGAGCGCTTCTTATTTATACATAACTAGCTGACCCTCGCAACTGCGTTTACGTCTATTTTTGTTTGTTTGTAATAATAAAATGAAATGAAATTTTGTTTCAAAAGTAACAAAAATTTTAAGCGAGTGGAAGACCCCCCTTTCTGGATTTGTAATAATTTAAGTACAAAACAATGAATATATCTTATTCTTATATGTCTGTGGAATATATGAACATTCGTCTTTGTGAATTCGTCACATTTAAGTTTTACGTAATGATCAATCACATTTTTTGCAGTGTATTTTACTACACTTAAAAACAAAGCAAAATTGAAATACAAACGTTCCTTTGTTTTTAATTTACTTTTCGCCTCTCTCTATGAAATAGAGTGCAGAGGGGCTTATGGCGAGACTTTGTCTGTAGTCTGTGACTCTGTTGGCATTAAACTACGTCACTAGGTCACGTGGATCATCTGTTCAAAGTTTGAAATAAAACAAAAATGACAACGTCAATCGGATTGAACTCTCACAATAAACGTTTTAGAGAGGGGCAGTCGGGTGAGACCGTCTCACAGCTTTTTGTTTATTTGGTGAAGCGAGGAACGCATTTCCGCTACTATGTTTCTTCTTCTTCCGCGGTTCTTTCACTCTGATGTCTCTGTAGTTGCGCTACTCTATGTTAGCGAGTCATATCGCCCATTTGCTCAAGGTCGTTAGCCCTGGGTATGGCCTTAAATGAACGAATGAATGAATAATTAGTGGAAGAAACTTGTCATGCTAAAAGATAAATAAGAAGAGTTTATTTACAAACAAAAGGCACGAACCGAAGCCGCTCGGGGCATTACTTTCTTTTCCCAGTTAGCGCTTACATCGTATCCGTAACTGCTGCTTCAAGCTGAATATCTGCATATTCAGCTTGAAGCAAATCCTTAAAATGTCTTCATGTATCTGTTTATTTTACCCTGTATTTAAAAAAATAAGTTAGTATCTATTCTGACATGTTCTGTATCTACAGTTAGTGATAACTCAAATATTTTGAATTTCTCTTTCTAATATATTTTCTGATAATTACAAAGTTACATACCCTAAATTAATTTAAAGTCGGCCTATGTCGGCTTTTCAACCTGCTAGGTACATTAATCGATCGACTTCTATTTTTATAATATTTCTTATATTTAGTTTGATAAAATGGCGCTGCCCGCCTAATGGAAATCCGTGAAATCTAGATATTCAGCAGATGTACTGTGAAGCAGGTGAGGTCGCTGGGCCCCTGAGACCTTAGTGTGCCCCATGCCGCATACTTCAATATAATACTACTCTCATCATTATCATACGTTAGTCATTGCTCCAACCACATAATTATTATACAAATAGAAGGTAAGAAAGGCCTTAGAGAACACATCATAGTTAATAGTACATACATAATGAGGTTCTTTGCAGTCAATCTAAATGAGATGAATTATTAAGGCGTATGTCGACCTTGAACGCCTCGCTTCGCTGCACAATCCATTTCCGGCCAGCTCGTCTCGGTCTAAATACATCACAAGACACGTATTTAATTCGACATCACTTCAATAGTAATTACACAATTTTTAATCTCGTAAAATAAGTAATAATACGAAAGTACCCACTTCTCGCGTAATTACATTACATAAATAAACGGAAGCTCTACTCTCCTCGTGTACGGGATCATTAAAGATGTCGTTTACTTCATGAGGTATAATTTATGAACATTAATCTTCGTGTAATTTATAGCAATATTTCTTATCGTGACAAAATTATAATTGAAACAAACTTTAAAGGTAAATTTCGCTACAACGAAAGATTAGGCACATTTATTTCTATAACTTTTCCCGTAATTTTACTCGGATTAATTAAACTCTCTTTTGTAAAATCCTTTTTTTTTCTCTGGGTACATACATCAATACTTTCTAGAAAGACACAATTAATTTAAGTGGGGTTATAATTTTTTTGCGCAGAAAGCGAAGAAATCAATGAAACATACAAATACAAAAATGTGTAAATACATACCATTTTTTACGTTCATTGAAAATGTAGATTGCTGAAAAACTTGTTCAACAAAACCATTTATCGAGCACAAAAATTCCGAAATTCAGCGAAAGCAATGCTTACACGTCTCCCGTCCTTGAATCGGTACGTCCATACAACCTTGGCCTGTTTCGAGTGAGTATCCTAGATGAAATGAAACGAGGGCAAAATATTCCGTGTCATATTTCTTCTATCTCTCTCTTATAACTGTTATGTAGGTACATAATTTTCATAACGATAATATTTGTCATAACATTTCAATGTTATGCCACAAATCATAATTTCCCATTAACGTGCTACTTACTGCCTACTAATAAACATACAATTAAGTATATCACACACATTGATATCCTATCTTAAATCCATCGCTTTGCTGCGAGGAGACCCACATACTAGGTCTTCGGGACAAAATTATTGTCTCCAGCCAACTACTTCACCCTGTCTTCATTCAACTGGGTAGCGTCAGGAATAAGTTCATCTAACATCTACCAATTCTAATAAACTCCCTTTCACAACAGTTTTTGTCTTGTGTTCAGTACTTCTAAGGACGCTAACTAAATCATACATTTGATGTGGAAAAAATTTTAGTGACAAGCAGAACGCAAATCTGCATCTTGTCATGCCAGGTCAGACGCCTTTACAAATAACTATGAAGACCTGCTACGTAACCTATGAATTTTACCACCTCACACGTCTGTTATGTAGTACATATATATTATGCGAATCTACCTATCTACATTATTATCCCAGCTACGTGTTAACGAGCCTAACTAATATGACCTCGACCCGGGTCAGCCAGCATCCAACCTGCGCTAAGAGAATGAAGTCGCGTGAAAACTAATTAAACTTTGACCTTCTCATTTAAGCTTTGTCTCTAACAACAATCTCCATATTAGATAAACAGGTAGTTTTGTTATAAGTATATTAACATTGGCTTCCGCTCGTAGCATTTTACGTTAGTTTCGTGCTTACCGAGAGAAAAACAGGAGTATCGCTGCAGTAAAATTTAAACCGATTTTAAGTTTTCCTGCTCACCGATAGAAAACAGAAGGTATTTTATCCGATTTATTATATTCGTTATCACCGATAGAAAGCAGGAAAATGTGTCCAGGCAGTTGTTCTATAAATAAGAAATAATCAGCGGTATAAAAATTGTTGAATTCAAACAAGTGAATGCCGAGAGTACCAGTTTCAGGATTATTATCAAAGATTTGTCTATCAACCTAACCACAAATAATACAGTAAAGATCATGGAGACAAGTCAGCAAAAATAGAAAAGAATTTATGTGTATTTTTACGAAAGATTGGAATGGAAGACGCGAACCATAAATAATGAGATGGAGGCTACAGTGGGTCAACTTTATATCCCTATCTTGAAACGCCGAATGCGTCAGTAACAGCCCTTTGGTATCATCGTAGAAATCTTATATCGACAGTATTCCTACCGAGTGTTATCGAACTTAACATAAAAAAATTGTTGAGAAAAATCTCGTGCGAGTTTCGCGTTTTTACACAGATCACGCTATGAATAATAGATCAATGATCGTGCTCAAAGTAATATTATATCATTAACCAGTCGTTAGTACGCTATAAAATTTTATCTATATACGGTATTACAGTTTCTTTCAAATCAAGAATCCGTTAAAATCTATCTTCAACGGAATGCCATACTCGCTACCAGGTCAATCAGCTCATCATATAAACGTTATGTGAATTGTCTACCAAAATTGATGACATTTACAATATTGGAACCTATCTCTAAAAGCAACCGGATTCAACTCAGGTAAGGTTTGGAACTAACTAGGTAGGTACTACTCCTTGTGGAGTTAAGATTCCATTTTAACACCACAAGGAGTTTCTATCCTTCTTCTGTAACTAGGATCTGGGTGTCTGTAGAATTGGTTGTTTCTTAGTGGATCATTTTATTTTTATCTATACTTCTATATTATGTTTGCAGACTTTGCTTTTAATGTCTCCTGCTTAGCAGAGATAGGAAGTGAATTCACTATAATCGATGCCTTGAATGGCGATGTAATCTACTAACATCTATTCTAGTATGTATATATTTTAAGTATTTCTTTGAGTCACATTTAGAACTTAGTGTTTTTATAATATATTGGTCGTTGCTGTAGTTTCTCATGTAATTACAGGAGTCACATTAGGGGGTGTGTAAGTGTAGACGGGAACAGCAAAAAATATATCCGCGATACAAATCCCCCTTCAAAGGTCCCTCTTAAACTTAGAACTTTGTTAACAAAGTCAGGAAACACGTATAAGCGACACTCTAGTAGGGGGATATTCCCTAAGGACGGGTAACGATGGGCACTGCCACTCTTTACATTCAACACGCATTAGCGCCACACTCGTACATCACGCGCAAACAGACCACCTTGACGCACATTCATTTGGAACTTCATTATGGTTGCTTATTAGATACCAGATTACCTTCCATTTAATTTGAGCGAAGAAAACAGACCAATTTGTTCACTGTCCATAGATTATTCGATTGTTGGTATCGATCAAAATTGGCCTAACAATAGCGCTGCAGTTACCGTTCGATTGATGATGCCGATTTGACCATTAAAAGAGATTGTTTAAAGAATAATCAATTGATGATGATAAAAAATTTAAGAAGAATAAATCGATGATAAAAAAAATAACAATCAATGACTATTGAATTTTTTGTCAGCTCATAGCTTGGAACTTCCTGCCTCGAATGATGTGCTGCGGTGGCACATTGGTAGACGGTACGAATACATTGGTTGTGAATGCCACTGCCGTTGCTGATGTCTCGGGTTCGAATCCTGGTCAGACTAATATTTGCTAGTGCTTTACAAATTTTAATGATTGTTGCCAAGTTTGAACGTTTTCTACGTTTGAAAATCGATACAAAATCAATTACTATTACATTATACCTACGTATAGGTATAACCGAGAAATTAATTACGTATATTTGTGTGTGCAAACTTATATTGGCTTAATTTGGGATAGATGGAGCTCTGCAAAAATGTCTGAAAATAACTATTTGTTACTATAAAATGTACAGAAAAATTATGAATAGGTAACTAGCACGATTGTACACTATTGCAGCAGTATGGCGTCATACAGATGGGTGATGGCATCACTGAGTCACACAAACAAACCCGACGTGTACCATTTCATCTGGTGTTATTGCCGCCTGGCGTTGTTTACAAACACCTCACCCTACGTTCAAACATTTGTTCTATCTATCTCATTATCTAGATTTAGAGCATTATTGAATTCGTTAGATTTCTTAAATAAGACTATTAGAGCGTTTGTAAAAAGACAGCCCGAATCACACTGGGTAACAAAGGGTCATATTACAAAATGTTACTCTACTAAAATTTTGAACTCTGTATTGAAACAATCATTTTAAGGCTGGTTTTCGGTTTCCAGAAATGCTTTTTAAAATATCATACGAAACTTTATAATTTACCCCTGATATTGCCTAAAAACGAAAGAGACATAATTCAAATACTAGTAGGTGCCAATACTATATTTAGCACTGTAGTAGTTACTTAATATAAGGTTCATAAGCTGACTAACTATTTAGGATAGGATGTTTTTTTTTTTCATTATAATGTAATAAAACCTTTAAAAGTCTGATAAATAGATAAGTAACTACTATCCTATCACCGAATCTATTTCTTGTTTATATAGGTACTTACTTACGTAAAAGCAGTCACTTCACGTTTTAGTCATTTATTTTAATTTCCCTAGAGACTAAAGAAATCGTTAAAAGCTTTGTTGGTTCCTAACGAAATAACAGTTTTTAAGTGCTCCTTCAAATTCTCATTGATTTATTCTCGAAGTCGGTGGAATATTGTGCGTAATTCGTACAATAATTTTCTTTAGTAACTGCTTACATTGAGGGAGCAGGTGGAATTAATACATTCTTTAGCCCAAAATTCTTATTCAGTGTACCTATTTATAAAAGAAAAATTCATTTTATGCCCTGAACAATAACTCGTACGAGTTCGTTGAAATTGTAATAAATGGTTGCAATTATTTAAGTTAACGTCGTATAACGTTATTTAAACAAATTATAATACATAAAAATTACAATGTTAAGGACCATCTACCCCAAATTAAGCTAATATAAGCTTGTGCTGTGGGATCTAGACGACTGATAAGCATACTTATATAAACCTATTGCTAAATACATAAATATTAAAGAAAAATTACACCCAGACACAGAACAAATCACAGAAATCAGAATTTTCTGATATCTGTGGAACAAATCAATGTGCTCATCCACACAATGAGTTTTGTCCTGGTTGGGAATCGAACCCACGACCGCCAAATCCGTAGTCAGAATGTTCGAAATGTTCTAATCCTGTTCTAATAATAGCTGTAACACGATATTACTCTTGATTTATTTTATTTGTAAAACATTTTAGCTATACAGCTTACTTTAAAATATAGTTCTTAATACAAATTTACAGTTAACAAACATTAAAATGCTTACTACAAATACCAATTCCGCCACTTTTGCACTGTTTTTACAGTATCTGACAGATATTGTCATATCATTGTCTACTTTGACTAGGTATAATATAATATACATATTTAGAAATACTGACATTTAGTAAGAATTAACTTAGAACTGTGTTAAATTCAGTTGTTAAAATTGAACTTGAAAATAAATATTTCTTAATATTTTTGTAAGTAGGTATTAAAAATGCATGCCACTCAGTAGCAAAGTGTACTTTGTGCTCACAGTTATCTACCGTCATATGTAGGTACCAGATTTAACGCAAATAATTTTATTCTAAGTATCAAGTAGTATTTACTTACTCTAACTGCCAAGTTCAGGTGTTTTGAACTAAAGAAACCTATTTACTCATCTACTGTATCATGTAGGTAATATACTTAGGTACGCAAACATTTTTCGTAATAACTTTCGTCACTTATGCCTTCACGGTCTCAATAATCTGAAAAATTGTAAAATATTTATAAATGTGAAATATAACTTGAGGTAATCAGCAATCCTGATTCTATTGTTTACTGTGATACTGCCAAGAACATAGGACTCTCATCCTTTACCTTTCAAGTTTTAACTGATTTCGTCTTCGTAGCGGTCAAATCCCTGCTAGCTATCTTACATCTGAATTTTTGTACGGGGATAGATTATAGTCTTCTAACACATAAGTTACTTTCAATTCCGGGAATAAGTTCCCATGGGAAGCGGGAAAGGAAAAAAATACACGCGGGTGAGGCACACAGACCCCATACAGTGTTTTATGATCTTTTAGGATCACTTAGTTTCTTATACCAAGCCCTGTTCTAAAATGGGTGACAGTTTGGTTGGCATTCCCATTTTCATTCCCTTAAGCCTTTTTGGTCCCTGTAATTGGACTTCGATGGGGAGGAATTCTAAGACACCGAGACAGAGCTTTACATTATTATATATTTTTTCTGTAAATATTTCGTATTGAGTCTATTTATATATTGTTTTTTACCATTTTAATATTCCCAAAATAATGTCTCTTGTGTATGACCATGATCAGAGCTTTACAGTACTTTTTCATTACTCCATCTCCATACTTTCCAATTTTTTTTAATTTTTCCATTTAAGTCTATTTACTTATATTCTTAAATTGCTTTTTGTTCCATAATAATATACCCAAAATTACGATCATGATTAGAGCTTTACAGTATTTTACATTGCTCGCACTTCAAGCCTCCCAATATTTTTCTGTAAATATTTCGTTTTGAGTCTATTTATATACCTTTTTTTTTGTTTCATAATAATATTTACCAAATGTTTCTAAATCGGAGCTTTACAGTATTTTACATTGCTCCCCTCCAAACCTCCCAATTTTTTCCCGTTAATATTTCGGTTTGAGTCTATCTATATTTTTTTTGTTTCATAATAATATTCACTAAATAATGTTTTCTTTAAGTTTTATCAATATTAAGGGTACTTTACCTCTGAATACCATCTTTAAATTCCACCTTGTATATATTTCTATTCTTCTCGCCATTTACTATGAAATTTGTTTTCATCTATACTAATATTATAAAGAGGAAGATTAGTTTTTTTGTATGTTTGTTTGTTTGTAACGAATAGGCTCCGGAACTACTGGACCGATTTGAAAAATTCTTTCACTGTTGGAAAGCTACACTCTTTGCGGTGAACATAGGCTATATTTTATTCCCGTATTCCCACGGGAACGGGAACTACGCGGGTGAAACCGCGTGACGTCCGCTAGTTATCAATATTAAGGGTACTTTACCTCTAACTACCGTCTTTAAATTCCACCCTGTATATTTTTCTATTCTTCTCGCCATTTACTATGGAATTTGTTGATATACATCATACGGCTAGTAAGTACATACAGTGGACTTTATAATGGGGAAAGCATAGCCAAGCTTGGCTGCCAGACGACCTCATCCCGACGTCATTGTAACAGCGACTGCCGCTCATCAAATATGTATGTGCTGAAAGCCTGAAAGAACGGCTAGTGTAGACTTTTTATACTAGACATTAAGGTGAAAAAACTAATATAGCTAGGACAATGATGTTGTGAAATAGATGCTGTAACCGGAAGCTAACTGAAGAAGAATACATGCACAAAAAAATTTATAAATTAGTATGTGGTAACGCAAGGTGTCTATAAAATAAACCTTTAAATTCACTTACTAAAAATCAACGAATCACGATAATATCTCCAACTAAAGATATAATTAATCCTTTAGCTTCTCTTTAAACTTATTGAAATCGTTAGTGTTTATTTTGTAGTACCTAGTTTATTTAAGGTTCAGATTTTAGTCTGAGGTTTAAGGATACAATATTTTAATGTAATAATATTCCACCCAACAACTACGACAAAGCATTCTTCAGTCCTCCCTTCTATGACTGATTAGCTTTAGCATTTAGGGTGCCTATTTTAATCAACAATAAGATTGAATTATTGAAAACACAGACAGACATACCATTACTGGTTGCAAGACTGTAACGGTTCTCAAGTTTCATGCTTTCTCACATAATTTTGTTAAACCTGTTTCTTATTGTGTATTTGATGTTTCTGAACCGGTCAGGATCGCGCAAAAGGGGTTCATGGCTACAAAACCTGTAACATCAGTCTCGCTCCATTTTGAAGTGGTGATTTACTAAAGGTGAATAGTATTGACCCGCGTCGAGTACAATAATAATAACAGGTATAATAATACCTGTTACATACTTATTACTGTTGTAATAGTTGCGTCAGCGTGACTAATCTAATCGAACATAAGTTTTGTATTCGGACTAAATTAGTAAACATTACCTTATTTGTTTACATTTTCATAAAGCTTTCTCCTCGTGTTTAGAATTTATTTATACTGACTAATTAATAATGCATATGTTTGTTAATGTTAGCTAGTTCTTTGCCATGTAAAAATGTAAAAACATGTAAATTTTAACTGATTTGCGAGTAGTTCCGCCTTAATATGCATACCAAATTTAAAGCAAATACGCTAAGACAAAGCTGTCGAGAGTACTGTTCAAGGTTCAAACTTCTCAAATAATATTCAAATTATATATAAACGTAAATAAAGACCATTTTAGTAATAGGACTATGTATTAAATTATACAGTTTCGTCAAGTTTATTATCCTACGCTAAATTCACTAGGTAGGTAGGTACTTATGTAAACAGCGACGTTATTATAGGTATTATAAAAGTCTACGATTGAAAATGCAAAATAAAAATACCTAGCAAATTAACTCATAAAAGTGTAGAAATACCAAAATAACTGTGAATTGAGTTGGGTTTATAAGCAAAATCAATGTCTATATTAATTAGGTAGTTACATGCTTATTATTACCTGCGTAGTCATGCGTAGTACATCACTAATATTCACTTACCTTCAAGATAATAAGTCCCTAAAAATAATCTATTTATAATACCTAATTAATTTAATTTTTAATATTAAGCTTGACGTTATTTAGAGTTGGAAATCATAGGACTTACCCATTCTTTGTTCTCATCAGTGATATTGTGGGGGACTTGCTACTCGTATCAGGCAGATCACATCGAGCAGTCACCAAAGTGCATATTCCCAAGGTAAACAAAGATTACGTAAACGCAATCCCACGCACGCACGTCACCCGATCGATTTTCAAACTTTCGAATACGCCCACTAATATTTTAAACAACGACTTATTTAGACTTAGTTCCACAGCTCAAAATCACATCCACAACACTATCTAACCAAAGTATATTGCGCCCTTGAAATCGTACAGGTTATGTTATCGATAAAGCACAACACCCGCACTGACAGTTCGAGCAAACAATCACAGGTCAAGTTCGGCACCGGTCTCTTGAAATGTAAATGAAACTCAATGTTTTTTTAATAATGTTTTTGAATGGTGGATACCAACAATTTATATGAATTGTGAAAAACACGATTGCGACGTGTTTCGACAATTGGCGAAGCAATCGTCGTAACGTATGAGCTTGGAGCAATACGTCCCCCCGTTGTTAGGGGCCTCAACTGACTGAGCCGCGAGGGCGCCGCAGACCGAGTGCGAGGACGGAGCCCCGCGCTCCGCGGGCTCCACCGCTGTCGCGCGGTGCCGTCAAGTGCGCGCGCCTATCCGCGCCACCATAACATCCCAAATTATTTATTTTGACTTATGTCGGGACAATAACTGCAGTGTTCACTACACTATAAATATAATCATAATGGATATCAATAAATAACTAAAATAAATAATTTATAATTAGGAATTTTATACTCATATACTTACATAAGTACATGAACGTTTTTAATACCAGATATATTCCACAGTAAAACCCGTAAAACCTACCTATAATCTGATGCCACATTTCAAAAACCCCTTATGTATTATTCAAGAGATCTAGCCATTTTAGTAGTTCAATTACCTGGCGTACCCATCAGTAAGATGATGAGATTCCATTATTCAATACCCATACTTGCAATTTATACAATAATACCTAGCACTGTCAAAATTTTAATTCAGTCTAGGTAGGTCTGACATAAGTGTGATTGTAAAAAAATTACATTCTTTAACTCAAAATACGCTATGACTATTGTAAGTAATAACGACGCAACTCAAAATCGGTTTGAATTTTGTAAACAAACATTCTTGATCGCACTTTTTTAAAAATAAAAACCGAAGCAACGCCACATCTTTGCATAGTAATAGATGATTAATATCGTTTGTTATGAATTTTCTTTGATCCATGGAGGGTGGAAGTTGCTGGATACTGTCAAGGGCAGGTGATTGAGCCTTTATCGCCCTGAAGGGACCCGAGGGTGCAACCTGCGTTCATGTCACTGTCAGTATCCTTCTCATTTATCATAAAGCCACTTTGCGAGTTTTCTCGAGCGCCCTCTTGTTATA
Source organism: Miltochrista miniata (assembly GCA_933228765.1). Classification (NCBI taxonomy): domain Eukaryota; kingdom Metazoa; phylum Arthropoda; class Insecta; order Lepidoptera; family Erebidae; genus Miltochrista; species Miltochrista miniata. The sequence continues at coordinate 14,631,352 of OW121751.1, read as the reverse complement.
AATAAGGGAAATAAGTGGTCGTTTAATATTGGTTATGATTCTGTTTACTGTCAATAATAATAAATAATAGTAATGGGAGTTTAGATGAGGCTTGGCTTGTAGTGATGTCATTAATTTTCATATCATTCGCGAAGATGATATTAGCAGAGATATTCATTGCAGAGGTAAAGACAATTTAACAAGGTTAGTAGGTACTTTTGTTTATTAACTCCTTATTTTTTTGACTTATCTAAAATTTCGGACGTGATGTCGCTTATATTACCAGTATCGAAAAGTATTTTAAGCTTTCTGGTGCCCTCGACGCCGCCTGCATAATGAAATCATCTCGTACACGTATACCTACAGGAAGCTGTTTCCGGGATACAACTTACAAAATAACATTATGAAGCAAATGAATCGGTGAAAGTTAGCGAGTTCCGGTGGCTTTCGCTCCCACCCTCTTAGCAGCCTATAAAAGTGGACTCCAGACTTCAAATGCAGATTGGTTTTGAAAGTAACAGAAAGTATGCTAAGATGAAAAAGTAGTAAGTTTATTTAAAAAGGATCAAATGAAATTTAAATTCCTGAAAAATACTTTCATTTCTAGCTGAGAACCACCGACATTACGTACTTATGTTTTTCACAAGAAGCTCCTGAAGCAACCTTCTTTAAATTATAGTTGATATTCTCTGTGATAACTTATGTTTTCTTTTTTTACAAAAGGAACTTAATTAATATCGATAAGTATATCTATTTGGGAGCTGTATCATCACATTTTCACTCACGTGATTTATAATGGTGGTCAAACTAAAAGCTAGTGTTTGATAGTTTTTTTCGATGTCATGAACAATACATAAACCTAACCAACAGACCTCTTTTTGCGTCAGAGTTAAAATATCTATGATACAAATTGCTGAATGGCCACGGTTATTCACTTTTATGAGTCTTTTGTCTTTGCCATCTCTCAATGTATAACAATAAATAAAATTCCTTTAGCATCAAACAGTGCATAAAACAAAACAATATAAAGGTCCGCCAGTCGCTTAAGGACTGTGAAATTGTTTTCATTCAAAAGAGATTCAACAATGGAATCTACTTAAAATAAAGCTGTGTACACCAATAAAATCTCTCGCAGTTGTTTTGTATTTATTGCACCGGAGAATAAAGTTCGCTGCTTAATGGCAGGTATGGGCAGGTAGTCGGGATGCTGTCTCGGGCTCCCACTAAAGCGTTCCAGGAACCGGACCTTTGCCACCCGGCGAGTGTCTAACTTGATAAACGTATACTTAAATAAATTGTTCGAATGGGTCAGGGATTGATTGAGTATGTAACGGCTACAATCGCCAGTCATCCCTACAAGTATGTTGCTTTTTACCTGACATAGAGGAGTGTAAAATCATTACGTGTGCCTATGTTCATAAGTCTTTGTGTGTGTGTGTGTGTGTGTGTGTGTGTGTGTGTGTGTGTGTGTGTGTGTAATCATATCTAACTAGACAATTCTTTTTCTTAAGACCTTTATTGTGTACCTAGTCATCTAGACCTTTGAACAGCCGTGAGGCGAAACTGGTCGAGTATTTTAATAAAAGTATTGTGGAACATTCAAGTGTCGTTTCTTCAATATGTTACTAGACAACACTCGGTATAATACGAGTGCATGTAAAATCAAATGGCATTTCTATACGAGTATATGTCATGATATCCTAGTTTGTTGTTCGGACACCGAAAGGAGTCACAGAAACTCTCCGAAGTGAATCTACGGAAACTTTAGAGTTTAGACCGAGACGACTGCAAACTTTACATCAACTTGGAAACTTTTTACTCACTAAAATAACGTGTAGGTTCTATCTAGTCGCTAAATTTATTTACTCATTTTTAGACAATTTGAAATTTTTTCGGATAAAATATTTAAAGCAATTAGTAGTAATTAGGTAGGTATGCTAACTTTTTTCCGTATTAATAAAAATATAATTTAAGACATCGCTTGCGGTATGATATGCACACTTCTATAGATTTTCCACGATCATAAATGCCAAGACTAAGAAATATTAAGTTAGAACTGGTGGCCATATTGTTACGAAAAACAAAAATAGATAGAAAGCTAAAAAAAATTGCGTGTACTTAGTGTACACACGTAAGAAGTGAAACTTCTTCATAAACTTAATTTTCACCTCACCTTAAATTAAGTCAAAAAGTACAAAAGTACAAAAGTCCCAAAGTCCCAAAGTCCCAAAGTCCCAAAGTCCCAAAGTCCCAAAGTCCCAAAGTCCCAAAGTCCCAAAGTCCCAAAGTCCCAAAGTCCCAAAGTCCCAAAGTCCCAAAGTCCCAAAGTCCCAAAGTCTAAAAGTCTAAAAGTCCAAAAAGTCCAAAAGTCCAAAAGTCCAAAAGTCCAAAAGTCCAAAAGTCCAAAAGTCCAAAAGTCCAAAAGTTCAAAAGTCCAAAAGTCCAAAAGTCCAAAAGTCCAAAAGTCCAAAAGTCCAAAAGTCCAAAAGTCCAAAAGTCCAAAAGTCCAAAAGTCCAAAAGTCCAAAAGTCCAAAAGTCCCAAAGACCCAAAGTTCCAAAGTCCCAAAGACCCAAAGTACCAAGGTCTCATCCAAAAGTCCAAAAGTCCAAAAGTTCAAAAGTCCAAAAGTCCCAAAGTCCCGAAGTCCCAAAGTTCCAAAGTCCCAAAGTCCCAAAGTTCCAAAGTCCCAAAGACCCAAAGTACCAAGGTCTCATCCAAAAGTCCAAAAGTCCAAAAGTTCAAAAGTTCAAAAGTCCCAAAGTCTCAAAGTTCCAAAGTCCCAAAGACCCAAAGTACCAATGTCCCATCCAAAAGTCCAAAAGTCCAAAAGCCCAATAGTCCAAAAGTCCAAAAACCCTTAAATGACATGCTATCCCTGGATAAAGTACTCTTAATTCGAATCCACCGTGGTGGGGAACAGAACAAAGATGGCGCGTAACCAAAAATCGTGACGTGACGTGACGCAAATTTTTTTCCAACGCCGATAAAGAAGTTTCACTTCAAAAATGATAGTGCTATGAAAACCTAATTAAAAACAACAAGTTTTTTATTTAAGAACAAGGATGAATGTAACTTTATCGCATGTAAACAATAGCCAATATATTATTGTATATGTACTCTATAGTCTGTGGTTTGGCGCCCGCGACCCGTAAGTAAAACATTAGTACAAAATCTGCCCAACATCGGGCAGATTTTGTACTAATGTTTTATTTTGGTATTTGAATATTCTTTTTTTATTTAGGTAATTATATTTCTTTAAAAAAATAATGAAACATAATAATAATATATTAAGATTATTGAAATGATTTTAATTACAAATATTTGGATTACTTACTAGGCTGTACTAAATTACTACTTATTAAATAAATGTTTCTGTATGATATTGTTATATTTTTATTTTATGACTTAAATTACATTAATAATTACTAATCCGATAAACTACATTAACATTTTTTAAATTTAAATATTACGTACAGCCTACTTTAACCGTAAATACATTAATCATATTATGTCTGAGTAAGTGAAATTCAAGTTTCCCTTTTTCCCCACATTCCTCTGATATTGACTTTATGCATGCTGCCACAGATAATTTATAGAATTCTTTTTTCAAATTTATAAAAGTTTATATATGATACGTCTTTGGCGACTATATTTTCTCTAACCCACTCAGGGCATTTTCGACACTAGATGTCATACATGAGAACTAGACGTTTGAGTTTTCAGTAACTAAACCGGCTTCGTATATATACGCTTTAATTCAAATTTAGATCAGTTTGAACCAGTAATTTAGGAATTATAACTAGTCAAAGTTACTTGAAAATTTGCAGTAACTCACTCATTAACTGACCGATCAACAAAACTCTTGGCACTCCTAGCAGACATAGAACCTTTAAATTTAGAATGCAATTAGTGTTAAGTATAAAACTCAAAGATAAATTTTAATATTCTGAAATTTTGGCCCCGTTTTCTAGATACACCATCTGCATAAATAACTTTGTAATTCGATATATTTACATGAAATTACAAGTAGAAAAATTGTTTAAGAAACTCTTTGTTGTTATTCTAAAAGCGTTGAATTATCTACAAAAAGAAATGAAATGCCATCAAAAACTAAACTTGTAAAAACTCAGTTCTGCTACCTTAAAAGAAAAAAAGTGCAGTTTTTTCAACTAAAAACGTGCTCTTAGAGAAAATCAAGGTAAAAATATTTTTTGTTATTAGGTATTTCCATAGATTGTAGCGAAAAATTCTAAAACTATGGGTATTTCACTAATAAATATTTAAGCCTGAAATTCAACGCAGTGAAACCGCAATGGGCATTCATCATGTTATTAATATTAGCGTTCTCTGCATAAAAAGGCACATTTCATAATGTCATAAATAATATCCACCAGTCTGCTGCCGCTGCCAACAAAAGTATATTTTCATAAAATATTTCCCTTGCCCTTTTAGTTACCATGCAAAGGCCACGAATAAAGGGATCGCCTGACTCTCAATCATACCCTCCCCAATATGTAGGTACCCATATCTATGGATTTAAAATCGACCATTTTCACAAAGAGTATTTCACAACCAGCAGTGCAGTTTTTTTTACTGAAATGACTTGTGAACTAAATTTATGAGCTTTTGTTTGAAAGACAGTAAAATAAATCATGTGTCTGAGCAGGAAAATCTTTAAACCGCAATGTCAGAAGCCCCTGCCCTGCATCGAAATGACAACACCAGTGTAATAGGTACTAATACGTCGCAGTGCAACCTTCATGTAATTGCATTCGGTTGGGAAGGTGGAACGTTATTCATTTCATTCAGTAAGATACTCAAATGAAGATGATAAAATAAGAAAGGAAGATGATAAAATAAGCTTCACGGAACGATTACTTTAGGTTATTTATTTAGATAAAGATTAATATCGTGTCTATTAAATCCCCTTTCCAAACATGGTATTAGGTTGTTTGGAACCAAAAAGATAGACATTCTGTCACCAACTTTTTAGAACATAGGAACAATTTGGTCTTACACGATTGTAACGTCGTAACTTTATCCATTTACGCAGGGGACGTTTCAAAAGGAATAATTTTTCCCCGTTTTTGTAACATTTTTCATTGTTGCTCCGTCTCTATTCGTCGTAGCGTGATGTTGCCAGCTAATGCTGGCTCGTGCTTAGGTATAATTACCTAAGCAAATTAAGGAGACCCTGAGACTGTTTTCAATGCTGACCTGTTTTATTAGTATTTGCCTATTCCGTAATTTTAGGATACTTATAGATATTTTAAAAATCCTGACACTAGAAAAAATGCACAGACGGGCTAAAAGTAACTTCAAAAAAGTTGAGTTTAAACTTAAACATTGACTACCTATAAATTCAATGTCGAAAGGGTATTTGCAATAAACAAGATAGACTATGTGACATAATACTAATGATTAATGTATAGTACTCGTGATAGTATACCTGTACTGGGATATTTACTGTGCCTAAACGCAATACAAACACAGTTAAATCTCTAACTGAAGCAACGGTAAAGCTCATCTGTTGGTCATTTCCTGTTCAGACACGGTTCAGACGACGTGTATCCCTAAATATAGACCTCATATTGCCAATCGATACTACGGAAACTACGTGGTTCCATAGCGGTGTTATAGTAGTTACACAAAATCTATTTGAAACCACGCGTTACTGTTTCTATGTAATGAACTCACTTATGATAAATAAGCGCGTAGACGCCTGTTAGCGTTTGCACACCGCAATGTAGATAAAACCCAGACTGTTTACATTCGCTCAACAGAAATAAGTTGTTCTAAATTGTTGTTGCATTGTAAGTGTGCGGCTTTCATTCATCTTAAACCTTTTCAGATGCAGGGTTTAATTCTCGCCAGACAAATGTAGCAGAGCGTAGCCGCGCCGCCCGCTGCTATGGGAGACATAAAAATGTTCATTTGCATTGGTGCTCCCGCCGCGGACCCGGTATTTATACAGTGTTACAATACCGCATAATAAGAGAACACAGCTTTGACGTCTGACTCGGCTACTTAAAATCCGTTGAATATATTCGCGAGTTCCCTCAGGATTAACTAATTGGCTGAATATAATATTGCCAACATAAGAAAAATATAGACGTACCTACCTGACTATGTACTTTTGTACGTGTAAGTTATCTCTAAATGTTTGTTGGCAACCCTGGCAATTAAATGGACGTGTTACCGTCTGTAACGGACATGACACGCTCCTAATAATATGGAATGTCATAATTTTACACACATGACACAACTAGATTAGGAGATTATTGTTATTAATACCAACATTACAAAGGAATTTGAACAGTTACAAATTGTTTAATACTGAGTCCAGTTGATAAATGAATAGTCACCCATATCATGCAAGCATTAGCCACTTCAGAGTAGGTATTAGTCACATTTTTCGCTTTTACTTTTTTTAGCAGAATTTCAACAAGTTTGACTGCAAAACAAATAAACGATTAATCAAATCGTCCTACGACCTGGCAGTCTACTGCTGGACTACCTCTTATCTGACCTATGGATTGGGGATTTACCTACCAAACTTTTAACTATGTCGAGATATGATGAATGTGTACCTAATTAAATATTGCTCCTTATATCGCAACATCATCTAATCTTATCATCTCTTTCGACACTCAGGATGTCTAAAAGAGATCGCTCTCGGCGATATGACCGCACGTCGTATTTTGTAATTTTAGGAGATGAAAAGAAATTTAAAAATATACATATATATGGTACGTTACTTCCTTGTGTAGCACATAAAATATTTGCGGGTACATAATATGGACAATTAAGTCCCCAGAATTCTCTTGCCCATCCATGTCCAAGCAAGGCAGCGGTAATAATAACTTATCTTCATTGCCTGTTTCATTCTCGTGTCCAAGTTATCGTCACATTTCGGGGCAATATACACCCTACCGACCTACCCTATCTTACCAAGACAATATTTATTTTTTCGCTGGACTGGAAGTTAAGTCCGTTTAACAGAACAAAGATGAAGAGCATTTTTATTTGATATTTTTGTTGTGACCTAAAAGAAGTAACGATAATGAAATCGCGTTTTTCGTTTCTTCAGCCTTGACGTATGTGTGTGCGGTTATGTTTTTAAGGGTCTTTCTTCATTTACAGTAGCTTACAGTAAAGCTTAAAATAAAAAATCTCTCACCTAGAAATTAACGTGATAGTGTATGGGAGTTTAGATATTTTCATTATTTGTTCTTAATAACACTAACTCCAAAGAAAACAAAAAATATTAGCCATTCTTATTTGATCAAAATTACTTGAGTAAGTTCGTAATTTATTCCAACACATAAATGCGATTTAGGATTGTATTCTCTAATTACATACATTCCCCTTTATTTTATGTTTTGGCTTCACCTCAGTTAGGTACCTATTTAATTCTCATTGTTAGCCAGTGACTCTCATTACCATACCTGGACGCTACACTGTCCTCAGTGTAGCGTAAAGTTATGTACTAGGATCCTTTCTAGTACATAACTTTACCAGTTTCACGGACCTCGAAGCTTGACTGTTTAAACTGCAACCAGATTTCTAGGTTCGTCTGATATAAGTACCTACGCGTATTTATTATTATCAAAACCTTTGAAATAGCTAAGCTTACAAAAAAAAATCTGTTCTTATAGACTTTATCAGTCTATAAGACGCAGCTTCATACTTCCAACATAACCTACGTGACATCATTTTAGCCTCCTATCTCCTTTATCGTCGTATGGGTTTTGTTAGGGGGATCGCCTCAAGTGCCAGTCGTGATTTAGAGACCATTTCTCATGTTGTTCATTGCACGTGGCCCAACCTGAGAGTGTACGGCGCCATTGCTAGCTCCCCAACTCTCCACCGCAATCAAATTGGACCACTGTTTTTATAGCATGCTCCAACAAATACATAGAAAGCTTGCGGTTTTTCCTTTATTTACACGTGATTGGTTTCGATGGCTCTTGGTTACTGCAGTTTTATGAAATGAATAACGTTGCGTGATTTTTTTTGACGATGTTTTGAAAAGTTTGGTGATGTTTTGGTCTCCATTAGTATCTATTAGGTCTCTATTAACACATGAGGACGTTAATACATGCCTACTTTGAGGTCTGAATATGTATACTTAGTGAAGTTTAGCCAGTATTACAAAGAGGACTGGATTGAAGCATATAATTCGTCTGTTTTAGGCATAAAGTTACAGATTCCTTAGCTCATAATCACAGAGAGAGTTCTATATGCACTATTACATTTAAGTTTTTCATAATACGTAAGGACTTATTAATATTAGAAACATAAATCATAGTGCCGTAAATAATGAATTTCAGGCGTAGAGTACCCGTCACACATCTTGTGTGCGACGTTACCTATTTTATTTTTATCCTCTTTCACTTTAGTGACGTTAATACTTCTTATAACCTACCTAGTAAAATAATTTACGACACAATTCATTTTAACATAATGTAGATTTATATGCAACATGCTGTCAAGATTACATTTTTATAACTCTTTTTACGCAATATACCTACCTACATTTACAATTTTTTATAATTATTCATGTGCAAAGCATCTACATTTTTAAAACAAGGTTACGCTAGTGTTGAAAGTCAAAATCATGATATTATGTACATATTTGCGCCGATGTCTTTAATGTTTATTCACAAACTAAGATGTTTTATCGACCTATGATATCTAATAAACATTGCCTTCTAATTTAACCTTAATTCAAAATTCTTCTAAATTGCCTTAGTGGTAGGAAAAAAAATAATCCTGTGTTTTCCTTATGGAACAATGGCATAAGTCTTTCAAATAACAAAGAAGACCGTACCTCAAACATCTTGTTCAGTAGGATAACATTATTGCGTTTTTTTTCATCTTACTCATAATATGTGGGATAAAACATAAACATCAAAAGAATGGTGGTTTGATATAAAGATACGAATGCTCTGCTAAATTATATGGAGAGCAAAAATACAAACAAGGTTTACACAGATCTACTTTTATCCTCGATGGCTAAAATTCTGAAAAGGATCCTTCTGAATAATGAACAAATTTGAAAGGGAATTGTGGAAAAACGCACAAGAATTTCATTTTAGAGGGAAATGAGAAAAATTGCGTCTGTTTCCGAAACTCACTGAAATACGTTGGGATGGAAAGCTCGGTAATGGCGGCCCTAAATGCCAATTATATCAATTAAATACGATTGCGGTGAGCGTGAGCCTCCCTGACATTTATATAACGTATTATATACACAGAGGAAAATTTTGGTAATGTCTGACTCAGCAACGAAATACAAAAACAAATATTTACAGGTCCCCAATAATTTATTAAAAATTTCAGCCGAAATTCTAACAATAATAAATTATATTGTTTGACCCAGTCAGCCCCTAAAAAGGTCAACCTAATTCCATTTATAGGTTGATGAGGATTCAAGGATATATTTTTATACCAATCAGTAATTTAATTATTATAAAAATAATAAATGTGAAATATGCCTTTTTGGAGTGTTCCCTAAATTTTGGTAAAGCAATTCACGAATTTACTACAACACAATTTTTTTAAATGTCTTGTCTGAACTACACTCGAGAGCAATGAATCCGGGTCACTTAAAGAATCCTAAAAATCTCGGAAACTAAAAATGCTAGGTTAATGCAATAAATTGTATTTAATAGACAATGTAATACTCCTTAAATGAAGGTATTAAAACTTCTTAGTTATTGTAAAGTTATATCATAAAAAAATCAAATTTGAAAAAGGGCCACTTTCGAAGATGGAACTACGAAATTACAGCATTTGGTGTTGCTTTTGTTTGTAATCTGTCATTTATGTGGGTACATAAACCATGTTGATAGTGCTCTATATTCATTAATCAAGCTGAAATTATGTCGCTTACGCCTGAAGAATGCACCAGAATACTTACAATGCTGGAAACCGGCCGGAGTCAGCGCGATACAGCCAGGACTGTCGGTGTGTCGCTGTCAACAGTACAAAGAGTTCTCCGACGTTACGAAGAAACTGGTTCTAACCTACGCAGACCAGGAACGGGCAGAACCAGGTGTACCACAGCACGAGAAGACCGATACTTGGTGAACACCATGCTTCGAAATCGCTTTCTCACAGGAACTGAACTCACCAATCAGTTTTGACGCCTCGGAGGAAGTAACCCAAGTGCATGGACAGTAAGACGTCGGCTTGCTGAATCTAACTTAAAACCCCTTAGACCTGCAAACGGCCCTAAACTGGAGCGTGGGCATCGTATTTCGAGACTAAGGTATGCCCAGAGCCACGTAAATTGGAGTATTGAAGATTGGTCAAAAGTTATGTTCTCCGACGAATCAAAATTTATGCTCTACAAGCACGATGGAAGACACAGAGTGTATCGAAGACCAGGGGAAAGATTCAAGCAAGCATGCATCGAAGAAAAAGTAGCCTACGGTGGTGGGTCTGTACTTGTGTGGGCCGGAATTTCTTCTGAAAGTCGCACAGAGCTGGTGATCATAGAAAACGGCTCTTTAACTAGCGTAAGATATGTGGAAGAAATCCTCAATGATCACGTTGGTCCATTTATGGTCAATTTAGGTGAGGATGCTATATTTATGCATGACAATGCCCGACCTCATACAGGTAGGATTGTGAATGACTACCTTCAAGAGATGAACATTACTCGTATGGAGTGGCCAGCGCGCAGCCCGGATATCAACCCGATCGAGCATGCTTGGGACGAGCTAGGCAGATGCGTAAAACAACGAAACCCTCCCCCAATCACGCTTCGTGAGCTCAAAATTGCTCTCACAGAGGAATGGGAGAATATTCCCCAAAATCGTATAAGGAACTTGGTGTACAGCATGCCAAACCGCGTAAACGCAGTAATGGAAGCACGAGGTGGCAATACGAAGTATTAAAATTCAAGAAAATCGTAATAAAGTTCAAAAATTTCATGTTTCCTATTTTTGTTTTAAGGAGAGATCAGCAGTTTTTTCTTTATGTAATTTTGTGTTAATAAAATGTATGGTGACTCATATTTTTTTACCTTCATTTAAGGAGTATTACATTGTCTATTAAATACAATTTATTGCATTAACCTATCATTTTTAGTTTCCGAGATTTTTAACATTCTTTAAGTGACCCGGATTCATTGCTCTCGAGTGTAGTTTCTCGTTTAGGTTCAAAGTTAGTGTGGGTCAGTTGGTTTAACTGAAATAAATGTGTATCAAATTTACATAAATGCTAAGGTATATTGCGACATGAAATCCGTAGAGGGCCATAATTATAATGCTTCCTTAATTGTTTCAATGAAAAGAACTTAAGTTGGTTAAATGGTGGCCGACATTGTGAAGGGTCGACTAAAGTATTTAATTACGAAGAGATTTCGACTAAGCCTCGTTTTGTTTCGACGCAATCTCCCTCTTACTGTAGTATGTACTTTTTCTCGGCCCTTAGCACATAACTGTAAAAAGTTATTACTATAGCTTAAGTTCATCTCTGGATAGCCTTTTCAGATATTATTTGTGATGAAAAATTTGCTAAACAATTACTTAGTAGGTATATTCTGAACTGAACGAACAGAAATACCTGCTCAACGAACTTTTTGAAGGTAGTTTTCCTTATTAAACTACGCTCAAGCTTATCTTGAGTATTGAGAAACATGCAGCATTGTGTCTTGCTTGTGTCAACTGCGATTTTGCTGTTGATGTGCCGTTTAATTGTTGCTTCCTAACTTCTTAACTTTCCAACTGTATACCGCTTTTCGTTTTCTCTGTAATAAAACCATGGTATATTTTTTGTATTTTTGAAGCGTTCGTGGGCCCGCGGACTCAGTGTTCTGTAAACGATCCTTGTAAAACATTTAATATGGCCGGTTATGGAGGGGTGACAATCACATGACCACTTTGTGACATTAATTTGCGAGCATTTCCGTGCTTCGGATGGTATATTAAACCGTGGTCCCGGTTGCCAGTAAAATGGCAGTCGTTAAGCCAAGTTGAAGGCCTTTATGGGCAGCTTGAAAAATTTTAACAGGAGGCAGTCACAACCTGCACCTGTCCAATCAACACAACAATACGGCTTACCACCCATTACGTGTGACAATTTCTAAAAAAGGTGAAATATGGGATTATAAAATGCCTCTGCTTACCCCTTCGGATATTAAGGCTTGATCATATGTATGTATGTTGTATTTTTAGGTGATTCTATTTAAATATTGCTCAGTGTTTAAGATATTTGGTGATTTTCTCCCAAATGTGTGAGTGCGTAATTAGGTAGCATATAGGTAGGTATACTGTATTTCAATAGCTCTGCGCAAAAATGTAAACAAACACATTTGATCCTATATATCTATAGTTACTTGCAATTGAGTATTCACCCTGATTATATTCCAGTATCCAGGAGTCATACAGTGTTTTTACAATCATTTCGACACCAAATAACTTCTCTTTGACAGTTTATTTTCATTTAAAATACCTACTCAGGATAGTAAAAAATTCAATGATTTGTCATACTATATTTTTCTACTCATCTAAGACAACGATTGTCAAAACATGACATGTTTACATTATTGCCAGATCGGGTAGGATTGGACTATGTATGTTGAATTAAACTTTCCAAAATTTGTGTCACGACAGTACGGTTTCAGGGGTTTATGTCCTTAGTACATAATTAATTTTTAATTATTAGGCTAGCTAACGTCACGCGGTATCACCTGAGTGGCTTCTGTTTCCGTGGAAATACAGGAATAAAATGTACCATATGTTACTCAGGGTGAATGTAGCTTTCCAATGGTGAAAGAATTTTTAAAGCGGCACAGTAGTTTTTGAGTTTATTCATTTCAAACACACACACACACACACACACACAAAATATAAAATTTTCATCGTTTTAATATTAGTGTAGATTACTGTCCGGTCCTCATGCACGGAAATTCTCTGAAATAACCGGCCAAGTGCGAGTCGGACTCCCGCACGGAGGGTTCCGTACCAAAAAGCAACAAAAAGTCGTACCTATTTGTTGCATGGGAGCCCCCCTTTTTTCTTTTTATTTAACGAGTATAAGTACGAATGTAAGTCTTGACCTAAGTACAAATATACTTCTACTCGTTGATGTTCCGGAGCCCCACAGTTCGCGTTGCTCTTTAGTGTTATACAACGCGCGTCTTTAGACAGTTCCCGTTGCTCTATAGTGTTATACAATGCGCGTCTTTAGACAGTTCGCGTTGCTCTATAGTGTTATACAATGCGCGTCTTTAGACAGGTCGCGTTGCTCTATAGTGTTAACTATCCTTGTATAGATCCTCTACGGTAGGTACAGTATATATTTCAAAAAGAGTTTGTGAACTCTATGTTTAATTTCTTTTTCAGAATATTGATGACATTTGAATGATGACATTATAAATACGATATCTACGTCTACAACATAAATTGTGTGTTTGTACGTAAACTGTTTATACTGGAGAAAAATCTAAAATATGGACTATTTGTTTACTATTTCCTATGAAATAGCTATCTTTGAAATATTACACCTACCTAAAGTAATCTGCTGAAAGCGTTGTTCACTTTTTAAAGAACAAATATTTACGATGAAAGTCGAAAAATAAGTTAGTATGTGACCTGTATAATGTTCAATCATGGCGACACGAAATTAATTTCATTGAGCAACATTTGATTGTGCTATACCTCCTACAGTATTCATTTAATTTGCATGGTGTAAAGGGAATGAATGATCTTGATGAAATTTTCAAATTAACTAACGTATTTAAATTGAGAAGGATACCTTATTACCGAATATAAAAGACAAAATCGCTAAAAAACACGTTTGTTGTATGGAAGCCCCCCTTAAATATTATTATGTTTTTGTTTTCAGTATTTGTTGTTATAGCGGCAACAAAAACACATAATCTGTGAAAATTTCAACTCTCTAGCTGTCACCGTTCATGAGATACAGCCTCCTGACGGATAGACAGACAGACAGACAGACGGACAGCGAAGTCTCATGAATAGGGTCCCGTTCTTTACCCTTTGGGTACGGAACCCTAAAAAGAACTCACCAGAAAAGTTTTAAATTACCTATATTTTGTTTCCAGCTATTCAAGAAAGAAAGAAGAAAGAAAAACTGTTTATTTTGTATAACAAAAATGCGGCGGCTAAGGATTAAACTATAGGTTCCCGTTCCCCCAATAAGCTATGAACGCCACACATTGCCCAGAAAACGCTCTCTTCTGCGTATACCAGGTGCTAAACCAAACAGTTAAACTTATCCTTCCATCCTTCGTTTTGGTAGCCTTAAAACGGCTTGCCAGTTCTCATCACAGTGTGAACTTACCCTTAAGCGATAGCAAACGGGCACTTCATAGCGTACAGCGAGCACCGCTAAACCGATTTTCATCGTTAAGGTGCATCTACAAGTATATATCTCTGAGATGCCAACCGCACGCTCTGGGACGCAAATATTTGCTCCGTCTGCTCCTTTAGGATTAAACCGATTTATTAAGATAAAATTGTAAAACTGCTTAGCTCAACCTGTAGTGCAATAGGGTTTCCCTGGAGTGATACTTTTGTTTCAAAACTAAAGACTGTTTTAAATTACTTTTATTTTGAACACATGTGCTCACTGAATAGTATTTTTGTAACATTCATTATGTACTTGTCCTGAAACTGAAACTTGCAGAAAAAAATAAAAATAACCGAATACGTTTATAAAATAACGTCAATTTTATTGAGGTTCTCTAACACACCGACTTTTTACAATTTGAATATATTATACTTTGAAAGAAGATATAAAAGGTGTTTCTTAAAAATTAAATTAAAACAATTAAGTAAATTAAATTATAACACATTGAGTAATACAAATCTAAGTAACATATTCTTAGGAAGTGCTATTGCTGTATCATAACACGCAAGGAGGGACCTGGATAAATTGGAATCTGAGAAGCAGGCAAGTACCGTTTTACTACAGGTACGTAGGAACTATTATTTAATCTGTGCTACAGGTCTCTGCAAGAGGATGCATTGGGTTCATTTCTCAAATAACAGTCAAGAAACAACATTCTAACAATGTGGCATTGCTGTCTAAAAATACAACATTGGGACTTTTTCGTCACTTATCCTCTGTACCTACTCATAACGTAAAAAATTACATAATCTGAAACTCAGACATGCTTGTTGTGAATGTACGAAGCGAGTACAAAGAACATCTAATCTTCTAGTATATAATTTACTTTTGAACATGTTGTGGGTTGTATTCATTACAAGATGAAAGCTCCTTGATTGAGTCATTCTTCATGCAGAGTACTCTTATTATGCTGTGTGTATATCTAAATGATGTACTGGCTCGCTTGTTGAAATTTTGGTTCTGGTTACAGAACGGATATAGATTTCTCCTGTATATAAGTAAGTGTCCGGTGACGAAAATAGTCCCAACATTATGTGGGACGAATGAAGCTACACGCAAGGCATAGTTGTGTATTTTCCTTCTGCCTACGCACTTGAGGATATAGGCGTTATTGTATGTCGTATATGAATGTCATAAAAGATCCTGCCGACCATCCCACGTGAAGAAAGGTATACTTACTCGACTGAACACGTTCTATCTTCTAAAAATAAAAAGACTGTAATGGAAGTCATAAGTCTAAAAATTCCCTGGATCTTGGAGCTCTATGTATTATTCAAGGGAATATCTCGTTCCAAGTGTTAGAATGAAAAATGTAGAAGATACTGCACTGCTATATTGGTCTTTGTGAACAAAACTATGTAGGTAGTATCAGCGCCGATCTAAGGACCTTAGTCAATTTTGTTGGTTTGGAGTTAGTGTGGGTTCTTTTAGTAATCAGTTGCAACTCTTAAGTATGTGTAATAATTTTAATCTTTGTATGCCTCAACGCGCGCGGCATTCGGTAGTATAACCAAGTGCCGCTCTGAGAGGTCCTGGGATCGATTTCCGGGTCGATCCAAATATTTGTGTGATCCACAAATGTTTACTTCTGACTTTTGTTCCTGTTTTCTATGTATATTGGCATGCATTTCGAAATATTTATGCATGTTCAGATTCCACAGCACAAGCTTTTGGGCTAGTGATGATTAAAAAAATGTGGGTTCCGTAAAGAATTTAATCTATTTTTTTCTGCATAGAATTTGAATTTTAGAAATCGACACTTTTCCACCTTGACAACGCACACGGTCAAATCATCAATAAAAACGCGCACGGAGGGCTCCGTACCAAAAAACAACAAAACATTACGTTTGTTGTATGAGAGCCCCCTTAAATGTCAATGTTATTATTATAAAAAACGATATTAAATGAAAATATACAGCTCGATGTTTGCAAATCAATTCAAGCGTATAAAATTGCAAAAAAAATCGCGGTTGTTGTGTGGGCACTTAAATATTATTATATTTCTGTATTTCTAGTATTTGTTGTTATAGCGGCAACAGAAACACACACACAGTTTTAATAATTTCAGAAAATAAAAATACGTACCTATTGATTTATTTCTGAGTTTTTACTTTCAAGTCAGTTCTTTGGTTTCGAAATCGGTTTACCCGATCAAAAGCTGTCGAATTGAGAACCTCCTCATAGATCGCTATGTTCATTAACCTTCCTTCCGTTAATTTTGCCGTAGTCGGGAAATAGGCATAGAATGACGACAGCATTTTTAGTTTTTTCGCAGTAAAGTTTTCAGGAGAATTTCCTTTAAGAACACTGAATAAAAATGAGGAGACGAGATTACACATGGAATTGCAAACACGTAACAATAGTCGCATATTCAGTAAGACGGCGACGCAGCATATTTTGTGTAGCATACGCCCTCCAGCCGTAGTGTCCGAAAAGAAAAATGTGGGGCGGGGGACCCGGAATAGTGCGCGGTCGTTGACCTCTGAGGGCGGGAGCTGTATGTCTACAGCCTTCAACGCCTTCAGCGAACTTACATTATTTAGCACGATCTATGATAGGCAAACGGACCTTCATGCCATGTAATTAATATATTATGTGATGGAAGATATCGGTATAAATTATTTGATTTATGTAAGTACCTTTGGGTAGGTACCTATATAGAGGAAACATGTGTAGGTATATCTGATTGCTCCGTAAGGCGGTTTGCTTACACTAGCTGTGCAGGCGAAGCAAACCGGCAATTTGTAATATTGTGTATGTCTTTGATGTACCTCTGTTCCTCATGCCTTCAGTACTTCTCAGCTTAAATAAAATTTGAGGTAGATTAGAGAATTTTAGTAAGACGCTACTTGATTAAACGCTTGTGACATGGCTTTGTGACGTCACAATAAATGAATAATGATGGAGCACTTATTACATCAGAAAATCAATTTCATTGATCTTAATGCCATTTTTCATTGTCACGCTATGGGTGGGTCAGCCACCTCATCAAGTGCAAATATAGGTATATTTACCAAGGAGATAAATATGAACGATGTGGTAATAGTAGAACTGCAGTTATCTGCGTTTATTCTTCAGAGAATCGATATATTACAATAATAACAGTGGACTTTCGTCCCTTTAATCAATTAACGAGAGAGGTTTCTTAGTACTAGACCACCAGTCCCAGTGATGCGCACAGATGGAGCGTGTCAACATCACCTCAAGAGCCGCAGGCCGGAATCAGAGACCCGTCGCAGTCGCGCAGCTGTTTATATAGGCCCGGTAGTGGAGGCTGCGGCGGGGATTAGAGTGCGGGGACGCGCGCCTGGCACGATGCTCGTGCGTGGTGGTGGCGTGATATGACGTCACACACGTCACACACCCCCCTTTTAGGGCGAGAATTTTTCTTAAAAAATTTCCGCTTCTCTTGTCTTCAAGGTCCGCTCTCCTGACGACTCCAGGGACTTGGCTTCAACCCTGGAACAATTCAAAAATAGGGGGGTACATAAGGGGTACAAGGGTGCTTATATATAGTATCTAAGGTTAGACAGTTTCGAGAAAAGGACAAGATATTGGACGTGGCTTTACTACGTAGCAAATTATTGACGTTTGATATTCTAAGTGCCTAATATAGGAGGAGAAAAATATAAATTGTAAGTGACATAGATGACTAATGCGGTTATCCGTTAGCTATAGCCTTGTGTGTGTGTATTTGATACGCATCTATGAGTGCGCGACCAAATATTTTAATCTAATATATGATTATGTAACTACAACAATTAAACCCTGACCACCCTACGACGTAGTTAATAACTAGTCTTGGGATCGGGTAACTAGCCCATGGTCAGGTGGAATGCAGTATTATACCGTAGCATACTTATAGATACAAGTACATACATAACATTTTAGTTAACAGCGAATACTAAGTAAGTATGTATAATGATTGCGCCGCTCGCACAATGCACTGTAGTAACCCTGATGATAGGCGTCACAGTCATGTCGGTCTGTTTGTCACGGTTCAACGCTATAACTAGAGAATGGCTGAACCGATTTTGACAAGTTTTAGTTTAAAAATAGATAATTATTTTAAGACATTAGTAATTTTTTTAGAAATATGTTATAGTTACCACAGAATAATATTTTTAGTTTAAGATTGTAGGAACAACTATTGCAATGATGTGGCGCTATTAGGGCTGATTTTACCCTCTAGTGTAGAAGGTAAATAGCTTAGCGATTTGTCGTAGCTGTACGTGCTCATCACCGCTCATCAACCATATGAGAGTAGGATATATGGTGTGAACTGTACCTTTTAGTTTTATGAATAGAAACAACGATGAATGAATCAATTGACTGATTTGCGATCTAGTCTCCGCTTGTTAGAAGATGTTTCATTAAATTAGGAAAAATGTAAGCGTCGCACTCAGATCGACTGTTAGAAACACAAAAGAATTTTTTTTCATTATCGACGTAGGAACTTAGGTTTACAACGCCGAAACATGTTATAATTAGGAACCAAGATTGATTCTAAAGTTTTAGGAAAGAGATTATATTTTCTCCAAAAGTCCATTCCTAAAACAAGATTATTTTTTATATTAGGTACAATGTGAGCAACGAGAGATACAGTTTTATTTAGAAATTTGAAAGAAATATTGGCCGAGCCAAGTGAAGAAAAATTATCACCACTAGCTGTGAAAAAATTTAAGGGTTTAGAATTATTTATTTTTAGATTTTTTAAGATTTTGTGGGAACCATTACCCAGAATAGTAACAGCTGAACCAGAGTCAAGTAAACCAACAGTATCAATCCCGTTCAGAGTAACAGGGATATAGGGGATACGAGGAATATGATTTATTGTAGTATTTTTAGTTTTAGAATTTCGCAGTGAATTTGAAAATTTTGAAACAAAATTTAGCCAACTTTGCCAATCAGCCGGGTCAAATTTATTATTTACTTTAGTCGTAATATAAACGGGACTTACAATATTAATTGGTATTTTCTTCGAGGCTTGATTGCAGTTAGGGCAGTCAGTAGTGCGAAATTCCTTTAAACCGCACTTAAAACATACTAGATAACGAGGTTCAGTGCATGTTTTCAATGAATGCGAGTCGGTACGACATCTCGGGCAGTATTGTTTAGCGGTCGCAGCCGCGTTGACCTTGAACGCTGTGGGGCTAGTGTTAGAGGGAGATGGCATGTCAGATGCGATAACATTATTATAAGTTGAGTTAGATAACTTATAATTTTTGTTAGTGGAATAAGTATGCAAGTTAGAATTATTTTTAGAGCATTTATATGCGAATTCAGGGGCTATCGTATCTGAAGTTATTGTTGGAGGTTCAACAAAGTACTTAGTGCGACTGTGGTATTGTTCAAATCTTCTACAGACGCTCAATAAAGAAGGAACATCTACTACATTCGATGTTAGCAGCGAATTTACATAACAAGGCCTGATATTATTTAGTAAAATTTCAAGCTTATCAGACTCGCTGATTGGAGTATCGAGACGAGAAAATAACCCTTGCATTTTAGAGATGTAAATGGTTATATTTTCTACTTCGCCTTGAGAACGGCGTCTAATTTCCGACATTAGTTTATAGTCGTAATTATGGGGACTGAAGTCTCGTTTTAGTAGTATACATAACTCGTCCCAAGATTTCACACTGTCCTTTACAGCGCGATACCAGTGGAGGGAGTCGTCAGAAAAGATTTCGAAAGCAAAGGATAGTACCTTTTCCGAAGGAATATTCCTACAGGCAATGAATTCATTAAGATTTTGTATGAAAGCACGCACACAAGTCTTTCCGTTATATTTAAATTTAGCTAATTCAGAAAAAAGTTTACGTTCATAATAAAGATCAGAGGAAATCGGAACGCGCGAGTCAAGAGTAGGTTTGGCCACGTCCGTAACCTTGGCATCCGTAGGGGACAACCGGGTCAATCTAGTATAGTAATCATGGAACTGATCCCATAGGGGCTTGATTACTTCTACATCAGACAATGAGGTTAAGTCAATTCGAGATAATCTAAAGTAAACGTGGTGTAAGACCGATTCAGTTCTAGCAAAAATGTTACTATCAAATTTACATTCTAGCGAGTTGATGTTATTAGATACTTTAAACAAAGAAACTTTACAGGCAGATATATCGTCATCCGCTTTATAGGGAGATGTAGCAATGTCCTCCGAGGACACGGTTAGGGAAAGTTTAGTAATTTGCTTCCGGAGCTCATCGACCGTATTCGACTTAGTTCCCTCACGAATTAAAACTTCGTATTCTAATTCGTTTTTACCTAAATGTGTATACTTGATGGGGTAAGACATTTTTACGGTGGATGGTATCCGTAGCGAAAATAGACACAAAAATAATGAGTTAGGTTCAAGAAATTAATTTCAGTGCAGAATAAATAGGAGCGCGTTAGGCCGGCCGACGCAGCGACTCGCTCAAGGTCATGCGGCGAGCCAATTTGAAGGACACGCACGACTCGAGTGCGCGCTGTATTTAGTACGGTTTGGAAGATTAACCTCGCTTATGTTATTACTTGAATAAATAAAGCGAAGTTAAGATCGAATTTACCTTCTGCACTGAAAAAAAATATGTATTAGTAACAAAAAATACACGTCCTGGTATTGGTGGTCTAGGGGTTTTCTATTCCCGTGGGCGCCATTGTCACGCTATGGGTGGGTCAGCCACCTCATCAAGTGCAAATATAGGTATATTTACCAAGGAGATAAATATGAACGATGTGGTAATAGTAGAACTGCAGTTATCTGCGTTTATTCTTCAGAGAATCGATATATTACAATAATAACAGTGGACTTTCGTCCCTTTAATCAATTAACGAGAGAGGTTTCTTAGTACTAGACCACCAGTCCCAGTGATGCGCACAGATGGAGCGTGTCAACATCACCTCAAGAGCCGCAGGCCGGAATCAGAGACCCGTCGCAGTCGCGCAGCTGTTTATATAGGCCCGGTAGTGGAGGCTGCGGCGGGGATGAGAGTGCGGGGACGCGCGCCTGGCACGATGCTCGTGCGTGGTGGTGGCGTGATATGACGTCACACACGTCACATCATGTAAAATTAAAAAGCTTAATTTACAGATTTCAATATACCTAGACATAAGTTATTTGATTCTCCTAATAGGCTTTCTTATCATTGAACTAATATTGCTACGTATAATGTTTCTTATGATGTATCGCCTGGCTTGCTTGCTATGATGGCACACTTGCTTTTACGTGTCATTGAAAGATCGTCCGAGTCTCATCAAGTCAACACCTGCTATGTGATACTCACGTGTTGATCTCCGATAAAAACAATGAACATTCTTGCACACAAGTCTCGAAATAACAACATACCGGGATAGTCGACACATTATCTCAAAGTTAAATTTTCAAGGGAAACAAGACGTTCCACAATTTGTTTTTCGACTTTCTTAGTATCTATTATTCAGATAGACAACTGACTGTTTACGGCACACAGACCTATGACAAATGATGAGCTGTGGGGTGAACGAAACTCCACAACTGCGATGTAACGGATAAACAGAGACAAATGTTACTTGTTTGTTTCCAGGAGAAAGTTTTTCATTCGATAGCACCACTAACAAATAATATTTATGAAGTACGTCACTAGTCACTATTGTATTTGTTTGTGTATTGCAAGACACTGAAAATTACATTTGCTGCGGAACTAATGGCAGGCGCTAATTATGTCCAATTGCCGCAAGAGCGTAAGATAACATAAGTACCTCTGTCGTAGCAATTACAACACATACAATTACTTAATCAATAGTTAACAGGTATTATACGTTGGACACACTAGTGTGGTGAAATGGTTTGAACACGAGTCTGAAGAGAACAAATCATCCTATCTCAGTCCACAGCTGGACGAAGGCCTCTCTCACTATCATTTTCAGAGGGTGATTGACCATAATGTTGACCAGAAGAATTGGTGAAGGGTTTTGTTTCGAGTTCTTCATTTCTTCACCGTGACCGCATCCATTAATCAGCAGGAGTCATGGTCAGGTGAGGCTGACTAGATGACCCGCGTACCACGTCGCACCCTATTAGTCAACGTGGCAGTTATGTACACATAATTAAAACACTGGTACCAAATCTGCTTTGTTCTCACCGTTCTTGTCTGGCACAAAAGTGGCCGACATGTTTAGGGCCTACCTGATGGAAAGTGGTCAATGTAGTCTATGAGCTTCTGCAACATCATAGACGCTACTATCACGTTCCCGAGTTCCCGACTGTGCAAGAACCTTCGAGAACCCCTGTAAAAGATTGAAAAAACCGAAGAGCGGAGATCATCCCACTATTAAAGTGTGCGTAAACCCCCACCGGACCTTGCCGTGCTCGAACGCTTCGGACGCAATTTGAAGACCAGAAGACAAAGACAAGAAACCATTGTTCAGGCGGTAGGTATACAACACTTTTTTAATACGAGCTAACAGTAACTTGAAAAAGTTTCTGTATTGTTTAACCTCCTTTCACTAGGTCGGACAGCAGCATAAAAATCCAAACTAGAGATACTAAAAGCGGAACCGTGACTCCAAATAATCCAAGTAGATTTTGGAAAAAACTAGACCGATGATAAGGAATAATTTTGTGTATCTCCATTAGTAGGTGTCATTCATAATTCATAGAATGATTTGATGTTTGAGTTGAGTGGCGTTATGTAGGCGTATTAGAATACGTAAACTTCCTGCTCTTATCCCAAAGGGATCGGCAGCCGCGCAATAAACGCCACATATCTCTAGCTAAAGGTATTTTAAGATGTACGTAAATACACAACGCATAAAATATGAATAACTAGAATAAAACATGGCTGCGCGGGAAAAGGAGTGACAATGTTCAAAACAGTGCTCTGTTATCTATTCGAGTGGAAACAAAGAAAAAACTCGAAGGAAATATATGGAACAAAGCAGATTGTCGAGGACATGGGGTGAGCTATTGTTGTCAACAATTTAAGAGGGTTACGATACATTATGTGGTTACTCGTAAACTGCCTTAGTAGCCCACTATATTTTTCAATTTACATAAGTATTTGAACAGACTTGGGTAATAAATGCAAGTTGGCTATACAACAACAAGGTTCTATTTATGAATGCTGTATAGAGTTTAGTTTATATGTAGTTAAAAGCCTATCAATGAAACAGCCTATCTGCCTGATAGAGTTTTATAACAATAGACAAGGTAGGTAATATCAACAGCGTAGTGGAGAGGACATGTATGAGAGCAGCGAGTTTATTATGCTAAGAATGCTTGCTATTCCGGTTATTAAGTATTTCAGCATTGTCTCCTAACTTTATTCTAAAATTTCTGATGTCATGATGGGATACTTAACTTTGTTTCCGCATTATAATTATACGGTCAAGTGTTTCTTGAAAGTTGAGAAACGTTCTGTGATTTACTTTGTAGAGTACCAGATTACCAAAATCTGAAGTACAACTTTAGCAGTAGGTACATATTATGAGAAACGTTTATTGTGAGGGAATAAACACGGTAAATATTTCATTTCGTTTGTTTGTCCGATGTTTCGATCAGGTGTGACTACGGTTGGTGACTGCAAATGTTATAAAACTAATCCCTTACTTGATACAAAAATTTGGCCTTACTGTTCATGTTGTCAATATGTGAAATCAACAATCAGCTTATCTATTCATTCAAGACACGAAACAATTTTCCTCGGCTCTATAATCACTGTAACCCTAATCAAAGTGTCTCGAGATTTCATGCAAGACCGCAATAAAAGTAATTGTGACAATTTTGTTACCTAATTTGTTTTGACAGGCTGACACAAACACCGGAGTTCCGTAGTCGGTGACGGGGTTACCGCAGGCTAATGTTCGTGCTGGACTACCTACCTCCATGGCCAAGGGCCAGAGAGCAGCGGGTTGGCTGCTCGCCGTTTTTATAGTAGCAGGCCAATATGGTGATGTGTCTCGTCACCCCTCATAGAAGTGTGATAGTACCCCCCCCCCCCTCCCACCTCCCCAAAGAAGTGGGATAGTACCTCCTCCTCCTCCCCCAAGAAGTGGGACCAAACCCAAATCCGTAAAGAGAGTCCGCGATGTTGGACAAATTCTATGTCGAGATCCCTATGGTTATTCTTCCGAGGGCGTACCCGGGCTTTGGCGCAGTACAAATACAAGTAGTCGGTAAGTTGAAGTTCGGCCCATGAGTATTTCTACATGAAAAAAAAGGAACATAAAAGTTTATTTTTATCTAAATAAGAAATGGGACCATTTAATGTTTCAGATGTTGTCATGGGTTACCATTTGCTTAGATTTCCAAGAGGCACTTAGTTTCTTGACTATACTGTATGCCCTCCCCCAGTATCAGCCATTTATAATAAGCTGTACAAATTATAACCGACCGACAAAGTTCATAGATTGAACTGCATAAATAAAGAACATCGCCATAAAATTCATTCACACTTACACAAAAAGCTCTTCACATGAGATATTTATGCAAATCACGCTTCGCTTTTTCACGTAAAGTCAACATTTTTTTATCGAAACACTTTTACTCAACGCCTTGTCTCATTCCGTCCCCTCGCCCTCACATCAACGCTTTCAAATTGTATTTAACGAGAAAATTTGAAATTAATTTCATCAAATGTTCACGTTAAGGTGAAGTGGGACTTAAAATACATAATTTTGACATATTTCGAACCAATTTTGCAACGGTGTTAACAAAGATTTCACAATTTTTTAAATGGATAATTATTATTAAGTATATTGACTAGGGATGTCGGTTTTCCAAAACACGATTGAGTAAATTCGGCTCGATAGAAAATAATCCCAAAGTTCCCTCGAATCTGTAAATTTACCTGTGACCGCCTTGACTATAATCAATTTCATTCAGTAGTTATATAATGTACCACACTAATTTTTTATTTCCATGTCCCTAATAAGTTACCTCGAGGGCCTATGCAGTTATTTATTAATTAAAAACATATTGTTTTAATAAAAAAAAACGTTTTGTTGAGCGGGAGTGCATTTTGCCGCTATCAGCCACCTCACAGAGCCCGCTCAGTCAGCCGACAGGCTTCGTTGAGGACACCCGTATACAACTTAGTCACGCCCGCTGACGTAATTCGCTGCCGTAGTAATGAAAATAGGTAATAAAAAAAAGGAAGTATTCAAGGCTTAGCTCAAGAGCGTAAAAATATCGCATCTGTTTGGGGAAGTTTCTTTGGTGTATTATATAAGTTATAGTAACGTTTTCATACTTTCCAATACAAAGTTTGACTGATGCCACATAATAGATGAATGCCAGAAGATTCACCTATAAATGCGCTCATGTATGTGACGCCCTAACCGAGCGTATAACATGTACATTATTTAAATTAATATTTAAGTAAAATCAATGTCATAACGAGTATAATACTAATGACTGATAAATCAGTGGGCCAATTCTCCTAAATTTACAATATAACAGTAGGAATAAACATTAATTGAGTATATAATAAATTAAACTCAAAAAATTGGTATTCTTCTATCCAAAATTACAGCTTTCAAGGCACGTATTGCGTATTGTTGATATTCTCGTAGTCTTACTTTACTACTCGTGTGTCGTAGTTGATGTAGGTAGGTATTGAATTTGAAGTTGTAGAGTTTCTTTTTTTTTATATTTAGCTCGCCAAATTGACGTCGCCACCAGCCTGATGGAAAGCCGTGGCGCATCTAGCGATTGGGGGCCACTTCTGACAGTGGTCCTGAAGTTGGCGGCCCTGTGATGTGCCTCTTCACGCTCCTCTTGAAGAACCCGGGATTGTAAGATGAGGGAAACATGTGTGCGGGCAGGTCGTTCCATGTTTTTATAGTTCGACAGAGGAACGATCTTTTGAAACGTTCAGTTCTGGCGAAGATTCTCTGTGTGTGACTGTGTGTGAGTGTCATCTTTGCCCGGCACGTGTTGTTCGGGATCGGAAAGAAGAGGGTGGGATCAGGTTGAAGAGCTCTTCAGAACATTCGCCGTGATACATTCGATAGAAGGCAGCCAAGGACGCTATGGTTCTTCGCTGCGCCAAAACGGTTCGAGGCCTCCCGTCAGCTCAGTTTGAATTTTAACCAACAGTGAACTGAAAATAAACAGCTTACATACAACCCGATACAGTCAATACAACCCTAACTTTGTTTTTAAGCCATAATGTAAAATAGTAATACAATGTTCAATGGATAGTGGTACCTATATGTTAAGCGCTAGAAGATGATTTTGTGAATATAATATATTCACAAAATCATCTTCTAGCGCTGGCCTTTTCAGTAACATATTATGTTACTGAAAAGGCCTGATGATTTAATATGACTTACGAATTATTTAATTATGAAGAAGTCTGTGAAGATGTTAGTGACAAAATCACGTTCCAACGGTTGAGCAGATCTGGCTGAAATTGATGACCTATTATAATTATTTTATGCTTTTCCAGACTGCAATGTATTCTTGGACATATTATACACTAGCTGACGCCCGCAGCTCTGCCCGCGTCTAGTTTTGTTCCCGTTTCCGCTTTCCGTGGGAACTGATTGCCGGGATAAAAAGTGGCCTATGTGTTATTCCAGGCCTATATCTACCCCTGTACTAAATTTCAGCTTGATCCGTTTAGCCGTTAGAGCGTGAAAGAGTAACAAACATCTACACTCACAAACTTTCGCATTTATAATATTAAGTAAGGTAAGATAATTTAGAAAATAGTATAAAGGCTATTTTATCCCTGGATATGACCCAATGGTAGAAGGGAACACGAACAGAATTCTACACAGCTGAAGCTGCGGGCGATAGCTATGCGAAGTGAAACGTAGAATGTTTAATTTAGGAAATGGTAATCATTTGGACAGGACTAAAGCCTCGTCTAGTTTAAATAACTAGTATCGAAATTAATTCCTTTACACCCTTGCATATATGCAAATAGCAATATTCGTTTTTGTATATTCTTCGTTTTCTTAGCCAAACGGGACCCTATTACTGAAACTTCGAAGTCCGTTTGTTCATCTGTATCTCAAGAACTAGGCAGTAATACATTTCAAAGATGTGTTTCTGCTACCGCTGTAACAACTATAATAACACTAGATAAAGAAAAAATAAGGTTACTCCCATACAACGTAATCTTCTGGCGTTTTTTTTTGTTACGAAATCCTCATCAGTGTGCCAGTCCAACTTGAAACTCGGCCGTTTTTACAGTTCCGTATCCAAAGGGTAAAAATGGAACGAGGAGAAAGTATTACCTTTTGAAAATGCTAAGAGGCAAAAGAGGTCAGGTGTAGAGTAAATAAATGCTGTAAAACAGTACAAGTGGTGGTTATTCATTATGCGCTGCAGGTTCCACCAAGTGCCAACAGTATAAATAATCTGTAATAACGCGACCCTATTACTGAGACTATCTATCTGTCATCTTATGCACCACTGCGATAGCTAGGCATTTGAAATTTACGAATCCTAAGAACAGAAAAATAAATTAAGGAGGGCTCCCATACAGGTATATTTTTCAGTCTTTTTTTGTACAGAACCCTCCTTTTTCCTTTTAAGGAAGTACCAAATAATATAAACAAAGGATAGGGGCAGCATATTCTTACTTTTTCAATAAACCTGGCAAAAATCGTAACAGGTAAAAA
The DNA here is from genome assembly GCA_933228765.1 of Miltochrista miniata. NCBI lineage: Eukaryota > Metazoa > Arthropoda > Insecta > Lepidoptera > Erebidae > Miltochrista > Miltochrista miniata. The sequence goes on along the minus strand of OW121751.1, from coordinate 14,603,384 downwards.
AATAAATTGAAGTACTTTTTAAATATATTATGTTCTATTCTTATTATGAAAATAAATTTCATTACATGTTAGTGATAAAAATTGCATCAAATTCAATTACGTAGTTGCTCACGAGTAGAAGATCTAAAGAGGTTTATCTAAACAGGGCGAAAAAAATTGTTATGTAAACTTGTACTTCTGTCAATGATTTCAATTGCGTAGTGAACGGGTTAACGCGCGAAAACGTTTCCGACGCACGGAGCGTCCCGAACATCTTGCGTCTGCTTCACCCCCTCAGAACCGCTTGAGACACAATTGCACTTCGCCTTAAGCTGTCTTGGATAAGTTTCTGATTTAAATTTTAATGACGTTTTATTAGAATTAGAGTTTTGAAGCTATTACAGACGCGCTTACTGCGTTAAGCTTCTTACGGCACGGGATTTCTTGTGATGGGTGACATTTCAAACGTGCGGTTCCCTGCTTCAGATGGCACGTTAGGCGTAAGTACCGGTTGCGAGTGTTACACTTTATTGTAACAACATTATATATACTTTACTTTAATAACAATAAATACATTCTGTACACATAGGTAAGTATTATTATACTTATTTAGCTAATTGTTTTCCATTATGGGGTTCTGTACTCTGTACCATGAGAAACTTGCCGTGTAGGTAGATATTTGAACATTGTTTCAACGACGAGAGTAGGATCCCACTTGAGAGATACTAGTATACCTACTTATGAAAATGTATAATCGTAATCCTACTGATTCTAATTTTGATCGCTTCAGAATCTTACGGAGCGGCTGCGTTCGTCTGTGTAGAGATGCAAAACGTCGTCACTTCCACAAGTCTCTTGACACCCATGACTCCTCCAAAATTTGGAAATTTCTCAAGGCTAATGGTATCGGTAAGTCTCCCACAGTGAACGGTCAAGATGTCGATTTGCATGCTTTAAACAAGCATTTCTCACTGCCTACTACACTTGACCCAGTCACAAAGTCTAGCACCTTGCTAGAACTCTCAATGCTGCCGGTACCCGTATGTCCTCCATTCAATTTAAGATAGTTGACGAGGATGACGTTAAGAAATCACTTCTATCTATAACTTCTTCTGCTGTTGGTAACGATGAGTTAGGCTCTAAAATGTTCAATCCCATCCTACCCTCCTTAGTTCCCATCCTAACACATGTATTTAACTTTTCGCTGTTCTCTGGTTGCTTCCCTTGTGCTTGGAAGCAAGCACTTATTATTCCACTACCCAAGGTCACGAATCCTACTCTATTGTTACAATATCGACCCATTTCCAATCTTCCTTTCCTGTCCAAAGTCCTTGAGCATTTAGTACATCGTCAACTGTCAAGTTACCTAACACAGAATAAACTACTTAGTTCCTTCCAATCTGGCTTTAGGCCCGGTCACAGTACCGTGACGGCTCTTCTTAAGGTCACGGATGATATCCGCTGGGCCATGGAGAAAAAGTCGCTCACGGTCTTGGTGCTACTGGATTTCAGTAGTGCGTTTAACTCCGTGGATTTTGATATCCTCCTTGGAATCCTAAAATCCCTAAATTTCTCCACGGACACTGTGACATGGTTTGACTCGTATCTTCGGGGACGCTCGCAGTGTGTTCGACTTAATAAATCTCACTCAGAATGGTGTAACCTCGGTGCGGGCGTACCTCAGGGTGGCGTGTTATCTCCTTTACTCTTCTCAGTTTTCATCAACTCGGCTGTACGAGTTATTTCCTCTAACTTCCATCTCTATGCTGACGATCTGCAGCCGTACCGTCATTTTGCCTTAAACGAGTACAGGACTGCCATTGCTGCAATGAATCGGAACCTGGGCGCTATTAGTCAGTGGGCAAAATCGTGTGGGTTACAAATAAATCCTAGCAAGTCTCAGGCCATGCTTATCGGTAGTAGACAAATGATTGGAAATCTAGGTACAACATCTTTTCCACCAATTCTGCTTGATGGCTTTTCCATACCATACAGCAGCCCTGTGAAAAATATTGGCATCATATTGGATCAGAATTTGTCCTGGAAGGCACAGGTCGACTCAGTCAGTAAAAAGATGCATTTTACTTTTCACACGCTCAGGTGTCTCCAGAGTCTTCTGCCTTTGGAGACAAAAATTACGCTGGCTCAAGCCCTAATCCAACCCATCTTGGACTATGCCGACTCCTGCTACTTGGATGCTACTGAGGAGCTCTTAAATAAACTAGAGCGCTTGCAAAATTTGTGCATTCGTTTCATTTTTAATCTACGTAAGTATGATCATGTCTCACAGTTTCGTGCGGAACTCAAGTGGCTCCCAATCCGTCTTCGTAGGAATACTCGGATATTGTGTCTTCTGTTCAATATCCTAAATAATCCCACATATCCTTCTTATCTACGGCAACGTTTCTCTTTTATGATCAAGCCTGGTGCCCTGTGCCGGTCACACCTCACTTTCCGTCTTTCTTGTCCGCCTCACAAGACGGGCTTTTATCCCTACTCCTTTACTGTGCACGCGGTTAGGCTATGGAACTCACTTCCAGCTGACATTCACAAGTGTCAAACTATTTCTAGTTTCAAAAGAAGAGTGCGAGAACACTACCTTTCTTTACCATAACATAGAATGTAGTATATGTATGTTTATTGTATAATAGTATGTATGTATGTAATTTGGTATCATCTATATAATATACTAGCTGAACCCGCAACTTCGTTTACGTCACATAAGGTGTATGAAAGGAAAGGTATTTCTTCATCAGAGTCATCAAGCAGCGTCTGAAACTGCCCTGTTTGCTTAATCATAAAAGAGCTTAATGATTTTAAACAATTCAGTCCGCGCCGAAGGCGTGGACTGAATTGTTTAAAAATAGTCTTAATCATTAAGCTCTTTTATGATTAAGCCAACACGCCAGTTTAAGTTCACTCACATTCAAAGAAACCCCTACAATTAAAATTTTCAAAATATCTGATTCTTAAAAGTGTTATAACTCTTTTATTTCTAAACCGATTTACATAAAACAAACGCTAAATGTTAACTGGAGCAAACCTCAACATAATAAAAAAAACCGCATTGCAATCGGTTGAGCGGTTACCGAGATTAGCGTGCACAACCGTACAGACAAACAGATATACAGACATACAGACATACAGACAAACAGACAAACAGACAAAAATTCTAAAAATCATTGTTTTGGGTTCTATTGCGTTCATAAAGCCCCCCTATAATATTTTTTCTTATTTATCTTCCATGTACAGACAGCGACCTGTTACGATTTTATTATATGTATTGATGATGTAGCCATAGTTTATGTAAGTTTATTAACCTACACACACATAATTATATTCTTTTTTTATCTTCTCCTATCTCAGGCCTACTGGAAGAGATTTCTATTGAAATAAGTAGTGCCTTTGTACTTTTCTCTCTCTGTTATTTCCATTTCATGTTACATGTGTGTATGTACATAAATAAATAAATAAAGAGGTTATTTATTTAGATAAGGATTAATATCGTGTCTATTAAATCCAGTTTCCAAACATTGTATTAGGTTGTTTGGAATCAAAAAGATAGACATTCTGTCACCAACTTTTTAGAACATAGGAACAATTTGGTCTTACACGATTGTTACGTTGTAACTTTATCCATTTACGCAGGGAACGTTTCAAAAGGAATAATTTTTCCCCGTTTTTGTAAAATTTTTCATTATTGCTCCGTCTCTATTCATCGTAGCGTGATGTTGCCAGCTAATGCTGGCTCGTGCTTAGGTATAATTACCTAAGCAAATTAAGGAGACCCTGAGACTGTTTTTAATGCTGAGCTGTTTTATTAATATTTGCCTATTCCGTAACTTTAGGATACTTATAGATATTTAAAAAAATCCTGACACTAGAAACAATGCACAGACGGGCTAAAAGTAACTCCAAAAAAGTTGAGTTTAAACTTAAACATTGACTACCTATAAATTCAATGTCGAAAGGGTATTTGCAATAAATAAGACAGACTATGTGACATAATACTAATGATTAATGTATAGTACTCGTGATAGTATACCTGTACTGGGATATTTACTGTGCCTAAACGCAATACAAACACAGTTAAATCTCTAACTGAAGCAACGGTAAAGCTCATCTGTTGGTCATTTCCTGTTCAGACACGGTTCAGACGACGAGTATCCCTAAATATAGACCTCATATTGCCAATCGATACTACGGAAACTACGTGGTTCCATAGCGGTGTTATAGTAGTTACACAAAATCTATTTGAAACCACGCGTTACTGTTTCTATGTAATGAATTTACTTAGGATAAATAAGCGCGTAGACGCCTGTTAGCGTTTGCACACCGCAATGTAGATAAAACCCAGACTGTTTACATTTGCTCAACAGAAATAAGTTGTTCTAAATTGTTGTTGCATTGTAAGTGTGCGGCTTTCATTCATCTTAAACCTTTTCAGATGCAGGGTTTAATTCTCGCCAGACAAATGTAGCAGAGCGTAGCCGCGCCGCCCGCTGCTATGGGAGACATAAAAACATTCATTTGCATTGGTGCTCCCGCCGCGGACCCGGTATTTATCCAGTGTTACAATACCGCATAATAAGAGAACACAGCTTTGACGTCTGACTCGGCTACTTAAAATCCGTTGCGTTGAATATATTCGCGAGTTCCCTCAGGATTAACTAATTGGCTGAATATAATACTGCCAACATAAGAAAAATATATAGACGTACCTTAACTCTGTACGTCGTGTAAGTTATCTTTAAATGTTGGTTGGCAACCCTGGCAATTAAATGGACGTGTTACCGTCTGTAACGGACATGACACGCTCCTAATAATATGGAATGTCATAATTTCACACACATGACACAACTAGATTAGGAGATTATTGTTATTAATACCAACATTACAAAGGAATTTGAACAGTTACAAATTGTTTAATACTGAGTCCAGTTGATAAATGAATAGTCACCCATATCATGCAAGCATTAGCCACTTCAGAGTATTAGATGGTATAAGTCGCAATTTCCGCTTTTACTGTTTTTTCGACAAGTCTGACTGCAAAACAAATAAACAATTAATCAAATCGTCCTACGACCTGGCAGTGTACTACTGTTATAAGCTAAGTTTGCCGAGATAAGCTAAATGCGTGATTAAATATAGTTCTATAAATAGAAGTTATACATAATTCATCTAATCTAATCATCTCTTTCGACATTCAGGATGTCTGAAAGAGATCGCTCTCGGCGATAAGACTGCCCAAATCCATTTTGTTTTTTTTTTAGAGATGAAAGAAATTTAAAAATATAATAATATGGTACGTTACTTCCTTGTGTAGCACATAAAATATTTGCGGGTACATAATATGGACAATTAAGTCCCCAGAATTCTCTTGCCCGCCCATGTCCAAGCAAGGAAGCGGTAATAATAACTTATCTTCATTGCCTGTTTCATTCCCGTGTCCAAGTTATCGTCACATTTCGGAGCAATATACACCCTACCTACCTACCCTATCTTACCCAGACAATATTTATTTTTTCGCTGGACTGGAGGTAAAGTCCGTTTAACAGAAAAAAGGTGAAGTGCATTTTTATTTGATATTTTTGTTGTGACCTAAAAGAAGTAACGATAATGAAATCGCGTTTTTCGTTTCTTCAGCCTCGACATATCTACCTATGTGTGTGCGGTTGTGTTTCTAAGGGTCTTTCTTCATTTACAGTAGCTTACAGTAAAGCTTAAAATGAAAAATCTCTCACCTAGAAATTAACGTGACAGTATAAGGGAGTATAGATTATTTATACTTTCGATTGTCGGCACTTGATGGAACTTGTTGTAATACATTATTGAAACACACACTTGCACTTACATTCCACAATTTAATTTGATTTAACACCTAACCGGTTTCGCTTTATAGCATTCTCAAAGGTATTATAATGTTCTTCCACTATTACTTCTAACACAGTGTGTGTTAGAAGTAATAGTGGAAGAACATTATATGTGTGTGAAATTAACACAGTGTGTGTTAGAAGTAATAGTGGAAGAACATTATAATACCTTTGAGAATGCTGTAAAGCGAAACCGGTTAGGTGTTAAATCAAATTAAATTGTGGAATGTAAGTGCAAGTGTGTGTTTCAATAATGGAGTATAGATATTTTCTTTATTTGTTCTTAATAACACTAACTCCAAAGAAAAAACACAAATATTATCTATACTTATTTGATTAAAATTACTTGCAAGTTCATGATTTATTCCAGCACATAAATGCGATTTATTATTGTATTCTCTAATTACATACATTCCCCTTTATTTGGTGGTTTGGCTTTACCTCAGGTAGGTACTTATTGATTCTCATTGTTAGCCAGTGACTCTCATTACCATACCTGTTCATCCGACGCTACTCTGTCCTCTAAAGTTATGTACTAGGATCCTTTCTAGTACATGGGTTCTACCTACCAGTTTCACGGACCTCGAAATTTGTCTGTCTAAACTGCAACCAGATTTCTAGGTTCGTCTGATTTAAGTACCTACTCGTACTTATTAATATCAAAACATTCAAAATAGTTAAGCTTACAAGAAAAGTATTAGTTCTTATGGACTTTATCAGTCTATAAGACGCAGCTTCATACTTCCAACATAACCTACGTGACATCATTTTAGCCTCCTATCTCCTTTATCGTCGTATGGGTTTTGTTAGGGGGATCGCCTCAAGTGCCAGTCGTGATTTAGAGACCATTTCTCATGTTGTTCATTGCACGTGGCCCAACCTGAGAGTGTACGGCGCCATTGCTAGCTCCCCAACTCTCCACCGCAATCAAATTGGACCACTGTTTTTATAGCATGCTCCAACAAATACATAGAAAGCTTGCGGTTTTTCCTTTATTTACACGTGATTGGTTTCGATGGCTCTTGGTTACTGCAGTTTTATGAAATGAATAACGTTGCGTGATTTTTTTTTGACGATGTTTTGAAAATTTTGGTGATGTTTTGGTCTCCATTAGTATCTATTAGGTCTCTATTAACACATGAGTACGTTAATACATGCCTACTTTGAAGTCTGAAAATGTATACTTAGTGAAGTTTAGCCAGTATTACAAAGAGGACTGGATTAAAGCATATAATTCGTCTGTTTTAGGCTTAAAGTCACAGATACCGAAGCACATAAGAGATTGTTCTGTATGCACTACTACATAAGTTTGTCATAAGACGTATGAATATTAGAAACATAAATCATAGTGCCGTAAATAATAAATTTCAGGCGTAGAGTACCCGTCACGCATCTTGTGTGCGACGTTACCTATTTTTAACCGACTTCCAAAAAAGGAGGAGGTTCTCAATTCGTCTGTATTTTTTTTTTTTTTTTTTATGTTTGTTACCGGCAAATCGCTAGAAGGAGTTCACCTATTTTGAAAATTCTTTTTTTGTTTGAAAGCTGGTGCTTCCCATGTGGTCCCATATACAGGAAGTCAGAATCGGATGCTGGGATCCTGGAGAAATCGAAGAATTCCCTCGAATCGAGGGAATTCCTTAACGATTTAAAGCAGTTATCTTGTGTTTGGGCTTAATTAATTTGTATTGGGGAGAACATTACCCCTGACAGATATAATTTCAGTCCACCCGTCACTGAAAATCATGAAAAAAAAATTTTTTAACAAAAAAAAACCGACTTCAAACAAAAACTGAAAATTGAAAAATAAAATTAACTTAGCACAAAGTAATAGGTAGTATATTTAGTATTATATCAGATATTATTGACTGTAATACTGAAGTCGGTGCCTATATTTCTATGAGAGATTAATAATATCTACCTAAACCTATAGTTTTACTTGGCGCCGATTTCAGTATTACATTCAATAAAATCTGATATAAAACTAAATATACTACCTATTACTTTGTGCTAAGTTAATTTTATTTTTCAATTTTCAGTTTTTGTTTGAAGTCGGTTTTTTTTTGTTAAAAAAATTTTTATATTATCATCTTTCACTTTAGTGACGTTAATACTTCTTATAACCTACCTAGTAAAATAATTTACGACACAATTCATTTTAACATAATGTAGATTTATATGCAACATGTTATCAAGATTGCATTTTTATAACTCTTTTTACGCAATATACCTACCTACATTTACCATTTTTTATAATTATTCATGTGCAAAGTATCTACATTTTTAAAACAAGGTTTCGCTAGTGTTAAAAGTCAAAATCATGATATATGTACATATTTGCGCCGATGTCTTTAATGTTTATTCACAAACTAAGATGTTTTAACAACCTATGATATCTAATAAACATTGCCTTCCAATTTAACCTTAATTCAAAATTCTTCTAAATTGCCTTAGTGGTAGGAAAAAAAATTAAGCTGTGTTTTCCTTATGGAACAATGGCATAAGTCTTTTCAAATAACAAAGAAGACCGTACCACAAACATCTTGTTCAGTAGGATAACATTATTGCGTTTTTTTTTCATCTTTCTCATAATATGTGGGATAAAACATAAACATCAAAAGAATGGTGGTTTGATATAAAGATACGAATGCTCTGCTAAATTATATGGAGAGCAAAAATACAAACAAGGTTTACACAGATCTACTTTTATCCTCGATGGCTAAAATCCTGAAAAGGATCCGTCTGAATAATGAACAAATTTGAAAGGGAATTGTGGAAAAACGCACAAGAATTTCATTTTAGCGGGAAATGAGAAAAATTGCGTCTGTTTCCGAAACTCACCGAAATACGTTGGGATGGAAAGCTCGGTAATGGCGGGCCTAAATGCCAATTATATCAATTAAATACGATTGCGGTGAGCGTGAGCCTCCCTGACATTTATATAGCGTATTATATACACAGAGGAAAATTTTGGTAATGTCTGACTCAGCAACGAAATACAAAAACAAATATTTACAGGTCCCCAATAATTTATTAAAAATTTGAGCCGAAATTCTAACAATAATAAATTATATTGTTTGACCCAGTCAGCCCCTAAAAAGGTCAACCTAATTCCATTTATAGGTTGATGAGGATTCAAGGATATATTTTTATACCAATCAGTAATTTAATTATTATAAAAATAATATTAATGTGAAATATGCCTTTTTGGAGTGTTCCCTAAACTTTGGTAAAGCAATTCCCGAATTTACAATACAATTTTTTTTTCAAAGTTAGTGTGGGTCAGTTGGTTAAACTGAAATAAATGTGTAACAAATTTACAGAATGCTTTTAATGCGACATGAAATCCGTAGAGGGCCATAATTATAATGCTTCCTTAATTGTTTCAATGAAAAGAACTTAAGTTGGTTAAATGGTGGCCGACATTGTGAAGGGTCGACTAAAGTATTTAATTACGAAGAGATTTCGACTAAGCCTCGTTTTGTTTCGACGCAATCTCCCTCTTACTGTAGTATGTACTTTATCTCGGCCCTTAGCACATAACTGTAAAAAGTTATTACTATAGCTTAAGTTCATCTCTGGATAGCCTTTTCAGATATTATTTGTGATGAAAAATTTGCTAAACAATTACTTACGACCAGAAATACCTGCTCAACGAACTTTTTGAAGGTAGTTTTCCTTATTAAACTACGCTCAAGCTTATCTTGAGTATTGAGAAACATGCAGCATTGTGTCTTGCTTATGTCAACTGCGATTTTGCTGTTGATATGCGGTTTAATTGTTGCTTCCTAACTTCTTAACTTTCCAACTGTATACCGCTTTTCGTTTTCTCTGTAATAAAACCATGGTATATTTTTTGTATTTTTGAAGCGTTCGTGGGCCCGCGGACTCAGTGTTCTGTAAACGATCCTTGTAAAACATTTACTATGGCCGGTTATGGAGGGGTGACAATCACATGACCACTTTGTGACATTAATTTGCGAGCATTTCCGTGCTTCGGATGGTATTAAACCGGTGGTCCCGGTTGCCAGTAAAATGGCAGTCGTTAAGCCAAGTTGAAGGCCTTTATGGGGTGTCTGTATACCCAGCAGGACCCTTCGTCTGATTCGATTGAGAACCACAGTTTTACTTTCGTAATATTTGCTACCTTCCGAATAGTGTAAGTAAAATTTTAGTACCTTAACAGTTATTCAGAAAAAATGAGTTTTTTTCCAGCAGGACCCTCCGTGGTTTGATGGTCTTCAGACCTGTAGTGTATGTCTCTGCATAGCGGTGAATTAGTACCTTCAGATTATCTTCGTTTATTTTAAAAAAAGTAATTAGTTTATGAGAAATATACCTACAAAATGTTTATAATGCCAGCAGGACCCTTTTTTGTTCTGGGTCTTTCAGTCTACACACTCATATTTTCTAGCAGTATTCAATTGGTACCTTTCAAAAAACTTATCACTTAATTCAAATAATTAGTAATAATATGTAAAAAAATCAGAGAAAATATTCTTAAGACGCCTATACACGCTGGCCGAGCGTTGCCGAGCGATGGCCAACGCCAACGTGTGGACAGTCAATTTGTCTTGTCTGGCCATCGCTTGGTGTCGCTTGCCTAGCTGGCCGAGTGAAGGCAAGCGCCAACGTGTGTAGAGCTCATAAAAAATAAAATAACATTACTCCGATATCCGATGACTGACGATGAATGATGCAACCAATGAAATAAAAATCTGTTTCAACTCGTATGTTTTATTAGGTACCTACGTAAATATCAGCGTAAAAAAAATAACAATTATAAAAACAAATAAATGAAGTTTACCAATCTATAATAGGTACCTATAGCAATTAACAATCAAACGTTGTTCAGTGTGGCTTGATAGAGTTCATGTAGCAAATGAGTAACACAAAAACATGAGTATCAACAAAAATCATCGTATATAATATATCGTCGGCCTAATTCTATTAGGGCGTAAGTCAAAATTTTGCCAAACAGTGTATTTTTTCAAAAATAGGTAGAGTGATTGAAACTACGTCTATCTCGTTTATTACTTTGAATTAGTTGAATCAGAAAGAAAGAGATAAATCGCTTGAAACAATACACAGTACAGTCAGCCTCATATTATGTAGATAAACACTATTGAAATTTACTTTAAATTTTACTTTAAATTTAATTTAAAAAAACCGATTTTTCAATGTCACATCCCTGCCTCTTTTCTGTTAAGAGGGCTAACATATTTCGCCCCACGTTTTGCTCAGAAACCATACTTTTCATTGCGTTTAAAGTCATTAAATATTTATCGTACAAACATGGTATTCACTAACATACTTAGTAAATTTAGCGCTCTAAACGTTTTATAAAACATATTTTACCAAACAACAGATTACATATGGTTAATATCAACGAAAGTGAACAAGGTTTTTCAATTCATACGATTTGCATCGATTTCGATGCTTAAATTCATGTCAAATAACTGATAAATTTAATGAACAAGGGATACGAAGCAATTGCAAAAGGCCTAGGCTATCTGTTTGTAGAATAACCTGATATCAGGTAGGTTCCTTTTTTTGGAGAAAAATGACTGTCAAGTTTGCTCAAATACTGAGAATTTTCACCACAATAAAGTAGTCTTTTCACCAGCTTCTGTAGTTTAAATCATTATGATAATTATGTAATATTATGTCAGAACTTCTCCTCTGACAATAAAAATATTTCTTTATAAGTAACTAGATACAGATTTTTTTTTACAAAGTATTTTGTGAACCCCTATAAAAGCAGATACGCGAACAAATACGATTTAGTACCGCCGAGAGGCTCTCAGAGAGTGGTCATGTCGCTCGATGTTCCATTTTTGAATACGAAAAAATTAACAAAAATAGTCTAATTCTAGCGTGACCAAACAATCTTAGTACTTTTTGACGTATAATATAATATACTAGCTGATGCGCGCGGCTTCGCCCGCGTGAATTTTGGTTCCCGTTCCAGCTTCCCGTGAAAACAATTTTCTGGGATAAGAAGTAGCCTATGTGGTATTCCAGACTATACTCTATCCCTATACCAAATTTCAGCTGGATCCATTCAGCCGTAAGAGCGTGATTGAGTAACAAACATCCAAACATCTAAACATCCAAACATCTTCACAAACTTTCACATTTATAATATTAGTAGGATAGTAGGATATAAATATTTATGGTCGATATACAACGTGATCTTTTGTATAGTGCAAAGCTCAGACACCCCGACTAGAGTTTCGCTTCAAAATACTGTATAAAAAAAAATTAAATGAATCTAACGAAAACTGACCAAGTTATAACTGCGTAGTGTAGGTATTGTACGCAAGGCAGGTAGTCACTATTCGTGTGGTATTGATAATAACATAGATTATATATATAATTATATATATTAATATTTATATAATAATTATATAATAATTATATATATAATAATATATAATTAAATTGAATAATAATATCAAAATAAATTACCTAATTGAAAACAAATAAAAAAAGTTAATTGTAATTAAATAAAGTCAAAAATAAAATAAAAATTTTAAATATAATAAACTATGTCAAACTAAATTAAATATTATGGATTCAGATTAGATAAATAAGATAAAATTACAAAAACACCAAAGAAAAGAAGACCGCCGCAACATAGAGGACCAATCACTTCTCCACCACTCCATGAGAAATGGCAGAGCAATGAGTCATGTACCTGCAATCCAGCCGATCAGAGATCATGCTCAGGATGCTGTTGGCGCTGCCACGCACTCGGCGCACCAGACGTGCGCATCTTTTGCGCATCGTAGCGTAAAAGCAGTCAGTGCGATGTGCAGCAAACATCCCTGATGCGCTACAGAAACGCCGCAACCCCATCAGCACCCTGAATGCATTATTGTACTGAACACGGAGGGCACTGTAAGATTTTTTGGGTATAATCGGCCCACAGACTGCACGTGTAAAATGATGTACAGTACGATTTAAACAGTGTAATTTTGACTTCTGTCGAGCAACGTGCAAACCTGCGGGCTATCATGTTCGCCCTCACTGCCAGCGCCCTCCGTTCCCTCTCTATGTCATCATTATCTCTGAGGTCAGAGGTCAGAACATGTCCCAAGTACTTAAATTTGGATACCCTACGCAAAGTGGTACCATTGAGCTTAATGTTCGGAAACGCACTGACTGTACTGCTGCCTCTGGCCTCAAAGACCATGACCTCACTTTTGATTGGATTGTATTATCCGTGCTGTTCAGCATACGCTTCACAAATGGAAAGCAGCTTCTTAATTCCACATATTGATGCACTCAGCAGCACCATGTCATCCGCATAACTAATGTTGTTTACACTAATTCCGTCTACGTGACAACCGAGACGCGTGCTACTAAGTGCCACAATCAGGTCATTCATGTACAGGTTAAATAAGGTCGGCGAGGTCAAACCCCCCTGCCTCACCCCGCACTCCAACCTGTACGGTTGTGACATGGCTCCCGACCATCGAACGCTGTTGACCTGGTTTCCATACCAGTATTTAAAAATGTTGATAAGTTCTTCTGGTAGGCCAGTACTTTCCAACTTTTTCCAGAGAGTGTCATAGGAAACCAGGTCAAAAGCCCTGGAGTAGTCGAGGAAGCAAGCATGGACTGCAGTTTGACGTGTCGTATAGTATCTGACAGCATGCTTTACACTCAGTACTGCACTTTCCGTAGATAGTCCGGCTCGGAAACCAAACTGATTATCATGAAATTTAAGGTGTTGGGTCAAATGTGAGTTCAGCATGCCATCAAACACCTTCGACACAATTGTAGCTAGAGAGATGGGTCTGTAGTTGTTTTTACTTGCTAAATCAGCGGTCTTATTCTTAACGATTGGTATTACGACAGTTCTTATCATTTCCTCAGGCAAATACGAGTGACTCAAGCAAAGGTCAAACAACATGGCCAATAATTTCGGTAAATGGGGCCCTGCATGAAAATGAAATGAAATGAAATGAAAATATCTTTATTCATTTAGGTTACAAAGTAACACTTATGAACGTCAAAATTTTTGCTTCTACATTTACATTTACTGCCAGATTCGCAAAGCAATAGGTAGAGCCTGTGAGGAAGAACCTGGCAAGAAAACTCACGGCCACTCTTTTCAAATAGTCTTAGTACATTCGTTTGTCATGCAATAAAGATCAACAATTTTGTCTACACAAGCGACATTTACAATCGCGCCTAATTAAGTGAGGAGCAAGCAACTCATGTCCATGTCTCTGTATCATTAAAATAGTCATCAATAGTATAGTATGCCCTTTTTAAAAGATGTGTCTTGATTTCCCTTTTGAATCTATATAAAGGAAGGTTCATAATATTTAAAGGAATTTTATTGAATAGGCGTACACCAAGTCCTTCGAATGAGTCGTGTACCTTATGTAATCGAAAAACCTTTCCAATCAATTTATGCTTATTTCTAGTATTTATTGAATGTACGTCACTGTTCTTAAGATATAGATGTATGTTCTTTTTAACAGACATGATGTTCTCAAATATGTATTGCGATGCAACCGTTAAAATTCCTATTTCTTTAAACTTCTCTTTAAGCGATTCTCGAGCATTTAATTTATAAATTGCACGTATAGCTCTTTTCTGAAGTACAAAAATTATTTGTATATCTGCTGCCTTGCCCCACAGCAAAATGCCGTAAGACATGACGCTATGAAAATAACTAAAATAAACCAGCCTGGCTGTTTGGACATCAGTGAGCTGTCTGATCTTGGTAACGGCAAAAGCCGCCGAACTGAGTTTTGCTGCTAGACACGATATTTGGGCAGTCCACTGTAATTTACTATCTAAAGTGATCCCCAAGAATACGGTTGATTCTACAAGATGAAGGGTGTCACTGTTCAATGTTATATTTGTTTCATTATTTTTGACATTGGGCATGGTAAATCTAATACATTTTGTCTTTTTAGCGTTCAATAGCAAATTATTGGTTGTGAACCAATCTACAACTTGGGCTAGTGCACTATTTACGTTGTCAAAAGTACTTGGATTGCGATCAACTTTAAAAATAAGTGATGTATCATCAGCAAATAGAACAACATCGCACAAGTTCTGTACATAGAAAGGTAAATCGTTGATGTAAATTAAAAATAAAAAAGGTCCTAGAATTGATCCTTGCGGCACACCCATAGCTACAGAAGCTCCAGAGGACCGACTTCCATTAATGTCAACATATTGCATTCGATCTTTAAGATAGGAGGCAACAAGATCCATTGCAGAGTCCCTTATACCATAATGATCTATTTTTCGTAATAAAGTGTTATGATCAACGCAGTCGAAAGCCTTGGACAGATCGCAGAATATCCCGATAGCATCCTGTCGATTTTCCCAAGCGCTGAATATATGTTTTATAAGTGTCACTCCTGCGTCAGTAGCACTCCAACCTGTACGGTTGTGACATGGCTCCCGACCATGACACCGGTAATACATCAAGGAAAACAAAAGTATCAAACTTGTTGGTAGCAACAATTGGCACTATACGGCTATATGCGCCGCGCCGCGCTGATTTCTTACGATCGTAAAGAAATTTGAAAACCGAATTAACGCTCTTAAGAGCTTTTTAGCGGACGGCAATGAGATTTGAATTTGGAACTTAAACATTCATAGAAATCGAACGCAAATTGTATGAATTACTGGCTGGTAGGTGTTGGCTGCACAGAACCGCGGTGACCTATGCTTATTAAAAAAAAAACTAAAGAGCGCGATTTATCTCTCTGTTCTTGTAGTAATACTTCACCAAGCGAAGTTGACGATTCAAATATTACGAAAAATATCTATAAATCGATCGAGTTTTGATTTGTCCTGAACTTAATTTACAAAAATGGATACATGAGCGTGGTCTGCACCCTTGCCGACGGTACTAAGGCGCTTCCGGTAAGTACCTGATGTAGGTGGAGGTATCAGGGTATCGGCGGTAAGGGATCATTCGCCGCGTTCGTCAACTTCGCTTGGTGGAGTATTTTATAATATTCTGCAAGTATAGTGACTTTTACGTCGAATTATGAAAGTGACAATGCATTAATTAACTCCTGAATGGATATGGAATGGACCTAACTATTAGAAGCTAACTACGTCGTACAAAGTGGTTTTTCTTATAGAAAGGGAATGAAAAGTAGAGTATATTACTCGAGAGCAAATTATTTTTCCCTCGGGCGGTGTACTTTGAATCCCTCACTGCGCTCAGGATTCTAGGTTAGAATCCCTCGCTTTGCTCGGGATTCTATTCTAGAATCCTTCGCTTCGCTCATGATTCAAAGTAGAGCCCTCGCCGTAAACTATTTTGCTCCCTTGTTATACAATCTACTATTGTTTTTCGACGATATTAAACTGCGTTCATAATATAAACACACAAACAGATTTTTATTACATTGGTTGTATCACATATATAAAGCAATAGATAGTAAGTAAAGTTTCCTTTGGGAATCGGAGTAAATTTCGTATCTTTCCCGCGGCACTACCGTTTGGCACTACCAATAGAGTCACGGGAAATTTTATATTATTTAGAATATTTTCTCTGATTTTTTTTACATATTATTACCAATTATTTGAATTAAGTGATAAGTTTTTTGAAAGGTACCAATTGAATACTGCTAGAAACTATGAGTGTGTGGACTGAAAGACCCAGAACAAAAAAGGGTCCTGCTGGCATTATAAACATTTTGTAGGTATATTTCTCATAAACTAATTACTTTTTTTAAAATAAACGAAGATAATCTGAAGGTACTAATTCACCGCTATGCAGAGACATACACTACAGGTCTGAAGACCATCAAACCACGGAGGGTCCTGCTGGAAATAAACTCATTTTTTCTGAATAACTGTTAAGGTACTAAAATTTTACTTACACTATTCGGAAGGTAGCAAATATTACGAAAGTAAAACTGTGGTTCTCAATCGAATCAGACGAAGGGTCCTGCTGGGTATACAGACACCTTTATGGGCAGCTTGAAAAATTTTAACAGGAGGCAGTCACAACCTGCGCCTGCCCATATCAACACAGCAATACGGCTCACCACCTATTACGTGTGACAATTTCTAAAAAAGGTGAAATATGTGATTATAATATGCCTCTGTTTACCCCTTCGGAGATTAAGGCGTGATCATATGTATGTATGTTGTATTTTTAGGTGATCCAAATAATGTATGAGTGCGTAATTAGGTAGCGTATAGATAGGTAGGTATGTATGTTGAATTGAACTTTCCAAAATTTGTGTCACGACGGTATCACCCGCGTAACTTCTGTTTCCTTGGAAATACAGAATTAAAATGTACCATATGTTACTCAGGGTGAATGTAGCTTTCCAATGGTGAAAGAATTTTTAAAGCGGCACAGTAGTTTTTGAGTTTATTCATTTCAAACATACACACACACACACACACACACACACACACAAAATATAAAATTTTCATCGTTTTAATATTAGTGTAGATTATTGTCCGGTCCTCATGCACGGAAATCCTCTGAAAAAGAACTCATCAGAAAAGTTTAAAATTATATTTTGATTTCAGCTATTCAAGAAAGAAAGAAAGAAAGAAAGAAGAAAAACCGTTTATTTCTATAAAAAAATGCTGCGTGTACATAGATATAATTATGCTAAGGATTAAACTATAGGTTCCCGTTCCCGCAGAAAACGCTCTGTCTGCGTATACCAGGCGCAAAACCAAACAGTTAAACTTATCCTTCCATCTTTCGTTTTGGTAGCCTTACAAATTCTTACATTTCTCATCACAGTGTGAACTTACCCTTAAGCGATAGCAAACGGGCGCTTCATAGCGTAAAGCGAGCACCACTAAACCGATTTTCATCGTTAAGGTGCATCTACAAGTATATATCTCTGAGATGCCAACCGCACGCTCTGGGACGCAAATATTTGCTCCGTCTGCTCCTTTAGGATTAAACCGATTTATTAAGATAAAATTGTAAAACTGCTTAGCTCAACCTGTAGTGCAATAGGGATTCCCTGGAGTGATACTCTTGTTGGATTTGTTTCAAAACTAAAAACTGTTTTAAATTACTTTTAGTTTGAACACATAATGTGCTCACTGAATAGTATTTTTGTAACATTTATTATTTACTTGTCTAGAAACTGAAACTTGGAGAAAAAAATAACCGAATAGGTACGTTTGAAAAATAACGTCAAAATTATTAAGGTTCTATAAAACACCGACTTTTTACAATTTGGAAATATTATGTTTCCTTTGAAAGAAGATAATTATAAGCGGTGTTTCTTAAAAATTAAAACAATTAAATTAAATTATAACACACTGAGTAATACAAATCCAAGTAACATATTCTTAGGAAGTACTATTGCTGTATCATAACACGCAAGGGTGGGCCTGGATAAATTGGAATCTGAGAAGCCGGCAAGTACAGTTTTACTACAGGTACGTAGGAACTAGAGATGCGCCGAATGTGGGTTGAACCGAATTCGAACATTCGGCCGAATATTCGGTATAAAATGTACCGAACCGAATATTCGGCCGAACTATTCGGTTCATATTAAAACGGTAAACAGGTTAGTACAGGTCAGTTGACGAGGCTGGCGACATTCTTTCAGCGCTGGGCGCCAGCCTTCAACCCCAGGCTGCCGATTTTCAAGCGAACGACTTGCAAGCGTGAAGAAAGTTTACAGTCGAAATGTCTGTTGTCTCACATACCTATGTACATATAATCACAAATATTTTACCAGTAAATATCTATGCAGAGAATCGCCTCTCTGTTGCTTTTATATTAGTGGTTCATTTAGTTCTAGAGATCCTTCAAGCTGTAAAAAATTAAAGTTGTCGTGAAGGCACCTAAGAAGAGAATCGTTAATAATCCTCATAGCACGCCTATATATACCGAGTCGAATGGGCAAAGCTGGTACTCAGGAGCATGAGCTCAAAAATGACAACAACACTCTATGTGTGGCGACAAGCACCGATAGAATAATCAGCGGGAGATGGTGAGCTGAACGGGCTCATTTTGATGAAATGAGTTTTGTTTTCCACCAACGAAGAGTTTAAAAATAAAAATTAGGATTGAGATGAGTGAAGTGAGTAAATATTATTTTTGAAATGTAAAAAGATCACTTCATTTTCACAGAGAGTTAGATTAGTTCAGAGTTTTGGACTGGTTGAGTACGGTCATGTTTTGTTGCATATTAGTGATAATGTCGCGTGACATGAAATCTCTTAAAGAAGAACAGTAAAGAACTGACTGCGTAAAGACCCGGACCACTATCTAGAACTAAGCCAGCTACAAATTTTTCAACTCAGTTCATTATTTAAATAAAAATATATAATTTCATAGCGACCATTTATAGGTGGGAAAACAAGAACTTTGCACTTTTTTCGGTCGGTCGGTGTATGTAAGTAAACTTGTTTCGCGTGACGTCCCGAGTTCTATAAGTATTAAGGACTTTGTGAGTTTACTGCGACTGCGAGTTAAACAGAATCAATAGTGTGTCTGCTCTGCTAGCGGTGAAAACCGGGCAATGTTTTTGGGAAGCAGCTTCGAGCTTTTTGGACGCTAGATTGGCTTAGTCACCTAAATGGCTACGTTACTGTGCGTCATCAAACATCTCTGTATCATGACGTTAGTTATGGGAAAACCTCTACCTATTCAATAATTATTAATTTGTTAATAATAATTGCATCATTCGGTAATTATTCGGCAAATAAACCGAATATTCGGCCGAATACGAACTTTCCAAAACTTGCCGAATGTACCGAATTCGAATATTCGGCCGAACATTCGGCGCATCTCTAGTAGGAACTATTATTTAATCTGTGCAAGACGATGCATTGGGTTCATTTCTCAAATAACAGTCAAGAAACGACATTCTAACAATGTGGCATTGCTGTCTAAAAATACAACATTGGAACTTTTTCGTCACTTATCCTCTGTACTCATACATACATACATACATATGGTCACGTCTTTATCCCCGAAGGGGTAGGCAGAGGCATATTATATGCCCACATTTCACCTTTTTGTATAATTTGTCCCACGTAATAGGTGGTGAGCCGTATTGCCGTGTTTAAATGGACAGGCGCAGGTTGTGACTGCCTGCTGTTGAAATAAAGCCTTCAACTTAGCTTAACGACTGCCATTTTACTGGCAACCGGGACCAACTGCTTAACGTGCCTTCCGAAGCACGGAAACGCTCAAATAAATGTCACAAAGTGATCACATGGATGGTCACCCATCCATGGACCGGCCATAGTGAAAGTTGCTTACTGCAGTGATCGTTTACAGAACACTGAGTCCGCGGGGCCACGAGCGTACTCTGTACTCATAACGTAAAAATTATATAATCTGAAACTCAGACATGCTTGTTGTGAATGTACGAAGCGAGTACAAAGAACATCTAATCTTAGTATATAATTTACTTTTGAACATGTTGTGGGTTGTATTCATTACAAGATGAAAGCTCCTTGATTGAGTCATTCTTCATGCAGTGTACTCTTATTATGCTGTGTGTATATCTAAATGATGTCCTGGCTCGCTAGTTGAAATTTTGGTTCTGGTTACAGAACGGATACCTATAGATTTCTCCTGTAAATAAGTACGTGTCCGGTGACGAAAATAGCCCCAAATTATGTAGGACGAATAAAGCTACAGGCAAGGCATTGCTGTGTATTTTCCTTTTGCCTACGCACTTGAGGATATAGGCCTTATTGTATGTTGTATATGAATGTCATAAAAGATCTTGCCGACCATCCCACGTGAAGAAAGGTATACTTACTCGACTGAACACGTTCTATCTTCTAAAAATAAAAAGACTGTAATGGAAGTCATAAGTCTAAAAATTCCCTGGATCTTGAAACTCTATGTATTATTCAAGGGAATATCTCGTTTCAAGTGTAAGAATGAAAAATGTAGAAGTTACTGCACTGCTATATTGGTCTTTGTGAACAAAACTATGTTTAGTATCAGCTCCGATCTACGGACATTAGTCAATTTTGTTGGTTTGGAGTTGGTGTGAGTTCTTTTAGTAATCTTTCAGTTGCAACTCTTAAGTATGTGTAATAATGGTAATCTTAGTATGTCTCAGCGCGCGTGGCATTCGGTAGCCAACTGCCGCTCTGAGAGGTCCTAGGTTCGATTTCCGGGTCGGTTAAAATCTGTTCTTTTAATTTGTTAAAATATATAAATTATTATAGGCAGATAGATCGCTATGTTCATTAACCTTCCTTCCGTTAACTTTGCCATAGTCGGGCAATAGGCATAGAATGACGACAGCATTTTTAGTTTTCTCGCAGTAAAGTTTTCAGGAGAATTTCCATTAAGAACACTGAATAAAAATGAGCAGACGAGATTACACATGGAATTGCAAACACGTAACAATAGTCGCATATTCAGTAAGACGGCGACGCAGCATATTTTGTGTAGCATACGCCCTCCAGCCGTAGTGTCCGAAAAGAAAAATGTGGGGCGGGGGACCCGGAATAGAGCGCGGTCGTTGACCTCTGAGGGCGGGAGCTGTATGTTTACAGCCTTCAACGCTTTCAGCGAACTTACATTATTTAGCACTATCTATGATAAGCAAATGGACCTTCATGCCATGTAATTAATATATTATGTGCTGGAAGATATCGGTATAAATGATTTGATGTATGTAAGCATAGAATTATAACGCAAAGAAACCCAATACGCGCGAGCGACGTGAAGCCATTTCAAGGCAGCTGATACCAGCTGCCTACATCAATCGCCGCTTTAGTACCGGACATCTAGTGTCAGTGCAAAGAGCTCGCGTAATTTTCGTCTAAAAATGACGTATTCTGCAGTGAAAGGATGCCACAATTCATCTGAAAATTGTTCCAAACGCCTAAAGATCACATTGCATAGGTTAGTACTGCAAAATATGTTACATTTTTGTTAAAAACACCTCATTTAAAGAAACAAAAATCGTACATTTTAGTGACGTCATTTTCATAGACAATGTTGCAAGCAATGAGAATAAAATTTTCCCACATTTTCTCTTATTTGCTTTAATATCGGTTTTAGGAACTGTTATTGTTATAAAAATACTCTTATCACATACATACATATGCTTACGCCTTTACTCCCGAAGGGGTAGGCAGAGGCATTGTATACGCCCACATTTCACCTTTTTAGAATTTGTTCCACGTAATAGGGGCTGAGCCGTAATGCCATGTTGAGATGACGCAGGTTGTGACTGCCTGCTGTTGAAATTTTTCAAGCCGCCTCAAAAGGCCTTCAACTTTGCTTCATGACTGCCATTTTACTGGAAACCGGAAACAACAGCTTAACGGCCTTCTGAAGCACAGAAACGCTCAAATAAATGTCACAAAGTGGTCACATGGATGGTCACCCATCCAAGGACTGGCCATAGTGAAAGTTGCTTACTGCAGTGATCGTTTACAGATCAGATCGTTTATAGATCACTGAGTACGCGGGGCCACAAGCGCATCATACCTACTTAAATAATGTTATTTGCAAAATTTTGTGGGTGGGTACCACATAGTTTAGTCAAATATTGTAATTAAAACAAGTTTATTAATTTAATAAGTAAGGTAAGCCTTCGGAAGGATGTCCCAGGGCTCCCGGCAGACTTAGGCAACCACCTTGGCCTCGCTTAGTGGGCTCGAGTGCTATCCCGCCACTTGGGGAAGGGGGTAGAGTTAGTTACTATTCCACCACCATGAATGCTTCTGGAAAAACGTCGAGTAGCCAACTCGTCCTTCTCAGGCCCTCGGTCAGGGAGGCCGGTAGTAATAATATATTACTTACTACAACAGTTTGAAATACAAATTATTACTGATTTTAGAATTTGTTGGTATAGTGGCAGCAGAAATACATCATCTCGGAAAATTTCAGCTCTATGGCTATTACGGTTTCTGAAATAGACAGACAGACAGCGAGACGGACGGCTGAACCTCATAAATAGGGTTCCTTATTTACCTTTTGGCTACGGAACTCTAGAAGTATATATAGGTATGCCTACTAGTAAAAACTTAAACTGTTTATTATACTGGTTAGTAGGTAAGTCGTTTTACACTTACCCCCTTATTCATAATCGTTTATTAAACCTATTTTAGTTAAAACACACTTTAAGTATATTGCTATCTCTAACCAATGACAGAGTATGGTTAAAGACAGCAATAGACTTAAAGTGTGTTTTAACTAAAATAGGTTTAATAAACGATTATGAATATGGGGGTTAGTGTTTAATTTAGCTTTTTTTTAAACTACATATTAATAAAATATGGGAGACCATTCTGCCTACCCCGCGAAAAGTATAGCATATAGATAAATAGAGTTAAATGTTAAATTAAATGTATACAAACAATTTTATTTTTTTCCCATTTATAGGGTAAATTTTATTTCCTGGCAACATTTTCTGTAAGCTTGTGTGAGTGTCACCGAGTATAAAGACGAGTAGTTTACACCTACATTAATATTGGTTCGGCTTCGCGGGCGCGTACGTATAATTGAGCGACTCTCAGTCTATGTGTTATAAGTCTATGTATGTAAGTACCTTTGGGTAGGTCCCTATATAGAGGAAAGATGTGTAGGTATACCTCATTGCTCCGTAAGGCGGTTTGCTAACACTAGCTGTGCAGGCGAAGCAAACCGGCGGCGATTTGAAATATTGTGTGCGTCTTTGATGTACCTCTGTTCCTCATGCTTTCAGTACTTCTCAGCTTAAAACAAAATTTGAGGTAGATTAGAGAATTTTAGTAAGACGCTACTTGATTAAACGCTTGTGACATGGCTTTGTGACATTACATTAAATAAATAATGATGGAACACTTATTACATCAGAAAATCAATTTAATTGATCTTGATGCCATTGTTCATGTAAAATTAAACAGCTTAATTTACAGATATCAATACATATACCTACACATAAGTTATTTGATCCTTCTAATAGGCTTTCCTAACATTGAATATTATCTCAATGTTTCTCATGATGTATTGCCTGGCTTGCTTGCTATGATGGCACACTTGCTTTTAAGTGATTGAAACATCGTAAGAGTCTCATCAAGTCAAAACCTGCTATGTGATACTGACGTGCTGATCTCTGTTAAAAACAATGAACATTCTTGCACACAAGTGTCGAAATAACAACATAATATACCGGGATAGTCGACACATTATCTCAAAGTTAAATTTTCAAGGGAAACAAGACGTTCTACAATACGTTTTTCGACTTTCTTAGTATCTATTATTCAGATAGACAACTGACTGTTTACGGCACACAGACCTATGACAAATGATGAGCTGTGGGGTGAACGAAACTCCACAACTGCGATGTAACGGATAAACAGAGACAAATGTTACTTGTTTGTTTCCAGGAGAAAGTTTTTGATTCGATAGCACCACTAACATATATAATATTTATGAAGTACGTCACTAGTCACTATTGTATTTGTTTGTGTATTGCAAGACACTGAAAATTACATTTGCTGTGGAACTAATGGCAGGAGCTAATTATGTCCAATTGCCGCAAGCGCGTAAGATAACATAACTACCTCTGTCGTAGCAATTACAACACACACACTTACTTAATCAATAGTTAACAGGTATTAGGTATACGTTGGACCGCGCGTAGTCTATGAGCTTCTGCAACATCATAGACGCCACTGTCACGTTCTCGACTGTGCAAGAACCTTCTAAGACCCTCTTTAAGAACCCCTGTAAACGATTGAAAAAACCGAGGAGCGGAGATCCCACAATTAAAGTGTGCGTGGCAGAAAACCCCCACCGGAGCTTGCCGTGCTCGAACGCTTCGGACGCAATTTGAAGACCAGAAGACAAAGACAAGAAACCATTGTTCAGGCGGTAGGTAGGTACAACATTTTTAACCGACTTCAAAAAAAGGAGGAGGTTAAGCGATATTTCCGTCGATTTTAGACGGATTTCAAAATTTCTTTTTTTTTGAATAGGGTTTACTTCTGAGGTGGTCCCATTTTCACCAGGTCAGGATCTGATGATGGAATCCAGGAGAAAACGAGGGCAACCACCGAAAATTGTAGGGACAACTAGTGCGCTTGTTAACTTTTTAATTAAGTGCTTTAATGTTCTACATTTTAATGAAGGTCTGGAGTCGATGTGATGATAGAGTCGAAAGACAGTCGAGTGCATTCCTTAACAACTTACAGCAGTTACCTTGTGTTTGGGCTTAATTGATTTGTATTGATGAGAACTTTACACCTAGATTGATAGATCCGACTTAAAAAAAAGGAAGTTCTCATTGTTTTATGTATGTTCACCGATATTTCGTCACTTATAGACGAATTTCAAATCTGCTTTTTGTTGGATAGAGTTCACTTCTGAGGTACTCCCAATTTCACCAGGTAAGGATCTGATGATGGGATTCAGGAGAAATCGAGGGCAACCACCGAGAATTGTAGGGACAACTAGGTAGTGCGTTTGTTAACTTTTTAATTCAGTGCGTTAATGTACTACAATTTAATGAATGTCTGGGGTCGATCTGATGATGGAACCGAAAGACAGTCGAGGGAATTACTTAACGATTTACAGTAGCTACCTTGTGTTTGGGCTTGATTGATTTGTATTGATGAGAACTTTCACCTAGATAGATATATTTTTCGGTTCACCCGTCACTTAAAAATACTGAAAAAAACATTTTTCAATAAAAAATAAAACAGACTTCAAACAAATCCTGTAAAATAAAATTTACTTAGCACAAAGTAATATGTATTTTGATTTATCAGATTTAATACAATATAATATTGAAGTTGGTGCCATGAATAATACCTACATAAAACTATAGGTTTACTTGGCGCCGACTTCAATATGATATTGAATACAATCTAATAAATCAAAATACATATTACTTTGTGCTAAGTAAATTTTATTTTACAGGATTTGTTTGAAGTCGGTTTTATTTTTTATTGAATTTTTTTTTTATACGAGCTAACAGTAACTTCTAAAATGTTGTGTTTTGTTTAACCTCCTTTTACTATGCTGTAGTCGGACAGCAGCATAAAAAACCGGCCAAGTGCGTGTTGGACTCGCCCATGAAGGGTTTCGTAGCAGCAAGTAACATAATATAAAAGTTCTTTGTAACTTTGATTGATGTTTTAACACGTTCGCAGTGGTAGTGATTTTTCTAACCGAAAATTGCGGTCTATGACGTTTTAAAACAAAAAAACTACCAGCTCTATCTCGTTCAAACTAATTTTCGTTGGTAGTTTTTATGGCAATGTACACCATATATTTTTAAGAGATTTACAGTCACACATTTTTCCACTTTGGAAGTGTCTCTTGCGCAAACTATTCATTTTAGAAAAAACGGTGTTAGGAACTTCAATAATATTTTTGAAGACCTCACGTATGGGTTTGATGAAAAAAAAATGTTGAGTTTCAGTTCTGAGTATGGGGACCCCCAAATTTTACTACTGTTTTTCTAGTTTTATATAAGAATCTTAATGCGGTTTACAGAATACATCTAGTAACCAAGTTTCATTAGCGTAGGCCTTATTAGTTTCGGAGCAAAATGGCTGTGACACACGGACGGACAGACAGACAGACATGACGAATCTATAAGGGTTCCGTTTTTGCAATTTGGCTACGAAACCAACGACGTATTATATAACACGTCATGTACGAACATCACGGCTTTCAAAAACGGCAAATATTTTTTATATTCAAAAAAAGAATTTCTATGAAATTATCTATGGTAGCATGTATGAAAATTAAGGCAATTGCCTGACTTTTTTGTTGCCATTTTTAAGTGTTGGTAACGTATCTATATTTTTTTATATATCATTGTACGAAACCCTAAAAACCAAACTAGAGACTCCTTACGTCCACTAAAAGCGAAACCCTGACTCCAAATAATCCAAGTAGATTTTGGAAAAAACTAGACCGATGATAAGGAATAATTTTGTGTATCTCCATTAGTAGGTGTCATTCATAATTCATAGAATGATTTGATGTTTGAGTTGAGTGGCGTTATGTAGGCGTATTAGAATACGTAAACTTCCTGCTCTTATCCCAAAGGGATCGGCAGCCGCGCAATAAACGCCACATATCTCTAGCTAAAGGTATTTTAAGATGTACGTAAATACACAACGCATAAAATATGAATAACTAGAATAAAACATGGCTGCGCGGGAAAAGGAGTGACAATGATCAAAACAGTGCTCTGTTATCTATTCGAGTGGAAACAAAGAAAAAACTCGAAGGAAATATATGGAACAAAGCAGATTGTCGAGGACATGGGGTGAGCTATTGTTGTCAACAATTTAAGAGGGTTACGATACATTATGTGGTTACTCGTAAACTGCCTTAGTAGCCCACTATATTTTTCAATTTACATAAGTATTTGAACAGACTTGGGTAATAAATGCAAGACGTCGTCGGCTATACAATACAACAACAAGGTTCTATTTATGAATGCTTTATAGAGTTTAGTTTATATGTAGTTAAAAGCCTATCAATGAAACAGCCTATCTGCCTGATAGAGTTTTACAACAAAAGGTAGGTAATTTCAACAGCGCAGTGGAGAGGACATGTATGAGAGCACCGAGTTTAAGAATGCTTGCTATTCCGGTTATAAGTATTTCAGCATTGTCTCCTAACTTTATTCTAAAATTTCTGATGTGATGATGGGATACTTAACTTTGTTTCCGCATTATAATTATACAGTCAAGTTTTCTTGAAAGTTGAGAAACGTTCTGTGATTTACTTTGTAGAGCACCAGATTAACAACATCTGAAGTAAAACTTTAGCAGTCCATATTATGAGAAATTAATACATTTATTGTCAGGGAATAGTTTGGTCAAATTAGACCAAAAATAAGAGAAAGCGCTTCATAAATTCCCAACAAGCTGAAAATTGGTAAGATTGTTTAAAATATAATTAAGAATAAAATTTTAAAGTTTGAATCATCATTCCCGTGTGAGGAAAAAAATTTATTCAAGGTCAAAGGTAAAAAAAATGAGTTTTTTGCAATTTTCAGCAAATCGGTAAGTTTATCATAAAAGTACTTCAGACAAATATTGTAGATTATAAAATTATCTATAAAAATGTGTCAATAGTTTTTTCGTACGAGTCACCGTTTCTGAGATATACCGATTCAAAAAGTAATAAAGTTATTATCGTCATAATATGCATGAGTACGCCACGTATATCTATCTATCTATCTATACTTATAATAAAACTGTAGAGGGTCGGGAGTCTGTACATGGAAGATATTTTGAAAATTTTAAGTGTAGGGCGTTCTATAATCGATACTGAAGCCGAAAATGTAATTTAAAATTTTCATGTCTGTCTGTCTGTCTGTCTGTCTGTCTGTCTGTCTGTATCCCGAATAAGTATCACGCCGAAACTACTGAACCGATTTGAATGATACTTGGTACATTCTGAGCTTATAATCCGAGGAAGGTTCTTGGATACTTTTTATCCCGATATTTTGCGCGGTTCCTGCGGGAGAGGGGATGAAAGATAAAATAGTTTTTCAGCTGTAAGTTCTCACCGCGTGATTCGATTTCAAATATTTTTTTAGTGTCAGAAAGGGAATGTTTTTAACATTGTTCCACACAAGTTTCATTATTGAGAGTTTCGTAGTTCAGAAATTAGAGGCATCTCAACTTTTCGAATTCAAGGGTTTCTTTGAATGTGAGGGTAAATCTAAACTGGCGTGTTGGCTTAATCATAAAAGAGCTTAATGATTAAGGCTATTGTGGCCTTCGGCGCGGACTGAATTGTTTTAGAATGGACTTAATCTTTAAGCTCTTTTATGATTAAGCAAACAGGGCAGTTTCATACGCTGCCTTGAGTCTGTTGAAAAAATACCTGTCCTTTCATACACCTTATGTGGCGTAAACGAAGTTGCGAGGGTCAGCTAGTAATAAATATCTCCAGAGTTGTCATGTATTAATATTATATATACCGTATATTTCAGATCTTATCCCATTTCTTCAAACAGCTGATAATACTTACACTTACTTACAAATAACCCCCCCCCCCCCCCCCTCACAAACCTAAAATATTAATCAGTTTAGCCGGAATTAGCTTTTGTTTGTTTACGTAATTACGTATTTTTAACACCCTAATTTAATCATATGTTTTGAAAAAAAGAGTTATTGAACTTTGACTCGTCAACGCTTGCCGCCTGAGGTGAGAGGTTGCCGTTCCTACTTAATCAATGTTTCATTTTCAAAAGAACTACCTATTTCAAAACCAACCACATTCATCGGCCATCGCTCTCTGCGGGCTCAGCAATCTAGCCACATTGCTAGCCGTCAGGGTCTCCGCCCATACGGGGGTCCCGTATAGGGCCATGCTTCGCACGATCCCCAGGTACAGTCTCCTGTAGGGAGCGTTGGGTCCTCTGATGTTGGGCATCAGCCGCGCGAGTGCGGCTGATGCTGTCCTCAGTTTTGGGACCAAACTTCGGAAGTGATGTCCAAAGTTCCACCGGCCATCGAGTACGAGCGTACGAGCCCCAGATACTTCATTGAGGGCTCGATGCCGATGCTGACGCCGCCTACCTGTGGGCTGGACCCTGCAGGTGGCCCCATCTGAGGTCTGTGGAAGCACAGAGCTTCGGATTTATGAAGTGCGACCTCGAGACCCAGCCGCCGAATCCGACCCACGACTTGAGTAACCCCTGCCGTGGCCTTTAGTGCTGCGTCACGGTGCGTCGCTCCCCGCGCCGTAACGAGCGTGTCGTCGGCGTAACACGTTACGCCGACCCCTCTGAGCTACGGACCACGCAGCACCCAGTCATAACCGATGTTCCACAGGAGCGGTCCTAATACCGATCCCTGTCTGACACCGCACGACACTTCTCGCCGACCCGGTCCCAGCCAGCTCGGGTAAGTATTGGCCCTCTCGGAGAGATAGGCCCCGACAATTCGACGGAGGTAGGGAGGCACTCCATGGTAAATAAGCGCCTCCCTAACGCAGCTCCAGGGCAAGGTGTTGAAGGCGTTGGCGATGTCAAGAGACACCGCCACCACCACCTCACCCTGTGAGACTGCTTCCTCCGTCAGGCCTCTAATGCGCATGATCACGTCCACGGTGGAGTGGAGTAGGCATAATGGGGAAATCACATTAAAAAAAACGCGCTAAGTACACTACCTCATAGGTGGCGTGGAAACGTGAACATATTATATTATGACGATAACAACTTTTATAACTTTTTGAATCGGTATATCTCAGAAACGGTGGCTTGTACGAAAAAACTATTGACACATTTTTATAGATAATTTTATATTCTACAATTTTTGTCTGAAGTACTTTTATGATAAACTTACCATTTTGCTGAAAAACGCAAAATACTATTTTTTTTGACCTTTGACCTTGAATAATTTTTTTCCTTACACGGGATTGATGGGGAACTTTCAGGTATTGTTTATAATTATGTTTTGAACAATTTTATTAATTTTCGGCTTGTTGGGAATTTATGTACCATCGAATGTCTAAATTGACCGGACTAGAATAAAAACTGTAAATATATCATCCCACCAAAAACATTCTGTAAAAACTAGCCAAGTCTCGTTGGAGCTACTTGTTTATCTCTAAAAAGTAATGAGATCTAGACAAAGTCGTGCCAAGTCTAAGGTTCCTTACTGCGATTTCTTTATTATTATAGTTAATGTTGTGTGACTTGGCCGTTGAAAATTCTTTATACGTTAGTGTGTATAAGTCAATTATGTTTACACGTAATGTTATATCTGTTGTAACTACCTATGTTTGTTAAGCGAGATAATAGCCCATACTGGTATTGGTAATTCCACGCTAGTGTCTCATTTTAGGCTGTTATTGATTGTGCAACACATGCATTCAGCATTGACAATGCTGACTTCTGCTCTCTTCTTTTTGGAGCGTCAAATCGACTACCAATCGAACATAAAATAGACGTACAGATGGACTTCTATCAATGATTAGAAGTCCGTCTGTACTGGAAATAATTTTTTATACTGTTTGCTTCAGGCATAATAAGGCATACATAAGTCCTAGGTGAACTACGGGGAATAAAAAATTTCCCGTGGTACACCAGGTGGACTACGGGTAAAAAAAAATTCCCGTGGTTCACCTGGGTGAACTACGAGGTGGACCACGGGTAATAAAGGGTATTATTGAAATACGCAGCTTTATCAAGCCTATAATTGACTGGTTATTGAATCAACGTTCTCCAAGTGGCAATTTTCGATCGTCAATGGGTAGCGGTTCTGACGACAGATTGGTGCAATGGTGTCATGAAGCATCTTGTTTTGTACCCTTGTATACCCTTCCAACGGCCAAGTCACACAACATTAACTATAATAATAAAGAAATCGCAGTAAGGAACCTTAGACTTGGCACGACTTTGTCTAGATCTCATTACTTTTTAGAGATTTGACAAGTAGCTCCAACGAGACTTGGCTAGTTTTTACAGAATGTTTTTGGTGGGATTTCACTTTTTTTGTAGAAACGTGAGCATATTGATTTATTTTATTATATTTTCTTATAAGGCGCAGTTTTTTTCTTTTTACGAGTATTTTGTTTTATTATTACAGATCTTTCTTTTCTTTTTTTCCGGTTCTGAATCTTGTACAGTAGCAACAGTTTTTTGTATTGCCCATTCGCGTTCATGCCATTATACACTCATTTGCAAAAAAAACGGGCGGTTTTGATTTTCATTCATCTTTAAAAAGATACAATACCAAAAAGGTTTCAATCGTTTTTACACGTTACTGGCCGGTTTTAAAAATGCCGTGGTATTTAAAAAAGTACGTTCTAAATTCAAATTTTCATTTGATGCTCATTTTTACAGAAAACCCCTTTTTATCCTACATTTTTGGCGCGAAGTTCCAGGAGTTAACATCGACTTTCACAACTTTTATTCAATTTTTATCGATTAATTTCATATCCTTGACTATCAAAGCTTTATTTATTGCCGTTTGGCTGTATCAAAAATGGTAGATAAAGTGGTAAAAGCTACCAAAATTATCGCGCTGCTTGAAGAGGGTTGCAGCCAATGTTTCGTGGCTAGGAGGCTAAATGTTAGTCGTTCGACGGTGCAAAGGACCTGGCAGCGATATCAGGAGACTGGTTCCGTCGAGAGAAAGCCTGGTTCTGGAAGAAAACCATGTACCCAACCACGGGATGATAGTTTTCTTGTGAGTCGCGCATTGAGAAATCGCAAATCTTCGTATGTGGATCTTAAGAACAACCTCCAAGAAGTAAGCAATGTGCATATTAGTCTATGGACGTTCAGGAGAAGGCTTCTCGCTGCCAATATACGCAGTCACCGCCCGGCCCGCGGCCCCAAATTACTCCGTGAGCACAGAGTTCACAGGCTTAGGTTCGCTAGAAATTGTGAATCATGGACTAAAGAAGATTGGAATAGGGTTTTGCTCTCTGATGAATCTCTGCTCTGTTATGTTTTGGGCAGGAATAAATTCAATGGAACGTACAGAGTTAGTCTTCATTGAAAACGGCTCACTGACTGGGCATCGATACATAACGGAAGTTCTAATTCCTCATGCACAACCCGCATTGGCCGCTCTAGGTTAAGACTCGATTTTTATGGACGACAATGCTCGCGCCCACCGATCCCGCGATGTTAATGCGTACGTGCAAGAGGTCGGCATTCGTCGTTTGGATTGGCCAGCTCGAAGTCCCGACCTCAATCCCATAGAGCATGTCTGGGACGTTCTAAAACGGCGTGTGAGATCAGTACACCCGGCTTCGCAGACCATCAGAGAGCTGAAGAATGTGATTACTGCGGAGTGGGAACGTATTCCGCAAGCAAGTATCCGGGATATACTCGCTAGCATGCCCAGACGAATTCAAGCTGTGATTTTAGCTAGAGGGGGTCACACTCGATACTAAACATTTATCTGCTTTTACTTTATTAAAGAAAAACAAACAAAAAAAACCTTTTTATTTTTACTTCATGAGCATAATGCACTACTAGCGAACATACACTACTAGCGAGGTTTAGCATTATTTCCCATAAACTGTAACTAAATTTTATGAAATATTGATGAAAACGATTATTTTCTTATTAATTTACCAAATTGTGAGGATAAAACTACCTATAATTATCAAACAAAGCAATATTAACATTTGAAATGGTTCATTGCTTAGGTGCCCGTTTTTTTTGCAAATGAGTGTATTTTGACCAAATTTTGAGCGAAATTAATATTTTAGTGTAATTTGTTTATTTAATTTGTGTAATTTTTGAGTAGAATAAAGATAATCATTCGACTATTTCTTCTTGTAAACTTGTAAGTGTAAGTATAAAAGCCAGTCTAGTCTTATCCAAAGTTTTCCTTTAATTTTATTTATATTTGTACTAGCTGACCCGTGCAACTTCGTTTGCATCTTATAAGAGAGAGAGAGAGAAAAAGAGCGCGGTGTGCTATTGTTATTTTGATATCATGTTTCACGTCATTTGTTCCCGTCGCGTTTACTTTCGTCGCGTCGCTACTTTTCATTATTTTAGAAATAATTAACGTTACTGTGATCGAAAACCTCCCAAAGACGCGGGATAGCGCCCGCATTCCCATAGGTGAGGCCGCAGTGGTAGCCGTTGCCGATCATGGTCCCTTTGCAGCGTGTGTCTAATCCAGCTAAACTTCCGACGTTTGATCTGTTAGTGGATAGGGGTCTCACTCACTGCAGCGTTCCAATAGGCTTACGTTCGTGATTTTCTCGGGCCCGTATAATACCGAAGATCCGTTAGAGGTTAACGAAGACTTTTAGCTGGTGCGAAATGTCTTTATTGACCTTCCATGTCTTGCATCCGTATAGTAGTACAGTCTGAACGTAGACTTAGTTTTGGGTTTCACTTTTCGAGTCAATTTTCGCAACTGCCATATGGAGCGCAGCTTTGTGAAGTTTTGCTCTTGCCTTGGCGAGTCTCGAAATGATGTACTCTTCTAACCCATCAGTTTCCGACACGACTCTCCCGAGTTACGTGAATAGTGAACGCGCTCGACATCTGTGCCAATGCGCAGCGAAACAGACTCTCCTCCCCACACCTCATCTCCAGCGTCTGTCGATTTTATTTTCAGTCCCTCCATTCGCTGTCTCATTTTGCACGTTGTCCTGTAGACATGCATGACGGCGTGTGTCCAAATTGGAGATAGTACAGATGGAAAACTCATGTATGTACTTTTTTGTCACACCGACCCTCTGCTACACACAGTCGCGCACAAATCAGTATCGAAAATTCGGTTGAGACCGCCTGACCTCGTGTCTGTGAATGAGTTGTCTATGTGTGCGTAGCCTCAGCGAATTTAGTATGTAGTATTCCATCTGAACTATCTCTAATTTGTGGCCTGTGTGTGCCTCAGCAAGCACAGGTCATCGGCGTCATCTAAATCCTTCAGGATATCAGGATAGTCCCCATTCTATACCACGCCGCATGTTCTTTGCGGTATTCAGCATTATGCCATCTATTTTCTATGGATGGCCGGAACAAAGGTACCTCTCATGGTGGTTATCACAGAGAAACACAGCTACACGCTGGAGAAGCGTATTGCTTAGTGGTGGTTGTTTACTATCTTGTTATTTTCATAACGATCCTCTAAGGCAGGGCTTCCTAAACTTGTAACGCAACGGAACACCAAACAAATATGTTTTATTCTACGGAACCCCATAGAAGATTATAACAAACTAGCTAGATAATGCCCGCGGTTCCGCCTGCGTGAAATCCTGTTGCCGTTCTTGCTTACCATGGATGCGTTTTCCCGGTATAAAAAAAGCTTTCTTTTTATTATATTCACCGTCGCCCGCCTAACGGAAAGCCATAGCGGCATTTAGCGATTGCGGGCTACTCTCACAGTATAAGACTTCTGACAGTACGCAGTAGTCCCCAAGATGGCGACCTGTTATTTGCCGCTTCACGCTTCGCTTGAAGAACCCGGGGTTATAAGAGGTAAGAAGTACCTACGTTCGCAAGCAGGTCGTTCTAAATTTTCGTAGTTCGAGTGAGGAACGATCTTTTGAATCGCTCAGTTCTGGCGAAGTACTCTCCAATGTAGGAGTGGCTACGTCTGGCCGGCATGCTTTATTCGGGATCAAAAACTAGAGGGTAGGATTAGGTTGAAGAGCTAAGCTAAGAGCTAGGCTAAGCAGACCATGATCTATCCCTGCACCCTCGGGGATCATTGGATCAAAGGATAAGCGTTACTTCTTCATGGAGATAACGCAGCACCCTTTGGGCACAGTAAATTTGGCTTTTTCAATTAGCTCCATAAGATCCAATATCTTTGGAATGAACGAGAAAGTCCACATTAAGAGGGTGGGCATACCGGTACTCCGTTATTAATAAAAATTTAAAAAATGGCCACTGGCCGCCAGCAGATTGTACGTCAGTCAAACTAGGGATTAATTAATCTCCGCCCCAAGAGGATGAACCAGCAGTCTGTGTAAAGTCCCTGGTGTTGTGACTGTTGCCAGAGAAAGATACCGGAGTAGACGCGGCCACTGCATTAAGGGGGACCGGGGGCCCTTCCGTACACCCTGACAATCGACCGCATTACCCGTGCTGGCTTTTGGACTACTGGAACCTCGCTTTGTCTCTTGCGCCACCAGTACCACTTAACCTTCTTAAATTTCCCTTTTCGAAACACCATGGCAAGGAAAAAGAAAAATAAGGAACGTTTTACAGTGGCATCGTCGTCCACACTTCAGATGGACTTACGTAACATCAGATACCTAAAGTCAACGCAGTCCACCACCATCTGGAAAATGCGCAGCTGACCCTATTTTTCTTGATGGAGACGCAAATCTCCTGTCAAGACCATACATCTTACTTAATGTTCCCTGGCTACAAGCTGGAGCACATCCGGGATGATATCTGTTGTCGCTGTCTCAGGAGTCTTGAACAAAGAGAACTGTCTACTTTGTGGGCACGCGCGGATCGCGCGGCACATTGGGATTTACGCGTGTTTGTACAGGTCTCACAGCGGTGACACAGACTGGCAGGCAACCGTTCTGGGTGTCGTGAATTCTGGTCGCTTGCCAAAGTTGCCGAGGGAAACTATTGTCGGTCGGGTCTGTCACCCCAACTTAAACCGGATGGCAGCCTGGCTCAGAGTGCCAAGAGAAAGCCGACCTTCTGGGTGCTCTCTTTGCCTTCAACTCGACTATGAACGTCAATGTTACGAACGATGGAAGACGATGTAAACGATGGAGGTTCTTCGCCACCTGGCACCCCCTGGTGAGCACCCGAGCAGCTTCCGGCAGCGCGACGTTAGGCGGGAGCTTCAATCCCTTGACGTTTATAAGTCGAGTGGGTTCAGACTTGCATACCCGCGGTGGTACTAAATCAGTGTGGTCCTGGGTTGTGTCCAGTACTTACACGTCTTTTCACGCTTTCATATTCCATGAAACAAGGCTTCTTGGCTTAGTGGAAGACTGCGCACGTGCATCCTGTACCCAAGTCGTTCGACTGGTGGTCCTCTTGTGTGCCCCACACACCGCTGGGCGACGGCTATCGAAAGTTAAGGCGAGGTTCTAGCAGTGGGCCTCGATATTTCTAAGGCCTTTGACCGGGTCTGGCACCGTGGTCTTCTTACCAAATTGTCTTCCTATGGACTGCCCGAGGGGTTTTGTGGATGGGTGTCTAGCTTTCTGGTCGGTAGAAGCTTTAGCAAGCCGTAGCTGTTCTGACTTCATGGCCCGAAATGCTGGAGTCCCACGAGGCTCGGTGTCGTCGCCCACTCTATTTTTGCTGCATATTAATGTGTTGCTATCTATTGGCGGCATTCATTGTTATATGGACGATAGTACCGGCGACGCTTTTTACACAGGCCGAGCCATTATCCCTTGGTGCGTAGTGGAAGAAAGTCGTGAACAATTTGTGTCTGAAATCGAGACTACTCTCACACAAGTGTCCAATTGGGGTGGACGTAACCTTACCGTACACCCAGCTAGAACTACAACACACTATTGTCATGAGTCATGGGCCTACATGCTGTCATGACTCATGACAATACTGATGACTTATCTTCATTGTCAGCTACAGCTTAAATTTTAGAAAATTGTGTGAAATCCTAAAGGTATTATTTCAACAGCAGTGGGTCGTTATTTTGGCGGAACCCTTATGACTGGCCCACGGAACCCCTAGGTTCCGCGGAACCCACTTTGGGAACCGAGGTCCTAAGGTATTCATTTAATTTGCATGGTGTATAAAGGGAACAAATAATTTTCATGATAATTATGTTCATGCCCACTAATGTATTTAAATTGAGATGGGTTAACACTTTCTTGGTGTAAATAGGATTCCAATTACCACTTTATAATTGCTAAATTTTTAAAGA
This sequence comes from Miltochrista miniata, assembly GCA_933228765.1. Taxonomy (NCBI): domain Eukaryota; kingdom Metazoa; phylum Arthropoda; class Insecta; order Lepidoptera; family Erebidae; genus Miltochrista; species Miltochrista miniata. The sequence goes on along the minus strand of OW121751.1, from coordinate 14,566,254 downwards.
ATGAACATGGTTATATTATGTTATCCTTAAGAGATAAACATATGCTGCCGCGGACTTTTCTGTAGGTCTATATAAGATACACAATTCCATCCTATATTATTTTGTAATACCTCGAAGGGTTTAGGCAGCGTTTTCGTTAAAAGCTCCCAGACTCCTTATTTTTTTCCGATCTCTCCAACTAATGTCGTAATATTTTAGTCAATGTCAACAAAAACTCAACAACTTATATACGAAAACCTTCCTCGAGAACCATTCTATGGATTGGTGATCTCAGCCTGAAACTCCATGCAGTGGTTTTTAAGTTTATCGCGAACAAACAGACAGACAGACGCGGCGAGGGACTTTGTTTTATAATATGTAGTGATTAAAAGCAGAAGGGGAGGCATTCGTCCAGCAGTGGGATGCTATAGGCTAGATTAAATTAGAAGATGTGTCAGATGTCGATTTTTTATGTCCCAATAGTAGAAGGGGGCATTACCATATCTCTAATACAGCTGAGACCAGCTGAAGGTTCTTCTTCAGGTACTTCAGACCCTCGATTTTTGACATCAAATAAAGCGTCCCACCAAGTTGAATATTATTTGTAAAGGCGGTATGTCGATCTCTAATAGTTTGGTTGGGCTCTTGTGTTTTCTAATCAGGGTCACCAGGTACTCCAGATCTTCGATTATCCTAGTTTTTATAGTTTTCCCTTTATGTGGTCATTAAACCCTAACTCTGTACCAAATTTCAGCTCTCTGAGTTTATGGGAAGTACTAGTTCTATTTTGATGATCATGAGTGAATGAGTGTCATAAATGCGAAACTTTGCTTTCGCTCAACTCCGGAACTAAATGACCTACAGACTTGAAATTTTGGATTTTAAGTATGTGATTATAGCTTACTGGATGACGAAAATTCTGCGTTCTGGTCTTATCCAGAGGTTCTCAACTAGGGGCCTAAAAATGCGGCGAAATGGTTCCTGTAAAGGATGGTACGGCAGTGTTTGCTTCGCGCTCGACTTGGCTTGGGGGCACTGCCGTGCCCCCAAATATCTTTTGGTTGTCCGGTGTTTCGATCGATGTGTTAGCTTGTGACTACGGTTGGTGACAGTGCAAATGTTATAAAACTAATCCCTTACCTACTTGACAAAAATTATGGCCTTTCTGTTCATGTTGTCAATATATGAAATCTACAATCAGCTTATCTATTCATTCAAGGCACGAAACAATTTTCCTCGGCTCTATAATCACTCTAACCCAAATCATAGTGTCTCGAGATTTCATGCAAGACCGCAATAAAAGTAATTGTGACAATTTTGTTACCTAATTTGTTTTGACAGGCAAATGCCAAATGCCGGAGTTCCGTAGTCGGTGACGGGGTTACCGCAGCAGGCTAATATTCGTGCAGGACTAATGGCCTCCAAGACCAAGGGTCGAAAAACGGCGGGTTGGCTGTTCGCTGTTTTTACAGAAGCAGGCCAAGACCGCGATGTGTCTCTTCACTCCTGAAAAACGGCGGGTTGGCTGTTCGCTGTTTTTACAGAAGCAGGCCAAGACCGCGATGTGTCTCTTCACTCCTGATAGAAGTGGGATATTGCCATGACTATACTGGGTGCCCTCCCCCAGCATCAGTCATTTATATTTTGCTGTATCCACAAATTATATCAGACCGACTTTCACTTTCGATTTAAAGATTAGTTTTGTAATGTATATTTCTTCATAGAATGAACTACATAAATAAAGAACATCGCCATAAAATTCATTCACACTTACACAAAAAGCTCTTCACATGAGATATTTATGCAAATCACGCTTCGCTTTTTCACGTAAAGTCAACATTTTTTATCGAAACACTCTTACTCAACGCCTTGTCTCATTCCGTTCCCTCGCCTTCACATCAACGCTTTCAAATTGTATTTAACGAGAAAATTTGAAATTAATTTCATCAAATGTTCACGTTGAGCTGTCTTGGATACGTTTCTGATTTAAATTTTAATGACGTTTTATGAGAATTAGAGTTTTGAAGCTATTACAGACGCGCTTACTGCGTTAAGCTTCTTACGGCTCGGGATTTCTTGTGATGGGTGACATTTCATTTACGAGCGGTTCCTTGCTTCAGATGGCACGTTAGGCGTAGGTACCGTTTGTGTACCAATGAACAAATTTTGATAGGGTTAGTTAGTTACACTTTATCGAACAACATATATACACTTTACTGTAATAACAATAAATACATTCTGTACACGTAGGTAAGTAATGTTAAACTTACCTAATTGTTTTACGATATGGGGTTCTGTACGCTGTACAATGAGAAATTTGCCGATTAGGTAGATATTTGAACTGTTGGGAGTCCTGGGGCGTCCTTCCGGGGTTTACCCGGGGCTCCCAACCAAAGGCTGTTGGGTGTTGCGTGAGTTTTTTAGTCGGTAGGAGTCCATGAGAGGATTTTCCTTTACGTAAACAAAATGGTAGATTTTTGAACATTGTTTCAACGACGAGAATACATAGGATCCCACTTGAGAGATACTAGTATACCTACTTATAAAATACATAATAGTATACATCTGATAAAAGTATAAAACTAAACTTTCACAATCAAACTTACCCTCGGATTCCGGAAACACCTTTAATCCCTGCCATATGATAATATCCCATCGGAAATCTTTTGATATCTTTTGATTACGAGGAAACCCTCGGAGGCTTTGTTTCCGCGAAACAAATATACAAGGAAAACATTGTAGGTATACAAACATAACGTAGTAAATATAATATGTACCTTATTTACGCCTTTCACACGAATATATACATTATACCTCTTTGAATAAAAAATATTATTTAGTTTAAGTAAGTAGATATAAAAATTATTTTGGGAAAATTATATGGGCATAAATTTTTGACGCCGTTTGTGTGTGTGAGTCCCCAGTCCGTATTATTTAACCTTCGTTAGCTACTTGTGCGTAGACATACTTGAGAAGTAAGTATTGTTAGATAATGTAATAGCCCTAGAATTATAACGCGTTATAAGTCTATGGTAATAGCATCCTCTGGACTAGTCCTTACTACCGTGTCGCATGACTGGGGCATATACAAATACAGGGCGTCGCAAGGCTATGCCACATGGAGGGAAGGTACCTTAAATATTGTGGTGGCAGACAAGCATACGGCCCACCAGAAGGACCGGTGGTCACTGCAGCCTATATTAAATGTAATTTACAAGAAATGAAAATGTCCACGAGCTACAAAGAGAACTTGGACGTATTATTATAAATATCCACCACAGCAAGATCAAAAGATCGACAAGGAGTAAAATAATGTGACTTTTGTATTAAAAATGTTAAAATTCATGGTCTTCCTTTTATTTTTGACACTATGTTACTTAGCAAAAAATAATCCTTATGATGAAGCCTTTCGATCGGTATGCTAAAGCTACAGGGTACTTAATTTTTCTCGTGTAGCGGGTTCGATTCCCGGCTCAACCATGTAATTATTTTAAAATCTATGAATGCAATTTAAGTTGTTTTTTAAATTAAAATAATGTCTTCTTTCAGTAAAATGTTCCATCTACAATATTTGAAGTACCTACTTTCCCTCCATGTGGCATAGCCGTGGGACACCCTGTAGGTATACATATTCCTGAGTATACGATAAGATAGATAGACAGATAGATATATGCTTTATTGTACTAACTACCTAGCTTTCAAAATAACACAATTGTACAGAAATGCTGAAGTTTTTAAAGTTAGATACAATGGGCGGCCTTATTGCACACAGCAATTTATTTACGAAATTACCACGGCACTTCCAGCCACTTCCAGGCAACCTTTAGATGAACAGGAATATTATAGGTAGGTTATACACTTGATCGAGTATGCAGCCAGCGGTAGCTATAAGTATACCTAAATAAAACAGCAGAAATAACGTGAGATGAATTTCAGTTACCCAGGAGCATTGTCGTTCCGGTGCGGCAGAGGATTTCAATTCTTCATACTACCCGTTCGCTCTAACTTTGCCGCTGACGTAGAGGCGTATACCCGAATTTTTAATTACACGAAGTAAATTGACAGTAGCTAATGTCACTTCGTCATAGAAAATAAGCAACATTGTATGAAGAAGTGACATTAGTTGCTGTCAATTTACTTCGTCTAATTAAAAATTCGACTTTAGTATGGAGCCGAGCGGCAAAGTTAGAGCGAACGAGCAGTACCTATGCGCGTGCCTGGGAGCAACGGCTGGGAATATCTCTCACCCTGACCGAAGCAGGCAACTAAGGAAAAATTAAACAATATCTTTGAAGTTTAGACTCCCATGTACTCCGCGGTTTACTTCGCAAATGTGTTATTGGCTCACATTATCTTATGAGATAATATCTCATAAGATAATGTGAGCCAATAACACATTGTCTGACATGAAGCTTGGTAAACCTCTATATTATAGAGGTTTACCAAGCTTCATGTCAGACATGAGGCTTGATAAATCTACCAACAATACTTTTACTGATTGTTTAATTTTATTTATTTATTTTTGAACGTTTTTGTTGTCTGTAAATGTAAACGAACATAATTTTAAGATGTTTGTAATACTAACACAATATTTGATACATACATAGATACATATGGTCACGCCTTTATCCCCGAAGGGGTAGGCAGAGGCATATTGTATGCCCACATTTCACCTTTAGGCTTGGGCACACCAAAAGCAGTTGCAGTGCGGTAGCAGTGCGTCTACGTTAGTAAATAATGTAGTTATATGAGGGATGACACACTGAACAAACGCGGGCCTGCTGAGCCTACCTGCTGTGCCACTGCGCCGCGCACGCACTGCTCTTTGACAAAACATTTGGACGGGAGCAGCACAGACGCGGGGCGGTGGCAGCGCGTGCGCGCACAGATTATATAATATATTCTATAGTGCGCGTGGCGGCCGCAGTGAGCACGCGTTGTATTACTACGTCCGCCATTTTGACTAGTCACACCAGAGCAGTTGAGCGGGACAGATGCAGCGCAGGTCGTAAACGGTTGTGATTTTTTACAACTTTATCATGGTACCAAATGAAAAATTGATAGAGTTAGAGCAAACAAATTGCCAGCCGCTCTCTTGAAGAGATGGAAACTCTGTAGTTTGTATCAGTTTTCGTAATTTTCAATCTTATCAAATCATGCAATTCTTCAAAATAACTCTTCGACATCCGAAAATAAGTATAGAACCGATCTTCAAAAGATTCTGATTCCCAACATAGACGATGATACTCCCCATATTCTTCTCTTCTCTTATGTATATCGTGAACCCATATTCTTTTTTTTTACTTAAAGCTAGAAGCAACAATAGCTCCTCTTCGTCAGAGTCCGAACAATTCAACATCTTGCAGTGTATTGAGTGTGGCTGGCGATCGATACCACACACAAAACGCGGTTATAAAGCAGTTAACGCCTTTAAACTGCTTTCTGCCTGCTCATGTTTCTGGTGTGACATCAACCGCGGCGCAACAGACCTGCCCTGCTAGGGAGCTGCGCCTGCCCTGCTTTTGGTGTGCCCAAGCCTTTTGTATAGTAATATGTGATGCCTGATAATAATAGTTTTTTTATTATTATTTATTATTCATCATCATTTATTTGGCCAATAGGCTACAAAATATACTAAGTAATCATTAGCTACTCATAACATTTCAGCTCATCCAAAATTATTAGGTACTAGCTGAGCCCGCAACTTCGTTTACGTCACATAAGGTGTATGAAAGGAAAGGTATTTCTTCATCAGAGTCATCAAGCAGCGTCTGAAACTGCCCTGTTTGCTTAATCATAAAAGAGCTTAATGATTAAGTCTATTTTAAAACAGCCAACACTCCAGTTTTGGTTCAATCACATTCAAAGAAACCCCTACAATTAAAATTTTCAAAATATCTGATTCTTAAAAGTGTTATAACTCTTTTATTTCTAAACCGATTTACATAAAACAAACGCTAAATGTTAACTGGAGCAAACCTCAACACAATAAAAAAACCGCATTGCAATCGGTTGAGCGGTTACTGAGATTAGCGTGCACAACCGTACAGACAAACAGATATACAGACATACAGACATACAGACATACAGACAAACAGACAAACAGACAATAATTCTAAAAATCATTGTTTTGGGTTCTATTGCGTTCATAAAGCCCCCCTATAATATTTTTTCTTATTTATATTCCATGTATAGACAGCGACCTGTTACGATTTTATTATATCTATTGATTAGGTATAATGTGTGGCACGGCAAAGTGCCTCTTATCAAAACAATGAAACCATAACCAAATATAATGTAATAGTACAATAATAGTTTACAGAATTAAATTAAACAATCTAACTTCCAAAAGTCTCTTAATTACACAATCCGATCCGAAGTCAATTGATGTCTGACCTATATCTGCATCTGAATGAAAGCATTGAAAGCCCAGTCAAGACTTCTAACGATTTGAGCGCCATCTTAATAATTCGAGTTTCCCAGTTTGAATGTAAACAGGGCTACACTGCGCTTTAAGGCCTCAAACTAGATGTCAGCGGAGAGCGGGGCGACAGCGATTGCGGCGAGAGCGTGGCGCCAGGCTCACAGTTATTTTACCTCTGACTGACAGCTTGTCTATCGTTTTCTGTGTGTTGGCATTGCAATTAAGTCGCCCTATGAGTTGCAGCATAAGACATTTTTCCGAATATTGGTGGAGATTATAACATTCAACCGTTAGCACTAAGAGTTTTGTTTTTCATGTCATAATATAGTTAACTTTCCTAAAACAGTGCCTCTGTTACTATACGATTGTATTTAAGATTTATTTATTTTTTATGACCTTCTGATAAAAACATCACAAACGAAAGCAAAGTTGCTGCTTTCACAAAGTTCCACATCTTAAATAATGGCTATGCCCGAAAAAAACGCCAGCAAAAGAAGAAAGTAAGTTTCGACTAAAGGCTGCAGTACATGGGGTAACACAGCAATCAAAGTAGGCAACCTAAGTGATAGAGGTAAATTAACCATTTCACACGGACTATACAAGAGCGTAACGCGGCACTGCGATCGCACACAAGCAAACCGCACTCGGTGCGTTTATTATCGTTTGTTCAAAGTTGCCGACTCTCTTGTACTCTGGCTCTGACGATGGCGGCATAGAGCTCTCGCCGCTATCGCCATCGGCGTCGCCCCGCTTGGCGCTGACATCCAGTTCGTGGCCTAAGGATTAGATTGGTGATTTCGTAAAGTTTCCGTACTTGGCACGAACACAGAATTAGATGATTCTCCGTGCCACTACAATTTGATTAGATACTAAAGACGTTATTTCTCATCAGAATGGTTACAGGAAAGTAGATTACACTGTTATTTAGTAAGACAGGTTTTATTATGTGATAGCTCATTATTTAGACTGAACTGAAAGATGTTTTGTAGGTCCTATAGTAATTCCAGGTAGCTGTTTGTATTATCGGATATTACGTAGACCGACCTGCTCTCTCCGAACAGCTTAATTCGAGTTGTGTAGGAAAAATTGAGAATTAATGCGATTTATATTATGTACAACTACATACGTATCCAAAACAAGGATACTTCAGAGTTTCGTCTTGCACAAATCAATAACACTACCTACACTGCTAAGAGCATCGATACTCTCAGTTATAGTAATTCTATCCAAACACTCGATATTGAATTGAGTATTTGGGTAGAATTACTACAACAAACACATAAAGATGTTAATTTAAGATGACGAATTTTATCATGACGAAAACAGAATAGAGTAATATATTAAAACCAGTCCATGCATTGCATATACCATCATCATATGAACGTTACTGCTGTTTGCATATGGAGCCTAAGCTCTATATTTACAACCATTGATAACCATAACATTTTGATCAGTTTCTAGCATCGCCGGCATCCCCGATAGCATCCTAGAACATCCTTCCGTGGGCTTACCCGTGGCGCCCAGCCGTATTCAGAGGTATGGCACCGTGTGATTTTAATCGGTAAGAGTCCGGCACAGCATTCAAGAGGGATTTCCATACGTAAAAAACCATCCTCTTAAAAGCCACCTCAGGACCTGTTACTAATTTGAATAATACAACAGTACCTACTGTACTGATTAAATGTGTTTTTAATACTCCTAATAACTCAGAACATATTTTAAGATTACAAAAGGTTTTGTTTATCAAATCGTATAGCGTTTTCCGCCATCATAACCTGTCTAGCTTTTTTTATTACGCATCAGTGTTATCAGCCCGACAGCATATACCACTTTTGGCCACATTTTACTTATAGATAATTAATAGCTACGTTTACAATATTTCACGCTAGCACATGATAGTAGCAGGTACTATAAAATGAAACACACATGTAATCAATAGATATGAACGGTAGCACTCTAGAAAAATAACAGTATTTGATTTATGATAAAAAGTCGATTCAATAATACCTTCGCAGAACATTTATTCCAGAGAAAGTTCCCACAATCAAGATATGTGTGTATCTTGAATAGGCAATAATGGATTCCGATCCCTGATCTATCTCATCCGACTCATAAAACTTTCCAAGTGGAGATCAAGACTCGGCTTTAACCAACTTTTACTGAGAATAAGATCGCGACCTAGTTTCTTTTCATCACAATGTACGTATCTTACTCATTAGATTAGTTTTTGGGGGTTCAGCCACGTACTGAATTATATTGAACCTAGACGAATAAAAACATATCTACCTAAAGAAAATTATTAGATACTCTACTCAAACCTTAGATCATCTAACCACAGGATGCGCCTTACCTAAGCATTGTTTTCTGCCATTGCACATGACCATTTGGTCTTTTGGCTTTATGAAAAGCCTGTACATCAGTACATCATTTTATATGATTAAACTAGTACATTACATTGTAGTTGACTGTACAATAACAATTAACACACAACAGCCATTACGCGTTTGTCGATAAATACATTTTTAAATGCAAAGAAATTTTATATGTCTTTGTGTTTCCCCCTTCACTTGTATGAAAACTGGCAGAATATTTTTGTATGCGGTGGTTCGCAAAGGCTAGTCCCGTGTTATATGGTCTAAGACTCAAACTCAATTCTGGAAATGTTTTTTGGTATCTGCTTGTTTGTTTGATCAGGTTTGATGCAATCCAATATTCATTTCTATTTTTCTATTGCTTTTTAATTGGTCTTTAAACTCAGCTTATATGCAACTGCACGGTCCAACAAAATCGATTAAGTGGAAACGTAGATACAGTTTGAAAACACAGAGATATATTTATATCCGAACCGTTTGTTTTTTTTTGTTTTACGTGAGGGAGAATCCTCAGAGGATGTTATGCCGGACTCTTACCGACTAAAAAACCTCACGTAACGCCCAACAGCCTGTAGTTGGGAGTCCCGGGTAAGCCCTCGGAAGGATGTCCGTTTGTTGTTGTAGAGATTCCCCGTTACTGTTTGAAGTACAGTTATAGATTAGTCAGTCACTACTTCGGATATTTTTGTATCTATGGATAGGAATGAAAGTTATACCTACTCCTGGCGGTATCCTCTCTAGGTCATGCACTCCCGGGCTGGGCTCCCAGGCAGAACGCCGCCGCAGTCTAGTGGTTAGCCTTAGTCGGAGCAAGTCCAGCATAGCCGCCACGTCAACAGTGCTGACGGGTTGATGTCCGTGATGATTTCCACACGGTTATAAAAAAGAGAATGTGATTGAGAAGAACACTGTACTTACAGTAGGTATAGTCAAAGTAACTAACGAAGCCCACATAAAACAAAAAGTTTAAGCGCTAGTTCGGCTATTTCACTGAAAATTTACTTCACATAAATAAAAATAATGCTTGGTGCCCATCCACAGTTCTCACATTCAGTGAATGAAAAGCTGCACTCATTTGCTTTCGTTCCTCTCGTTAACCTTATTACCGAGTGAGCACGGCATAGACACGCTTTTTTCTCTCACATTTAGACTATTTTACCATGTCCTAGATTTAAAAAAAGGAAATTCTTGTGAATGATATGTGGAAAATTTCTGTGAAAGAAACAAATTTGTCTGAAACTGAAAATTGAAAATGTAAATATTTTTTATGATGTACCTATTCTAATAACATTACCTATACGTTTAGGCAAACAGTGACAGAGTAGGTATACAGGGTGTCCCACGGCTATGCCATATGGAGGGAAAGTACCTTGAATATTGTAGATGGAACATTTTACTGAAAGAAGACATTATTTTAATTTCAAAAACAATTTAAACTGCATTCATAGATTTATAAATAATTACATGGTTGAGTCGGGAGTCGAACCCGCTACACGAAAAAAAAAATTACTCTGTAGCTTGATCATACCGATCGAAAGGCTTCAACATAAGGATTATTTTTTGCTGAATAACATAGTGTCAGAAATATAAAAAAAAAGACCGTGAATTTTAACATTAGGCGAACGATTATTTTAGATGTAATAAGCTAATACGCATACTTATTCAAAATCGAAGAAAACCAATTTATACCATCCAACCATTTTGTAGATTTAAAATCTACTTTTGGCTGTAATTTTCCATCTATTTATGCAAACAAAAAACGCTCTATTTCGTCATTATTTTAACCAGTCCCCTTAATACAAAAATAATCAATTTGTTAAATGCTCAAAATGAGTCACATAGTGTGGAATACTGGGTCGCACTCTTGATTATTTCACTCCCTGTCCATTTTTTGATCTTGCTGTGGTGGATATTTAGAATAATACGTCTAAGTACTCTTTGTAGCTCGTGAACATTTCATACTGGTTCTTGTAAACTAAAATTACATGGCATAACCCCATAAAAAAGTACGTTGTTCGATCTAGGGATATCGGCGTCCATCCTATTTGTCCATTTGTCCCGATCCAGGATCGAAAGTATTCATTAAATTAATCCCTTGTTTCTTGACTGTTATGCCGGAAAACATTAATAAAAAAATGATAATAGGAAAATGATGCGTACTAATCAAGAGGGTTCATTTATTCGTGACTAGCAGACGTCACGCGGTTTCACCCGCGTAGTTCCCGTTTCCGTGGGAATACTGGAATAAAATATAGCCTATGTTCACCGCAAAGAGTGTAGCTTCCCAATACTGAAAGAATTTTTCATAGCGGTCCCGTAGTTCCGGAGCCTGTTCGTTACAAACAAACAAACAAACAAACATACAAACAAACAAAAAAACAAATCTTTCCTCTTTATAATATTAGTATAGATAGGTACTTATGAGATGCCAGTTGTAGGTACCTATGTCCTTACGGCAATGTCAGCTTTCCATTTTTAGGGTTCCGTAGCCAAATGGCAAAAACGGAACCCTTACAGATTCGTCATGTGTGTCTGTCCGTCTATGTGTCACAGCCACTTTACTCCGAAACTATAAGGCCTGTGCTGTTGAAACTTGGTAAGTAGATGTATTCTGAGAACCGCATCAAGATTTTTATATAAAACTAGAAAAAAACAGTTAATTTTGGGGGTCCCCATACTCAGAACTGAAACTCAAAAATTTTTTTTTTATCAAACCCATACGTGTAGGTTATCTATAGATAGGTCTTCAAAAACGCTTGGCCGGTTTTTTTCTGAACAAAATTTCACATCAAATGTTAAAATTCATGGTGTTTCTTTTATTTCTGACACTATGTTATTTAGCAAAAAATAATCCTTATGATGAAGCCTTTCGATCGGTATGATAAAACTACAGGTTATTTATTTTTCTCGTGTAGCGGGTTCGATTCCCGGCTCAACTATGTAATTATTTAAACATCTATAAATGCAGTTTAAATTGTTTTAAAATTAAAATAATGTCTTCTTTCACTAAAATGTTCCATCTACAATATTTAAGGTACTTTCCCTCCATATGGCATAGCTGTGGGACACCCTGTATAGAAGACGGTAGTTTGTCAAAGTCAGTGATATGACTCATCGCCAAGATCGAAAAAAAAACGAGCAATTGTAATCCGATGTAACTTGACCGCTGTTCGTCGGTCGAGGTCGTGGTTACATTTTCAGAATTTTAATTCAGCATAAAACTGAATAACTTAATTCATCCCAATGATTTTAGGAATTCTCTTTGTATACATTCGTTCTACATCGCCACAGTAGTTAAGCATACTGTGGTACAGGATAAAGACATGCACCATTTGAGTGCTTTTTACAATAATTATGCCAAACATCGCATGTAATAAGTTAACGACTATGAATTTTCCAGAATATTCGTTCCCCTCACTCCCTTTGTAAAATGAAAATGAAGATTTATAGAGGGTGGTGAAATTTTGACACCTGCCCTCGGTAAAACTGGAACCGTGGATGAAAAATTATGTATAATGCAATTTTATAAGGTAAAAATTATATTTTGGGGAGGTTTTGTTTTATTGAGTTTGTGATACAATAGTAGAAATTTATTCAACTTGTCAATGACAATTTGCTATGTGTAGAACACCGAATACTCGTAGGCATGTTTCTTTACATTTTTTTTTTTTTTATACCACTAAGGTGGCAGACAAGCATACGGCCCACCAGATGTACCGGTGGTCACCGCAGCCTATGGACGTTTGCAACACCAGAGGCGCCACACTCGCGCTGCCGACCCTGTAAAAACCTTCTAAGACCCCTCTTGAAGAACCCCATACTGTAGGCGTTTGGGAAAACCGAGGCAGGGAGATCATTCCACAACCTAAGCGTGCGCGATAGAAAGCCCCTATCAGATCTAACCGTGCTCGAGCGCTCCGGATGCAACATGTGAGGATGAACACCCTGTCTGTGGCGAGCGGTGCGATGATAGAATGTAGCCGTAGGCATCATGTCAAACAATTCCTCAGAGCACAAACCGTTATACAGCCGGTAGAATACACACAGAGAAGCAAAGTCTCTCCTGTCACTAAGAGGTTCCACATAACCTGCAAGTATGGGATCGCCGACAACTCTCATAGCACGCCTTTGCACCGAGTCAAAAGGACGAAGCTGGTATTCAGGTGCCCCCGCCCAGAGGTGACAGCAGTACTCCATGTGCGGCCGCACTTGCGAATTGTAGAGAAGCAGTGTTTGAGCCGCAGTAAAGTACCGCCGCGCCCTACTGAGCACTCCGAGCTTCTTGGACGCCAGCCTGGCCTTGTCCTCCAAATGACTTCGGAACTGAACGACATTGGAGATCTCAACACCAAGGATCCCTATACTTTCGGAGATGGTGAGTGACGTGCCCTGAAATTGTGGCGCCACGGTAAATGGGGTTTTCTTAGCAGTGAATACACATACTTGAGTCTTGGTGGGGTTGAATTGGACAAGATTTTGTCTTCCCCAATCGGACACTCTAGAGAGAGTAGCCTCGATTTCGGACACAAGTTTTTCACGACTTTCCTCCACTACAGCTCGAGAGATACCGGGACGGCCCGTGTAACATGTGTCACCCGTACTGTCGTCTGCATAACAATGAATGCCGTCAATGGACAACATGTCATTGATATGCAGCAGAAACAAAGTGGGGGACAACACTGAGCCTTGTGGTACTCCAGCGTTTATGGCCATGCATTCAGAACAGCTGCCGTCAACAACGGCCCTGATGCTTCTACCGGCCAGAAAGCTGGACACCCATCTACATAAATTCTCGGGCAATCCATAGGAGGGCAATTTCGTTAGAAGACCACGGTGCCAGACCCGGTCAAAAGCTTTAGAGATGTCAAGGCTCACTGCTAGAGCCTCGCCTTTGCTCTCAATAGCCGCCGCCCATCGGTGTGTGAGGTACACGAGAAGATCGCCCGTCGAGCGACCGTGACGGAAACCATACTGTCGATCACTGAGCAGGTCGTGTTCCTCAAGGTACCTCAGGAGCTGTGCATTAATTACACGCTCCATCACCTTTGATAATAGGGAGGTGACAGCTATAGGCCTGTAATTGGCCGGGTCGGTCCTGTCGCCTTTCTTGGGCACAGGATGCACGTAAGCGGTCTTCCACGACGCCGGGACCTTTTTCATGGAGTAGGAAAGCGTGAAAAGACGTGTAAGTACCGGTAAAGTACATAAAATGCTCTTGATTTTTTGTAAGTGTAGGTATGCCTGTCCGCCGCTTATCATAATATTGTTATATTATGAATAATAAATATTTCTACCCATGTTTCCACACTAAAACGTCTTATTAATTTATTCATACTCCTTGATGAGCGAGCGCGCTTGAAGCCCAACCCGATTCAATTGAACACAAAAAGAAGTACCTATCATTTGTACGTTACAGCACAAGTGTTATTAGATCAATACCTATGTCATTAATCGAAATACCTCCTAGAACCAAACCCTTAATAAAACCATCACTTTACTAAGTTAAACATATGTAGGTAACCCATAACCATGGCTTTATGGGAAGTGCCTAGGTACAGTTTACGTAAAATCCCTAATTATCGTTTTACGACGCATAACTGCGACACAGCTTAATTTATTCTTTACATCTCAATTTCTTTACAAATTTTCCGTGTACACAAATTAGAATATTAATTTTCTTTGTTTAGGTAATGGGATTTTGCTACGGAACAATACTTAAAGGATTAGGAAGAAAGCACATTATTGTCCCTTCGCATAAATATACCGATAAAACAACACTGGGTACAAAAACCTGGTTAAATTTTACTGCTTACGGAAGACAAAACTTTTTGTGAAGAAGTTCACCAAATTCCATGGTCCGAAGCTAAAAGTAATTATAAAGATGGCCCAAGTTTACATCTCCTGTCAAAATGACAAAGAGTGGCGGTGGTTACCTGCCTTTTTAACCGACTTCAAAAAAAGGAGGAGGTTCTCAATTCGTCTGTACCTATGTATTTTTTTTTATGTATGTATGCGATATTTCCGTTAATTATAGACGGATTTCAAATTTTTTTTTTTGTTGAATAGGGGGTTTCTGAGGTGGTCCCATTTTCACCAGGTCAGAATCTGATGAAGGGATCCAGGAGAAATCGAGGGCAACCACGGAAAATTGTAGGGACAACTAGTGCGCATGTTAACTTTTTAATTAAGTGCTTTAATGTTCTACATTTTAATGAAGGTATGGCGTCGATCTGATGATAGAGTCGAAAGACAGTCGAGGGCATTCCTTAACAATTTACAGCAGTTATCTTGTGTTTGGGCTTGATTGATTTGTATTGATGAGAACTTTACACCTAGATTCATAGATCAGACTTAAAAAAAAAAGAAAGTTCTCAATGTTTTATGTATGTTCACCGATATTTCCGTCAATTATAGACGGATTTAATTTTTTTTTCTTGAATAGGGTTTTCTTCTGAGGTGGTCCCCATTTTAACCAGGTTATGATCTAATTATGGGATCCTGGATAAATCGAAGGCAACCACCGATAATTATAGGGACAACTAGTGCGTTTGTTAACTTTTTAATTCAGTGCTTCAGTGTGTTAATGAAGGTCTGGAGTCAATCCGATGATGGAACCAAAAGACAATCGAGGGAATTCCTTGACGATTTACAGAGCAGCTACCTTGTGTTGGGGCTTGATTGATTTGTATTAATGAGAACTTTCAAGTAGATAGATATATTTTTCGGTTCACCCGTCACTTAAAATATTGAAAAAAAAATTTTCAATAAAAAATACAACCGACTTCGAACAAACCCTGAAAAATAAAATTATAAATAAATAATAAATAATAAATAAATAAATTAAAATTAAAATTTACTTAGCACAAAGTAATATGTATTTTGATTTATCAGTTTTATCAACAACTTCTTTTTGGTTCGACTTTTCTTGGATATTTTTTTATTATTATAATGCCTATTGATTGCAGTATTATGGACAAAATAATCTCCTTCCTAACTTTGATACAAGATGTAAAAATTTTAATCGATAATAAAAAAATAGGGAATTATGCAGAATAATAATATCTCGAAAACTACAAAAAATCGTAGAACATACATGGGGGTTAAATCGATAGGTATGGAACCCTGCTACCAGCTAGTGGCGGCTTGACACCCTAAAAGAAACACCGTGTATATAAACAAACATATACATACCGAACAGATTTTTTTAGAAAATTTCGCGAGTATTGTGCAATAGAGACGTCTTTAATAGACTTTAACTAACTTCAGACCCCTATTTAAACAGTGGACGAAAACGGCAAACATTGAGAAGCAGTCATAGTTTCTCAACATAAACTTATTAGGTACAGGAAGTTTGGAAACTTTCAGGTTAACCTATAAAATTGTATGAGACTGACACTTTTTAATACGAAATGTTGATGATTTCAATTAATAGTTGTTGGTTTCTAGTAGTTTTAAGGTACCCCCTGTTATTAAATACTTCATTCAAAATTATGTTAACGCCAATACACTTCATATAAGAAGGAAATAATTTTGGAAATAAAGTGAATTCAAGTCCGTTTAGGATCAAATAATTGTCAAATTGCGACGGGACCACATGGAAAGCACCAGCTGTCAAAGAAAAAAAATTGCATCAAAATCGCTTTACCCAATCGAAAGTTATTGAAATAACAAATATATAAAAAATAAAACACAAACTCCTCCTTTTTTGAAGTCGGTTAATAGTGTACCGCGTAAGTGCCAAGTAAGTATTTGATAACTTGACATTTGCATCACAAAAACAGTCATAAATATTTTTGACCGGATTTTTTGTGCAAATCTCCTCTGTGCGCCGCGCCGCTGGCAACAGCTAGGTTTTCGCGATAAAGTAGGTATGTGTCCTTCATGACTTGAAGGAATCTCAATATGTGCGTACATTCTATTTTATATATCGATAAATAGTTTAGAAAACACCTATGTTTATGTGAATTTTTTTTCTTATCATTCTTGCCAAATTCCATTCCATCGTTAGATACAAGCCACAGTATAAAAAGGAGTTGCTTCTGAAGACCTGTTAAGAGTGAAATAGAAGTCACAATGTTACGACTAACGCTTTTGCTAATTCTGGCCAAGATGGCGGTCTCAGTAGACCCGGAGATTCAAGAGAAATATCTGACGTTACCTGAGCAGGAATTTATTGAATACTTCAATGGAAGGCATTTGTCGTTTACCATCAAGAGCTACGACCGCAGTTTTCACTTGGGCAGTCGCAGCCGTGGCTACCGTCGTTCTGATTATCCTCAACAAGGTAACGTTTTGAAAGATTTACCGAAAAACTTCGACGCCAGACAACAATGGAAGGAATGTGAAACGATTAGTGAAATTAACAATCAAGGTGGCTGTGGATCTTGTTGGACTTTCGGAACAGCAAACACAGCGTCAGATAGAACTTGCATACATAAAGGTATACATGTACATTTAGCTGAACAAGACTTCGAATGTCTCCAAAAAGATGTGTGTGGTGGAGGATATCCAGATAGAGCTTTTGATTTCTGGCAGAGGAAAGGGTTGGTATCGAACAAGTGCAAACCGTATGACATTGTTAAATTGGACGAGAACAAGTGTCATACGGAGTGTGTAAACAAGAGTATCTCTTATACTGGAGACAAACATTTTGCAGAAAACGTTTACGGTTTACTTGAAGATGCTGATGCCATCAAGTCGGAATTACTTAAAAATGGTTCTATTCAAGCCGGGTTTAATGTTTTCACAGATTTCTTACATTATCACAGTGGTATTTACAAACACACTTATGGAAAAATAGAAGGTGCACATAGCGTCCGTGTTATAGGTTACGGAGAAGAAAACGGCACAGAGTACTGGCTTGTAGCTAATAGTTGGGGGAAAGATTGGGGTGAAAAGGGATTTTTCAGAATTAAGACTTTCCAAAAAGGAGTAGAGTTTGAAAATGAAATGTTTACTGGAATACCAAAAAATTAAGGCTTGTATATATATATTTGGTACCGTACCAAATATATTTTTTCTTTGATTTATTAACAATATAATTATTATTTCATAAATGCATACATTACAATTGTTTTTATTCGACAATGCGCCGCCTCCCTTGCGTGCAGAGTCAGGGCTCTAACTCCCTTTTGAAAATTATCGCGCACTGGGTAGATTGGGCCTACATAAATCGCTGTTGTGCAAAGGAGACTTTGCCTCCTTATGCGTGTTCTACCGCCTGTACAATGGTATGTGCTCTGAGGAATTGTTTGATATGATGCCCACGGCTACGTTCTATCATCGCACCGCTCGCCACAGACAGGGAGTTCATCCTCACACTCTGCGTCCGGTGCGATCCAGCACGGTTAGATCCGATAGGTGTTTTCTTCACGCCTTCGGTCGGCATCGTCTGAATTATTTTACAATAGCCTTAATCATTAAGGTATTTTTTGGATAATACAACACGCCAGTTTAAATTTGTACTTACCTATGTAAAGTCTACTATTCGATCGAATCTGCTTCCTGCAGCATGTGATGTTCGAGTATGCTATGAGAGAAGTGAGAGGATGCAACACGTAAGTACAACGTAAAGAAAACCTATACCTAGATACTTTGCAAGTTCGATGTCCTCGTGATTTTAAACTAAAAGTATCTTAAACTATGTCCTGCTTGGTAGATGACATTTGAGACTATTTTTGTGTCGTTTGTCCCCACTGGTGATAATCGGGATGTTTTTTTACCATTTGTCACCACTGGCGACAAAGTATGTGTCAATCGTCATCACTGGTGACAGTCGGGAATATTTTTCCCATTTATCAGTAGTGGCGACAAAGCCAGTGGCGATAACTGGGAATAGACGTCGCCACTGCTGATAAATGGGAAAAATATTCCCGACTCTCACCAGTGATGACGATTGACACATACTTTCCCAGTTGTAGCTACTGGCTTTGTCGCCAGTGGTGACAAATGGTAAAAAAACATCCCCATTATCACCAGTGGGGACAAACGACACAAAAATAGTTTCAAATGTCATCTACCAAGCAGGACATACACAAGAATGAGCGGTTCGATAAACAGTTCGTTGTGATAGCTGCGCAATCCGACTTGGTTATGTTAGGTTAGAAGACTAATGCGGGAGCGGAGCGGAGCGTAGCTCCCGAATTAAGCCTTCGTGGTTTTTTTTTAACAATGAGACGGTAAAATAAAATAAAAAAAACACTACTTAAATTGTACTAGTACCAAGAAGCGCAGAAAAATGACTTATTACTGCATGGTTATAAAAAAAAATAACCACGAAGGCTTAATGCGGGAGCTACGCTCCGCTCCGCTCCCGCATTAGCCTTCTAACCTAACCTAACCAAGTCGGATTGCGCAGCTATCACAACGAACTGTGTTAATCGAACCGCTCATTCTTGTGTATGTCCTGCTTGGTAGATGACATTTGAGACTATTTTTGTGTCGTTTGTCCCCACTGGTGATAATCGGGATGTTTTTTTACCATTTGTCACCACTGGCGACAAAGTATGTGTCAATCGTCATCACTGGTGACAGTCGGGAATATTTTTCCCATTTATCAGTAGTGGCGACAAAGCCAGTGGCGATAACTGGGAATAGACGATTTTAAGCTATCGACGGCATTCATTGTTATGCGGACGACAGTACGGGGGACACCTGTTACACGGGCCGCCCCGGTATCTCTCGGGACACAGTGGAGGAAAATCATGAACAGCTTGTGTCTGAAATCGAGGCTACTCTTACTCTAGTAAGAGTTTACTAGAGTGTCCGATTGGGGTAGACAAAATCTTGTCCAGTTTAACCTTTCCAAGACACAAGCGTGTTTTTTCACGGCTAAGCAAACCCCAATTACTGTAGCGCCGCAATTTTAGGGAACATCTCTTTCCATCTCCAAAAGTATAGGGATCCTTGGCGTTGACATCTCCAGTGACGTTCAGTTCCGTAGTCATTTGGAGGACAAGGCTAAGCTGGCGTCCAAGAAGCTAGGTGTACTCAACAGGGCGCGGCGGTACTTCACTGCGGTGCTTCTCTACAAGTCGCAAGTGCGGCCGCATATGGAGTACTGCTGTCACCTCTGGGCGGGAGCACCTGAATATCAGCTTCGTCCACTTGACTCGATGCAAAGACGAGCTGTAAGAGTTCTTCGCGACAGGAGAGACTTTGCCTCCTTATGCTTGTTCTACCGCCTGTACAATGGTATGTGCTCTGAGGAATTGTTTGATATGATGCCCACGGCTACGTTCTATCATCGCACCGCTCGCCACAGACAGGGAGTTCATCCCCTCACTCTGCGTCCGATGCGTTCCAGCACGGTTAGATCCGATAGGTGTTTTCTTCCGCGCACGCTTAGGTTGTGGAATGACCTCCCTGCCTCGGTTTGCCCAAACGCCTCCAGTATGGGGTTCTTCAAAAGGGGTCTTAGAAGGTTTTTACAGGGTCGGCAGCGCGAGTGTGGCACCTCTGGTATTGCAAACGTTCATAGGCTGCGGTGACCACCGGTCCTTCTGGTGGGCCGTATGCTTGTCTGCCACCTATGTGGAATAAAAAAAACTAAAAGTTTTTTTTTACTTTGTGCTCTTCGTGGCCATGGCAAACGGTTTTTCGACGACTTGTTGCTTGTTGGTATCCCATTAAGTTGTATTTTGGCAAATACGTATAAATCCGTTGCTAACACAAGAAAATGTATTAAAATACTGCTGGTTTGACCACGATCTTCTCCACAGGGGGGGAGTTCTTCAACTGTTTATCTGATACATAGGGCTGCACATTTAAATTATTTCAGTGACAATACAATAATCTGGTAGTGAAATCTAGCAATCCGAATGTCAAAAATAGTTTTTACTGAGTTTATTTTTTGTCGAGCTATTTTACTTAATTTATGTTGAACGATTGGGAACGAATTTACAAGCGTGTACCTTATTTTGGGATTTGGTTGGTAACGCAGGCGTCGATCGATCATGACTGTGGATTATTGGTACACTCTAAAACATAAATTTCTACTTTTAACTAGCTTAAGCGCCAGGACTTACCCGTGAAATACTCCAATGCATCATTACAGCATGAAAAAAGCCTAAATTTAAATAAAATTAAATCTAGGTTTTTAGCCGAATTCCACAGTGTGAGCTGCACGTTGAGACATTGGTCAGGAACAATTGTTTTTTAAATGCACCCGAACAACCGTTAAGACGCGGAATAGCACCCGAACCCATTAGATAGCTAGGGAGCTGAAATCCTCAAAATCACAGTGATGTACTTATTTCTATTTGCGCTATATTATAGCAATAAATACTAAAATCAGGCAATAGGAGGTGATTAAGGGGGACTTTTTGAAGTGAAACTTCTTTATCGGCGTTGGAAAAAAATTTGCGTCACGTCACGTCACGTCACGATTTTTGGTTACGCGCCATCTTTGTTCTGTTCCCCACCACGGTGGATTCGAATTAAGAGTACTTTATCCAGGGATAGCATGTCATTTAAGGGTTTTTGGACTTTTGGACTTTTGGACTTTTAGACTTTGGGACTTTGGGACTTTGGGACTTTGGGGCTTTGGGACTTTGGGACTTTGGGACTTTGGGACTTTGGGACTTTGGGACTTTGGGACTTTGGGACTTTGGGACTTTGGGACTTTGGGACTTTGGGACTTTGGGACTTTGGGACTTTGGGACTTTGGGACTTTGGGACTTTGGGACTTTGGGACTTTGGGACTTTGGGACTTTGGGACTTTGGGACTTTGGGACTTTGGGACTTTGGGACTTTGGGACTTTGGGACTTTGGGACTTTGGGACTTTGGGACTTTGGGACTTTGGGACTTTGGGACTTTGGGACTTTGGGACTTTGGGACTTTGGGACTTTGGGACTTTGGGACTTTGGGACTTTGGGACTTTGGGACTTTGGGACTTTGGGACTTTGGGACTTTGGGACTTTGGGACTTTGGGACTTTGGGACTTTGGGACTTTGGGACTTTGGGACTTTGGGACTTTGGGACTTTGGGACTTTGGAACTTTGGGACTTTGGGACTTTGGGACTTTGGGACTTTGGGACTTTGGGACTTTGGGACTTTGGGACTTTGGGACTTTGGTACTTTGGGACTTTGCGCCTTTGCGACTTTGCGACTTTGCGACTTTGCGAATTTGCGACTTTGCGACTTTGCGACTTTGCGACTTTGGGACTTTGGGACTTTGGGACTTTGGGACTTTGGGACTTTGGGACTTTGGGACTTTGGGACTTTGGGACTTTGGGACTTTGGGACTTTGGGACTTTGGGACTTTGGGACTTTGGGACTTTGGGACTTTGGGACCTTGAGACCTTGGGACTTTGGGACTTTGGGAATTTTGGACTTTTGGCCTTTTGGACTTTTGGACTTTGGACTTTGGACTTTTGGACTTTTGGACTTTTGGACTTTTGGACTTTTGGACTTTTGAACTTTTGGACTTTTGGACTTTTGGACTTTTGGACTTTTGGACTTTTGGACTTTTGGACTTTTGGACTTTTGGACTTTTGGACTTTTGGACTTTTGTACTTTTTGACTTAATTTAAGGTGAGGTGAAAATTAAGTTTATGAAGAAGTTTCACTTCTTACGTGTGTACACTAAGTACACGCAATTTTTTTGTACAGAACCGTGCGCAAGTCCGACATGCACTTGGCCGGTTTTTTTATTCTCATTTACAGAGTACATACATACATACATATTATGATCACGCCCTTTATCCCCGAAGGGGTAGGCAGAGTCATATTATATGCCCACATTTCACCTTTTAGAGTTTTTTTGTCCCACGTAATAGGTACTGAGCCGTATTGCCGTGTTACGAAAGGGATGGTCGGAGGGCTAATAGAATCTTATTCATTTCTATTAATTATTATTAACAAAGTCCCTAAATACTCATTTATGTATATCCCTCCTGATAGTTATTTATTTACTGACAATAATTCTGTAACATAAAACCGTCTTTTCACATTTTGGTAACGTAACGGAAACCACCGCCAGTGTTAATCAACTCATCACATTCAGTAAAGCATTTCTTTCAAATTTATAATAGTAGTAGGCATGAATGGCGATGACATACGACCAGTAGTAGACTGCGATGATTGATTTGAAAATCTAAAAAAAAAATATTTCAATATTATGTACATATATACATACATATACTCACGCCTTTATCCCCGAAGGGGTAGGCAGAGGCCTATACCGGCCCACATTTCACCGTGTACAATTCGGTCCCACGTGACAGGTGGTGAGCCCATCGCCGTGTTGAAATGGACCGCCGCCGTCAGAGCCTCGTCCGTTGTTCAGCAGGTGCACGAGCTTGCACGTGAGGTTGACTTGGGCCCGATGGTGTTGGTAGGGCCCCACTACACCCATATTATGTAGGTACATGAATATTTACAAAAAAAAGATATATTAGATTTTTTTATTAGATTGTTATATGATACAATTAGTAGTATTTTATGAACATAATTACTACAATTCTCGCAGCAACACCATCACCATCATAGTAGTAATTGTAACAAGATTATAATTCTTCTAGTTTTGTATTGAAATAATATTATTGGCGCTATCTAATAGGAACCACGCACATAATGTCAGTTATATTTACGGGGTGATTAATGAGGCTTCAATATCATTAACAAGCACAGTTTGGGTCTGGACTCAAGGGACATGACCTAGTTATAAGTATGTTACAGCTAACAAGTTCTACTGAAGAAGATGGTTGAAATTATTATTATTATTATTTTAGGTTATCTCAACGCCTTACAGCCCAAACTACGATAATCTCTGAAACAAGTATTTGCGGATCACACAATATCGACTCGATATTATCTACGACGGGGTAGGCAGAGAAAATGGCTTTCCACTTTCTACGATCCTGGCAAACAACTTTCACTTTTTACTTTCTTATGAGTTTTCATAAATACCTAGTGGACTGCCGTAAGATTTAAAATACGTAAAACTTCGGAATCCAGAGTATCTTCATGTTTGGTAGTAGCCAGAGCAAGAAAGGGATTGATCACAAACAAAAGAATTGAAATTGTGTTTGTGATGGAAGGCTGTTCAAAGACATCACCTCAAAAGCCCTAATCAATTTTGATAGCTGCCGCTGATTGGAACCTACTCGTTGATACGTACCTACCTATACGACACTATAAAATACCGCAGGATGTATGTGCCGCTCTATCCAGGTCCGACGTATTCCTGATTTCGAGGATGCATAGGCGTGAAGTGCTCGTGGAGCTCACAGTGCCGTCCGTCATAGTCTCTCTCCATCTCTATTACTCCGAATCCAGAGTTGTATAACACAAAATATTTCACGGTTAAAACCGGGGGCACAGAAAGTGAAAAATAAAACAAGAGCTGCTCGGTATCAACATTCAATAAATATTGTAACATTAAATCGAAGTGAACCAAAAATGTCAGGTCAATAAAGAGGTATTCAAATAAATAGGTTACAAATTTAATATTCACTCTCCAATTAACGCTTGGCCAGTGGTTTTATAACAAAAAATATTTCCACATTGAAACATAAGTAGTGTGGTACCTATTCAGGGACATTATTTATTTACCTGACAGAATTTACTTTGTAATCTACGAATACCTACTACGGTAGCTAGGCACAGAGTATGGTCAGTCAGTTACATGATATGGACAGGCGCAGGTTGTGACTGCCCACTTTTGAAATTTTTCAAGCCATCAGGGCTAGGTGGACCAGGGGTACAAAAGTTAACCCAGGAACACCAGGTGGACCAACGTGACACGAGTTAATCTTGGACCACTTAGGTGGACGAAATGGGTGTACCACGGGTCAGAAGGGAATTACACCAGCAAACTTAGAGCAAACGGGTAGTAGGTACTCTTTTACTATACCAGACTTCTTGGATCCACTACCTCTCCTGTTGGCACTTCACGGAGACAATTGTTCACTGTACTTCTTCGCAAAAACAAGATCGTTGTGAAGATAATTTAATCTAGGTAAAGACTTTCTTTTTCGAGATGGGTTGCTAGTATCGACTATAAAAATGTATTTGAGATCGATGCTTGAAATTTTCTTTGACGGAAATCGTATGCTCCTCTCATATTTATGCAAATGATTTCGTGAGTGTTCAGGTAAACGATAAAACCCTATACAAATTGTATTACTGATTGAATCGTCCAGAAAATGAAATATATTACGGTCCCTGTATAAGTATACCCTTGAGTTCAAAATATCGAACACTAGCGGACGTCACGCAGTTTAACCCGCGTAGTTCCCGTTCCCGTGGGAATACGGGAATAAAATATAGACCAATGTTCACCGCAAAGAGTGTAGCTTCCCAACAGTAAAGGAATTTTTCAAATCGGGCCAGAAGTTCCGGAGCCTATTCGTTACAAACAAACCAAAAAAAAAAACAAATCTTTCCTCTTTATAATATTAGTATAGAAGTATAGATGACAATTTACAACATAAATCTATCGTACAAAAGTAAGTCACATTTTTGACATTATTACAAGAATGTAAGTATCTTCAAAATCTTTACGGATTACCCCCCATTGTAGAAAGCTTTCCAATTACATACGAGATGGAAATTTGCGCGCCCCGATGACAATATATCCTTTGGCGTCGTCATTTTCCCATCTTCTATGACCCGAATCTCTGAACCCAAAGCAAGTGTTCATAAAATATGAAGCCAAACTCCCATAAAAGATTAATTCGTTCAAATGCTTTATTATATTTTGTTTTAATGACAGTACTCGCTTGTCTAATAAACCAAATAAATTGAATACTAAAATTCATTAATACGTTTATGATTGCTAATAAAAGTTTGTTATTAGGTTAGAATATAAGGCGGTGTTATTTTTATAGACAGTGAATTCATCATAACAGCATTTTGCATCCTAAAGTAAATAGTAATAGTAAGTAAGGAAATATCTTTTTACTCATAATCGATAAACTCTTTTTTTATATATCTAGCTCGCCAAATTGCAACAAATGGTAATGTAAAATAGAGCTATGATGAAAACCGGCCATTTTTCCATATTATAATAAACTTTTTAAGTTTGACAACCCACAATCAAACTTTACTTATGGTATACTGGGTATACTAGATTAGATCGCGGCTTCGCGGGCGTGAAATTCGGTACCCGTTCCCGTGTGAACATATTCCTGGGATGGAAAGTAGCCTATGTGTTATTCCAGACAGTAAGCTATCTCTGTACCAAATTTCAGCCCAATCCTTTCAGCCGTTAGAGCGTGATTGAGTAACAAACATCCAAACATCTTCACAAACTTTCACATTTATAATATTAGTAGGATAGGAAGTAGGATTAGTAGGATATGTAATAGTCTCTTTTCTATATATTTCACGATAATGGGATTTATGTATAGGTATATCGAAAAATGGGAGAAGAATAAACAGAAAGGAAAAATACACAAGACTGTTGTAACACTCGTCTAGGTGTCGAAGAATTCCTCTCCATCACAATCGACTGGCAAGGTCCCCATAAGGCTGGCCGCATTGCCACCTTGGATGGCAATGCTTATTCTCTGAGCGAGAAAGAGGCCAGCCTTATGGTCACGAGAAGCATCGACCAAACGCTTTGCTATATCTTTATATAGCGCACGTGCACTTGGGCCCCACGAACCTAGTGTCTCGACACCAAACGGCTCAAATATATAATTACCAATTAAATTATTATATTTGCGCCGTTTGAGTGTCTCGGCAGATGCAGCAGCAGAACAGGCGCAGCCCGCCGTGCTTGGAAGATGAGAAGGGGCAAGGGTGTCGGCACAAGTTGCGTCCCACACCAAAGGCCTTCCCATCTTCCATGGCACCAATGACATACCATCCGGTCTCCTGCCATCGTCGCGCGCCAAACCATTTGGTTCAAGAATAGCTGGCACGCCGGCGGTGACAAGAGCGCGGCGGATAATATCATTTAGGTATGCATGACGAGACATACGACCTGCACTCCTGCTGCACGAAAGCCCGTGGTGCCCAAGCGGGTCGACTGCTTCTCCACAGTGACAACGATGTGGAGACACGCAAGGAGCACCTAAACGAAGGCAGGCGGCAATTCTGAACGTAGTGTCGTCCAACATAGTACCTATATTGGGCGACGGAAGAGCCTGAAGCCAGACACCTGATTCCCATTCTCCCACAGCCAGAAGGCGAGCACGTTCTGCAACGTTAGAGCAAGAGTTCAGTAAATTGATTCTAACTCTGCTGCAGAGCGGCCTATCCCACTGTCTCTGAGAGCATGGGTAGGTGGGCAGATCAGTATTTGGGCAAGCCATTTT
Organism: Miltochrista miniata; assembly: GCA_933228765.1. NCBI lineage: Eukaryota > Metazoa > Arthropoda > Insecta > Lepidoptera > Erebidae > Miltochrista > Miltochrista miniata. Next base: position 14,539,212 of record OW121751.1, on the reverse strand, counting down.
CCAAGCATTAATGGCTTCAATCTTACCTGACACTTCAGAATTAACCAGTGTAGGAAACAATATTTTCCTGGTCAATTCTTCAGTGTCATGTATTGAAGCCAAAAATGCTGGTAAACTCACATCGGAAATTTTTCGAACGCCGAGACCGCCCAAACGAATAGGCAAAGACGCTTGGAGATAGGCTCGGTCATTCAAATCTGCGTTTAAAATTTGGCAAAGTGTGTTTTGAATAATTTTGTCCATTTTCTCCAAAAGGGCAGAATGTTTAAATAAGTGTGCTGAACGAAGGGCATGTGTTAATTTAGGGACGAAAAGACAGTACCGAAGAATTGTAAAAGCAGAATGGATATTAATATGAAGAAGTCGGTTTGGTTCTTTTTGTTCTCTTTTCGGGAATTTTATTTTATTAATGAACCTGAAATAATTGAAATAGGTACCTACCCATTATTTTAAGTCTTAAATTCTACTATTTACTCATAAACTCGATTCGACTCGATTAGACTGATCTAGGCTAGGATAATATTTATTATTATTATAACATCCTGGGGCAAATTATAACTAGGTAGTAAAAAATGTGTAAGTATATAATATGCCTATCCCTAAAATGCATGTGCCCATTCCTTCGAAGAAACGTCATAGGTCATGGCTATAATTATATCTTACTAATACACTCATTTGCAAAAAAAACGAGCGGTTTTGATTTTCATTCATCTTTAAAAAGATACAATACCAAAAAGGTTTCAATCGTTTGTACACGTTACTGGCCGGTTTTAAAAATGCCGTGGTATTTAAAAAAGTACGTTCTAAATTCAAATTTTCAGTTGATGCTCATTTTTACAGAAAACCCCTTTTTATCCTACATTTTTGGCGCGAAGTTCCAGAAGTTAACATCGACTTTCACAACTTTTATTCAATTTTTATCGATTAATTTCATATCCTTGACTGTCAAAGCTTTATTTATTGCTGTTTGGCTGTATCAAAAATGGTAGATAAAGTGGTAAAAGCTACCAAAATTATCGCGCTGCTTGAAGAGGCTTGCAGCCAATGTTTCGTGGCTAGGAGGCTAAATGTTAGTCGCTCGACGGTCCAAAGGACCTGGCAGCGATATCAGGAGACTGGTTCCGTCGAGAGAAGGCCTGGTTCTGGAAGAAAACCATGTACCCAACCACGGGATGATCGTTTTCTTGTGAGTCGCGCATTGAGAAATCGCAAATCTTCGTATGTGGATCTTAAGAACAACCTCCAAGAAGTAAGAAATGTGCATATTAGTCTATGTACGGTCAGGAGGAGGCTTCTCGCTGCCAATATACTCAGTCACTGCCCGGCCCGCGGCCCCAAATTACTCCGTGAGCACAGAGTTCACAGGCTTAGGTTCGCTAGAAATTGTGAATCATGGACTAAAGAAGATTGGAATAGGGTTTTGTTCTCTGATGAAGCCAGGATATCTCTGTTCGGTGAAGATCGACGTCGGCGAGTGCTAAGAAGACAAGGAGAACGCTTTGCAGAGGCATGTTTCGAAGAAATCACACCTTATGGTGGGGGCTCTGTTATGTTTAGGGCAGGAATAAATTCAATGGAACGTACAGAATTAGTCTTCATTGAAAACGGCTCACTGACTGGGCATCGATACATAACGAACGTTCTAATTCCTCATGCACAACCCGCATTGGCCGCTCTAGGTTAAGATTCGGTTTTTATGGACGACAATGCTCGCGCCCACCGATCCCGCGATGTTAATGCGTATGTGCAAGAGGTCGGCATTCGTCGTTTGGATTGGCCAGCTCGAAGTCCCGACCTCAATCCCATAGAGCATGTCTGGGACGCTCTAAAACGGCGTGTGAGATCAGTACACCCGGCTCCGCAGACCATCAGAGAGCTGAAGAATGTGATTACTGCGGAGTGGGAACGTATTCCGCAAACAAGTATCCGGGATATACTCGCTAGCATGCCCAGACAAATTCAAGCTGTAATTTTAGCTAGAGGGGGTCACACTCGATATTAAACATTTATCTGCTTTTACTTTATTAAAGAAAAACAATCAAAAAAACTTTTTTATTTTTACTTCATGAGCATTATGCACTACTAGCGAACATACACTACTAGCGAGGTTTAGCATTATTTCCCATAAATTGTAACAAAATTTTATGACATACTGATGAAAACGATTATTCTCTTATTAATTTACCAAATTGTGAGGATAAAACTACCTATAATTATCAAACAAAGCAATATTAACATTTGAAATGGGTCATTGCTTAGGTGCCCGTTTTTTTTGCAAATGAGTGTATTATAAATGTGAAAGTTTGTAAGAGGGATGTTTGTTACTCTTTCACGCTCAAACCGCTGAACGGATCATGCTTAAATTTGGTACAGAGATACATTATAGTCTGGAATAACACATAGGCTACTTTTTATCCCGGGAATAAGTTCCCACGGGAAGTCAGAACGGGAACGAATTTTTTGCTGGCGAAGCTACGGGCATCAGCTAGTTTATAATAATTATAATGAAAATGAAATGAAAATATCTTTATTCATTTAGGTTACAAAGTAACACTTATGAACGTCAAAATTTTTGCTTCTACATTTACATTTACTGCCAGATTCGCAAAGCAATAGGTAGAGCCTGTGAGGAAGAACCTGGCAAGAAAACTCACGGCCACTCTTTTCAAATAGTCTTAGTACATTCGTTTGTCATGCAATAAAGATCAACAATTTTGTCTACACAAGCGACATTTACAATCGCGCCTAATTAAGTGAGGAGCAAGCAACTCATGTCCATGTCTCTGTATCATTAAAATAGTCATCAATAGTATAGTATGCCCTTTTTAAAAGATGTGTCTTGATTTCCCTTTTGAATCTATATAAAGGAAGGTTCATAATATTTAAAGGAATTTTATTGAATAGGCGTACACCAAGTCCTTCGAATGAGTCGTGTACCTTATGTAATCGAAAAACCTTTCCAATCAATTTATGCTTATTTCTAGTATTTATTGAATGTACGTCACTGTTCTTAAGATATAGATGTATGTTCTTTTTAACAGACATGATGTTCTCAAATATGTATTGCGATGCAACCGTTAAAATTCCTATTTCTTTAAACTTCTCTTTAAGCGATTCTCGAGCATTTAATTTATAAATTGCACGTATAGCTCTTTTCTGAAGTACAAAAATTATTTGTATATCTGCTGCCTTGCCCCACAGCAAAATGCCGTAAGACATGACGCTATGAAAATAACTAAAATAAACCAGCCTGGCTGTTTGGACATCAGTGAGCTGTCTGATCTTGGTAACGGCAAAAGCCGCCGAACTGAGTTTTGCTGCTAGACACGATATTTGGGCAGTCCACTGTAATTTACTATCTAAAGTGATCCCCAAGAATACGGTTGATTCTACAAGATGAAGGGTGTCACTGTTCAATGTTATATTTGTTTCATAATTTTTGACATTGGGCATGGTAAATCTAATAATATGTACCTACCTGACAAATGTGCCGTTGAATAAAGAAAATCAAATTTCCAACAAAAGCAAATCCTTTACAATTTCCGAACACTGCGAAAATCGAGAGTGACAGTTACGGCAATCGATTATATTGTAAAGATATTAAATGGAGGGTTCCGTTTTCTTACGATTACGATTCATAAATATTGAATTCTCATTTAATCTGAAACAAATAAGTCGATATTGGCCGTAAATGTCATCTTTACAATGATATATTCGTTCTTCTGACCCGCTTACAAATGTAGCCAATAAATATTGTTTCTTGTATGAGAATATGATTTACCTACCTAACACATCATACTAGCAAGACTTTTTAATATCAGCAAATACTTTATGAAAGTAAAGGCTCTAAATATTAATATTACTACGGCACTTTTTTACACTTTTTTGCCTTCTTTTTATAAGATTTATAACAGTATCAATTCTAAGCAGATTGCTCGGAATTGATACGGTTATTTATTTTATTATTATTTTTTATTATTTTTTTTATTTTATTTTTTTATTACCAAACTGTAGTAGTTATCATACGCTCATGTAAGATTTTATAAGACTACTGGCCCACGGCTTCGCCCGCATTAAATATTGTTTCCAACCACCCTCATCACAAACAGGGGTATGAAAAATAGATTACATTCGATTCTCAGATCCACTGAATATAAATAATATAAAATTTCATTAAAATCGGTCAAGCCGATTCTGAGATAACTTTTCATTATAAGGCACCTTTGTAACCTAACCTATCTAGTTGTTTAATTTTTACAAAAATTTGTTTCTGTTCATTACATTCTTTTTTTAACTTGAGGTAAAATCCTCATGGATGCTATGCCGGACTCCTACCGAATAAAAAACCTCACGTAACGCCCAACAGCCTATGGTTGGGAGACCCTGTTTCTTATATATATAAGAAACAGATATTAAACATACAAAAATTTCAAGAAATAGGTATGTAAATAACTTCAAACTTCTTAATATTTTTTTTTGAAGTTATTTACATACCTATTTTTTGAAATTTTAAGAAACTATATAAGAAACAGATATTAAACATACAAAAATTTTTGTATGTTTAATATCTGTTTCTTATATATAAAAAAAACCGACTTCAAACAAAAACTAAAAATTGGAAAATAAAATTAACTTAGCACAAAGTAATAGGTAGTATATTTAGTTTTATATCAGATATTATAAGGGATTTCTTCGATTTCTCCAGGATCCCAGCATCCGATTTTGACTTCCTGTATATGGGACCACATGGGAAGCACCAGCTTTCAAACAAAAAAAGAATTTTCAAAATCGGTTAACTCCTTCAAGCGATTTGCCGGTAACAAACATAAAAAAAAAAAAAAAATACAGACGAATTGAGAACCTCCTCCTTTTTTGGAAGTCGGTTAATAAGAAACAGATATTAAACATACAAAAATTTCAAGAAATAGGTATGTAAATAACTTCAAACTTCTTAATATTATATAACATAAATCCAAGTATTTTCTATTGCATGTAATGAACAGAAGTGTCTGTTGGGAGTCCTGGGACATCCTTCTGAGGCCTTACCCCGGGTCTGAATTTTTTGTATGTTTAATATCTGTTTCTTATATATATATATAAGAAACAGATATTAAACACACAAAAATTTCAAGAAATAGGTATGTAAATAACTTCAAACTTCTTAATATTATATAACATAAATCCAAGTATTTTCTACACCAGTGATTTTCAACCTGTGGGTCGCGACCCCCTGGGGGGTCGCGGAGCTTCTGTAGGGGGTCGCCAAAGGTCGAGAGAACTACATCAGTTTAAAAAAATAAAAATTAAAAAGATCGATTTATCAAGTAAAAGGATTTTAACAAAAGGGTTATTATATATTAGGTGCTTACATATGAAATTGGCGTTTTGTATAGGAGGAACAAAAAGTCGAATATTTTTAAATATAATATATTTAATTAATCAAAGTATGAAACATTGTTTTCTATGCATTTTTGCCATCTCATAGGTAGTTCATTGATCCCTTTACTAAAAAAACCAGTCGGACGGGAATCAATAAAATCTGTGAAGGCGATTTGGACTGCCCCATCAGAGTTGAATTTTTTCCCTTGCAAGAAGTTGTCCAAATTTCGAAAAAAATGGTAATCTGTTGGAGCAAGATCCGGGGAGTACGGAGGATGTTTTAGACATTCCAATTGAAGCTCTTCTAATTTGGTAGCCGTCTGTTGTGCAGTGTGTGGTCTAGCCGTCTAGCGTTGTCGTGAAGCAGCAGTGGCGTGGAGCGATTGACCAGCCTAGGTTGTTTAGCCGCTAGCTTTTCCATCATGGTTTGCAATTGCTGACAATAGACATCAGCCGTAATAGTCTGGCCAGATTTGAGAAAACTGTAATGAACAATACCGGCACTAGTCCACCAAACGCTTACAAGTAACTTTTTTGGGGTTAATTTTCGCTTGGGGCAGGATTTGGCTGGCTGGCCAGGATCCAACCATTGCGCTGAGCGCTTTCGATTATCGTAAAGAATCCATTTTTCGTCACAGGTAATGATTCGGTTTAAAATACCTTCATTATTGTGCCGGTTCAGTAATGTAACGCAGCAGTCGACGCGCTTTTGCCGGTTTGCTTCAGTCAATTCGTGAGGTACCCACCTTTCAAGCTTTTTAATCTTCCCAATTTGCTTTAAGTGAATTAAAACAGTTTTATCACTAACACCGCAGCCTGCAGCTAACTCGGACGTGGTTTGCGATGGATCCGCTTCCACAATAGCCTTCAATACTTCATTATCAACTTGAGTCTCAGGCCGTCCACGGGGCTTGTTCTGCAGGTCGACATTTCCTGAACGAAAACGTTGGAACCAAAAACGAACTGTGTTTTCTTTTGCAACATGACCGCCATACACATCATTCACCCTTCTAGTCGTTTCCGCAGCACTAGTGCCACGGCGGAACTCGTACTCGTAAATAATGCGATATTTTAAGTTTTCCATTTTGTAAAATGAGTGACGCAAACAGAAAAAAACAGAAGAAAAAAACAAATGAATGACGGTCATCGAAGGATAAATACATGAGTAAATAGCTGGGAAAATTTGAATTTGGAATTCCTTACCAAAGAGGAGAAAATCGTAATTAAAGTGGCCAGTACGAAAAACGCCAATTTGATGTGTAAGCACCTAATATAAATAAATAAAATAAAAACGAAGATTGTGCTTGTTTTTGATTACCTAATCAATTTCTCTTAAACAAATGCTCGCAGTGAGGAAGGGCCTTAATTATTTTAATATTTTTATCGTTTTGTTATCGTATCGATTGGTTATCGTAAATCTATATTTGCTACACCTGGAATTAAATTAAAGTTTAAGCTATTTCTTTGCTTACTTTTTATTCTGGAAATTAATGAAAATGCCAAATCGCGTACGATGTGGCCAATGGAATCAAACATTTCAAAACTTCAGCAATCAATTCCAGGTTTCTGATTCGTTCCTTACCCAAAAAGTATCCAAATTAGCAGATTTGAATTCCAAGTGTAAGGGTGGTCTGCGATGTCTCTTGCACTGAGAAGTAATGAGACAATTCTTCTTATGATCTTATCCTATTTTCATACCAGGTACCTATATATTATGCCTTGATGTTTATCTCATATCCGACTTCAACAGTAAAAGATTGTGTCAACGAAAATATTCGAAGTTATTTTGATATATTGACGACGACTACAAGCAAGAGCGTGGCGATGGAGAAAGCAATGCACCCAACAAGTGTTTGGCATCTTTTCTTTCAGAAGCACTCGTGGAACCACTGTAGTAAACAAAATTTACTAAGGCTGGTCATGGATGAGTGAACATGACCACTTCATGACATTTATTTGCGAGTGTTTCCAAGGCACGTTAAGAAGGTACGTTAAGCCGTTGGTCCCAGTCGCCAGTAAAATGGTAGTCGTTAATCCAAGTTGAAGGTTTTTATGGGCGGCTTGAACAGCGGGCAGTCACAACCTGCACCTGTCCATATTAACACGGCAATACAGCTCACGACCTATCACGTGAGACAAAAATCTAAAAAGGTGAAATGTAGGCATATAATACGCCTCTGCCTATGCTTTCGGGGATGATAAAAGGCGTGATCATTTTTATGTATGTATCTTTCGTGGCTTCGAGGAACATGTTATGCAAGCATTAGTAAGAAGCGCTCTGCGAAATAGTATTTCTTCCATAAAATTTTCACTGGATGCAAAACGCACAAAAGCTACAAACTACGCACAAACCGCAATATCCGTGAATTTGTCAAATTGCAAAGATACAAAGGTACTTTCCTTTATTTTTTCTTTAGAAAACGTCGTATAGATGGAATATTTGTTACACTGTAACATACACAAGCTTCGCGGGGGAGGGGGGGAGGTCGCGAAATATTTGTTCATGCCAGGGGGGTCGCATCATGAAAAAGGTTGAAAATCACTGTTCTACACGAACCCGCATCAAAATTTGTCTGAGTTACGAACGACGAATTTTGATGCGGGTTTATTTTATTAGGAAAGACTTCAAAACTGTCGATTGGTTAAAACCGCAGTTAACAAAATTATAAAAATTTGTTGAAATTAGTAGTCAAGTTTTAATTAAGGAAAGACTATTGACTTGTAAAATGCATTACGTACGTCAAGCCACGGACGAATACTAACCATAGTTAGTTATAAAACCAAAGTTGTAATAGGTATTCGTCGATACTTGTTTTAACGTTTATTTTCAATTAGCGTTAGCAAAAAGGCGAATAACATCGGATAGGGGCTTTATGCTGAGTTTGCAGATATTCCTATCGTCAGTGCAATCTGCTCGACAAACTGGACGCGGCAATCGAGTAATTTAATGAACACTTCCCTAATCGAGTGACGCGACGACAGCCGCTCGAACGAAAAACAGAATTTCGTTCTGCAAAATTCCAATTTGCTTGTAACAAGAAGTCAAGAATGAAGGATTACTACTGCTATTTCGTTATGTCAACGTCAGAGATCAGAGGTTTTAATTCTTACGGTCGTGAAAGACCTTTTTTTTTCAGTATAATCTACGTCAAGTCATGAAAATGTTCCCATACTTAAGTATTCAATTTAATTCTTTAGTACAAAGATCATAAGAAGGTGGTGAGGCATCCGTCGTCAAACTTAACCTATTATAATAAACAGTTACACATTATGTAATGTACATAGGTAGGTACTTATAGTAAGTTTAAAACTATTAATTTTTAAATCGACACAATATGTAGTCACCTTGCACTGAAATCCTGAGGTATCCTTCCAAGGACTTACCTGGGGCTCCCATACCCTAGGCTGATAGGTAGGATACGTGTGGTTTTTAGTCGGACTAAAAACCACACGTATCGAACAAGTCTATCAAGCCGGAGCTTAACAGACTTGTTCGATTTTTTCCGTTAAAAAAACTTTGCACTGAAAATGTATTTGTACTTACACTATTTAGCTACTCGATACAACCTAAAACATTATTACCTACACAAATATTTTTAAAAAATATTTAAGGCTTAGCGGCCATTGTCTAGCCCATATTATATTTTTCCTCTATTAATAATTGCTATATTTTCTTCTAGTATAATATCATCATTATTTTCAGCAAGAGGTCACATTTTCACTTCAACGTTATTGATCTTAAAGAAGTTGTTACGGCTATTTATTGAAGTGAAACTTCTTTATCGGCGTTGGAAAAAAATTTGCGTCACGTCACGTCACGATTTTTGGTTACGCGCCATCTTTGTTCTGTTCCCCACCACGGTGGATTCGAATTAAGAGTACTTTATTCAGGGATAGCATGTCATTTAAGGGTTTTTGGACTTTTGGGCTTTTGGACTTTTGAATGGGACATTGGTACTTTGGGTCTTTGGAACTTTGAGACTTTGGGACTTTTGAACTTTTGGACTTTTGGACTTTTGGATGGGACCTTGGTACTTTGGGTCTTTGGGACTTTGGAACTTTGGGACTTTGGGACTTTGGGACTTTTGGACTTTTGGACTTTTGGACTTTTGGATGGGACCTTGGTACTTTGGGTCTTTGGGACTTTGGGACTTTGGGACTTTGGGACTTTTGGACTTTTGGACTTTTGGACTTTTGGACTTTTGGACTTTTGAACTTTTGGACTTTTGGACTTTTGGACTTTTGGACTTTTGGACTTTTGGACTTTTGGACTTTTGGACTTTTGGACTTTTGGACTTTTGGACTTTTGGACTTTTGGACTTTTGGACTTTTGGACTTTTGGACTTTTGGACTTTTGGACTTTTGGACTTTTGGACTTTTGGACTTTTAGACTTTTAGACTTTGGGACTTTTTGGACTTTTAGACTTTGGGACTTTGGGACTTTGGGACTTTTGGCCTTTGGGACTTTGGGACTTTTGGATGGGATCTTGGTACTTTGGGTCTTTGGGACTTTGGAACTTTGGGACTTTGGGACTTTGGGACTTTGGGACTTTGGGACTTTGGGACTTTGGGACTTTGGGACTTTGGGACTTTTGGACTTTTGGATGGGATCTTGGTACTTTGGGTCTTTGGGACTTTGGAACTTTGGGACTTTGGGACTTTGGGACTTTGGGACTTTTGGACTTTGGGACTTTTGGACTTTTGGACTTTTGGACTTTTGTACTTTTGGACTTTTGTACTTTTGTACTTTTTGACTTAATTTAAGGTGAGGTGAAAATTAAGTTTATGAAGAAGTTTCACTTCTTACGTGTGTACACTAAGTACACGCAATTTTTTTTGTATTTACTTAGAGACAGTATTTTAAGTAGAGAATAATGTTGCAGCGGTGTAAGCTAAATCTAAAGCAACTGACTTAAATTCATCGATATTAGTTACCCGGCTTATTAATAGTTTTTTCTTTTTTCTTTCTTTTACTGTACGCTAAAAATTGAAACGGTGTTATTCTTTTCTTTTTCCATTTGGTGCACCTGAAATTCAACAGTTTAACGTAATTTTAATAAGGGTAACTATGTGCTACCAGAATTTAATGTTTTATATTAATATGTGGTACATATTTTAATCTTTGATAGCCTATAGATATTTAAAGCAATTCGTATGCTAACTTTGTCATAACATTTTATTTTTATCATTAAGTGAAAAAAGACGTGAGTGGCCTGGTAAACCTTCCAAGCTCTGGATCAAATGCTCTATGTACAGTGCAGTTTGACATTTTATTTTAGGTAAATTCTTTTTTTCTTTATTTTATTTCAGTAACAATTGAAATTCAGTGCCATGCTGTCACGCAGTCTTGATCGCAAATATACGAAAGGATTTTTCATGAAAATCTCGATTGCGTATTAACCTTAATAAGGATGTGACAGTGACATGGACCGTCGGCTGTCGGAGCTATTTGCGATCCGTCTACATACTCTACATTCACACATTATCCTACAATTTGACCCTCGGCCTAAAATATATGACATTTCCTTGAAACCCTTGCGTTTATTAGATTTCACAATCAGAATGAGTTCCAAACGATAAAGGTTTAATACTGAGATACATATTTTGTCTACCGACATTGAGACTGTTATTATATAATTTTCTGAGGAGTTGGATCCCAAAGACTACTTGATGCAGCAGCAACTTCCAGATTACCATGTCCTGGAAATACTATCAAAGTTACATTACTTTTGTAATTCCTATAGGTATGGTTGAAGGTAAATTTAAGTTTGCAGTCTTTGTGTGTTTAATAAATGTATTTTCTTCCTTCTTTCTTGGCTAAAGTTACTTTGAATAATATTCAAATTCGCAATATTATGGATTTATTGTTACTTAAATAGCCCAGATTGATTGTACCTAGATCCTAGCTCAATCAATTCAATAATAACTAAAACTGATGTAAAATTCAATAACAAAATTTACACCGAACATTTATTTTATTTTTTCCCTTGGATAATTTTGGCTTGAGAATTTGTAAAAGTCAAGTAATTAGGTATATTGGTTATTGATTATGTCGAAATATAAATCTTTTTCATGTAGGTAGAGAAATTTTTGAAGATAGAAGCGTACCTTCCCATTCACGCTATGTTTGCCGCTGGCGTAGAGGCGTAGTAGGGGAGGCGAGCGACAAACTTAGCGCGAACACCTACCTACTTACCTATTCAAGTTTAAATTTCGTCAAAGATCTATTCCAATAAGGAAGGCACAAAAAAAACGTGTTTTATAGGTTTACCACTTCCTAACACTTCGCACGTTGTCTAACTTTTATGTTAAAGCATCCACAATTTTTTTCCATAGATTTAGAATTCTTCCGTACATTTTTACACATAAACACTTTACGTATAGTTATGAAAAATTATACAACGTCAACGACCGCTTCTCACCAATTTCCCGGCAAATTCTAAAAACAAACATTTGAATCTAGTTTGTTTTGTGTCACAGAAAACCATTTCTCTATGTTTACATCTAATTTCAAATTTCGAAAATCAAGGTTGTAAATGTGCTGTAGGACGAATGCCAATATCCGCCTTAGCTTCGCTCCGATCCATTTATCTATACATTCAACCCAAGATTGATGAGGTGGATGCTCAGTGGCAAGAAACCGAGTGTTCGAATTGATTTTATACCCAAATAGTAGATTCCTGCCTATAGTATCTATTTTATAATGTGTTATGAAGCTTAATAAACATTGTGCTACTTATCTACCGCTTGGAAGAGCTACAAAATTCTTTTTCACTTCTTATGCTCGTAAAGTTCTTGTTTAAGCTGGGTGTATGCGGACTAAAACAACATTTTATGCTCTAGTGCATAAAGTTCTTTTTCTTCTTCTAAAACAATATGGCCATACTAGACCGTAGAGACGGTACCATGAAGATCGTGTTACTCTATGAACCAAACATAATAAAACGCTAATAAATAACTTGTTTTTTTTTGTTACTTTTAATTTTAATTAAAGACTTTTATTTACAATATCACTGTTTCATTTCCTTGCAATCGAAGTGAAAAGCAGAGTGTATAACTCGATCATAAAACCCATTTTATCCTCGACTTAATATCCATAATAGGATAAACGTCTCGTATAAAATGGCTTATTTTATGCACTTGTAGTACAATCTACTATTAGAATGTAGAAAACGAATGTTTAAGTATTATGCCAGATTTTTCAATATTGCTCGCGAATAAATTTGAACGTTTTATATCAGGTAGATAGGTACCCTTTAAGATATCAATCAATATTCTCGGGTATTGGCAGGAAGTGGCAAACTTTATTCCTTTTTAGGTACATAGGTATTGTGTAATTAATAAATGATTTTTGTTTTGGGAGGTCATGTCACTATAATATTAGTGGGATTTATGTCATTGTCTACACTACTTAGCACAAGCTAACATTAATTAATTCGTGCTCTAGCCTGCTATCTATGGCGCTGTTATATTTATTATGATCATACCTTTTTTTTACAAGGAGTGATCCGCTTACAGACGATCCACCTTGGCTAGGCCTGGAACAGTGTCAGGGGCCAACACGATCAGGGGCTGGGCGACCAGCACCTGATCGTGTTGGCACTGGGAATACTCACTAAAACTCCTTGGCACCCTAACAGATATGTTTTTGGACTTGTTTAACTCACCAAAAACCATGATTATACCTAACATCAATGATGAGTATTAACCATAGATTTAGAATGTACAAGATAAACAGTGTCAGATAGAAAACGAAACCAAAAAAGAAATATCTATGTGTGAAAATGAATATATGAATATCTATATATGTTATTTAATATCAAATTCACACACTGACCTCGACACCATCGTAGAAAATATTAAATTTTCCATTTTATTCGTAAGATCACTACAGAATATTATAAAATACTAGCTGATGCCCGCAGCTTCGCCCGCGATGGCGCTGTATGTGAAATTTTGCTAAATTTTCTTTGCTATAAACCTTACGGAGCCCGAGACCTTTCCAACGAATGCAAAACCGTGAAAATCGGTTCGTGCGTTCTAAAGTTATAGCGTCAGGAAGGAAAACCCGACTTATTTTTATATAATAGATGAATTACATATTATCACCACGGGTGCTAGGGTGATAAATTATGAGTACACAAGTTGCTATCTCTTTTCCTCTCGAGCTATGTGTACTGGTAAATGAGGTCTCGCTCGCACGCTATGTGTATCTATTGAGAGTAGCGAAAAATTCTAAATCTATGGTATTAACAGTATTTATATTACCTATTAATATCTAACGGATATTGTTATGCGATGGATGTTACAATCATTTCATGCTTCGTTTTTGATCCTATTCATTTTATTAGTGACGGCAACAAGCCGTGGAATTTGGAAATGAAAGGAATCAGCTTACGCGACGCGGACGTAAAGGGCCACCGCGCCACTGAAACGGGAATCAAATTTACAGGAAATCTCATGCTCCAATTAATAATGTGCTACTCTACAACAGTCTGAAATGTTATGCTTACACCTGAATAAATAAGATACAAATGACACCGTTTACGAATTTAGATATAACTTCATAATGCAATAATGTTTAGGTTCTTGCAATGCTGTCTTCATTCTTGACGCCACTGTAGAACTCTGGTGCAATCCTGGAAAATGTATGCATACGTTCATCTTCGCCCCAAGAATTTAAGAATTTCGCAAAAAGCTCTTGTCTTCCAATTTCGCGACGTCAAGATAAGCATATTCTTCCCTTACTCTGCTTTAATCTTCACAATCCTAATTTTCCTGATATTCTTTAAGAAAGTCGGTCGAGTATGTTACTCCAAGGGATAAGCCTTTGGAGTAACATACTCGACTTCTTTTCCTTCTTCTTCTTTCCCCTCAAACTCCCTCACAGTTCTAGTGGACACGACAATTAACTTACAATTTCTACAGCGTCTTCGTTTAACTCACTTCATACGTGATACGTGACAGTCCCCTCTGTAAAGAATGACACACAAATTATATCTATGAAATAGAATTTTACCTCTAGACTTTGGAAACTTCAAATCATCAAGTCGTAAACAAAAATATTTTATTTCGGAATAGTTACACAAACAATTCGTGAACTTCTATTTTATCGGACCAACGAGGAAACTTTGTGATTTATCTTCGTGATAAATGATTCTTATTATCCTTTACGAGATATCTCCCAAACGAATTTTATCTTTAGATAACTTTAACTTGTAATAAATACCTATGTTATAGAATATAGGGAAGCAAAATAAGTGAAGGATACGTTTTCTAACCGAACGCGAACGTTCGACGGTCGACGCACGACGTTTTTCGCTCGGCCTACGACGATTGACGATCGACGCTAGACGTTTTACGATCAAAGTTTGACTAGACGTTTCAGGTACGACGTACAAGATTTAGAGTGCAATCAGCAGAGCAAGATTAATTTTATGTTTGTTTGTTTGCATAGAACTCTTTTATAGGCTAAATCTTTCGTTATTAGGAAGCTACAACATCCCTGGATGGCATAGACTAGATTTTATTCCCGTATTTCAACGGAAGCTACGCGGGTGAAACGTTGTGACATCGGCTAGTGGTAGATATACAAAAGTAATTAGTAGAGGTTTAGGATCTATGTGTGTTGATCTTGTTACCGATTGCTTATTATAATTAGGTCACGAATCCGTCAATATTTACTAGCTTGTTATCAGCACCACATAGCAATAGTTGTATACCTAATTAATGATATCCGATATATTTATTATGTAGGTATAAACCAAGGACCTGCAGTCCGCTATCTACCTCTTTTCATAAAGTTAGTTTAATCACCATTGGGCGATTCCGCTAAAGACGTTTTTAGAAAATACTTTAAATTAAATCCCAAAGGTACAAAGAAGAAAGTCTTAACTTAATCTATATATATAAAAATCAATGCCACTTTTCGTTGTAATTTTATAACTCGAGATCGGGCTCACCTATCCAAACCAAATGTTTAGGCTTTGTTCGGACTAATTAGTAGATGGTTTATGTGAAGTTTGCACAAAATCGGTCAAGCGGTTCTTGATTTATCACGCAAACGAAGTTGCGCGGGTCAGCTAGTATCTATTAAAATATTTATCATCGATTAATTTATTCAAATTTTACCTTTTTGGCGCAGTTTTTGCTTACGCTTCAAAGAAATGGCATACTGCAAAATCACATGAGGTAAAACTGCCTGAAAACAAAATTATTATTCCTGACACTTTGAGGAATCTTTTACCGGCTTAATATGAAGTGATAGTTCATTATGGGATTAGTAATTTCTTTTTATTTTCTAGTATCATTGAATTCTAGAAACATTCTGATATCTTGTTGCACCCGCGATAAAGCGGATGCAACATTTTTTTCAAGTATCCTTTACCTATCCTTACTAATATTATAAATGCGAAAGTAACTCTGTCTGTCTGTCTGTCTGTCTGTCTGTTACGCTTTCACGCCTGAACGGCTGGAGCAATTGAGACGAAATTTGGTATAGGGATAGTTCGAGGCCCTGGGAAGGACATAGGCTACTTTTTAACCGACTGCGCAAAAGGAGTGTTATGATTTTACGCGATAACGACTTTCACGCGATAAGAACTACTACGTGGTCGAAGTCGAAGGGAACAGCTATTTAATATAAATGAGCTTAAAGATTAGGCAAGATTAGGCAGAGAAGGATTAAAATCTGTAGTTATACTATATGTTCAAAAGACATGCTTACGAAATAGGTTTAGTTCAATATTTACATGCGGATAGGTTTCTATAAGCTTCATAATTATTATTATCACGCTACTAAGTCTAGGGGTTTGGCAGAGAACAATTGAATTCTGTATGTAGGAATGTGGGAGTAAAAACTCAAAAGCGTCTAGATCTTATTTAGTAGCATACATATTATAGTCACGCCGTTATCCCCAAAGGGGTAGGCAGCGGCATAGTATACGTCCACATTTGACCTTATAGTATTACGTTCCACGTAATAGGTGGTAAGCCTATTGCCATGTTGAAATGAATATATTTTTTCAAGCCACTTGACTTTTAACGATTGTCATTTTACTGACAACCGGGTTTCATTTCACGTTCTCCTTCTCTACGCAATGAATCAAGTACCGATCCATCCTGGGGTTAACCTATTGAGGGCTTCTCAGGGGCTCCCAATCTTAGGCTTAAGGACGGGAACGTGTGGTTTTTAGTCGATAGGAGTCTGCCATATCATCCATGTAGAACAGCCTACGGTTGGGAGCCCCGGGTAAGCCCTCGGAAGGCTACCCCAGGACTCCCATCAGACTTATGGCTACCCACTAAGTGGGCGGGGGGGTAGTTCGGATGATATCCCGCGTCTTTGGTGGGTTTTTCGGGTTATATCCCACTTCTTGGGGGGGGGGGGGGGCGTGAATCCCTTGCGTCACGCTGTCGTCTAGGGTCTGCTTCTGTAAGGACGGTGAGGTAGGCCGATAGTCTTAGGCGAAGACATGTCGCCGGCGCTCCCGCCATCGATTGCGGAACTCGGGTGGGAGAGTTCATTCCCGCCCCTTGGAAATCTTGAATAAGTAGAAAAGGCTGCCAATTTTTCATGCCGCACAAGACAGAGTCTCCTGTACATAGCGCAGATTCGTTATTTAGAATACTGCCCTGCATTAAGAAAAACTCCGAGCAGTGCTTACACTCCGTCTGTCCATGCAGCGATGTGATATTCACCATATAGACTGTAGGTACTTTTATTTTGGCGGGGGGCCGGCACGGCAAGCCATTACTTCTGCAACCCCCCAGCGCGAGCCCGCTGTGAGTCGCGGGCACCCTACCATATTTACGACCCTACCATATATGATGTTAATCCTCTCTTTGGGCAACGTCAGGCACACTGCACGCTGCCCTTTCGCGAGTGGCTATGTAAACGCGGGTGAGGGGTCCCCATCCCTACACCCGCAGCCGTACTCAGGGTGGCATTAGACGGAGCTATTTGCGCCTCCGCCGTCCCATGCGTGGGCAGCGGGTTGGGTCAGCGAGTGGATCTCTCTCTCTTACCCGCTTCGCAGCCTCTTTCTGCGAGATTATATCCTCGCTGAAGGTTGCTACTGCGGTAAATTGCTTTAACAACAGCTGGCAGCGAGAGATCCTCTCCGATAACTGCAGTGAAATCCCGGCGCTGCGCGTCCTATGCCTGACATACCGCAAGATGGCAAGAGGGGCTCCTCTCCCTCCTGGCAACCGAGAACAGATACTTTCCGAAGCAAATAAAGACTGTCCTGAGGTAACTGACAGCCTTGAACCACCGGTGCAGAAAAAGAGCAATAGTTGTTTTTTTATATATTAAGCTCGCCAAATTGACGTCGCCACTGATGGAAAGTCGTGGCGCATCTGGAGATTGGTGGCCATTTTCAGTCCGTAAGACTTAAATTCAATTAATCGAATCGATAAGACCGAATCTACCAAGGAGAGGTAAAGAGCTCTTCAATTTAACTCCACCCTCTCATTTCGATCTTAAATAACACGGGCCAGGTACCACTCCCATGCAGTGAAAGATAACTCTTTGCCAGAACCTAGCAATGCAAAAATCGTTTCTCTTTCGAACCATAGCAATCTGAAACCCTCTGTCAGCGTGTATCTTCTCTTACAACGCCAGGTTTTTAAGCAGAGCATGTAAATACACATCATTGCGCCTACAAGCTTAGGTGTTGTGAACTGGGATAGTGACTCACAAATTCTTCAAATAAAGCTATGGGTTATTATTTTTACGCTAAATACACTCGAGAGCAATGAATCCGGGTCACTTAAAGAATCCTAAAAATCTCGGAAACTAATAATGCTAGCAATAAAGGCAATAAATTGTATTTAATAGACAATGTAATACTCCTTAAATGAAGGTATTAAAACTTCTTAGTTATTGTAAAGTTATATCATAAAAAAATCAAATTTGAAAAAGGGCCACTTTCGAAGATGGAACTACGAAATTACAGCATTTGGTGTTGCTTTTGTTTGTAATCTGTCATTTATGTGGGTACATAAACCATGTTGATAGTGCTCTATATTCATTAATCAAGCTGAAATTATGTCGCTTACGCCTGAAGAATGCACCAGAATACTTACAATGCTGGAAACCGGCCGGAGTCAGCGCGATACAGCCAGGACTGTCGGTGTGTCGCTGTCAACAGTACAAAGAGTTCTCCGACGTTACGAAGAAACTGGTTCTAACCTACGCAGACCAGGAACGGGCAGAACCAGGTGTACCACAGCACGAGAAGACCGATACTTGGTGAACACCATGCTTCGAAATCGCTTTCTCACAGGAACTGAACTCACCAATCAGTTTCGACGCCTCGGAGGAAGTAACCCAAGTGCATGGACAGTAAGACGTCGGCTTGCTGAATCTAACTTAAAACCCCTTAGACCTGCAAACGGCCCTAAACTGGAGCGTGGGCATCGTATTTCGAGACTAAGGTATGCCCAGAGCCACGTAAATTGGAGTATTGAAGATTGGTCAAAAGTTATGTTCTCCGACGAATCAAAATTTATGCTCTACAAGCACGATGGAAGACACAGAGTGTATCGAAGACCAGGGGAAAGATTCAAGCAAGCATGCATCGAAGAAAAAGTAGCCTACGGTGGTGGGTCTGTACTTGTGTGGGCCGGAATTTCTTCTGAAAGTCGCACAGAGCTGGTGATCATAGAAAACGGCTCTTTAACTAGCGTAAGATATGTGGAAGAAATCCTCAATGATCACGTTGGTCCATTTATAGTCAATTTAGGTGAGGATGCTATATTTATGCATGACAATGCCCGACCTCATACAGGTAGGATTGTGAATGACTACCTTCAAGAGATGAACATTAC